>JAWDJD010000011.1:11097500-12480000 GCA_035047305.1 Bradypodion pumilum | reverse complement strand
ACCTTAGCTGTGCTCCTATACACATGTGCCTGGTTATAAGTTCCATAAAGTTCAATGGGGCATACAACAATCACCCCATATAGCAACGAAATCGCATAACAATTAGGTTTTTGTTTTGTTTTTTGGGTTTTTTTGTTTTTTTGGGGAGGAGATGGCGTCCCGCATAGCAATTTTCCCTATGGAAAAAATCCGTACAACAATTTTTCAATGGGAAAAACCACTTAGCAAAAAAATCATTGTACGATGCATCCCATAGGGGAAATTGCTATACAATGCATGTATCATATGGCAATTGCTTCGTACAACAACAAGCCCTGTGGAATGGATTAAAATCGTTGTGTGAGGTACCACTGTAGTCCTAATCTGGGTGCAACGCAGGGTTTTCCACCTGGCCACGCCTACCATACCACACCCACAGTGTGGTAGTAAATTTTTTTGGAGCCCACCACTGCTAATTCTGCTGCAAGAAACACATCAGGGGACAGCAAAGTACAGACCCATAGTGGCTGGAATGGAACTAGTGATTGTGAGACCAGTATGGGAGTGCATTTTTGTTAGACCTGGCCTCAGCATAATATCAGGTGCAATGATGGAAACAAATAACACTGAAATTCTCACCATCCAAACCCCACAATTCTCTGTTAACTCTGTCTATAAGCTACCAAAAGCAAATTTTAATTTTAATAAACAAAACAATTTTGCTTATGACCAAATAAATTTTGTTATTGGAGATTTTAATTGTCGCAGATAGGCTTGTGAATATAGCCAGACCAATGTGGATGGTGCACAATTTGTATCTTGGGCAGACACCAATGACCTCCAACTTGTCCATAATCCAAAACTGCCTGCATACTTTGGAGGGGGCATAATCGGACAACATCTCTGTTAGCAAGAAGATAGCAGCACAGTGCATGAAAGTTGTTGATGAGCCAATCCCACACGCACAACACAGGCCCATTGTGTGCATAGTAAATGCTGCAGTGAAACCCCAGGAAGTGCCTTTTAGCGGACGGTTTAACTTTAAGAAGGCTAAATGGATGAATTTTCAAGAACAGATGGACAAAAGGGTGGAGAGGTTCCACTTGCATCCTGATAAATGTCATAAATTTGCCCAACATGTGAAACTAATATCAAGGAAAAATATTCCAAGAGGATGCTACACTCAGTACATCCAGGGTCTGACTGACAACATCAAACCTCTGGTGGATAGGTATTAGGCACTCTAAAACTAGGATCCTTTTCAGGAAGATACTGTTGAAGCTGGGGAAGAATCACTGCAGGCACTAGCAGAAAATCTGAAATAGTTAGTATCGGACTCTGCTCTACCAGGGATCTAACTTGTGATCTATTCCCCAATGTAATTATGGCCTAATTGAAACTGGGAGAAATCTGGCACAACTCAGATCCCAGCTCACTGGCTATTTTATTCTGAATTCTAATTGATCCTTGAGATGGAAGGACTACCTATTTACACAGTGCAAGGAGTATCATTGGAATATCTTCTCTCTCATTCCTTCCATCTTTTCCTCTCTCTCTCTCACACACACACACATACACATACACACACAAGTGTGTATGTATACTTGTGTGATCAAAAGATTATTCTTGCAAAGCTCAGGTCCAAAGAGCTACTAAATATTTATTTTCTCATCATAAATCTATTGTGCACAAAACTACCCTTCATGCTGTAGATCAGAATCACATTTACTGCACCAGCATGCTGTGAAACTTGGAATTCCAGTCATGTGTCAATAAGCACTTTCACCTTTACCTTGTGTTGATTTGCTTTTGCTTTTCTTTTTTTAAAATCCCTGTTGTGTTTTATTCATACATTATGGGAGAATTTACTCATCCAGGAGTTCTACATCAAAACGAAGCCAAAGGTTTTCAATCTTGAAACACTGTACAGTAAAACCCCTATTTATGAAAAAGTCCATTCCATAGGCTTTTGCTTAAATCAGGTTTTTATGTAACTCGAAGCAAACCCATAGGAAAAATTATTTTTTACGTAACTCGAAGCAAACCCATAGAAAAATGAATTTTTAATATAAATTGACGCAAACCTATAGGGAAATGAATTTTTACGTAACTCGAAACAAGGAGTGACATTGCTCCATGGCAGGAGGACATTTTTCACCTTCCTCCCTGCCACAGAGGCCCCTTAGCTTCTCCCCTCAGCCGGTTGGAGGGGAGTGGGAGTGACCATTACTCCATGGCAGGAGAACATTTTCCACCTTTGTCCCTGCCACAGAGGCCCCTTAGCTCCTCCCCTCAGCTGGTTGGAGGGGAGTGGAAGCGGATGTTACCCATGACATGGGTCTTAAGTTTTATGTAATTTACCATCTTTGTCTGTAAACCGCTTTGGGTCACCAATAGGTGAGGAAAGTGGTATAAAAATATACTAAACAAATAAATAAAATAAAAAACCCATAGGAAAAAGAATCTTTATGTAACTCGAAGCAAACCCATAGGAAATTGTGTAAATCGGGACATGGTTTCAACACAAAATCATTATGTAAGTCAAATTTTATGTAAATCGAGGCATATGTAAGTCGAGGGTTTACTGTAGTTTTGATGCCAGCTAGGTTGTGCTTTTTAAAATTATTGCTTGGTTTGCTAAACATTAAAAAGCTTCCCAGTAGATCTAGCTTTTCCAAATGGAGTAACTTTCAGTATGTCCAAACAAGCTCTACAAGCAAGCTTTTTTTCGTGCTGTCAGGGGTTTGTCCAGGATCTTCTGGATGTTGGGAACTTATGTTTGAGGGGAAGCTTACAGCTGAACAACCACTTTCAATACCCAGTATGTTACTGGAACTACCGAGTCCTGTCGGCATATTGGATGGTGCAATTAAACATATTGGATGTTGCAATTAAACAGTTCCCTTGCTCCTCTTCAGAGGGAATGGGGAACTTTTTAATTATTTTTCTCCTCCCATCTGATCGTTGCAACACTGGATCAGATAGAGCCCTAGTGGAGAACCTAAGAACATAGAACATAAGATCAGCCTTGCTGGAACAGGCCACAGCCCATCCAGACCAGCATTCTGTCTCACACAGTGGCTCACCATTTCCTTCAGGGTATTCCCAAGCAGATGCCTTCACCTCCTTAGGATTCCCTGGAAATGGCATTGAGAGATATCCTGCCTATCTTTCCAACCCGGAGGTTGTCCTTAGGTATCCATAATTATAGCCATTGATACCCTTGTCCTCCATGAACTTGTCTAATCCTTTCTTAAAGCTGTCAAGACTGACAGCTGTCACCACTTCTTCTGGCAGGGAGTTCCATAGACCAGTGATCCTCTGGGCGAAAAAGTACTTTCTCTTATTTGTTTGAGAACTAGCACCCAAAGGTTTCATGGAGTGTCCCCTAGTTCTAGTGTTGTGCGATAGGGAAAACAGTTTTTCCTTTTTTAATTTGTCCACACCGTGCATGATTTTATAAGCTTCAATCAGGTC
The DNA here is from genome assembly GCA_035047305.1 of Bradypodion pumilum. Classification (NCBI taxonomy): domain Eukaryota; kingdom Metazoa; phylum Chordata; class Lepidosauria; order Squamata; family Chamaeleonidae; genus Bradypodion; species Bradypodion pumilum. The sequence goes on along the minus strand of JAWDJD010000011.1, from coordinate 12,476,544 downwards.
ACCTCTTAGACGCCATTGTTCAAGAGTGAAGAGGTCCAACCATTGCAGCCTCAGATGGTAAGGAAGGTGTTCCCATCCCCTAATCATTCTAGTTGCCCTCCTCTGCACTTTTTCCAGCTCCATAATATCCTTCTGGAGGTATGGTGACCAGAACTGTTCACAGTATTCCAGATGGGGCCTCACCATAGATTTCTAAAGAGGCAAAATTACAGTTGCTGGCTTATATTCTACTAGAATATTTTGCCCGGTGGTGCCGGGCTTTTTAAAATTGTATTGGATAATAAAGGGTTTTTTTTTTTTTCTTCTTGAAGAAATGGTGCCGGGCTGTTTTAAATGGTTTTGAAAGGTTTTGTGATTTTGTGGCTTTGAGGCGCTGCATCCGCCTGCGGCAGACTTGCGCTCCCAGTGTGTGTTTTATTTTTATTTTTTGCGCGCTGGCTTCCTCAGTGCCAGGCTCTTTATAATGGTTTTGGCAGGTTTTTGTTTTATGTTTATGCAAATGAGGTTAGTTTTTAATTTTGGTTTTTTAAATATTTATTTTTACGCATTTTTTATTTTTGGTTTTGGTTTTTTGGTTTTTCAAAAGAGGAAAGGATGATAAAATATTTTATAATTATTGTATTTAACCAAATAATGTGTTACTATGTTTTTTTTAAATAGTTCTGCTTTGGATAATCATTTTTATAATGTGTAAGAATATGTTGTTGTTTTTTTAATCAATGTTTCCATACTGTGTTTAGATGTTTGGTTTTTTTAGTGAAAAGTTATTTCTGGTTTTGTTTTTTTGTTTTTTGGTATTTTTTGTGATTAGTGTGAATATTTTTGAATGTTTTGATAACTTATTTGATTAATTTGGGAATTAATCTTATTATTTTCAATATTTTTGAATGTTTTTTTCTCTTGTGGCCTCTGGGTGGGGGTGGTGAGCTTTTCTTCTACTCTACAATTTTTTGCTACTGTCCTCTGGGTGTCGCTTCTTGTTCTGGTGAGTATTTTCTTTATTTTCTCAGTTGAGTTCCGGTCGTCATGGAGTGAAGACGTCTCCTGGTAAGCTCTCTAGTTTTATTTTTATTTTTTGGGGGGTTTGGGTTTTTTTGGGAGGTGGTCTTTGTGATGTTTTTGTGTTTACTTTTTGGATGTTTTTGTGTTTCTTTTTTGGGGGGGGTCTTTTTTTTCATGGGCCAGGCTCGATCCCTGGCCCATGGAAAGAAAAGGGCAGGGGGTGGTCTTTTTTGGCAGGCCAGGCTCAATCCCTGACCCGTGGGAAGAAAAGGGTGGGGGGGTCTTTTTTTCATGGGCCAGGCTCGATCCCTGGCCCGTGGAAAGAAAAGGGCGGGGTGGTGGCCTTTTTTTCATGGGCCAGGCTCGATCCCTGGCCCGTGGAAAGGAAAAGGCGTGTGGGGGGGTCTTTTTTTCCCACTGGCCAGGCTCAATGGCTGGCCCATGGAAAGTAAGGGCAGCGGCAGCAGGGGTTTTCCTTTTATTTTACGCACGCCAGCTGCCTCAGAGTTCTGCGCGCTCATGGCATGCAGGATGCTGGGGCTTGTAGTTTGCCGTGCGCGATTTTGGTTACTGCAGCAGTTTTTTTCCTGCGGCGCATTTCCCATAGCTGTCAAGTATCCCTTATTGGCCGGGAAAACCCCATATTTTACCCTATTTCCCTCTGTCACCCCTTATTAATTAGACTGCAATGCCCTATTGCTGCCATTGGAGGGCAGCACAGAATAAGCATAGCTGTCAAGTATCCCTTATTTGCCAGGAAATTTCCCTTATTTCCAAATCCAAAACTTGACAGGTATAGCGTTTCCGAATGTTCCTTTTGCCGCGGCGCTCAGCCTGGTTGGCTCTGGTGCGGCGCGGTGCACGGAACATTCGGAATTGAAGTTCCCTTTTTTTGTTTGCATCCAGGGGGCTCCTGCCCTCCTGGTGCAAATTTCAACCCAACAGTTACCTGCGAACTCCGGTCGGGCGAGTGCACGGAGGCTCAGATGGGGCTAGTGGGGCCCGGTGCAACATCCTTTGTCACATTCCAATGGTTAACGCACCATTTTATAGGTATAGATACCCTTCCTAATGATCCCTAGCATTGAGTTTGTTATTTTCACTGCTGAGGCACACTGGGTTGACACCTTCATTGAGCTGTCCACCAGGACACCAAGGTCCCTTTCCTGGTTTGTTGCAGAGAGTTCAGACCCCATCAGTTTATAAATGTAATTGGGTTTTTTTTGCCCCAACGTGCATCACTTTGCACTTACTAGTGTTAAAGCTCATTTGCCACTGTTTTGCCCACTCCCCCAGTGTCAAGAGATCCCTCTGGAGCTCCTCACAATCTCTCACAGTTTTCACTACCCTGTATAATTTAGTGTTGTCAGCAAATTTGGCTACCTTGCTATTTACTCCTACTTCTAGATCATTTATGAAGGGGTTGAAAAGCAGGGGTCCCAGCACTGAACCTTGGGGGACCCCACTCTTTACTATGGCATGCATGCCAGAATTGCCTTTCTTCTGGCATGCAATTTCAAGCAGACGCCCTGCAATGTGGACTGCATTCTGTTTCTCAAAATTGTGGGAAACTGCAACTGCTCCAAAATGCAGAAAGTAAGTGAGGAGAAGAAATAGCCATCTGTCCTACTAAATAAATTTGTGATTCCATCTGTTTGCACATAGTGTTTATTTGTGCATGTCGGTGTGCGTATTGTGTGCATGCAGGTGTTTATAAAATCTTAGTAAATTGGAGTAGAGTTGCCATAAGAAGCAATGGCAAATTGCCCTCATTGTCCTTTTCTATGCAAAACATCATCAAGTTGAATCTTGGTATTCTGAGAGGAAGACACAAAAATGAAGATGCCGGAGGAGAAGGAGGGGGACTGCAGTCCATGAAAGCTTAGAACAGGGATTCCCAACCTAAGGCCCATGGGCCAGATCTGGCCCACAATATCATTTCATGTAGCCTCCCCCCCTCCAAGGGCATTCAAGAAACAAAATGGCTACCCCTTTGAAGCTGTTGGGACAAAATGGACTCCTGGCCCTCAAAGCTGACTGTGAGACCGTGACCTAGCCCCCAGCTTGAAAAGGTTGGGAACTCCTGGCTTAGAACTTGTTTTCAAGGTCTCACAAGGCTCTTTTTTGTTTTATTGCAACAGAGAAAACACGGTTACACACTGCTTTCGAAACAAGAGTGAGAAGACATGATTCACCTAAAGACCTTCCAAAGTTTTGGAAACTAGGTAGTGAAACTTCTCTCTTGGACCTGATTCCTAGACCAATAACTACAGCTAACATTTGCAGTTGTTCTTGTTTTGGATATTTCAAAAATCAAATAAACTTTGGACAACCACTGAGAGCCATTTGCAACTAACCTGAAAGTATGTAGAAACACTCTCTGAAATTTACCCAAATAGCAGATTATCAGTTGAGTCAAAATTTTGCTCTATGCTCCTACAATTAAATATGCCTCTTCCCTTTGCATTCTTATGCTAACTACAGGAAACAATTGTTCAGTGCTGCTCATGGTGTAAAATCCCCTGCTCCTGCCCCTAGGATCCACTCATGCAGTGCTAGTTGCCCCCAAGCTATGCTTTTTTTAAAATCCTGATCAGAGAGTTCAACATTTTGGGCATGTTTCCACATACGCTGTTTCCAGTGCCAGTGCCCCATGGAATGGTATATCTGAAACCATTGCAGCTGTCAAAGGCTGCTTCTGATATAAACATCTTGTATGCTGAAGGGGCTAACAAATTAAACACTTCCCCTGCTCTTCTGTGGAAGGGGTAGGGAAAACGTATTTTCCCCTCTTATCTGAACACTGTAACACAATAACTATAATGACAAATTACTTCTGTAGATAGCGCCTTAAACCAAATGTCACCAAGACAGGAGTTGCTTGCTTTCATCTGAATAATAAATTAGCACATAGAGAATTGACAGTATAATCCTGCCCATAGTGGTCACATGGGCACCTCTAGGACCACCACCCACCCAACTGCCAGAAGTTGTGATACGTCACTTACCACGGCAGCGATTGCATCAGTTAAGTGGTGTTTTGCACAGTCTCCGCCACTTCTCCTGGCAGCGCGAGGCTTTGAGGGACATAATTGCTCCATTTTCAGGTCTTTTCAATTGCTCCTCCATAGCACTTTGATAGGGAAAGCATGCCATTCTGGGACTTCCTGGTTACATGCTAGGAATATCTGTCCTTACAGAGTTTATTTGGTGCAGATGAGGAGAATTTTGTTTCCAATCAGTTTTTAATAATGTATTAAATTGGATCACTTCTTCAGATTTGAGAGGAAGAGAACCTGAGGATCTAAAAATTTCCTGTGGAATGACTGAGTTTCGTCACTCCAGTAGAATTGAGGTCCAAAAGGAGAAAGCAGGCAAAGGATCAGGAGAAGACAATATTGCTCAACCCACACACAAACCCACACACACATTCCTCGTTGACTGCAACTCGTATCCGAGAATGCAGGGAAAATGTCATTGGCGTGAATTTGCTTAAGGTGGATCCCATCTTGCCATGAAGTGACCCACACACTATGTTCACGGAGCCATCACCCACGGCACACATAAAGCGCGACATGCAGGATTTAGCACCGGGACTGCAATGGACCACCACAGCCTTGAGGATATGGACACGATGCACCTTCACAGCCAGTCCATAAGAACATAAGAACAGCTTTGCTGGAACAGGCCACAGCCCATCCAGTCCAGCATTCTGTCTCACACAGTGGCTCACCATTTCCTTCAGGGTATTCCCAAGGAGATGCCTTCACCTGCTTAGGATTCCCTGGAAATGGCATTGAGAGATATCCTGCCTATCTCTCCAACCCCGAGGTTGTCCTTAAGTATCCATAATTATAGCCATTGATACTCTTGTCCTCCATGAACTTGTCTAATCCTTTCTTAAAGCTATCAAGACTGACAGCTGTCACCACTTCTTCTGGCAGGGAGTTCCATAGACCAGTAATCCTCTGGGTGAAAAAGTACTTTCTCTTATTTGTTTGAGAACTAGTACCCAAAAGTTTCATGGAGTGTCCCCTATTTCTAGTGTTATGCAATAGGGAAAACAGTTTTTCCTTATCTACTTTGTCCACACAGTGCATGATTTTATAAACTTCAATCAGGTCACCTCTTAGACGTCGTCGTTCAAGAGTGAAGAGGCCCAACCGTTGCAGCCTCAGATGGTAAGGAAGGTGTTCCAGTCCCCTAATCATTCTGGTTGCCCTTCTCTGCACTTTTTCCAGCTCCATAATATCCTTCTGGAGGTATGGCGACCAGAACTATACACAGTATTCCAGATGGGGCCTCACCATAGATTTATAAAGAGGCAAAATGCAAGCGTGGCGCCAAAATGGCCGCTGCGCTCTTTGCGGGGGCCCCCCACCGGACTTGGACATCCGGGTAGTTAGGGGGCGTGGCCATCCCTCTTTAAAAGGGGTGGCCACGAGGCAGCCAAGCTGCCATTTTGCAAAGCGACGGAGAGGAGAAGTTTTTCCCCATTTGCTCCATCGCTCTTCGCTTCAGCCGGGAAGCCTCTTTGAGCAGCGGTTTTTTCTTGGCTAATTTTCTCAGGCTTCCCAGCGATTCGTGGCGATGCCTTCCAAAAAGAAGGCGATGGTGAATTCGATTCGCCCTTCCAGGAGGCATCAGCCGGGTCGGAGGACCGCGACTGCGCCCCCTCAGCAGGCCCCCTTTCCGGGGGCACCCACCGGGACTGGTGGGATGGGGTTGATTGCTCCTTGGCCTGAGGCTGGGCAGCCCCAGGCCGGCCCGGAGGGGGCTGTGGCCCCCGGCCCGCAATTAGCGGCCATCGGATCGGGCCAGGCGGGTGGGCATGCCCAGGCTGGGCCTTCGGACCTTGCCCCGCGGCTTCCAGCGGTGGGCTTCAACCAGGGGGGTTGGCTGGGTTCCCTTCCCTGGCCGGGCATGCCCCCGGTCCCTCAGGGGCCGGTGGTTGGGGCATGGCCATATTCGGACCCCGGTGTCCAGATGCCTGGCCCAGCCCCTGCTACCAGTGGGCCGGCCGGCCCTATGACCCCCATCTGCGTTGGGGGCTCTGTAAACGTTGATGTCCTACTGGCCCGCGTAGCGGCTCTAGAGGCATCTTTGGGGATAGTCAATCCACCCGGGGCACCTTTTGGTTTACAGGTCAACGCAATGGCCGCCGGCCCTCGGCAGGCAGCCGACCGGGTCGAGCTGCCTGAGGCACGTGGGTCGGCGATAGCCGCGACCTCACAGCTCCCCGCGCAGCTGATGCCGCCAGCAGGTAGTGGTCAGGCCCCATCTACGAGCTCGGTTGCGGTCACGAGCTCCGACGCCCGCAGTGGGCCAGAACCCCCAGTGGGGGCGGCCCATGGGGGTGCAACTTGTGAGTATCCGGTTCAGGCTAGTGCACCCACACCACAACCCACAACGGGGGGAGGCTTACAGTGGCCGTGGCCTCGCCTGGTTGGGCCGGCGGGACAGCCGCCACCAGCCCATTCGGGTACAGCTTTGCCACTCCAAGGCCCCACTTGGGGCGGGGGACCCTATACGGCAGGGAACCTACTGGGGGTGGCGGGGATGGTTCGGGCCCCTTTCATGGTGCCCAGTGCTGCCAATGTTCCGGTGTCGGCTTTTCCGACAGCAGGGTATTCCTTACCCCTTGGGGATCATCTGGCCCAGGCCACCAAGGAAAAGATCTGGCGGGGGGAGTATGTGGACATTTTCTCCCTCCTCAATAGGGAACCCACCAAAGAGGAGAGGGAGGGGCAGGACGAGAAAGACAAGGAGCAGTCACGTCGTCGTAAGCCGTCACGCACGTGGGCCAATTGGTTACCCGCATACCTCATATACATGGCGGTGTACCTTAGGGCCCGGCCTGACCTGGCCATTCCGATGGTCCAGTATTTGGACAACATATACAGGGCGATGGTTGATTTCCCTGGCCCGTCATGGTTGGCTTACAATGAAGAATTCCACATGAGAGTGCCCCTACACCCAGAGATGAGGTGGGATGAGCCCTGCCAGAAGCTGTGGCTTCTGTACATGACCCCCACGCGCCCTGCGCCAGGGGAGAGGTACCATTGTGGACATGCGGTCCAGCGAGCTGCTCCAAACCAGGCACCCCGCCAGGTGGCGGGGCAGGGGGTTCCAGCCCGCCTGCTGTGTTGGAGCTTCTCGGCCAATGGTTCATGCAATAGGAAGCAGTGCCGATACAGGCACGAGTGTCCCTCTTGTGCTGGCCCCCATGCCGCCTCTGCATGTCCGCGGGCAGGCGGACTGCGGGGCAGAGGGAGAGGTGGACAGGGTGCGGGCAGAACTGCCGCGGAGGGAGCTGGTCAAGCAGAAGGCCCCCTCCCCAATTAATGTGGACATGTTGGAGCATTGGCTCACGATGTACCCGAGGAGGGCAGATGCAGCTTACCTGATTGAGGGTTTCCAGCAGGGGTTTCGCATTCCTTTCACGGGGGACAGGTCCCCCCAATATGCCCCCAACCTGTTGTCACTCAGGGGCAGGGAGGAGGTAGCTGCCGTGAGCATTGCTAAGGAGGTTAATGCTGGCAGGGTCGCCGGCCCTTTCCCTGTCCCACCATTTCCCAATCTCAAGGTTTCCCCTTTGGGGTTAGTGCCCAAGAAGTCACCGGGGGAATTTCGCCTGATACACCACTTGTCTTACCCGGCCGGCCGTTCGGTCAATGATTCTATCCCTGATGACCTTTGTTCGGTCAGGTATACATCTTTTGACCAGGCCCTGCGCATGGTGCGCTCTTGTGGCCCGGGTGCACTACTGGCAAAGTGCGACATCAAGTCTGTGTTCCGTCTCCTGCCGGTGCACCCGGGTGACTTTGAGTTGCTGGGTTTCAAGTTCCGGGGTGAATTTTATTTTGACAAGGCCATGCCTTTCGGCTGTTCCATTTCATGCTCGGCATTTGAGCGCTTCAGCACATTCCTGCAGTGGGCCTTTGTTCGCAGGTCGGGGTCTCGGTCTGTAGCCCACTACCTTGATGATTTCTTATTCGGGGATGAACGGGGCTGGGACACGTGCACGCGTCTCCTAAATACATTTCAGACGCTAATGAAGGAACTTGGTGTCCCTTTAGCGCCCGAAAAGACCGAGGGCCCATCAACCAAGCTCACATTCCTGGGGGTGGAGATCAACACGGTTGCACAGGCATCCAGGTTACCTGTCGATAAGGTTTCACGGATCACTGCATTGATAGTGGACTTGCTGGCCAAACGCAAGGTGTCCCTTCGGGAGCTCCAGGTGTTACATGGTCACCTCAATTTCGCTTGCAGGGTGGTCGCACCTGGCAGAGCCTTTGCTCGGCGCTTGTGCGACGCCATGACTGGCTTGGCCAGGCCCCACCACAGGGTCCGACTGAACAAGGGCATGAGGGCAGATATGCTCATATGGCTCCAGTTCCTGAGGGAATTCAATGGGGTGTCATTTTGGAGGTCCGACCTTCTGGTTTCCCCTCGTTTTCAGGTTCAGTCGGATGCATCGGGGTCCCTGGGTTATGGGATTTACTTCGGAGGGAAGTGGGCCTACGGCAGATGGCCGCCAGCCTGGTGGGGCACGGATCATTTGTGGGATCTCACGTACCTGGAATTTTTTCCCATTCTGGGAGCTTTGATGCTATGGGGCGAGGAGTGGGCCAATTCGGTTGTCCATTTCTGGTGCGACAATGCGGCGGTTGTCCACATTGTCAACTCGCAGACGTCCAAATCTCCCAGGGTCATGGGGCTGGTCCGCCAGTTTGTGTTGCGCAGCCTACGCCTCAGTGTGCTTTTCAGGGCTCGACATGTTCCAGGTATTAATAATGATACTGCTGATGCTTTGTCCCGCCTGCAGATCCCTCGGTTCCGTGCCTTGGCCCCGGACGCAGAGCAATTTCCCTCGCCACTCCCGTACGAGATATGGATGCTTGGCAAGGAGAGGTGAACCGGGCGATCGGCATGTTGCTGGCGCCCCGCACGCGTAAGGCGTATAATCATGCATTCAGTACTTTCCGGGCCTTTTGTTCCCGATTCCAGCTACCTGAAAGTTGGCCCATCCCAGTGGCCCACGTCCTCCAATTTATGGTTTACTTACATACCCAGGGCCTAGCTCCCCACACCATAGCATCCAGGCTGTCAGCGCTGGCATTCATGGCCAAGGTGGGTGGTTATGCTGACAGCACAAATGATTTCCGCATACGGCATGTTTTGGAAGGGTGGGCGCAGGAACGTGGGCGCAGCCCGGACGACTGCCACCCGATTTCTCCAGGGGTACTTACCCACCTTGCACGGGGCTGGCATGACCTGTGTTTTGACAGGTATGAGGCAGCCCTGTTTCATGCGGCTACAACGGTGGCCTTTTTTGGAGCGCTCCGCATCAGTGAGCTGGTGCTACTGTCTAAGGCGGATGCGAGTCGTAGGGCACTGGAACTCGAAGATGTCTATGTTTCCGATGATTGGGCTCAGCTGAGGATACGCTCCTCTAAGGTTGATCAGCACGGGGTAGGCAGTGGTGTAAGACTGCTACGATGTTCCATGGCAGACATCTGTCCGGTTGGTGCCCTACAAGAGTTCCTTGCAATGCGTGGTACGCACCCTGGCCCGTTTTTCTGTCACCAAGATGGGTCTCCCCTTACTAAATTTCAGTTTTGGAAGGTGACCGGTAAGGCACTAGCCAGTGTTGGCTTCCCTGGGGCTCGCTATGGCACCCATTCATTCAGGATAGGGGCGGCTTCCACTGCAGCGGCGTTTGGGTACTCCGGGGCTGAGATACGCAACATGGGAAGGTGGGGATCACGATGTTTTCAGTTATATGTTCGCCCTCTTCAACCGTGAGTACCAGTTCAGTCACTGCCCTGTTTCCCTTTTTTCCTTGACAGACCCTGGGTGTCGTCTTACACCGGCGACAGTATGGCTGGTGGGCCACAGCTATGTGCACAGGGCAGCGCAGTTTGCTGCGGCGACAGAGTGGGGACCCCGACTGGGACTGGGTGCATCCGCAAGTCTCAGGTGGAATGTTATGGCGGGAACTGTTGCCATTCCTTTTCTCCATCAGGAATGCTGGACCGCCTGATGTCCTGATTATACACCTTGGGGGTAATGATTTGGGACAGGTCACGGGCCTATCACTGAAGCATGTGATTTGCGGTGACTTGGCCTACTTGCATTATGTGTGGCCTGCCACAACCCTGCTTTGGTCGGACATGATACCACGGCACGCTTACAGGGGAGGGTTTAACCTCCAGGCCCTTGATCGGGCTCGGCGCTCGGTGAACAGGGCTATTGCCCGGTTCTTTCTGGATGAGGGTTGGGGGCGCGTCATACGACACCCCACCATCAGTCTACAAAATTATGAGCTTTACCTAGGGGATGGGGTCCATCTGTCGCCGGGAGGTAAGGACCTCTTGTTGGGAGATTGGCGAGCAGGCCTGTTGACCGAGCTGACGGTCTGGCGGGGGGGGGGGGCGGTGAGCCTTTCTTGAAGCCTCCCCGTGTGGCGGGTAGCACTGGTAAGGTAAACATTTATGACCCACAGGTATCCGGCAGGTTCGCAATTGACTGGACAACACTAGACAGGCACAAGTTGGTTAACGTTGTCCGGTCAACGATGAACCAGGCAATGGGGTGATGGCACGAGCTAGGCAGCATGCATCACCCCGTTATTTTACGGATACACGTCAGAGGGTGGGGTCAATAGTTAGATTATTGACTACGATCAACAATTTGTTTGTTGTCAACAAACAAATTGATACAAATGGATACATTGTAACCAATTGCCGTTGGCAATTTTGGGAGGAACCTTACCAGTGTTACTTCGGCCTGCTTGCCTTAAGAATTATAATTGGTTGAATACCAATCGAAATTTATAATTCGGACTAGGGCATGAATCAATAAATGTGGCCCAATGCCATTATCCACTTTCACCAGTGTCTGAGTCCTTTATTGGGGGGTGCGCCTGCAATGACACTTGCTGACTTATTTTCTATACCCTTCCTAATGATCCCTAGCATTGAGTTTGCTTTTTTCACTGCTGAGGCACACTGGGTTGACACCTTCATTGAGTTGTCCACCAGGACACCAAGGTCCCTTTCCTGGTTTGTCACAGAGAGTTCAGACCCCATCAGTTTATAAATGCAATTGGTTTTTTTTGCCCCAACATGCATCACTCTGCACTTACTAATGTTGAAGCTCATTTGCCACTGTTTTGCCCACTCCCCCAGTGTCAAGAGATCCCTCTGGAGCTCCTCACAATCTCTCACAGTTTTCACTACCCTGTATAATTTAGTGTCGTCAGCAAATTTGGCTACCTTGCTTTTTTACTCCTACCTCCTATTTTGTTCCGGAGGCTTCTGGCATTTGTATACAAGCATATATATATGCTTTCCTGATACAGTCTTTTGAGTCCAGTTGCATTGTTAGACTGCCTCTTGCATCCTTCTGCTAGAGTGCTGGTGACTAGCTCCTTGCTCTGCTCAGTAATTTTTGCATCCTCCTCACTACTCAAGTACACACTTTCCCGAACTGGATGCTGCCCAGCTCCTGTCGGCTTTCCCCCAGTTATCAGTTAAAAAGCTGCTCTGCAGCCTTTTTGATGTTGAGTGCCAGCAATCTGGTCCCATCATGGTTCAAATGCAACCCATCCCTCCTGAACAGATTTGGCTTGCCCCAAAATGTTCTCCAGTTCCTGACAAATCTGAAGCCATCCTCTCGACACCACCGCCTTATCCACGCATTGAGGCTTCTGAGCTCTGTCTGCCTGGTATGTCCTGCACGAGGGACAGGCAGCACTTCTGAAAATGCTACGTTGGAAGTCCGGGACTTCAATCTTCTTCCTAACAACCTAAATTTGGTTTCCAGGACAGACCGCTTGGCCTTCCCAACATCATTAGTACCAACGTGTACCATGACAACTGGCTCGTTCCCAGTTCTCTCTAACAATCTATCTAGATTTCTTGTAATGTCTGCAACTTTTGCACCTGGCAGGCAAGTCACCATACGGTTATCAAGTGCATCCCAAATCCATTTCTCTGTATTTCTAATTATTGAATCGCCTAGTACAAGGAGCCTCTCTTCTGCAATCTGTTCATCTAAATGCACCTCATCAACCATATTAAGGGAGAGAACCTCAGTTTGTTCCTGTAGCTTATCTTCCTGGATCTCATCAAGTGTGATGAAGGAGAGCTCATCAGGTGGAACCAGTTGTTCCTCTGTGTGTTCCTCATCAGGTGTGATGAGGGAAAGAGCCTCAAATTTATTCTGTAATTCCAGACTCTCAGAGTGATCCCCTACTCTTCTCCTCCTTTGAGTCACATTCCTCCAAACATCTCCCTCCTGAGTTAGTGAAGGGCCTTCTCCCTCAGAACTGTGCCTTGTCTCTTCTTTGTCCAGCATAGTCTGCTCTGCTCTGTCCAAGAACAGCTCAAGCTGCTTAATTTGTTGATGGTTAGATATGCGGGCCTCTAGCTGCTGGACCTTCTCTTCTAGTAGTGCAACCAGCTTGCACTTGCTGCAAGTGTAGTTCTCCATATGCTTTGGCAAGAACACAAACATGGCACAAGTATTGCAGGTAACTACAGCTGTTCCCTCAGAATCCATTTTAACAAGTGCAGTATTCTGGGCCTCAAAAATGTACACGTTTACTACCTTTCTACCTAGTAAGACTATATTCTTCCTTTGTTACTAGTTTGTAATCTCATGCGCCGTTAGGCGCTCGGGCCTCTAAAGCAGCTCTACTCCAACTGCAAAACTTACCAGTGCTCACTTCCTTTGTTTGGCTCTCCTCAGCAGCAGCTCTGCTTAAGAGCACATGCAGAGTCAAAAGGGCTGACCCTGAAATAGCTCAGAGCTTTTAAAGGCTAGTGTGGCTCCGCCCCTATGAGTCACAGTTCAGGGAAGGGCCTGGTGTGGCTCTGCCCCCTGCTTCTGGAAGCTTCTAACTGCTTCCTCTGTTTGAACAGAGGTGGCTCTCAGCAGTTTAAATTATCAATTTAAATTAGTGGAGGCCTCTAAAGCAGCTCTACTCCAACTGCAAAACTTACCAGTGCTCACTTCCTTTGTTTGGCTCTCCTCAGCAGCAGCTCTGCTTAAGAGCACATTCAGAGTCAAAAAGGCATGGCCTCTTCCACCTCCATGACCATTGGGAATCAGAGTACCTCTTCTGCTCATTTTGCTGTTGGGCCCAATATGATGGTTTCCAGTGGCATTTCCTCTACTGAGGGGACCATCTCCCCACCTAAAGGGACTCATCCACCCATAGGGAATCAGGTTAGTTAACTGCCGGCTGACACTTGGCATTGAGTCACTGGCTGTACGGTCTACTCCATTACCGTAGCGGGATGTCCGGCCAGACAGTCACATTAAGGTTGAGATAACAACCTGTACTGTACCTGTAGAATTGCAAGGTGGTGCTTTTTTCATTCCATTAGCTATGAAAATTAAGAGCAAAAGTGCAGCTTCATGTTTCTGTTTGTGAAGCCCTTTATGTAAATAAATTCAAATGAAGAAGTCTGGTTTGTCATTGGGCCTTGGTTTTCTTTAATAAGAGCCATAAATCACTTCCATTGCTGTGTGCATCACAATGAGGATATTCTACCTACAAAGCCTGTGTGCTAATTTCCAGCTAGGTTCCAATATTCATAAGTTTCTCCAGGCAATATCACTATCCACAATTACGATAGCCATCCCTCCTCCCCCTACATCAGAGGATGAGCCAATACAAAATAAAAATAAAAATTGGAAGCTTTTATGCAAATGAGTCTTGCTTCAGCACCTCTCCAAGTGAAATCCTGCAGGCACCCAATCTCTTCGCCTGCAAACCTTCCAAAACATATGTATTTAAAAAGGTACTTATCTCCCATACCATAAGCAAGTGTGCTGTCTGGCAGATAAAACTTTTCTAAGAGGATTAGAAAATCTTTACTTTTTTTTGGTCTCCAGCAAAGTAGAAGTGTCGCCAAAGTTCATCGTGAACTTCCAGGGAAATGAGCATTTTCTTAGCTCTCTCAAAATTTTATCATCCTGGTTTTGTCTTATATAGATATGCATCTCTGAACTTTTAAATTTGCTTTCTACTGCCTCAAATTGTTACACCATTTATCCAAGTATTCCATAACTCTTGTTCGAAGGGTTGTCTTATTTGTAACTCCACAAAGATGGGAAATGCTGCAACTTCAACTTGCTCTTAAATGAAGGTACTAGAAGTAATGGCCCTGGGATTAGAGATGTAAAGGTCCAGGGGTGAGTGGGGGGACACAGAAAAATTCAGGAAAAACATAGTTTTTTCCCTATTCTTCCCCTGAAGCATTTGTTGTTATTTCTTCCCCTGAAAAATTAAAAACGAAAGAAAATCAATTATGGAATGTTTTATTTTAGCATGATGAATAAAATATTTAAGACAAGGTGTTCATATATTCTCCAAATCATTTCTAAAAAACTATGTACAGTGTCAGATTATTCTAATTCCTGCGCACTGTGGACAAGCAAGTCCGAGGTTACAAACCAAACTCTCCAATGCAACAGCAAGATGAATTTCTTCCTTTAGTAGGCACTGTTATTGTCACAAGAGAAGAAAAAGTTTTCCGCTTCGTTTTTGCTTGTGGGTGGGTCTGTTATTGAGGAGGCTCTGACAACAGACAAAAATTTAACTGGAAAATGTCATAGCACTAAACTATTAAAGTGAGGTTAAGCTTATGTCATACACGTAAAGAGACAATAAAAGCCCAGAAAGTCACTTCAAAAAAGAGCACTGTATTATCTAGTAAAGGCAAAGGTCTCCCTTGCTCGAAAGCCAGTCATATGCTAGGATTCAGTGCTCATCTCTATTTATAGCCAAAGAGCCAGTGCTGTCTGCTTCAGCAGACATTTCCATGGACATGTGGCAGGCATTCCTAGACACTGAAGTGCATGGAACACTGTTTACCTTCCCACCAAAGTAGTCCCTATTTATCTACTTGCAATTTCTTGCTTTCAAACTACTAGGTTGGCAGGAACTGGGACAGAGACGGGCGCTCATTTCATCATGCTGTACTCTGGTTCTGAACTGCTGACCTTCCACCTTCCAGTCAGTGTTTTAACCACTTGAGCCACAGCAGTCCCTGATGTATTATGTAAGATAAGCCTTATGTCACATGGATAACAGGAAAAATACCTATCAAATCAATACACAGCCTGCAGAGTGACTATGGAAGTTGTGTGCATTCAGAGAACAGAAATTCCATTTGGTTATGCCTAGAGTTCTGGATCTAGACTAGAGGGAACTCTTCATTCCATGCACACAAAGGAACTCCACAAAGATGGGCAATGCTCTTTCTATATTTTCAAATATACTTTTTTAGTTTGTCAGAGAGTAAACAAAACAAGGAACTGCAATGTTTTAGCAGTTAGGACATTGAACCTTATGACTGGAAGGTCGGCAGGTCATCAGTTCGAGACCTGAATGCTGCACAACATAGTGAGCTCCCATCGTCTCTGTCCCAAGCTCCTGCCAAACTGGCAGTTTGGAAGCAAGTAGACAAATAGGTACCGCTTTATTGGGAAGGTAACAGCATTCTGTGCACTGGTGTATAGTCATGCCTACCACATGACCACGGAAACATCTGCAGATGTAGACAGTGCTGGTCAAATATGCTTGGCCTTTGATCTATGGAGACCTGTACCAACAGAGAATAGCTGCTGTTGCTGCTTCTAATGTTAGCTTTCATGGATCAAGTCCACTTCGTCAGACATAAGAGTGAGACTTCATAAAAGTAAAGGTAAAGGTTTCCCTTGCTCGAAAGCCAGTTGTATCCAACTCTAGGGTACAGTGCTCATTTCTGTTTCAAAGCCGAAGAGCCAGCACTGTCTGCTACTGCAGACGTTTCCATGGTCATGTGGCAGGCATGACAAGACACCAAAGCACACGGAATGCTGTTACCTTCCCACCAAAGTGGTCCCTATTTATCTACTTGCAATTTCTTGCTTTAGAACTGCTAGGTTGGCAGGAGCTGGGACAAAGACGGGAGCTCATTCCATCCTGCAGTACTCGGGAATCAAACTGTTGACCTTCCACCCATACCTGTCAACCATCCCAGACTGGCCGGGATTTCACAGTTTTCAACGCCGATTTGCGCCATTTCCCGCCCCGCGCTGCCAAAACCCCGGAATTTGGCAGCGGGGGAAAGGAGGTACTGCGCAGGTCGCCTTCTATTCATGCATAGAATGCTACGTCGCTTGGGACAAAGACGGGAGCTCATTCCGTCCTGCAGTACTCAGGAATCGAACTGCTGACCTTCCGCCTCCCAGTCAGTGTCTTAGGCACTTGAGCCACTGCAGTGGCATTTATACATATCAGGTACAGAGGTTCATAATGGTTGGCTAGCATAACATATACATTTGCAAATCAGTGTGGCTATTTACAACCAGTTAGCAATGCAAAATTCTACTAACCATTTATAACTCAACAGAATGTCACAACAATAAATCTGAATCTCAAGCAGGGATCTTCTGCTATTACTGGTTGTAATTACTGATTTATCCAAAAATTATTGATATAAAATGAAGGTGAGATTTTGATTTTTGTGTGTGGTTTTGTTGAACACATTTCTAATTGGGTCTTGAATACAAGCTTGTTCATTTGACACTGGGTGAAACCATTAATTTTATACTACTTACCCCACCCTATAGAATCAGTTGCTTTCAGTGGGGAAAAACCCTTTTTTACAGTTTGAAAGATTCTTAATAAACCTGGGCTAAATGCCAAGTTTGTCATAAAAAACTACAACCATTATTTTTCTCATAGCTGCAGGTTTAATACTAAGAGTTCATAAAGCTGTGCTATCAAGGGTGAACCACAAATTAGAAAATTGCTGCCCTATTAAAGTGATTAATTTGAATGGTTAAACTTTCATAACAGGAAGCAGAGTTGAATATTGATTTGAGTGGATCAACTCTGATAATTTGTTAGGAAACGCAGATGGTAGCATTCCAGTCATAATCAAACTAAACATGACCAACAAAGGCTTGTACCTCTGGTGTCACTGGGGCAGTGAATCTCAGGCAGCTATCCAAGTGGCTAAATCCTATCCAAAAACATGTTCATTTCCTTGGATAGTACCTTTAAATTACAGTCAAATACCCAAAGCAGCTTTAAGGTAAAGGTAAAGGTATCCCTTGCGCAAAAGCCAGCCATATCCGACCCCAGGGCTCAGTGCTCATCTCTGTTTCAAATCCGAAGAGCCAGCACTGTCGTCTTCTACAGACGTTTCCATGTCATGTGGCAGGCATGCCTAGACACCGGAGTGCATGAAATGCCGTTTACCTTCCCATCAATGTGGTTCCTATTTATCTACTTGCAATTTCTTGCTTTCAAGAGGTTGGCAGGAGCTGGGACAAAGATGAGAGCTCATTCCATCCTGCAGTACTCGGGAATCAAACTGCTGACCTCCCCCATTCCAGTCAGCATCTTAGCCACTTGAACCACTGCCATCCCTTAAAGCAGGTTTAGCACTCCACCAACAACAGAGTCACTAGCTTTCACTGCACATGACCTACATTGTCTCTCCTCCATTGGCCTTTTATGTTCTGGACCTAGGATTGTGGTCAAGAGAAGACACTGGGCAGATGTCAAGCATATGAGGGATTTTTTTTTTAAAATGAGGACTGCAACCCCAGCCAACTGGAGTCTGATAGAAGAGAAACCCACTGAAATCAAGAACAGAGCATGCAAATTCCTGAGCGAGGAGAACCAGATATTCTTTTTGGTTCTGCACCAGTTTCCTTATACACATTCCACTTTTGACTTGAGTGATAAATTTGAGTTGAGCCTATATGAAAAATCAATTCTTGGTTGCCCGTGTGCTCTCCTTCTTTGGCCTGTACAAGCTAGGGAGGGGAAGACATTTTGCAGTACTACCGTTAAACAAATGGAATTTAAAACCATGCCACTCTACCTTAAATCACCCAAAGATATGTTAAGGTAATAATAATTTCATCTCAGAAATTATTCTAGGTTGAAAAGATTTTTGTGGAAGAAACTTCGCTGAGGAAACACCCAAATGAGGCTCCTTTTGTGTCCCCAAGAGCTGGGACAGAGACGGGTGCTCAATCCGTCATGCAGTACCCAGGTCTCAAATTGTTAATTTGCCAGTCTTCTAGCTAACATGGTGAGCTTCTTAACCACTGAGCCACCACAACCCCCTATGGTAAGGTAAAGGTAAAAGTCTCCCTTGCTCAAAAGCCAGTTGTGTCAGACTCTAGAATATTGTTAATAGAAATAAAATAATTATAAATTGAAAGTATAAGTCCCATAAGTGGTGGGGAGCACAAAGAGGATTGTTTTGTTAATATAAAATTATATATACTATAGTTTGTTATTGTAATAGTTTAGTGTCTGTCCCAGGAGACATAGAAAGAGTCGCAGTATGGACTAACACAGGTTTATTGGTTGATGATCAGAACGAACTTGTGGTAATGGCGGAGGTATCTCACATTATATACAGTGGTACAACACATTTGAACTTGGCTGCATGGTAGCTCATTGGCCGCTACCGGCGTGACGTCATCCCGGTCACACCCGTCTTCGGTGGTGGATCAGGGGTAGTTGTTTGCTGCGGGAAGTTCCCGCGGCTGCAGGCGATTTGAGGAATGATGACCATGTGAGTTGAACACTCGCAGCTGCCCTCTATAGGCAGCTTGCTCACGTTCCTTTAACAGCTGGGTTACATTGTGATTGTGGCTGGGTTACATTCATACATTTCTTAAAGCAACATTGTACATTCATATGAAACAGCATTGTACATACACAACATCCCTCCCCCCTAGGATGGGACGAAGTCCCTCAACCATTGTGGCTTGCCGCACGTGCGCCTGGGGCGAGCGGCCGCTTGGCTTAATACAGGGGAGCCTGGCTCTGCGGAGTCCTGTCCTGCAATGGAAAGGGGGGACTCGTTAGTGGCTCGGTGTGGGCTCTGTGGTAACCTTGCATTAGGGGAAGGGAATGGAATGAACAGTTGGGAAGTGAACTCCTGCCTACCGCTTGAGGAGCTAGGGGTCCCCCCCAGCACGAATCTCGGGACCGACGAAGAGACCCTCGTGGTCTCGCCACCCCCCGTACCCTGCCTGGGAGTGCCGGGGACTGCGGTGGGTGGACTCCCCCCCGATACCTGCCTTGGGGGTGTTGGCCTCCGGGGAGCTGGAGCTATGGTGTATTCTAACACAAAAGGACTGGGGGGACTGGAGGTACCAGGGGCTGAACTGAAACCCCTCTTCTCGCTAGGACGGGTGGGGGACCACTCCGCTACACCCCCCTGGTACCGTAACTCATAATCATCAAACTGATCCCTCTCTTTCAAAGTATCCTCTTCTGTGGCTGAGAACCCAGGATATGCATTTGTATCCCCGGTTTCTGCCGTGTCTCCCCCTTGGGTAATGCGGGTGGGGGAGGACCCTAATGCTGAATCCCCTTCGCTAGTGACCCGCCTTCTGAGTTGGTCGGCGTGCCTCCTCCAGAGTAGGCCCGAGCTAGTCTCAACCCTGTAGGACACTGGTCCCGTCTGCTCGATGACTGTCCCTGGGACCCACGCCGGCCCTGACGCCGCGTAGTTCCTGCAGTGAACCGGGTCCCCTGCCAAAAAACCTTTGGAGCTCCCTCCCCCTATATTTATGTTTCTCCCTTCATCCTCCACCCTGGACGGATCCATCCGGTCAAAAAGTGTTACCGGACGCCTCCTCATGAGGAGTTCGGCTGGGGAAAATCCTGAAGCTAAGGGGGTTGTCCTGTAGCAGATGAGGAACTGGCACAAATGCAGGTTCAACTCACCGGGACCCATGCACCGCAGTGCGTCTTTCGTAGTGCGCACTTGGCGCTCTACCTGACCATTTGTGGCGGGGTGAAACGGGGCAGCGGTGATGTGCCTGATGGCATTCCGCTCAATAAACGTCTTGAACTCTGCAGACGTGAAGGTACTAGCGTTATCGCTAACAAGGACGTCTGGCAGGCCGAAACAGGCAAAAAGCTTGCGCAACTGCTTGATGGTTGCGGCGGAGGAGGTGCTGTTCATAGGGATTACCTCCAACCACTTGGAATAGGAGTCGACTACCAATAGAAACATGGACCCGCGAAAGGGGCCAGCGAAGTCGACATGGATCCGGGACCATGGCCCGCGGGCCGTATCCCATTCCCTATGGGGCAACCGGGACTCCTCGGGCCGAGAGCCCTGGCAGCTCTCGCAAGTGCCCACTAAACGCTCTATGTCCCCGTCTATTTGGGGCCACCAAAAGAAACTCCTGGCCAGAGCCTTGGAGCGCACGATCCCGGGGTGACTGGTGTGCAATAGTCTCAGTACCTTGGCCCTCAGCTTCTCTGGGATAACTACTCGCTGGCCCCAGAGTAAGCAGCCCCTTTTCAGCGACAGCTCTACTCTGCGCCTAAAAAATGGTCTGAACTCTTCATCGGGGGGAGTCGTGGGCCAGCCCTTCCTAACCCAGGAACTAACTTGGGCCAGCATCTTGTCGGCCGCCGTGGCTTTGGCGAGGTCGGCCGGGACAATGGGGGGTGAGTCGAGAGACTCGATCAGTAGGACTTGGTGATCCTGCTCTACCTCGCATGTGGGGTCCCCTACACTTGGGAGGGGAGATCGGGACAGTGCGTCCGCATGGGAGATCTCCTTCCCTGGGCGATAGACCAGCTCATACTGGTAGGCGTTGAGGAAAATGGCCCAACGCAGCATTCTGGGGGATAGTATTTGCGGTGTGTGTTTGCCGGTAGTGAAGATCCCCAAAAGTGGTGGTGATCGGTCACTACCATAAACTCGCGGCCGTATAGAAAGTCATGGAACTTTTTCGTTCCGGCGATGATGGCTAGGGCCTCCCTATCAGTTTGCGCGTAATTGCGCTCGGCCTTTGAGAGGGACCTAGAGTAGTACGCTACCAGGGCTTCCCTCCCGCTTTCCAACACGTGGCACAGGACCGCCCCCACCCCCACTGGGGACGCATCACAGACTAAAACCACTGGTTTTTTCGGGTCGAAATGGGTCAGGACAGCGTCCGAAGACAGGAGTGACTTAAGCTCCTTGAATGCTCTCTCCTGCCTGTCCCCCCACCGCCAAGCCGCGTCCTTTTTGAGCAGGGCGTACAGTGGCTCCACGACCGATGCCTTCCGAGGCAGGAAGGTATGATAAAAATTTAGGAGCCCTAGAAATGACTGTAGCTCCGGTTTTGCGGTGGGGCGAGGGGCGTTCTTCACGGCTGCAACCTTTGACTCAGAGGGTTTGATTCCGTCCGGGGTTACCTTAAAGCCTAGAAACTCAACCTCCCTCGCAAAGAATACGCATTTGTCCCTCCTCAGTCGAAGGCCTGCCCTCTCGAACACTGAAAGGACCCCATCTAGCCTCTTTGCCAACTCTAATTCGCTCCCCGCCGTTATCAACACGTCGTCGAAGTATGGGAGCACGCCTGGGAGCCCCTTTAAAAGGCGTTCCACGAGGGATTGGAAAATTCCGGGGGCCGAATTCACGCCAAACTGAAGGCGCGTTACCTTAAACGCCCCCTTGTGCGTCACTATCGTTTGCGCGGCGGCAGCAGCCGGGGTTACAGAGAGCTGCTGATACGCCTGAGCCAGATCTAACTTGGCAAAACACTTCCCCCCATGTAACGTGGCCAGCAAGTGGCTGACCACGGGCACTGGATATGCGTTTGGCCGAATGGCCTTGTTAATGGTACATTTATAGTCTGTACAAATCCTGACTTCCCCGTTCGACTTAAGGGCTGTAACAATCGGCGTTTCCCACTCCGCCGAGTCAACTGGAACCAAAATCCCCTGCCCCACCAATTTGTCCAGTTCCGCCTCGATCTTGTCCTTTAGGGCGAAAGGCACCCTCCTTGGTTTGAGGCGGATGGGCCGGATTTCTGGGTCCAGCTCGAAGGAAACCGGGGGCCCCTTGTATTTCCCGAGCCCCTTCTTGAAAACGTTTGGGTGCGCGTTGCACACGTCCCGCATTGGGTCAGTCTCGATGGCGTTAATGCCGGACAGTTCGATTCCCAGGGGAGCAAACCACTGCGTTCCCAAAAGGCAGCACCTCCCCCCTTTGAGGACCACTAAGGGCAGCTTCTCAGAGTAGCCCTTGAACTTCACCTTGAAATTCCCCACCCCCAACACTGGGATCCCGTTTCCCTGCACGTCCCGAAGGTGTGACCTCATGGCCCGCAGTTTGGGCCGCTTGTCTGGGGGAATACGCATGAACTGTTTTTGGGACAGGATGGAATAAGATGACCCCGAGTCTATCTCCATCCTCACTGGGACCCCTTGCAACAGTACCTCTACGAAAAACCGCCGGTGCTCCAGGCCCACGCAGTTCACGCCTTCCTCATCGTAGCTGGCTGCGACCTTCCTGGTGCCGGTTGCCTTCCGCTGGTGCGTCTGGGGATGGCTGGAACTCCTCTTGTCCTCGACTCGCCCGCGCCTGCATATTCGGGCGATGTGCCCCTTTCGGCCACAGTTGTGACACTCGGCCTTTCGAAATGGGCACCTCGTGCGGTCGTGGGACGCCCCACAACCGTCGCAACGGCGGTCCTGCCGTTCTTGGGACTGCCGCTTCTCACCACGCTTCTTGATCCTCTGGACGTCGTCATCCTCGCTGGAGTAGGGGTCCGCTGTTGTGGACGACTCCTCGGACGACGTTGGTGTGCCGGCGGGCGGCTTGGGGGCCCACCAGGTCGTCTTCGCTGGTGTCCGCCGGGCCGCCTGTACTGGTGACTTGGCCCGCTCGGACGTGGCCCCTCGGGACTTGAACAGCCTCACCCCGCTCCTGGCCTCCTCGGCTGCTTGGGCCTCCCGCAGCACCTCGTTGAACGTGAGGCGTTGGTCACGGGTCATCAGCCTCCTCTGCAGCTCCTCGTCCCTCAGACCACACAACATGTGGTCACGGAGGGCCTGGTCCAGCTCATCCCACTGGCAGTGGACCGCTGCAAGCCTGAGGGCCACCGCGTAGGCGGACACGGATTCACCCGGTCGCTGGTCTCGCCTGTGGAACGTGACCCGTGCTGGGAAGATCGAGACGGGCGGCTGGAAATGCTCACCCAGCCTCTCCAGGATACGGTCGATGGGGACCTCGTCTACCTTCCGGGGGGCCACCAGGGTCATCAGGATCCGCAGTGTGGCCGGCCCCACTTGGGCCAGGAAGTGGGAGCGCATCTTCGCGGCGGCGTCGATGCCCGCGGCTTCCATCGCGTGCCGAAACTGGCACTCGTAGAGCTCCCATTGTTC
Source organism: Bradypodion pumilum (assembly GCA_035047305.1). Lineage (NCBI taxonomy): Eukaryota > Metazoa > Chordata > Lepidosauria > Squamata > Chamaeleonidae > Bradypodion > Bradypodion pumilum. The sequence continues at coordinate 12,453,329 of JAWDJD010000011.1, read as the reverse complement.
GGGCTCGCTCACATCGAACTGGTACGCCTTGACCTTGGGCTTCGCCATCAATCCCATCCTCGTCGCCAATTTAGTGTCTGTCCCAGGAGACATAGAAAGAGTCGCAGTATGGACTAACACAGGTTTATTGGTTGATGATCAGAACGAACATGTGGTAATGGCGGAGATATCTCACATTATATACAGTGGTACAACACATTTGAACTTGGCTGCATGGTAGCTCATTGGCCGCTACCGGCGTGACGTCATCCCGGTCACGCCCGTCTTCGGTGGTGGATCAGGGGTAGTTGTTTGCTGCGGGAAGTTCCCGCGACTGCAGGCGATTTGAGGAATGATGACCATGTGAGTTGAACACTCGCAGCTGCCCTCTATAGGCAGCTTGCTCGCGTTCCTTTAACAGCTGGGTTACATTGTGATTGTGGCTGGGTTACATTCATACATTTCTTAAAGCAACATTGTACATTCATATGAAACAGCATTGTACATACACAACAAATAGCAACTAATGTGATATTGTATTGTAATGGTTGGCAAAATGGGTCTGGGGGCTGGGATTGTCAACAAGCTCCCCTTTTTGGCTTGTCTGAGGCTCCCCCTCCTGCAGTTAATTTTTTAATGTTACAGTTTTGTAGATTTTATATTTGTTTTTAGATAATAGATGGCACGGCGGCGGGGGTATAATATTGTTATGTTGTTAAGGGTTTTTAATTGTTTGTATTGGTTTTAACTTGTGTGTATATTGTGTATGTTCTTTGTTTACCATGTGAGCCGCCCTGAGTTGGGTTCCCTGATTGGGCGGCATACAAGTGTGAAAATTAAATTAAATTAAATTAAAATATTCCTTTTTGTTTGCTTGTTTGAATGTTTTCTTGTTATAATAATAAAAAAATATTTAAAAAAATAACAGGAGTTATCCTGATCAAATGGGGCAGTAACAGAATACGAAAGAAGTAGAATCAAGACAAAACTACCTTATCAATGGAGAACTCATGATTGCCCCTTAATCCAGGCCACCTAGTATCTGGCTATGGCTTTCCTGTATCCATCAAGAAGTAATTTTACTACAAATTTCCAGTTGAGTTATTTTTGAAGGACACAGAGCAAAACTAACTTAGAAAAACTGCTACAGATGTCTCACAAATGCCACTCTGCCCTACCCTACAATTTATACTAGGAAAGTATTAATAAACAGCTTTATAACAACCGCTTACTTTTTAAAATTGTGCTTGTAAACAGAAGTTTGTGGTGTGTTACTGACGTTGACGCCTGGAAAGAGAGTGGCGTTTTTCTCTAAAATTATCACATCAGGAGAAAACATTTGGCCAGAGTTCTCCAGACAATGCAACAAGGGGGAACATGTGGGTCAAATTATGTGTGAAAAACCAACAGTAAGTGTTGTTCCTGTTCTTTTCATGTCCAAAACTTGACAGGTATGCGTGGGCCTGCCCGCGCTCCCAGAAGCGCTCCGGACCACACATACACACACACCCAGAAGTGGAAGTAAATGCACCCACCTCTGTGTTTCTGACACCGGCGGGTGCATTTACGGCTGACGTAACTGCATTTACACATGTGCCCGCTTCCACTTCTGTGTGCACATGAAATGGTGCTGTGGGCCAGGGCTGGCCCACAGACCATAGGTTGGGAATTTCTGCTCTGGAGGCATGTTAAACAGCCAGATGTCTCTTACCTCTCTTGATTCACACAAAGGTATGCTGCTCAAGTGGCTCAAAATATTACACAAGAAAGTGTCGGCATCTCAAGCAAGTGAAAGCCCTGCTGGTTTCAAAGGTACAAACATCTAGCTTGGACAATGGCAAGCCAGGAATCGTGCTACATCATGGGTGATGTATTATGGCTGCTCTCAGTATTTGTTGTTCAGGGAAGCAAGACAATAGAAGCAGCCGTATTCTGGCTAACACATCTTTATTGCATGAAGTACAGTTCGAACACGAGGTAATGGTGGCAATGCAACTCTTTTTATATAGTCACTATACATTTGAATCTGGTTGCACGGTAGCCTATTGGCTACTGTCGGCGTAACGTCATCTGGAGTCCCGCCCTTCTTGTCCAGGTGTGTCCATGGCGGGAAGGTTTCCCGCGACTGTGCATGATTGGGGAATTTGTACCATGTGAGTTGAATGCTCGCTACTCCCATCTCTGGTAGTAAGCTTGCATTCCAATAGCAGCTAGATACAATGTTTCTTTACAAATGGCTTAAGTATACATTTCCTGTAGAACCGGTTACATTTAACTTAAAGGCACAGCGTAGCAGTTACATTCCATATTATTCCATACACAACACAGTAGCAACGGAGTGCTGGCACAAAAGGAAAACCAACAGGTAGATAGTCAAAGTCAAATCCAGAAGCAAAATTCAGATATGCAGTGCCATATGTTTGATTTCTTTTGTGTTCTGCCAGGTTAAGCTACAGATACAGAGGGTGCCAAAATTTATACAAATTTTAAGAGAGGAAAAAACTATTAAAATCATAATACTCAATATAGACTGCAGTGGCTCAATATAGACTGCAGTGGCTCAAGTGGCTAAGACACTGACTGGGAGGCGGAAGGTCAGCAGTTAGATTCCCAAGTAGTGCAGGACGGAATGAGCTCCCATCTTTGTCCCAGCTCCTGCCAACCTAGCAGTTCGAAAGCAAGAAATTGCAAGTAGATAAATAGGGACCACTTTGGTGTGAAGGTAAACAGCATTCCGTGTCTAGTCATGCCTGCCACATGACCATGGAAACATCTGCAGAAGCAGACAGCACTTGCTCTTCAGTTATGAAACAGAGATGAGCACTGAACCCTGAAGTCGGATACAACCTGCTTTTGAGCAAGGGTGACCTTTACCTTTTCTGATAACAAAAGATGAATACAAATAACGTTTGACCTCTGAAATCACAAGAGGTTCTCAAAGTGGCTACCATCAGTGTCCAGACACTTCTGATTGCGACCAACTACTGCTTGAGCATTATTGAACAAAATGTCTACTTGTATCACTGCACATACCATTTCAATTCCTTCCTTGAGTACCGATAGTGTAGCTAGTTTTCTAGGGCATGCCACATTGTTTAAGGTTCCCCCATAAGTACAAGACAAGGGGAGTTAAGTCTGGAGAACATGGGGGAAGCTCAACCAAATCTCTTCATAATGGTCTTGTGCTCCTAGAACAGGTGTTCCCAACCTATGGCCCATGGGCCAGATCTGGCCCATGGCACCATTACATGTGCCCCCCACCCCCTCCACCACACCCTGAAGTGCCATGTGCCTTTTTAATGTAGAGGGTGGCCTGTGAGTCCGTACCAACACAGCACACAGATACAATGGATCAATAAGTATATGAATGGTTAGGGACTCCCCCCCCCCCCCCGCCCGGTAAACAGCATTTCAAAGCTGATCACATTAATAAGGAACCATACATGGTACAGCTTCTGGCAGCACCAGCATGGGAGTGAGGACAGCGGGCCACATGAAATGGTGCCATGGGGGGGATAAACATAGGGGTCCTGGCCTTGTCTCACCCACCCACCCCCTTCAGGACCCTAGCCCCACAAGGAAGGGATAGCAAGGCCTACTCCCCCTTTCCCTGAGCAGGCACTTCATCTCAGTCTGGGAGAGAGGTCTGAAGCCTCCTTTGAGGATTGGCGTCTCCCTCCCCCTCCTTCCGGGAAGAAACAAAATGGCCACTCCTTTGAAGCTGTTAGGACAAAATGGCCACCTCAAAATTGCCACCCCCATCATGTGAACAAGGCAAAATGGCCATCCAGCCTCTCAGCTGTCTGAGAGAGTTTAGTGTCTTGCACGGAAGACAAAGAAGGAGCCGCAGTGAGGGCTAAATGCAGGTTTATTGGGTGATGATCAGGATGAACATGTGGTAATGGCGGAGGTACAGCTCATTATATACTGCAGTACATACATTTGAATCTCGTTGCACGGTAGCTTATTGGCTGCTACCGGCGTGACGTCATTCTGAGTCACGCCCATCTTCTCCAGGTGATCCTCACGCGGGAAAGGTTCCCGCGGCTGCCGGTGATTTGGGGAATGTGTACCATGTGAGCTGAATGCTCGCAGCTGCCCTCTATAGGCAGCTTACTCGCGTTCCTTAACAGCTGAGCTACATTGTAATTGTGGTCAGGTTACATTCATACATTTCTTAAAGCAACATTGTACATACACAACACTCCTCCCCCCTAGGATGGGACGAAGTCCCTCAACCATTGTGGCTTGCCGCACGTGCGTCTGGGGCGCGCGGCCGCTTGACTTAACATAGGGGAGCCGGGGGCTCCTGGTTCCGCGGAGACCTGTCCTGCAACGGAAAGGGGGGACTCATTAGTGGTTCGGTGGGGACTCTGCGACAACCTTGCATTGGGGGACGGGAATGGAATGAACAGTTGGGACGTGAACCCCTGCCTGCCGCTTCAGGAGCTTGGGGTACCCCCCAGCACGAATCTCGGGACTGACGATGAGGCCCTCATGGTCTCGCCACCCCCTGTTGCCTGTCCGGGCATTCTAGAGGCTGAGGTGGGCGGATTCCCCCCTGCTGCCTGTCTCGGGGGTGTCTGTCTCCGGGGGGCTGGAGTTATGGTATATTCTAAAACAAAAGGGCTGGGGGGACTGGAGGTACCAGGGGCTGAACTGAAACCCCTCTTTTTGCTAGGACGGGTGGGGGACCACTCCGCTACACCCCCCTGGTACTGCAAATTATAATCAAACTCATCCCTCTCTTTCAAAGTATCCTCCTCTGTGGCTGAGGATCCAGGGTATGCATTTGTACCCGCGGATTCCGCCGTGTCTCCCCCTTGGGTAACGCGGGTGGGGGAGGACCCTAATGCTGATTCCCCGTCACTGGTGACCCGCCTTCTGAGTTGGTCCACGTGCCTTCTCCAGAGTAGACCCGAGCTAGTCTCAACTCTATAGGATACTGGTCCCGTCTGCTCAATGATCGTCCCTGGTAACCACGCTGGCCCGGAGGCTGCGTAGTTCCTGCAGTGAACCGGGTCCCCTACCGAAAAACCTTTGGAGCTTCCTACCCCGATATCTATATTTCTCCCTTCATCCTCCACCCTGGACGGGTCCATCCGGTCAAAGAGTGTTGCCGGACGCCTCCTCATGAGGAGTTCGGCTGGCGAAAGCCCTGACGCTAGGGGGGTTGTCCTGTAGCAGATGAGGAACTGACACAGATGGAGGTTTAACTCGCCGGGACCCATGCACCGCAGTGCGTCTTTCGTAGTGCGCACTTGGCGCTCTACCTGACCGTTTGTGGCGGGGTGAAACGGGGCAGCGGTAATATGCCTGATGGCGTTTCTTTCAATAAAGATCTTGAATTCCGCAGACGTGAAGGTACTAGCGTTATCGCTAACAAGGACGTCCGGCAGGCCGAAACAGGCAAAGACCTTGCACAACTGTTTAATGGTTGCTGCAGAGGAGGTGCTGTTCATGGGGATTACTTCCAACCACTTGGAATAGGAGTCGACTATTAGCAGGAACATGGCCCCGCGGAAAGGGCCAGCGAAGTCGACATGAATCCGGGACCATGGCCCGCGGGCCGTGTCCCATTCCCTATGGGGTAGCCGGGATTCCTCGGGCCGGGAGCTCTGGCAACTCTCGCATGTGCCCACTAATCGCTCTATGTCCGCGTCTATCTGGGGCCACCAAAAGAAACTCCTGGCCAGCGCCTTGGAGCGCACTATTCCCGGGTGACTGGTATGCAGTAGCTTCAGTACCTTGGCCCTCAGCTTTTCTGGGATGACTACCCGCTGGCCCCAGAGTAAGCAGCCCCTTTCCAGGGACAGCTCTACTCTACGCCTGAAGAATGGCTTGAAATGTTCCTCGGGGGGAGTAGTGGGCCACCCTTTCCTAACCCAGGAGCTAACTTGGGCCAGCATCTTGTCGGCCGCTGTGGCCTTGGCGAGGTCGGCCGGGCCAATGGGGGGTGAGTCGAGGGACTCGATCAGCAGGACTTGGTGGTCCTGCTCTACCTCGCATGCGGGGTCTCCTAAACTAGGGAGGGGAGACCGGGACAGCACGTCCGCATGGGAGATCGCCTTCCCTGGGCAATAGACCAGCTCATACTGGTAGGCGTTAAGGAAAATCGCTCAACGTAGCATTCGGGGGGACAGGATTTGAGAGGTGGGCTTGCCTGTGGTGAAGATTCCCAGGAGAGGCTTGTGATCAGTCACCACCGTAAACTTGCGGCCGTATAAGAAATCGTGGAACTTCTTGGTTCCAGCAATTATGGCCAGGGCCTCCCTATCTGTTTGCGCGTAGTTGCGCTCGGCCTTGGAAAGGGACCTGGAGTAGTATGCAACTGGGGCTTCCCGCCTGCTCTCCAACACGTGGCATAGCACCGCCCCCACCCCCACTGGGGACGCATCACAGACTAAAACTACTGGTCTCCTCGGGACAAAGTGGGTCAGGACAGCATCCGAGGATAAAAGCGCCTTTAGCTCCCTGAAAGCTTTCTCTTGCCTATCTCCCCACTGCCAAACCGCCTCTTTCTTTAAGAGCGCGTGCAGTGGCTCCGCAACGGATGCCTTCCTTGGCAGGAAGGAATGGTAAAAATTTAAAAGCCCTAGAAATGACTGCAGCTCCGGTTTCGCGGTGGGGCGAGGGGCGTTTTGCACAGCCGCAACCTTGGACTCGGAGGGCTTGATGCCCTCCGGGGTTATCTTGAACCCAAGGAACTCAACCTCCCTCGCAAAGAATACACATTTGTCCCTTCTCAGTCGAAGTCCCGCTTTCTCGAATACTGAAAGGACCCCGTCTAGCCTCTTTGCTAACTCTAATTCGCTCCCAGCTGTTATCAACACATCGTCAAAATATGGGAGGACGCCTGGAAGTCCCTTTAAAAGGCGTTCCACGAGGGACTGGAAGATCCCGGGGGCCGAATTTACGCCGAACTGTAGGCGCGTTACCTTAAATGCCCCCTTGTGCGTGACGATGGTTTGCACAGCGGCAGCAGCTGCGGTTATGGAGAGCTGCTGATATGCCTGCGCCAGATCTAGCTTGGCAAAACACCTCCCCCCATGTAACGTGGCCAGTAAATGGCTGACCACGGGCACCGGATATGCATTTGGCCAAATGGCCTTATTGATCGTACATTTATAGTCCGCACAAATCCTGACCTCCCCGTTTGATTTAAGAGCCGTAACAATCGGCGTTTCCCACTCCGCCGAATCAACTGGAACCAAAATCCCCTGCCCCACCAATTTGTCCAGTTCCGCCTCGATCTTGTCCTTGAGGGCGAAGGGCACTCTCCTTGGCTTGAGGTGGATGGGCCAGATTTCTGGGTCCAGCTCAAAGGATACCGGGGGGCCCTTGTACGTCCCGAGCCCCTTCTTGAAAACGTCCGGGTGTGCATTGCACACGTCCCGCATTGGGTCAGTCTCGATGGCGTTAATGCCGGACAGTTCAATTCCCAGGGGAGCAAACCACTGCGTTCCCAAAAGGCAGCATCTTCCCCCCTTGAGTACCACTAGGGGCAGTTTCTCGGAGTAACTCTTGAACTTCACCTTGAAGTTCCCCACCCCCAACACTGGGATCCCATTTCCCTGCACGTCCCGTAAGTGTGACTTCATGGCCCGCAGTTTGGGCCGCGCATCTGGGGGAATGCGCATACACTTTTTTTGGGACAGGATGGAATAGGACGACCCCGAGTCTATCTCCATCCTCACTGGGACCTCTAACAGTACCTCTACGAAAAAACGCTGGTGCTCCAGGCCCACGCGGTTCACGCCTTCCTCGCTGTAGCTGGTTGAGACCTTCCTGGTGCCGGCCGCCTTCCATTGGTGTGCCTGGGGGTGGCTCGAGGTGCCCTTGTCCTCAGCTCGCCCGCGCCTGCATACTCTGGCGATGTGCCCTTTTCGGCCGCAGTTGTGACACTCGACCTTCCGGAACGGGCACCTCATCCGGTTGTGGGACGCCCCACACCCGTCACAGCGGCGGTCTTGCCGTTCGCGGGTCTGTCGCTTCTCCCCGCGTTTCTTTACTCTCTGGAGGTCGTCGTCCTCGCTGGAGCAGGAGTCTGCCATCGCCGACGACTCCTCAGATGTTGCTGGTGTGCTGGCGGGCAACTTGGGGGCCCGCCAGGCCGTCTTCGCCGATGTCCGCCGGGCCGCCTGCACTGGTGACTTGGCCCTTTCGGATGTGGCCCCTCAGGACTTGAACACTCTGACCCCGCTCCTGGCCGCCTCGGCTGCCTGAGCCTCCCGCAGTACCTCGTTGAACGTGAGGCGATAGTTCGCGGGTCATCAATTTTCTCTGGACCTCCTCGTCCCTCAGGCCACACAGCATGCGGTCTTGGAGTGCCATGTCCAGGTCTTCCCACTGGCAGTGCACCGCTGCCAGCCTGAGGGCCGCCGCATAGGCGGACACTGACTCTCCCGGGCGTTGGTCTCGCCTGTGGAACGCGACCCTGGCCGGGAAGATTGACACGGGGGGCTGGAAATGATCGCGCAGTAACTCTAGGATGCGGTCGAGGGGCACCACATCCACCTTCCGGGGGGCCACCAGGTTCATCAGGATGCGCAGCGTGGCCGGCCCCACCTGGGCTAGAAAGTGTGAGCGCATCTTCGCGGCGGCGTCGACGCCCGCAGCTTCCATCGCGTGCCAAAACTGGCACTCGTACAGCTCCCATTGCTCCGGGTCGCTGATATCGAAGTGGTAAGGCTTGACCTTGGGATTCGCCATTGATCCCACCTTCGTCGCCAATTTAGTGTCTTGCACGGAAGACAAAGAAGGAGCTGCAGTGAAGGCTAAATGCAGGTTTATTGGGTGATGATCAGGATGAACATGTGGTAATGGCGGAGGTACAGCTCATTATATACTGCAGTACATACATTTGAATCTCGTTGCACGGTAGCTTATTGGCTGCTATCGGCGTGACGTCATTCTGAGTCACGCCCATCTTCTCCAGGTGATCCTCACGCGGGAAAGGTTCCCGCGGCTGCCGGTGATTTGGGGAATGTGAACCATGTGAGCTGAACGCTCGCAGCTGCCCTCTATAGGCAGCTTACTCGCGTTCCTTAACAGCTGAGCTACATTGTAATTGTGGTCAGGTTACATTCATACATTTCTTAAAGCAACATTGTACATACACAACAGAGAGCATGAACCAGCCCCCGGCTTGAAAAGTTTGGGAACCCCCGTCCTAAAACAACAATTGTGCTTCCGCCATTTTCTTTTACTCTCCTGCCTGTCGCATTCTTTTAAGAAAACATCATGCTACACATTGCTTTCAATTCAACTTCAAAAAGTAAGACATATATAGCATCTCTTAAAACGTGGATACATTTCTGGCACCTTCTCTACATATTGTTTCCTATTTGATGCACTGAATTCAGCTGGAGTGGCAGAACTAAAGTTGCTCGGGATCTTTTAGATGATGATGATGATGATGATGATGATGATGATGATGATGATGATGATGATGATGATGATGATGATGATGATGATGATGATGATGATGATGATTATTATTATTATTATTATTATTATTATTATTATTATTATTATTATTATTATTATTATTATTATTATTATTATTATTATTATTATTATTATTATTATTATTATTATTATTATTATTATTATTATTATTATTATTATTATTATTATTATTATTATATGCCACCCCACTCGATTGCTCGACTCTGGGTGGCTCACAGAACAGGTAAACATCACAAAATCATATAAGTCATAAATACTACATTACAAAATATCATCATAAAAATACAACATTACAAAAAATCATCATTGCAACGGAAAAGAAAAAAGTCCTTCATTTAAAGTCCATACATTTCAATTAACAAGTTCACGCCAACAAAGTAACTGTCTCAGCACAGATCATACCACACCACACCACAGGCAGGACCCAAAGAACGGCGACAAAAGCCGGAGGGGTGGCGGCAAAGTCCTCCATGTCAGTGCCGAAATGTCATTTTTATGCCCAACTGAGGCGGGCCTCCAAGGATGGCGGCCACAGCTGCTTCCCATCTCCCGGCCGGTGGCAAGGGCCGGGGGGTGGGCAGCAAGGTCCTCCAGCGTTGGGGCTGCAACGTTCTTTTTATCCCCGACCGAGGCGGGGCTCTGGCCGGTGGCAAAGGCAGGGGGGCAAGGTCCTCTGGCGTCAATATATGATGATATTGATGGGGAACCAGTGCTGTATCCCCAAGGTTCCTCTCATGTATTAACAGAATGGACTGACAATGCAGCACAGGAAAGGTTTTTTAAGGGATCAAAAGAAAGGCTAAGCTGTGGGAAATCATATTCAGTCTTGTAAACATAGTGCTTCCAGCTTAACTCATTTTCCTTTTCTTTCCTGCCAAATGCAGCAGAAAGAACCTGAAACCCATCCATTAAACACAGCAAATAAAATTAGCCAGGGCAATGAGAAGCCTTTGAACATGCAGTACCCTCTACTAGGAGACATAGACTGGATGCAGATCAATAGAGCATGTTAATATCTGAGGTGTTGTCTGCCAAGGATATGCATGAAAGGAGATCTCACCTCATCAAATATTGCATGTTTCTCAGTAATTATATCAGCATTGATATAATCTTCTGGGATCTTCAAAATGCTTTGCACAAAAATGCCAAGCTTTCTTATAGTTATTCTTTATGCTTTAGTTAAACAATTCTGGATTTTTAAAATATTTAGAGTAAATAATATGCTGTTCCAATAAAAAGTTTAAAATCTGAAAGATGAATTCTTCAAATGCATTATTTTTGTAATCCTGATGTCACTTCTGAAAGGTAGATCAGTATTCCTACCCCCAATATTGCAGATAGGGTTAGGAGTGGGGTGTTATTATCTTGCCTAAGGGCTTGAACAGGCATCTCCATGATTTACAGGTCAGAGTTCAAGTTGTACTGCTAATGCGATATAGGAACAGAACATACTTTATGCTTACAGTAGATGTTTCACAACCAGCTGAATAGCTCAGTGGTTTATGTATCTGGCTGCAGAGCCAGAGGTTGGGACTTCAGTTCCCCATTGTTTTTCCAGGGAGAAGAACCAACCTGTGTGATTTGGGAAAGCTGCACAGTCCAAGGATAACCCCAGAAGAAATAAGATGCCACCATGATGGAAGAGCTCTACTCCTGGAGAGGCGTTTTCTAGAAAACCTGCTGCTTTCATGGATCAAGGGTGGGGCACAGACTGCAACCATGTCTTGCCAGACTTATCATGCTGATAGCCAAGGCCTGCCTCCCGAATCTCACTTGCTCTCTCCCTTTTGTGTCCTGATCAGTCTCTGGACTGCTAAAATGAAGCCCTTTTATTGATTGTTGAGAAATTGGATCCTATTGGAAGGAGAAGTACTTGCCCTGGAAAAAAGAGAACTCCAACCCCCCACCACCCAGGTGACTGTTGTCCCGGGACCAAAACTTGATGACCCTCTTGCAAGTCGAGTGGTATTTTTCCCCTTTCATGCCCCGACCAAACTCTGGACTGCCAAAATGAAGCCACTTCTTTCACTTTGTCATTGCCAAAATGCAAGTCCTCATCAGTGCATATCTCTGTCAGCAATCAGCAGACCAGCAAATGGGCCAGATTCTGTGTCTCTCCACATTCATACCGTGTGTTGTTGTCCACCAGCAGTCCCCACTTGAGCATGTTGGTCTTGCATTTAGGGACTCCAACCCTCAGCCTATTCAGGGTCCTCCAGGTGGAGTAGGGAACATTGAGATCTTCAGCAATATCCACCTTTAATGATGTTCCTTTCCCAGTGAGCTCCTTCCTCCATCTTCCAATTTGGTTTTGCTCTTGCATACCCTCAGGAATGTTTGTTCTTGCCATAAAGCTCTTCCTGGATCTGAGTAGGCAGACTTGAGACAATACAACTCTTTGAGGCAGACCATTCTTCTGTACCCTCCATCTGCTGTTCTTTCCATTCATCGTCACATAGAATCTCCAGTTCTGTAGGAAGCTGCCAATGACCCTAGTAAGCTTGCTGGTTTGCTGTGAATAACCCTAGTCAATGTCTTTTTACCCCTCATGTTCCTTGCTTATCAGACTTTTGTGCATCATTGCTGGCTTACTGAGTCAGACTGTCTGACCTTGATTTGCAGCTCCCTGACTGCAACTAGTTTGTTGCCTAAAAAGGCCTGGCTTTTAACGCTACAAAATCACTGTCTGTCTTTTTCCTTGAACTGAGGATGGGAACCTATTTGTGTTGCTACTGTTTTGCAATGGGCACTGGATGAACTGCTCCTCTGAACCTCACCTCACCAGTAATACAATAGCCCAAGAAAGACAGTAGACAGAATGGCATGAGTTGTGATGCCCAGTTATAGCTATATGTTTATATGAAAGCATGTGATGGGAAACATGGAACCTTGTTAACAATGATTCTTCTGATTGGCTAGCAAAAATTAAAGAAGTGGAGTGTTGATGAAGTTTGTGATCAGTCAAATGTGAAAAGATCAGGGAGAGGGTGGTTTTGGAGTGTGAGGTTTGAGAGGACAGAGATTGAGATTGTGGAGTTGAGAGGTAACAGAGAGAGTGAAAGATTGTGCTTAATGAATTTAAAACCCAGGAACTGCATTGGCTCAAGTGGCTAAGATGCTGACTGGGAGGCAGAAAGCATACGGAAAATACGGGACTTGCGCAAACGGTTCTGCGCAGGTCACCTTCTACGCATGCGTAGAAGGCTACGCCGCTTGTGTAGCCTCCTACGCAAGCGGCGTAGCCTCCTACACAAGTGGCGTAGCATTCTACGCATGCATAGGAGGTGACCTGCGCAGTACCTCCTTTCCCCCGCTGCCAAATTCCGGGGTTTCGGCAGCGCGGGGCGGGAAATGGCGCAAATCGGCGTTGAAAACCATGAAATCCTGACCAATCTGGGATGGTTGACAGGTATGGGTGGAAGGTCAGCAGTTCGATTCCCGAGTACTGCAGGATGGAATGAGCTCCCATCTTTGTCCCAGCTCCTGCCAACCTAGCAGTTCGAAAGCAAGAAATTGCAAGTAGATAACTAAGGACCACTTTTGGGGGAAGGTAGCAGCATTTCATGTGCTCTGGTGTCTAGTCATGCCTGCCTTATATGACCACGGAAACGTCTGCAGAAGCAGACAGTGCTGGCTCTTCGGCTCTGAAACAGAGATCAGCACTGAACCCTAGAGTCAAGGGAAACCTTTACCTTTACTAATAAACACCATTATTTAACTATTATTATTTTTTAAAAACCTGACTTGTTTTATTCAAGATGGATTGAGCTGAGTTCACTATCTAAGGCCAGGCTATGCGAAGGGTGTTGTAAGGGCCTGAATGTAGGGGCAAATGCACGCAAACATGAGAGCAGCCCAAGGTTGGTGGCAGCAAAGGGGAAAAGAGGAGCTAAATTAAGATTATTAAGTGGTGCTGAAATATCACAGAATCCTGATTTAGATGTTATTTTTGAATAAAGGAAGAGTCACAAAGGGCATGGGGACTGATGCACTGGCTACACCCTCAAAATTCTCACATGGACAAGACCCTGAGGCTTGGGGGGTGGGGCTTTTAAGGAATGCTTTCATTGTGCTCACATGAACACAAAGAAAAGCCTTCACACTAGAACTTCTCACTCCTCAAAAAAAATCAAAGGAAGCTACCTTACACAAATGCAAACAGAACCTTAGGACCACATACAGCATGAGGCATTAAGAATCATTAAGACTGGGGTAGGCCTACTCTAGCCCATGTCTCTTCCACATATAACTCCTAAAGGCAGGTAAAGATGAGGAAAGAACCTAAAACTTTAGCTCCTGGGATGCCTGATTCTCATTAGAGAACTTTGTCTTCAGGTTGCTGCAGAGAAAATATTTTGATTTCAGTTTCACAATGAGTCTTTCCCCATGATAAAATGTTATATGCTCTATGCTCTGAGCTCTGTAGACCCTGGAGATGTAACAGAACAGGGATGCAGCACTTATTTAACTCAGCAATGACTTATTTTTCCCAATACTGAAGCAACATCAAAGACAGCCAGAAAATCAGGAATTAAACCCATCCATCTGACATGCTTTGCACACACTGCCCATATAAGTCTCTGGAAACCACTAAGCATTTCAACCATCAAAAGGGTAAAGGAGTCTTAGATTTCAAAACAGTTTAATTTTGGTCAATTGATTCAGCAAATAGACTGGAATATGAGGGCTACTATCCTTTTAAAAATAGCATTTAGAGACTGTGCTAGGAAAGCCACCATCTTCTAGACCAGTGTTTCCCAACCTCTGGTTTTTGCAATTCAATTTCCAGAAGCCTGAGTCAATTCCCCAAAGCACTGATCAGCCAACGTACTGACTTAGGCTTCTGGGAATTGACAGTCCCCCTGTGGAGTATGGGGACCACTGATCTAGACCTTTCATTCATTTACAGGGGTGTGAGAAAGAATATAGCAGAGATTTTATTTTGAAAAAGCTAAACTTTATTAACATGGAAGCACCAAGTAGATCAGATCAGATCAGATCAGATCAGATCACTACTTTGGTCTACTTACATGTATATTCTGTGTCTGTTCATCTGCAAAGTTATCTTCTTTGGATCCTCAGTTTGCAAGGTTGTGTGTAGCACTTCATTGAATGAATTCTTCAGTCAACAGACAGGTTCATGGACAATTTTACCAACAACAATAAGTCTCATGAGAAAACGATACTTAGATGAAGTATCCTTAGATGTATATTGCATCTAGTTTCCTCCATAAATGTGTTTCCTCCATAACTGTGTCCAGCTCACTATTTCAGGATAGAAAGGCAATGACATCTTGTGCAAAATTTCCAACTCATTTGCACCTAACTTGCCAGGTTTTGTAAAAACAAACATAAAAATAAAAAAGCAATAGCAATTACACTTATATAGCACCCCATAGTGTTTAGTGCACTCTCTTTAGTGTGCAGGTAATTAGCATTTTGCCCCCAACATGCTGGGTACTCAAAATCAAACCATGGCAGAAGTTGCAAAATTGCACACATTTCCTCAAACTGGGATGATTATGATTTGTTAAACATTTTGAAGCATTGGATGAGTTGTTTCTATCTCTCTTAGCAATCACCATCTCCTTTTATGCTTGCATAGGGTATGTGTGTCTGCTTTGTTTTTTTCAAAAAGAAAGGATGGTAGAACTTGGGCAATGGGGATCTATGTTGTTCCCTTGGCTGCATTTGAGGAACCTAGAAGGCCTTTGAATTTCTTATCAATGTGTATCATGGGTGCTAAGACTAACTAAATTGAGTCTAGTGGGGAATTCAGCAAGTAACTTTTTTCATCCTTCATTTTCCTTAGCTCCTACCATAAACACCCAAACCAGTTAAATGTTGCACTCTTGGAAAATCTCACCATTCAGAAACATTATTCTAAATTTTAAAAAGGGACTGTAAAATAACACCTATTTGAAACCACACAGTTGAGTCCGACCCTTTGCAAGCCCATGGGCCACCATATGCCAGGCTCCTCTGTCATCCGCCATCCTCTGGAATCTGCCCAGATCTACGCCCACCACATCAATGATGCCATCTAGCCATCTCATCCTCTGCTGACCCCTTCTCCTTTTGCCTTCAATCTTTCTCAACATCAGGGCCTTCTCCAGTGAGTCATCTCTTCTCATTTGGTGGTCAAAATTCTTGAGCTTTAGCTCCAGAAGTTTGGCTTTAAAGGAGCAGTCAGGGTTGATTTTCTTTAGGATGGATTGAGTTGATCTCCTTGCAGTCCAGGGGACTCTCAACAGTCTTCTCCTCCCACTATATAAGAAGCATTCTGTTCAGCATCCTTTTCTCACTATTCTACTGCAAACTTTCAAAATACAAATTAATATTTACAGCTGCATGTCTGTGTTAATTAAGTTTATTGTGACAAGAAAAAAATGGAGAAGGGGAAACATATAACCAACTCTGAAATCACAGCAGTCCATGTGCTCAGAGTCACATTATAGAAACAGACTCCCTTCTATAAATATGAAATGCAGGGCAATCTGCATCTGTGAAAGTCATTTAGATACATATTTATTGCAATCAAGAACAGGGAGACTTGAATGTATTTTTTATTCTCCTTTCAAATCAGCTGAAAGGTTTACTGATAACGTTTCCTCTTATGAACAATCTGTAGACCATAATGAGCCATTGTAACCTGGGTCTCCTGGAGCTGCCAAAGAGTTTAGTTCTGAATAGCCGTAGCTCCTGATGAACCTATTCAAACAGCAATGTAGTTTGTGAACTAGAATGATGCAAAATGGTCCTGAAACATTTATAAAAGGTCAAGATATATTTGTGGCTAATTTGGAAGCAACCAAGACCTCTAAGCTTTTGGTACTACCTAGGAACCAGGAGTGAAAAGGGCAGATTTTAATAGCTGTGACCTATCAGCTAAAGTAGTGGTACCCACTCCCTACAGGGGTGTTGGATCAGGGCCCGATACGGGCTGGAGGGTCCTGGAGGAGACTAGTCAAGCAAAGACACACGAGGCAAGATGGAGCGAAGACCAGCATTTATTGATCAGAAATCTCTAATCTTTATACTCTGCCTAGCTCGACAGCGTGCATAGGTTGGTCCCTTTCCTGGTTTGTCGCAGAGTGTTCAGACCCCATCAGTTTATAAATGTAATTGGGTTTTTTTGCCCCAACGTGCATCACTCTGCACTTACTAGTGTTGAAGCTCATTTGCCACTGTTTTGCCCACTCCCCCAGTGTCAAGAGATCCCTCTGGAGCTCCTCACAATCTCTCACAGTTTTCACTACCCTGTATAATTTAGTGTTGTCAGCAAATTTGGCTACCATGCTATTTAATCCTACTTCTAGATCATTTATGAAGAGGTTGAAAAGCAGGGGTCCCAGTACTGAACCTTGGGGGACCCCACTCTTTACTATGGGATGCATGCCAGA
Organism: Bradypodion pumilum; assembly: GCA_035047305.1. NCBI lineage: Eukaryota > Metazoa > Chordata > Lepidosauria > Squamata > Chamaeleonidae > Bradypodion > Bradypodion pumilum. The sequence goes on along the minus strand of JAWDJD010000011.1, from coordinate 12,436,476 downwards.
ATTGCCTTTCTTCTGGCATGCAGTTTCAAGCAGACTCCCTGCAATGTGGACTGCATTCTGTTTCCCAAAATTGTGGGAAACTGCAACTGCTCCAAAATGCAGAAACTAAGTGAGGAGAAGAAATAGCCATCTGTCCTACTGTTGGATTGGGGCCCAATACTGGCTGGAAGGTCCTGGAGGAGACTGGTCAAGTAGAGACACACGAGGCAAGATGGAGCGAAGACCAGCCGTTTATTGATCAGAAGGCTCTAATCTTTATACCCTGCCTAGCTTGACCGCGTGCATAGGTTGTGCGTGGCCCTTACAGGAAAGCTGCAAGTCTGCACCTTAAGATTACACAAGTTACTCATTAGGAATGACTTCACCGGGGGAAGTTCCTTATCTATCTAATTTACTACCAGGGGGACATGCATTGTCTACTGCTATCGGGAGTAAACATCTGTCTAAGATGACTCCTTGGCTCAGAGTCTCTGCAGAGTCAAGATTACCCATTACATGTTTATTGAGATCACCACCCGGTGATCCTTTGCCTTCTACTGTTCGAAATGCCTGCCAGGTCAGCGATCGGTGAATTAAACTATGACTATTAATCTGCACCCCAATGTCTGTCCCTTTGGAACCAGGCTCTAAGGAGTGTTCCCCCAAGCCGTGGTTCTGTCAGGGACAGTATGCCAATTATGTGCATGGAACCCACATTCCCCCTTTATTTGTTTGATTGGACCTGTCAGACGGCTCGCCATAGGAATGGCATGAGCTGACGTAGAGTGAGGACATTCTGAGGTTTTCTCCATGGGGGACACTTTGACAGCAATGAGGGAATACATTGTGCGAAACAGCAAACCGCTATCCCCAAAATTGCAACACCCACAATCGCCTTGAGCGTTGTTTGCAGCCATCCCCATGGAAACCACAACCATAGCGAATTCCACCACCCCCACGTGGCATCTTCCTTGATATTCTTAACCAGGGTATTGAGATCTGTGATCTGACTTTATACCTTGCGAGAGTTGTCCGTGAGGTTAAAACAACACATGCCATGGACTGTCTCGCAACCCAAATGGTGTAAGAGCAGGAGATAGTCTATAGCTGCTCGATTATCCAATATAACATGGCGAAGCTCCGTTTGCTCTTGAGTGAGCATTGCTATCACCAATGAGGTATGGTTAATAACTTTTGCCAATGCGCAAGCCAGCTGACCAATCCTGCGAGCATTGCCTACGGCTAAGCCTGGCACGCCAAACAAACTGACCACCAATGAGACGTATTCAGCTTTGCTCAGAAGCCTAATGTTACTGTCACAAGAACTATCCAGCTGGGTGGCACGAGCGTGCCGTGTTGGGCAGATATGTAGGTGCTTGGGGCAACCATATCCTTTGTGGGAAGCAACAGTGTGAAACGACTGATACAACAGAAAGTATCAGATACATTTGCAGGAATATAGTTCCATGTGTGTTGGTTACATGTAAAAAAACCAGCCTGAAGGCAAAGTGACATGAACAAACATTGAGTCAACAGTCTCTGGGTGATTGCAAGTCCAAGTTCTGTTGCTGGGGTCGAGGCAACGGTGATGTGGCCCTTTGACCACGGAACAGCTGGTCATGAGAGCACAAGTTGAGTTTGGGCTGACCACCACTCGGGGAGTGTACAGAGTGGCCGCATCAGCCGGTAGGAATTTTGTGACCTGGGTTCCCCAGTGCACATATGTCAAGTACATGATCCTGTGAAATGGGCCAAATATCTGCTTCACTAACCAGTCACCATGCCTGATGTGCGCACCTGGGGAATGACACACTGGGATGAGGCAAGTACTAAGGAGACAGGCAGAATCAGTGGCCTGCCTCAGTCAAAAATCAGACTGATTGACGAGGTTCGTCAATCTTTCCCATATGTTATAGTGCAGCTGGGTAGAGAGGTCTCCACCAGGCATCAGATCTTCTGCTTCAAATGAAGCAGCTTGAACCCCTCCCCCCCATAAGCAAGGAAATGATCAAGATGATAATCATCAAGGAATTAAAGGTGATCTGGGACACAACCGCAACCACGATGTTCTCTGGAGTTGGTTCTGCATTCTGCTGCAGGACGATGTCAGTCACCTCCTGGCATAGGGACTTGACCATTCCCCATGTGATCTTCGGTGCTGGCATTGGCTGTCATTGCCTCCTCCGCCTGGTTCCCCACGTCAGAGTCAAGTCCTCCATCTCCGGCAGCGGGTCCGGGAACGCCTCGCTCCACGCAATTGGACTCGAGATGAGGTTTCACACAACGAGCTGGAATCCAGATGACACCTGAAGGAGACATAATTGCGGTATGCCCTCTTCCCCACGTTATGAGTGGTGCCGGGCCCCTCCAAGAAGGATCCGGTGGCACTCAATAACACACCATAGTGTGCGGGAGAGCCTCCGTGCGATGGAAGTGCTTCTCCTGCAGAGTGCAATCTGAAAAAACTTTGAGGTGGTTGTACGTGAACAGTACCTTGTTCAGACAATGCTGTGCCTGACCCTGATTTTTGGGGAGGGCTAGTTCCCCCCTTTCTGTTTGTTTGCCAATGTAGGACTTGAGCGTCCGATTCACCTGCTCGACAATCACTTGCCCTTGCAGATTGTACGGAATGGCAAAAGTGTGCTTAATGTCCTAGGTGGCCATAAACGTGGCCAGCTGCCTGGAGCTATAAGCCGGAACATTGTCGGATTTCACATGCCGTGGTATGCCCATGGCCGCGAAACAGGAGAGGAGATGCTGCTCCATGTCGGAAGCCATTTCTCCCTTCTGAGCCATAGCCCAGACAAACTGCAAAAATGTGTCTATGCAGATGTGCATGAACTGCCATCTCCCAAACTGCAGAACGTGTGTGACATCCATCTGCCACACCTGGTTGGCTTCTGTCCCTCATGGGTTGACACCCCATGAGCCCCCCCGCCACCCCTGCACATTGTGGGCAGGAACGGACTATGCCCTGAGCTTGGGAAAGTGGCAGGTTGAACTGCCGTGCAAGTGCTTTAGCATTTTGATGAAAATATGCATGTCTTTGAATCGGAGTCATGAAGACTCCCAAAACTGACTTCTGCTGAATTTCCTTTGCGGCCGCATCCGCTCTGCTATTGCCCATGGAAATCGGGCCAGGTAAATCCTGGTGACCTCTGATGTGGTGGCATAGAGCGCTTCGGTGTGGTTATGCAAATGAAATTGAGTCGTGAGGAAGAGACCTAACAAGTTTTTGTCTATCGCGGGAGTGATGTAGGCTCCCGGTAGACTGTGAAGCAAATTCCGGACATACTGACTGTCTGTAATTATGTTCAAGCATTCCTTGGCAAAGGTTCGCAAGGCAAGGTTCACTGCTGCCAATTCTGCCCGCTGCGCGGATTTCTGCGGAAGAGTCATTGCTCTACCCAGACTGGCGTGTTGGTAAGCCATTTGAGCGGTAAAGCCATTACCCGAAGGTAAGAGTGGCACGGTACTGTTGCAAAAGGTCCTGCCCCCAGAGATTGACGTGCACGTTTAAGATATGAGGCCGAATGACTGCCTTGCCGTCAGCTCTGGGAATCGTGTCTTTTACCCAATCTCGGCCTCTAAACACTTCTTGAATGCCACCTACCCCCCACACTTCAGAGACCGGCTCGAGAGCCCACTCTCATGGCCACTGGCTCTGGCTGACCACGTTGACATCAGCTCCCATATCTAATACCCCATCAAAAGGTTTTTTGTTCAAAAATACCTTTATGATTGGCCTCTGCTTCCACTCTATGTTGGTTTCCACTGTCGCTAAGATCTGGTATCCTTGTACTGTCCCTTCTGCGCTCGAGCGGTCTACCGACCCAGACTCTGAGCTGTCTCTGAGCCTTTCCTGGCTGCCTCCTTGCAGGTGACAAGGAACCATGATCAGTTGCACTAACGTGTCTCCTTTGTGAATGGTTTGTGGTAGGTGTGTCCAAAGTTGAACCTGGAGTACACCTGAAAAATTGGAGAATGACTCCTGGAATCACAAAGATTCCTCACAGAACCCACACAGGGGGACTTCCATTCCCAGAAGCCTCAGTCTCAGTCCATGGGCTGATCAGTGCTTTGAGGAATTGACATAGGCTTCTGGGAATTGTAATCCCAAAGCCAAAGGTTGGGAAACATTGAGCAACACGTACTGGATTGTTCTGTTTGGTGGATTACCAGGTACATGATGTCTTCTATGCCCTCTCATTCCACGCAACAACAGAAGCTGCAATATATGTAATTTAAACCAGGATTCACTTCATTATTAGTGATATTGGAGGATTATCTGGCCCACATCAAACCATTGTAAGGAAGACAATGGCAAGTGCTTTAGGATATGGTGAGGAGATTAAAATGCAGATAGCTTCCAATATGCTCTTGACATAAAATAGCATGCAAAAGTTCAGGTTGTTGGAAGAAAGGATAAATGATCACATTGGACTGATCCTGCCCCCCAAATAATAATAATAATAATAATAATAATAATAATAATAATAATAATAATAATAATAATAATAATAATAATAATAATAATAATAATAATAATAATAATAATAATAATAATAATAATAATAATAATAATAATAATAATAATAATAATATTTCTTTGACCTGAGAACACTGTCATGCAGTTACCCAAGGCATTTTAGGCTTTTATTGAAGAAACTGAATTACCTAAATTCAGTTGCTAGACTCAGCTAGAGTAGAGGCATTGAATCTATTGCTAAATCCTACTTATACAATGAAGGGACTGCAGTGGCTTAGTGATTAAGATGCTAAACTCGACAACTGGAAGGTCAGCAGGTCAACAGTTCGAGACCCAAGTGCTGCATGACGGAGTGAGCTTCTGTCTCTGTCCCAACTCCTGCCAACCTAGCAGTTCAAAAGCAATAAATTGCAAGTAGATAAATAGGTACTGCTTTGGTAGGAAGGTAAACAGTGTTCCATGCACTCCAGTGTCTAGTCATGCCTGCCACATGTCCACTGAAACATCTGCAGATGCATACAGTGCTGGCTCTGATGCTAGTGGGTAAGTAAATTGGAGCTGTCTTAATTTGGAGATAAGGTGGAACACCTTAGACAACTCTCATAAAGTTCAAACTCAGAGTATATTCAGCACTTCAATGATGTCACATACACCTACAGTACATATACAGTACACCTGTCTTTCCCTCAACTACCAAGATGGCCAATATGACTTATCTTCACAACAATTCTTAGAGGTAGGTTGGAATGAAAGAATGACAGCTCAAGTGAATGTCATGGTTTAGTGAATACTTAAATCTGGATCTGGATCTTTCCAGCTCCAATCCAAGACCCTCAACCTTTTAAAAAATGGAACTGCTTTAGAAACATATCAAATTATGAGCTACAGTGACTTCCAGAGACATTCCTCTGACAATGCTCATCTTTGAAAAATGAGAAGCAAAGGTTTTTTTCTTGTAGGAAATCACTACAGTCACTGTGTCAAGGTAAATTGCCTCTGAAAACTAACTGCCATACCAAGCGACAGAGAAGATTACCACACTACTTCCTCCATGTGGACATACAGTGGCCCTTTGGTTTCAAAGAGTAGAGTTGAAAATCTATATAATGAAAATCAAGGTCTGGTGCTGTATGTTCCTTATACAAATCCACACTCCTGCACCGATTGCGCTTAAACTCAGCACATACACACCTTGGGCTGAAGAGAGGTCACTGTGGGAGTGTCAAGGCCCATGGGGAGGGGTACGCCCCCTAAATCAATCTGCAAAGGGGACACCCCCACCATCAGGAGAAAAAGCAAGTGGGAAAAGCCAACCAGGGGGGATTGTGATGTCATCGCCACAGCTCAACCAATTCCCAGCTGACCAGATCTGGAGCTCCGTGACATCACAGGGCTCCCTCATACAAAGGCAATGCCCCTGCACCTATTGTGCTGGAAACTGCTTGCATGCCTACCTTCAATGTCTGGGGTGGCCGGCGTGGGTAACCGGTAGCCCGCCTTGGGGTCCTTGCTCCTGAAAAGGGGCTGCAACACCCCCCGGTCTGGCAAAAATGATTGGGGGAGGTGACTGTGCATGCGCGAGAATCAACGCATGCACCTAACCGTGCCTGACGTTCCAGGCTGTGGTGCATGCATGAAATTTCACACATGTGCCAAAGTCTGCCCGGCATTCCAGGTGGTGCACACCCTAGCCACCAGTACTGATGGTGGCAATTACGGCTGCTACTGTCGGCATCCGGCCACCATGGCATGCCTCCTCTGCACTCAGGAGGCATGCCTCGGGAGGGGGGGAGAACCCACAGCTGGGTGCAGGCAGAGGACGGGACTGGGCTGCTGCCTTCCGCAGGCCTCTGCTACCCCCCAATGGGTCCTCTGCCCACCAGCCCAAATGGAGCCTCCCTTTCGCCTGACACAACCCAGAGGGGCCAGGCTGTGATGGCTACCCACTGACTGTAGTCACTGGGGAGGCCGCTGGTGGCAGCCAGAGTCAGGCTGAGATGGCACCTAGCAGCGAGGCTGAGAGAGCGGACGCGACAACAGCAGACAAAAAGGTAAGACAGCTGAAGTGGGGGCAGGGAGCAGGCCCGGGTTTCTCCTTGGCCCAGGTAGGGTACCCCCGGGCAAAGCTGGGTCCTCTGCTAGTAATTATTAATTTGGACAGTGTCTGTGTTTTCCAGTCACACATTATATTACTATTCTGGGACATTCTTTAGACTTCTGGGACTTGATGGTAATTTTTTCTTTATCTAGCAAAACATTATATTTCCTTCCCTTTTAGGCATATCTGTGATTTAGGAGTTAGCTCCCAAATGGCCTTCTGAGTCACAAGGTACCGGCTTTCTCTGCAGTCAGGAGATATATGGCTATTACTTCCATCAGCCTTGCTCTTGGGTTTACAGCGGTTCTTTTAAAAGCTTCATATTTTATTCCTTCAGGCATTGTTGAGATTTTTTGATAGAAAAGGGAGCTCAACTTACTTTTCCATTCTAGCACCTATAATTGAAAACTAACACTGTTGTTCATGCCCTTCATTATCACTCAGTGTATTTGGATTCCATTCAAAACCCAGGTCCAAGATTTAAGAGCAGGAAATAATTTGGCCAATAGGGTTGGCCATAGATAAAATGATAAACATTTCATCCATCACACCATTGATTAGGGCACAATGTATTTTGAAGATCAGCCAAGCTATGTGCATATATATATGTGTACACACACACACACAGAAGCAGCCAACATGTGGCAGCCAACATGGTGTAAGTGGTTAGACTGTTTCACTAAGACTCGCCAGAGTTGGGTTCAAATTCCTATTCACTCATGAAGCTTACTGGATGACCTTGGGCTTGCTGCACTCTCTCAGCCTGGCCTGCCTCACTAAGTCATTGTGAAAATGAAGTTAAGATGAGAAGTGCAACATACACTGCCACATACACTCATTGAAACAAATAAATACAGAAACAATCTTCTTCTTTGCTTCCTGTTTTACCCCACTGGATGTTGAGGGAGATGCAAGATTCTTGCTCTGGCACTTCTAGCTGCCTCCATCGGTGTTAGTTGGTGTTCTTGTAGTATTTCTTTGATGCTATTGTAATGGGAATTCAAAGGATGCCATTAATTTTCATTTAATTCTGTGTGAAGTAAAGGAATGTTTTTAGCCAATTAGTGCTTAAGATGTAATGCCAATTGTAGATTGCTGCATACCCAGGTGTTAGTTAGTACCCCATGCTCCCACATTCTCATGGATGCCAGTTCCAAGGATACTTAGTCTGGGAATCTGACAGTTTGATCTATCACATGAAGATACCAAGATGGAATCTAAGATAACCATCTCATGTAAGATTCAGGTGCATAACACGCAGCTGGATGTCCAGGTGTCCAACCATCTGTCTCCTCACGTCATATTTGGGGAATTTTCACATACTTGAGAGGGGAGGTGTGAGTGGGGAAAAACATATATAAACTTGAGAGTTTTAGCACCTCAGCATCAGACACCCCACGGCCTGGGGTGACTCTGCCCATTTTCTTTTTCAATATGCCTTAAATGTTAGACTGCCGGTCTAATATTTATGGGGGCTCAAAGGGGCCCAACTTTTTATCTACTTAGCTAGCTTAGCCATTTCTATTTCTTTTATGTTTTATGTTTGTATTTGAACTGCCTTTGTCTGTATGCTATTTTTCTTCATTTTTATACCAATAAAAAGCTGCTATATTTGAAGAATTGTAGTAGCATACTTTTATTCCCCTCAAACCTTAATGAGGGAATTCTTAGAATCCAGCATACAAAAACAAGGGAGAGGGAGGCTATAAATTAGGTCTCTGTCAGGAGGAGTGAATTCCAGAGGAGAAGAAGACTTCATTAAGGTTTCGTTCTTTGCAAAGAAGCATTATCAAGTTTTGCTGGAGTCTCTTCCTGGTGAGGTCATTTTTATCTAATCCCTTGTTAGCTGGACTCTGAAAGTGTCATAAGAGGGAGGAGGCATAAAACTGTTATCTGGGAATACTGGACATTTCTATAAGTCCAGCATCGCCATTTTAATTGCCAGATAGTTCTGGATAGAGAAAGGCCAGCACATCTCAAAACGCTGTCTGCAAAAGCAGTAAAACCTCTGAGGAAGAAACAGCCCTGTTTAGGCCAAAAGGTCATAGACAGGCCACAGTGCCGGGTTGGTTTATGCCTGCCTCGACACTATAATAAACATCTCTCTGTTCGGCAGTGCAGGGAGCCTTTTACAGCTATCTCTCCACTTTCCTCTAGATCTGCCTCCTGCTCTTTGTCCTTCTCTTTTCACATATGCCTTGCAAGGTATGGAATTCCAAGACATTCTTTCCAAATGGGCAAACCACTTTATTTGTTGTTTCTGTATGCATTTTAAGATTGGTTCTATTCATAAGTACAAGAGAAATTTTAACACGCAAAAAAGCTCTATTAATCATGGATTGGATTGATAATTGTAATACCATCTTCCAAAGAAAAAGTATTTATGTGGAGTTATGCTTAAATTGGCTGCAAGAACTCCAGATGGAGGCATGGAATAGAAAGATGAGGGAAAACAGTACAATAAATCGGGCATCAACCCCCTTCGAAAATCTGACTCTTGAAGTAAGGAATGGTAAAAAGAATTTAAAAGGTTTAGTGGGTAAGATTTATCAGTTGTTAAATTCTAGTGAAGATACTCAGCATTGGCTTAAAAAAACTTGGGAGGAGGATTTGGGAATTATAATAAAAGATGACAACTGGAAAAAGAAATGGACCCATAGAAGTATGAAATCACTTTCAATAAAGGAAAAAGAACATAATTGTAAAGTACTTTGGAGGTGGTATCTCACTCCAGCCAAATTACATTTAATAAATAATAAGAACTCTGATTTATGCTGGAGATGTAATAAAGGAAAAGGGACTTACATTCATATGTGGTGGCTGTGTGATAAAATGAGGAATTTCTGGGATGTTATAGAAGAAGAATTGAATAAAATATTAAAAATAACAATAGTGCTAAGTCCAAAGATAGTATTACTAGGTGAAGTGGATGATTTACATCTGGAAAATAATAAAAAAGAATTATTGTTATCTTTATTGATGGTAGACAGACAGCTAATTGCCAAGGAATGGAAGAGTGGAACTAATATTAGTAAAGTTAGATGGTACGCAGATGTTTGGCAATTGGCTCTCAATGAGAAATTAACTATCCAAGTTCACCAGAAAAAGGGGTTACCAATAAAGACACCATTTTGGGAGATTTGGGGTTCCTTTGTCAACTTCACTTTATTAGGTGATAACAAGTTTAACCCAAGCCCTGACATGATCAAATTTTGGAAATAGAATTGAAGGTAAATGGTCAAGAAACCCCTGCCGACATCCCCCGACAGAGCACAGGTGGTCGGGTTATATTGTTTTATTGCTTTAGGTATTTTTTATAATGTATAGATTTGTTACTGTATTATTTTTTGTATTATTTTCATTATTGGTTTTTGTATTATTTCAGTTCTTAATAAAAGCTAATAATAATAATAATAAAAAAGATTGGTTCTATTCAGTGTTGGGCATCAGCAGGTTCGCAACAGTTCGCCAGAACCGGTAACAGAGATTCTGGCTGACCCAACCCATCCAAGTTTTGAAATAAAATAGTCCTAATTTGGATGCAACACAGGGTTTCCCCCCTGGCCACACCCACCATACCATGCCCACAGTGTGGTAGTAATTTTTTTTTGGAGCCCACCACTGGTTCTATTCCAATACTTTCCCTTATTAATCTCATTTCTGATTTCATCCCTTTTAGTCACTCCAGCTGCCTTTCTCACACATCTCATTCCTGTAGTCACCAACTATTGTTTATGTTTTATTGTAAGTGTCCATGTTTGACACTGGTAACATAAGGTGGGAATGAATATGCTTTGTATGGTGTATTCCTTTGCCTTGTGTTGTAAGAGCGGAGCTAACTGTCCCAATATTTGGTTTGCCTTATGTTAATCTCTTCATCCATTTTGCCATTTTCAGTAAATGTTGTTCCTAGGTATTTGAACTCAGCCACCTGTGTTACGCTTGTTCCCTCTATTTCGATATCTAGAGTATGGTGTTTCCTTCCAATTGCCATTATCTCAGTCTTCTCTTTATTGATTCTCATGTAATTTATCTTACATTCATGGTTCATGCGTGTAAGGCATTGTTGTAGTTCCTTAGCTGTACTTGCCATCAATGTCTGATCATCTGCAAAAAGTAATTCATTGAAATTGCTTCCATTCATGCCTCTCAAAGTCCAACCCAAATCTCTATCATGAGAGGTGGCAACAGGTCCCATTAAGGGATTCCTAGGACTGGGTGAAGTAAGTGTGGCCTTGAGCCTTAGGACTGCTATGGTAGCCATGAAGACCATCCTGGATTACCCCCAAAAGACCTAGCCAAATGGGCTCTGGTGAAGTTGCGACAGGACCAGCAAGCTGGCAATGGATAACCCATTGCTACAAAACAACAAAAGAGACAGAAACAGTGATGTAGTATAACTGACGGGTGGCCAAGTGTCTATCATGGCAATCCCCATAACTGCTCAAAAGCACAGTGTAAAAGGTAGCCTTTATCCATAGCAACAAACCAGTTTTAGCCATTTTCAACTTTGTCAGGAGAAGATCTTTTATAAATCTGGTGGGCCTTAATTGTCCTTTCAAGTCACCACAAATGGATTTGCATCACACAAATGAAATATATAACTCCTGGAAAAATCCAGCTTCCCTCCATCATTCCAATCATTACGACGACAGAAAGACAATTTAAAATTTACTTTCCATTCACTTTACAGTGAAGTCACAGAAAATGCAATAAGATAGAGGTGGATATGGAGCACTCAGTCACAGTAGAAGTAGAATTTGAACAATGAACACGAGAGTGTGATGTATACTTGTCTTGACTGCTGACAAAGATATCATCAGCAACCAGGCTTCCCTTTAGTTGGTAAAGCCTAGCATCCTGATGGGAAAATATCCCAGCTGCATTAATTAATTAAATAATAAATTCCTGCTGCCAATGCATTTTGTGTTTCCATTTCCTGGCATTTTGAATGATGCCTTGAGAAGAACAATATCCTACAGACATAAACTGGAGGTTTTTTGAAGGACTGAATTATTGCTTAATGGGAATTATTGATTAATGGGAAGCAGCAACTGACCTGAATGCGGATTCATTCCAAGATTAATTCCATGAAGTATCACATCAATTCCTCTTCCCAAACCACTGAGGTTGAATAGGTTTTGGAATGTTTAAATCACAAATTTGGTTCACTTCAGAGGATCTCCACTTTGATTTGTCCATTTCTTGATTCCATCTAAACCAGACAAGTTGGGCTCATTTTACCCAGAACTCCTATAAATCAGAAGCAGATATTTAAACAGAGAGACTAAGAAATCATATACAGTACTTCACTAAGAATTGCTTCCTTTTTAGTCTTGTGGAGCATTTTCACCAAGTTTTGCAAAAGGAAATGTAACAGTTGTTTAGGTACTGGAAATTTTTGAGATAGCACTGTCACTTTTTTGTAGCTATTTGATGGATATGTCAAAGTAGCTCTGCAATTAAAATCAAATGCAGGTATAAGAATACATTACTGCCATAATTATATGGTGCTATTTTTGCTTCTAATTGAACTCCAAAATATGATAAAATTGAAAAGAGAACTCTCTACTCCAATTTCCATGGAAACTTAGAAAGTGTTAGTTCTGTCCTGCATATTCTCATGATGTAACTGCTAGATTCAAAGACATTCACATTTCACCTTGATCTAAAATGCTTTTGGATTTGCTGATAATGTCTGAAATATTCAAGCCAATGCAGTCTTAGCATCAGCAAAAAGAGAACCATAGTGGCAAGCCCAGCACCATCATTTATGGGGACACTGTAAAGTGTCCCTGCTGGGAGTATCTGACCTTAAGGTTTGTGTTGGTGTGGAGAACACAGATCAGGTGGAGCAGCTGGCGGTCAATGGAGGATTTCTCTAGTTTCTCCCACAGCTTGATCCTGGAGATTGTGTTGAAGGCAGCCTTTAAATCGATGAAAGCAGCCTACAGAGATAGTGGGTTCTTGAAAGAGTATTTTTCAATGAGACATTGGAGGACTCATCAGTGGTCTATTGTATACCTGCTTTCCCTAAAGCCCACTTGTTCCTCCACTATCATGTTTTCCTCTTCCAGCCAGCTCTTGAGTTTCTTGTGCAGGTGACTGGCATAGAATTTACTGAGATTACAAAATCCAGGAGCAGATGCATACCCTGGCACTGGCACTGGCCTTTTCCTAACTTCCAGCCAGGCTACAACAAAGAGTTAACAGCTCAGGGAAGGTTGCCACATGCATCTTCCCAGCTCCAATCCCAGAAACCCCTGAGAGCATACATCAGGAGCCATCTGTACGCAACAAAACCAAGGTGCTAAGAATCTTACAATACTGTGGATTGCCCGCTCATGCAATTGGCATAAACTCTTCCCGCGGGGTCTGCTCGGCAGAGAAAACCACCTCGAGAACCACCCTAGCTCCAAGGGAATAGAAATTGGTTTGGGCTATTATTTGATAGTCTTATTAATTCACTCATAAACCATGGCTGAATGACCTGGTCAGAAGTAGGCAACTCTCACAAGCTGGTAAACCCTGATAAGCATGCACAATAGCATGACTCATGCCCACAGGTCATGGGTAAGGTCAGATGGTGGTAAATAAGATGACCCTAAGTTAGACCTGGGAAAATCCCGAGATAGAGCGAGAACAATAGTATTGCAAAACCCCTAGCTTATCAGTAGAAACAGAACTTCCCTATGACGTCAAAGCATTCTCTCCATTGTCTTGAGTAACTTCTGTAACCCTGAAAATGTAACTTATCAATAAAGTGCCACGTCGGCAAAAGGTTTCTGTAAAGGATTCACATGCAACCTATTGGTGCGAGAGGTCAATAAATATCAGTTTCCCAACCCAGTTCGGGGCTGGACTTTGCTGCAGCCTCGCCTCATTGCCTTCCTTGCGTCCAGTCATTCTTGCTTCCGCGATCCTCCGCGGCAACTCCCGTTGCCATCCCAACACAATACGACCAAATTGTGATAAACCTTCCCAGAAATGCTGGTTATCTATGGTCAAACAAAAAGGAAATTGCATTTTCCCTCACGTAGCTCCTCGGATCTCTAATCTAGCCAGCCGAAATCAAAAATGTTCACTTTCTTTTTTCTCTGCATAACCGCAAGAGGATTGTCCTACATTTCAGATCAAAAGAGATCCATTCAGATCTGCTTACCTATAACCTGGCTGTCCAATGTGTCTTTAGAGATCCAGAAATTACAAAGTTGCAAATTAGTGCTATGTCCTCAAAGTGTCGGAGTGGAATTTCACAGGACTGTACCAAAACATTTCAGATAAGCCACATTCCTCTACAACAGGGGTTTCCAACCTAAGGCCTGTGGGCCGGATCCAGCCCCCAGCACCAATTCATGTGGCCACCTCACCCCTCCAAGGGCATTCAGGAAACAAAATGGCCACCCCCTTTATGCAGGCAGGGCAAAATGGCCGTACAGCCCTTGAAGCTGACTGAGAGAGCATGACCCGGCCCCTGGTTTGAAAAGGTACGGAACCCCTGCTCTACAAGAAGCAGATGACTTCACAATACTTAAAGGGCAAGTCACCCAACTCCCAGGAGACAGCCAGCAATAAATGAGAACCTGGGGACCAGACCCTCCCCCCTACCCACCACAAGAATCTTAACCCAAATGCCTCCTAAAAGTAAACTCAGCAGACTTCTGCACAGATCCTGCTCCTTCAGCAACAGTTTTTCCATTCCTTTTGATGGATATGAAGAAAAATGAAAGAAGTGAATAGTCAGCTCTGTGCCTTATGGTGAAAAGGAGGGTGATAGATATTTTAAACAACTATGAGGTTCCCTGTTCCCCATCCCCCCCCCTTTATTCTTGTATTACTTTCTTTTAGAGCAGTTAACAGAGAAATGTACAAATTGTTCTATTAATTTAAAAGATGGAAAGACAAATGTTCAGCAGCAGACAAAACATTCAGGAGAACATTTCAGCAGAAACTAAATCATAATTGGAAAGGATCAGCAATAAAGATCAATTTACTTAGCTTAAATTATGGATTAAAATGCCTAGGTAAACAAACAAGCAAAATATTTTTTCTCAGTACCAAACAAACATAAGAGCCACTTTGTTTCTGAGCAAGGTACAATTCAGTCTGCTATTAATCACCCCCAAAGTAATAAATGGCTTTGAGCCAAAAAGCTGCGAGATGGTTTCCTGATGTATCAGCCTTAATGCTTCCTTGGACCTAACCAAGTGGTATTTATCTGTATTTTACCTATATTTGTACAATAGACGTGCCTTCTCAGTGGTTTCATTCTGCATATGTAACAGCTTGCCCTGGCAGTTCATTTAGCTGCCTCTGTTAAAAGCCCTGGTGGTTCAGTGGTTAACCTGAGGGACTTGTTCTGAGTTCAATCCTGAAGGGGATCAAGGTTGACTAAGCCTTTCATACTTCCAAGGTTTGTAAAATAAGTACACAGCATGTTGGAGGTAAAATGCTAATTACCTTGTGTTGTGTTCAAATGCTTTATTGCTTTAGTTCTGCATTCACCATTAGGTCTTTGCTGTAAACGCACGCCTTTTCTATAAGGTGCCACATTCATATGTTGTCAATGTAATCAGATTGGTTCTAACACAGGTTTCCCGCATTATCAAAAGCCCAGGCAAATATGTCACTGTAACTGCTGTTCTGTCTGTATATAAGTTGCTACCTCATCCCCTTATTCCACAGTCCGAGTTATCTGAGCAAGCAGTATCCGAGCTGAAAATAAATTACTGATGTTAACCCCGAACGTGCTATCGTATTTGTACCCAACATTGGCGACGAGGATGGGATTTGCTGCCACCGCAACACCATTCAGGGGTTTCAACATGCCTAAGATGGTGTTGTGTATGTAACTGCATCACTTTAAGAATGTATGAATGTAACCTGACAATGATTACAATGTAACCCAGCTGTTAAAGGAACGCGAGCCAGCTACCCATAGAGGGCAGCTGCGAGCGTTCAGCTCACATGGTTCAAATTCCCCCAATCACCGGCAGCCACGGGAACCTTCCCGCGCAAGGAACACCTGGAGAAGATGGGCGTGACTCAGAATGATGTCATGCAGGTAGCAGCCAATGAGCTACCGTGCAACCCTTTTCAAATGTATTGTTGCAGTATAAAATGAGCTATACCTCCGCCATTACCACATGTTCATCCTGACCATCATGCAATAAAGCTGTGTTTTAGCCCTCACTGCGGCTCCTTCTTTGTCTTCCATGCAAGACACTAAATTGGTGATGAGGATGGGATCCATGGCGTATCCCAAGATCAAGCCGACATTAGTTCGACATTAGCGATCCCGAGCAATGGGAGCTGTATGAGTGAGAGTTTTGGCATGCGATGGACGCTGCAGGCATCGACGACGAAGGGAAGGTGTGCTCGCACTTCCTAGCCCAGGTGGGGCCGGCCATGCTGCGCATCCTGATGAACCTGCTGGCTCCCTGGAAGGTCGACGCGGTGCCCATTGACTGCATCCTCACAACACTGAGGGATCACTTCCAGCCACCCGTCTCCATTTTTCCGGCCCGGGTCGCGTTCCACAAGCGGGACTAGCACCCAGGAATGGGCACGGGAGAATCCGTGTCCGCCTACGCGGCGGCCCTCAGGCTGGCGGCCGTTCACTGCCAATGGGAGGACCTGGACATAGCCCTTCAAGACCGCATGCTGTGTGGCCTGAGGGACGAGGAGGTCCAGAGAAAGTTGATGACCTGCAACCATCGCCTCATGTTCAACGAGGAACTGCGAGAGGCCCAGGTGGTGAGGAGGTGAGGAGCAGGGTCAGAGTCCTCAAGTCCCGAGGGGCACCACCTGAGAGGGCCAAGTCACCCGTGCAAGCGGCCCGGCGGACTTCGGCACAAGCAGCCTGGCGGGGGCCCCAGCCACCCACAGGCACCCCAGCAACATCCGAGGAGTCGTCCACGACTGTGGACTCCTGCTCCAGCGAGGATGACGACGTGCAGAGAGTCAAGAGGCACGGAGAAAAGCGCCGAACCAGCGAGAGAGGAAACCACCATTGCGATGGCTGCGGGGCATCTCACGACCGAACGAGGTGCCCATTCCGGAAGGCCGAGTGCCACAACTGCGGGCGGAAAGGCCACATTACCAGGGTCTGCAGGCATGGGTGAACAGAGGACAAGGGCTCATCGAGACACCCTCAAGCGCACCAACGCAAGGCGGCTGGCATCGGAAAGGTCTCAGCCAATGACGATGCGGCGGCCGTGAACCGCGTGGGTTTGGAGCACCGGCATTTCTTTGTAGAGGCACTGTTACAAGGGGTCCCGGTTAGGATAGAAATAGACTTGAGGTCATCCTACTCCATCCTGTCCCAGAAGGAGTTCCTGCGCATTCCCCCAAATGCGTGGCCCAAGTTGTGGTCCATGAAGTCGAACTTATGGGATGTGCAGGGGTATGGGATCCCGGTGTTGGGGGTGGGAAACTTAATGGTGAAGTTCAAAAGGTTCATAGAAAAACTGCCCTTAGTAGTTCTCAAGGGGGGGACCTGTTGCCTTTTGGGAACCCAGTGGTTTGCTCCCCTGGGAATTGTACTGTCCGGCATAAATGCCATAGAGTCTGACCCAATTCGGGATGTGTGCGATGCGCACCCAGACATCTTCAAGAAGGGGCTCGGGACTTACAAGGGGCCCCCGGTTTCTTTTGAGTTGGACCCAGAAATCCGGCCCATACGTCTCAAGCCAAGAAGAGTCCCCTTTGCCCTCAAGGACAAGATTGAGGCGGAACTGGACAAATTGGTGGGGCAGGGGATTTTAGTTCCAGTTGATTCTGCGGAGTGGGAAACTCCAATTGTTACAGCTTTAAAATCCAATGGGGAAGTCAGGATTTGCGCTGACTACAAATGTACAATCAACAAGGCCATTCGGCCAAATGCATATCCGGTGCCGGTAGTTAGCCACTTACTGGCCACTTTGCATGGGGGGAGGTGTTTCGCCAAGCTAGACCTGGCACAGGTGTACCAGCAGCTCACGGTAACCCCAGCTGCTGCCACTGCACAAACCATCGTTACGCATAAGGGGGCATTCAAGGTAACGCGCCTACAGTTCGGCGTAAATTTGGCCCCCGGGATCTTTCAGTCCCTTGTGGAACGCCTTTTAAAGGGGCTTCCAGGCATGCTCCCATATTTTGACGATGTTTTGATAACAGTGGGGAGCGAATCGGAACTAGCGAGAAGACTAGACAAGGTCCTCTCTTTACTCGCGAGAGCGGGACTGAGATTGAGAAAGGACAAATGTGTGTTTTTCATGAGGGAGGTTGAGTTTCTGGGGTTCAAAATAACCCCGGAGGGCATCAAGCTATCCGAGTCCAAGGTTGCGCCTGTGCAAAATGCCCCTCGCCCCACCGCAAAACTGGAGCTGCAGTCATTTCTAGGGCTCCTGAATTTTTACCATTCCTTCTTGCCAAGGAAGGCATCCATTGCAGAGCCACTGCATGGGCTACTTAAGAAAGATGTGGTTTGGCGGTGGGGAGAGAGGGAGGAGAAAGCGTTCAAAGAGCTCAAGGCGCTTTTGTCCTCGGATGCCGTCCTGACCCATTTCGACCCGAGGAAACCGGTAGTTTTGGTCTGTGATGCATCACCAGTGGGGGTGGGGGCGGTGCTGTGCCACGTGTTAGAGAGCGGGCGGGAAGCCCCGGTTGCCTTCTATTCCAGGTCACTTTCAAAGGCAGAGCGCAACTATGCACAAACAGATAGAGAGGCCCTGTCCATAATCGCAGGAACAAAGAAGTTCCACGATTTCCTATATGGCCGCGAGTTCACGATTGTGACTGATCATAAGCCCCTTTTGGGAATTTTTACTACAGGCAAGCCCACCCCACAAATCCTGTCCCCCAGAATGCTGTGTTGGGCGATTTTCCTCAATGCCTACCAGTACGAGCTGGTCCATCGCCCAGGGAAGGAGATCTCCCATGCAGATGCGCTGTCCCAATCTCCCCTCCCTAGTTTAGGAGACCCTGAATGCGAGGTAGAGCAGGACCACCAAGTCCTGCTGATCGAGTCTCTCGACTAGCCCCCCCATAGTTCCCGCAGACCTTGCCAAAGCCACGGCGGCTGACAAAACCGTGTCCCAAGTCAGTTCCTGGGTGAGAAAAGGGTGGTCCACAACTCCCCCGAGGAGGAATTCAAATCATTTTTCAGGCGCAGGGAAGAGCTTTCCCTTGAAAGGGGCTGCCTTCTCTGGGGCCAGCGGGTGGTCATCCCAGAGAAGTTATGAGCAAAGGTGCTGAGGTTATTGCATACCAGCCACCCGGGAATAGTGCGTTCCAAAGCACTGGCCAGGACCTACTTCTGGTGGCCCCAGATAGACGCGGATATAGAGCACTTGATGGGCACATGCAAGAGCTGCCAGAGCTCTCGGCCAGAGGAGTCCTGGTTGCCCCATAGGGAATGGGACACGGCCCGCGGGCCATGGTCCCAAGTACATGTTGACTTCACTGGCCCCTTTCGCGGGTCCAGGTTTCTGCTGATAGTCGACTCATATTCCAAATGGCTGGAAGTCATCCCCATGTCTAACACCTCATCTGCCGCAACCATTAAACAATTGCGCAAGGTGTTCAGTTGCTTTGGCCTGCCGGACATCCTTGTGAGCGATAACGCCAGTACTTTCACGTCTGCGGAATTCAAGGCATTCATCGAGAGGAATGCCATCCGGCACATTACCTCTGCCCCGTTTCACCCCGCCACAAATGGTCAGGTAGAGCGCCAAGTGCACACTACGAAAGACACACTGCGGCGCATGGGTCCCAGTGAATTGAACCTCCAACTGTGTCAGTTCCTCATTTGTTATAGGACAACTCCCCTAGTTTCAGGACTTTCGCCGGCTGAACTCCTCATGAGGAGGAGGCCGGTAACACTTTTTGATCAGTTGGATCCGACCAGGGTGGAGGATGAGGGGAGAAATATAGAGATAGAGAGCTCCAAAAGCTTTGCGGTAGGGGACCCGGTTCACTGCAGAAATTACGCAACCTCGGGACCAACGTGGGTTCCAGGAACAGTCATTGAGCAAATGGGGCCAGTGTCTTACAGGGTTGAAACTAGCACAGGTCTACTGTGGAGAAGGCACGCTGACCAGCTCAGAAGGCGAGTCACCAGGGAAAGAGAATCAGCGTTAGGGTTCTCCCCCACCCATTTAACCCAAGGGGGAGACACGGGGACGTCCGCAGATACAAATGCATACTCTGGATTCTCAAACGAGGAGGAGGATACTTTGAAAGAGTGGGATGAGTTTGATTTTATGTTGCCGTACCAGGGGGATGTTGCGGAGTGGTCCCCCACCTGTCCGAGCAAGAAGAGGGGTTATAGTTCAGCCCCTGGTACCTCCAGCCCTCCCAGTCCTTTTGTTCTAGAGTTTACCCCATCACCAAGACCCCCAACCCAGGCAGCAGGGGGAAGTTTGTTCTCTCCATCCCCAAGAACACCGGGTCAGGCAGCAGGGGGTAACATAAGCACGCCAGTTGCAGGCGCAAGAGTGAGACAACAAGGGTCTCCTCATCGGTTCCGAGATTTGTGCTGGGGGGGCTCGCCAGGCACCATGAGCAACAGGCAGGGGTTCACATCCCAGTTACATGTTCCATTCCCCTCTCCAAATGCAAGGTTGTCACAGAGTCCCCGCCGGACGACTAATGAGTCCCCCCTTTCCGTTGCAGGACGAGAGTCTGCGGAACTCAGAGCCCCTAGTTCCCCTGAGCTCAGCCAAGCAGTTGTATGCCCCAAGCACACATGCGGGCAGCCACAATGGTTGAGGGACTTCGTCCCATCCTAGGGGGGAGGAGTGTTGTGTATGTAACTGTATCACTTTAAGAATGTATGAATGTAACCTGACAATGATTACAATGTAACCCAGCTGTTAAAGGAACGCGAGCCAGCTACCCATAGAGGGCAGCTGCGAGCGTTCAGCTCACATGGTTCAAATTCCCCCAATCACCGGCAGCCGCGGGAACCTTCCCGCGCAAGGAACACCTGGAGAAGATGGGCGTGACTCAGAATTACGTCACGCAGATAGCAGCCAATGAGCTACCGTGCAACCCTTTTCAAATGTATTGTTGCAGTATAAAATGAGCTGTACCTCCGCCATTACCACATGTTCATCCTGACCATCATGCAATAAAGCTGTGTTTTAGCCCTCACTGCGGCTCCTTCTTTGTCTTCCGTGCAAGACACTAAAGATGGGCAATTGGCCAAGCTACACAATCCAATATGAGAATTGGGTTCTGGCCAACAAGGTCAAGCTGGAGGAACAGAAGACAACGTTTCTTGCAATCTGCGGCATCTCCACAATTGATCTCATTGTGAACCTTCTTTGGCCGAGAGAAGTGAAGGACACTTCTCTAAGGGACATTCTGTCGGTTTTGAGAGACCACTTCAGTCTGGGTGAACTTCTACTGGAGGAATCAGAAGCCCGGGGAGTCCATCACCGATTATGTCGCCACCCTGTGCCAGGCGGCTGGGACATGTGAGTGGCCGAATTTGGACAATGCCCTCAGGGACAGGTTGCTGATGGGCATCCAGGATGATGCAGTGCATAGGTGGCTAATGAAAAGGAACATGCTGACCTTCAACAAGGAAGCTCTGGAGTCCAAAGTCACCAGTGCAGGTGTGAAGGTGTTCTGGGAAAACAGTCTTCGGTTAAAAAAGCTGCAGCTGACCAGAGACCATAGTGCTATGGTTCGTCTTCTTCAGATTACTGCCCTCATCGTCTTCGGACAACCAAGAGTCAGGGGACTATGTGCGGAAGGTTGACTGCAAGTCCTCCAAAACCGCTAACCACATCAAGGCCCTGTGCAAAGGGTGCAGGGGCAAGCATCTTCAAGAAAAGTGCCCATTCAAGGAGGCGGAATGCCACAGGTGCGGGCGAAAAGGGCACATATTGAGAGTGTGCTGCCAGCATTCCAGTGGGTCGGCCAAGGACAAAGATTGGCAGAAGGAGAAGTCCCAGATCTGTTGTGAGCCCGGCCCCCGGCCCGGCCCACCTGGGGGATGAAGACTCTGAGGATGAGGGGGAAGAGATGGCAGGATCCACCTCCCCAGGAGTGCTCCCCCCGATGTTGCCTCCGCCTCCGTTAGAGGAGGAGAAGCAGCCTCATGGAGAGAATGTTCCTCAGCAACAGCTGCAACTTGTGGACAGCTCTGGTGACGAGGCGTGGCTAGATGTCAGATATCGGAGCAAGGTGAAGCGACTCCAACAGAAGCAGAGGGGGAGGGCCAGGAGGTAATTAGGAAGCATTGGGCCACACCCGATGGGGGATATAGGAGCCAGAACACCGGGTGTAGCTCCGTGACAAAGTTTGAGGTTCCCCGTTCCTATCCCTGCCCATCACTCCTGCCCCTCGCCTCGGTTTACAAGGCTTAAAGAAAAATCTGGAGTGGACTTCGGATTGAACTAGGACTTCTGCTTTTGGATCTGCTGTGCCGTGAGTGTAACCCCGGTGTGGAAGTAAGAGACTCTCTCTCTCCGTGAGTGTTGAGCTTGGCCTGCCAGTGTCCCAGAAGAGGGAGGGGGAGACAAAACAAGATCTCCAAAATCAATGCCGGTCAAGGTTCCAGCTCCAGTTCTTCAGTGACGTCAGTCTCCAGGGTCATGGGCGTTGTTTTCTCAAAAGCGTTTGCCAAGAGTCATTTTTGGTGGCCCAGCCTCAACCAAGAATTCGGAGCTAGGGTTGATTGCCATTATGTGGTAGGTCCCCCAAAGGGAGGGAAAGGTTCAGATTCGCCCCTGGGATCAGGGGAAAGAACCACCACACAGGGGGAGGGGACATGCAGATCAGATGCGTCCCCACGTGATAGGGCAAGATTTTATTTCAGATTTAGCTGAAATGGGGTCGCTTCAAGGTGATCCCTGGTGGAGTCAGACCTCCCTGATTTCGATCCTGATCTGGATCTATTCAGCCAGCCCCCTCCTCATATCTCTGAGCCACTTGCCAGAGTTCATCCCACTCCAGGGAGGCCAGGGGAAGGTGAAACCGCCGATTCTGTAGTAGAAAATGTCCCTCACTCTATGGGTACAGTTCCGGCACCGTTATGAGGTAATGCCACAGTGCAGCCCTCCACTGACTGCTTGTCGGCCGCCGTGGTGCCCCCTTCACTGAGAACTCCTCCGGAGATGGCAGACTCTATAGATGGTTTGAGTCTGGGATGTGCACCACGGCTATTGGTTCCACTCTATGCTTCTAGTAAGCTCCCCACAAACCCTGCTTCACGTAAGCTCCCCAGAAACCCTAGCTTGCCTAGGTCGACCAGTGAGTCCACTGTCACTTCCATAGGCCATGGTCCTCCTGTACCCGTTGCCCTAAGTCCAATGAGTGTTGAGTGCCCTAGACAGACCTGTGGTCCACCCCAAAGGTATGGAGAGTGGGTTCCCCACTAGGGGGGGGGAAGGAATGTTGTGTCCAAATGCTTTACTGCTTTAGTTCTGCAATCACCATTAAGTCTTTGCTGTAAACGTGCACCCTTTCTGTAAGGCGCCACATTCATATGTTGTCAATGTAATCTGATTGGATCTAACACAGGTTTCCCACGTTATCAAAAGCCCGGGCAAATGTATCACTGTAACTGCCATTCTGTCTGTATATAAATTGCTACCTTGTCCCCTTATTCCCCAGTCCGAGCAAGCGGTATCCAAGCTGATAATAAATCACTGATGTTAACCCCAAACTTGCTGTCGCTTTGCTAATTACCCACGGACTCAACACCTTGTGAACCACCCAGAGATTGTAGAAGCACTATGGGCATGTATATCAATGTAATTGCTATTATCATCTTTTCCATTTCTGTCTCTACTCTGAATTTGACTTCTATTCTTTCCTTTTTGTGTCCTGATCGAACCCTAGACTGCTCTGTCATTGCCCAAACCCAAGTCCTCATCGATGCATGTCTCTGGTAGCAATCGATAGACCAGAAAATGGGCCAGACTCTGTGTCTCTCCACATTCACACTGTGAGTTGTTGTCCACCAGCAGTCCCCACTTGAGCATGTTGGTCTTGCATTTAGGGACTCCAACCCTCAGCCTATTCAGGGTCCTCCAGGTGACTTAGGGGAGATTGGGGTCTTCAGCTATATCTAACACTAAATCAGACAAAAGGAACTGGAAAAAAAATTGATTTCTATGAGAGCTGTTCCATCAACAGCAGACTGAGTTGGCTGTTTGTGTGTTCTTTGTCTGTTTTTTGTACCACTTTTAAGGAGGGTATACATATGACACCACCACCACCCTGACATTTATTTTTTGTTGTTGTTCAGTTGCACAGTCGACTCCAACTCTTTGCAACCCCAAGTACCATCGCATGCCAGGCACCTCTATCCTCCACCATCCTCTTCAACCCGCCCAGCTCTTTGCCCATTGCATCAACAATACCATCTAGCCATCTCATTATCTGCCGCCCCCTTCTTCTTTTTCCCTCCACCTTTCCCAACATCAAGGCTTTCTCAAGTGAATCCTCTCTTCTCATTTGTTGTCCAAAGTACTTTAGCTTCATCTTTACTATTTGACCTTCCAAGGAGCAGTCAGGGTTGATTTCTTCTAAGATTGACCTATTTGTTTTCCTCGCTGTCCAGGGGACTCTCAAAACTCTCCTCCAACACAACATTTCAAAGGTATCTATTCTTCTTCTGCACTCTGCTTTCCTTATGGTCCAGCTCTCACAACCATACATTACCACTGGGAATACCATTGCTTTGACTATGTGAATTTTTGTTTGCAAGGGGATGTCCCTGCTTTTAACTATGTTCCTCGGGTTTCTAATAGCTTGTCTCCCAAGAATCAGTCACCTTTTTATTTCATGGCAGCAATCTCCATCTGCAGTGATCTTGGATCCTAAAAAAGGTAAAGTCTGTCACTACTTCTGCCTTTGACATTCATTAGGGAGACCAATTTGGGTCTTCAAGATAGGTTTTGACTCAGGCTAAATAAATGTGTGCCCAGTTTGTTTTCCAGACCCAAATCAATCTGGAAATTCAGATTGCCAGCCTCCCACTGAATTTGTGTTCAAAAACCCCAATATGGTTACAACATCTTGATCCAAGATAGACCCTTTAAAATCTAAAATTACACTTTGGATGGAGAAAACTTTCAGGATGGTGAAAAAGACCCAGAGCTTTTTGTTTGTTCGTTTTTATATCTTCTAATGAAAATTAATTGAAGTGCATCACTATTCTCCCAGTCATAATTTTTTTCTCTTCTCAATGAGTAAGTGAAGCTGCTGGCTAGTAAAGTCTCAGACCAAGGAAAGCAGGAGAAGCAGGAACTATAAAGCAGGTACATAGTCATGGCAATCCAAAATCATGGTCCAAGAAGCAATCCAGAAGGTCAAATGTTCATACAATCCAGAACAAGTAATTCAGGAACTAGGCAGAGGCTGTCAGACAAGTTGCTTCCTAAGCTTGCAGACTCCACTGAAGGCTGCTTTCTAGCTGTGCCACTAGAGTCCCACCCAGCTTACAGCTTCAGACTTCAGGTGGCAAGAGAGGAACTGAGCTACACTTATGAAAATATCACTTACTCACATGAGCAATTCCCCTACAGCCAAGCATTCTGTCTTGTGGCTTCAAACTGTACTTATGCCTTCAGCCATCTTAATTCATAGGAGTTGGGAGGTTGCCCCACCTCCTCATCTGAATCAGTCCCCATCATCCACAGGCACAGACTGTTAGGTCCCCAAAGGTCCATTATATGTGAGTTCAAGCTTCTGGGTCCTTTAGGGTCGATGATCTACAAGTTCCTCCAACCTATTGTCCATTTCCTTAGACTTGTTGTTGCTTGAGAACTCCTCTTCTAACATCATGACACCAACTTTGGAAGATGCCTCAACATGAATCACCATTCTAATATTATCAGATCTAACCAAAATTTTAGGGAGGAGCCTTTCCAAACCCTATCTGGAGATCTCTCATATTCCATGACAGTCTCCTATCAAAATACTAACTAGGATCTGACTCTGCTTAGCTTCTGAAAGCAAATTAGATTAGTGGCTGCAAATAGGATTAGTGGCTGGAGAATTATGTTATAACCTACAAGCTTTATGAGCCAGAAGGTATAACATAAAAATAGATACAGGAGGTCAATCAGGCTACTTTCAAGATGGCAGCTTACTTCAAATAGCCAAGCCTTTAATTTTATTTTCATAGATTCTCAAAATGGCTGAAACTGCTCCACTTCACTTTTGGTGCTGTTTGACTTCATTTGCATCTTAAAATAATATCTTCCACCCCAAACACCCAACCCCAGCAAGTTGTATTCCTTACAATTACTGCTCCCAAAACAAGTCTATTTGATGATTTTCTGACACACTGCAGAGACCCTGTATATTATTATCTACAAATCAATGCTTAAATGGATAATTCATATGCACCAGTGAGCTTTAGTCAAAAAAATCACAATGCAGCTAAAAATATCTATCGTGCCAATGGGTTAATCCTGGCAAGTCACTGAATCAAAAGGAGTGTGACAGAGGTGATTGGAAGATGTAATGGGAATAATTAAGCTGTTTTTTTTGTTTTGTTTTTCATTATAAATCAAGGAGGAGAAAAATATATGTTTCTTGTCTAAATCTAAAAACTTGATGAAAAACCTGAACCTTGTTCTGATGGTGGCAGCTTTCATTTCTTTAATAGCTAATTAATTCTGACACCCAAAGCAACATATCATAAAGCTCTGAATATTCAGTGAATGATTTGTACCTGATTTGCAACAGTTTCTGGTTTTGCTCTGTTGTTTAAAATTCAGTATCCCAAGCAGCCTGAAATAGGAAAGGCAGACTGTAGTGCTTCAAAGCCACCCTGACAAACTGGTACAAAAGATAGTAGGATCTGGACTGGCCTATCTTAGCAGGATGGTTGTAAATACAGTCATGTGGTCTGTCTAAACAATCTGAGAAAGGTCATCAGAGCCAAAGCTTCATGTGATGCCATTTCTTTGGCTGGACCATTTTGAGTGTTCTAGGAAGACACTGCCATGAGGAAAGCTTTCCGTGCTTTAAAATGAAACCCATCATGCAGAAGGAAAGCTAGAACTTCAGAAGTAGTTTCTAGCTCAGCTCGGCATGCTCATTTTGAAGAGGAAGAAATGGGTTTTTACTGGCTGCAGCATGTGGTACAGCAAAAGGAGGTTCATCTCAGCAGCAAGAAATAAGCCCTCCCCTTCCACTAAGACTGCAGACCACCTATAGTTCCTGTGTGAGGAAGAACTCCACATTTCAGTCCACAAGCTTTAACTTTCTACAATAAATCTACCTACGCATAGCATGTGAGGCTGTTTATTTGTGCAGTACATGAGCCACATGGAGTGCCCTTTTCCTTCTTGGTCTTCCACATACCAAGCACATGCCATTGTGTGCCTCCAGCACCTGGAAATGAGAATTTTTCTTCTTCTTTTGTGCCTAGGTCAGACTTTAAACTGCCAAAATGAAGCCACCTTTTGGTGAATTCATTCCACAGTTCATTTTGCCTGACCTAGTGTGAAAAAGATTAGCTGGCACAGCAAGGTTGCCATTGCCTGGGATATGCCAGATTATGGTTCAAAAATGCCATGTTTTTCAAGGAGGCACTTTCTGTGTCACCATAAGAATTGTTATGCTTGGCCAAATGAAATACTGAGGTACATTAAAAATAGTGATAGCAGTTTGATGTTACTTTGACTCCTTGAATCCATCTTGTGGAAATTTTGGAATGGTAGTTTGGTGTGGATCATAGAATTCACTGCACACATGGCTCTTGTACAGTCCCCTGAACTACAGAAATATGGGGTGATTTGTGTACATATAATTTGATTTACAGGTACAATCTAGATTGAGTTAATTTGTAAGCCTCATTTTGGATTGTATTGGAAAAAATGGCTGTGACTTCTTTACATTTGCACTTCTGCACAGGAGATTTGGGGAACTGATAGAGTCTAAAGAGGGCAGAAAGTCTACTACATTTCGGACTGCTA
This sequence comes from Bradypodion pumilum, assembly GCA_035047305.1. Classification (NCBI taxonomy): domain Eukaryota; kingdom Metazoa; phylum Chordata; class Lepidosauria; order Squamata; family Chamaeleonidae; genus Bradypodion; species Bradypodion pumilum. The sequence continues at coordinate 12,408,980 of JAWDJD010000011.1, read as the reverse complement.
GCTTCAGGGATTGTATACTTGTTGCGTCCAAGCGTTATTTGTTATGACCGCTATGAGCGCCATAAAGTCTATGGTGGAATCGCACTCCTTTTGCAAAGGCGCCATTTTCAAATGTCTGTCAAAATAGCTGATTCGTCAGTACAAACTTTCCTGCTTCTCCGGAAGCCTGCCGAAATGTATCAACCTGTGTAACTGCCATTCCCACTGTATATAAGCTGGCCACCTTGTACATGTTCCCCAGTCCAGCATCCATGAGCTGAATAATAAATCACTGTGTTTGACCTGATCCTGCTTGTCAGAATACTTCTTAAGCGCCAGACTCAACAATACTACACATGTTGGGAGTGGGTTAAGAAAAGAAAAAAGAAGGTTGAAATTATCTGAGCCCTCTCTGGCTTGATTTCTGCCCTGGAGAAACATCTATCTGCAAGTTTGCTTTTCAACTAAATATGCACCTCACACAAATCAGTTTAAATCAGATTGATTTGATTTAAAATGTGTGATTTGCCCAAATCAGGTATGCAAGATGGTTTATGTCACAACTTATATAAGCATCATCATCATTGTAAAACTGCAGTGTTGGAAGGGACCCTATGGATTATTGCGTCCAGCTCCTTTCAAGGAGGCACAGCGGGGAATTGAACACCTTGCCTGTAGCTCTGTAACTAGCTACATGAGTAGGGTGAGTAAATTATCTGGAATGTTTAATGGGGTTTTATGTGTTTTTAATTAGTTTTAACGTTGTCTACTGCTGTAAGCCGCCCAGAGTCGTTGTCGAGTTGGGCAGCAATAGAAGTATGAAAAATAAAATAAATAAATAAACAAACAAACCACTGAGCTATCCAGCAGTTTCACGTGTTTATTTCAAAAGTTTTATTTTTTCTCTGAAATCAACAACTTTTTCCTATTTATGTTTCAGAAATTATGTTTCCGAAATTATGTTCCTCATTCGGAAAGGAAAAGTTTGTAAATTGTGTGAGATTTTTTCTGCACAGCAGAGAGGATTGGAAAGTCAACTTCAAGCAATGGACCAGCACTGGGGGTAAAATACCCACCCAACTGTGCTGGCTTTGCCTGCTTCCCCCAGGAAGAGATGGGCCTTGTGCTCTTGCAGGCCTGCAGGCCTGGTGTGATAGGGAGGAGCCAAGACAAATGAGTTGCCAACCTGTACGGTAATTACCATATGGTACAGTAATTTGGCCCTCCGTACGATGTACGACTACCATACCATGATGTACAGTAATTTTCAGTAAATTCAAAAAATAGTAATAAAAAAAAGGGATTGTTTCCGGTTCCGTCCTGGGTAAAAAAAAAAAGATTACTTCCATTTTCCCCCTCATAAATATTTTTTTAAAAAATGCCCGCCCAGGCTCCACCCAGACTCTGCCCAGTATGTGTGCGCAGAAATGGGTCTGCGCCTGCGCGAAACCCATACGGTAATGTACAGTAATTTTTGGGCAGCCCGTACATTAATGTACGGTTTCCGGGTTGGTAACATTCCGCCTCCTCACCCTCTTTAACTGCTCGGCATTGGAGAAACAAATCTTTCTCCCTCTGGAGCAGGCCTCCTCCTCACACAGGGCCTGGAGGCCTTGTTCCTTTGGTGGTGGTGTCTGTCTGGTGAATAGTGGTTCAATCTAAGCACACTGCCCATTAATAGTTAGGTTGCCAAAGGTCCCCAAGTGGAACCAGCCTCTTTGAATTGGCAAGGGAAAAACTAATTCCCTCCCTTGCTGGGCCTTTTTCTGCGAGAGCAGTTTTGCTTTTGCTTTCCTTGCCTGCACTGGCTGGGGCCTTTCCTTGGGTGGGGTCCACCTTTGGGGTATCAGTGAATCAACTGCTGTACTGCTACCCAAGGATTGTGAGTTCTATTCTTGCCAGGGGATATGGGTTTATTCGGCCTTCCTTCCCCCCTAGGCTGATAACTAGTGCTATGGGGAAATACATTATGATGGTGTTGTGTTGATTTAAGTCTACTTTTAGTATGTAGAATCATCTTTCCCCTGTGTTTTCATGCAGACATGGTCTCCTCTGGCATCCCGGGGGTCCCAATGTCCCTGCCCTGCCCTGGGCTCAGTGCGTGCCTGGGATTTAGTGTCCCCACCCACTGAGAGCCTGGATTGGCTCTACTTCCCAGCCTCTCCACTACTCTGCTCACTCCTTCCCCTGGACCCTGACTCCATATGCCTGTATAACTCTGTGGGTTTTCTTATGGTGTGTACCCACCCTCCCCAGTTTGTGGAAAGTTCCTGCTGGTGCCTTCTCTTTTGTTCCAGGTTCCCAGACTCTTGTTAAGATGCAGTTCCTGTCATTGCTGCACCCTGCTGTGTCACAGTTTCATCCCGCAGTGCTGTTGCTGGGGGTGTGCGTCTCAGCTGTGAGAGGGCACAATTTTCCTCCTGTTTCCGCCCTATGTTGGACATTTCACCACAGAGATGGTGCAGTTCTTTCCGGCCAATCTTCATATTGAAGATTTTACAATGCAGTGCATCCATTGGTGGCATGCATCTTATAGGTGGGATGGCACATTTTGTTTTGAAAACACAAAGGTGAGGCCTGCACTGGTGGACCTTCCATCGGTGGACTAAGGTGCCCCTGCCTCCATTCTTCTGTATGGTCTCCCCATGCCCCGTGGGGCATGGAACGGCCCGCCAGAGGCCACCGCGGTGAGAGACGCTCCCAGCCCGTGGGCTCTGCGGCCCAAATTAAGGGGGGTGAATAAAATATAGGGTTTGATTCACCCAATTCCTTTGACCTGACCAACGGATCTGCTGAAAGAGCGAATATCTAACCCGGTTACCTATTAGAGTAAATCACTCATCTCCAGGTCTCAGTGTAATCTCTGGTGCAAATAGAAGCCATATTTACCCTAGCCTAAGCCTCAGACAATGGTCCATGTTTGCCCCAGTTAATTGACTTCCCCGAAGAGATTCCCAATTAACTTGAGTGCTCAGGTGATGTCATTCCTGTCAGCTGACAGTCTTGCCAGCGTTGCGCTTTTTCCTTCTATATATGTTGCAGCCTTTTCTCAATAAACTACTGGTCTTCTCTCCATCTTGCCTCGTGTCGTTCCTTTGACCAGTCTCCTCTGGGATCCTAAGGGCCTCCTCACGGCCCCAATTCCTACATCTGGTGACCCCGAGACGTGATCTACTCGAGAGTAAGCGACCCCCGAGCGGTCTACTCGTGAGTAAGCGATCAGCACAGCCAGGTTCTGCGCCAGAACCTTGTCCCATCATCCTGGAGGACAGCACAGCACTCCGGCCGGCAGCCAGCCGATCGGAGGAGTGGCCTGTGGCGAGGCATTACAGAGAGGCATCCTACAGCTTGCTCCCGACTTTCGCGGCGGCTTGCGCCAAAGGGAAAAACGCGTTCCGCTCAGGGCTGCTGTGAGCCCCTGACAGCGCAGTGGCCACCGAGGGCCCGTGGCCGCAGTCCACGCTCCGAGCTCTACCCAGAAAGCGACGTCGCCAGAACCTGTTGCCTGCCAAAGACGCGTCGACTCGTCCCGAGGAGGAATCTTCTGAGGACCCAATCGCAGGTAATATGGGGACCTGTCCTCAGCGACAGCGTCCATCCGCTAGCCAAAGAACCCATGAGGAGGGGTTCATCATCCTGGCCAGGGTATTTAAGTTGCGTTTTCACAGCAGGGAGCTAGCGAGACTTTTGGTGTACCTAGGGGAACACTGCCTGCTTTACCCAGAAGTAGGTACGTTAACCCTCGAGCTCTGGGATCAGATAGGAGACTGCATTCAGCAACCCCCGAAAGCTCCAGAGGGCATAATTCGCACATGGAGCAAATGTAGGAAGCGCTCAGTAGAGGATGACCCAGTCCGGATAGAGACCCATAAAACCCCAGCGCAGTCAGAACCATCAGCCCCAAGAAGTCTCTATTCGTTATTTCAGCTTCAGCAGGGCAGTGTAGGGAGCATTCCCTCAGTGGCAGCTGCAGACGTCACTGAAGGAATTCATGGCATGAGAGGCCTTGGCGCTTCTCTGACAGTGAAAAGTTCCCTGCAAAGAAAGAACTCCATTCAGCGCATGGGTGAGGAAGATTCATTCACGGGGAAATTGCCAGTGGCACAATTAGCTAGCGCCCAACTGCTGTGCTCAGCCCATCTGAAGGCAGACACACGTTCAGGCAGGGATGCTCAGCGCCCACTGCTCACGGAAACCTGCACGGCCCCTGGCCACACAGGGCTCCAGAGCAGACCCATATCCACACTCAGGCGCAGAGCAGTGCCAAAACCCCAAGGCGCCTGCTTCCAGTGTGGAAAAATGAGACACCTTAGAAGAGAAAGCCAATCTAGACCAGGCAGATCTTCAAAAGATTGTCTTCATGCCAAATGGCCACCCTGGCATGCGTTTGGCCCAGGCTAGAAAGGAGGCAGCCATCGCCCTGGCTATGCCAGAAGAACCATCCCAGCAATAGTACCCCGAGTTCCCCCAAGGCACAGGCAGAACCTACTTGTCTCACCTTGGGAGTAGCCCAGAGAAACTTGCCCCTAAGTAAAAGCACCCAGATGGCTGCAAATAGCCAGCTGTGTATAAATCATTTCCTCATGTGTAGTATTGAACACTGCAGATCAGGGGAGGAATGTGTGAATGCGTAAATAGATGTGTGTATGTGTGGTGCACCACTGAATGTATGACTGCAAGAACTGTGTATGATTGCAAAAGCCTTGTCTCTATGACCACAGTATGACTGAAAAAGTGTTCCTTGTGTGTAACTGCGTGGCAATGTCACTGTGAAATATGTGTTAAAACAGTTTGCACTCTGTTCATGGGCAGGAGCTATTTAAACTTTGAGGAAGCATGATGGGCGAAACCCTTTGCCTTGCCTGCTTAGCAGTTTGGGCAGGAGAGGGGGGGAATCCTAACCTACAATAGGCCTTCTTCCCTTGAGACTTTTCTTTGTCAAAGGATTAAGCCACTCTTGGAAACCGGTTCTGCAACTCTTACAGATTTTTCTTTTCAGAAGCGCGATCTGAAAACAAAAAATCACTTCTATGAGTTTTCCTCACTGTATCATAAGCTATGGGGCCCCTCCCTACGTCTGCGTTCCTCAAACCCCATCTCTGTGTTTTAAGGTTTCCTTGAATGTCTCTTAGCGTCTTGGAATCTCACTAGGAGTGAGAGAATTGCCTTGTCTTCATGTGTGTACCGTGTTATCATCTTGTAACCTCGGTTCTCAACCTTTTAAGTCAGGGGCCAAATTCCGGGGCCTCAGGCAGCTCTGGGGGTCCGGACAGTCATCCTGCCCTTCCTTCACCACACAGCCCTTCTTGGCTTGGCGGGGGGAGTGGCAGAGCAACATGGGCCACATCTGGCCCACTCGCCCACATCTGGCCGCAGGTTGAGAACCGTTCTAACTCTCCTTCATTCTCTGGTATTTTGACTGTAATCAGTAACTCACTCATTGTACCCCTTTCACAGGAAAAAGCACGCAAACATTCTTGCGCTCTGCACCTTTTTTACAGGAACAAAATTCCTCTCCAGGCCTTAATTGTAACCAATTCATTTCTTCCTACAGCCTTAACTTGCTTCCTTTCACAGGCTCCAGGATTAATTAACAGGAGGATCCCAGCCAGTTGCCATGGTTACCTGACCTTATCTGATCTCGTTATGATAAGAGTTGTTGCATTCTCATTGTGCTAACTTCTGACTTGTCTTTCCTCCTTTTCTCCTTTCACCAGTGGAACTCCCTGCTGGAAATGCTTAACCTGTGTGTCTTTTCATTTTTTGTGTATTATTTCCTTACAGCTGGCACGTCATAGTTGGTTTGTCTTTAATAAGTCTTAGTAGGTCATTTTAAGTATGGCACCTGGCCCACAGCACCCTCTCTAGTGTGCAGAGACATTTTGCAAACTCCAGAGCACAGAGGAAGGATTAGTCCCTGAGCTCCTGAGAATGTGCAGAGTGCCACTCATTAGTCAGGACAGCCTAGGACCATTTTAAGAGTGCAGTCAGGTCACACCCCCAATCGGATACAGGCATTTTTAGGCCACCCCTTCCCTTTTTGCCGCTAGTCTAAGCACAGGCAAAAGGCTAAGCCAGCATCTGGCACCCTTCTCACAGTAGCACCAAAATCGCTCCAGTGAAAGTGTGCACGCACACCATGAATGGAGGTGCGCAGGGGGGCCTCCATGAGAAATTTACCCAAGGGAAGCCTGGCGCTTCATGTGCCAAGGTTTGCCATAAGACCCCAGACTCGTCTCACTTCTAGCAGACAGTCACCTTGTGTGAATTCATGTCACTGGTTCCTCTTCAGGGGGCTAGGACAGCTTTCACTTATGGGGGTCGCACATATTAGGTTCTTACTTGGCAAGAGGACCAAGCTTGGCGCACGCTCCTGACTCTTCCGCAAGCGGGCAGAGTTGGCAGCCGTGAGCCTCGCCTTGCGCACCTTTGCCAAAGAACGCTCCAACATAATTGCTGACAGCCAGTTTCCCAGGAATTTGCTTCACAGTCTACTGGGAGCACACATCACTCCCGTGATAGACAAAAATTTGCTAAGTTTGTTCCTCACAACTCCAATTCAGAGTCATGCATTCCCTCTTCAGAATGCCAAGGCGCTCGCCAGACAGTTCAATCTGCCACTTTCTCAAGCCCAAGGCATAGTTCGCTCTTGCCAGCGTCGTGCAGGGGCACCGGGGGGGCCCCCGTGGGGGGTCAACCCACAAGGGACAGAGGCCATTCAGGTGTGGCAAATGGACGTCACACATCCCCACATTTTGGCAGATGGCAGCACATGGACGTTTGCATTAAAACCTTCCCACAGTTTGTTTGGGTAACAGCACAGAAGGGGGTAACGGCTCCCCATGTGGAGCAGCATCTCCTTTCCCACGGCCAAGGGCGAACGTCGGCACACGACGTCCGTTGACGCCCCAGCTTATAGCTCCAGGCAGCTGGCCACCTTCAGGGCCACCTGGGATATTAAGCTCACTTTTGGCGTTCCTCACAATCCGCAGGAGCAAGCGATTGTGGAGGAACGGGCCTATCGGACCTTAAGTCCTACATTGACAAACAAACAGAAAGGGGGGGAAACCACGTCCCATAGTTGCACAGCAATTGCTATCCTATAAGTGCAAAAACCAACTAACTCTTTCAGAATTTTTATCTCCCAAACAAGCCTCTTCCCCATGCAGGTCCCAGAGGCCAGAATCAGACCCAGATGATTGCCAAGAGCAGCACCAGTCACTGTCCTGGGATGTCATCAGCTGTCCGTCTTCCTTTATGACTTACATCTCCAAAGACATTTCTATGAACATTTTTGCATACTCAGTGCTACTTCTGAGGACCATGCTTTTCCCCAAAACAAGACTTTTCCAAACTCAAGTTGCACATGAAGCCCCACCAAGAAGGGAAGCTTCACCTCCGGAAAAGCTGCTGAATGTCTTTTCTTGCTATTGTTATCTGTAGTTGCTATTATTTATTCATGCCTTGTACAATGCTCCAGTTGGGATTTGCAAGGGACACTTGAATTTCTGTATATTGTTAATAACGGCCAGCTTCCACCAAAGGAAGCCAGACCGGCCCATGTTTTGCACCGGCCCATTGCTTGGAAAGTTTGAGCACCCAGTAGCCGGGAATCCCCAGTTTATCTTCACACCTCCCCATAGGTGTTAGAAAAGACATTTGCACAACGCCAGAAGCTGCAGAGATAGCTTAGAATCTCCCCAGGTCACAGTAGGAGATCAATGACACATCTCATTATCTTGCCTTGCTACAGAAAGCAGTCTGAATTCAGACCCACAGCCCTGAAAAACCAGGCTGTAGTCAGTATATTCAGCGTGTCAGGCTTAGCCATAGGCAACGCTTGGAGAATTGGCTTGCGGATTAGCAAAAGCCATTGACCATACCTCCTCAGCAATAGCGCTGCTCAGCCAGGAGCAGACAGAGCTTCGCCATGCCATACTGGATAATCAAGCAGCTATCGATTATCCCCTGTGGTCACATCATTTGGGCTGCAAGTCTGTCCATGGCATGTGTTTCTTTAACCTCGCAGGCAATACCCACAAGATACAGAGCCAGCTCACGGACCTCCACACCCCAGTTAGGGACATCAAGGAGGATTATTCATGGGGGTGGCAGGACTCCCTATGGTCGTGGTTCCCATGGGCATGGATTCAGACGACACTCAAAGTGATTGTGGGGGTGGTAATACTGGGCACAACAGTGTGTTGTTTCATGCAATGTATTCCCTCACTGCTATCGAGATGTCCCCCATGGAAGGAACCCCGAAGCGTCATTCCCGCTCGTCAGCTGGTACTCCTCTAACGCAGAGCCGCTGGTCAGGCTCTTAAATAAAACAGAAAGGGGAAATATGGTCTCCCCATGCCCCGTGGGGCATGGAACGGCCCGCCAGAGGCCACCGCGGTGAGAGACGCTCCCAGCCCGTGGGCTCTGCGGCCCAAATTAAGGGGGGTGAATAAAATATAGGGTTTGATTCACCCAATTCCTTTGACCTGACCAACGGATCTGCTGAAAGAGCGAATATCTAACCCGGTTACCTATTAGAGTAAATCACTCATCTCCAGGTCTCAGTGTAATCTCTGGTGCAAATAGAAGCCATATTTACCCTAGCCTAAGCCTCAGACAATGGTCCATGTTTGCCCCAGTTAATTGACTTCCCCGAAGAGATTCCCAATTAACTTGAGTGCTCAGGTGATGTCATTCCTGTCAGCTGACAGTCTTGCCAGCGTTGCGCTTTTTCCTTCTATATATGTTGCAGCCTTTTCTCAATAAACTACTGGTCTTCTCTCCATCTTGCCTCGTGTCGTTCCTTTGACCAGTCTCCTCTGGGATCCTAAGGGCCTCCTCACGGCCCCAATTCCTACACTTCTGTTTTCCTTCTGGTGCAATTCTTTTACTCTTGTACCTGACAGCCACGGCCTGGTCTACTTTTGCTATTCTACATGGCCACTTCTACCTTTCCAGAGGCTAGGGCCTCCAGCCACCCCATGGGTTCATGGCCTTTTTGCCTCAATTTGCTCCTTCCACTGCACTGGGGTCTCCAGCCTGGTAGGCCGGTCTGGGGTGGGTCGAGGTTCAGCCCATGGCTGTACCCTGTGTGGGGGGTAGTGCGGGTGATTTTAATCAGAATGGCCTGTTTAATTATTCGGTTGGGGTCTTGGTTAATTTGGGACCTCAGACAGCAATATCACTTGGGGTGTCTCATGGCTGTTTAATATCCGCAGACCTGAGACAGCTGATCAGGATGCTTTGCTAGCTCCCTGGTCGCATAGCTTGGCTACACTGTTGGACACAGTGCTGGCCTATCTGCAGAGCTTTTCTGCTGTCCCTATTATTTGGGATCCAAATTCTCTGGTATTGACCTATTATCATGCACCCACACTACTTAGTCCCCAGCATAATAGTTTGCAACAACTTATTTTGGCTTAATAAAGTGGCCCATTTTTGAACCCATGACATGTGTCTATCTCTTCACTCGGTGGTGGCGGCCAAAGTATTTTGGCCAACACTTCAGGAAAGCAGCACCTAATTCCTCTGAATACTACATTAAGAGGCAGTAGTGGCCTTTTCTTTCTTATGTGTGATTGCATATAAGCCATATTATTATTTCAGGGTTTGTTATTATTCCTTCTGGTATCATTATTGGTATCCAAAGAGATGAGTCACAAACCATATCTTTTAAAATAATTTCAGGATGCAAAAGTCAAGTCAAAAAAACAAATTTTGAGAACAGAAAAAGTTGTCAGGATTAGCTATTTTTTCCATCTGTGCAGTAAGTAGACATATAGCAAAATAATCAGGTACTTTTCTCAGCCTATTTCTTGAAATAAGTAGCCTATAATATGCTAATGTATTAAGGGGCAGAGGGTTTAACCCTTTGAGTTAACTCTTACATGGTGCCATGATGGGATCTAAAAACCCCAGCTTGCTCTGTGGTTTGCTTTCGCAGACTTGACATGGAGAACTAAAGTGCTCAGTTACTTGGTAAGTTAGCAATTTGTCCAATGGTTATAGCTGAAATGGAACTTTTTGCTGATACCCATTTCATGTTTTGTTGTTTTGAGTAGTCAGAAAGGGGACGAGATAAGGATAATTCCTTTTTCTTTTTCAAGCCTAGCTGAGGTATTAGAGCTAAACAAGGATATAATATTTGAAAGGAGTATTGTTAAACTGAACCATTCCTTCATGATTAAATAAAATATATCATGACAGTATGACCAAATGCATATCCTCCCTGGAAAATAGCATAGCATATACATTTTCCATAGGCATAGATATAACTTGGCACAAGAAAGAAGCCAGTTGGTCTGATTGTATCATCATAAATAGACATTAATTTTAGTGATTATTAGTGTATTATTATGGTGAATGAATATTGTCCAGTAGAAAACATCCCATTGCACTTATTTAAAAGGTGCCTCCTACGTCATGCAGAGATTTGGAACATGTACGAATTTCATTATACACCACAGAATCGATGCAATTGAAGCCCAAGGATATCTCACGCTGGATGCAGTCTCCTTGACACAAGTTCATATCCATCACATATTATACCAACTGCAAATAATTCCTTTGTAAAATATTTGTCAGAGCGAAATGAGTCAAAGCCCCACAGCTTCTGTGAATATACAACTGGAGCATTCCAAGAAATTGCCAACTGGGAAGGTCACTTTTAACATTGACCTTGGATGGGATGTCATCTTCAATAAAGTTTTCACCAAGTGTAGAGGACGAGGGAAGTGTTTGGAAGAGCCTCAGCACCACCCAAAAAGAAAGCTGAGCATTTCCAAATGAGGGGAGTGAAGTTCACATTCTCTGACTCACAGTGCTATTATTTGCTATCATCTTCAGCAGAGGGACTGCAGTGGCTCAGTGGTTAAGAAGCACACCTTGTTAGCTGGAAGGCTGGCAAGTCGGCAGTTCAAGACTCGGGTACTGCATGATGGATTGAGTGTCTGTCTCTGTCCCAGCTCTTGGGGACATGAAAAGAGCCTCATTCCGGTGTCTCCTGAGCGGAGTTTCTTCCACAAAAATCCTTTCAGCCCAGAATAATTTCTGACACAAAATAATTATCATTACCTTCAGCAAAGGCTACTCTCTGTTGTAATCAGACATGTGAGGCAGCCATGTGGCAAAGTCCAGCCCTGACCAGAGTTGGGAGCAAATATTTATTCCCTGCCTAGGGGTGAAGACATGTATGTAATATAATCGCGAGAAGAAAGGGGCGCAAACGGTGAAGAGCTCAACTAGTGAAAAAACCGTTTGGAGAAATATCTTGGCTAAGAAAGGAGTACAACCGTCGTATTTTCATAAAAGTCTTTATAGGTGTAAATATAGCCAGGAACGTAATAACATAAAAAATTCCTCTATGGGTAGAAACAAAAACTATAGCTGATCGCTGGTAAATAGGAAAATGAGCCAAGATGAACAAAAATGAGCTGTACAAACATGGAAGTGCACAGAAATAGCGATGTAGTTCTCTAAGTCGATACTAGTTATAGCGACTTTTCGAATAAGAAATATCTTCTTCAAGGAGATCTATACATAAAAATTACACATAAACAGAATGATTAACATGGCTGAATATAAATAACATAGGCACATAAAAATACAATGAATGTACAGAATGAGAATACAAGCTTACCAATGTGTAATGCTGATTTCTTAAACCCGCGTCCTGCCTCCGCTCAAATTATTAGGTGCATATGGACGTTGAAAGGTGTATGAGAAACAGCTACCTTTATCACAGTTGAAAGCTGACTCATGTGTAGCCAATAGCTAAATTAGAGCTCACCCAGGTGATGAGGATAGTACTCCTACAGAAACGCTGCCAAGTCAAGCTCCTGGTTTAACCCATTAGGATACATTGTGTCGAGAAAATGAATAAAGAATGCTTCCCTTTGTCTCAATCTTTTGTAAATGTCACATCGTTCGAATAATTTTGGTCTAACAATCTCTAATACCACAAAACGAAAGTCCCTATCCGTATGGCGCTTTTCAATATAGTGAGAGACCAAAGGGGCTTCTTTAACCTGATGTCTGATTTTGGACCTATGTTCCGAAATCCGCTGTCTGAGGGGTCTGCTGGTAAGACCCACATAGCGCTTCTGACAAGGGCATTCCCACATGTAAATAACACATTTACTGGCACAACTTGAGAGTGATTGCAAGGTGAATGTTAAACCCTTGTTGGGAACCTCTATTTCCTTAGTTTCCCAAGAAAATTGGCAAACCGTACACGAATGGCATTTGAAATGTCCTGTGGGAAGCAATTTTTCAGTAGATTTATATCTAGCAGTATGATCTGATCGTACTAGCATATTGCTGATAGATCGCGCTCTCCTAAACCCTATCAATGGTCTGTCCTTACAACCTGGAAGGTCCTGAACCAGATGCCAATGTTTATAGATTATATTCTTGACTCGGTTGGCCACTGGTGAATATTCAAAGGAGCACCTGATTAAATTGCCCCCACCTCGTTGTTTCCTATCGAACAAGCACTGTCTGGGAGTATCCCTGACTCGTTGGAATGCCGAATTAATAATATGCATGGGATAACCCCTATTGTTAAGTTTAGATAGAATTTCAGAAGCAGATGTGTGAAAGTCAGCGGGTGTAGAGGAATTTCTTTTAGCACGAGCAAAAAGCCCAAAGGGGATGTTATTCCTAACAAAGGCTGGATGATGGGAGGAGTATGCTAAGTATGGGTTTCTATCTGTTGGTTTCCTATACAATTTGACTGCCACCTTTCTAGATCCTGAAATGTAAACCTCCACATCCAAAAAAGGGATGGAGGAAGTATGGTAATGGGGGGTAAAGCGTAAATTGTTGTCAATGGAATTAATCCATTGTACAAAATGGTCAACAATGTCATAGGAATCAAGAATAAAGAATAGGTCGTCAATGAATCTGCCATAGTATATGATGTGACCTAAATGGGGATTAGAGGAGTGATGAATGTAAAGACTTTCGAAATTATTCAAGTACATATTGGCGATGGAGGGGGCCAATGGGGACCCCATGGCCACGCCTCTTACCTGTAAGTAGAATGATTTGTCAAATCTGAAATAATTGTGTTCAAAAATGATGTCTAATAAATCCATTAAAAAATGAGTTGGTGGAAGTAAAGATGCTCTAGAATCCAATTTATCCTGGACAATAGTCCTGGCCTCCTCAAGGGGTATATTGGTGTAGAGCGCTTCCACATCAAGTGTAAGGAGCACCCCCGTTGGAGGGACGACCAAGCCCTCTACCTGAGAAATAAAATGTGTGGTGTCTTTAATGAATGAAGGGGTTTGTCTAGCATATGGGTTAATGAAAGAATCCAAATACTTAGCAATGGGTTCGAGGGCGGAGTTTACGCCGGAGATAATTGGCCTGGCGGGGGTGGGCATGCCCTGAATTCTGGGCTTATGGATTTTGGGAATCAGGTGAAAGATAGGAGTTCTAGGGTATTCATTATACAAAAACTTAGCAGTATTATGTGTAATGTAGCCCAAAGAAATGCCCTCAAATATAACCGTATTAATGATATTCATGACATGATGGGTCGGATCATGTTTGATGTTTAAATAAGAAGACTCATCGCCCAATTGTCTAATTGCCTCCGCCGTGTAATCAGAGGTGTCTAATATCACTATTCCTCCCCCCTTGTCTGCCTGTTTTATGACAATAGAAGAGTCGTGTGCTAACTCATTTAAGGTGGCATGGTCTTGTTTAGATAAATTATGCCAACCTTTGGTGTGGCTCTTCTCAATATGCAACAAATCCCGGAGTACCTGTTTGTGGAAAACCTCAATTGCAGGGTCGTCTACTGGTGGGTTAAACTGAGACTTAGGTTTAAACATGTCCCTGGACTGTGAATCTATCCCCTTAAAAAAGACCTTCAATTTAAGCAATCTAATGAGTTTAAACACATCAACACGAGTTGATTCATTTTCTCGACACAACGTATCCTAATGGGTTAAACCAGGAGCTTGACTTGGCAGCGTTTCTGTAGGAGTACTATCCTCATCACCTGGGTGAGCTCTAATTTAGCTATTGGCTACACATGAGTCAGCTTTCAACTGTGATAAAGGTAGCTGTTTCTCATACACCTTTCAACGTCCATATGCACCTAATAATTTGAGCGGAGGCAGGACGCGGGTTTAAGAAATCAGCATTACACATTGGTAAGCTTGTATTCTCATTCTGTACATTCATTGTATTTTTATGTGCCTATGTTATTTATATTCAGCCATGTTAATCATTCTGTTTATGTGTAATTTTTATGTATAGATCTCCTTGAAGAAGATATTTCTTATTCGAAAAGTCGCTATAACTAGTATCGACTTAGAGAACTACATCGCTATTTCTGTGCACTTCCATGTTTGTACAGCTCATTTTTGTTCATCTTGGCTCATTTTCCTATTTACCAGCGATCAGCTATAGTTTTTGTTTCTACCCATAGAGGAATTTTTTATGTTATTACGTTCCTGGCTATATTTACACCTGTAATATAATCGCACCATCCCCTGTACAGAAGGCTTGCGTACGTGGCATTTTCCAGTGATTCAGCTAAAATGCCAGCTCTGGGAGTTACCCCGAGGTTAATGGACAACCCGCACTTAATTACCTTCGGCTGGCAAAACCCACTGTTCCTGCCCTAATCTCGGAGCCTATGTGTATTGACCCAGGGCATCTAGCTTTGTCCCTTGTTTGCCCCTGTCTGCTTGCCTAGCTCTATTTGCCCCCAGCCTGAACCATGGTTTATGCCTAACCTGCCTGCTTATCTCCCAATTTCCTCTCCAGCAGAGCACGGCCCTAACTAATTTAGGGACCCACATGCGGGTCTGTGGACACCGGGCGCACCCCTCGGGAGAGGTTAGTGCGAGCAACCCACAACCTTCCCCCACTCTTCTTAACAATCCCATTTGCTTCCAAATGACTTGTTGGCAAAATGGCAGCTGTACATTCAGACTGCTGTCAATTAAAAAAACTATCTAGTCAGCAATGCTGCAACAAAAATTATAGGAACTACATGTTTCTCACCACTTAGAAATACCCCTAGACTAGCATACTTTTCTCTATGAGCACCATCCTTAAGGAGCAGGCAACAATGTACAAGATAATAAACAGAAGCCATCCCTCAATACTGTAATGGAATAGAAGTGGGGCTTACAATACCATCTAGCCATCTTATTTTTGGCCACCCCCTTCTTTTCTCCTCCACCTTTCCCAGGATCAAGGCCTTCTCAAGTGAATCCTCTCTTCTCATTTGATGTCCAAAGTACTTTAGCGTCATCTTTACTATTTGACCTTTAATGAGCAGTCATGGTTGATTTCTTCTAGGATCAACCAATTTCTAACACCACATTTCAAAGGCATCTATTTTCCTGCGCTCAGCTTTCCTAATGGTCCAGCTCTCACACCCATACATTACCACCAGGAATACCATTGCTTTGACTATGCAATTTTTTGTTTGCAAGGTGATGCCTCTACTTTTAACTATGTTCCCCAGGTTTCTCATAGCTTGTTTCCCAAGCATCAGTCGCCTTTTTATTTCACGGCTGCAATCACCATCTGCAGAGATCTTTGATCCTAAGAAAGTAAAATCTGCAAGTCATATCCAACTCTAGGGTGCAGTGCTCATCTCCATTTACAGCCAAAGAGCCAGTGCTATCTGTGTTTGCAGACATTTTCATGGCCATGTGGCAGGCATGACTAGAGCCCAGCAAGTCACATGGCTATATTTGGCCACACCCACAGATTTGGCCATACCCACATAGGGGTGTGGCCAAAATTTTCCTTATTTTCAAATCCAAAATTTGACAGGTATGCTCTAGGGTTTAGTGCTCATCTCTGTTTACAGCCAAAGAGCCAGCACTGACCATGTGTGCAAAAGTTTCTCTGGACACGTGGCAGGCATGCCTAGACACCGGAGTACACTGAAGGCTATTTACCTTCCTACCAAAGTGGTCCTTATTTATCTACTTCTAATTTCTTGCTTTCAAATGGCTAGGTTGGCAGGCTAGGAAGCTGCACCAGGGTTCAAATCAGAAACCACGGGGATCAGATTCATCCTAACTCTACCCTACAAGCTGAGTGAGGTTAAAGTTAGTTTACAAGGCTAGAAGATGATTCCACCTTTAATTCTACAATGATCAAGCTCAATTATGAGAATGTAGCAGGCAATAAACAGGGAATTAACACTAAAAGCTAGAATTGAATCCTACTTAACACAATTAATTTGAATCAAAATGTATGCTGGAAATAAAAGCAAAAATCTGCACATAAACAGGACAAACTCCAATATAATTTCATCAAGTAATAAAAGAACTATTTTCTACTTCCTATTTAATTTGCAGAAATTTCCAGTTCACTTATTCTCTTAATGTACTTCCTTATGCATGAAAGAACTACTTTTAAACAATGATATATAGAAACACATTTTCTTAAAATTACATATAACCTCCTGCTAGGTGTAGAATTAATTTGACAAAGTGAAAAACAACAACAAAAGTAGTTATTAAAACCCCGTAGTGAAGTATTTCCCTTATCGTTTACTTCTGAAAATTTCATAGCTAGCTTGCTGAATCCAGGTTCTAACTTAATTAAAAATGTGTATCTATTCCGACAGTTTGCTTGACTAATAGTCTTATAATACGTGCATCAAACTTTTAACAAAACCATTAAAATTCATAAATATTGCATTCCAATGGAAATGAAATTAGATCTGTCTTTTCTTTTAGGTGGGTCTTGTCAGCATCAAGAGAAGCAAATCCATTGCCATTAACTTCAATTTACATAAATAAAGTTGCCTGCTTTAAATATAGAAAGGACCTGAGCGATAAATTCACAAGCAAAAGAATATCAAATGCACTGTAAAGCCTTTCCAAATCAACTTCCAAGCTTTAAATGTATTATAAGGAAACAACTTGGGGAGGGGGGCAAAAAAGACATGTCAAGGTTTTTTGGTGGAAGAAGGATGAAGGATGGAGTGACATAATATTAAGTTCAGGTTTAGGAGGAGGCAGGAAAATAGGATGAAAATGACCCTGTTTTACATTGCTGTGCCAATTCAGCCTATTTAACCAAAAGTAGTATTTCTTTTTTAAAATATAGTTAAAATTTTAACATAAGTCTGCATGGTCAAATCAATGGTGTTTCCAGTAGTAATGTATGGCATACTTGTCAAGTTTCGGGAAATTCCTGTCAAATAAGGGAAATTTCCCATCCAAAATGGGAAACTTGACAGCTTTGCTTATTCTGTGCTGGCCTCCAGTCTAATTCCAGTCTAATTGCCGTCTAACTAATACGAGATGATGGCAGGAAAGAGTGTAAAATACTGGGGTTTGACAGAAATTTCCCGAAACTTGACAGGTATGGTGTATGGTTGTGAGAGCTGGACCATAAGGAAGGCTGAGCACAGAAGACTAGATGCCTTTGAGTTGTGGTGCTGGAAGAGAATTTTGAGAGTCCCCTGGACAGCAAAGAGAACAAATAGGTCGATCTTAAAAGAAATCAACCCCGGCTGCTCCTTGGAAGGTCAAATAGTGAAGATGAAGTTAAAGTACTTTGGACATCAAAAGAGAAGAGAGGATTCACTTGAGAAAGCCTTGATGCTGGAAAAGGTGGAGGGCAAAAGAAGAAGGATGGCGGCAGAGGATCAGATGGCTAGATGGCATTGTTGATGCAGTGGACACAAAGCTGGGTGGGCTGAGGAGGATGGTGGAGGATAGGGGTGCCTGGCATATGGTGGTCCATGGGGTCGTGAAGGGTCGGAATTGACTGTGCAACTGAACAACAAACAAGCATTTCTTTGGGAAACGATCTTGGGGACATGAATTGAGCCTCATTTGGGCATCCCCTGAGTGGGGTTTGTTGGGGAGGGGGGGTATATGCCTTTGCTTCACATCCCAACTGGTTGCAAGGCATATTGTATCTGTGGTGCCTTTAAGACTCTGCAGAAAAGGCACACAGGTGTTGGGAGTTACCACTGAAGAACCCAGTAGACCAGTGTATATATGTCAAAGCTTTTGGGCTTCTTCTCTAGGCTTTGGAAGCCACTGGGCTACACAACTAGAATGCGCCAGTTCTGACACTCCAGCTACAATGCTCTGGCTTCAATGCTTGGTTTTTCTGCCAACACTCTGGACAAGGACTACTGTGGACTCCAGAATCAACTGCAAGGACTGAACCTTCATTATTGCTCTGAGGAATGGCACTTGCCTAATTTGCGATCCCTGTTTGCTGCAAGGAAAGACTACTCGGGGGTAAGCTGTAAAGCTGCTTGACTTTGCTTTGTGATGACAGTTTGCTTTTGGACTACTGCTGAACTGTACAAACTTGAACATATGTTGCACAACTGAATCTGTAGTAATGCGAAGCCCTGCTGCGCTAGAATAAAGACACACCGAGGCCGTGATGTAGTGGTCCAGCCCTAAAATGAGGTGGGCAAAAAGCTTTTATTACCCTGCCTGTGGGCGTAACAACCCTGAGGTGGTCGGTGCCCCTGATTACAGAGGGAAGCTGCTTGCTAAGCATTTCTAAGTCACCCCTATACTATAGGCAAGGGTTTCTAATGTTCTACTCTAATCTAAAGGAGCATCTGTTTCCCTGGGCCCTATCTCATTTGTGTCTATTAATCTTATTAATCTCTATTGTATACCTTAACTCAGGGAAACACCTGTGGCTATTGTTATGTTAAACCAGGATGTTGCCTGTCAATCGGGAAGCAGTTTAAGAATGTATGCCCAATCTTTATCTATCTCCTCCAGCAAAGCCCATGCTTCCAAGATAGGAAGTCTTTATTCTGAATTATGGCGCAGCTGTGGCCGGCGAACAAATTTATAGGGAGAGGTATATTAATACATTCATATTCATAAGACTCCCCGCTACGTGGGCATCTCCCCCTTTTTATTCCTTTAATGCCGCCTGATTGAGGGCTTGCTGAATGTGAGGTAAGAGCTGCTTTGGGGTGAGGTTTCCTCCCGGCCTCTGACACGAGGCACATATGGACAGAAGTGAGGGGACACACTGCACAAAACAGCAAAAGTGTGATGCCAAGGATCACAGTGCGAAGTATGGCTTGAGCCACTGTTTGTGCCCATCCCCATGGAATCCACCCCCATAATGCATCCCACCACGCCCATGGGGTGTCTTGCTTGATATTTTTAACCAAGGTGTCCAGTTGGGAAATCTGGTTCTGGACAACACAGGAGATGTCTGTCAGATTGAAACAGCACATGTTCCGGATGGACTCGCAACCTAAGTAGAAGCAGCAAGTAATCGATTGCTGCATGATTATCTAAGACCGCATGACGGAGCTCAGCTTGCTCCTGGTTCAATTTGTCGATGGCTATGGAAGTGTGGTTGATGGCTTTGGCTAATGCACATGCTAGCTTATTGATCCTAGCTGCATTGCCTACGGTCAACCCAGGCACCCCCACCAAGCTGATTGCTAGGGAAACATATTCAACTTTGCTGAGGAGAGTGATGTTGCTGTCACAAGTGTTGTCTAATGGGGTCCCACAGCATTTGGATCACCCCCCATCCCATGCTTCCCTCCCCGGGAGTGCAAGGGTTAAACGACTCACACAACAGGTAGAGTCCGTGACATTAGCAGATATATAGTTCCAAGTTCACTGGTTGCATGTCCAAAACCAACCTAAGGGCAAAATGATGTGCGAGTGCACATGGCTGATGGGTACTGGCTGGTTGCAAGTCCAAGTATCTTTTCCCGTGTCCAGGCAACCTGAAGAGCACCCTAGCATCCTGGCACAGGAGGTATTTCTGTCAATGGCTACCCTGTGTGTATTGAGGGTAACTGTATCAGCGGGCAAAACCTTTGTGGTCCTAATAACCCAAAGGGGATAGGACACATAAGTCACGTCTTGGTGTGGACTGAGAGAGTTCGGCCGTTTGTCACCTCTGGCCTGCCCACCCGGCGCGTGGCACACCAGAATCAAGCAGGTACTTAGAAGTGAGAAAGCATTGGTGGTCTGTTGAAGGCAGAAGTCTGTCCGGTTGACAAGTCGGGCCAACTTCTTCCAAATGTTATACTGAAACCTAGCTGTCAAGTCCTCCTCCCCTACTGCTGGAGTGGCCTGAACCCCTCCCCTGGCCAGCAGCAGGAAAATCATAACTATCATCAAAGAATTGTAGGAGATCTGAGCCAACACCACGTCTACCATATTGTGAAGAGTGGGCTCAGAGGGGTTCTCTTGCAAAATGATCATGGCATCATCACACAGGGTTTTGATCATTCCCCATGTCACTCTCTTCTCCTCCATCCTGGGTCACCTCGGCCGAGGCTGCCTGCCCTGCCTCCGTCCCATCATCAGGTTCATCTCCTCCATCTCTGGCAGGGGGTCCCTCATTGCATTTGTCCACACCATGCCTCTCGAAATGCGGTTTCACACAGAGGGCCGGAATCCAGACGGTTTCTGAAGGAGACATAATTGCTGCATAGCCTCTCCCCCATGTTATCAGGGGTGCCAGACCTCTCCAGGAGGGGTCTGGTGGCACTCTGAAGTGAACCATGGGATGTGGGAGGATTTCCTGCCATTGGAAATGCATCTCCTATGGAGTGCAGTCCGAAAAAAATATTGAGATGATTATCTATACCTATAAATCTGTGCGTTAACCATTGGAATGTGACAAAGGATGTTGCACCAGGCCCTACTGGCCCTGACCGAGCCTCCCTGCACTCATCCGAACCGGGTTTGTAGGTAACTGTCGGGTTGAGAAATGTGGCAGTGGGGCAGGAGCCCCCCGAACATGAACAAAGAAAAAGGACTTCAATTCCCAGCATCCTTTGCACTATGCAACCCCTCAGCCAATCAGGCTGAGGGATACGAGCACAGAGGAGGCTGGGAACGCGCGCTGACTTTCAAAAGAAATGGTGGGAGCCGGAGGAAAAGACTTTGAAATACCCAGCTGGAGGGAGCCAGTAAAAGATAAGGGTTAGGTAAGGGTGAGGGGGTGGGTGAGGGAGGCAATGAAAGGTGCTGTGTCCAGAAGGGTTGGGGGGAAAGACCCCTTTTGTCCCCCCCAACCCTACTGTTGTGTATGTACAATGTTGCTTTAAGAAATGTATGAATGTGACCTGACCACAATTACAATGTAGCTCAGCTGTTAAGGAACGCAAGTAAGCTGCCTATAGAGGGCAGCTGCGAGCGTTCAGCTCACATGGTACACATTCCCCAAATCACCGGCAGCCGCGGGAACCTCTCCCGCATGAGGATCACCTGGAGAAGATGGGCGTGACTCAGAATGACGTCACGCCGGTAGCAGCCAATAAGCTACCGTGCAACGAGATTCAAATGTATGTACTGCAGTATATAATGAGCTGTACCTCCGCCATTACCTCATGTTCATCCTGATCATCACCCAATAAACCTGCATTTAGCCCTCACTGCGGCTCCTTCTTTGTCTTCCGTGCAAGACACTAAACCTACCAAACCCAGGGGACCAGGGAGAGGAGATCGAATACAACCCCCCCCCCCACACACACACACACACTCCATTTTAAAAGAGAAGAAACCACTTGGTTTCTTCTCATTAAAATGGAGTGTTTTGTTGTTGTTGTTTTTTTGGGGGGAATGATCCCCTCTCTGCTGGGTCCCCTGGCTCTGGAAGGGTTGGGGGGACAGACCCCTTTTGTCCCCCCAACCCTACCAAACCCAGGGGACCAGGGAGAGGAGATCGAATACACCCCCCTCCCAAACACTCTGTTTTAAAAGAGAATAAAGACCTTGGTTTCTTCTCTTTAATAACGGGGTGTTCTGCGGGGAGGGGGAATCCCCTCTCTGCAGGTTCCCCTGGCTCTGGAAGGGTTGGGGGGACAATACACACACACACACACACACACTGCTTCTCTCTCTCTCTCTCTCTCTCTCTCTCTCTCTCTCTCTCTCTCTCTCTCTCTCTCTCTCTCTCTCTCTCTCTCTCTCTCTCTCTCTCTCTCTCTCTCTCTCTCTCTCTCTCTCTCTCTCTCTCTCACACACACACACACACACACACACACACACACACACCACTCCTGCCTTGCCAGGAATTTTTAATGTGTGTGTTGGTGGTTGTAGTGGTATTGTATGGGTAGTGGTGGTTGTGCACACCCAAAACTACCCCTAACCACCAACACACCTCTTTTTTACATATATTACCAAAAAAATTTTTTATCCCTTACAACACAATTTAAAACAGCCTGGCTCTTTACCAACATTAAGAAAAAAAACTTCCCAAACCATTTAAAACAGCCAGGCACCGCCGGGCAAAATCTGCTAGTAAGTGAATAAAACCTTGTGCAGGCACTGCTGTGCCTGATCCCGGCTTTTCGGGGTGGGGTGGGGGGGCTACCTCCTCCCTTTCTGTTGGTTTTTCAATGTAGGACTTTAGCGTCTGGTTCACCCGTTCGACAATGGCTTGTCCCTGGGGATTGTATAGAATGCCAAATGTGTGCTTTACGTCCCAAGTTTCTAGGAATGTCGCTAGCTGTCTGGAACTATAAGCTGGTGCATTATCTGTCTTAATAAGGTCTTGTCTACCCATGGTCACAAAGCAGGCTAACAGGTGTTGCTCTACGTGGTTAGCTGTCTCCCCTTTCTGGGCCGTGGCCCATGTGAAATGAGAATAAGTGTCAATGGAGATATGAACAAACTGCCATCTTCCTAGCTACTGGGCTTGGGTCACGTCCATTTGCCAGATCTGATAAGATCCCGTCCCTCGTGGGTTGACACCCCATGAAGGCCCTCCCGAAGCTCCTGCACACTGTGGGCAAGTGTGAACTATGCCTTGCGCTTGAGACAGTGGCAGGTTGAACTGCTGTGTCAATGCTTTGGCATTTTGATGAAAGAATGCATGGCTCTGGATTGGAGTCGTGAAGACACCTGCGGCTAACCTTTGCTGACTTTCCCTTGCGGCTGCCCTGCGATGTCCCTCTGAAATGGGTCCTGGCAAGTCCTGGTGACTGCGAATGTGTGCCACATACAGGGGCTCTGAGCGGTGGCACAAGTGAAATTGCATGGTCAGAAACAGGCTCAATAGATTCTTATCTATGGATGGCGTGATGTACGCCCCTGGCAAATTGTGGATCAAATTCCGAACATACTGACTGTCAGTAATCACATTAAGTGATTCGTTGGCAAACATTTTCAGGGCTAGATTTGCTCCCGCCAATTCCGCCCTTTGAGCTGATTTTTGCGGAAGTGTAAGCAGCGTTTTCCATGCCCCTTCTTCATGCCATGTGAGAACTCCGTAAGTTTTTCCCCAGTCAGTGAATGCTGTCTTGGCCCCCTGGATCGGGGCAATAGAAAGCATGCCCTGCAGCTTTATGGACTGATTCTGGAGCAAAACCAATCTGGGGTCTTTTGGCAAATGGTATGCTAAGCTTCCTGTGAAGCCTTCCAATACGATGGGCAAAGAGTCTCCCATCTGCATTAATTGCTGGATTTGATCCTTGCTGAAAGGGACAACTATTTTGGCTAAGTCATAGCCTGAAATGTCTCTGGCTCTAAATCTTCCTCTGTGAATTATTGTGGGAACTAATTCCTGTGGTGGCATGATGTTTCTGGAGGGGGTATTCAGTAAATACACCCACTCCATGATCCTCACCCTGCCATTTGAATCGGTGCCCAACGCTCCTGAAAACAGGCCTCCTGTTCTGGCTATGTACAGATTCTGGATCAGGGCCAGCGGCCCCTCCTCGATTCTGTCCACCCATCAACTGCTAAGGATACTATTTACAGCTGCTAATGCTAGTCTCGCTTCCTTGTTAATTTGTATCTGGTCAGCGGGCTGTTTCCCTTGGGTTAACAACATAAAAAGTGGCATTAAGAGGTCAGTGTCTATTTTAAAGTATGGCCTCGCCCAATTAATGTTTCCCAAAATTTGCTGAAGCTCTATAAGCATGACTGTGTCCTTAATGTTGATCTGTGGCAGCACTGGTGCTGCAAAAGATCGCAAAAGTCTGTGCCCTAAGTATGAATAAGGTTCGGACTTTTGCACTTTCTCGGGCGCTATGAGTAAACCCTTCTCCCCCAACTTGTCTTGGAACATTCTATTGTCCAGTTTTGGCCCTGCCACCAAAATGTCATCCATGAAATGGCATGTAACGATTCTGGGGTACAGTTCCCTAAATTTGGTGAGTGTTTGGTGTACATATATTTGGCACAGGGTCGGGGAGTTGAGCATCCCCTGTGGAGAAAATTTCCATGTGAACCTTTGGGTAGGTTCCCTGTAATTGGTGGCTGGCACCGTGAAAGCAAACCTTTCCCTGTCCCTTGGGTCTAAGAGAATCTTCTTTTTTATGACAAATATCGGTGAGTTCCAAGGGCTTGTAGATGGCTCAATGTGCCCTGAAAGTAGCTGCTCTTTAACAAGCTGCTTTAATGCCTCTAACTTTCCCCCCACAATTGGCCATTGCTTGACCCATACCGGCTCATCGGTTAACCATTTGAGCAGAAGGGCCATGCTTTACCCAAGAGTAAGGGTCGCTCAATACTGCTATAAGATGTCTCTTCCCCAAAGGTTGACAGGCACGTCTAGCACATGCGGGTGAATTATCACTGTCCCGTCTGCCCCGGGGATAGAGACCTCTACCCAGTTTTGCTTCTGCTGGCTTCCTGGATTCCTCCTACTCCCCACACGTCTGAAACTGCCTCTATGGCCCACTCCTTGGGCCAGAATTTCTTGCCTAATATGCTCACGTCGGCCCCCGTGTCGAGGAGCCCATCAAAAGGCACCCCATTCAAAAATACCTTTATCACAGGGCACTGCTTCCACTGTATGTTCTGTTCCACTGCTGCTATGATTTGGTATCCTCCTACTGCCCTCTCCTCTTTCTGGTGGTCTGTCGACCCGAATCCTGCGTCTCCTCTGACTACCTTTTTACCCCCACCTGGCACATTATAAGGAACCATGATCAATTGCGCTACTGAATCCCCTTTGCTAATTGTCTAGGACAGCTGTGTACACAGCTGAATTTTGATGATGCCGGTGTAATCGGAGTCTATGACTCCTGGGATCATGTAGATCTCTTTCTTCCCTGCGCTACTTTGAGGCAAGACAAATCCCACTGTGCCTTTTGGCAATGGTCTTTTGTACTGGGTATCAACTAAGGTGACCATGCCTGGCAGGTCGCATGTAATGTCTGCCTGGCACCGAGGTCCAACCCTGCGCTGCCTTTGGTCTCTGCCTGTGCCTTGGAGATGCTTGGGGTAATTATTGCTGGGATGTCTCCGCTAGCAACTTGTACGGAATTGGTGAGTAAACTGCTACCTGATTGCCCAAAATTGCATCCGTCTCTATGCGGGCAGGGCACAGCATCTGAATTTCAGCCAGTTCTGTGGACAACAATTCTCCTTTGCGAAGCTCTTCTTCCACCATGAGCTGAAATGGACTCTTGGGAACTCGGGGGCGCCTGGTCCCCCTCAGCCCCCACCCACTTCCACAGCCTCTGCAGTGACTGTAGAAGGGGAGTCCTCTATGCCCCCATGCCTGAATTGGATGGTAGGGTAGAGACGCTGGGGCGCTGGTTGCTCTTCATATGCTGGCGGTTTCTGCATTTCTACCTGGGCTGGACGTATGGCTGAAATTATTTGCCTACATTTACTCCAAGCCCCGATGATTTTGGTGGGTGCTCAGGGTTCCTCTTGCAGACATTTCCCTACTTTCTCCCAAACCCCTGGATCCATCGTTCCTGACTCTGGGTAGAACAAGCAGTTCTCTCCCAGATACACGATCAAATCCGCTAGCTCTCCTCTCCCTTGAGCTGCCTGGCCAGGCCTTTGAGCTCACATGTGTGCGCCCGCTGCCTAACAGATTAATTTTCCCCCATCCCTGCCCCTTGAAATCCCCAAAGTTACCTTACGTGGGACGAGTTGGCACGCCGACAGGCAGGATAGCCCTAGGTGAGTGTACTAGATGATTGATTAGCGATCGTTGCAGTGGTATGCCGTTGCTGTCGTCAGAAATTAGCAATCGTGGTGGCGGTCTGCCATTGCTGTTGTCTGCTGCTGTGAAGGATCAGGCCCTGACTTGCCTTGGTTATGGAACGCGTCCGTCCCAGTTGCCGATGGCTTGCCTGAGCGTGCGATTGTCTGCAGCTTGGTGTCTGCGCTAGTAGCATTGGAATATCACGTCGGGGTCACCACTGTGTAGTAATGTGAAGCCCTGCTGCGCTAGAATAAAGACACACTGAGGCCGTGATGTAGTGGTCCGGCCCCAAAATGAGGTGGGCAAAAAGCTTTTATTATCCTGCCTGTGGGTGTAACGACCCTGAGGTGGTCACCACCCCTGATTACAGAGGGGAGCTGCTTGCTAAGCATTTCTAAGTCACCCCTATACTATAGCAAGGGTTTCTAATGTTCTACTCTAATCTAAAGGAGCATCTGTTTCCCTGGGCCCTATCTCATTTGTGTCTATTAATTTCTATTGTTTACCTTAACTCAGGGAAACATCTGTGGCTATTGTTATGTTAAACCAGGATGTTGCCTGTCAATCGGGAAGCAGTTTAGGAATGTATGCCCAATATTTATCTATCTCCTCCAGCAAAGTGCATGCTTCCAAGATAGGAAGACTTTATTCTGAATTATGGTGTGGTGTGGCCGGCAAACGAACTTATAGGGAGAAGTATATTAATAAATTCACATTCATAAGACTCCCTGCTACGCGGGCAGTCCACATGAATCCTCTCAGTGAGACAGACTGAGAAACCCAAGAGACTGCATCTGCTTTTTGTTGTAGTTGTTGCACTGTATATATTTCTGCACCACTTGCTCCCTGAGTAAACCTGTTTGAGTTATCACCTGCACCAAGACCTGTCTGCCTGTTTGTTTCACAAGGAAAGGAAACACCTTACCAGGTGCACATCTTCTTCTTGGCCACTGCACACTACTCTGCTGTACACGGCTAACCCTGCGGACACTATCAGAGTTCCTCCAGCAAAAGTCCTTTCAACCCAGACAGCAGCAACAACAACAAAAAGAAGAAGAACAACATCTGGTGTATTGACATTGCTATACCAGGAGATGCACGAATTGAAGACAAACAACTGGAGAAAATCACAAAATATCATCATTTGCAAATTGAAGTCGAGCGTCTATGTTGGAAGAAATCTGTTGTTGTTCCCATAGTGATCGGAACACTTGGAGAAGTACCTAAAGGACTCCCTAGATATTTGGAAATTTTGGACTTATCTGATTTGAACATCCTAACTCTCCAAGAAACAACTCTACTGGGAACTGCATATATACTAAGATGTTAACTGAACAGCTCTTAGGTCCTTGATTAGGGTTTGAACTGTTAATTTTATTCCTCTCCTTGACTGTGAACCAAATGGTTGATTTATTATAATAATAATAATAATAATAATAATAATAATAATAATAATAATAATAATAATAATAATAATAATAATAATAATAATAATAATAATAATAATAATAATAATAATAATAATAATAATAATAATTATTATTATTATTATTATTATTATTATTATTATTATTATTATTATTATTAATTCAGTTTCATCCTTCATTTGTAAGCTTAATTATAGTAGGGTAAGGGAATTACAGGTAAGTTGTTCTATGTCTTCCATGTATACCAGGAAGTAACTTTAAAATACCATGTGAGTAGGTCTCTGCTCTGTCAAGAAATGTTTGTTAAAATCCCTTCTCATCTTTGCAAGTTCAAGTCGCTCTCATGCTGTCTTGTCAAATCAAGAATAAAGATCACCCAAACAGAATAGAAATGGAATCATCTCATTTAGGTTAGATAAGTAAGTCTGTGTGTGCCAGAAGAAATTTGCAGTGATCCCTGTTGTTGCAGTTGCTAAGGTGATACTTTTTTACTCTGAATGCTTGCAAAAGCTGGCATTTTCACAGATTTGAAAACCCATAACCAAAGGATTAATAAATATCAATCAATGGTTAGGAGAACCATTTATTAAACTAGCAAGGGTTGCCCGGCGTTGCCGGGCTTTTCCCCCCGTGTGTTTTAATAAAAAATGAACCAATTTTATTTTTGCAATAGTTTTACATTGTGTTGGAAGGTTAAATTGTGTTAATGTTTTTAAAAAATTGCTTAGTCTGTAATTTTAATTTTTTAAATGTTTATTTATGTAAAAAATTTTTGGCTTGGCTGTTATTAACTGTGATCTGCTTTTTTGGGTTTTTTTGAGGATTAATAAAAGAAGAAAGTATGATATAATTTTTTCAAATTGTTTTATGTAAGCGAATAATGTTTTAGTTTTTTGAATTTTTTTAATTAGTTGTACCGTAGGTAATAATTTTAATAATGTAAAAGTAAATGTTTTTTACATTCAATGTTTTTAAAATGTGTTTAGATGTTTTGAGTTTAAATTTGAGTTATAACTCAGCACAGGATTTTTAAAAGTTTCTATTGTATTTTATTGACATATGTTTGTGATTTGTGTTAAAGTGTGATTTAGTGTAAATTTTTTTACTTGTTTTTATTGGTGTGACCTTTTGTGTAAAATTGTGAATTTGTGTTATGTTTTTGATTTGTTTTTACTCTTGTGGCCTTTTATTTGGAGCTGTTGTGTGTTTTTTGAATTGTTTTTACTATTGTGGCCAGCAGATGGTGCTGGTAGGGGTTATTGTATTTTGACTTTTTTTTCTCTCCTGGCCTCTGGGTGGAGCTTCTTCTGGTAAGTAGTCTCTTTCTTTATTCATTTCTTTTCCAGTCCTGGTGGAGGTAGCACATCTTTTGGTAAGTTTGCTTGTTTTCTTTCTTTTGTGTGTGTGTGGGGGGGCGGGGCGGGGCGGGGGGGGTTGGAATTTGTATTTTTTGTCTGTTTGTTTTGTTTTTGATTGTGTCTTTGTTTACTTCGTATTGTTTTTGGTGTTTTTGTTTTTGTGTATTTTTGGATGTGTTTGACTGTTTTTAGTAATTAAAAAAATTATTTATTTATTTGGTGGTGGGGAAGGGACGTGGTCATTGGGGTTTAGGAAGGGTGGGCTAGGTGGTGGGGAGGGGGGCGTGGTCATTGGGGGTTAGGAAGAGTGGGTTAGGTGGTGGGGAGGGGGCATGGTCATTGGGGGTTAGGAAGGGTGGGCTAGGTGGTGGGGAGGGGGGCGTGGTCATTGGGGGTTAGGAAGGGTGGGCTAGGTGGTAGGGAGGGGGCTTTATTGTGTTATGGTGCTTTGTTTGTGTGGAGTCGTGAAAGTAGATCAGGGTTTCCCCTTTAATATCAGTGGGTGGGGGGTTGCGACCCCCCTCTCCGCTGGCTCCCCTGGGGTTGGGAGGTTTGTGGGGACAAAAGGGGTATATTGCCCCAACACTTCTGGACCCAGGAGACCAGGCAGAGTGGATTGATTCCCCCCTCCTTAAAACAACTCCGTTTTTAAAGAGAAGAAAAGACGGAGTTGTTTTAAGGAGGGGGGGAATGGATCCACTCTGCCTGGTCTCCTGGGTCCAGAAGTGTTGGGGCAATATACCCCTTTTCTCCCCACAAACCTCCCAACCCTAGGGTAGCCAGCGGAGAGGGGGATTGCAACCCCCCACCCACTGATGTTAAAGGGGAAACTCTAGTCGGGACCTTCAGGCGCTGTTGGTGAGGGAAAGAAAGCCAGCTGGTGTTTGCTTGGCTGTGAGGTGGTGAGTTGTTTTTCGTTGGGGGTTAGGAAGGGTGGGCTAGGTGGTGGGGAGGGGGCATGGTCATTGGGGGTTAGGAAGGGTGGGCTAGGTGGTGGGGAGGGGGGCTTTAGTGTGTTATGGTGCTTTGATTGTGTGAAGTCGTGAAAGTAGATCGGGTTTCCCCTTTAATATCAGTGGGTGGGGGTTGTGACCCCCCTCTCCGCTGGCTACCCTAGGGTTGGGAGGTTTGTGGGGACAAAAGGGGTATATTGCCCCAACACTTCTGGACCCAGGAGACCAGGCAGAGTGGATCGATTCCGCCCCCCTCCTTAAAACAACTCCGTTTTTAAAGAGAAGAAAAGACGGAGTTGTTTTAAGGAGGGGGGGAATCGATCCACTCTGCCTGGTCCTCTGGGTCCAGAAGGGTTGGGGCAATATACCCCTTTTGTCCCCACAAACCTCCCAACCCTAGGGTAGCCAGCGGAGAGGGGGATCGCAACCCCCACCCACTGATATTAAAGGGGAAACTCCAGTCGGGACCTTCAGGCGCCGTGGGTGAGGGAAAGAAAGCCGGCTGGTGTGTGCTTGGCTGTGAGGCGGTGAGTTGTTTTTCTTTTTCATTTTTCAGGCGCCGTTTTCCTCAGTGTTCTGCGCGCTCATGGCGCGCAGGATGCTGGGGCTTGTAGTTATGGGTTGGTGCTTTGTGTTTGTGCTGCGTTTTTTTAAAATGGTTTTCTTTTGATTGGCTGCGGTGCGTTTCCGAATGCTGCGCCGTGCGAGAGCCTCTCAGCCTGATTGGCTCTGGCGCGGCGCGGTGCAAGGAATGTTGGGAAGTGAAGTTGTTTCCCTTTCTTCGCGTTTGTGGGGCTGTTGCCCCACTGCCGGTTTTCTCAATCCTTCGTTGACCTGCATACCCAGATCGGCTGTGTGCACGAAGGGTGAGTGCAGGCAAGTAGGGCAAGGCATAGCAACCTATAGCCAGTTCCAACGGTTAACCCTTGGATTTATAGGTTAAGATAATTCTTGTGAAGAAGTAGATTCAAGCAGAAGCAAGAATACATTAAGAGTTCAAAGGTCAAGATCTGACAATAACATTGTTGCTGTCTGTTCACATGAAGAGGACTACTGTTGAATGCATGGTGACTCCTTTAAAAGGAGAAAACAAGAAAGGGAAAAAAGGCATCAGGGAGTTTAGAAATACATCTGCAAGGGGTCAGAGTTCATTTCTCAGACTGATGCAAGAGAACATCACTTGAAAGAAAGGCAACATAGAAATGTGTTAAATAAATAAATTTTGAAATACACAGAAATTTTGTTCCTCTTCTCTCTCCTTAACAATTACTGTTTAGTTTTATGTAGTTTATATATATATTTCTTTCTTGTTATATGTTGACTCAATGTGTACAAATGCCATACGCTGAATAAATAAATCCTTGATCTCATGGGTAGGGAAAGACTGGCCTGCAGACCAAAGCCCAGAGTTACGGGCAACACAATTGCCCATTCTGAGTTAATTTTGGGTGGTGAGAAGAGCACAATTGGAACATATTCTAGAAGTTGCACAATTTTTGATAAACATGTTTCCAAGCTCTGCCCTAGGTTGAAGCCCACAACCTCTCCTTCTCAGTTCTATCACCCCATTCCCTGTATACAGAAACTGTGGTAGTGGAAGTACATAGTCCATGGAGAAGTATTGGTCAGTTATTTACATGTCAGATGTCTCAGCCATGTATCACTGAAATACTGGTATTCCTAGAGAGATGATGTTGTAAGGTGAGAAAATGTACATTTGTTTTAACTTCTTTTTAAAGTGCCATATTCGATTCCGAATATTGGCTATCCTCGTGGCAATTAGCCATGAGGATTGTGCTGGGAGCAATATAATGTGGCCTTCCATTTACCTTCTGCATCGCAGTATGACACCCATGCCACTGATCCAGTTCAACGATTGACTTTCTGGTCCTGAGCCCTTTTGGCACGCAAAGTCCGTGAACCCCAGGCCAGCATTGATGAAGCTGCTGCCCTCCATCAAGATTGATTGAAAGGGGATTTAATCCATTTGGGGACCATCACCTTTCCCTGTGGACTTTGCTACTCAAGGCCATTAGTCCTCAGGGCTGTCAGGTTAGTTAACTGCGGCCTGACAATACACACCTAGTTGCTGGTTTATTCTATTACCAGAGCAGGATAACCTGGCCAGACTGTTCCAACAGTTAAGAAATAACACATTCCAGATCTGATTCTTTTACTTCACCTTTCTTCCAAGGATTTTGAAGCAGCACTCATAGGTTCCACATAACAGTGTACATATAGCTACATATTATCCTCCCAAGGTAAACTAGGTTGTGAGACAGTAACTGCCTTGAGGTCGACTTTGAACTTCTGTAGGTCAGAAAACAAGGCATTTTCTTTATTAAAGCTTCCTCCATTTTCCTGCTCATATTTCTTCTCTCCTCCAAATATTTTGGTTTCAGTCAAGGAAACCCTGGGAAAAAACTGGATTTTCATCTTACATTTATTACTGCCAGTGTTAGTTTGACATTCCAGCATGAGATGTGTCTAAGTTAGGATGTGGGTGGGACTTTTTTTTTTTGTCAAGAAGCTACATGGAGCTTGAAGTGGGTGGGCAAAGCTGCCAAAAACTAAGAAAAGGTTAAAAAGAATATATAATATTGTTTTGGGGGCTGGATGCAAATTGGAAGCCAGGCAATGGGGAAGTAAAATTACTGCTCAAGAACTCCTTAAGAAATAGTAGACAGGCTGCTATGGAAACAAGGAGATAATTGGGAGGGGTGACAGTCATTCTAAGGGCCACTGCAAGACATTTTGAAGGAGGCAAGAATATGAAAATATAATTTTATTGCTAAGCAACTTTCTCAAACTTTAATGATCTTGATGAAAGGTGGATACAATAATAGAAGTATGAGTGAGTAGACATGGCAAAATCTCCCTCCATAGGAGGAGGAGATCTGTGAGGAGGAAAGGTTGTTTTTTGGGGGATGGAGATGGTGTTTTCCTTTTTTGGCCACCTTATGCCCACCTCTTCAATTAGCTTTAGGAAAAGTAAGAGCTGGATAAGAACCTCAGTGTAAACCCTTCCTGAGAACTTGTTTAAAAATGGTTATTGCCTGCTACATAACTGTTCATCTAAACCAGTGGTCAGCAACTTTTTAAATTGAGGGCTGGGTCATGCTCCCTCAGACAGTTGAGGGGGCTGGACTGGTGGTCCCCCCATCATAAACACTGCCATAAATGCATCTGGAGCTGCCGTAAATGCATCCGTGGCTGCTTCTGGTGGTGGTGGTGGTTGGAGCGAGGGTGGGGGCTGGATTATTTGGTGTCTGCAGGCCAGATTCATGGGACTGCAGCGGCTCAAGTGGCTAAGATGCTACTGGAAGGCAGAAGGTCAGCACTTCGATTCCCAAGTACTGCAGGATGGAATTAGCTTCCATCTTTGTCCCAGCTCCTGCCAACCTAGCAGTTTAAGGACAAGAAATTGCAAGTAGATAAATAGGGACCACTTTGGTGGGAAGGTGACAGCGTTCTGTGCGCTCTGGTGTCTAGTGGGGTCTTCACGAGTTATTTCTTCTCCTGGCCATTTCAGCCCACCATATGGTCCAAAGATTGTTTCTAGCTTCTCTCCAGAGGTTCCTTTCTTGGGGGGTGGGGGGCGGGGGGGGGCGAGTGTTTACAAGATAATATGGTTCTGCTAGAAGAAATTATCCTCAATGGAATACCATCAGAATGAGTAGATGTTCATTTAAATGGCAATGGTTGAAGTAAGTAGTAACATGTAGTAGTTCAAATGATTCACTGGGACTTGGGAATTCCCAGTTCAAATCTCCAATGAACCACAAAACTCATCAAGTGAACTTGGACCTGTAAGTTTCTTAGTCTGACCTACCTTGCAAGGTTAATGTCTCATTAAAGTACAAAATATAAAAGCTACATGTGCTATCTGGAGCTCATTGATGGAAAGACAAGATATAATTGTAATACATGCACAAAAAAATTGGGGTGGGGCTGGCACAGAAACATTTGAATTATATGCTGGCCAGAAACCTATTGATTAACTACTTCATCATTGGTGCCATGGTGTAAATCCTAGAAAAAGGATGGAAATGAAAGGTTGAGTGAAGCTATACAGAACTGGAAAGGAATTTCTCATTAGTGCCCTTAGCATAAGCTACCTTGTCAGCTTGTTGTGAGAATGAAACAAGAAAAGAGAAAGGTGATTCCTGTAACCCCAGTGTATTATAGTCCTAATTTAGCATGTAATATTTCATTTAGTTAGTTTTTTGATAAGAACTTTCCAGCTTTGACAAAGTTCCTCATAAAAGTGGTGGCAAAACTAGAAATAAGTAAGCAAAAAACAAAACATGAAAGCAATCAAATAAGTGAAACAGTTTTAGATGGGAGGGCACACGGACCTCAGTAAGCAAATATAAATTTTCCATTACAATGGCAATAAATTTCAGGGATGGTAGTAATTCAAAAGTCCAGTGTTTAACCAGCCATAATGTATCAAGAATGATGGTGGCTTCATAGAAACGGGCATCAACTACCCATTCTATGGATCAAGATTCCTATATGATAGGAGTGGGTATTTTAGAGAGTGTGGAAGATACTTTGCTGTCTCAAAGACTTGCCACACCAACGCTCTAAAATATTTTATATTGTATTTTAGTGTACAAAGCATGCAAGCTTTCAAGCTAAAAACAAACCTGTGAACTCAGAAGTTTTAATTTTAAAAAACTGTGTCCTTTTGTTTAGCCAAAAAAAGGGGATTGTTCCAGTGTAGATTTTGGC
Source organism: Bradypodion pumilum (assembly GCA_035047305.1). Lineage (NCBI taxonomy): Eukaryota > Metazoa > Chordata > Lepidosauria > Squamata > Chamaeleonidae > Bradypodion > Bradypodion pumilum. The sequence goes on along the minus strand of JAWDJD010000011.1, from coordinate 12,374,612 downwards.
CATCTGCATCATCCTGTGGAATAAAAAGCAAGAATTTACCAGATTCCTAGTATCAATATGTGGCAACATTGAATCGTCATCGTCATCAACTGCAACTCATATCCAAGAATGCATTTTCCCCCTGAAGCAGGAAAAATGTCATTGGTGTGGATTTGTTTAGGGTGGATCGGAGCTTGCCATGAAGTGACCCACACACTATGATCACAGAGCCTTCCCCTGTGGCGCATATGAAATGAGGCATGCAGGATTTAACACCGGGACTGCAATGGACTGCCACAGCCTTAAGGATATGCTTTTGAATTGCTTTTTTGCTTTTGAATTGCTAGGTTGACAGGAAGTGAAATCCAACAATAAACTGCAATTGGAGCAGGCCCATTTGAATCACTGTAACTGATAGACTTGTCCGCTGATTCAATGGGCCTTTTTGTGACTTATTACTGAGTTTCATCTTTGTGGTGTGACCTTTTACATGCTGGGCTGTAGCCAGGATTCTAGATGAGGGTGGGCAAATATTTTTTCAGGATGGGCAACAATGACATATATTTAAGTATATATTTTGTTGTTGACTGCAACTTTTATCCAAAAATGCATTTTTCCTGAAGCAGGAAAAATATCATGGGTGTGAATTTGTTTTAGGTGGATCCCAATTTGCCATGAAGTGACCCACACACTATGATCACAGAGCCATCTCCTGTGGCGCATATGAAATGAGACATGTAGGATTTAACACCAGGACTACAAAGGGACTGCCACAGCCTTGAGGATATGGACAAGGTGCCCTTCACAGCAAGTCCATCTGGCATGGACTACTCCATTACCATAGCAGGATGTTCACTAGTCAATATCATCCATTAGCCCACATAATAAATCTAGCAAAAAATCAACTGAATGGCTGAGCAGTATGTATACCAAGAAAAAGACGAAAACCACTCAAAAGAAATGTTCGACAAGTCAACGTTCTTTATCTTCAACAAATATATATATTTGAGTAAAGTATTAACTTCATACAGTACTGCAACTAAAAATGTCAATCTTCAAAGGTAATATCTTCAGAGTTTCTTCAAAATTTCAAAAAATAAAGTAGAATCCTTCTTCAAATGCAAAAATCCTAAACAATATCAGTAGTATAGTAATATGAAACAATGTAGGGGCAATACTAAGACAAATCCACAGTGAATCGAGACTGTTCCGGTATAACCAGCCTTTCACATATAGCTTCCTCAGGATAAAGATTCTAAATGCAATAAAAAAAACAAATATAATTATAATAGCCATCTTATATATAGAAGCATTATATATAATATCATACAGACAATAAGGTAAGCAATGAATCAAAAGCGTAATAAATCCACAATACCTTTGATATGCGTTAAGGAGCCTCTAAATGTGTGTTCTATTAGTGCTCAAAACGTTAAAAAATAGGTAAGATCAATGTGATATATAAAGGAATGAAGAAATCATGTACTAAATTTGTAACATCTGTTAAAAGTAGGACAAAGTCAGACCAAAGACCTATTTAAAGGAGACCTACAAAAAACCAAGCAGCATCACTACAAATAACAGGAAAGTTCGAGTTCTGAGTTTAACCCTAGAGGTTCCAAACTTTTAAACATGTGAATAAAGAAAGCCTCCCATTGTCAGAGGCGCCTTTCAATGTTTACTTTTTCATAGCGGAGTGGTTTAATAGTCTCAAGGGCAATTACACGAATCTGATCCTCAGTGTGATTGTGGCGTAAAAATGGGCAACTAATGGAGCAGACAGGGTCTGTGTTCTAATCTGTGAATGATGCTCATTCACACGAATTCTCAGAGGGCATGTAGAAATACCAATATAAAATAAGTCACATGAACATTTGAGTAGATATACTATATTCTTCGAATTGCAATTTGTAAAGTCTCTAAGAGTGTGAGTAAAGGAGTGGTCCCTAGAGGAAATGGATTGAGTCTCGATGGTAAATCTACATATAGAACAGCTTAGACATTGATAATGTCCCAAAGCCATCCTGTGTTGGGTGCAGGAAGAATCAGTAACATCGGTTTTAGTAAGTATCTGGCCGAAAGATCGGGTCTTTCTGAAGCCAATATATGGCAAAGTCTGGCAACCAGGGATATCAGAAACTAAATGCCAGTGTCAAAGTACAATCCTTTTAATCTTATTTGCAAACGGAGTATACTGCAAAGAGCAGTACAATTTAGAGCAATCCGGCGTTTTGTCCTTACGGATAAGTAAGGAAGCTCTAGGAACTGATTTAATTCTTTGCAATGAGTCGTCAATGACCTTGTTTGGATAACCCCTCTGTAACAATTGATTACAAACTCTATCAGCTGATTGTTTAAAATCCAAAAATGTAGAAGAGATTCGTTTAATCCTAGTAAGGAGACTAAAAGGAATATTAGCTTTCAAGTGATGTGTATGGAACAATAAAAAATGCAGATATGAATTACGATCAGTGGGTTTGGAAAAAAGCTTCATTTGTAATTTATTCTGACTAATGTAAATGGTGAGGTCTGAAAAAAGGAATAGACAACATATCACTGTGGTAAGTAAACTGTAAATTAGGATCCTGTTGGTTAAGCCAATGAACAAACTGTGGGACAATGTTGGAAGAATCAATGAGAAAAAATAAATCATCAATATATCTGCGGTATAATAAAACATGATGAAAGAATGGATTGGAATGCATGTTATAAATAGTATTCTTTTCGAAATGATTCATGTAGATAGCCACTGCCGGCACAGCCGAACTACCCATGGCCACGCCTTTAACCTGTAGGTAGAATTGATTCCTAAAGCGAAAAAAATTGTTTTCAAAGATCAAATCAATAAGGTCAAGTAAATAGTGTTCAGGAGGTGAGGTGATGTTTCTAGAGATCAAGGATTCTTCAATAATGGAACGAACCTCTTCTAAAGAGATATTGGTGTAGAGGGAAGACACATCTAATGTTACAAGACAACAATGATCGGAAACCTGGAAACCTTCAATTTGATTAATAAAATAAGAAGAATCGTGAACAAAAGAGGGAGTGTCCTGTGCAATAGGATTGAGAAAAGAATCTAAAAATTTTGAAACAGTTTCCAAAGGAGCATTAGTGGCAGAAATAATAGGACATCCTGGGACCAAGGTAGTGGAAGGAGTAACTTTATGTACTTTGGGTAACAAGTGAAAAATGGGAGTCCGAGGAAAAGAATTAAGCAAAAAGTCAAAAGTTTTACTAGAAATGTAACCCAGTGAAAGACCTTCATACAATAAATACTGTATGGTTGGTTGGATCAACTTTAAGTTTCCTGTACAAAGTTTTGGCAGAGAGCTGCCTGTTAGCTTCAGATATGTAGTCACATTTATTCAATATCAACGATCCCTCCCCATTTATCAGCAGATTTAATTATAATAGATGTATCATGTGCCAAATTGCTGAGAAGTTTCCAATCATGCGGTTTAATATTTTTGTAGGGTCTGGTAAATTGATCTTCCAATCATGACATGTCCCTCAAAACTAGTTGCCGAAACACCTCAATATTAGGGTTATCAATATAAGGAACAAAGATGGACCTAGGTCTAAAAGGTACAGCATCCAAAGTATCCATATTTCTGTTAAAAGGCTTTTAATTTTAGTTGTCTTACTTGTCTGAAGATGTCAACCCTAGTGTGGAAGGAGTTGTAGTCAGGAGTGGGAACAAAACTCAATCCCAGGGACAACAAGTATTGTTCCCTGGGACTCAATACCTTATCAAAGAAGTTGAAGACTAGTTTTTCTTTCTCCCCCATGCAGTCCTTCCCTTGGCTAAAAAAAAGGCATGGTTGAAGTAGAAGGTTGAGCCAAAAATCTAGATCATCGAGTATTGTAGATTCTAACATCAGTAAGAGAAGATGCAGTGTCCAAATCCGATGTATCAATGTCTGAGCTCAAAACTTGATCTTTCCAGGTAACTTGCTTCTGGCGCGATGGTCTTGAAGAAGATTGCCAGCAATAAATTTTGAGATTAGTATAATCCTGCAAATCCCATTGAAATTTCCTGATTTTAAACTGTATCAAAGCTTGATGAAATTCATCAAGTTTTTCCTGTACAGAATTAATATTAGAATCAAAAGTAGATGCAGAATATTGTTGCTACAGTGAGTCTTTAAGGGTCTGAATCTCCATATTAATAATATCCATTTCTTTGTTTGATTGGTCAATAAGAAGCAAAATAAGATCATACAAGCATTTGTCAAAAATAAGTGTCCATTTATCCATAAATTCCTTATTGTCAGAAAAAAGTGTTGGCCCTGTTGGATCTGGACCGCAAAGCGGCTGTTGGGTCCCGGAGGAGACTGGTCTAGCAATGAGATACGAGGTAAGATGGAGCGAATGTCGGGGCCAGTATACCAATTGTGTGCGCGGATCCCACATGGCCCCTTTTGAATGTGGAGTACCCTGGGGATCCAAGACATTTTATAGTAATCAGATAAATATGCAGCATGAAGTTTAAATCTGATGGCTCTTTTTTCCAATGCTTCTAATTTATCAAAATCAGTATTAGAGAGATCAACATCTGCCTTCTTGAATCCTTCTCATCTAGTCTTCATTAATATTATTTCCCCATCCATCCTTTAAACTCTTTCCAGTCATTGCTTTTGCACAGTGTTCCAATCAAGTCCTGATTGATATTTCCTTCCCATCCATGAAGTAGCCTCTGTTCCTGTCACCCAATGCTCAGCACGTATAGTCAACATTTGTCTGCAGGAGAGAGCAGTCAGCAGGAGAGCTTGTTTCTCACTACATAATAAATGCTTTGGCATTTGTTCTGGGCTTCCATCTTTATTGCCAAAGATGCAGCTCAGGACAAGTTTCAGCTTAAAAGAGAAAAGCAGACATACTCCTAAGAAAAATTAGTTTCATTATGTTATGGGCTGTTATTCCACCTTGAAGCAAGGACACATAAACACACATGAGAGCTGAACACACATCCCTGGAACTGATTGGGAAATGAATTTCAGGGTTTCCTCTTGAGTTCTGATTCAATTCAGACTTATTTGTGTTCCTTCTGCTTCAAGTTATGCCCTGGTAAACTTTCCATTGGTTTGCATTGGAAAAAACAAAATGGGTATTGTCATGGTTTCCACATGCAAACTTGTCTTGATTTTTAGGCGACATTTGATCCATGTAGTGTTAAGACACATATTATAGTTTTCTTAGGCTTAGAAAGCCAGCTCTCATTTTAAAGCACATTGGAATGCCAGGCTGTTAGTCTGACATGACAGTGATGCATAGTTAGGATAGTTGCCTCCCCAAAGGGAGGAGGGAAAAGTGAGTGTCCAGGACTGGACACATTCCAAGAGACACCTGCAGTCCCCACGAGGGTACTGATTGACAGCTAGGTCAGCTGACCACACCAGGAGGGGGATGACGTCTCCACTCCTGTCAATCAAATTATAATTGCCAGGACACCTGCAGAACAGAACTTTCCCAGGGAATGCAAAGGTGGGGGCCACATGCCAAACTGTCCACGGACAGCATGGGAACCCAGGTACTTTCTCATTAGATCACCACATTCCAAAGCTCCTTTTCTCAATAAAAGGAGCCCACTTTGAGCACTCAGAAGGCACTTCTGGAGCAAGGGTGAAACCCTTGTCTCAACACATTGAACTTGATTTCAGCGGGAGCTATTTCCGATAGCTGCCCAACATGACTCTTCGGGGCTAAAACTCAGCCATGAGGGGCAGAACTGCCCCAAACCAGCAAGCTGCAACCTGCTAGGGAGCTAGGAAGAGTTTATTTCATTTATTTGTTTTATTAGCTTGTATTTTATGTAGTGTAGGTTAATTTAAGATCTTTATCCAGTATTGTGTTTCCTTCAATAAATCTTCAAAAAGCCATTCATGTTTTGCCTGCCTTTGTAAAGAAGGAGAAGGAAACCCAGCAGAGCAGAAGTGACTCCAATTGTCCTCATCACTTCAACACCGGAGGCCTTCCAGAAGTAGGTGAGAAGGATTGCTCTGTCTGTTAAGGGGAGGAGGAGTAGCTAATCATGAGCTGTGTGTCATAGACCTCAGCACTAAGAAGCCTAGCTTTTGCCAAGTGATTAATATTACCTGCCATATGCAGAAGGCTACTCTGTCCCTGACCCCAGTGAATCGGACTAGAGAGAGGAGTGCTCATTAAGGCAAGCAGAACGCTGGATCGAAGGTCCGCCCTGCCGGGTGTTCCCAAGAGAAATATTCTGGGTACCCAACGTAGCCTTTGTGAGGCATTTTCCTCCCCCTACGACCCTGATAGGTATAACTTTTTAATACATGAAATTTATACATTTATGAATTTTATTCAGGAAATTTGATTTCATGACAAACTCTGGTTTTAATGGTTAAGAAGCTTGCCTTATTAACAGGAGGGCTGGCAGGTTTGAGACCTGGGTACTGCATGATGGATTGAGCACCTGTCTGCAAAAATCCTTTCAACCCAGAATACAGGCCTGATCCCTGTAACCCTATCCCCAGGCGACAAATGGCTGTCCCGAAGCCATTATTATTATTATTATTATTATTATTATTATTATTATTATTATTATTATTATTATTATTATTATTATTATTATTATTATTATTATTATTATTATTATTATTATTATTATTATTAATAATAATAATAATAATAATAATAATAATAATAATAATAATAATAATAATAATAATAATAATAATAATAATAATAATATTTTATTATTTTAAAGAAAGCTACAATAAAATTGAAATAAAATAGAATTAAACAAGAAAGAAAAACAGATAGACAAAAAAGAAGAAAAAACAGAAAACATATTACAGATAAAGCAATTGACAACATTTAACCTCATTTCTATAATTAAGTTTATCTGTTCAGTACTTATACTTTATTTCCTTTTCAACTTCTATATTTATTTATTAATTAAACAATTTACATTCTTATGTGTTTAGTCAATTGGCTTAACTTTACCAGTGTTAAATACCATTTACATGATAGCTTATAATTATGTTCCTTACCCTTACTGACATATTCCTCATTATTCTAGTTGTCCATTTACGGTACTATTCCAAACATTATCTGAAATCTTAATTTTTAATTTTGTTTCCCTTCTAAGTTTTTGCGGGTCAGCATCACTATTCAGTATCTTGTATATTCTGTTTACTCCTCCTTTCAATTTTTCTGTACCGTTCCTTATTATAATGATAAGATCTTCAGATCTCATTAACTCTCTCTCATTCCCAACTTCCTTCCTGTATTTCCTGTCCCACTTTTATCTTTTGGAACCAATTCAAGTTTAATTTATTGTATAACTCTTGTCTAACTTGCCTCTCTTTGCAACCTTCCATCCAATCTTTTTGAAGTAAAACCTTTTTATTTGCTAATATTGTCTTAACTGTGTCATTAAATTTTAAAGAACATGTTTTAATTCATCTAGTTCCAATATCAAGGAGATTCCAATAACCATTTTCTGTTTGAAAGTTTTCCATATATTCAGTGTATTCTTTGCCATTCTATTTTTAATTTTTGTATTTCTAAATAGATCATCTAAAAAGACTCCATTACCTATATATTTAAATTCTTTTAATTCTGCATCTTTCCAAATTACTGTCATTGTTAGTATTTTCATTATCCATCTTAACTGAAAGGCATTATACTAATGTTTTATATTTGGAATTCACAATCCTCCCTTTTTCTTCGTAAATATCACAGCAACTTGGAAATTCTAGGTCCCCCCCCCATTGCAATAGCTGTTTACCATACCTTGCAATTTGTTTAGTTCTGTCTCACTTAAATGAATCAGCAACACATCAAACAGAAAATTAGTTATTGTCATAATTTTCATATTACAAACTGTGATTCTGCCAAACCATAACAAACTATGAAGAGGAGAATACACTTGCCCAAATTTCAGATAGCTATCTTTGGGGCTTTGAGTACCAATCCTAATGGATTCCGTATGAGCCCATGGCTTCATTTCACACTACCTCTGGTGCAATCTCCTCATCTTATTCTGTGCTGGAGCTATCTCTAACCAAAGATGAGCCCTGGAGTTGGAAGAGGACTTGACTTTTCTGTACTTATTCTCAAGCTTGAAAAGAAAGCTCCACTTCCTTCTTGCTAAAGGGGTCTTCTAACTGAGAACATGGTAGCCAAATAGAACAAGCACCAATAGCCTGGTGGACGACATAGTTTGGCCAGGTTTGTGTCTGCACACCTACAGTTGTTTCATGACTCCTCAAGAAGCACATATTGTGATTAGCTGCTTAAATAGTTCTTGGCAGATTTCTGCTGGCACACAAAATGCCTTCCAGAGCCCATGTAAAAATAATTGGGTTGGTGGGTGGACATTGTCAGCGGAACAACATGGTTAGGTGCTGGTTGTTGAAATCAATGACGTATGACTAAATCTGGGCCCACACAATGTTTTTCAGTTCACACATTCTCACACAATCTACACCCTTAATAAAGTATGACACAGAAAAGGATTTGCTAACATTTGTGTGAATCAGCCTAATGAGATCTTTACATCTTTCCAGAAAAGTTCATGATCAAAATTCTGCAACCTTAATTAAGCTTTTTGTACTTCTCAGTTTTCCAGACAGTCTGTGAAGATCATGTGTTCCAATGAATGGATATAACGCTACAATAATCTCAGGTGAAATGCCAAACATATAGGTCTTTTCCTGAAAGTGAATGGAATATAGAATGAAAACATAATTGTTGTTGGTCGTCATCATTGTCTGCAACTCGTATCCAAGAATGAATTTTTCCAGAATCAGGAAAAATGCAATTGGCATAAATTTGTTTAAGATTGATCCCTCACCCCACCTAATTGGGCTAATCTGCCCATAGCTGTTGGACCCTTTAGGGAGTCAGGTTATTTACTGCCACCCAACACTCAGTATTGTGTCACTGGCTGTACGGTCTACTCCATTGCTGTAATGCAAGCGCGGCGCCAAAATGGCTGCCGCGCTCTTTGCGGGCCCCCCCCACTGGACGAAAGCATCCGGGTAGTTAGGGGCGTGGCCAGCTCCCTTATAAAAGGGGTGGCCACGAGGCAGCCGAGCTGCCATTTTGCGAAGCGACGGAGCGGAGAAGTTTTTCCCTCTTACCTCCGTCGCTTTTGCCTTGACTGGGAAGCCTTTTGGCTGCTGATTTTCTTCCTTCGGCTTCCCATAGGTTGGACTGAGATGCCTTCGAAGAAGAAGGCGGCCGCGAACGCGGCTCGTGCGGTTCGGAGGCGCAATCCGGGTCGGAGGACCGCGGCTGCGCCTCCCCAGCTGCCGCCTTTGCCTGCACCCACCGGGATCGGTGGGATGGGGTCTATTCCCCCTTGGCCGGAGGCGGGGGACCCAAGCATGGGTCCAGCAAGGGCTGCGGCCTGGGTGTGGGGTCATGGCCTTATTTGGGCCCCGGAGTACAAGGGCCTGTACCCACGCCTGTAGCAGGCGGGCCGGCCGGCCCTTGGCCCCTCGTCAGTGTGGAGGCCTTACTGGCCCGCGTTGCGGCCCTTGAGGCTTCCCTGGCTCGGGCCAGCCACGCTGGGGCTCCCTTTGGGGTTCATTTTGAAGCGTCGTCTGCTGGGCAGCGGCAGGCGACGGGACGGGTCGAGCTGCTTGAGGCGCGTGGTGCGTCTTTGGCCACTGCCTCGCAGCTCCCCAGCCAACAGACCAGTGTGGGTCAGGCCCCAGAGAAGAGCTCAACGGTGGTCGTGAGCTCCGACGCCCCCAGTGGGCCGGAACCCCCGGTGGGGGCGGCCTGCGGGGGTGCAGCATGTGAGTATGCGGTCCAAACTAGTGCACCTACACACGTGGCCACGTTGGGGGGGCGTTCCAATGGCCCAGGCCTCGCGTGGGTGGTGCGGCGGTCCAGCTACTGACGCCCCACCCGGCGACGACAACTACCACCCAGGGCCCCGGGGTGGGGGGTGTTTCCTACCCTGTGGGGAATGTTTTGGGGTGGCTGGGCTAGTCCAAGCCCCTTTCCAGATGCCCGCAGTTTCTGCGGTGCCTGTCTCGGCCTTGCCGACAGCGGGGTATTCCTTGCCACTGGGCGACCACTTGGCACAGGCCACCAAAGAGAAAATATGGCGGGGGGAGTATGTAGATATCTTCTCACTCCTAAATAGGGAGCCCACCAAGGAAGAGAGGGAGGGGCAGGATGAGAAGGATAAGGAACAGGCACGTCGTCGCAAGCCACCACGTACGTGGGCCAACTGGCTGCCGGCTTACCTCATCTACATGGCGGTGTACCTGAGGGCCCGGCCGGATTTGGCAATTCCGATGGTCCAGTATTTGGACAACATCTATTGGGCGATGGTTGACTTTCCGGGCCCGTCGTGGTTGGCTTATGACGAGGAATTCCGTATGCGAATTCCCCTGCACCCTGAGATGAGGTGGGATGAGCCATGCCAGAGGCTTTGGCTTCTGTACATGACGCCCACGCGCCCCGCGCCAGGGGAAAGATACCATTGTGGACATGCGGTCCAGCGAGCGGCTCCAGCACAGGTTCCCCGCCAGGTGGCGGGGCAGGGGGTTCCAGCCCGCCTGCTGGGCTGGACTTTCTCGTCTAATGGTTCCTGCAATAAGAAGAATTGCAAGTACAGACATGAGTGTCCCACCTGTGCGGGCCCCCATGCAGCCTCTGCCTGTCCCAGGCCTGGAGGGACGCGGGGCAGAGGGAGGGGCGGACAGTGGGCTGGCAAGACTGCCGCAGATGGAGCTGGTTCACCGAAAGGCTCCCTCCCCAATTAATGTGGACATGTTGGAGCGTTGGCTCGCATTGTACCCGAAGGGGGAGGATGCGGATTATCTCCTTCAGGGCTTTAGGCAGGGGTTCCGTATTCCTTTCATGGGTGATAGGTCCCCTCAGGATGCCCCCAACCTTTTGTCCCTTAGGGGGAGGGAAGAGGTGGCTGCCGCCTGCATTAATAAGGAGGTCGATGCGGGCAGGGTCGCTGGCCCTTTCCCTGCACCCCCGTTCACCAACCTTAAGGTATTGCCCCTGGGCTTGGTTCCCAAGAAGTCCCCAGGCGAGTTTCACCTTATCCATCACTTGTCCTACCCAGCCGGCCGATCGGTCAACGATGCTATCCCTGATGACCTTTGCTCAGTCAGGTATACATCTTTTGACCACGCGCTGCGCATGGTGCGCTCATGTGGCCCGGGTGCGCTGCTGGCTAAGTGCGACATTAAGTCGGCTTTTCGCCTCTTGCCGGTGCACCCGGGCGACTTTGAATTGCTGGGTTTCAAATTTCGGGGCGAATATTACTTTGATAAGGCCATGCCATTTGGCTGTTCCATATCATGCTCGGCTTTCGAGCGTTTCAGTACCTTCCTAGAGTGGGCTTTCGTCCGCAGGTCAGGGTCCCGGTCTGTAGCCCATTACCTGGATGACTTTTTATTCGGGGGTGAACGGGGCTGGGACACGTGTACACGTCTCCTCAACACATTTCAGACGCTAATGGAGGAACTCGGTGTCCCTTTAGCGCCCGAAAAGACCGAGGGCCCATCTACTCAGCTAGTCTTCCTGGGGGTGGAGATTGACACGATAGCGCAGGCTTCTAGGTTACCGGGGGAGAAGGTGTCAAGGATTGTGGCCCTTATCTCGGATTTGCTGGCCAAGCGCAGGGCATCACTGAGAGAATTGCAGGTGCTTCATGGTCACCTCAATTTCGCTTGCAGGTGGTCGCACCGGGCAGGGCTTTTGCCCGGCGCTTGTGCGACGCCATGGCGGGATTATCCAGGCCTCACCATAGGGTTCGGCTTACCCGGGGTATCAGGGCGGACATGCTTGTCTGGTTACAGTTCCTGAGGGAGTTCAATGGGGTCTCATTTTGGAGGTGTGACCTCCTGGCTTCCCCTCAATTTCAGATTCAGTCCGATGCCTCGGGATCCCTCGGTTATGGGATGTACTTCAATGGGAAGTGGGCCTATGGTGGGTGGCCACCGGCCTGGGCAGGCACGGGTCGCCTGCGTGATCTCACATATCTGGAGTTTTTCCCTATCCTGGGTGCTTTGATGCTATGGGGCGAGGAGTGGTCCAACTCGGTCGTGCATTTCTGGTGTGACAATGCGGCTGTGGTCCACATTGTCAATGCACAGACTTCTAAATCGCCCAGGGTTATGGACCTAGTGCGCCAATTTGTGTTGCGCAGCCTGCGCCTCAACGTCCTGTTCAGGGCCAGGCATGTCCCAGGGGTTAATAATGATATTGCTGATGCTTTGTCCCGCCTACAGATCTCCCGGTTCCGTGCCTTGGCCCCGGATGCGGAGGAATTTCCCTCGCCACTCCCGGAGGAGATATGGACCATTGGCAAGGAGAGGTGAACCGGGCGATTGGCCTGTCGATAGCGCCACGCACGCGTAAGGCGTATCACCACGCAATTAATTCTTTCAGGGCATTCTGTACCCAATTTCAACTGCCAGGAACCTGGCCAATCCCGGTAACCCATGTTCTGCGGTTCATGGTTTACCTGCATTCTCAGGGCCTTGCACCTCGCACCATAGCATCTAAGCTTTCAGCGTTGGTTTTTATGGCCAAAGTGGGGGGTCATGTGGGCAGCACCTCTGACTTCCGTGTGAGACATGTTTTGGAGGGGTGGGTGCGCGAGCGCGGGCGTTGCCCAGACGACCGCCACCCGATTTCCCCAGGGGTCCTTACCCAGTTGGCCCGGGGCTGGCCTTGCCTCTGTTTTGATGCATATGAGGCAGCCCTATTTCATGCAGCCACAACGGTGGCATTTTTTGGAGCGCTCCGCATCAGCGAGCTTGTGATGCTGTCTAAGGCGGATGCAAGTCGTAGGGCACTGGAACTCGAGGATGTCTGTGTTGCCAAAGACTGGGCTCAGTTGAGGATACGCTCCTCTAAGACGGATCAGCATGGCGTAGGCAGTGGTGTGCGACTGCTACAGTGTTCTTTGGCAGACATCTGTCCGGTTGGTGCCCTACAGGAGTTCCTGGCACTGCGTGGCACGCACCATGGCCCGTTTTTCTGTCACCAAGATGGGTCTCCCCTTATTAAATTTCAATTTTGGAAGGTGACGGGCAAAGCGCTGGCCAGTGTGGGCCTCCCAGGTGCCCGCTATGGCACCCATTCCTTCCGTATAGGGGCGGCCTCAACCGCAGCTGCTTTTGGGTATTCCGGGGCTGACATACGCAGCATGGGAAGGTGGGGTTCGCAGTGTTTTCAGTTTTATGTGCGCCCACTTCCGCCGTGAGTACCAATTCAGTCACCTTACCTTCTTTTCCTCATTTTTCTTACAGACCCGGGGTGTCGTATTACACCGGTGACAGTATGGCTGGTGGGCCATAGCTACGTGCACAGGGCAGCGCGTTACGCTGCGGCGACAGAGTGGGGACCCCGACTGCGACTGGATGCATACGCAAGTCTCACATGGCATGGTAAGCCTGGGATGTTATGGCGGGAGCTGCTGCCTTTCCTTTTTTCAGGCCAGAATGCTGACCCGCCTGACATTCTGATCATACATCTTGGGGGCAATGATTTGGGCCAGGTCACCGGCTTATCGCTGAAGCATGCGATTTGCGAGGACCTCGCCTACCTGCATTACGTCTGGCCCGCCACAACCCTTGTTTGGTCGGACATGGTCCCGCGCCATTCCTACGTTGACCTCCTGGCCCTTGACCGCGCTAGACGCATGGTGAATAGGGCAGTGGCGTGGTTCCTTGTCGACAGGGCTTGGGGGAGGGTCAGTCGTCACCCCGCTATTAGCCTACAAAGTTATGACTTGTATGCAGGGGATGGGTTCCATCTGTCGCGAGGAGGTATGGACCTCCGGTTGGGTGATTGGCGAGCAGGCCTGTTGACCGAGCTGACGGTCTGGGGGGGGGGGCGTCGAGCCTTCTTTGAAGCCCCTCCGTGTGGCGGGTAGCACTGGTAAGGTAAACATTATGACCCACAGGTATCCGGCAAGTTCGCAATTGACTGGACAACACTAGACAGGCATAAGTTGGTTAAACGTTGTCCGGTCAATGACGAACTAGGCGACAGGGTGATGGCTATAGCTAGACAGCATGCATCACCACGTGATTTTACGGATACGCGTCAGAGGGTGGGGTCATTAGTTAGATATTGACTACGGTCAACAATTTGTTTGTTGTCAACAAACAAATTGATACAAATGGATACATTGTAGCAATTGCCGTTGGCAATTTTGGGTGGTACCTTACCAGTGTTACTTCGGCCTGCTTGCCTTAAGAATTATGATTGGTCAATTACCAATAGAAATTTATAATTCGGACTAGGGCATGAATCAATAAATGTGGCCCAATGCCGTTATCCACTTTTATCAGTGTCTGAGTCCTTTATTGGGGGGTGCGCCTGCAATGCAAGTGCGGTGCCAAAATGGCCGCCGTGCTCTTTGCGGGGGCCCCCCCACTGGACGAAGGCATCCGGGTAGTTAGGGGCGTGGCCAGCTCCCTTATGAAAGGGGTGTCCACGAGGCAGCTGAGCTGCCATTTTGCGAAGCGACGGAGCGGAGAAGTTTTTCCCCTCCACCCCCTCCCTAGTTAACTGTGTGATGTTTTGGTCGCTTCGGGGCCGGGTGGGAATTTTTGGCTGGGACCCATATTGGCTTCCTGGTCCTGGTTTTTTCGCCCATCCCACACTGTTGCTATGGTTTGACATAGGGGTTTTGTCTGTTGCTGCTGTTGACTTTGGTCACATGGGCGGGTAGCACTGGTAAGGTAAACATTATGACCCACCGGTATCCGGCAAGTTCGCAATTGACTGGACAACACTAGACAGGCATAAGTTGGTTAAACGTTGTCCGGTCAACGACGAACTAGGCGACGGGGTGATGGCTATAGCTAGACAGCATGCATCACCACGTGATTTTACGGATACGCGTCAGAGGGTGGGGTCATTAGTTAGATATTGACTACGGTCAACAATTTGTTTGTTGTCAACAAACAAATTGATACAAATGGATACATTGTAGCAATTGCCGTTGGCAATTTTGGGTGGTACCTTACCAGTGTTACTTCGGCCTGCTTGCCTTAAGAATTATGATTGGTCAATTACCAATAGAAATTTATAATTCGGACTAGGGCATGAATCAATAAATGTGGCCCAATGCCGTTATCCACTTTTATCAGTGTCTGAGTCCTTTATTGGGGGGTGCGCCTGCAATGGGATGTCTGACCAGACAGAAAACAAAATAGATCATGTCATGAATTTTCCCTTCCAAATAAATAACACTCAGAAGTGCTGAAGTAAGACTGGGAAAAATGTGGGAAATGGAAATCTCTTTAGGTTACTGAACAATCTGAATCAATTGAAACCCTTATGTATCCATTAAGAGCATCAAGATGTTTTAAAGCAGCAAACAGTTATGAATTTGTTCTTATTTTTCTTTTTGCTGTTACACTGGAGTCCTTAAAAAATCCCACTGATGGAAAGTTCATCCAGTATTTCTAGTACAGAGAACAGTTGTTTTAAAGGTTAGATGGAAAGTAAGTGTACTTTGTGGAATAGTAGCTGTGTTAGTCTGTGTTTCAATCATATCAGAGAATAAACAAAACAACAATGCTGTAGCACTTTGAAGACTAACTGTTATATTTTAATGTTAGCTTTTGTGGATCAAGTCCACTTCGTCAGACATAATAGTGTATGTTTCAGATGTTGCCTATTATTAAAATCTTTTGGAAATAAATCCTCAAGGCTAGAGAGACCAACATCTGGCTCTCCAGATGTTGGCAACTCTTAATCATAGTCACTGATAAAGGATCATAAAAATTGTGGTCCAATGAAATCTAAAGGATATAAAGGCTGTTACATGAGATCTAATGGCTGTAACATGTCCACAGACGATGGCAGAGTTAGTTAAGGATTTAGAAACTAAGCTTTATGAAGGACAGTTGAAGGATTTGCAAATGTTTAGCCTAGAAAAGAAAAGACTGTGATGTCCGATGACAGTCAGCATGTGATATCTGAAGGGTTATCATATGGAAGGTGAAGCAAACTCATTTTCTGCTGCTGCACATGAGAGGATCCAGATCAAGTTCCCACTTGAGCATGTTGGTCTTGCATTTAGCCTGCCCCACCACCATCACCTGGGGCCAGCCCGCCGCACCGCTCGCCAACCGAACCTCCCCAGTTCCCTCAAGGAGCCAGAAGAAAAGAGGAAGAGGAAGAGGCTGCCGCACCACCATCACCTGGAGCCGGCCTGCCGCACCGCTCGCCACCCGACCCCACCCTCCGGTTCCCTCAAGTAGCCGGAGGGAAAGAGGAGGAGGAAGAGGCTGCCCCACCACCATTACCTGGGGGCGGCCCGCCACACCGCTCGCCACCGCTCGCCAGCCCCCGGTTCCCTCAAAGTTGTTGTTGTTCAGTCGCACAGTCGATTCCGACCCTTTGCGACCCTATGGACCATTGTTCTCCAGGCGCCTCTGTCCTCCACCATCCCCCTCAGCCCTCCCAGCTCTGTGCCCATTGTGTCTACAATGCCATCTAGCCATCTCATCCTTGGCCTCCCCCTTCTTCTTTTGCCCTCCACCTTTCCCAACATCAATGCCTTCTCAAGTGAATCCTCCCTTCTCATTTGATGTCCAAAGTATTTTAGCTTCATCTTTACTATTTGACCTTCCAATGAGCAGTCAGGGTTAATTTCTTCTAAGATTGACCTATTTGTTCTCCTCGCTGTCCAGGGGACTCTCAAAACCCTCCTCCAACACCACATTTCAAAGGCATCTATTCTTCTGCGTTCAGCCTTCCTAATTGTCCAGCTCTCACATCCGTACATTACTACTGGGAAAACCATGGCTTTGACTATTCTAATTTTTGTTTTCAATGTGATGTCTCTGCTTTTCACTATGTTCCCCAGGTTCCTCATTGCTTGTCTCCCAAGAATCAGTCGCCTTTTTATTTCATGGCTACAATCCCCATCTGCAGTGATCTTTGATCCTAAGAAAGTAAAATCTGTCACTGCTTCTACTTCTTCCCCGTCTATTTTCCAGGAACTGATGGGGCCTGTTGCCATTATCTTGGTTTTCTTGATATTTAGTCTCAAGCCAGCTTTTGCACTCTCCTCCTTCAGCCCAATCAAGAGATTCTTTAGGTCTTCCTCACTTTCTGCCATTAGGATGGTATCGTCTGCATATCTCAGATTGTTGATGTTTCTCCCAGCGATTTTAATCCCATATTGTGATTCCTCAATCCCTGCACTGTGCATTATGTACTCTGTGTATAGGTTGAATAGGCATGGTGATAAAATGCAGCCTTGTCTTACTCCTTTCCCTATTCCAAACCACTCTGTCATTCCGTGTTCTGTCCTAACTGTTGCTTCTTGGTACATGTACAGATTTCTCAGGAGGCATATGAGGTGCTCTGGTATTCCCATCTCTTTAATTACTTGCCACATCTTGTTGTGGTCCACACAGTCAAATGCCTTAGTGTAGTCAATAAAACAAAAGTAAACTTGTTTCTGATATTCCTTTGTTTTCTCCATGATCCAGCGTATGTTGGCAATGTGGTCTCTAGTCCCCCTGCCTCTTCTGAAACCGGCCTGCACCTCTGGTAATTCTCTTTCCACATGCTGCTGAAGTCTATCCTGTATTATCTTGAGCATCACCTTACTGGCGTGTGGGATGAGCGCGATTGTTCGATAATTTGAACATTCTTTGGCATTGCCCTTTTTTGGAATTGGGACGTATACTGATCTTTTCCAATCCTGTGGCCATTGTTTTGTTTTCCAAATCTGCTGGCATATTGAATGCAGTAATTTGACGCCGTCATCTTTTAGCGCTTTGAAAAATTCAACTGGGATACCATCATCTCCACTAGCTTTGTTGTTTGCAGTGCTCTTTAGGGCCTTTATAACTTCGCTCTCCAGGATGTCTGGCTCAAGTTCTACTTCTTCATCATTGTGATTGTCAGGAGTGTTGAGGTCTTTTTTGTAGAGTTCCTCTGTGTACTCTTTCCATCTTTTCTTAATCTCTTCTGCATCAGCTAACTCCTTTCCCTCTTTGTCCCTTATCATGGTCATTTTTGCTTTAAATGTTCCCTTAATTTCCCCGATTTTTTTGAAAAGATCTCTGGTTCTGCCTCTTTTGTTGTTTTCCTCCATTTCTCTGCACTGTTCTTTAAGGTAGTTTTCCTTATCTCTCCTTGCTTTTCTTTGAAATTCTGTGTTCAAATGATTGTAGTTTTTCCTTTCTCCTTTGGCTTTTGCGTTCCTTCTTTCCTCTGCTATTTTAAGAGCCTCATCAGACAACCACTTTGCTTTCTTACTCTTCTTTTCTTTTGGTATGGTTTTCTTTGCTGCTTCCTGCATGATGTCCCTCATCTCCGTCCATAATTCTTCTGGTACTCTGTCTACCGAATCTAAGCCATTAAATCTGTTCATCACCTCCTCTTTAGGGATGCTGTCTAGGTGATATCTTTCTGGTCTCCGTGTTTCCCTTATTTTCTTTAGTCTAAGCCTGAATTTTGCGATCAATAGGTTGTGATCTGAGCCACAGTCTGCTCCAGGTCTTGTTTTTGCTGACTGTATGGAGGTTCTCCATCTTTGGCTGCAGAGTATGTAGTCAATCTGGTTTCCGTGTTGGCCATCTGGTGATGTCCATGTGTACAGTCGCCTCTTGTGTTGTTGGAAGAGAGTGTTTGCTATGACCAGTGCGTTCTCTTGGCAGAACGCTATCAATCTTTGCCCTGCTTCATTCTGTGTTCCAAGACCAAATTTGCCTGTTATTCCCTCCACTTTTTGATTTCCTACTTTGGCATTCCAGTCTCCTAATATAATTTGGACATCATTTCTTGGTGTCTGTTCTATGAGGTGTTGTAAGTCCTCATAGAACTGGTCCATTGTGGCTTCATCTGCACCAGTGGTTGGTGCGTATATTTGGATCACAGTGACATTGAAAGGTTTGCCTTGAATTCTGACTGACATCATTCTGTCATTTTTGAGATTGTATCCCATTACTGCTTTTCTCACTCTTTTATTGACAATTATGGCTACTCCATTTCTTCTAAGGTTTTCTTGTCCACAATAGTAGATATGATGGTTTCCAGAGCTGAATTCACCCATCCCTGTCCATTTTAGCTCACTGATGCCCAAGATGTCAATGTTTATTCTTTCCATCTCATTTTTTACCACTTCCAGTTTACCTTGGTTCATTGATCTCACATTCCATGTCCCTATGCAGTATTGCTCCTTACAACATTGCATTTCCCCTCCCCCTTTCCTGTCCCTCCCCTTCCTCCACTCTGTGGTGTTAAGCATCCTGTATCACCTAGCCTGCCCTTTTGTTTTGCCTTTTGTTTTGGTCCATAGGGTTCTCTTGGCAAGATTTGTGGCGTGGTTTGCCGGTGTCTACGCCATTTTTCCCTCCTCATACATTTTATCACAGTTTTTAAAAGTTTAAATCGTTTAAGACATTTAAGACAACATATTATCATGCATATTATCACACTTTAAAACACAGTCTCTATGTCAGTTTCTATGTTTAGTCAGTATAAAGTCTCTATGTCAGTTGCTATATTAGGTCTTCTACATTTGCATGTCAGCTACTTATCCTTTGCCTGAGACTCTGGCTCTCCTCCTCCTCTTCGCCCCCCCGGCTGGGGATGGTTGCCCGGCTGGGGATGGCTGCCCGTCGGCGGCAGCGGCAGGCCCCTTCGCTGCTCGCCCGGCTCTCCTCCTCCTCTTCGCCCCCCGGCTGGGGATGG
This sequence comes from Bradypodion pumilum, assembly GCA_035047305.1. Taxonomy (NCBI): domain Eukaryota; kingdom Metazoa; phylum Chordata; class Lepidosauria; order Squamata; family Chamaeleonidae; genus Bradypodion; species Bradypodion pumilum. The sequence goes on along the minus strand of JAWDJD010000011.1, from coordinate 12,354,947 downwards.
CTGCCCGGCGCCGGCTGCGACAGGCCCCTCAAAGTAGCCGGAGGGAAAGAGGAGGAGGAGGAGAAGTCGTTAATTATTTCAATATAGAAACTGTAGTGACTCTGAAAGTACCCAATTTTTAGAGATTTAATGTAACTAACTTACAGGAGAGACTTTCTCATATAGAGACTTTATAAGAAACTGACTTACATAGTGACTTGAAATAGTTAAGTAACAGCAGAAAATTAACTCAATTTTTAGCCTGATATTGTGTTCTAAACTGATATTGTGCTCTAAACTGTGATAATATGCATGATGTTACCTTGTTTTAAACTGTGATAATATGTATGATGGGGGGAGGGGGGAATGGCGTAGAAACTGGCAAAGCACGCCAGGGAGTTTTCCAAGAAAACCCTATTGACCAAAGCAAAGGCAAAACAAAGGGACAAATCAGAGAAAACAGGAAGGATGCTCAGCACATTAGATGGACAGAAAGGGATGGGCAGGAAAGGGGGAGGAGAAATACAGTGTTGTAAGGAACAATATTGCATAGGGACATGGAATGTAAGATCAATGAACCAAGGAAAGCTGGAAGTAGTAAAAAAAGGAAATGGAAAGAATAAGCATTGATATCTTGGGAATCAGTGAGCTAAAATGGACAGGGATGGGCGAATTCAGCTCTGGTAACCATCATATCTACTACTGTGGACAAGAAAACCTCAAAAGAAATGGAGTGGCCATAATTGCAAATAAAAGAGTGAGAAAAGCAGTAATGGGATACAATCTCAAAAATGATCGAGTGATGTCAGTCAGACTACAAGGGAAACCATTTAATATCACTGTAATCCAAATATAAGCACCAACCACTAGTGCAGATGAAGCCACAGTAGTCCAGTTCTATGAGGACCTACAACATCTTATAGAACAGACACCAAGACACGATGTCCACAGTATCTTAGGAGACTGGAATGCAAAAGTAGGAAATCAAAAAGTGGATGGAATAACAGACAAGTTTGGTCCGGGAACACAAAACAAAGCAGGGCAAAGACTGATAGAATTCTGCCAAGATAACACACTAGTCATAGCAAACACCCTTTTCCAGCAACACAAGAGGAGACTCTACACATGGACATCACCAGATGGCCAACATTGAAACCAAATTGACTATATACTCTGCAGCCAAAGATGGAGAACCTCCATACAGGCAGCAAAAACAAGACCTGGAGCGGACTGTGGTTCAGATCACAATCTACTGATCACAAAATTCAGGCTCAGACTGAAGAAAATAGGGAAAAGTAATAGGCCGGATAGATATGATCTAGACAACATACCCAAGGAATACATGGTGGAGGTGAGGAACAGATTCAATGGTCTGGACCAGATAGACAGAGTACCAGAAGAATTATGGACAGAGATGAGAGACATTATGCAGGAGGCAGCAAGGAAAACTATACCAAAAGAAAAGAAGAGTAAGAAAGCAAAGTGGTTGTCTGATGAGGCTCTTAAAATAGCAGAGGAAAGAAGGAATGCAAAAGACAAAGGAGAAAAGAAAAAATACAATCACTTAAATAAAGAATTTCAAAGAAAAGCAAGGAGAGATAAGGAAAGCTACCTAAATGAACAGTGCAAAGAAATAGAGGAAAACAACACTAGAGGCAGGACTAGAGATCTCTTTTAAAAAATTGGGGAAGTCAAGGGAATGTTCAAAGCAAAAATAACCAGTATAAAAGACAAAGATGGCAAGGAGTTAGCGGATGCAGAAGAGATAAAGAAAAGATGGAAAGAGTACACAGAGGAACTTTACAAAAAAGTCCTAAACACCCCAGATAATAACAATGAGGGGGAAATTGAACTTGAACCAGACATCCTAGAGAGTGAAGTCAGAAAGGCCCTAAAAAGCACGGCAAATAACAAAAGCCAGTGGAGATGATGGTATCCCAGTTGAATTCTTCAAAGCCCTAAAAGATGATGGAATCAAGCTACTACATGCTATATGCTAGCAGATTTGGAAAACGAAACAGTGGCCACAGGATTGGAAAAGATAAGTATACGTCCCAATCCCAAAAAAGGGCAATGCCAAAGAATGTTCAAATTATCGAACAATTGCGCTCATCCCACAAGCTAGCAAAGTGATGCTCAAGATAATAGAGGATAGACTGCAGCAGCATGTAGAAAGAGAACGACCAGAGGTGCAGGCTGGTTTCAGAAGAGAGAAAATGAAGCTCTCCAGTTTACAGCTTTTCGAGAATCTTCCACTGGTTTTCTACAGATAGTAATTAATACAAACATTCATAAGCTGATGATACATATATATACATATTTACAAGCATGTTGCACTCAAAGTTGTATAAGTAATTACAAACAATAAAGGCTTACCTCTGGTACAGAATATAAAGTATTAATAGTTTTATTGGCGTCAGGCTATTGATAAGGTCTCTTTTTGCCCAAGACCTTACTCAAATAATCAAATGACTGCTTTTATTCATATTTTACCTATCCAGGTGCAAACGTGCTGAGGTAATGAGAAAGTTTTTAAAGAGACAAGAGGATATAACACTTGAAAGTCCTAAGACGACAGTAGACCTAGCTACAAACCCTTCTATAAGAAACAGCTGAGATCATGGTCGGAATTTAATCCAAAAGGAGTTAATGAATTAAACAGATGAATGAAATGCGCTTCCCTACGCAATAATTTATTGTTAATGTCTATTTTATCAAATAAGTTGGGAAGTATTTTTTCTAATGCAATAAATCTAATATCATCTTCACTGTGTTTTTTATCGAGGAAATGCGACACAAGAGGTGCAGTAAGTAAGTGGCTACGGATCCGGGAGCGATGCTCGAGGATCCGAACCTTAAGGGGGCGCCCGGTGCAACCGATGTAGAACTTTGCACATGGGCAGATGATGGCATATATTACATTTTGGGAGTTACAGTTAGTGCACCCAGACAATGAAAATTCACGTTGTTCCCCAGGAATCGTCACAGTTTTAGCTTCAATAGCGAAGCGACATGCTGCACAGCCCCATTCTTTGTTTATCATAATTTAGTCTCTTAAATTCTTCTATTTTATTTGCAATATTAATTCCCAAATATTTCACACTATCTTTAATTTGTATATTATATCCTTCCTTTATCTTTTTTGATCTTCTTCATTTCCATTACAAATAATCATTTCAGATTTATCCCAATTCATTTTTAAACCCGTCATTTCCTCAAATTCCCAAATAATCCAAATAATCCCTTAATTTTCCTATTCTCATAATTTTTTTAGAATATAAATCTTGATAAAAACCTTTTATTATTTCCACCTTCTCCTTTGTTTTGTTACATCTCACTCCTTGTTGGTTTATTAAAATGCCAATTTCTCTTCTAACACTCTTTTCTTTCGCAGCTCTAGCTAATAATTTTGAATTCTTGTTGCTATATTCAAAAAATTTCCCTTTTTAAGTATATCAAATCTTTTTTAACTTTTTCTATGTCCTTGCCGATCTGTTCTTTTCTCAATTTCTGGATATTTAACAATGTTTCTTTCTTCCCTGTTCTTATATGTTCCTCCTGAAGTTGTCCAATTTCTCTTTCAATTTTCTCATATTTATCCTTTAAATGTTTATTTCTTATACTATTTAGTTTAATACATTCTCCCCTAAAAACTGACTTCATAGCATCCCACACTACGTCATATGTTACTTCACCTGTATCGTTCCATTGCCAATATTGATTCCAAACTTTTCCCATATTTTCCTTATTTACAGGCTCATTAAACAATTTTGAATCATATCTCCAACTACTTTTTCCCCTCTCTGATTTCCCAATTCCCAATTGCATTAAAAGTTTAGCATGGTCTGATTCTTTGAAAATTCCAATATCTATTTCTTCTATATTCTTAAATATATTTTCAGTAACAAAAAATAGTCTATTCTAGAATATGAATTGTATACATGTGAAAAATATGTATATTTTCTTTCTGTTCCTTTAAATTCTCTCCACGCATATTTTAACCCTAAAGGTTTTATCCAATTATCTAATATCTTCATTTTTGATCCCATTTTGTCCCTATCTACGTTAGTGCAATCCATACTAGACCGAATTAAATTAAAATCACCTGCTACTATCATTTTAACCATCTTTTCTTTTTCCAAAATTCGATATACCTTGTCTAAAAACGTATCCTGATGTTCATTTGCAGCATATATATTCACCAAAGTCACTTCTTCATCGTCTATTATACCCTTTACAATCAAAAACCTACCTTCCGGATCAGAAATACTCTTAGTCAAAACAAAGCCCAATCTGGTTGAAATCAGTGTTGCCACCCCTCTTGCTTTAGAAGTTCCATATGCTTTTTCATATATATATCTGTATCCAACCCAGAAATAATTTGTTGGTATCTTCTGATTTTTGATGTGTTTCCTGTAAAAAAAATTATATCTGGACGATCTTTCCTAAGAGCTGCTTGTAATCTTTTACATTTAACTTGAGAACCCGTACCTTTCACATTCCATGTCAACATCTTAATAAACTTCATGGGAAATTTTTACCTCAATCCTTCCATTTCTAACATGATCCTCATGGGTAGTGCATTTAACTAAACCTCTTACCCTAGACATTAATGAAACAATAATTTTCAAACAAGGAAAAACAATAACAAGAAAAACCAAGAAAAATAAAATAAAATTTTAACCCTCCCCACTTTTCCAGAAAAAAAGAGGCCTTTGATAACCAAAGAGGGGAGGGGGTGAAGCACGTCAATGGGAGCTGAAGATCACTAAGTCCCTACCTCTGCTCCCTCAGGCACATTATCATCCTCCTGTCCACCAAAATGTAAGCCACCGGATGTTAACAGTTCTTGCTTCAATAATTCCCATTCTTGAGTATCATTCTCCAGTAATTTAGCCTCAACAAGTATATCCAATACAAAAGCATTCTCCCTCACAACATATCCTACCTAGGTGCCAAAAAGTCAACATTTTTGGAAATTTCCAGTTATATTTAACACCTTTACCAATCAAATATTTTGTAATCGGTTTCATAGTTTGATGCCAAATTCTTTCCTCCTGTGCAATGTCATTGTAAACTTCAACATCTGCAGTTTTAATGTCATTAGGCATGAAGGAATTAACAAAGAGGCCAGTAGACATGAATAATAGGTATGTCATGTTCCTGTCTTCTGCTTTAAATAATTGTGCAACGTATGCATGTCCCCTCAATTAGAAGTATATCACAATATGTATTGCATTATGTGTACATTAATTGTTACAATTTTATGGTGTTTAGTTGGCAGACAATGCTTATATGATTTTAATTGTATACTTTTTGTATTATATAATATGTTATGAATATCTCCCATAGAAGAAAGATGAAAAACCTATTACTAGAAGGGTTTCAGGACTTTTTCATAACTCCATATACATTTTTTGCAAGGCACATATAAGACCTACGTTTTTGTTATAAAGATTCATATACTTTTTTTTCCTAATAATCAATGAGGCAACATAAGACCTTTTTTGTTCATCATTTTTTTGGACGACAACATTCAAGGATAAAATCATGATGATTCTGTATAATAAATAAGAAGTTATACCTGTAATGGGAATTCAAAGAAGCCATTGATTTTCATTTATTTCTGTGTGAAGTAGAAAAATGTTTAGCCAATTATAAAATTGTTGTATGCCCAGGTGCTATTTAGTACCCCTCGCTCACACATTCTCATTGACGCCAGTCCCAAGGACAACTTAGTCTGGGAATCTGACAGTTTGATCTGTCACATAGAGATACCAAAGATGGGATCTAAGATAACCATCTCACTTAATATGCAGGTTCATAACACCCAGCTGGATGTCCAGATGTCCAGCCAATTTGTCTCCTTATGTCATATCTGGGGAATTTTCACATGTTTTGAGAAGGGAGGTGTGAGTGGGGGGAATTTATAAAAACTGAGACTTTTAGCAGAGCAGACAGTAGACATCCCATTGCAGGGGGTGGCTCTGCCCAATTTTTATTTCTACATGTTTAAATATTAGACAATCGGTCTAATGTTTGAAGGGGGCTCTTAGTAGCCCAACATTTTACCTATTTAGCTAGCTTAGCCATTTATATTTGTTTTATGATTCATGTTTCCATTTGAACTGCCTTTATCCATGTGCTATTTTACTCTATTTTTGTATCAATAAAAAGCTGCTATATTTGAAGAATTGTAGTAGCATATTTTTATTCTCCTCACACCTTAAAGAGGAGAAGATTTAGAATCCAGCATACAAAAAAACAGAAGTGAGAGGGAGGCCATAAATTAGGTCTTTTTATCAGGAGGAGTGAATTCCAGAGAGAAGAAGAATTCTTCATTAAGGTTTTGTTCTTTGAAAAGGAGCGTTACCAAGTTTGCTGAAGTCTCTTCCTGATTGAGGTAATTTTTATCTATACTCCTGGTTAGCTGGACTCTGAAAGTGCATCAAAAGGGAGGAGGCATAAGGTAGATGCTTGGGAATACTTGACATTCTTATAAGTCCTGCATCGCCATTTTAATTGCCAGATATTTCTGGAAGAAAAAGAGGTGAGCGCATCTCAAAACGCTCCCTGCAAAAAGAAAAAGTAGATAAACCTCTAGGAAAGAATTTATGCCAGCCTCGACACTATAATAAATGGCTCTCTGTTAGGCAGTACAGAGAAGAACCAAGAAAATACCATTTGACATGTTGGCATAGCGTTAGGGATAGAATTCCATGTTTTTGCTTTTTAACCTTGTGGGTTGCCCAGGTCACTGATTGGACAGCAACCTTTCCTGATAGGTTCGTTCGGTGAGAACACCACCTCGAAGACCAACCGAGCTTTACCAGAAAGGAAATTGGGTACGGGCTAATAGTGATAGGTAGCAGTAGTGACTCCATGTTTCCTTGGCTGGGGGCACTGAGAAGAGTAGGACAAATGTCACGAGGTAAGAGACACAAGGTCTCATAAACAGTATATGGTGTCTGGCTCACGTCTGCGTAAAGGGCTGAGCAGACACCAACCGTAGCTAGACCAAATAGCTATGCATAGGTGCACAGAGTCTTCTAGGACTTAGATAAGACAAGAACAAGGAGTCCCACCACAATCCGCTGATTCGTCTGCTTATGGCCAACCTGGGCACACAGGCTGGTAAGTGTAACCCAACCAACCGAGTGCCACGTAGCAAGCCTTCTGTCATGGGGGTCTCACATGCACTGTGCATGATGACTCCCAAAGTAGTCAATAAATACAGACTACCCAAGGATTCGGGGCTGGTTTTTCCATCACTCTCTTGCGCCTTCCTTGAGTTCAGCACCTCAACTCTCACAAACCATTGCAACATCTGGTGACCCTCGACATGTCTACTCAGGAGTAGCAGAGCAGTTCTGATTGGAAAGCATCTCCGATCGGAACTCAGTACAGTCTCAAGGGAGGCAGCGCGTTCGCACGCCAGCAGACCTCACGCATAGGAACGGACGCATTCCAAAGCTAGGGAAAGCCGGATCCAGCGCGACCGAAGGCAGAGCAGCAGATACGCAGCAACTGAGGCTGTGATCCCGATCCACTGACCAAACCTGAGGGACATCGTCCTGTGCTTCACCCACCCAGCCATACCACCTAGACTTGTCCCGTGGAAGCATCGACTCGTGAGTTGTGTAAGACATCCAGGGAATTTCTGCACACCGGGTGGTAATGGGGGCACACTTGGGGAGGCAAAACTTGACCGTCAGGCAAGAGACTCATTGGGATGAGCTCAAAGCCCTGGCCAGGCGACACCAGTTTGGAATAAGCAGACAGCGTCTGATGGCACTGGTGAAGCATCTGGGGGAGCATTGTCTGTTCTACCCAGAGGCAGGTACAATAGAACCAGAAGTTTGGGACAGGATAGGATAATGCCTTAAGCAGGAGCCCAGGGCACCTGCCGATATAATTGCAACTTGGAGCAATTGTAGACAATTAATTTCAGCGGCTGGTCTAGTCCAGGCAGAGACTGATACTTCCCCAGTACTTCCAGTGTACGAGGAACCATCAGCCGCAACACATCTCTGCCCGACCATCAAGTTTAGGTATGGGGGCCTGGGGGACTCTCCTCCAGCGGCACCTGCAGTAGCCGCAGGAGGGGGCGGAAACTCAGGAAGTGCAGGGCATCTAAAAGTCCTTTTCAGTTGATGGTAGAGGAGGAAACGCACAAGGGAGAGATGCTGGCTGATGAGTTGGCCACGCTGCAACAGCTATGTCCAGTCCGCGTGGAAACGGATCCCCTCACGGGCAATCAAATGGCAGTGTACATGCCAATTCCATACAAATTGCTTGCGGAAGTCTGCAAAGCGATCACAGAGATAGGACTCCAAAGCAGATTCACAAAGGGCATGCTCCAGCAGCTCTATGAATCCATCTCTCATTCCTCATGACTAGAAAGTTGTCATGCGGATGATGTTGAGCCGCAGTCAGTATCTCTTGTGGGATAGCGAGTACAAGATGGAAGCGCAGGCTAGGACAGCTAAGATGGGCGGAGCAGTAATTCCTGAACAACTATATAGCTTGGGGCATGATGAAGCTGGCAAAAGACAATGCCAACCTCGATTGTTGCAAAGTTTTGCAAGCAATGGGTCTTCGTCCTGATCTGACGCTTACCGACATGATCAGAGCTTGCACTGACATTGGGACAGACTCTTACAAAATGGGTCTGTTGGCAGCAGCAGTGCAAGGGGGAAACCAGCCCAAGAATAAGGTCAAGGGGGCTTGCCACCAGTGTGGCAAGGTAGAGCACTATGCAAAAGAGTGTAGGTCAAGGCATCCCCAAAACAAGAGGGTGGCCGGTCATCAGGCCATCCACCCGAGCCAACCACCCAGTGTCCAAGGTGCCACAACAGCTTCCATTGGACACGTCTTTGCCCCAATTCAAGAAACCGAGTAGCGGGTATGTCCCTAGCCCCTGTTCAAATAGGGACAGTGCCTGCCCTGGCAGCCCCAGGGCAAGGATCCCAGTAGCAACATCCAGTCTCACACCCAGCGTTTCCAAAGCATAGGCAGAAACCGAGGGTAGCGTAGGACTAGATTTAGTGTGCCAGGAGGACGTCACTTGCGACCTGCAAGGCACAGTCTATCTGGTCAACTCCCAGTATCAGGGACCCCTGCCCCATAATATTGTGGGAATTGTCTTTCCTCGGAGCAGTGCTAGGAAAAGGGAATCTTTGTGATCCCGGGGGTCATCGACTCCGATTACACCGGAATCATCAAGATTCAGCTTTGGATACAGTTACCCTGGACAATTAGCAAAGGAGACTCAATAGTGCAATTGATCATGGTTTTGCATCATCTGCCAGGTGGGGGCAAGGAGGTTGTCAGAGGAGATGCAGGATTCGGGTCGACAGATCGCCCTAGCAAGGAAGGGGCAGTAGACGGATTCCAGACCACAGCGACAATGGAGCAGAACATAGAGTGGAAACAGTGACCAGTCAAGGTATTTTTGAATAAAATACCTTTTGACGGGCTGCTTGACACAGGAGTGGATGTTAGTGTAATCAGCCAGAAATTGTGGCCTCCAGAATGGGCCATTGAGCCAGTTTCAGATGTGTGTGGAGTAGGAGGAGTTCAGGAAGTGTACAGGAGCCGTGACTGGGTAGAGGTCACTATTCCAGAGGCAGACGGTGCAGCAGTAATTCGCCCGCATATCTTAAACGTGCCTGTCAATCGCTGGGGTAGGGACATTCTGCATCAGTATCACGCAACCCTAACGTTTGGGTAATGGCCCTACCACTCAAATGGTTAACCGATGAGCCGGTATGGATAGACCAGTGGCCAATAGTTGGGGGAAAACTAGTAGCTTTAAAGCAGCTTGTTAAAGAGCAGCTTGAAGCGGGACACATAGAGTGTTCCACCAGTCTGTGGAACTCTCCGATCTTTGTCATCAAGAAGAAGTCAGGCAAATGGTGGCTTCTTCATGATTTGAGGGAAATCAACAAGTGCATTCGACCCATGGGACCGCTTCAGTGTGGCATTCCCAATCCGAACATGATCCCCGAAGGGTGGGAGATCCTAGTCGTAGACTTGAAAGACTGCTTTTACACCATCCCTTTAGACTCTAGGGACAGGGAGAGGTTCACTTTCACAGTGCCAGTTGTCAACCATAGGGAACCAACCCAAAGGTTCACATGGAAATTTTTGCCACAGGGCATGCTTAACTCGCCTACTCTGTGCCAAATTTATGTCCACAATGCACTGGAAAAGTTCCAGAACCTGTACCCCAGAGTCTTAGTATGCCATTTTGTGGATGACATATAGGTTGCAGTGCCCAATTTGGGTGTCAACATGTTTTGTGATCTTCAGAATTTATTAGGGGACAAAGGATTGATCATTGCCCCAGAGAAAGTTCAGAGAACCGAACCCTATTTGTATCTGGGTCATCGGCTTCTCAGATCTTTTGCAGCTCCAGTGCTTCCTAGGGTCCATATCAGTGACTCCATCATGTTAGTGGAACTCCAGCAAATTCTAGGTAACATCAATTGGGCACATCCATATTTCAGATTAGACAGGGAGCTTTTAAAACCGCTTTTCTCATTGCTTACACTAGGGAAGCAGCCAGCTGATCGCATATGCATTCCGCGAGAGGTGTCAATAACTCTTCAGGAGGTAAACCATGTCCCCAGCCTCAGATGGGTAGATAGGTTTAGCGAGGAGCCAGAAACTCATGTCCTGAATCTGTGCCTAGTCAGAACTGGGACCATGTTCACCGGAGAGCTAGAAATAGACTCCGACCGGTGGGTGAAAATAGTGGAATGGGTGTATCTGCCAAACACCTCGTCCCGCAACGTCATTCCTCCTCAAGAGCTTGTGGCGACAGTAATCTACAGGGGGAGGCTGAGAGCAAGGGACATTTCTTGACACAATTTAGCCAAGATAGTTGTGCCATTCACCAAAGACCAGATAGAACCGCTCATGCAGTTGGGAGATTCTCTCCCAATTGCATTGGAAGGTTTTACAGGGAATTTGGCATACCATCTGCCCAAAGACCCCAGACTTGTTTCACTACAGATGCGGACAGTCAAATTGCAGGGAATGTTGTCCTTGATCCTACTTCAGGGAGTGAAGACGGCATTCACAGATGGGGCAAAGGTGTATGGCATTCTTGCATAGCTTGAGGAGCAGGCTTGGAAAGTCCTGCCGACACTTCCGCAGAAGTCAGTACAGAGAGCGGAGCTGGCGGCAGCGAATCTAGCCTTAAGAACATTCGCCCAGGACCCACTGAACATTATTACGGACAGTCAGTATGTAAGGAATTTGATTCACAGTCTACCAGGAGCTTACATCACTCCTGTGATAGACAAAAACTTGTTAAGTTTGTTTTTGACCATGCAGTTTCATTTGCACAACCGCAGGGAAAGGCTCTATGTCGCCCACATTAGAAGTCACCAGGATTTGCCTGGTCCCCTCTCTGAGGGCAACAGTAGAGCCAACGCGGCTTCAAAGGAAGCGCAGCAGACATTAGTTTCGGGAGTTTTCTCAACTCCGATGCAAACCATGCATTCTTCCCCCAGAATTCAAAGGCACTGGCGAGGCAGTTCAAACTGCCATTGTCACAAGTCCAGGGAATAGTTCGTTCTTGCTCACAGTGCGCAGGGGCACCGGGGGGGCATCATGGGGGGTTAACCCAAGGGGGACTGGAGCCAACCAACTGTGGCAGATGCACGTTATGCACGTTCCACAGTTTGGGAGATGGCAGTTCATGCACATCTCCATTGACACTTTCTCACAATTCGTTTGGGCTACGGCTCAGAAAGGCGAATCTGCAACTCATGTAGAGCAACATCTCTTGGCATGCTTCGTGACCATGGGCAAACCAGATCACTTGAAAACTGATAACTCGCCCACCTATAGCTCCAGACAGCTAGCCACATTTTTGGCCATCTGGGACATTGGGCACATCTTCGGTGTACCGTACAATCCCAAAGGACAAGCCATTGTCGAACGGGTGAACCTGATGCTGAAGTTTTATATAAAAACAAGAAAGAAGGGAAGAAGTATCCATGCCGAGAACTCAGGCTCAGGCACAGCAGCGCTTGCACAAAGTTTTGTTCACGTACAATCATCTTAACATCTTTGCTGACTGCACCCCACAGGAGAAGCATTTCCATACTCGGGAATGCCTCCTGCGCCCCATGGTACATTACCGGGTCCCACTGGGTCCTTCTTGGAAGGGCCCGGCCCCCCTGGTAATGTGGGGAAGAGGGTATGCAGTGATTATGTCTCCTACAGGTGTCGTTTGGATCCCAGCTCATTGCATAAAACCGCAGCCCGAGCCCCATGGCTTGGAGACGATTGGTCCAGGACCCCCTGCCCAAGATGGAAGGAGTGAGTCTGACTGGGGGACCCAGACAGAGGAGACGATTCCGGCAGAGACCACACCCAAAAATCACCTGGGGAATGGTCAAAACCCTGTGTGATGATGCCATGTCCATCTTGGTTGAGAAACACACTGAGCCCACCCCACAAAACATGGTGGCCGCAGTGCTAGCTCAAATCACCTACAATTCCCTGGAGGTTGTCTTGGGGGGAGGAGGAGGGGCTTCCTCCGGGGACTTGACACCTGGCGAGGATTTGTCTGCCAGGCTCCAGTATAACATCTGGGAAAGACTTGCCGGACTTGTCAACCAATCTGACTTTTGCATAAAGCAGACCACGGACCCTGCTTCATTGTTGAGCACTTGCCTTGTCCCGGTCTGCCATGCTCCGGGAGAGCAGACCCAGGACATTTAGTGGGTGCTTCAACATGTTCTTGGACGCTATCGCAGAATCACATATGCAACTTACATAAACTTGGGGGACTCAGGTAACAAAAACTTTGCCCGCTGATGCAGTCACTCTAGATACACCCAGAGGGGTGATCAGCCCAAATACATCTTGTGCCAGGATGACTGGCTGCTCCTCAGTCAAGGAGCTGCACCACAGTGGCCTTAACCCCGGTAAGGAGACTTGGACATGTAATCACCCAGACATAGATGTACAGTCATGTCATTTTGCCCACAGGGTGGTTTTTCACTTGTAACCAGCATACATGGAACTACATTCCAGCCAATGTATCAGATTCATTTTGTTGTATAAGTCATTTAACACTGGTTCTCCCAAAAAAGGAAATACTTACACCACACCGAGCCGCATCACGGCCAGCACGGATCACACGAGCAGTCAAGCTCGACGAAACTTGTGACAGCAATATAAGGTTACTCAGTAAATCAGAGTTATGTCGCCTTAGCGGTAAGCCTTATAGGGGGTACCCGGACTTGCAGTGGGTAATGCACGTAGAATTGGTCAGCTGGCATGCACCCTGGCCAAAGGTCTCAATCACACCTCATCTGCTATCACTTTACTTAACCAAGAGCAAGTAGAAATTAGACATGCAGTGCTGGATAACTGAGCAGCTATTGATTACTTGCTTCTTCTCCATCACTTAGGGTGCGAAACAGTTCACAATATGTGTTGCTTCAATCTCACAGTTAATTCCCGCAGAATCCAAAGTCAAATCACTGACTTGGACAAAATAGTCACACACATTCAACAGGACACCAATTAGGGGTGGTGGAATGAGCTCTGGTCCTGGGTACCATGGAACTGGCTACAAACCACGCTTAAAGTCACTGCTGGCATTGTGGTAATGGTAGTCATGCTATACTGCTTTGCGCAATGCATCCCCTCGTTCTTGTCCATGTGCCACCCAGCATGGAGACCCCAGGAAGCAATCACACCTCAACAGATTATGCCCTACGTTTGCCAGGTTCTCAGCCAAGTTACTTTAGAAAGTAAAGAAAGAGGGAATGTGGGTTGCCCAGGTCGCTGATTGGACAGCAACCTTTCCCGATAGGTTCGTTCGGCGAGAACACCACCTCAAAGACCAACCGAGCTTTACCGGAAAGGAAATTGGGTACAGGCTAATAGTAATAGGTAGCAGTAGTGACTCCATGTTTCCTTGGCTGGGGACACTGAGAGGAGTAGGACAAATGTCACAAGGTAAGAGACACAAGTTCTTATAAACAGTATACGGTGTCTGGGTCACGTCCGCGTAAAGGGCTGAGCAGACACCAACCGCAGCTAGACCAAATAGCTATGCATAGGTGCACAGAGTCTTCTAGGACTTAGATAAGATGAGAACGAGTCTCCCCACAATCCGCTGATTAGTCTGCTTATGGCCAACCTGAGCATGCAGGCTGGTAAGTGTAGCCCAACCAGCCGAGTGCCACGTAGTAAGCCTTCTGTCACGGGGGTCTTGTGCTTGCTATGCGTGATGACTCCCAAAGTAGTCAATAAATACAGACCACCTGAGGATTTGGGGCTGGCTTTTTCATCACACTTCTGTCTCTCATGCCTTCCTTGAGGTCAGCTGCTCGACTCCCGTGAACCATTGCAACATAACCTGAAGAGAAGCCTAGAGTTCAAGGCATGACCAGATTTGAATAGGAAGGAGGCACTCTTCATACCAGTGCCAACGCAGAAACAGCAGGTGTATGGGTGCAACTTTTTCTGCTTGCCAAAGTTCTTCACCAGTTCCAGGACGGGGTGAGCAGCTAGCATATGCACCTGTTGCCAGAGCTGAATTCCAGAAGGAGGTCCAACCGAGAGAGTGCAGTGGAGAGGGGAATTCTGAGCATGGTGAGTTACAATCTGCTACTTCAGTTACCCCTGGGCTTCACTATTCTCCTGACCTGCAGAAGGTTCCATTAGAGGACCACCCATTGTTTTTGTCACTACTTCAAACAAGAAGGGGAGGAAGCGTGAAGTTTGGATTAGAGAGCCAATTGCTTTCACATGGCTTCCCTTCTTTGAAAGAAGACACCATAGGCTTGGTAAAATTAAGCCCCAGATATCTGCTAAAACACCCGCATCACCAGTAAAACCAGATGCACGCACATGCTTAGTGTGAGAAACTGAGCAGTGTGTGTTTGTCAACAGTCTGCTAGATTAGCAACCTGAAGCTTTGCCAGAAGCCATCAGAAAAGCTGAGTCAGAAATGGATAGGCATTTCCATTTCCATTTCAATCAACCCCAAGCTGAAGGAAGGGAGGCAGCTTTTTTAGCTGATTAAGAAATGTTAGAAGATTTTGGTATGGGAGCCATTTCTAGAAATGGGACGGCCCCCAATGTAGCAAGAAGGTCACAGAATCCTGAGAGGGCTTGTGTGGAAAGCTTTCGAGCAATCCGACAGGTAGAACCTCTGCTTGAAGCCTGGACCAACCAGCCAATGAGACGCCGGTTAGGTGAGGCAGTTAAGCATTCCAGAGGGGGAGAGACGGAAGGTCCATTCATCTTCCATGAAGGAATCGGGGGAGTGGAAACTCTTCTAGCTACCCAGAAGCTCAGAGATTTTTTCAGCCTCCAGAGCCTAAATATACAGCACCCTGGGAGTCAGTTCCAAATACAAGGGGAAAGGGGATTTTTACCAAAGAGCAGCTAAGAAGATGGTATGCTAAGCCAAAGGGTTTGAGGAGGATTCATTTGAAACTTGCAGAAGATTTTTTTTCCCTTGCCTTTGGAAGAACAGGCGTCTGAAGGAGTTAAAATTCCAGACCCTGCTTTCCAAGCTTGGCTGCAGAAGGGAAGGGCTTGTCCTTACCAGAAGGGAGGAGATTTCCAGATGGGAAACCCCAAGCTAATGGAACTTTTCCGAAGTGGATCAAGCTCCAATGTATAGCCCTCAGCCCGAATATGCACGCAGCACCCCAGACTCTGCTAGAGTCAGCCTAGAGGGAGGACCCAGCTGTCCTTAACAACTACAGGCCGGTTTCCAACCTGCCCTTTCTGGGTAAGGTTTTAGAGAAGGCGGTGGTGCGCCAGCTGCAGGGTATCCTGGAGGAAGCGGATTATCTAGACCCCTTTCAATCAGGATTCAGGCCCGGGTATGGTAAGGAGACGGCATTGGTCGCACTGATGGATGATCTCTGGCTGGAGCGGGACGGGGGTTATCCATCCATCCTTGCTCTTCTTGACCTCTCAGCGGCCTTTCATACCGTCGACCATGGTATCCTTCTGGAACGGCTCAAAGGACTGGGGATCCAGGGCACCGTGTTGTCCTGGTTTTCCTCTTTTCTGGAGGGCCGTACCCAGTCAGTGTGGTTAGAGAGTGAGAGGTCCAGCCCTAGGCTCCTCAAGTATGGGGTGCCTCAGGGCTCGGTGCTCTCTCCTCTCCTATTTAACATCTACATGAAGCCACTGGGTGAGATCATTTCTTCCCACGGGGTGCGGTACCATCAGTACGTGGATGACACTCAGTTGTACATCTCGGCCCGTGGGGACCCCAGTAATGCTGTTGAAATCCTATCCGGATGCCTGGAGGCCATTGGGGTCTGGATGGGGGCCAATGGGCTTCGGCTGAATACCAGCAAGACAGAGTGGCTGTGGATAAGGGGCCCTGTGTTATCCAGGAAGTTACCATCTTTGGTACTGGATGGGGCCGTTTTGCCCCAGACAGACCCAGTGCACAACTTGGGCGTCCTTCTGGACTCGTGACTGCTGCTAGAAGAACAGGTAGCGGCTGTGGCCAGGAGGGCTTTTGCCCAACTTCAGGTGATTCGCCAGTTGCGCACGCTCCTGGACCGGGGCTCCTTGCTTATGGCCACCCATTCTCTGGTCACTTCCCGACTAGATTATTGTAATGCGCTCTACATGGGGCTGCCCTTGACGACCATTCGGAGGCTGCAGCTGGTCCAGAATGCGGAAGCCCGGTTGGTGATGGGATGTGGGCGATATGCCCATGCCTCACCGCTACTTTGGGAGCTGCACTAGTTACCAGTTTGTCTCCGGGTGCAATTCAAGGTGCTGGTTTTGACATTTAAAGCCCTATATGGCAGTGGGCCAGGATACCTTAGAGACGGCATCATCCCAAGAGTGTCTGCCCGTCCAACCAGAGGGGACCGGAGGGGCTCTCTAATAGTGCCATCAACTAGGGGTGCACATCTGTCCAGCACCCGAAGGAGGGCCTTCTCCGTGTCCGCACCAACTCTCTGGAACCTCCTGCCAACAGATCTAAGACTTCAAAGAGAATTGCTGCCCTTCAGGAAAGGATTGAAGACCTGGCTGGCAGGGCAGGTGTGGGGGGCCCCGAATGGGAACATGGTCCCCGCCTGCTGGCTTATGTAAACAATTAAGAACTCTCTCTTCTTCTTTTTATAGTGGGTGGGATGGGTGGGTGGGATATGGGTCTTTTAAAGTGGGTGGGATATGGGTCTTTTAAAGTGGGTGGGATATGGGTCTTTTAAAGTGTTTTTATGTGTTTTTAGAATTTGTTGTAATGCCGCCCTGAGTCGGGTTCTGCCTGAGTGGGCGGCATATATAAATATGACTATTAAATTAAATTATATGCAGATATTTTGGGAAGCTATGGAGGATTATGCCCAAAGATTTTTCATGCAAATGCAACAGAAACTGTTTGCTAACTTTGAGCAAGAATTTTCCAGGCCACGAATGAAGCAGTTTACCAGATGACAGAGAAATTTGCATCTCTCTCAACTGCACCAGCTTCTGTTCCAAGTCCAGAAGCAAAATTCAGTCTCATAAAAGAAGAGATTCCAGAGACCAAATTCTGTCTTGGAGAAGAATTAAGTTTGACCGAGGGAGCGCTGAGCCAGCCAGTTCCAGATGAGCAGCAGCCCATTCCACTATTTGGTCTACCACCTTCTCCATCGCCTAGCCCAGATGAGAACAAGAAGGAAGACGAATTGCAGAAGTTGATGTACCTGGTTGACGCAGATGAGGGATGCTGAGGAGCAGTTTAATTGTGCTTTTTTCAGATACCTGCTGAGGAATGCGAGAGGGAGAGAGAGGAGAAATCCACTGGTCTTTGTTTGCCGCAGCCGGAGTGCAGCAAGAGAAGAAGAGCCATATGTGATAGTTTTACTACCTGTAAACTATTTTTCACTGTATCTTAAACTATCCCTTTATTCCTTATTTCTGCATTTCAAATTTCCTTAAGCTCCTTTAAAAGCGAGCAATCCTTAAAACACAAGTGTACGTTAATTGTGTTTCTTTAAATTTGAATTCAGATAGTTTAGAAATGTTATTTCACTATGCTTTCTTTAGTTTAAAGAAGTCAATTTAGAGTAATTACCTAAATGTTTATTTAGCTAATTACCCAAATGTTTATTTAGATTGACATTTTGATAGTTTAATTGCTTAAGCATTGCATTGCTTTAGGGCATACTTTTTGTTTAACTGTTGAAGTATTCAGTTTAACACTTGCATTTATTTTAAGTAGAATTTAGAATAAGGTAACAGTTATTTAACGTGTACCTCCTTTGAATTACCTAAAGTTTTAAACATGGAACAGTAATTTGAGGTGTCTCCTCAAACATATCTTCCACTCGGGAAGAACAATACCAAGATACTAATTTCATTTTTTTATTACCACAAATGGTTTTTCTATGGCCCTTATAAGTAACAGTCCAGGCAACGATGAAAAGAACAACAACAAGAGTTGTTGTGTAACCTTTCAGGTTACACTTACAAGGCGCTCTGGACATAAGATGGCTATATGAATCCCTTGAAATCAGTCCCTCTGGATTCTGCCGTAGAAGAGGCAAGCACTAACCTACACCTATTGAGTGATAGCGTATAGAGGAGACCCAGGCTTAGCACATTACTGGCTACCTGTACGTGTAGGGAAGTATAGGTCTGGTCTGACCCTACCCTTTTTTCCGCTTGGGGCTTATATAATGTCTCCCCGGCAGTGGCTCCTTGATACAAAATAGCGACCCGCCGGACAAGCATAACTGACCAATCATAACAAGATATACAAGTATTAACCAATCAGGAACAGGATCCAAAAGTGTACCCAATCACAGAACTATAATTAGCATAATGAGTGTGCTCAGAGAGGGAGATTTCACACCATCTTTAGCTCCTAATTTGGATGTCGGGAAACCACCATTTTCTCTTTGCAAATGCGTTGCTTGAGCAACTTGCAATTCTGCCGTAATACACAACATCCCTTCTCCCTCTTAGTTTTTCTGTACGGATCCCCATGTTAAACTAAGATATTGAATCCTCGTCTGATGAACCAACTAACTCAGAAACCTTACGCTCATGAAGCCACTCTGCACCCTCTAAGCTTGTCTTCAGTGACCTGTGTATTTTACTGGAGCCCTGCAGCACAGACAAGGAACCTTGCATCAGTGGGGGCTTTGCATGTGTGTTACCCAATGCAAACCAATCCATCCCGGGGTGTAGCTCCTGACCTTCGAGGGCTAAGTAGCTTGTTGGTGACCCTAAGTGTGGTGCGTGTAATGAAGCCTCTCGCTCTAAGTCCCTGGATCATTTCTCCAAAGCAACCCTGGACCTTTTGCTTTGGACCTGAGCAGATTATTCCCTACATCTGCAGCTTCCTCAGTGAGAACCTCTACTGGGTCAACTCTATGAGGCGCCTGCAATGAAGGGCTTGATGTACGTTCTCCTGTGTACCCTGAGGAAAGCTCCCTTTGCCTTGGGATTCGGAGACCTAGCATTCCCTGACCTTTCCCCTCCAACCCTAGGGGATGTGAGTGCTCCCACAACCCCTCCTTTTCTTCCAGGGGATGTGAGCCCGCACCCAGGCGCTCTTTGCAGGCGCACCCCCCAAAAAAGGACTCAGACACTGGTGAAAGTGGATAATGGCATTGGGCCACATTTATTGATTCATGCCCTAGTCCGAATTATAAATTTCGATTGGTACTCAACCAATTATAATTCTTAAGGCAAGCAGGCCGCAGTAACACTGGTAAGGTACCTCCCAAAATTGCCAACGGCAATTGGTTACAATGTATCCATTTGTATCAATTTGTTTGTTGGCAACAAACAAATTGTTGACCGTAGTCAATAAACTAACTACTGACCCCACCCTCTGACGAGTATCCATGAAATCACGGGGTGATGCATGCTGCCTAGCTCGTGCCATGACCCCATTGCTTGGTTCGTCGTTGACCGGACAATGTTAACCAACTTGTGCCTATCTAGTGTTGTCCAGTCAATTGCGAACCTGCCGGATACCTGTGGGTCATAAATATTTACCTTACCAGTGCTACCCGCCCATGTGACCAAAGTCAACAGTCATAAACCCCTGTATCAAACCATAGCAACAGTGTGGGATGGGCAAAAAAGCCAGAACCCCAGAGCCAATTGTAGGTTCCAGCCAAAAATTCCCACCCGGCCCCGAAGCGACCAAAATATCACACTGTTAACTAGGGAGGGGGTGGAGGGAAAAACTTCTCCTCTCCGTCGCTTTCACAAAATGGCAGCTCGGCTGCCTCGTGGCCACCCCTTTTAAAGGGTGCTGGCCACGCCCCCTAACTACCCGGATGCTCAAGTCCGGTGGGGGGGCTGCAAAGAGCGCGGTGGCCATTTTGGCGCCGCGCTTGCATTGCAGGCGCACCCCCCAAAAAAGGACTCAGACACTGGTGAAAGTGGATAACGGCATTGGGCCACATTTATTGATTCATGCCCTAGTCCGAATTATATATTTCGATTGGTACTCAACCAATTATAATTCTTAAGGCAAGCAGGCCGCAGTAACACTGGTAAGGTACCTCCCAAAATTGCCAACGCAATTGGTTACAATGTATCCATTTGTATCAATTTGTTTGTTGGCAACAAACAAATTGTTGACCATAGTCAATAAACTAACTACTGACCCCACCCCCTGACGCGTATCCGTGAAATCACGGGGTGATGCATGCTGCCTAGCTCGTGCCATCACCCCATTGCCTGGTTCGTCGTTGACCGGACAACGTTAACCAACTTGTGCCTATCTAGTGTTGTCCAGTCAATTGTGAACCTGCCGGATACCTGTGGGTCATAAATATTTACCTTA
Organism: Bradypodion pumilum; assembly: GCA_035047305.1. Lineage (NCBI taxonomy): Eukaryota > Metazoa > Chordata > Lepidosauria > Squamata > Chamaeleonidae > Bradypodion > Bradypodion pumilum. Next base: position 12,334,156 of record JAWDJD010000011.1, on the reverse strand, counting down.
CCAGTGCTACCCGCCACACGGGGAGGCTTCAATAAAGGCTCACCGCCCCCCCCCCCAGACCGTCAGCTCGGTCAACAGGCCTGCTTGCAGATCTTCCAAAAAGAGGTTCATACCTCCTGGGGACAGATGGACCCCATCCCCTGCATAAAGTTCACAATTTTGAAGACTAATATCGGGGTGTCGGACGACGCGCCCCCAGCCCTTGTCTACCATGAACCGGGCTACTGCCCTGTTCACCGAGCGCCGAGCACGGTCAAGGGCCTGGAGGTTAATGCCCCCCTGTAAGCGTGACGCGGTATCATGTCCGACCAAATCAGGGTTATGGCAGGCCACACATAATGCAAGTAAGCCAAGTCACCGCAGATCGCATGTTTCAATGACAGGCCGGTGACCTGGCCCAAATCATTACCTCCGAGGTGTATAATCAGGACATCAGGTGGGTCAGCATCCGTGATGGAAAAAAGGAATGGCAACAGTTCCCGCCATAACATCCCGTGCTTACCATACCACCTTAGACATGCGGACGCACGTAGTCCCAGCTGGGGTCCCCACTCTGTCGCCGCAGCATACTGCACTGCCCTGTGCACATAGCTATGGCCCACCAGCCATACTGCCACTGGTGTAAGTCGACACCCAGGGTCTGTCAAGAAAAAAGGAAGAGGACAGTGACTTAACTGGTACTCACAATTGAAGTGGGCGAACATATAACTGAAAACACTGCGATCCCCACCTTCCCATCTGGCGTATCTCAGCCCCAGAGTACCCAAATGCAGCTGCAGTAGAAGCAGCCCCTATTCTAAAAGAATGGGTGCCATAACGAGCCCCGGGGAGGCCCACACTGGATAGTGCCTTACCGGTCACCTTCCAAAATTGAAATTTAGTAAGGGGAGACCCATCTTGGTGGCAGAAAAACGGGCCAGGGCGCATACCACGCAGTGCAAGGAACTCTTGTAGGGCACCAACCGGACAGATGTCTGCCATTGAACATCGTAGCAGTCTTACACCACTGCCTACACCGTGCTGATCAACTTTTGAGGAACGTATCCTCAACTGAGCCCACTCATCAGAAACATTGACATCTTCGAGTTCCAGTGCCCTACGCGTCGCATCCGCCTTAGACAGTAGCACAAGCTCACTGATGCGGAGCGCTCCAAAAAAGGCCACCGTGGTAGCCGCATGAAACAGGGCTGCCTTATACCTGTCAAAACACAGGTCATGCCAGCCCCGTGCAAGGTGGGTAAGTACCCCTGGAGAGATTGGGTGGCGGTCATCCGGGCAGCGTCCACGCTCCCGTGCCCACCCTTCCAAAACATGTCGTATACGGAAGTCATTTGTGCTGTCAGCATAACCCCCCACCTTGGCCACAAATGCCAGTGCTGACAGGCTAGACGCTATGGTGCGGGGAGCTAGGCCCTGACTGTGCAGGTAAACCATGAATTGAATAATCTGGGCCACTGGTATAGGCCAGATCCCTGGTAATCGAAATTGTGCACAAAAGGCCTGGAAGGTACTCAATGCGTGGAGATACGCCTTACGCGTGCGGGGCGCCAGCGACATGCCGATCGCCCGGTTCACCTCTCCTTGCCAAACGTCCATATGTTGTCCGGGAGCGGCGAGGGAAATTCCTCTGTGTCCGGGGCCAAGGTACGGAACTGGGAGATCTGCAAGCGGGACAAAGCATCAGCAATTTCGTTATTAATACCTGGTATGTGCCTAGCCCGAAATAGCACATTGAGGCGTAGGCTGTAAAGAACAAACTGGCGCACCAATTCCATTACTCTGGGTGATTTAGACGTCTGAGAGTTGACAATGTGCACAACCGCAGCATTGTCACACCAGAAATGGACGACCGAATTGGCCCACTCCGCACCCCATAGCATCAAAGCTCCCAGAATGGGAAAGAACTCAAGGAACTTGAGATCGCGTAGACGATCCGTGCCCTTCCAAGCTGTTGGCCATTGACCATATGCCCACTTCCCCTCGAAGTAAATCCCATAACCCAGGGACCCTGATGCATCCGACTGAACCTGGAAACGAGGGGATAACAGTAGGTCAGATCTCCAAAATGAGACCCCATTGAACCCTTTAAGGAATTGAAGCCACATCAGCAAATCGTCCCTCATGCCCCTGTTCATTCGGACCCTATGGTAGGGCCTGGAGAAGCCAGCCATGGCGTCGCACAAGCGTCGAGCAAAAGCTCTGCCAGGTGCAACCACCCTGCAAGCGAAGTTAAGGTGACCATGCAGTACCTGTAGCTCACGGAGGGACACCTTGCGTTTGGCCAGCAAGGCCGAGATCAACAAAGTGATCCGGGAAACCTTGTCAATGGGTAACCTAGATGCCTGCGCAACCGTGTCAATTTCGACACCCAGGAACGTGAGCTTGGTGGATGGGCCCTCGGTCTTTTCGGGCGCTAAAGGGACACCAAGTTCCTGCATTAGCGTCTGAAATGTGTTGAGGAGACGCGTACACGTGTCCCAGCCCTGTTCATCCCCGAACAAAAAATCATCGAGGTAATGGGCTACAGACCGAGATCCCGACCTACGAACAAAGGCCCACTGGAGAAAGGTGCTAAAGCGTTCGAATGCCGAGCATGAGATGGAGCAGCCAAAAGGCATGGCTTTATCAAAATAAAATTTGCCCTGGAATTTGAAACCCAACAACTCAAAGTCGCCCGGGTGCACAGGCAGCAGGCGGAACGCCGACTTGATGTCACACTTCGCCAATAGTGCACCCGGGCCACAAGAGCACACCATGCACAGGGCCTGGTCAAATGACGTATACCTGACCGAACAAAGGTCATCAGGGATAGCATCATTGACCAAATGGCCAGCTGGGTACGACAGATGGTGAATCAGCCGGAACTCCCCCGGCGCCTTTTTGGGGACCAACCCCAAAGGGGAAACCTTCAGATTGGGAAGGGCGGGGCGTGAAAGGGGCCAGCCACCCTACCTGCGTGGACCTCCTTGTCGATACTAAGGGCGGCCACCCCCTCCCTGCCCTTAAGGGAAATTAAGTTGGGTGCATCTTGGGGGTCCTCTCCCCTTCAAACGGAATGTGAAACCCCCGCTGGAAACCTTCCAGCAAGTAAGCAGCGTCTCCCCTCCTTGGGTATGCTGCGAGCCAACGCTCCAACATGACCACATTAATTGGGGAGGGGGCCTTTTGATTGGCCAGAACCCTCAGCGGCAGGTCTGCCCATTCCTTGTCCACCTCTACCCCTGCCCCGAAACCCGCCCGCTCGCGGGCACGCAGCAGCGTCGAGGGGGCCAGCGCAAGATGGACACTCGTGCTTGTAACGGCACTGTTTTCTATTGCACGCACCATTGGCCGAGAAGCTCCAGCACAGCAGGCGGGCTGGAACCCCCTGCCCCGCCACCTGGCGGGGTGCCTGCGCTGGAGCAGCTCGCTGGACCGCATGTCCACAATGATACCTCTCCCCAGGCGCAGGGCGCGTGGGGGTCATATACAGAAGCCACAGCTTCTGGCAGGGCTCATCCCACCTCATCTCTGGGTGTAGGGGCACTCTCATTCGAAATTCCTCGTCGTAAGCCAACCACGACGGGCCAGGGAAATCAACCATTGCCCTGTAAATGTTGTCCAAATACTGGACCATCGGAATGGCCAGATCAGGCCGGGCCCTAAGGTACACCGCCATGTATATGAGATATGCGGGCAACCAGTTGGCCCACGTACGTGGTGGCTTACGACGGCAGGACTGCTCCTTGTCCTTTTCGTCTTGCCCCTCCCGCTCCTCCTTGGTGGGTTCCCTGTTCAGCAGGGAGAAAATGTCCACGTACTCCCCCCGCCAAATCTTCTCTTTAGTGGCTTGTGCCAAATGATCCCCGAGGGGCAAAGAGTACCCAGCCGTCGGGAGTGCCGACACCGGCATGTTGACAGTGCGGGGCATCCGAATTTGGGCTGCAACCTGCCCTGAAACCCCCGGAGCACTACCTGTAACAGGAGGACCCCCACCCCATGTGGGGCCTGCCGTCGGCAAAGCCGCACCTATGCACGCTGGGGGCTGCTGTCCCCCAGGTCCCACCTGACGTGGCCACGGCCACTGTAAGCCCTCCCCCGTGTTGGATTGTGGTGTGGGTGCATTAGTTTGAACTGGATACTCACAAGTTGCACCCCGCGGGCCGCCCCCACTGGGGGTTCTGGCCCACGGTGGGCGTCGGAGCTCGCGACCGGAATCGAGCTCGGCGGACACATCTGACCACCACCAGCTGGAGGTATCTGCTGCACGGGGAGCTGCAATGCCATGGCGGGCACCGGCCCACGGGCCTCAAGCAGCTCAACCCAGCCGGCCGCCTGCTGAAGATTGGCCGGTGCCGCGGTGAACTGTAGGCCAAAAGGTGCCCCCGATTGAGTGGATACCCCTATGGACGCCTCCAAGGCCGCCACGCGGGCAAGAAGGGCGTCCACGTTCACGGAGCCCCCAACGCAAAGGGGGCCAAGGGGTGTGTGCGACCCACTGGCCACCATGCCTGGGGCCGGTGCAGATGCACTCGGGCCCGAGTATGGCCATGGCCGAAGCTCCGGCCCCTGGGGTAACTGGGGCATACCCTGCCAAGGAAGTGGCCCCAGCCTACCCTCCTGAGAAAAAACAACGGCCGGGGGATGCAGGCCAGGGGCCGGAGGCCCAGCAGCGCTATGCCCACCCACCTGTCCCAGGTCAATGGCTGAGGATTGCGGGCCAGGGGCCGCAGCCCCCGCCGGGCCAGCCTGGGGCTGTCCGGCCTCAGGCCACGGGTTAATCTGCCCCATTCCACCGGTCCTGGTGGCCGCCCCTGAGAAGGGGGCCAGCTGAGGGGGCGCAGTCGTGGTCCTCCGACCCGGCTACCGCCTCCTTGTCGGGCGAACTGAATTCGCCATCGCCTTCCTTTTGGAAGGCATCAATCCTGGATGGGAAGCCTGATAAGCAGGCAAAGATACAGCTTGCTGCCCAAAAGGAGGCTTCCCTGCAGCGCGGAGAGCGACGGAGCTAAAAACTTCTTCTCTCCGTCGCTTTCACAAAATAGCAGCTCGGCTGCCTCGTGGCCACCCCTTTTAAAAGGTGCTGGCCACGCCCCCTAACTACCTGGATGCCCAAGTCCGGTGGGGGGGGCCCGCAAAGAGCGCGGCGACCATTTTGGCGCCGCGCTTGCATTCTCTTGCCAGTCTATTACCGGGGGAATTGAAGACTCCTGCGGACCCCTCCAACCCCAGGGGATGGTGAGCCCTAATCCGCTCAAGGGAAACCGGAAAACCACCCAGCTTCATGCGCGCCGGCGGCGCTGTGTTGCAGCACTCAAACCTCCATGGCATGTTCGATACCCGGCCACAAAAATTAGCTACGCATAACTGTTTGCGAACGGATGATATCCATGGACTCCAGTAACATGTACAGCAGTAGCTTGTCCCGCAACCCACATGGAACAACTGTTTTGCAGAGCCTGTACAAGCATCCACCCAAGACAGAGAGTTTCTCGTGGTCACGGTAGTAGACATTCGCTTCCACAATGTTTGGAGGTGGTGGCCACCCAATTTTCACCCACACAATGATATCAGATAACAAGGGGTCACTTTTAGATGCTGTGGAAAAGTTCAGAGACAGTTTGAGTGAAGTGACAGATAAATCGTCCCAAAAGTCAGGATTTTCAGAGTCCAATGTAGCCGTGGGCAAAAGTTCTTGTAACCCAAACAGTTCCAGACAGTCAGTTTGTTCGGCAAAGTCACTATCTTTGTGTGCAACATGCGTGTATCGTAAAAACATGGAGTTTAACTCTTCAGTGGAGGAGTCTCTTCCTGGGGGACCTTGGGACAAACCCTCCCCGGGTGGCAACAACACTTGGGGCTCGTCCTCTATTTGAAGGACCGGCTCACTCACCCCCAAGTGAATTCCCGTAAAGTGAATGCCTAGGGGACCAAACCACAGGGACCCTAGAATGTTTGTCTTACCCGTTTTTGCAACAACTAGTCATGACGGAGAGGAAGGAACCTGAATCTACCTCGAGACGAAAGGGAACCCCTTCGATGTGGACTTTCATGAAGAACCTGTCCTTCAGGTCTCATCTCTCATTGTTGACCCCAAGACTCGTGAAGACCTTGGCGATGCAGAACTGTAGAGTCGGTGAACCCTCAATGTGTTGCTTACACACCTTGGAGATATGGCTCTTCTTCCCATATCGGTGGCACTGCACACTCTTAAAGCGACATTCAGCGCAGAGGTGTCATCTCCTGCAATCTTGGCACAGTGCAACAGACCCAGGCATTGGCGCTAGTGCCTGTGGACCCTGTAAAGAGCTGGTGAGGCCAAAGTGGATGTGGCCAGAGGATTTCAAAGACACTGCTGCAGTCGTGGCTGGACCCGACGTTCTTAACCCTCCAGGGCCGTCTTAAATTGGAAGTGTTTGTGCAGCATGTGCAGCAATGCCAGCAGAGAGATTTGCTGGAGCATTTTGGGTGGCAATAACTTCAAGACAACGTTGAGAGTCTCTAACCCACAGTGGGCCAAGAAAGTCCAGTGATGGGTCAGGTTTTCTTACTGTGAAGTAGCTCTCCAGCTGGACTTGGTAGTAAGGCCACAGTCGAGGCTTGCATATGTCGAACGGTTGCAGCCATAATGAGATTTGGTCAGCCATCTCATTTTTCTTCAACCCCACCTTCGTCGCCAATGTCGTGTCTGGCCCTTATAAGTAACAGTCCAGGCAACGATGAACAGAACAACAACAGGTGTTTATTTAACAGTCTTTCAGGTTACACTTACAAGGCACTCTGGACATAAGATGGCTATACGAATCCTTTGCAATCAGTCCCTCTGGATTCTGCCGTAGAAGAGGCAAGCACTAATCTACATCCATTGAATGATAGCATATAGAGGAGACCCAGGCTTAGCACATTACTGGCTACCTGTGCATGTAGGGAAATATAGGTCCGGTCCAGCCCCACCCTTGTTTACCCATTAGGTTTATATAGTGTCTCCCTGGTGGTGACTCCTTGATACAAAGTAGCAACCCGCCGGACAAACATAACCAACCAATCATAACAAGATATACAAGTAATAACCAATCAGGAACAGGATCCAAAGGTTTACCCAATCACAGAACTCTAATTATCATAATGAGCACACTCAGAGAGGGAGATTTCATGCCAACTTTCGCTCCTAATTTGGATGTCGGGAAACCGCCATTTTCTCTTTGCAAATGTGTTGCTTGAGCAACTTGCAATTCTGCCTTAATACACAACAATTGCTGAAGAATGAAAGGTATTAAGGAAGTAAGGCAGCAAGACAGACAAATAAATAGCGAAATGAACAGTGGTTTAAACATTATTTCACAAGATATACACAGAATGAAAATTACTGTCATCCTGCCCGACAACCTTGCCTTTTGAGCTTCCAACTGTATTCCCCCTCACCCCCACCCCCTTTTTCAGTACTTAAAACTGACTATATGGAAGAAATTCATTTATATATCCTGTATAATTAGTCACTGGCAAGTAAAACAAATTAGGTGCTTGATAAATATGCACAAATACACACTCACACAATTATATTTTCAAAGCATTTGTATGTATGCCTGGAAGATGGGACTATTTTATGAATGTGTAATCAGGGATATAAAATTGGAAAGAAAACAAAATTGAGCAGAGCTAATTTGGTAGGAGCGGCAAATTAATGTAATGCCATAGGCCCTGCACATGCATTGGCCTGATAAACTTGTTATTGGCAAAAAGCCTCCTCTGTGCAGAGGCTGGTAATCCATCTTCTGTTCCCCTTTTCCTTTATTGCCCCTTTGAGGATATGTTGTTTATAAAATAAAGATCTGCAGAAGCTAAGATAAGAGTCTGCTCTATTCCCCTCACCTAACCTGCTTAATAGCTAACAAGATGGGATGCCAGCACTCTGCTTTGCTCTTCTATTTGCATACCAGCAAAGTACAGGTGGGAGCTACAGCAGGATGATTGCAAAACAGACACTCGTAGATGCACCCCTATGAATGAACTGAATGGGAAAATTCATCTGTGCAGAAGCATCTGCTGTAAGTTCCTGAAATAGTGCAGCAGAAAAGTTGAGACCTGGAAGTCAGATACCATGGCAAGAACTATAATGGCTGTAGCGTAATATGCCAAAAAATGAAGGCAGGTATACAATATGAATAAGTCAGAAGCAACAGGAAATGAAAGAGGAGGAACCCTTAGATGAAATCTTATTTTATTTTATTTTAATACAACCCATTTGGGAAATTTCCCACTCTGGGTGGTGTACATACAAATATCAAATAACACAACAAAACACACACACAAATCAGATGAACCAACAAAAACATCCCAAAATAAAATAAAATAACTGGCATCTAAGGGCACAGAGGATCAACTGACTATCTAATTTATAGCTAAAGGGACAACACCCTGAAAGGCCTCCTTGAATAAGAAAGTTTTAATTGTTTTTTGAAGATATCCAGTGATGGGGCCTGGCGCACCTCCACCAGTAGTATGTTCCACAGAATTGATGCTGCCACCAAGAAGGCTCTATTTCTAATTCTAGACTTTCTAGCCATCCTTGAGATCAGCGCCTAGAGCTGCACAGACTGTGACAAATGTGTGATGCAGGGAGTTGTTCTGACACTCCGACAATGAAAGCCATTGAAAATATGTCTCCAGGCTTGATTTCTTCTAGGCCCATGTTTTGGCAGTGTAGGGCCAAAACATGGCCTTAGACAGTCTAGGCTGTAGGTTCACAACCTACAGCCTGTGCACCAGACCCAGACCCCAATACTATTCCATCTGGCCCACGGTGATGACAACAGAATTGGAAGCAGATGTGGGTGCACCGTTGTGGCTGGGGGAAACCATGTATCCAGCCCACTCAGCTGTCGGAGGGGGAGTTGTCCAGCCCATGGTGCAGCAAGGTTGAGAACCCCTGGTCTAGGGTATCCACAAAGATTTCCTCCAGGACCATATTTCACATGAAATCAAATTTCAAATTTCCTGACAACTTTTTTCCTGTCCAGCTTTCACACCTGTACATGCTGATGGGGAATATAAGAGTATAGGTGGTCTTGTTCTTGTTCTCCAGTGACACATCTGTACACTTAATGATCTTTTCTAACTCCTTCATTGCTGCATTTCTGAGTCTCAGTCTTCTGATTTCTTGGCTTCACTTTCCATTTGGATTGATGATTGAACCAAGGTATAAAAAATCTTCAACTATTTCAATTTCTTCATTGTCGATGTGAAAATTATGTAGTTCTTCCATATTCCTGATTTTTGTCTTAATGTTCAACTGCAGTCCTGCTTTGGCACTTTCTTCTTTTACTTTTATCAGAAATGGTTTTAAGTCATTGCTGCTTTATGCCATTAAAATGATGTTAAAGGAATGCTAATAGTCTGGTTGTGATGCAAATGGAATATGCGATTAGATGTCTTGGAGGCTGTGGGTGGAGTGGGTGGGGACCAATGAACTGCCAAGGAACCTCTGGAAGCTGCAAAAACTGATAAGAATGCAAGCGCGGCGCCAAAATGGCCACCGCGCTCTTTGTGCCCCCCCCCACCGGACTTGGGCATCCGGGTAGTTAGGGGGCGTGGCCAGCACCCTTTAAAAGGGGTGGCCACGAGGCAGCCGAGCTGCCATTTTGTGAAAGCGACGGAGAGGAGAAATTTTTAGCTCCGTCGCTCTCCGCGCTGCAGGGAAGCCTCCTTTTGGGCAGCAAGCTGTATCTTCGCCTGCTTATCAGGCTTCCCATCCAGGATCGATGCCTTCCAAAAGGAAGGCGATGGCGAATTCAGTTCGCCCGACTAGGAGGCGGCAGCCGGGTCGGAGGACCACGACTGCGCCCCCTCAGCTGGCCCCCTTCTCGGGGGCGGCCACCGGGACCGGGGGAATGGGGCAGATTAACCCGTGGCCTGAGGCTGGACAGCCCCAGGCCGGCCCGGCGGGGGCTGCGGCCCCCGGCCCGCAATCCTCAGCCATGGGCCTGGGACAGGTGGGTGGGCATAGCGCCGCTGGGCCTCCGGCCCCTGGCCTGCATCCCCCGGCCGTTGTTTTTTCTCAGGAGGGTGGGCTGGGGCCACTTCCTTGGCAGGGTATGCCCCAGTTACCCCAGGGGCCAGAGCTTCGGCCATGGCCATGCTCGGGCCCGAGTGCATCTGCACCGGCCCCGGGCATGGCGGCCAGTGGGTCACACGCCCCCCTTGGCCCCCTTTGCATTGGGGGCTCCGTGAACGTGGACACCCTTCTTGCCCGCATGGCGGCCTTGGAGGCGTCCATAGGGGTATCCACTAAATCGGGGGCACCTTTTGGCCTACAGTTCACCGCGGCACCGGCCAATCTTCAGCAGGCGGCCGGCCGGGTTGAGCTGCTTGAGGCCCGCGGGCCGGTGCCCGCCGCGGCATTGCAGCTCCCCGTACAGCAGATACCTCCAGCTGGTGGTGGTCAGGTGTGTCTGCCGAGCTCGATTCCGGTTGCGAGCTCCGATGCCCGCCGTGGGCCGGAACTCCCAGTGGGGGCGGCCCGCGGGGGTGCAACTTGTGAGTATCCGGTTCAAACTAATGCACCCACACCACCATCCAACGCGGGGGAGGGCTTACAGTGGCCGTGGCCACGTCAGGTGGGACCTGGGGGACAGCAGCCCCCAGCGTGCACAGGTGCGGCTTTGCTGACGGCAGGCCCCACATGGGGTGGGGGTCCTCCTGTTACAGGTAGTGCTCCGGGGGTTTCAGGGCAGGTTGCAGCCCAAATTCTGATGCCCCGCACTGTCAACGTGCCGGTGTCGGCACTCCCGACGGCTGGGTACTCTTTGCCCCTCGGGGATCATTTGGCACAAGCCACTAAAGAGAAGATTTGGCGGGGGGAGTACGTGGACATTTTCTCCCTGCTGAACAGGGAACCCACCAAGGAGGAGCGGGAGGGGCAAGACGAAAAGGACAAGGAGCAGTCCCGCCGTCGTAAGCCACCACGTACGTGGGCCAACTGGTTGCCCGCATATCTCATATACATGGCGGTGTACCTTAGGGCCCGGCCTGATCTGGCCATTCCGGTGGTCCAGTATTTGGACAACATTTACAGGGCAATGGTTGATTTCCCTGGCCCTTCGTGGTTGGCTTACGACGAGGAATTTCGAATGAGAGTGCCCCTACACCCAGAGATGAGGTGGGATGAGCCCTGCCAGAAGCTGTGGCTTCTGTATATGACCCCCACGCGCCCTGCGCCTGGGAAGAGGTATCATTGTGGACATGCGGTCCAGAGAGCTGCTCCAGCGCAGGCACCCCGCCAGGTGGTGGGGCAGGGGGTTCCAGCCCGCCTGCTGTGCTGGAGCTTCTTGGCCAATGGTGCGTGCAATAGAAAACAGTGCCGTTACAAGCACGAGTGTCCATCTTGCATTGGCCCCCACGCCGCTGCTGCGTGCCCGCGAGTGGGCGGGTTTCGGGGCAGGGGTAGAGGTGGACAAGGAATGGGCAGACCTGCCGCTGAGGGTTCTGGCCAATCAAAAGGCCCCCTCCCCAATTAATGTGGTCAGGTTGGAGCGTTGGCTCGTAGCATACCCAAGGAAGGGAGACGCTGCTTACTTGCTGGAAGGTTTCCAGCGGTGGTTTCGCATTCCGTTTGAAGGGGAGAGGTCCCCCCAAGATGCACCCAACTTAATTTCCCTTAAGGGCAGGGAGGGGGTGGCCGCCCTTAGTATCGCCAAGGAGGTCCACGCAGGTAGGGTGGCTGGCCCCTTTCACGCCCCGCCCTTTCCCAATCTGAAGGTTTCCCCTTTGGGGTTGGTCTCCAAAAAGGCGCCGGGGGAGTTCCGGCTGATTCACCATCTGTCATACCCAGCTGGCCATTCGGTCAATGATGCTATCCCTAATGACCTTTGTTCGGTCAGGTATACGTCATTTGACCAGGCCCTGCGCATGGTGCGCTCTTGTGGCCCGGGTGCACTATTGGCGAAGTGTGACATCAAGTCGGCGTTCCGCCTGCTGCCTGTGCACCCGGGCGACTTTGAGTTGTTGGGTTTCAAATTCCAGGGCAAATTTTATTTTGATAAAGCCATGCCTTTTGGCTGCTCCATCTCATGCTCGGCATTCGAACGCTTTAGCACCTTTCTCCAGTGGGCCTTTGTTCGTAGGTTGGGATCTCGGTCTGTAGCCCATTACCTCGATGATTTTTTGTTCGGGGGTGAACGGGGCTGGGACACGTGTACGCGTCTCCTCAACACATTTCAGACGCTAATGCAGGAACTTGGCGTCCCTTTAGCGCCCGAAAAGACCGAGGGCCCATCCACCAAGCTCACGTTCCTGGGTGTCGAAATTGACACGGTTGCGCAGGCATCTAGGTTACCCATTGACAAGGTTTCCCGGATCACTTTGTTGATCTCGGCCTTGCTGGCCAAATGCAAGGTGTCCCTCCGTGAGCTACAGGTACTGCATGGTCACCTTAACTTCGCTTGCAGGGTGGTTGCACCTGGCAGAGCTTTTGCTCGACGCTTGTGCGATGCCATGGCTGGCTTCTCCAGGCCCTACCATAGGGTCCGAATGAACAGGGGCATGAGGGACGATTTGCTGATGTGGCTTCAATTCCTTAAAGGGTTCAATGGGGTCTCATTTTGGAGATCTGACCTACTGGTATCCCCTCGCTTCCAGGTTCAGTCGGATGCATCAGGGTCCCTGGGTTATGGGATTTACTTCGAGGGGAAGTGGGCATATGGTCAATGGCCAACAGCTTGGAAGGGCACGGATCGTCTACGCGATCTCAAGTTCCTTGAGTTCTTTCCCATTCTGGGAGCTTTGATGCTATGGGGTGCGGAGTGGGCCAATTCGGTCGTCCATTTCTGGTGTGACAATGCTGCGGTTGTGCACATTGTCAACTCTCAGACGTCTAAATCACCCAGAGTAATGGAATTGGTGCGCCAGTTTGTTCTTTACAGCCTACGCCTCAATGTGCTATTTCGGGCTAGGCACATACCAGGTATTAATAACGAAATTGCTGATGCTTTGTCCCACTTGCAGATCTCCCGGTTCCGTGCCTTGGCCCCGGACGCAGAGGAATTTCCCTCGCCGCTCCCGGACAACATATGGACGTTTGGCAAGGAGAGGTGAACCGGGCGATCGGCATGTCGCTGGCGCCCCGCACGCATAAGGCGTATCTCCACGCATTGAGTACCTTCCAGGCCTTTTGTGCACAATTTCGATTACCAGGGATCTGGCCTATACCAGTGGCCCAGATTCTTCAATTCATGGTTTACCTGCACAGTCAGGGCCTAGCTCCCCGCACCATAGTGTCTAGCCTGTCAGCACTGGCATTTGTGGCCAAGGTGGGGGGTTATGCTGACAGCACAAATGACTTCCATATACGACATGTTTTGGAAGGGTGGGCACGGGAGCGTGGACGCTGCCCGGACGACCGCCACCCAATCTCTCCAGGGGTACTTACCCACCTTGCACGGGGCTGGCATGACCTGTGTTTTGACAGGTATGAGGCAGCCCTGCTTCATGCGGCTACCACGGTGGCCTTTTTTGGAGCGCTCCGCATCAGTAAGCTTGTGCTACTGTCTAAGGCGGATGCGACGCGTAGGGCACTGGAACTCGAAGATGTCTATGTTTCTGATGAGTGGGCTCAGTTGAGGATACGTTCCTCAAAAGTTGATCAGCACCGTGTAGGCAGTGGTGTAAGACTGCTACGATGTTCAATGGCAGACATCTGTCCGGTTGGTGCCCTACAAGAGTTCCTTGCACTGCGTGGTATGCGCCCTGGCCCGTTTTTCTGCCACCAAGATGGGTCTCCCCTTACTAAATTTCAATTTTGGAAGGTGACCGGTAAGGCACTATCCAGTGTGGGCCTCCCCGGGGCTCGTTATGGCACCCATTCTTTTAGAATAGGGGCTGCTTCTACTGCAGCTGCATTCGGGTACTCTGGGGCCGAGATACGCCAGATGGGAAGGTGGGGATTGCAGTGTTTTCAGTTATATGTTCGCCCGCTTCAATTGTGAGTACCAGTTAAGTCACTGTCCTCTTCCTTTTTTCTTGACAGACCCTGGGTGTCGACTTACACCAGTGGCAGTATGGCTGGTGGGCCATAGCTATGTGCACAGGGCAGCGCAGTATGCTGCGGCGACAGAGTGGGGACCCCAGCTGGGACTACGTGCATCCGCATGTCTAAGGTGGTACGGTAAGCGCGGGATGTTATGGCGGGAACTGTTGCCATTCCTTTTTTCCATCAGGGATGCTGACCCACCTGATGTCCTGATTATACACCTCGGGGGTAATGATTTGGGCCAGGTCACCGGCCTGTCGTTGAAACATGCGATCTGCGGTGACTTGGCTTACTTGCATTATTTGTGGCCTGCCACAACCCTGATTTGGTCGGACATGATACCGCGTCACGCTTACAGGGGGGGCATTAACCTCCAGACCCTTGACCGTGCTTGGCGCTCGGTGAACAGGGCAGTAGCCCGGTTCATGGTAAACAAGGGCTGGGGGCGCGTCGTCCGACACCCCGATATTAGTCTTCAAAATTGTGAACTTTATGCAGGGGATGGGGTCCATCTGTCGCCAGGAGGTATGAACCTCTTTTTGGAAGATCTGCAAGCAGGCCTGTTGACCGAGCTGACGGTCTGGGGGGGGGGTTAGCCTTTATTGAAGCCTCCCCGTGTGGCGGGTAGCACTGGTAAGGTAAATATTTATGACCCACAGGTATCCGGCAGGTTCGCAATTGACTGGACAACACTAGATAGGCACATGTTCGTTAACGTTGTCCGGTCAATGACGAACCAGGCAATGGGGTGATGGCACGAGCTAGGCAGCATGCATCACCCCGTGATTTCATGGATACGCGTCAGAGGGTGGGGTCAGTAGTTAGTTTATTGACTACGGTCAACAATTTGTTTGTTGCCAACAAACAAATTGATACAAATGGATACATTGTAACAATTGCCGTTGGCAATTTTGGGAGGTACCTTACCAGTGTTACTGTGGCCTGCTTGCCTTAAGAATTATAATTGGTTGAGTACCAATCGAAATTTATAATTCAGACTAGGGCATGAATCAATAAATGTGGCCCAATGCCGTTATCCACTTTCACCAGTGTCTGAGTCCTTTTTTTGGGGGTGCGCCTGCAAATACCCTTGACTGTTAATCAAGGTATTAATAGTATCAGGTCTCATGCTGGTGCTGTTTCACTTTTAACTCTTCACTTTCTCCCCCCCTTTTTTTATTTTTTTATTAATTAAATGAGTCTTAATTCAAGGGCTATTCAAGGGCTACACATCGCAAAGTCTTCTACTTTGTGTTTTATCTCAAGTGAGCTTTGATATCTTCTGCTTTTAAAAACTCACAAATATGAGAAAAGCCAGACAGCTAAATTGGTTCTTGTAATTCCTTCCCTGGGGAACACAACAGGGAAATGAAACTACTGTACAACTCTGAAGCTCATCGCCCAGAAACCTTGAGACCTGCAAAAAAAAATTCTTTGCTTTAAAAAGGAGACTGATTACTCAAGGGGATGGAGTGACTGAAATACAAGCAGAATTGAGTGCAACAGTCTTGTCAGGAGTGAGAACACCAATAATTTTTTTCTTTGTTAGTGCTCTGCCTATTAGATATGAGGGAGATCTTTGTTAGAGTCACTTTTAAATGCAAACTTTAGACATTCAGCAATTTCAAACCTGTAACCCTCATTTTCTTCAGGTAGGGCTCGGGGATGCAGAAAAAACACCTACCTGAAACTCTAAAGAAATGTTATAACCAGTTTCACCAATACTAACAGGAAATTTGAAATTTGATGTGTTTGAAATATGGTCCTGGAGGAGATCTTTGTGGATACCCTAGACCAGGGGTTCTCAACCTTACTCCCCCTCCAACAGCTGAGTGGGCCGGACACATGGTTTCCCCCAACCACAAAGGTGTGTTTGTGCATGCATGTCCATGTCCTCTTCCACTTCTGGTGTAATCACTGTGGCCCAGAAAGTATAGCATTGGGGCCCAGGTCTGGCCCACAGGCCATAGGTAGTGAACCCCTGCCCTATACTGCCAAAACATGAACCAGAGGGCCTAGAAGAAATCAAGCCTTTCTGAAACACTAGAGAAATGTTATAGCCAGTTTCACCAATGCTGACAGAGATGGACAAGTGTAATTGTTAAGGCTCAGATTCAATCTAAGGCAACTTCCCATGTTATAGTGACATATGATCCTTACTACATATTTGCCTTCACACTGGGTCAATGTACTCCTTACTCATATTCGCCACGGCCTAGCTTCTAAGAACAAAAATGTTGAATCCAGACAGAAGCCACCATTGAAAATTAGAGAAACATGAAGGCTCCACTACTAAGCTATACTTAGGACAGTGATGGCGAACCTTTTAGAGTCCGAGTGCCCAAACTGCAACCCTGTTGTGTATTGAGATAATTATTAGTATTATTATCATTACTTATTATTGCATGTTAAAATGGTGATTCGCGCCATTCTAGTTAAAGGTAATTTTGGCGTGCCTTCCCCGGGTTAAGGTGTGCTCATATGCAAATGTCTTATTCCCGATTGGTTACTATTTTGGATCCTATCAGGGATTTACCATTGCTTAAATATAGCACTATTGATTGTTTAATTAAGGTTGTCCAAAAAGGTTGCTACCTTGTAGCATTGGGTTACGGCCACTCAGACGCTATATAAGCACCGCTTGCAAATAGGGCATTGGCTCTTGGTTCACACGCTTGCACGGCACACACACACGCTGTGGATTACTTCCAGTAGGCACAGGTGCAGGACTAATCCCGGATAGGAGAATAGTGGAATGAGTGCAGCCAACTCATGTATAAACTCATGTCTATTAAGATGTAGTATTGTTCCAAGAGTGGTCAATAAATAGTTGCATCGTTGTTTGAATCACCGCTCGTTGGACTCTTCTTATAAAAGCTGAAGACACAACAAACCCCAAACCCACTTCTTTATTGGTTTGCTCTTTTTAACATTGTGAGCCACCCAGAGTGGGAGTGCATCCCAGATAAGTATAAGTAGAATAAATAAATAAATAAATAAATAAATAAATAAAATGCTGATCAGGTATGTTGCATATATTTTACATGACTCCATTTAGGAGGCTTTATCTCTGATATGTATGTCATCATTCCCTACTGCCACCCAAAGAGATACTGTCTTTTGCCATATTCCCCATTCAGGTAAACAGTTCAATATATCTAATATTATATAGGTTTGTTTGAGCATGCAACAATCTGGGTATGGTGTGATCCAGAAAAGTTAGTTTTCCAGGCTCTGTTCTGAACCTGAGATTTTTTAAAAAAGATCAGGTTTGCTTTTAAGGACCAGTCTGAAGTGCATCCTTAAGGATTAGAAATTTATGTTTAAAATGAAAGCTGAAATTCTTATAGAGTTGTTTTCTGCATTGTTTTCATGAATGGAAGCAGAATTACAGTATGTGTTGCAGAGAGAGACAGAGACTATTGGTTTTTTCTTTTTCTTTTATATTTTTAGGAGATATCAAACCAGTAATGGTGGAGGGGTATCTTTACCTATAAGAAGTGGCATGGGCCGTTGGTTTCTGGCATGCACACCCACACCCGTCCCTACTATCCCTAACCAAGCCACCTGCACTTACCTGAAGACCCTTGGAGCATCGCCGCAAGGGTCCAACTGCCGAGAGTGGAGCAACTGCCCCACGAACGCTAACAGCAAAAAAAAATGCAACTCCCAGCATCCTCCGTGACATGACCCCTCAGCCAATCAGGCTGAGGGACGCAAGCACAAAGGAAGCGGGGGAAATGTCATACGCATAGTAAAAAAAACCACTGCTGCATCTAGGCCCCAGGTGCCGGCAACGAAGGACGGCGCCAGCCCCAACACTACTTCACTACTTCACCGGGGCTGTGGAGGGAAAAGGGAGGTCCTCTTTTATCCATGGCCCCGGCACCGGCACCGGTGCGCCTTCTTTCATGGAGCAACAGGGAGAAGAGGGACTCCCCCTCCTTCCCGCTACCCCACCGAAAACACGGCGAGGCTGCCAACGGCCTCAAGATAAGTTGAGGCGGGGGGAACAACAGGCAGTGCTTCGTCAGGGTAAGCACACTCCTTGGCAAATGGCTGCCTGCCCCCTTTGTATTACTCACACCGCTGTTTTGAGAACTAACTCAAAACAGTGGTGGGGATAATAGAAAGATGGCAGCCAGCCATCTGCATGGGAGAGCGCCTCCCCTGATGGATCACTGTCTGCTGCCTTTCTTTTTTCCCCCATTAACTATTTTGAAGGTTCTTCGAAATAGTTAATGGGGAAAAGAAAGGCAGCAGACAGTGATTAGTTACGGGAGTCACTCTCCCTTTCAGATGGCTGGCTGCAGCCTTTCTATTACCCCCACTGCTGTTTCGAGAACTAACACGAAATCACTGTGTACTGCCTCCCCCCCCCCATTAACTGTTTCGAAGAACCTTCAAAACAGTTAATGGGGGGAAGCCACCCCCTGGGAGGGAAAGGGGGAAAAACCTTACACCTTCTCCCTTCCCTCCCTACTCACCTAGATGCAGCTTCCTGAATGGCAGCTTCCTCTCTCTCTCTCTCTCTCTCTCTCTCTCTCTCTCTCTCTCACACACACACACACACACACACACACACACACACACACACACACACACACCACACACACACACATGTACACACACACACACACACACACACATGACACCCCTGCCTTGCCAGGCAATTAATATCTGTGTGTTGGTGGTTGGGGTGGTTTTGGAGGGGGGTTGCACACACACCCCAAACCACCCCAACCACCCACTCACAGATAATAACTGCCTGACAGGGCCGGGCAAAAGAAAATGCTAGTCTTTCTCTAAGCCAAGGGTCCCAGAGCTACCACAATGAAGAATGACTAAGGTGTATTTCCCATGCAATTAGAAAATCTTTAAATGCTGTTTAGTGGAACGAGAAGATCTGCTGTAGCAATATTTGAGATGGATTGGTGAGTCATCCTCCTTTTGTTGTTGTTGTAGTTGTTGTTGTTGTTGTTGTTGTTGTTGTTGTTGTTGTTGTTGTTGTTCAGTCGCACAGTCGATTCCGACCCTTTGCGACCCTATGGACCATTGATCTCCAGGCACCCCTGTCCTCCACCATCCTCCTCAGCCCACTCAGCTCGGTGCCTGCTGAGTCCACAATGCCATCTAGCCATCTCATCCTTGGCCGTCCCCTTTTTCTTTTGCCCTCCACCTTTCCCAGCATCAAGGCTTTCTCAAGTGAATCCTCTCTTCTCATTTGGTGTCCAAAGTACTTCAGCTTCATCTTTACTATTTGACCTTCTAAGGAGCAGTCAGGACTGATTTCTTTCAAGATTAACTTATTTGTTCTCCTCGCTGTCCAGGGTACTCTCAAAACTCTCCTCCAACACCACATCTCAAAGGCATCTATTCTTCTGCGCTCAGCCTTCCTAATGATCCAGCTCTCACATCCATACATTACCACTGGGAATATCATTGCTTTGACTATACGGATTTTTGTTTGCAAGGTGATGTCTCCAGTTTTCATTATGTTCCCCAGGTTTCTCATGGCTTGTCTCCCTAGAATCAGTCGCCTCTTTATTTCATGTCTGCAGTCACCATCTGCAGTGATCCTAGATCCCAAGAAAGTAAAATCCATCACTGCTTCTACTTCTTCCCCGTCTACTTTCCAGGTGCTGATAGGGCCTGTTGCCATTACAGTGATACCTCATACAACATCCAAACTTGGTTCCACAAGTTTGGACTTTATACGGATTTGGACTTTGTATGAGGCATGCAAAATCCTAGCTGCAATGCCTCATACAACGTCCAAATCCTTGTTGCGATGCCTCATACAACATTGTTTCCATAGAGATACACTGTACTGTAACAGACTTCAGGGCAAAGTCAAGGAAACAGACAGGAAACTGACAGAACTTTAAGAAATCATTGTCTAAAGGCTAAAAACATTACAAAAACATGTCAAACAACCCTGATTTTACGGGACAAACCATACAACAAGTTTTTAACTTTTGAAAACTTTATGAAGTGCAGGTTTAAAAGTTAACATGTCCCATCATGCAGCGCAGTGTTAATCTGCAGCCATGCGGCCAATCATTCATTTTGTACAAGCTACTGTAAACAATTACTGGATGGAAGCAAGGACAAAATGGATTCCAACTTGTTCCATCATCCACTGCGCCAAAGAATGGTCCAAGAACCTGAAGAATGCTGCAAAAATCCCAGGAATGCTTCTAAAAATTCTGACGAAAAAATCCAAAAAAATCCAAAGTCATCCTCAAAACCACTCCTAAACACTTTTTGCCTCATGCAAAACCCACAAGAGCAATGCACGCATGTGTCCTGCCTTTTATACTGCCCAGGCACAATGC
Organism: Bradypodion pumilum; assembly: GCA_035047305.1. Classification (NCBI taxonomy): domain Eukaryota; kingdom Metazoa; phylum Chordata; class Lepidosauria; order Squamata; family Chamaeleonidae; genus Bradypodion; species Bradypodion pumilum. The sequence continues at coordinate 12,313,816 of JAWDJD010000011.1, read as the reverse complement.
AACCTGCGGAAAAACCCAATGCCTCATACAACGTCACACGACTTTGTATGAGGCAACTTTTTTCAAGGAATTATGTGATGTTGTATGAATTCGCTGTTGTATGAAGCGGACTTTGTATGAGGTATTACTGTATCTTGGTTTTCTTGATGTTAAGTCTCAGGCCAGCTTTTGCACTCTCTTCTTTCAACCTAATCATGAGCTTCTTTAAATCTTCCTCACTTTCTGCCATTAGGGTGGTATTGTCTGCATATCTCAAATTGTTGATGTTTCTCCCAGCAATTTTTATCCCATATTGTGATTCCTCCATCCCTGCATTGCGCATTATGTGCTCTGTGTATAGGTTGAAAAGGTAGGGTGATAAAATGCAGCCTTGTCTTACTCCTTTTCCTATTCCAAACCATTCTGTCATTCCGTGTTCTGTCCTAACTGTTGCTTCTTGACTCTTGTACAGATTTCTCATGAGGCATATGAGGTGTTCTGGTATTCCCATTTCTTTAAGTACTTGCCACATTTTATTGTGGTCCAGACAGTCAAAGGCCTTGGTGTAGTCAATAAAGCAGAGGTATACTTGTTTCTGATATTCTTTTGTTTTCTCCATGATCCACCATATATTAGCAATGTGGTCTCTGGTCCCCCTGCCTCTTCTGAACCCCGCCTGCACCTCTGGCAATTCTCTCACCACGTGCTGCTGAAGTCTATCCTGTATTATCTTGAGCATCACCTTGCTAGCGTGTGGGATGAGCGCAATTGTTCGATAATTTGAACACACTTTGGCACTACCCTTCTTTGGGATTGGAACGTATACTGATCTTTTCCAATCCTTTGGCCACTATTTTGATTTCCAGATCTGCTGGCATATCGAATGCAGTAATTTGATTCCGTCATCTTTTAGAGCTTTGAAAAATTCAACTGGGATACCGTCATCTCCACTAGCTTTGTTGTTTGCAGTGCTTTTTAGGGCCTTTCTGACTTCACTCTCTAGGATGTCTGGCTCAAGTTCAATGTTCTCATCATTGTGATTATCAGTGGTGTTGACGTCCTTTTTGTAAAGTTCCTCTGTGTATTCTTTCCATCTTTTCTTAATCTCTTCTGCATCAGCTAACTCCTTGCCTTCTTTGTCCCTTATCATGGTCATTTTTGCTTTGACTGTTCCCTTGATTTCCTCAATTTTTTTGAAAAGATCTCTAGTCCGGCCTCTTGTATTGTTTTCCTCTATTTCTTTGCACTGTTCATTTAAATAGATTTCCTTGTCTCTCCTTGCTTTTCTTTGAAATTCTGTGTTCAAGTGACTGTATTTTTTCTTTTCTCCTTTGCCTTTTGCATTCCTTCTTTCCTCTGCTATTTTAACAGTCTCATCAGACAACCACTTTGCTTTCTTACACTTCTTTTCTTTTGGTATGGTTTTCCTTGCTGCCTCCGGCATGAGGTCCCACACATCTGTCCATAATTCTTCTGGTACTCTGTCTATCAATTCCAAACCATTAAATCTGTTCTTCACCTCCACCGTGTATTCCTTAGGGATGTTGTCTAGGTCATATCTGTCTGGCCTGATTGTTTTCCCTATTTTCTTTAGTCTAAGTCTGAATTTTGCTATTAGTAGGTTGTGATCTGAGCCACAGTCTGCTCCAGGTCTTGTTTTTCCTGACTGTATGGAGGTTCTCCATCTTTGGCTGCAGAGTATGTAATCAATCTGGTTTCGATGTTGGCCATCTGGTGATGTCCAAGTGTAAAGTCGCCTCTTGTGTTGCTGGAAGAGGGTGTTTGCTATGACCAGTGTGTTATCTTGACAGAACTCTATCGATCTTTGCCCTGCTTCATTCTGCGTTCCTAGACCAAACTTGCCTGTTATTCCATCTACTTTTTGATTTCCTACTTTGGCATTCCAATCTCCCAAGATAATGTGGACATCATTTCTTGATGTCTGTTCTATGAGGCCTTGTAGGTTCTCATAGAACTGGTCCACTGTGGCTTCATCTGCACCTGTGGTTGGTGCATATATTTGGATTACAGTGATATTAAAAGGTTTGCCTTGTAGTCTGACTGACATCATTCTATCATTTTTGAGATTGTATCCCATTACTGCTTTTCTCACTCTTTTGTTGATAATTATGGCTACTCCGTTTTTTCTGAAGTTTTCTTGACCACAGTGATGGTTTCCCGAGTTGAATTCACCCATCCCTGTCCATTTTAGCTCGCTGATTCCCAAGATGTCAATGTTTATTATTTCCATCTCATTTTTCACCACTTCCAGTTTTCCTTGGTTCATCGACCTCACATTCCATGTTCCTATGCAGTATTGTTCTTTGCAACACTGTATTTCTCCTCCCCCTCTCCCATCTCTCCCCTTCCTTTGATCTGTGTTAAGCATCCTGTTTCATCTATCTTGCCTCATTTGTTTTGCCTTTTGTTCTGGTCCAAAGGGTTCTCGTGGCAAAAATTTGTGGCGTGATTTGCCGGTTTCTACACCAGTAGCCTCACATCATACATGTTGTTACAGTTCAAAACAAAGTATTATCATACATATTATCAGTTCAAAATTAAAAACACAGTTCTACTTCATTTGTTATGAAAGTAAAAGTAAAAACTTAATATGAAGGAAAAGTCTACTATATCAAGTCTCTGCATTGCTATAGTTGCAGACTATATTGTTTCAGTTAAGTTACTTGCATGTTTCTTTGATTATGGCTGACAGTGGGCAGACTGCCAGGTCCTCCCTCCTCCACCTCCCTCACCTCCGCAGCCCAGGGTGCGAGCAGAGGTGGTGGCAGGCAATGGTGGATTGGTTGCTGCGGGTGATGAAAAAGGCCTATTACCCTCAGTGGCTTCTGCCAGGCCTCTCTTCCTTAGATGCTTTTTACCTCTGGGGTGGGGCCTTTAGAATAGGCCTCTTACCCTCAGTGGTTTCTGCCAGGCCATTCTTCCCTGGATGCTTCCTCCCTCTGGGGTGGGGATGGGGTCTTTGGAATAGGCCTCTTACCCTCAGTGGTTTCTGCCAGGCCTTTCTTCCCTGGATGCTTCCTCCCTCTGGGGTGGGGATGGGGCCTTTGGAATAGGCCTCTTACCCTCAGTGGGTTCTGCCAGGCCTTTCATCCCTGGATGCTTCCTCCCTCTGGAGTGGGGATGGGGCCTTTGGAATAGGCCTCTTACTCTCAGTGGTTTCTGCCAGGCCTTTCTTCCCTGGATGCTTCCTCCCTCTGGGGTGGGGGTGGGGATGGGGCCTTTGGAATAGGCCTCTTACCCTCAGTGGTTTCTGCCAGGCCTTTCATCCCTGGATGCTTCCTCCCTCTGGAGTGGGGATGGGGCCTTTGGAATAGGCCCCTTACCCTCAGTGGTTTCTGCCAGGCCTTTTTTCCCTGGATGCTTCCTCCCTCTGGAGTGGGAATGGGCCTTTGGAGTAGGCCTCTTACCCTCAGCGGTTTCTGCAAGGCCTTTCTTCCCTGGATGCTTCCTCCCTCTGGGGAAGGGAGGGGGCTTTTGGAATAGGCCTTTTACCCTCAGCGGTTTCTGCCAGGCCTTTCTTCCCTGGATGCTTCCTCCCTCTAGGGTGGGGATGGGGCCTTTGGAGTAGGCCTCTTATCCTCAGTGGTTTCTGCCAGGCCTTTCTTCCCTGGATGCTTCCTCCCTCTGGAGTGGGGGAGGGGTGGCCTTTGGAATAGGCCTCTTACCCTCAGTGGTTTCTGCCAGGCCTTTCTTCCCTGGATGCTTCCTCCCTCTGGGGTGGGGATGGGGCCTTTGGAGTAGGCCTCTTACTCTCAGTGGTTTCTGCCAGGCCTTTCTTCCCTGGATGCTTCCTCCCTCTGGAGTGGGGGAGGGGTGGCCTTTGGAATAGGCCTCTTACCCTCAGTGGTTTCTGCCAGGCCTTTCTTCCCTGGATGCTTCCTCCCTCTGGGGTGGGGATTGGGCCTTTGGAGTAGGCCTCTTACCCTCAGTGGTTTCTGCCAGGCCTTTCTTCCCTGGATGCTTCCTCACTCTGGGGTGGGGATGGGGCCTTTGGAGTAGTCCTCTTACCCACAGTGGTTTCTGCCAGGCCTTTCTTCACTGGATGCTTCCTCCCTCTGGGGTGGGGATGGGGCCTTTGGAGTAGGCCTCTTACCCTCAGTGGTTTCTGCCAGGCCTTTCTTCCCTGGATGCTTCCTCCCTCTGGGGTGGGGATGGGGCCTTTGGAGTAGGCCTCTTACCCTCAGTGGTTTCTGCCAGGCCTTTCTTCCCTGGATGCATCCTCCCTCTGGGGTAGGGGTGGGCCTTTTGGGATAGGCCTCTTACCCTTAGTGGTTTCTGCCAGGCCTTTCTTCCCTGGAAGCTTCCTCCCTCTGGGGTGGGGATGGGGCCTTTGGAGTAGGCCTCTTACCCTCAGTGGTTTCTGCCAGGCCTTTCTTCCCTGGATGCATCCTCCATCCGGGGTGGGGGTGGGCCCTTTGGGATAGGCCTCTTACCCTCAGTGGTTTCTGCCAGGCCCTTCTTCCCTGGATGCTTCCTCACTCTGGCGTGAGGATGGGGCCTTTGGAGTAGTCCTCTTACCCTCAGTGGTTTCTGCCAGGCCTTTCTTCCCTGGATGCTTCCTCCCTCTTGGGTGGGGATTGGGCCTTTGGAGTAGGCCTCTTACCCTCAGTGGTTTCTGCCAGGCCTTTCTTCCCTGGATGCTTCCTCACTCTGGCGTGGGGATGGGGACTTTGGAGTAGTCCTCTTACCCTCAGTGGTTTCTGCCAGGCCTTTCTTCCCTGCATGCTTCTTCCCTCTGGTGTGAGGATGGGGCCTTTGGAGTAGGCCTCTTACCCTCAGTGGTTTCTGCCAGGCCTTTCTTCCCTGGATGCATCCTCCCTCTGGGGTGGGGGTGGGCCTTTTGGGATAGGCCTCTTACCCTTAGTGGCTTCTGCCAGGCCTTTCTTCCCTGGATGCTTCCTCCCTCTGGGGTGGGGATGGGGCCTTTGGAGTAGGCCTCTTACCCTCAGTGGTTTCTGCCAGGCCTTTCTTCCCTGGATGCATCCTCCCTCTGGGGTGGGGGTGGGCCCTTTGGGACAGGCCTCTTACCCTCAGTGGTTTCTGCCAGGCCTTTCTTCCCTGGATGCTTCCTCCCTCTGGGGTAGGGATGGGGCCTTTGGAGTAGGCCTCTTACCCTCAGTGGTTTCTGCCAGGCCTTTCATCCCTGGATGCTTCCTCCCTCTGGGGTGGGGATTGGGCCTTTGGAGTAGGCCTCTTACCCTCAGTGGTTTCTGCCAGGCCTTTCTTCCCTGGATGCTTCCTCACTCTGGCATGGGGATGGGGCCTTTGGAGTAGTCCTCTTACCCTCAGTGGTTACTGCCAGGCCTTTCTTCCCTGCATGCTTCTTCCCTCTGGTGTGGGGATGGGGCCTTTGGAGTAGGCTTCTTACCCTCAGTGGTTTCTGCCAGGCCTTTCTTCACTGGATGCTTCCTCCCCCTGGGGTGGGGATGGGGCCTTTGGAGTAGGCCTCTTACCCTCAGTGGTTTCTGCCAGGCCTTTCTTCCCTGGATGCTTCCTCCCTCTGGGGTGGGGATGGGGGCTTTGGAGTAGGCCTCTTACCCTCAGTGGTTTCTGCCAGGCCTTTCTTCCCTGGATGCTTCCTCCCTCTGGTGTGGGGATGGGGCCTTTGGAGTAGGCCTCTTACCCTCAGTGGTTTCTGCCAGGCCTTTCTTCCCTGGATGCTTCCTCCCTCTGGGGTGGGTATGGGGCCTTTGGAGTAGGCCTCTTACCCTCAGTGGTTTCTGCCAGGCCTTTCTTCCCTGGATGCATCCTCCCTCTGGGGTGGGGGTGGGCCCTTTGGGATAGGCCTCTTACCCTCAGTGGTTTCTGCCAGGCCTTTCTTCACTGGATGCTTCCTCCCTCTGAGGTGGGGATGGGGCCTTTGGAGTAGGCCTCTTACCCTCAGTGGTTTCTGCCAGGCCTTTCTTCCCTGGATGCTTCCTCCCTCTGGGGTGGGGATGGGTCCTTTGGAATAGGCCTCTTACCCTCAGTGGTTTCTGCCAGGCCTTTCTTTCCTGGATGCTTCCTCCCTCTGGGGTGGGTATGGGGCCTTTGGAGTAGGCCTCTTACCCTCAGTGGTTTCTGCCAGGCCTTTCTTCCCTGGATGCTTCCTCCCTCTGGGGTGGGGATGGGGCCTTTGGAGTAGGCCTCTTACCCTCAGTGGTTTCTGCCAGGCCTTTCTTCCCTGGATGCTTCCTCCCTCTGGGGTGGGGATTGGGCCTTTGGAGTAGGCCTCTTACCCTCAGTGGTTTCTGCCAGGCCTTTCTTCCCTGGATGCTTCCTCACTCTGGCGTGGGGATGGGGCGTTTGGAATAGTCCTCTTACCCTCAGTGGTTTCTGCCAGGCCTTTCTTCCCTGCATGCTTCTTCCCTCTGGTGTGAGGATGGGGCCTTTGGAGTAGGCCTCTTACCCTCAGTGGTTTCTGCCAGGCCTTTCTTCCCTGGATGCATCCTCCCTCTGGGGTGGGGGTGGGCCTTTTGGGATAGGCCTCTTACCCTTAGTGGCTTCTGCCAGGCCTTTCTTCCCAGGATGCTTCCTCCCTCTGGGGTGGGGATGGGGCCTTTGGAGTAGGCCTCTTACCCTCAGTGGTTTCTGCCAGGCCTTTCTTCCCTGGATGCATCCTCCCTCTGGGGTGGGGGTGGGCCCTTTGGGACAGGCCTCTTACCCTCAGTGGTTTCTGCCAGGCCTTTCTTCCCTGGATGCTTCCTCCCTCTGGGGTGGGGATGGGGCCTTTGGAGTAGGCCTCTTACCCTCAGTAGTTTCTGCCAGGCCTTTCTTGCCTGGATGCTTCCTCCCTCTGGGGTGGGGATGGGGCCTTTGGAATAGGCCTCTTACCCTCAGTGGTTTCTGCCAGGCCTTTCATCCCTGGATGCTTCCTCCCTCTGGGGTGGGGATTGGGCCTTTGGAGTAGGCCTCTTACCCTCAGTGGTTTCTGCCAGGCCTTTCTTCCCTGGATGCTTCCTCACTCTGGCATGGGGATGGGGCCTTTGGAGTAGTCCTCTTACCCTCAGTGGTTACTGCCAGGCCTTTCTTCCCTGCATGCTTCTTCCCTCTGGTGTGGGGATGGGGCCTTTGGAGTAGGCTTCTTACCCTCAGTGGTTTCTGCCAGGCCTTTCTTCACTGGATGCTTCCTCCCTCTGGTGTGGGGATGGGGCCTTTGGAGTAGGCCTCTTACCCTCAGTGGTTTCTGCCAGGCCTTTCTTCCCTGGATGCTTCCTCCCTCTGGGGTGGGGATGGGGGCTTTGGAGTTGGCCTCTTACCCTCAGTGGTTTCTGCCAGGCCTTTCTTCCCTGGATGCTTCCTCCCTCTGGTGTGGGGATGGGGCCTTTGGAGTAGGCCTCTTACCCTCAGTGGTTTCTGCCAGGCCTTTCTTCCCTGGATGCTTCCTCCCTCTGGGGTGGGTATGGGGCCTTTGGAGTAGGCCTCTTACCCTCAGTGGTTTCTGCCAGGCCTTTCTTCCCTGGATGCATCCTCCCTCTGGGGTGGGGGGGGGCCCTTTGGGATAGGCCTCTTACCCTCAGTGGTTTCTGCCAGGCCTTTCTTCACTGGATGCTTCCTCCCTCTGAGGTGGGGATGGGGCCTTTGGAGTAGGCCTCTTACCCTCAGTGGTTTCTGCCAGGCCTTTCTTCCCTGGATGCTTCCTCCCTCTGGGGTGGGGATGGGTCCTTTGGAATAGGCCTCTTACCCTCAGTGGTTTCTGCCAGGCCTTTCTTTCCTGGATGCTTCCTCCCTCTGGGGTGGGTATGGGGCCTTTGGAGTAGGCCTCTTACCCTCAGTGGTTTCTGCCAGGCCTTTCTTCCCTGGATGATTCCTCCCTCTGGAGTGGGGGAGGGGTGGCGTTTGGAATAGGCCTCTTACCCTCAGTGGTTTCTGCCAGGCCTTTCTTCCCTGGATGCTTTCTCCCTCTGGGGTGGGGATGGAGCCTTTGGAGTAGGCCTCTTACCCTCAGTGGTTTCGGCCAGGCCTTTCTTCCCTGGATGCTTCCTCCCTCTGGCGTGGGGATGGGGCCTTTGGAGTAGGCCTCTTACCCTCAGTGGTTTCTGCCAGGCCTTTCTTCCCCGGATGCTTCCTCCCTCTGGGGTGGGTATGGGGCCTTTGGAGTAGGCCTCTTACCCTCAGTGGTTTCTGCCAGGCCTTTCTTCCCTGGATGCATCCTCCCTCTGGGGTGGGGGTGGGCCCTTTGGGATAGGCCTCTTACCCTCAGTGGTTTCTGCCAGGCCTTTCTTCCCTGGATGCTTCCTCCCTCTGAGGTGGGGATGGGGCCTTTGGAGTAGGCCTCTTACCCTCAGTGGTTTCTGCCAGGCCTTTCTTCCCTGGATGCCTCCTCCCTCTGGGGTGGGGATGGGTCCTTTGGAATAGGCCTCTTACCCTCAGTGGTTTCTGCCAGGCCTTTCTTTCCTGGATGCTTCCTCCCTCTGGGGTGGGGGAGGGGTGGCGTTTGGAATAGGCCTCTTACCCTCAGTGGTTTCTGCCAGGCCTTTCTTCCCAGGATGCTTTCTACCTCTGGGGTGGGGATGGAGCCTTTGGAGTAGGCCTCTTACCCTCAGTGGTTTCTGCCAGGCCTTCCTTCCCTGGATGCTTCCTCACTCTGGCGTAGGGATGGGGCCTTTGGAGTAGGCCTCTTACCCTCAGTGGTTTCGGCCATGCCTTTCTTCCCTGGATGCTTCCTCCCTCTGGGGTGGGGATGGGGCCTTTGGAGTAGGCCTCTTACCCTCAGTGGTTTCTGCCAGGGCTTTCCTCCCTGGATGCTTCCTCCCTCTGGGGTGGGTATGGGGCCTTTGGAGTAGGCCTCTTACCCTCAGTGGTTTCTGCCAGGCCTTTCTTCCCTGGATGATTCCTCCCTCTGGAGTGGGGGAGGGGTGGCCTTTGGAATAGGCCTCTTACCCTCAGTGGTTTCTGCCAGGCCTTTCTTCCCTGGATGCATTCTCCCTCTGGGATGGGGATGGGGCCTTTGGAATAGGCCTCTTACCCTCAGTGGTTTCTGCCAGGCCTTTCTTCCCTGGATGCTTCCTCCCTCTGGGGTGGGGATGGGGCCTTTGGAGTAGGCCTCTTACCCTCAGTGGTTTCTGCCAGGCCTTTCTTCCCTGGATGCTTCCTCCCTCTGGGGTGGGTATGGGGCCTTTGGAGTAGGCCTCTTACCCTTAGTGGTTTCTGCCAGGCCTTTCTTCCCTGCATGCTTCCTCCCTCTGGCGTGGGGATGGGGCCTTTGGAGTAGGCCTCTTACCCTCAGTGGTTTCTGCCAGGCCTTTCTTCCCTCGATGCTTCCTCCTTCTGGGGTGGGGATGGGGCCTTTGGAGTAGGCCTCTTACCCTCAGTGGTTTCTGCCAGGCCTCCTTTTTAGCATCTACAATTATCATTCAAAAATAAATTAAAAAATAAATACAGTCCAAGACTACAAATTGGAAAGCAGCATCTTCTTTAGAAATGCAGTCACATCATGTCAACCTTCATTGAAAGTTCAGTCACATGTCTTTATGCTACTTTTAGGGCCTGAGGTTGTTCAGTGGTTAAGAAGCTCACCTTATTAGCTGGAAGTCTGGAATGTTGGCAGTTCGTGACCTGGGTACTGCATGCCGGATTGAGCGCCCGTCTCTGTCCCAGCTCTTGAGGAGATGAAAGGAAAATCATTTGGGCAGTCTCTGAGCAAAGTTTCTTCCACAAAAATTCTTACAACCCAGAATAATTTCTGACACAAAATTATTACAGTATATGCTAATTTTATCTAATGTGTGACCCTTGCATCTTTTTAATAAAGAATTACATCAAAGGGAAATGGAATTTAGTGTTAAGTGACTGACACCAATGGCAGTTCAGACACATGACATCCCTCCCGTTTTCTCCTCGTCCCTCCCTTCAATCTTAACCTATAAATCTGAGTGTTAACTGTTGGAACTTGAAAAAGGATCCTACACCCGGCCATACTAGCCCGTACCGAGCATTTGTGCACTTGCCCGAAATGGGTCTGGAGGTCAACAAAGATTTCAGAAATGTGCCAGTGGGGCAGGAGACCCACAAACTCGAACAAAGGAAAAGAACCTCAATTCCCAATGTTCCTTGCACCGCAGCACAGCCAATGAGGCTGAGAGGCGCGAGCAAAAAGAATGTTGGGAAACGCGCCGCGCCCAATCAAAAACAAGGCATACGGAAAAAAACGCTGCACAAACAGAAACCACAAATGCAAAACTACAAGCCCCAGTGTCCTGCACGCCATAAGCATTCAGAACGCTGAGGAAGCTGGTGTGCGAAAATAAAAATAAAAAGCACCGCTGGGGTTCCCGCGGCCCAGCCAGCGAGGCCAGGCCGCGGCAAGGAAAGGGCCCCCCGCCACTGGGGTTCCTGTGGCCCGGCCAGCAAGGCCAGGCCATGGGAAGGAAAGCCCCCTCCCCAACGCCACCTGAAGCACCACTGGGGTTCCCATGGCTCAGCCAGTGAGGGCAGGCCACAGGAAGGAAAGCCCCCCCCCACCGCTGGGGTTCCCGTGGCCCGGCTAGCGCAGCCACGCTGCAGGAAGGAAAGTCCCCACCACCACTGGGGTTCCCGTGGCCCGGCCAGTGAGGCCAGGCCATGGGAAGGAAAGGCCCCACCAACAACTCCACCTGAAGCGCTGCTGGGGCTAAAAACAGTAACAAAAAATACACACCAAAATTATTCAAAAAATAATAACAAAATAAACAAATAAACAATTAAACCATTAATTTAAATGAAAAACACAAACAAAAACATCCACAAACACACAAAACCACTTACAAAACACCTAACAACAAAACAAAAAAACCACAAATTACACAAACAAACCAGAAAAAGTAAACAAAACCAGCAATAAACAAACCAATTAAACAAACCAAAAAATAAACCAAAACAAAAAAGAACAAACAGAAACACCGCCCAGCCCACCACCACAAAAGCAAAACAAAGAAAAACCCCAAAATAAAGAAAATCAGACAACTCACCACCACCTCATTCCTCCATGACAACTGGAACACAAATGAACTAACCAAGAGACTATGTACCGGAAGAAGCACCACCCAGAGGCCAAAAGAGAAAAAATAGTCAAAGTAAAAGAGAACCACTAGCAACCCCACCTGCAGGGCAGAAAAGTAAAAACAAGTCAAAAATACACAACAGCCCCAAACAAAAGTCCACAAAAGTAAAAAAATATATCAAAACCATAACAATACATCACACTTTTACACAAATGACAAACATTTGTTAAAAAATAAAATAAAAAAATTTCTAAAATCATGTGTTGAGTTTCAACTCAAATAAAAACCAAAAACATCAAAACACAGTTTAAAAACATTGAATGTAAAAAACATCTACTTTCACATTCCTAAAGTTTAATTCCTACAGTTACAACTATTAAAAAAAATCACATACCAAAACATTATTTGGTTAAATTAAAAAAAATGAAAAATTATATCATCCTTTGTTCTTTTTTTAATCCACAAAAACAAACCACCAAAAAACTGATCACAGTTTATAACAGCCAGGGAAAAACAAATTGTGTATAAATAAACATTTTAAAACTTTCAATTATACACTAACCTCTTTTGTACAAACATTAACACAAAAAAACCTTCCAACACAATTTAAAACAGCCCAGCACCGCCGGGCAAACTATGCTAGTAAATAAATAAAAAGCATCCCAATAAAACAGGAGGTTGTGTTTACTGCAAACCAACAACACAAGGTTTGCTCTTGTAAAACCAACTCATTTCGACAGGCTTTGCAAAGGATAATCTGAATATGATGTTCTCAAAGCCAGTCTGCTTAATGCAAGCACATTGGACAATCCTATGTATATTAGCTGGGAAATATGGCCTTCATGAAGCCTCACAAAACAATCCTGTGAATATATATTTTAGAAATAAGACCCACTGTGTTCATTATAACTTTCACCCAAGTAGAAAAACAAAGGATTGCAGAATACGTGGTTATTCCCCTGCTTCCATCAAAACCATCATCTCAAGACCTATGGTTCAGTTGAAACAGCTGCTCTTGTCTAGTGCTGCAGTTCTTGATTTCTAAGTCTTGCCTCCATTTCTTTAGTGTAACACAATGCCTATCTTCTAAAAATGTTCACCATGTGCAAAAATATGTGCAGCACATTCCATTGCCGGACCCACTCCCCAATAACGAGATGGACACTTGTAATGGATTTAAAAATTGGGCTACTTTATTTAACTTATAACTTTCTTAACGTTTGTTAAGGCAAACGGGCCGAAATAGCACTGGTAAGGACTAGCTGCTACAACAGCTCTTAAATTAGCCACATTGTATCAATTTGTTTACTTAATTAAACAAATTGTTGACCTCAGTCAGGAAGCTACTTATGACCCCAGCTTCTGACATACATCCGGTGAACTTTCAAAGGTTTTGCAGGCTGTCTTGAGCATAGCATCACCTTGTTCATGGTCCGCCTTTGATTGGCCAGCCCAACTTTCGCTCTACCTTGTCCTTCAGGTGGCCAATCAACTGCATACCTGCCGGTTTCCTAGAGGTCATCCACTTTGTCCTTACCAGTGCTAGCCGCCACAAGGGGAGGAATCTTCCACGACTCACCGTCCCCCCTGACCGCCAGCTCGGTCAACAGGCCTACTTGCAAAGAAGCCAAAAATACCGTATTTTCTGGCGTATAAGACGACTGGGCGTATAAGATGACCCCCAACTTTTCAAGTTAAAATATAGAGTTTGGAATATACTCACCCTATAAGACTACCCCTCTTCCAACGCTGGCAGACAGACAGTGCCTGCCTACACTGCTCCTTTAAGGCAGCCCATGGCCCTTTATTCCTCCCGGTAGGAGTGCCACCACAGCTGCAAGGGGTCTTGCCTCTCCCTCCCTGCTCTTACCAGGAGGGATAAAGGGCCGTCGGCCACTGGGGCCAAGCTTTTATTCAAAAACTTAGAAATAACTACCAGTAATTATCAAGTGGCTAAGACACTGACTGCGAGGCGGAAGGTCAGCAGTTCAATTCCCGAGGACTGCAGGACGGAATGAGCTCCCGCCTTTGTCCCAGCTCCTGCCAACCTAGCAGTTCGAAAGCAAGAAATTGCAAGTAGATAAATAGGGAAGGTAACAGCGTTCTGTTCGCTTTGGTGTCTAGTCATGCCTGCCACATGACCATGGAAAGGTCTGCAGCAGCAGACAGTGCTAGCTCTTCAGCTTTGAAACAGAGATGACCACTGCACCCTAGAGTTGGATACGACTGGCTTTTGAGCAAGAGAAACCTTTACCTTTACCTATTATTATTATCATGAAAGCAAGAAATTGCAAGTAGATAAACAGGGACCACTTTGGTGGGAAGGTAACAGCATTCCGTGCACTCCTGTGTTCTGAAGGCAACAGATCGTTTCATGTCCTATGGTGCTATCTGCCACTTTTTACATCAGCTCTCACAAAATTTCATGCCTGCCACATGTCCATGGAAAAGGTCTGCAGAAGCAGACAGCGCTGGCTCTTTGGCTTTGAAACAGAGATGAGCACTGCACCCTAGAGTCAGATACGACTGGCTTTCGAGCAAGGGAAACCTTTACCTTTACTAAATAGGGACCACTTCGGTGAGAAGGTAACAGCGTTCCGTGCACTCCGGTGTCTAGTCATGCCTGCCACATGACCACAGAAAGGTCTGCAGAAGCAGACAGTGCTGACTCTTCAGCTTTGAAACAGAGATGACCACTGCACCCTAGAGTTGGATACAACTGGCTTTTGAGCAAGAGAAACCTTTACCTTGACCTATTATTATTATTATCATGAAAGCAAGAAATTGCAAGTAGATAAACAGGGACCACTTTGGTGGGAAGGTAACAGCATTCCGTGCACTCCTGTGTTCTGAAGGCAACAGATCATTTCATGTCCTACGGTGCTATCTGCCACTTTTTACATCAGCTCTCACAAAATTTCATGCCTGCCACATGTCCATGGAAAAGGTCTGCAGAAGCAGACAGCGCTGGCTCTTTGGCTTTGAAACAGAGATGAGCACTGCACCCTAGAGTCAGATATGACTGGCTTTCGAGCAAGGGAAACCTTTACCTTTACTAAATAGGGACCACTTCGGTGAGAAGGTAACAGCATTCCGTACACTCCGGTGTTTAGTCATGCCTGCCACATGACCACGGAAATGTCTGCAGAAGCAGACACAGCGCTAGCTCTTTTGGCTTTGAAACGGAGATGAGCACTGCACCCTAGAGTCGGATACGACTGGCTTTCGAGGAAGGGAAACCCTTTACCTTTACCTTTAAGCCATGAACATCAATATTAAAGTAAGGCTTGAACCATCTCACTATGCGTGCAATGAGTCAATCTCATATATTTGTTTCACCTTTTAAGTGAAATGAATGAACATTTGCATGATATTCTAATTTTCCGAGTTTCACCTGTAAGTAAACCAGATAGACGTCTCTCGACCTGGGCCAGTGGAGGGGTGGGGGGTAGTCTGGACTCCCTCCTGCCCTCTGAGCATGACAAGACCCGCCTTTTTTCCCCATCCTCCTCCTCCTCTTCTCCCCTCAGCAGGGAAACTCGGAGACTTCAGGGCAGACTCAGAGCAGAGCTGCCATTAGCAGCCGCTTTAAGTGGATGAGAAAGCAGCAGCAAAGCTTGGGCGAGGGTGCCACTTCCCTCCCTCCCTGCACACTAGAGTTGGCTACGACTGGCTTTCGAGCAAGGGAAAACCTTTACCTTTACTAAATAGGGACCCGTGGAAGAGACGGGTCAGTGGAGGGGTGGGGGAGAGTCTGGACTCCTTCCTGCCCCCTGAGCACAACGAGACCTGGCTTTTTCCCCCGTCCTCCTCCTCCTCTTCTCCCCTCAGTGGGGAAACTTGGAGACGTCAGGGCAGATTCAGAACAAAGCTGCGATTAGCAGCCGCTTTAAGTGGATGAGAAAGCAGCAGCAAAGCTTGGGCGAGGGTGCCGCTTCCCTCCCTCCTTGCATGCTAGAGTCGGCTACGACTAGCTTTCAAGCAAGGGAAAACCTTTACCTTTACTAAATAGGGGCCACTTCGGTGGGAAGGTAAAGCGTTCTGTGTACATGACCATGGAAATGTCTGCAGAAGCAGACACAGCACTGGCTCTTTCGGCTTTGAAACAGAGATGAGCACTGCACCCTAGCCGGGGGAGTGAGGAGGAGGAGGCACGACGGAAAGGTCTCCGGAGCAAGAGATTGCCCGGATATCACCATTCTCAGCCTCACAGCAGCTGACCAGCGGGGAAAGCCACCCACCCCCACCACCACCGCGAGGTCTCCGGAGCAAGGGGCTGCCCGGATATCACCACCCTCAGCCTCGCAGCAGTGGTGGCGGATGGCTTTCCCGGCCAGTCAGCTGGTCCTCCACCTCACCAACTGGGGGGGTGAGGAGGAGCAGCAGCAGCAGCTGACCGGCGGGGAAAGACACCTGCCCCCGCCACCACCGCAAGGCTGAGGGTGGTGATATCCAGGCGGCCCCTTGCTCCAGAGGCCTCACGGCGGCAGTGGCAGATGGCTTTCCCTGCCGGGCGGCCCCTGGCTCCATAGTACCCGGTGTATAAGACGACCCCCGACTTTGGCACAGATTTTTTGGGGTTAAAAAGTCATCTTATATGCCAGAAAATACGGGAGGTTGATGACTCATGGAGAGAGGTGCACCCCATCTCTGCGATACAAACTGGCATCCTGTATACGGATCATGGGATGCTGGACCACGGTCCCCAAACCATACTCCTCGAAATGTCAAGCCACTGCCTGATTAACCGCCTTGCCCGGTCAATCCGATGGGGATCATCACCTCACCGGAAATATGTTCGCAGAATCATGTAAGACCACATAATCCAGACCTGTGGCCAATGTTGGCGAATCAGGGCCAGGTCCCTGCAGATGGATATGATCAGATCCAAGCCGGTGATCTGGCCCAAATCATTGCCACCCAGATGTATTAACAAAATATCGGGTGGAATGGAATTCCCATTAGAGAGAACAAAGGGAAATAGCTTGTGCCACCTCATTCCTCGAAACCCATGCCATGTCAGGTGCGCGGCGGCACGAAGCCCCAGGTGCGTGCCCGACGTAGATGAAGCAGCATGGCGAACAGCCCAAAATATATAACTGTGGCCAACAAGCAACACCCGTACCAGTGCGTCCAGGGGCTCAGGAGCTGTAAGACAACAAACAAAACAAGTGCCAGTGGGATGCTCAATGAAACATGGGGCGAACATATGAATGGAAGTGAACAGATCCCCACCGGCCCATCCTACAGATGTCATCATCCGAGTAACCAAAAGCCGCAGCCGTCAATGCAGCACCTATATGGAATGAAGGGGTACTATACCTTGCCCCTGGAAAACCCAGCTTGGCAAGTGCGGTCCCCGTAACTCTCCAAAACTATTTTGTCAAGGGTGAACTATGCTGGTGGCAGAAAAGGGCCCCCTGTCCTGTACCCCGGACAGCCGAAAATGAAGTCAGTGCAAGAACCGGGCAAATCGCCCGCATGCTGCAACTGAGCACGGTGACCATGCTGCCCCTGCCCAGTTGATCCACCTTTGAGTAACGAATGGTCAATTGGACCAATTCGTTAGAGACGGAGACGTTGTCCCACTCTAAAGCCCAGCGTGACCGGTTGTTCCGTGAAAGAGCAACCAGTTCACTCACTCTCAAGGCCCAAAAAAAAGGCCACTGTGGTGGCAGCATGAAAAAGGGCCACTTCGAACTGGTCGTAACAAAGGGCCGGCCAAGCATTCGCCTGGCTCAAGAGCAGCGCTGGGGACACCGGTTGCCACGAGTCGGTGCGAAGGCCATTTCCCAAGCCCAACCCTCCAGGACTCTGCAGATACACAAGTCCCCCATAGTATCCTGGCAGCCACGTACCTTGGCTGCAAAAGCCAAAGTGGAAAGTCGTCTGCCAATGGTACGAGGAGCCAGTCCGCGACTGTGCACGTGTACCATGTATTGAAGTACATGGTCAACCGGCACAGGCCACAAGTCCGGCAGAGGCACATTCCGACAGAACGTAAGGAAGGCCTGATAAGTCTGTTGATACACCTTACGGGTGCGGCCGGCCAGGGAAAGGCAGATGGCCCTGCTCACTTCAATTCGCCAAATGTCCACATCTCATTTGGGAGTGGAGAGGGAAGGTCCTCGGCCTGTGGGGCTAGTGCCCAAAAACAGGCCATCTGCAGGTGGGACAAAGCATCAGCGATATCATTATTAATGCCCGGAACATGCCTAGCCTTAAAAAGAATATTGTGGCACAAGGAGCGCAATACAACTGACGTACCAGGGACATACCCCTAGGTGAACGAGATGTTTGGGCATTGACAATGTGTACCATGGCAGCATTATTGCACCAGAAGTGGACTACAGAATTTTCCCAAATATCGCCCCATTACATCAATGCAACCAGGATGGGAAAAATTCTAAAAAAGTTAAATCCTGAAGCAGTTCTGTACCCTTGTCATGTGTCGGGCCACTGTCCACAGCACCATCGGCCATCAAAGTAAATGCGGTACCCCCGTGACTCCAAAGCATCGGCCTGAACTTGAAATTTTGGTGTAATGGAAAGTTCGGTCCGCCAAAAGGACACCCCATTGAAGTCGGCCAGAAAAGTGAGCCAGAGCCAAAGGTCGGCCTGCATACCCCTCGTGAGTCGGACTCTGTGGTGCTTCCGTGATAAACCCACCATAGCATCACATAGGCACCTGGCAAAAGCCCGGCCAGGAGTGATACCCCTGCAAGCAAAGTTGAGATATCCATGAAGCACCTGCAGGTCATGGAGCAAAACCTTGCGCTTGGCCAACATGGCCCAGATTGCGTCTGAAATTCGACCAACCTTTTCCTTGGGAAGCCTGGACGTCTGCGCTATGGTATCGATTTGATACCTAAAAATATTAATGTAGTGGCCAGGTCCTCGGTCTTTTCCAGGGCCAATGGAACTCCCAGTTCGGCCATTAGCCTCTGAAAAGTGACCAGCAGTCGTTCGCATGTCCCAGAGCCGTGCCTCCCTCCCAACAGGAAATCGTCCAGGTAATGAGCCACGTTTTGAACCTCAGACCGGCTAACAAATGCCCAATGAAAGAAAGAACTAAAACATTCAAAGGCTGAACAAGATACAGAACAGCCAAAAGGCATAGCCTTATCCATGAAATATTTCCCTTCAAAGCAAAAACTTAGAAATTCAAAGTTGTCTGGGTGCACAGGGAGAAGCCAGAAGGCGGATTTGATATCACACTTGGCCATCAGTGCCCTCTTACCACAGGAACGGACCATCTGTAACGCTTGATCAAAGGATGTATGTCGCACGGAACAAAGTTCCTCCAGTATAGCATCGTTGACAGATGAGCCCGCCGAGTAAGACAGGTGATGTATAAGACAAAATTCACCTGAAGACTTCTTGGGTACAAGGCCAAGTGGGGACACCTTTAGATTCTGGTATGGGGGCTCACTAAAGGGGCCAGCAACCCGGCCCTCCCTTAAAAATCTTTTCCCATGCCAAATCCTCCCTACCCCTTAATGATTGTAAATTAGGCGCATCCTGTGGTGTGCGTGCACCTATGAAAGGAATGCGAAAGCCAAACGAAAAAACCTGCTAACAAGTAGGCAGCATCTGTCCAATTGGGGTAGACACGAAGCCAATGCTGAAGGACCTCAATTTGAATTGGGGAGGGGGCCTTTGAAATTGTTGCTGGGTCTGAGGGTGCACGACCCGAGCCCTGTTGTCCATGACCTCTACCTCGTGACCCGCCGGATTGGAAGCAAGTAGTAGCCGAATGAGGTCAAGCAAGTAGTAGCCAGCACAGATGGAACACTCGTGCTTGAATTTGCACTGCTTCTGTGTACAGCCCCCCAGGGATGAGAAATTCCAGCACAGCAGGTGGGCTGGAACCCCCTGCCCCGCCGACTGGCGTGGAGATTGTGCGGAACCGGATCGCTGAACAACATGGCCACAATGGTAACGATTGCCGGAGGCAGGGCGAGACGGTGTCATGTAAAGGAGCCAAAGCAGCTGGTTGGGCTCATCCCAACTCATTTCGGGGTGGAGGGCAGCCCACATACGGAATTCCTCATTGTAAGCATTGTCCCAGAAAATCTACGTAGGCCCTGTATATATAATGTCCAGATACTGGATCAACAGGATAGCCAGATCTGGGCGGATCCTAATGGACACTGTGGCGTAAATCAAATAATCTGGCAGCTAGATTGCCCAAGTATGTGGAGGTTTACGACGATGGGCTAATTCCTTATCCCAGTCATCCTCCCCCTCTTTCTCCTCCCTAGTCGGTTCCCTATTTAGGAGACTAAATAAGTCCACATATTTATGGCACCAGATCTTATCTCTGGTCACCGGCAAAAGGTGATCCCCCAGTGGCAATGAGATAGCAGCAGTCGGTATTGCCGAGCTAGGGACCGTATGATAGGCTGTATTCACCGGGAGCCCATAAGGCCAAATTGGATATGACACAATGGGTCCTGCTGGCAGGACCCCGGGTGGTACCAGTGGGTACAGCGCCCTCCAAAGGTTAACTTGCGGGGTTAAAAACCTGTGTCCCTGCGATGGAACGACTGGAGCTGACTGCTGTGGCCAAGGCCAATGAGCCGCGGAGGTTGAAGGCCAGGAACCCATGTAGTGTAAGCTGAATTGACCTCCATATTCACCAGATGCACTCCCCCAGCTGCCCCCACCGGGGGTTCCAGCTGGTGTGGAACGTCAGGGCTCACGGCCGAATTAGAGCCCGCTGGACCAGGCACACATGAGTCCATGATGCCAGAGCCATCCACCTGGGTGGAAGTGGGCTGGCTGGCCGGAGCGGCCCCAGTTGGTTGAGGCACCAAAGGGGGCCGTGCGGCCTCCAGTTGTTGCACTCTCTGATCGAGTAATGCAGACAACCAGGGCCAGTCCATATTTGCCTGGTTAAACCCCCTGCGATGCGGGCTCCAGGAGGGCCCCGGCAACAAAAGGCAAGGCCTCTTGCAAGGCATGCTGTCGTACCCCCCTAGAGGGCCCCGGGAATCCCCCCAATGTGGCGGCAGGGATGGGCGCTGCCCGAACAGGCTCGGACCTGGCCCTGCCTTGCCCAGAGGCCTCATTGGGGGCTGTAGGTCCTGGCCTCATCTGAGCCCTACGACTCAGGGGAAGTCTGGATTCTGGCCTGGGAACTGGGGCCCTGGCGCCCGATAGAGGCCTCGTGGGGGTCGGTGCTGACCTGGGCGGCCCGGTGCGGTGTGTCCGCAAAGGCCCGCCCAAGCAGGCCCTCTTCTTCGGTGCCATGGCGCAGAGGTTCGATGGAGGGAGGAATACCACCCACACCAGTGGCAAGCGGCCCGCACAAGGCCCTAGTCCGGCCAGGGGGCCTATAGCCTCCACTGCATGGCGCCTGCTGTGAAGGTGGCTCAGGCGGCGACCCTCGCAGCCCACAAGGGCACCACGCCCTAATGAGGAGATCTGTGGCCAAACACCACAAAAATTGGCTCCGATGGAGCCCGGGGAGATCGGCTGGGAAAGGGAACCAAACACGCCCTTGGCCCAGCTGATCAACTTGCAAAGCCAGCGAGGGCGTGCGGAGCCTTCCCCTTTTTAAAGGGAAGCTCGGCTCCACCCCCTCACACGGCCGAAGTGCCCGGCGGGGCTGGCAAAGTGCACGGCAGCCATATTGCTTGCCACCGCACGTCCCTTCTTCCAGTTGGCAGTTTGCAAAGTCAAAAACTCTGAGACAAGTGGACAGATCTGTCTTTACTTTAGAGAAGGTGTACTTATATATGGGCTGCATGCACCAGGACACCATCAGGCTATGACTGGCCAACGTGGGCAGACAATGGCCTCTCAGATTTCACTGAACTGCAAGTCCCATCATCCCTCACCCTTAGATTTACTTGTTAGAATTTCTGGGGTTGCATTCCAACAACAACTAAACAGGGCTGTAGCCAGGGGTGGCCAGGCTGGGCATTGCCCACCATGAGATAGCAAACAAACAAACAAATTCTTTATTACAGCCCAAGGCCAGTGTTACAATATCACAAAATCAAGCTGCTTGACACAAGTGAAGCAACCTAATAAAACTATCACAAAATCATGAACACCAGATTATATATACAATAGCAACATACAACCAGAATTTCAAGGGTTGTTATTTCTATGTCCTGCAGACATATTCTATGACAGTCAAGTTTTAATCTGGAAGCATTTTCCTTATTCCTTTGATTTTATCTTGCCTTTACGAATACAAGTTACATACCATGCGAATCTAGCGACCGCTATCGTCGTATCTTGCCCTTCACCCGATAAAAGAATATTCAGTGTCCTGACTTTATTGTTAGAATTCAAGTTTGGGAAAACACTAAAAAGGTCTCTCCTGGGTTTATTATATAGGGGACACTCTAGCAGAATATGCTCAGAGGTTTCTGTCGTATTTAACTGACATGGGCATAAGTGCTAGGCCTTTCTTAAAGAAATCCTCCCTGTAAGAGGAGGGAAGCATGTTATAACGAATAAGTGTGCAGGAACATCTATGATCAGGATTTCTTATTAAAGACAAGTATGCTAAGGGCTTAGCAACATTGAAAGTTGATCTATCAAACAATGGGGAAACTAGTTTACTTAAATCATTTTGGCGATGTATATCGAGAATTCTTTGTTTTATTAACTCTCTAACATGAATAGATCCTAAGGAAAGAACATAAGGTTTTGAAATGCCATAAGTGGTTAGTGTCCTTTCAAGAGAGCTAATCCATGGTGGCATCCAAGGTTCGGACATCACTAGTTTGAGTAAGCCAGATGGGGCTAACAGAATTCTTATCCAATAATTAGTCACATTTACTAACAGTCTCGCTCGCACTGTATATATTCCAGTTTCTAATCTCAAAGCTGTGTTGGAAATACTGCAAGGGGACTGTAAAATTGTCCTAAGAAACTTTGATTGCGTGACCTCAAGCGGATTTATGTTTGAGTCAAAATACAGAGGGGATCCATACAACATTTGGGCAAGCGACTTTGCTGAAAAAAGTCTAAGGGCCGCAACTACATTATGCCCACCTTTCCTCCGAAGGAAGTTTTGTATAGCAGCTGCACTTTTTTTTGCTTTAGAAGCTAAATACATTGTATGTAACTTCCTGCACCCATTAGCCTGAAATATCACTCCTAAGTAGCTGTAATGAAGGACCTGCTCTAGTACCTGGTGGTTTAAATGCCATCGATGTATTTTGCGCTTTATGGCAAAAGCCATTATTTTCATTTTTGAATAATTAACCACAAGTTGGTTTTGAGAGCAATACTTAGCAAGCAAACGCAGGGCCCTGCATAACCCCACCTGTGTTCTTGAAAGCAGAACTGCATCGTCTGCATAAAGTAGGATTGGGACATGTTTGCTGTCTAATTTGGGTGGATGGTGATCCCTGCATTGTAAGTACTCGACGATATCATTGATGTATATATTGAATAAGATTGGTGCTAAGACACAGCCCTGTCTACCTCCTCGACTTGTTTTTATAGAGTTTGACAGATGTCCCTGCTCACTGCACTTCACCCTTATACTTGTGTTGCCATGAATCGCCTTTATAAGAAACAATAATCGTTGGTTAATGGATGCTTTCTCCAGTTTCTCCCATAGTAGAACTCTTGAGACAGTATCAAAAGCATATTTCAAATCAACAAATGCTGCGTATAAAGATAGAGAGGAATTAGAAGAATATTTGTTAATAAAGTACTCAAGGATTACACAATGATCAAGCACAGAGCGGCCTCCTCTAAAACCACCTTGTTCATCGGCTAATAACTTAGTATCCTCAACCCAATCTTGGAGCTTCCCTAGAAGATGGCTTGCATAAAGTTTACTAAGGATGCTCATGAGGCTGATCGGCCTATAGTTGGCAGGGTCGCCGCGACTTCCATTTTTGTGAATTGGGCAGATGACTGATACCTCCCAGCTCTTAGGGAACTGTCCTGTTTTGTCAATTATCGTAAACAGTCTTGCCAGGACTGGGGCCCACAACTCCGAATTTGATTTAATTAGGTTTGGGGTTATTTGATCAATGCCGGCAGCTTTCCCGGATCTTAATCTACTTATTAAAGATTTTACCTTACAGATCGATACTGCATTCAATGGGGGGAGGTTATTGCTACTGGCTGTATACCCACTGGATGTATCACTTGTATCCAAAGCTAGATATAATTCATGAAAATGTTTCTCCCAAATTTCTGGGAGTATAACAGATGGCATATGGGGACTTTTAGAGCAACTGGACACTAAGTTCCAAATTTTGGAATGGTTTTTTTGCTCAATTGCTTGACTTAGCTGATCCCAAGCTCTATTACATTCTTCAATCTTTTTATGTTTAATTATCTTTTTGTATTGTACCTTGGCTATAGATAGTTCTGTCCACAAGCTATCCATAGGGTTTAAACAATATTCTCTGTATTTAAGTCTCCGGGCACCTTTTGCCTAGAGGCACTCCTTATCAAACCATGATTTACTTTGAGTGCCCTTGGCACTTCCGTAGCATGAGTTAAAACCCTCAAGGGCTAAAAGAATTTCCTTCAGTAAAACCTCAAAAAGTTCTATTCCCACTCCCATGTTTACGTTGTTCATATATTTATCCAAGATCTTGTTAAAGTCTTGAGTCTTAAACAGATCAGATAAAATCTTGGACATATCCGCTTTCCACCTAACTGGATTTAGTTTTGTGTTTGTCCCTGAGTCTCAGATTACTTGACGGTAACTTGAGCAAGAGATTTAATGGCAAGTGATCGCTGTCGTGGTACGAGGAAACCTTAAATTGGTCCACGAACCTGACTGTCTCCATTGAGACAATGAAATAGTCGATCACACTTTTCCTTTTCCCAGACCAGAAAGTAAATTCGGCTGGATGATCCTCTTGGACTGAGCCATTCAGTGCCCAAAGATCCAGATTGAACAACATCCTAGCCAGGAGGCTACCTGCATAATTTGATTTTAGATCCTTTGAGTGTCTATCAAAGGGAAGTGGTGATTGATCACTACTCAAGTAAGGGATGATATAATTTAAACCTAGGTATTTGTCGTTTGGTCCCAGTCTAGCATTAAAGTCTCCACACAATATTACAAGTGCTGTGGGATGGTCAGTTAAAAGAATATTCAAGTATCTTTCTAGTTCTGACCAATCCCTGTCGGACTCTATCTTGTTCCTGGCAGGGGGGGATATAGATATTGATTACCAAAATAGTAATTTGGCGGTAGCTAATGAGGATGGCCATACCCATGTTGTGACATGAGGGTAAGTCAGAGACATTAACTGCTAGTGATGTGGCCACCAGGATAGCCAGGCCCCCCTTTGCTCGGCCATGTGATGAAGGGATAGCTGCCAGGTCTGATGAGGCATAGCCTCTTAAGAAAGGGGGGTTTGTAATCCATGTCTCTTGCATAATGACCACATCAAAGTTTGAGAGGTAGCAACAGATCGTGGGGTCCAATACTTTAATAGTCCAGCCCATTCCATTCCATGAGATGAACGATAAATTTTCATCATGGTCCTCATTAGACAGGGGTCTGATTGGTTGTCATTCACAGTTTATCTGATCAAAGAGGCCTTCTGAATCAAAGACGATGCAACCATTGGCCTCTGATATTGGCTGCTCCCTCGGATGACGAGTTCGGAGGTCATTTTCCTGTGCCGGATTGGTCTTGTTAGAGCAAGAAGGATCTTTACTTAGCGGGTTGACCACATCACCAAGAGGAGCCGATTGCTGTTGCTGTATATTAAAACATTTGGTGATGGTTTTTAAGGAGTTAGCATGGATGTCAGCATGACACTGTTTTAGGGCTGGGTTACCTGGTCTTGGCCTGTTTGTAACACAGGAGTCTGTTACATTGGAGGCATTTCCTTGTGTACTAAGCATTGCCCCTGTTTCCTTACTCCTAGCCGGTACCCCCGAGTCTTGATTGCCCATGGATATAATTGTCATAAGTATGTCTTTAAGGCTGTCTAATCTATGCAAGATTTCCATCTGCTCTGTCTCAGGTAGGACCCCGAATGAATGAATTAATGCAAGCTCCTCGTCATCCGGGGTAACTGGCTTGTGATCATCCTTGTGATCATCCTTCCGAGTCCTTAAGTTGTTAGGAATGCAGGTACTTGATTTGAAGGTTGGTAAAACTCTTTCAGCTTTCCCATCATCTATGCTCGCCTTTTTTGATCTGGTAGCTTGAAGATTGGTCATAGAATTAAGGAGTGGAATCACAGCATTATCTTGGAATACCCTTTTTGGGAATATCTGGAAAGTTGCTAAATACTGGTTCATTTTGAGAAGCATACCAGGTATAGTAGTCCGACTAAAAATTAGTAGAATATGTTTGAACCCCGGCAGAATTGAAAGCCAGATTATCTTACGTAAATCTAGCTGGCTACTTTGACATCTTAAAATCTGGGTTAAGGAAAGTTTGACTGCTGACTCAGAGGACCAACGACCGTAGTTGTTATTTGACATTGCAATTTGGAGGGCAACCTGGTTTGTTTGCAATATACGAGAAAACTTGGTAGACGCTGTGCTGGCAAATCGGCCTTCTACCGCCGGCCCACAGGAACCTCTGTTTAGGATTTGATTATATTCAGGGCAGTACTGGGATTTATTTCTTGCTGATTTATTGGCTTCCTTAAGGTTCTTACCACATATTGTTGGATAGTTTTCAGGGAATGGTTTTATCTGCTCTAGTTTGCTTTCTATTATCTTCAAAGATTTAAAAATGGTTGCAACCATCTGGTAAATTAAAACACATTGCTCTGCTATAAAATTAGTCTTTATATCCACCAACATTGAGTTATCATCACCAACCCTCATATCCTTTGCTTCCGGCTTCTCTCCCATGTTGTTGACATTGTCCATATCACCTGGAGGGAGGGAGGGGCAGGTCCTTGATTGCTGAGCTTTGCACAACTCAAGAGTTCGGCATCCACCTGGCTTCTCGTTAAGTTCTTCCACTTCATTAAGCTTTCCCCCAGCCACTGTATTGGAGACTGTAGCTAAAACATCAAACTTGTTGGAGGTAGGGAAGTCAGCACACAGATTTTCTCTCTCCTCCCTTGCAAGAAAAATATCTAACTTCATTTGCTTATCAGTCTCAATTTGCTTGGGTGTTGTGTTCTGATGGTTTTATCGTACACATGGATTACAATGTATCTGAGCCAATGTAACCTTGCCTATAGCAACAATGTAACCTTCAGCTGTATCATATAAACCCTGTAATAGGACGCGAGCTAATGACCACCAGCTGGCAGCAGCGAGCGTCCAAGCTCTCTTGGTCCGAACTCATCAAAGGCAACAGCGCGGGAAGTTTTCCCGCCACCACCTACACCTGGACAAGAAGGGCGTGACCCGCAATGACGTCACGCAGACAGTGGCCAATGGGCTACCATGGCACCACGTTCAAATGTATTACTGCTGTATATAAAGAGCTATCGATCCACCATTACCTCATGTTCCCTCTGTCCACGATGCAATAAACCTGAGTTAACCCAGCCCGAGGCTGTGTCCTGTGTCTTGGTTTGCATACACCAAATTGGCGACGAAGGTGGGATGATGGATCCCCACGGAACAGCCAGGGCACAGAGCGGGTTCAACATCACCAAACCGCAAGACTGGGAGCTGCTTGAGATGGACTTCCAGGCGGCACTGGTGGAACTCAGAGTCAAAGGAGACGACGAGGAGAGGAAGAGGGCCATCCTCACCAGAATGCTCGGGATGGAAACCAAGCGGACGCTGGTGGGCATCATCGCTCCGAAGAAGGTGAGCGAATTTAAGGCGGACGACATCATGAAGCTGCTGCGAGAGCGTTTCTGCCCCTCGAGGGCAATGTTTCCCGCTCGGAGCGCGTTTTGGAGGCGAGTCCAAGCGCCGGATGAGTCGGTTGAGGCATTCGTGGCCGCCATGAGGATAGCCGCCGCCCCCTGTAAATGGGGCGACATCCTAGAGATGGCCCTCAGGGACGGCGTGTTGTGTGGCCTGAAAGACAAGGAGGTACAGCGCAGCTTGATGAACAAGGAGCCGCCACCCACGCTGGCAGAGGTCGTAGAGGCCGCGGAAGCCGCAGAGTCCACGAATGCTGGAGTGGACGAGATGCACCAGTGGCGTGAGTGGCGTCCTAGAGCCGGCAAGGCGGAAAATTCGGTGCACGGGAAGTCCGGACAGTCGGTGCACGCAACTCGACGGGCCTCAAAGTCGTCTACGGAAGGCAGCGACGGCGAGGAGGTCCAGAAGGTCCGAAAGGGTGGTCGACGCTGCGAGGGTTGCGGAGCGGCCCATGAGCGCGCGAGATGCCCGTTCAGGAAGGCCGAGTGTTACACCTGCGGCCGTCGGGGGCACATCGCCAAGGCATGCAGAAAACGGAAAGAGGGCCGGAGGCAGTCACAAGACCGTGCGGCCAGACCGGACCGTCCAGCGAGGCCCAAAGATGGCGCCCAGACCACGAGGAAGCAGGACGGCGTGGGCCGCGTCTCGGACGACAGCGAGGACGACGCCCCAGTGTTCAGCGTGTCCGCGGGACAGTCCCATTACTTCGTTGAGGTATTAGTACAAGGGGCCCCTATTAAGATGGAAATTGACTCGGGGTCCTCCTATTCCATAATTCCCCAGAAAGAGTTCCTGAAAATCGACCCCCACGTGCGGCCCAAACTTAAAGCGTTGAGGTCCACGCTACGAGACGTACAGGGAAACAGCATTCCGGTGTTGGGGGTCGGGAAATTTCGGGTCAATTTTAAGAGACATTCTGCGGAACTGCCCCTAGTTGTCCTCAAGGGGGGAAGCTGTAGCCTCCTAGGGACACAGTGGTTTCAGCCCTTAGGTTTGTTCATAGGGGGAGTGCATACCGTGGGGGGGGACCCAATACAAGCGGTTTGCGATGCGCATCCCGCCGTTTTTAAGAAAGGACTCGGAAAGTTCAAGGGACCCCCTGTAGCTTTCGACATAGACCCGGAGGTCCGCCCGATAAGACTCAAACCGCGCAGGGTGCCGTTCGCACTCAAGGACAAGATAGAGGCGGAGCTGGACAAACTGGTGGGCCAGGGGATTCTTATTCCTGTTGATTCCGCGGAGTGGGAAACTCCAATTGTAACGGCTCTAAAGGCTAACGGGGAGGTGCGCATTTGCGCTGATTATAAGTGTACAATTAACAAGGCGATCCGCCCTAATGCATACCCGGTGCCAGTGATCAGCCACCTTTTGGCCAGGCTGAATGGGGGAAAGTGTTTTGCTAAACTCGATTTGGCACAAGCCTATCAGCAACTTCCTGTGACCCCCGCCACGGCCGCGGCACAAACGATAGTTACACACAAAGGAGCGTTCCAGGTGTCGCGGTTACAGTTTGGCGTGAACTCGGCACCCGGCCTTTTTCAGTCGCTTGTGGAACGCCTCCTGAAGGGTCTGGAGGGGGTGTTGCCTTATTTTGATGACGTGTTGATAACAGGGGGGAGTGAGGCTGAACTGGCAAAGAGGTTGGACAAAGTACTGACCGTGTTCGAGAAAGCGGGGCTGAGATTGAGGAAGGACAAATGTGTCTTTTTCGAAACCGAGGTCGAGTTTTTAGGGTTCCGGATCACACCCGAGGGGATTAAGCCGTCTAAATCCAAAGTAGCAGCCATTAAAAAGGCCCCTCGCCCCACATCCAAAACCGAGCTACAGTCCTTCCTGGGGCTCCTCAATTTTTACCATACATTCCTCCCGCGGAAGGCGTCCGTGGCCGAACCGCTCCATCGGTTACTTAAAAAGGAGGAGCCATGGATGTGGGGTGACGAGCACGAGAGGGCGTTCAAAGAGCTAAAGCAACTCCTAACATCTGAGGCAATCCTGACGCACTTCGACCCCAAACGGCCAGTGGTCCTAGTCTGTGATGCATCCCCGGTGGGGGTGGGGGCGGTGCTTTGCCACGTGTTGGAGGACGGAAGGGAGGCCCCGGTAGCGTTTTACTCAAGGTCCCTGTCCCAAGCGGAGCGAAATTACGCACAAACCGACAGGGAGGCGTTAGCAATAGTAGCGGGAACCAAAAAATTTCACGATTTTTTGTATGGCCGCCCGTTCAAAATCGTGACCGATCACAAGCCACTGTTAGGGATTTTCACGGCAAGCAAGCCCACGCCGCAGATCCTGTCCCCGAGAATGCTGCGCTGGGCTATTTTCCTCAACGCATACCAACATGAGTTGGAGTACCGGCCCGGAAAGGAGATCAGCCATGCTGATGCACTTTCGAGATCCCCTTTGCCCTTGTCGGACGACCAAAAGGCGAGAGTAGAAAGAGACCGCCAGGTGTTGCTAATTGAGGTTTTAGACGCACCCCCAATAGTACCAGCCGACATTGCTAGGGCGACAGGCAAGGACAGAACGCTGGAGAAAGTTAGTTCATGGGTACAGAAGGGGTGGCCGGCATCGTCCCCGAGTACAGAGTTCGACCCTTTCTTTCGGAAAAAGCTAGAGTTGTCCCTAGAAAGGGGGTGCCTTTTGTGGGGCCAACGGGTGGTGGTCCCTACGCCCCTGCGGACGAGGGTGCTCGAACTGCTGCACGTCGGCCACCCGGGCATAGTTCGTTCAAAGGCGCTGGCCCGGAGTTACTTCTGGTGGCCACAGCTGGACGCGGACATTGAGCACATGGTCGGCACTTGCGAGGCATGCCAGGGATCCTGACCTGAGGCGGCCCGTCTTCCGCATAGGGAATGGGACACAGCAAGGGGGCCATGGTCCAGAGTGCACGTAGATTTCGCTGGCCCATTCCGAGGAACCATGTTTCTCCTGGTGGTGGATGCGTTCTCCAAGTGGCTGGAGGTTATCCCAGTAAAGAGCACGTCCTCCGCCACGACAATTAGCCAGCTAAGGAGAGTCTTTTCCACGTTCGGTCTACCCGACACTTTAGTCAGCGATAACGCTAGTTGTTTCACCTCCGCTGAGTTCGGAGCATTTATGGGGGCAAACGCCATTCGGCATGTTACATCCGCACCGTTTCACCCGGCCACGAATGGCCAAGTGGAACGGCTGGTGCGTACAACAAAGGACGCGCTGCGGCGCATGGGCCCGGGGGACCTGAATCACCAAGTATGCCAGTTCCTCTTAGCGTATAGGGTAACCCCCTTAGCGTCAGGCTACTCGCCGGCAGAGCTCTTGATGCGGCGAAAACTGACCACGATCCTGTCCAAGCTAGACCCGACGAGAGTCGAGGATAAAGGGAAAAACATAGGGTTGGCAGTCTCGAAAGGTTTCGCCGCCGGTGACCCTGTTCACTGCAGGAACTATTCCAGCGCAGGACCAGCCTGGGTACCAGGGACGGTTGTAGAACAGACGGGGCCAGTGTCGTACCGGGTCGAGACTAACACCGGCCTCCTCCGGAGGAGGCACGCAGACCAACTGAGGCACCGAGTGAGTGGGCCAGTCAGTGGGGCTCAGCAACAGGATTCAGCGTTAGGGTTCTCCCCCACCCGCTTAACCCAAGGGGGAGACAGCAGTGGACAACAGTCCCAAGCAAGGGGGGAAGGCAGAAGCAGCGGCCCCGACTCATACCCTTTTGATACGCCAGTCCTATCAGGGGCCGGGGAAGGGGGAGAGGAGTTCGCGACCGCTGCCCCCGATTGTAATTTTGATTTTGATTTTGCGAGCCGGGGGGGTTTTCAGGAGTGTTCCCCCACCCATCCAAGCGAGAAGAGGGGTTTTTCGTTAGCCCCCAGTGCCCCCGGTTCCTCCCTAAGAAAGAGCACACCTCCCAACAACGCCGCGGAGCCGCGGCAAGTCACTAACGAGTCTCCCTCTCCAATTACAGGACAGGAAACCAGGGGACAAAGAGAAGGTAGCAAACCCGGGGAGAGACAGCCCGCATCGAGACCCCAGCGTGTTCGAAATAAGCCATCTTGGCTGAGAGACTTTGTCTCCTAAGGGGGGGGGGGGAGTGTGTTTAAGTGTGGGCTCGAGACTTTGTCTCGTCCTAGGGGGGAGGGGTGTTGTGTTCTGATGGTTTTATCGTACACATGGATTACAATGTATCTGAGCCAATGTAACCTTGCCTATAGCAACAATGTAACCTTCAGCTGTATCATATAAACCCTGTAATAGGACGCGAGCTAATGATCACCAGCTGGCAGCAGCGAGCGTCCAAGCTCTCTTGGTCCGAACTCATCAAAGGCAACAGCGCGGGAAGTTTTCCCGCCACCACCTACACCTGGACAAGAAGGGCGTGACCCGCAATGACGTCACGCAGACAGTGGCCAATGGGCTACCATGGCACCACGTTCAAATGTATTACTGCTGTATATAAAGAGCTATCGATCCGCCATTACCTCATGTTCCCTCTGTCCACGATGCAATAAACCTGAGTTAACCCAGCCCGAGGCTGTGTCCTGTGTCTTGGTTTGCATACACCAAATTGGGAGAGTTCACAGCAGTGAACCGGCCTGTCTTTCCCTTTTCCTCTGCCTGTGGTGTTGAGGAGATAAGGTTTCATTTTCCTTTCTTTTCGTCATTTGACCTTGTAAGACTACTAGCAGGTACTGTAACCGTGGAAGCACTATAAAACTGCTACAAACAGGACAGTGAACTAAAATTAAATAGGATAAACTTGCTCACAGACCCAGCCGCTGTTGGGTGGCGGGGTTCAGCAAAAAGACTGATAAAATTGTTATTCTAAAAGATTATTCTAAAAACTTCATTATGATAATACTCTTGCCCATTCCGAAAAATCATCTAAGTAGAATTAACTGGCTGCAAAAACTGTAGTTTAAAATAAATAAGATAAAAGGACAAGGATATGAGAGCAGAGGAAAACTCAGCCTCACCTCTCCATGCTGGAACCGAAAGTCCCGTGAGATAGCAGTTTGCCCACCCTGAAACTCCTGGCTGCTTATATTTATGACATATCTGGCTGGACATCCTGCTACAGTAATGGAGTAAACCGTACAGCCAGCGACTCAATGCCGAGTGTCAGGTGGCGGTTAACTAACCTGACTCCCTAAAGGGGCCAATGACTACAGGTGGATGAGCCCTTTAGGTGGGGTGATGGTCTCCTCAGTGGAGGAAAAGCCACTGGAAACCATCACATTGGGCCGAATGGCAAAATGAATGGAGGAGGAACTCTGATTCTCAACAGTCATAGAGGTGGAAGAGGCCATGCCAGATGGACTGGCTGTGAAGGTGCACCTTGTCCATATCCTCAAGACTGTGGCAGTCCATTACAGTCCCGATGTTAAATCCTGCATGTCTCATTTCATATGCGCCACAGGAGATGGCTTTGTGATCATAGGGGTCACTTCATGGCAAACAGGGATCCACCTTAAACAAATTCACAGCCATGACATTTTTCCTGCTTCAGGAAACATGCATTCTCAGATAAGAGTTGCAGTTGACAACAAAATATATATTGTTGCCCATCCTGAAAAAATATGTTGCCCATCCTGAAAAAAATAAAAGTTCACAAGTCTCTCAGTTACACTGATTCAAATGGGCCTGCTCCAATTGCAGTTTACTACTGGATTTCACTTCATGACAACCTAGCAATTCAAAAGCAAGAAATTGTATGTAGATTATTAGGGATCACTTTGGCGGGAATGTTAAGAGTGTTCCATGCACTTCAGCATCTAGTCATGCCTGTAACATGAATACGAAAATGTCTGCATACACAAACAGACCTTTTCTATGTTAACTAACATGTTATTTTTTTAATAAAAAAAACTTTTAAAGGGGGAAGATTAAAATGACGTCTCCATATACCTTTGACTTTATTGGTTTTCACCAATTGTGTGGGCTTGAAATTCATCAGTGGTACACTGATTTTAGATAGAGGATGAGATCTATATCTGGTGGAACATCTTTTGTTTCTTTATCAGGTTCTGTTGCACAGTGCAAGTTTTAAGCACCAAATGAAAAGTTAAATATAGCCTGTTTTAAGCACTGGCAACCGATACAATTAGCATTCCATAGATGTAATTCCAGCCAATTTTGCGTGAGCAATGCAAGCGCGGTGCCAAAATGGCCGCCGCGCTCTTTGCGGGCCCCCTACCCACCCGGACTTGGACATCCGGGTTAGTTAGGGGGCATGGCCACCCCTCCATAAAAGGGGTGGCCATGAGGCAGCCTGGCTGCCATTTTACGAAGCAACGGAGCGGAGAAGTTTGCTCCGTCGCTTCCTCCCCTGCTCGCCTCTTTTGGAGGCTCCTTTTTCTAAAATTTTCAGATGAGAGACATTTACATGTCTCTCTCTTTTAAAATCAGTACCGGACTGCAGTGGCTCAGGTGGCTAAGATGCTGACCGGGAGGTAGAAGGTCAGCAGTTCGATTCCTGAGTACTGCAGGAAGGGATACGCTTACTCAGGCGGCCCCCTTGGTCGCGCCTGGGGGGGCTCAGCCCACCCCCTCTACTATTTGGGGGTGCCACCGGACCATGGGGCTCGGATGGCACAACGCAGGTGGATGGTGGGGTCATTAGATGCGCTGCCACCAATGGGCCCAGGCTGAGGGCTCGGGCGGTGGGCGGCACAGGCCTGCCCCACTGGGGTTCTTACCCCCGCTGCTTCTTTGCCCCCCCCCTTGGGGCATAGCGGCCCACTTGGGCACGGTGCGGCTTTCCGCCCCGCCGTCATTCCTGCACTTCATGGGCCGGATTACTGAGCATCCCCCTGTTCTGGCCAAGGATTATCACATGGGTTTATCCCGCATCAATCACCTGGTTGGGCCATCCAGCCCATCCGGCCCACCTTGTCCCGGTGGGTTAGATGCTGTGGATGCTTCCCTGCCTGCAATTTGGCACTGGGGGCATCAATGAACATTGCTCCACCACCTTCGATGGTGGGCATGCCAACTCGGCGGTTCCGGCCCATAGGCCGGCCATGGCTGTGCAGCGGGCTGCCAACAGGGTTGAGCTGCTGAAGGCCCTCAGGCCAGCGCAGGCTGGCACCTCGCGGCTCCCCATCCGGCCTGGACGCACTGGGACACAGAGCATCCTGGTTCTTACTGGGGTGACCGCTCCTATGTTTTTACTTAATTTCTCTGGGGCCCGAATGGCCGATTATGCATTTACTCACTCTAATCCGTGCCAACGGTGGTTCTGCCAACAGCCGGTTACTCTATACCCCTGGGTGACCATTTCTCCTGGGCTATTAGCAAGACTATGGGACTTGGGGGATATATTCACATTTTTCCCCTCCTGCAACATTAACACACTGATGAGTGCATTGAGGGGCAGGATGACAGGGACAAGGAGTTGCCCAATTGCCGCAAGCTGCCTCCCTATGTGCCAATTGGTTACCGGCCTATTGGGCATCCGTGGCAGGATATGTAAGGGCCCATCCTGGTTTGGCCATCCCAATGGTCCAGTGCTTGGACAATGATTACCGGGCTGTGGTGGCTTTTCCCTGGCCCGTCATGGTTAGCTTAGGTCAAGACCTTATGATTAGGGCGGGCCTTCACCCTGAGATGCCAGCGATGAGCCCTGCCAGCACTTGTAGTTAATATATATGACTCCTACGTGGCAGCGCTTATGCTCCGTATGGAGGGCCTACTTTCGGGCAACCACATTTGTCCCTTGATCTGGAGCTCTCAGATTGTTAGCTGCTGCCATCTTCAACAGGGAACGGGTTTTTGCAGGGCACTCGAAATGGATTATGTGCTGCTCTATTAGGATTGAGCTCTGTGGAGGCTTCGCTCCTCAAGGGCTGATCAGCCGGTAGAGGGTACTAGCCTGGCGCTGCCATAGGTCCGGTTGCTTCCCCACAGGTGTTTGTGGCAGTGCATGGTTCACGCCCTGGCCTGTCGTTTGCTACCAAGCCGGGTCTATCCTTACTGAACTAGAATTGGTACCCATTCCTTCCGGTTAGGCGCCGCATCAACTGTGGCTGCGTTTGGGTGCCTGGAGCCTAACATATGTTGCATGGGCAGGTGGGGGTTTGCCCAATTTTTCTGTCTGCCCATCCCTTCACTGAATGAGTGCCTTGTTCTGCCCTTTATTCCCCCTCCTGATTTTACAGACCCTGTGTTTCCTCACACTAGTAGTAGTGTGGCTTGTGGGCCACAATTCTGTGCACTGGGGCGGCACAGTATGCTGCTTTGACAACATGGGGACCCCATCTCGGGCTACGCGTACCCACGCGTATGCAGTGGTATGGTGTGCATGGCATTTAGGTGGCTGGAACTGTTGACATCCCTGATGTCCATTGGGGATGCTGGGCTGCCACATGTTTTAATTCTGCACCTCGGAGCCGGTGATCTGCACGGATTGCTGGCCCGGACTTATAGACTTCCGAGTGCAGTGATCTGCCATTTTTTTGGCCATTTATGGCCATCTACACGATTGCTATGGTCATACATCATGCCGAGGCAATATCATAGGTGAGACTTTGACCCAGCGGTCGGACTGTGCCCGACGATCAGGGAACAGGGTTGTTGCCTGGTTCCTGGTCTAGAATGTCAGGAAAGCGGGATAGAAATAATAATAATAATAATAATAATAATAATAATAATAATAATAATAATAATAATAATAATAATAATAATAATAATAATAATAATAATAATAATAATAATAATAATAATAATAATAAAGAACATAAGAACATAAGAACATAAGAACATAAGAACAGCCTTGCTGGAACAGGCCACAGCCCATCCAGTCCAGCATTCTGTCTCACACAGTGGCTCACCATTTCCTTCAGGGTATTCCCAAGGAGATGCCTTCACCTGCTTAGGATTCCCTGGAAATGGCATTGAGAGATATCCTGCCTATCTCTCCAACCCGGAGGTTGTCCTTAGGTAGCCATAATTATAGCCATTGATAGCCTTGTCCTCCATGAACTTGTCTAATCCTTTCTTAAAGCTGTCAAGACTGACAGCTGTCACCACTTCTTCTGGCAGGGAGTTCCATAGACCAGTAATCCTCTGGGTGAAAAAGTACTTTCTCTTATTTGTTTGAGAACTAGTACCCAAAAGTTTCATGGAGTGTCCCCTAGTTCTAGTGTTGTGTGATAGGGAAAACAGTTTTTCCTTATCCACTTTGTCCACACCGTGCATGATTTTATAAACTTCAATCAGGTCACCTCTTAGACGCCGTCGTTCAAGAGTGAAAAGGCCCAACCGTTGCAGCCTCAGATGGTAAGGAAGGTGTTCCAGTCCCCTAATCATTCTGGTTGCCCTCCTCTGTACTTTCTCCAACTCCATAATATCCTTCTGGAGGTATGGCGACCAGAACTGTACACAGTATTCCAGATGGGGCCTCACCATAGATTTATAAAGAGGCAAAATGACACTTGCTGACTTATTTTCTATACCCTTCCTAATGATCCCTAGCATTGAGTTTGCTTTTTTCACTGCTGAGGCACACTGGGTTGACACCTTCATTGAGCTGTCCACCAGGACACCAAGGTCCCTTTCCTGGTTTGTCGCAGAGAGTTCAGACCCCATCAGTTTATAAATGTAATTGGTTTTTTTTGCCCCAACATGCATCACTCTGAACTTACTGATGTTGAAGCTCATTTGCCACTGTTTTGTCCACTCCCCCAGTGTCAAGAGATCCCTCTGGAGCTCCTCACAATCTCTCACAGTTTTCACTACCCTGTATAATTTAGTGTTGTCAGCAAATTTCGCTACCTTGCTTCCTACTTCTAGATCATTTATGAAGAGGTTGAAAAGCAGGGGTCCCAGTCCTGAACCTTGGGGGATCCCACTCTTTACTTCCCTCCACTTGGAGAAGTGTCCATTTAGTGCTACCCACTGTTTCCTGTCCCTTAGCCAGTTGCTGATCCAGAACAAGACCTGTCCCTTTATTCCATGACTGGTAAGTTTATTCAAGAGCCTTTGGTGCGGGGCCTTGTCAAAAGCCTTCTGAAAGTCCAGATAAACAATGTCAACTAGATCCCCCTTATCCACATGCTTATTGACACTCTCAAAAAATTCCAACAGATTAGTGAGGCATAATTTGCCCTTGCAAAAGCCATGTTGGCTCTCCTTTAGCAGCTCCTTCTCTTCTATGTGCCAATTAATTCTATCTTTTAGGATGGTTTCCACCACTTTCCCTGGGACACATGTCAAACTGACTGGTTGGTAATTTCCTGGATCACCCCTGGATCTTTTTTTGAAAATTGGTGTTACATTCGCTACCTTCCAGTCATCAGACACAAAGCCTGATCTGAGGGAAAGATTATATATTTTGGCTAGGAGATCAGCAATTTCATCTTTAAGTTCCCTGAGAACTCATGGATGGATGCCATCTGGTCCTGGTGATTTGTTAGCATTTAGTTTAACAAGACATGCAAGGACCTCCTCCCTAGTTAATTCTATCTGGCTTAATTCTTCGGTTTCCCTCCCTACGAAGATAGGCTCTGTTTTGGACATGTGGTCTCTGTCTTCTTCAGTGAATATTGAAGCAAATAATTTATTGAGTCTCTCTGCAATCTCTGTTTCCTCTTTAACAACCCCTTGCCTTCCATTGTCATCTAATGGTCCAATGGCCTTCCTATTTGGGTTCTTACTTCTAATGTACTGAAAGAAGTCTTTGTTATTTCTCTGAGTATTTTTAGCTATACGCTCCTCAAAGTCTTGCTTTGCTTTCCTGATTGATGCCTTGCATTTGTTCTGCCAGAATTTATGTTTCTGCCTGCTGTCCTCATTCGGACAAGCCTTCCATCTTCTAAATGAGTTTTTCTTGCTTATGATCACTTCCCGAACAGCTCCTGTAAGCCACATCGGAGTCCTCTTGGACCTGGCAGTGCCCTTTTTCCTTTTGGGTATGCATTCCAATTAATGTTTTTGTAAACAGCCTCCACTTATACAGAGTCACAGTTCTAAAAAATATCAGATTAGGTAAAGATAAAGGTTGCCCTTGCTTGAAAGTGAGTCATATTCAACTCTAATGTTCAGTGGTCATCTTTGTTTATATCCAAAGAGCCAGCCCTGTCTGCGTTTGCAGATGTTTCCATAGACATGTGGCAAGCATGACTAGACACTGGAGTGCACAGAACGCTGTTAACTTCCCACCAAAGTGGCCCCTGTTTATCTATTTGCAATTTCTTGCTTTCGAGTTGCTAGGTTGGCAGGAGCTGGGACAGAGACAGAAGCTCACTCCATCATTCTGCACTCGGGTCTCAAACTGCTGACCTGCCGACTTTCTAGTCATCAAGTTCAGCATCTTAACCACTAAGCCACTGCAGTCCCAACAGGATCAGATTAGAGGAGGGCAAAATATGGCCCTAGAAGTACTAGGAGCCCTCCCAGGACAGCACTTAGAGTCCCACCAACCCCAAGAGTGATTTCTTCCCCAAAAAAAGGCACTGCATGTCTAAAAGCCACCATTTTTAAAAAGGTCAAGATCATTATCCTGTTTGACACAAAAAAATGGCCACTATTTCTTCTTAAGTGGAAGAGAGCTTTTTATTTTCCTCTTTTTCTATCATTTTTCTCTTTCTCTATGTGGCTCAAGACGATCCCAGGAGCAGAAAATTGGCCCCAGACCGACTGAATTTCCCCCATTCTACTATCCTTTTGTTCTGGCAGACTAGGAGCCAGTTGTTATGAATCACTGACCACTTCCTGGTGGTTCAGTGGGGAAAGCACTGTGCTTGGACACTGAAAGCATGGGGTTCGATTCCCCGAGAGCTGTACAATAGGGGGCATGAAAGGAGCCTCATTTGTGCATCCCTTGTAAGAATCATTTCAACCCAAAGTAATCTCTCACACAAAAACACACACTGACCACATGTAAGACAAAAAAAAAATGTCTCTGCGTCTTTGTCTTAAACAATATTCTAAACCTCTCAGCAAGATCCTTCTGCTATACCATTGTTATTGTTCAGTCGCACAGTCGATTCCGACCCTTTGCGACCTTATGGACCATTTTCCTCCAGGCCCCTCTGTCCTCCACCATCCTTCTCAGCCCTCCCAGTTCTGTGCCCATTGTGTCCATAACACCATCTAGCCATCTCATCTTTAGCCTCCCTCTTCTTCTTTTGCCCTCCTCCACCTTTCCCAGCATCAAGGCCTTCTCAAGTGAATCCTGCCTTCTCATTTGACGTCCAAAGTACTTCAACTTCATCTTTACTATTTGACCTTCTGATGAGCAGTCAGGGTTGATTTCTTCTAAGATTGACCTATTTGTTCTCCATGCTGTCCAGGGGACTCTCAAAACTCTCCTCCAACACCACATTTCAAAGGCATCTATTCTTCTGCGTTCAGCTTTTCTAATGGTCCAGCTCTCCCATCCATACATTACCACCAGGAATACCATTGCTTTGACTATGCGAATTTTTGTTTGCAATGTGATGTCTCTGCTTTTCACTATGTTCCCCAGGTTTTTCATAGTTTGTCTCCCAAGAATCAGTCGCCTTTTTATTTCATGGCTGCAATCCCCATATGCAGTGCTCTTTGATCCTAAGAATGTAAAATACATCACTGCTTCTACTTCTTCCCCATCTATTTCCCAGGAACTGATTGGGCCTGCTGCCATTATCTTAGTTTTCTTCATATTGAGTCTCAAGCCAGCTTTTGCACTCTCCTCCTTTAGCCCAATCAAGAGGCTCTTTAGGTCTTCTGCACTTTCTGTCATTAGGGTGGTATTGTCTACATATCTCAGATTGTTGATGTTTCTCCCAGTAATTTTAATCCCATATTGTGATTCCTCCATCCCTTCATTGCACATTATGTGTTCTGTGTATAAGTTGAATAAGCAGGGTGATAAAATGCAGCATTGTCTTACTCCTTTTCGTATTCCAAACCACTCTGTCATTCTGTGTTATGTCATAACTGTTGCTTCTTGAATCATGTACAGAATTCTCAGGAGGCATATGAGGTGTTCTGGTATTCCCATCTCTTTAATTACTTTCTACATCTTGTTGTGGTCCACACAGTCAAATACCTTGGTGTAGTCAATAAAACAAAAGTAAACTTGTTTCTGGTATTCCTTTGTTTTCTCCATGATCCAGCGTATGTTGGCAATGTGGTCTCTAGTCCCCCTGCCTCTTCTGAAACCAGCCTGCACCTCTGATAATTCTCTCTCCACATGCTGCTGAAGTCTTTCCTGTATTATCTTGAGCATCACCTTGCTAGCGTGTGGGATAAGCACAAAAGTTCAATAATTTGAACATTCTTTGGCATTGCTTTTTTTGGGGATTGGAACATATACTGATCTTTTCCAATCCTGTAGCCACTGTTTTGTTTTCCAAATCTGCTGGTGTATATAATGCAGTAATTTGATTCCGTCATCTTTTAGAGCTTTGAAAAATTCAACTGGGATACCATCATCTCCACTAGCTTTGTTGTTTGCAGTGCTCTTTAGGACCTTTCTGACTTCACTCTCTAGGATGTCTGGCTCAAGTTCAATGTTCTCATCATTGTGATTATCAGGGGTGTTGAGGTCCTTTTTGTAGAGTTCCTCTGTGGCTACTCCATTTCTTCTAAGGTTTTGTTGTTCACAGTAGTAGATACGATGGTTTCCAGAGCTGAATTCGCCCACCCCTGTCCATTTTAGCTCACTGATTCCCAAGATCTCAAAACTTATTCTTTCCATCTCATTTTTAACCACTTCCAGTTTTCCTTGATTCATGGATCTCACATTCCATGTCCCTATGCAGTATTGTTCCTTGCAACACTGTATTTCTCCTCACCCTTTCCCGTCCCTCCCCTTCCTCCACTCTGTTGGGCTAAACATCCTATATCATCTAGACTGCTCCTTTGTTTTGCCTTTTGTTTTGGTCAATAGGGTTCTCCTGGCAAGCTTTGTGGCGTGGTTTGCCAGTTTCTATGCACTGTTATACACAGAGACATCCGCTCAGCAAAACATGTTCCCTTTGGCTAAAAGGAGCAAGCAATAGGTCCACTTGTTTGGTGTCTTGCACGGAAGACAAAGAAGGAGAAGCAGTGAGGGCTAAAACACAGCTTTATTGCATGATGGTCAGGATGAACATGTGGTAATGGCGGAGGTACAGCTCATTTTATACTGCAACAATACATTTGAAAAGGGTTGCATGGTAGCTCATTGGCTGCTACCTGCGTGACGTCATTCTGAGTCATGCCCATCTTCTCCAGGTGTTCCTTGCGCGGGAAGGTTCCCATGGCTGCTGGTGATTGGGGGAATTTGAACCATGTGAGCTGAACACTCGCAGCTGCCCTCTATGGGTCAGGTTACATTCATACATTCTTAAAGTGATATAGTTACATACACAACACGCCTCCCCCCTAGGACGGGACGAAGTCCCTCAACCATTGTGGCTTCCCGCAAGTGCGCTTGGGGCGTACTACTGCTTGGCTGAGCTCAGGGGAACTAGGGGCTCCGAGTTCCGCAGACTCTTGTCCTGCAACGGAATGGGGGAACTCATTAGTCATCTGGCGGGGACTCTGTTGGGGACTCCTTGCATTTGGAGATGGGAACGGAACATGTAACTGGGATGTGAACCCCTGCCTGTCGCTCATAGTGCCTGGCGACCCCCCCCCAGCATGAACCTCAGAACCGATGAGGAGACCCTTGTTGTCTCACCCCAGTCTCTTGCGCCTGCAACTGGCGTACTTGTGCTACCCCCTGCTGCCTGACTCGGTGTTCTTGGGGATGGAGAGAATGAACTTCCCCCTACTGCCTGGGTTGGGGGTCTCGGTGATGGGGTGAACTCTAGAACAAAAGGACTGGGAGGGCTGGAGGTACCAGGGGCTGAACTAAAACCCCTCTTCTCGCTCGGATGGGTGGGGGATCACTCCGCGACAACCCCCTGGTGTGGCAACATAAAGTCAAACTCGTCCCACTCTTTCAAAGTATCCTCCTCCTCGTTTGAGAATCCAGGGTATGCATTTGTACCGAGGACATCCCTGTGTCTCCCCCTTGGGCTAAACGGGTGGGGGAGAACCCTAACGCTGATTCTCTTTCCCTGGTGACTCGCCTTCTGAGCTGGTCAGCGTGCCTTCTCCACAACAGACCTGAGTTTGTCTCGACCCTGTAAGACACTGGCCCCATTTGCTCAATGACCATTCCTGGAACCCACGTTGGTCCCGAGGTTGCGTAATTTCTGCAGTGAACTGGGTCCCCTACCGCAAAGCTTTTGGAGCTCTCTATCTCTATATTTCTCCCCTCATCCTCCACCCTGGTCGGATCCAACTGATCAAAAAGTGTTACCGGCCTCCTCCTCATGAGGAGTTCAGCCGGCGAAAGTCCTGAAGCTAGGGGAGTTGCCCTATAACAGATGAGGAACTGACACAGTTGGAGGTTCAATTCGCCAGGACCCATGCGCCACAGTGCGTCTTTCATAGTGTGCACTTGGCGCTCTACCTGACCGTTTGTGGCGAGGTGAAACAGGGCAGAGGTAAGGTGCCGGATGGTATTCCTCTTGATGAACGCCTTCAATTCCGCAGATGTGAAAGTTCTGGCGTTATCGCTCACAAGGATGTCCGGCAGGCCGAAACAACTGAAGCAAGTGTTTAATGGTTGTGGCAGATGAGGTGTTAGTCATGGGAATGACTTCCAGCCATTTGGAATATGAGTCGACTATCAGCAGAAAAATGGACCCGTGAAAGGGGCCAGCAAAGTCGACGTGTACTCGGGACCATGGCCCGCGGGCTGTGTCCCATTCCCTATGGGGCAGCCAGGACTCCTCAGGCCAAGAGCTCTGGAAGCTCTCACACATGCCCACCAAGTGTTCTATATCCGCATCTATCTGGGGCCACCAGAAGTAGCTCCTGGTCAGTGCTTTGGAGCACACTATTCCCGGGTAGCTGGTATGCAATAACCTCAGCACCTTTGCTCGTAACTTCTCCGGGATGACCACCCGCTGGCCCCAGAGGAGACAGCCTTTTTCAAGGCAAAGCTCTACTCTGCACCTGAAAAACGATTTGAATTCCTCCTTGGGGGGGAGTTGTGGGCCACCCTTTTTTACCCAGGAACTGATTTGGGACAGGATCTTGTTGGCCGCCGTGGCTTTGGCGAGGTCTGCGGGAACTATGGGGGGCGAGTTGAGAGACTCAATCAGCAGGACTTGGTGGTCCTGCTCTACCTCGCATTCAGGGTCTCCTAAACTAGGGAGAGGAGATCGGGACAGCGCATCTGCATGGGAGATCTCCTTCCCTGGGCGATGGACCAGCTCGTACTGGTAGGCATTGAGGAAAATCACCCAACGCAGCATTCTGGGGGACAGGATTTGTGGGGTTGGCTTGCCTGTAGTAAAAATTCCCAAAAGGGGCTTATGATCAGTCACAATCGTGAACTCACGGCCATATAGGAAATCGTGGAACTTCTTTGTTCCTGCGATTATGGCCAGGGCCTCTCTATCTGTTTGCGCGTAGTTGCGCTCCGCCTTTGAAAGTGACCTGGAATAGAAGGCAACCGGGACTTCCCGCCCACTCTCTAACACATGGCACAGCACCGCCCCCACCCCCACTGGTGATGCATCACAGACCAAAACCACTGGTTTCCTCGGGTCGAAATGGGTCAGGACGGCATCCAAGGACAAGAGCGCCTTGAGCTCTTTGAATGCTTTATCCTGCCTATCTCCTCACCGCCAAACCACATCTTTCTTAAGTAGCCCGTGCAGTGGCTCTGCGATGGATGCCTTCCTTGGCAAGAAGGAATGTTAAAAATTCAGGAGCCCTAGAAATGACAGCAGCTCCG
Organism: Bradypodion pumilum; assembly: GCA_035047305.1. NCBI lineage: Eukaryota > Metazoa > Chordata > Lepidosauria > Squamata > Chamaeleonidae > Bradypodion > Bradypodion pumilum. The sequence continues at coordinate 12,270,310 of JAWDJD010000011.1, read as the reverse complement.
GTTTTGCGGTGGGGCGAGGGGCATTTTGCACAGCCGCAACCTTGGACTCGGATGGCTTGATGCCTTCCAGGGTTATCTTGAACCCAAGAAACTCAACCTCCCTCGCGAAGAATACACATTTGTCCCTTCTCAACCTCAGTCCCGCTCTCTCGAATACAGAGAGGACCTTGTCTAGCCTTCTCGCTAGTTCCAATTCGCTCCCCGCTGTTATCAAAACGTCGTCAAAATATGGGAGCACGCCTGGAAACCCCTTTAAAAGGTGGAAGATCCCGGGGGCCGAATTTATGCCGAACTGTAGGCACGTTACCTTGAATGCCCCCTTATGCGTGATGATGGTTTGCGCAGCGGCAGCAGCTGGGGTTACCGTGAGCTGCTGGTACGTCTGCGCCAGGTCTGGCTTGGCGAAACACCTTCCCCCATGTAAAGTGGCCAGTAAGTGGCTAAATACTGGCACCGGATATGCATTTGGCCGAATGGCCTTGTTGATTGTACATTTGTAGTCAGCGCAAATCCTGACCTCCCCATTGGACTTTAAAGCTGCAACAATCAGAGTTTCCCACTCCACAGAATCAACTGGAACTAAAATCCCCTGCCCCACCAATTTGTCCAGTTCTGCCTCAATCTTGTCCTTGAGGGCAAAGGGGACTCTTCTTGGCTTGAGACGTATGGGCCGGATTTCTGGGTCCAACTCAAAAGAAATGGGGGGGGGGGCCCTTGTAAGTCCTGAGCCCCTTCTTGAAAACTGCCGGGTGCACATCGCACACGTCCCGAATTGGGTCAGTCTCTATGGCATTTATGCCAGACAGTTCAATTCCCAGGGGAGCAAACCACTGGGTTCCCAAAAGGCAACAGGTCTCCCCCTTGAGAACTACTAAGGGCAGTTTTTCTGTGAACCTTTTGAACTTCACCATGAAGTTTCCCACCCCCAACACTGGGATCCCATAACCCTGCACGTCCCGTAAGTTTGACTTCATGGCCTGCAACTTGGGGCGCGCATTTGGGGGAATGCGCAGGAATTCCTTCTGGGACAGGATGGAGTAGGACGACCCTGAGTCTATTTCCATCCTAACCGGGACCCCTTGTAACAGTACCTCTACAAAGAAAAGCCGGTGCTCCAGGCGCACGTGGCTCACGGTCGGCGCGTCGTCATTGGCTGAGACCTTTCTGATGCCAGCCGCCTTGCGTTGGTGTGCTTGAGGGTGTTTTGATGAGCCCTTGTCCTCTGGTCGCCCACGCCTGCAGACCCTGGCGATGTGGCCTTTCCGCCCGCAGTTGTGGCACTCAGCCTTCCGGAATGGGCACCTCGTTTGGTCGTGAGATGCCCCGCAGCCATCGCAACGGTGTCTTCCTCTCTTGCTGCTTCGGCACTTTTCTCTGTGCCTCTTGACTCCCTGCACGTCATCATCCTCGCTGGAGCAGGAGTCTGCAGTCATGGACGACTCCTCGGAGGTTGCTAGGGTGCCTGTGCGTGACCGGGGGCCCCGCCAGGCCACTTTTGCCGAAGTCCGCCGGGCCGCTTGCACGGGTGACTTGGCCCTCTCAGGTGCATCCCCTCGGGACTTGAAGACTCTGACCCCACTCCTCGCCGCCTCGGCCACCTGGGCTGCCTGGGCCTCTCACAGTACCTCGTTGAACGTGAGGCGATGGATGCGGGTCATCAACTTTCCCTGGACCTCCTCGTCCCTCAGGCCACACAGCATGTGGTCTCGAAGGGCTATGTCCAGGTCCTCCCATTGGCAGTGCACGGCTGCCAGCCTGAGGGCCACTGCATAGGCGGACACGGATTTTCCCGGGCGCTGGTCCCGCCTGTGAAACGCGATAGAGATGGGTGGCTGGAAATGGTCCCTCAGCGTTGTGAGCATGCAGTCGATGGGCACCACATTGACCTTCCAGGGAGCCAGCAGGTTCATCAGGATGCGCAGCATGGCCGGCCCCACCCGGGCTAGGAAGTGCGAGCGCACCTTCCCTTCGTCGTCAATGCCTGCAGCATCCATTGCATGCCGAAACTGGCACTCGTACAGCTCCCATTGCTCTGGATCGCTGATATCGAACTGGTGAGGCTTGATCTTGGGATACGCCATGTATCCCACCTTCGTCGCCAATTTGGTGTCTTGCACGGAAGACAAAGAAGGAGCCACAGTGAGGGCTAAAACACAGCTTTATTGCATGATGGTCAGGATGAACATGTGGTAATGGTGGAGGTACAGCTCATTTTATACTGCAACAATACATTTGAAAAGGGTTGCACAGTAGCTCATTGGCTGCTACCTGCGTAACGTCATTCTGACGTCACGTACATTTTATACTGAACACTCGCAGCTGCCCTCTATGGGTAGCTGGCTCGCATTCCTTTAACAGCTGGGTTACATTGTAATCATTGTCAGGTTACATTCATACATTCTTAAAGTGATATAGTTACATACACAACAACTTGCTTAAGGTGGAAGCAGCAGAAGCAACTACTAAATGGGAATAATGCTGTGGGTACCCGGGACACAGGAACCTATTAAAGGGCATTGAGAACACCATCATTCACTAAGATAGCTTAATTTATGAAGCTTGTAGAAATAATTAAAAGTGGTCATACTTGCTCTGCAGCCATCAGAAATCTCATTTAATGAGTCAAGAGCATGGCAGAAACTTCAGATTGTGAATACAGCATTTACTGGGAGATAGAATTTGCCTGAGAAACCCAGTGCTTTGATGCACACTGTCCTGTAACCAATTTAGTTACGAATCAGCATAAAGTGGTTAAGCTGCACTACCCCAGGCAGAGCTCTGCTCACGATCTGAGTTTGACATCAATGGAATCAACATTGACTCAGCCGTCCATCCTTCTGAGGCCAATGTTTTTGGGGGAAACTGGAGTGTGTATAATTAACTTATGAACCAGTTTCTAAGTGGGGGAGGGGAAGGAGAATATGAAGAATATGAAGAAGAAATCATGCAAATAATAGAATGAGTTCACCATTACAGCTGTAATTGATAATTTTGATTGGCTTAATCTGTATTTATTTATTTGAATTTGTATTGCTGCCCACTCGCCAAGGTGACTCCGGGCAGCTCACAAATATAAAACATACACAGCACAGAATTACAAAAACCTTAAAACTTTAAAAACCATAAAAACCACTTAAAAATACCCTCCCAACCCCCAGACATCAAAATTATAACTAAGAGCATGGGCAGCCCTTATTCTATAAGCCAGCGGAGGTGGGGGCTCATGACCAGTGCCCCACACCTGCTTTGCTAGCCAGGTTTTAGGATCTTTTCTGAAGGGAAATAGCTCTGCCTGGAGATGCAGCTTGGTCAGCAGGAGGTTCTACAGGGCCAGAGCAGATACTGAAAAGGCCCTCCTTCCCATGCTAGAGAGGCTTGCCTCTCTAGCTGCAGTATCCAGACCTGATAGCATTGACAGGAAGAGAAATTGACTTGAAAGTTTATTAATCTACCTAGTTTTGAACCAATGAAACGACTATTTAGAAAATTTATGCACATATCTTTTGGTTTCCCATTCTTGTGGGGAAGCCACAATCATCATAGCAGGCAAGGGGGCTGGCTCCTCATATATGTGCATAAGTACAAAAATGGACATACAGTGGTACCTTGCTTAAAGATCATAATGTGTTCCACGGAATTGCTCTTTAAGCGAGTTTGCTCTTTAAGCAAAACACCATTTTAAGTGACCAATTGTGACTTCTGGCAGGGGTGATTGCATAACCCAATTTAGTTGTTAAGCAAGTTTTTGGTTGGTTTTAATTGTTAAGCGAGGCGACCATTCAGAGAAAATTATGCTCTTTAAGCAATTTATTCTCTAAGTGAGGTGCTCTTTATGTGAGGTTTTACTATATTTGAAACAATACATAGAAACACATTCTAGTCAAAGAGGAGAATTCTTCAAAATGTAAAAATGAAGGAAAAGTCAATAAAATACACCCAGATCTATATTCATTTTATGTAGAATGAAAAAAAGTTAAGTTATGAAACCTGATACAAAACAAGGATGAAAAGAAAACTCATTGTAGAAGAACAAAACTGAGACTTTTTGACCCTACTCATAAGGATGGAAAAAACATGTTGTAGAAGAACAAAACTGAAACTTTTTGACCCTACTCATAAAGATATGGCTCCAAGAGGGAAGTGTGGGTGTTTTTTTCTGTTAGGTCTGTCACCGTAGCACCTTGGACAGTTCAAGTAAACATATTTTCTGACAATCTGTGGACCACTTTTCTCCTTGTTTACAGTTGAAAAGTGGAGATGACCTCAAAGAGCTTTAGAGTATCAGAAGCCAGGAAGATGTCCCTGATGATTTACCACATGTGGCAACTGCACAACCCACATGGGCCATTTCTGGTTCTAGTCCTTGTAGGTGTGGACAAAGCTAGACCACAGTCAAGGCTTATTAGAGTCACCTTTGATATATTCTAAAACTATTTGTTATTATTTTATCATTGTTCATGAAAATGGCAAGGCACTGAGGTCATGTCTAATACTAATTAATGTTCTATCCAAAGTATTTTTTGCATGCATATTTCAAAGCAGTTGGATCCTGGGCTGTTTAGAGGTGTAACTAAAATTCCTCTGGAAGAAAGAACAGCAAGAAAAAAGTGCAAGAGAAGAAGGAAGAGGCAAGCAGTAAAAGTTCATAACCTGTTATGATGGTGGTGAAATAAAACTTTTAGTGTCCAAAAATATTTGGAAAGCCCTGTTTCAATGAACTTTTCTCCAACCAGCATTGACTTGTGACTTTCTGTCCATTAAGAGATACAGTGGAACCTCATACAACAATTGCCCCGTATAGCAAAGAAATCGCATAACAATTAGTTTTTTGGGAGGAAATGGTGTCCCGCATAACAATTTCCTATAGAAAAACCATACAACAATTTTTCAATTGTTGGCAGGGCAGGTGTGGGGCCCAGATGGAAGAGTGGCCCCCGCCTGTTGGCTTATAAAATGAAGCCTCCCCATATTTTTAATGCAGGAAGTTTTAATGTGGTTAGTTTTTAATAGGTAGGTGGGTATGTTGGGGTTTTAATTGTTTTTAATATGTATGTTTTAATCTGTTGTGAGCTGCCCTGAGTCGGGTTCACCTGATTGGGTGGCATAGAAATTTGAGTTATAAATAAAAAAAATAAAAAAATAAAAACCACTCAGCAAGAAAAAAATCATTGTACAATGCATCCCATACGGAAAATTGCTATACAATGCATGTATCATATAGCAATGGTTTCGTACAACAATGAGCTCCATGGAATAGATTAAAATCATTGTATGAGGTACCATTGTACTTTCTAAACACCCTATGACCTTAGCTTGCTGTTAATAATTGAAAGGATTTGTGCTGGAGAAACTCCACTCAGGAGACATGTGTCCCAGGTAAAGTGATGGAAACCATCCTAAAAGATAGAATTAATAGGCACATAGAAGAGCCAACATGGCTTTTGCAAGGGCAAATCATGCCTCACTAATCTGTTGGAATTTTTTGAGAGTGTCAACAAGCATGTGGATAAGGGGGATACAGTTGACATTGGGTATCTGAACTTTCAGAAGGCTTTTGACAAGGTCTCGCACCAAAGGCTCATGAATAAACTTACCAGTCATGGAATAAACGGACAGGTCTTGTCCTGGATCAGCAACTGGCTAAGGGACAGGAAGCAGAGGGTAGCACTAAATGGACACTTCTCCAAGTGGAGGGAAGTCCCCCAAGGTTCAGTACTGGGACCCCTGCTTTTCAACCTCTTCATAAATGATCTAGAAGTAGGAGTAAATAGCAAGGTAGCCAAATTTGCTGACAACACTAAATTATACAGGGTAGTGAAAACTGTGAGAAATTGTGAGGAGCTCCAGAGGGATCTCTTGACACGGGGAGTGGGCAAAACAGTGGCAAATGAGCTTCAACACTAATAAGTGCAGAGTGATGCACATTGGGGCAAAAACAACCGAATTACATTTATAAACTGATGGGGTCTGAACTCTCTGTGACAAACCAGGAAAGAGACCTTGGTGTCCTGGTGGACAGCTCAATGAAGGTGTCAACCCAGTGTGCCTCAGCAGTGAAAAAAGCAAACTCAATGCTAAGGATCATTAGGAAGGGTATAGAAAATAATTCAGCACATGTCATTTTGCCTCTTTATAAATCTATGGTGAGGCCCCATCTGGAATACTGTGTACTGTGGCCGCCATACCTCCAAAAGAATGTTATGGAGCTGGAAAAAGTGCAGAGGAGGGCAACCAGAAAAATTAGGGGACTGGAACACCTTCCCAACCATCTGAGGCTGCAACTGTTGGGCTTCTTCACTCTTGAGTGACGGCATCTAAGAGGTGACCTGATTGATGTTTATAAAATCATGCACGGTGTGGACAAAGTAGATAAGGAAAAACTGTTTTCCCTATTGCACAACACTAGAACTAGGGGGCACTCGACAAAACCTTTGGGTACTAGTTCTCAAACAAATAAGAGAAAGTACTTTTTCAGCCAGAGGATCACTGGTCTTTGGAACTCCCTGCCAGAAGAAGTGGTGACAGCTGTCAGTCTTGACAGCTTTAAGAAAGGATTAGACGAGTTCATGGAGGACAAGGGTATCAATTGCTATAATTATGGATACCTAAGGACAACCTCCGGGTTGGAGAGATAGGCAGGATATCTCTCAATGCCATTTCCAGGGAATCCTAAGCAGGTGAAGGCATCTGCTTGGGAATACCCTGAAGCAAATGGTGAGCCACTGTGTGAGACAGAATGCTGGACTGGATGGGCTGTGGCTTGTTCCAGCAAGGCTGTCTTATGAGATGCCCGAATGAAGCTCCTTTCATGTCCCCAAGACCCGTTCCCACCAAAGTGGTCCCTATTTAGCTACTTGCAATTTCTTGTTTTCAAACTGCTAGGCTGGCAAGAGCTAGGCAGAGATGGGTGCTGAAACTTTCATGGAGTAGCCGGGTCTCGAACTGCCAACTTGTGAGCCTTCCATATAACAGGATGAGCTTCTTAACCACTGAGCCACCACAGCCCTTAACTCTCTGCTGTTAATATGACAAATTGCTATGTATGATTTTAATTTCCACCAACTTTCACTTCCAGAGATACTGGTTTCTCAAAAGGTTCTGGTGCACTGAATGGCACCCAATCACTAATCAATGACAACCCCTCTCTTATTTTATTAGAAGTACTGTAGATCTCAGTTTGATCTGATGAATCAGCACAATCAATATCTTTTGCCCAAATTTCAACAGTGCCATAAAGCTGTGTAGCTATTCTGGGGGGAAATGGGAGGGAGGAGGAAGAAATAAGAACTTTTGGGATTATTGTACAAATGGAATCTATCCAAACAGAAGAATACAACAAGCAGTATTTAGCTATTTAAATGTACTTATATTCATATCACATTAATAAGATGTTGTAGGACATGCATTGCACTCTTCAATATCCATTTAGGATATTTTTATCCAAAATTTTCTTTCATTCATCCCTCACACATAACGGAAGGAGAGGTCATGTTCTGTGTTTCCTGGATGTGATAGAGTGACTGATGTTTGAGAAACACAAGTCCAATCCCATTTGTATTGATACTGAATTGCATGGGTATCAAGATTTCTCCCCAAACCCTAAGCAAATAACAGCTGAGTAAATAACACAGCCATAATCTGTAACTAATGCCCAAGAAGCTATTTTCGGTAAAACAGACTAAGACATTCTTTGAAACTTTTATTTTTAAAGCTGTACAGAAGTACTGCAGTCAGAAGTATTTGCCTGAAATTTTGTTGCACAAAATCATTATCCTATGCGCAACGTCATCATCAGTGGCAAATTGCCACTGATTAAAGATGATCTCAGGGTACATATGACTCTTTCACAATGCAACAAAGTTGCACATTTCTCAGAATCACCAACATGTTTCGAATCATCAACAATTTGCTACCAATGATTACATATCACTGTTTCATACTCAGAGCTGCACAACAGGATTTCAGCCAGTGAGTCTGAAAGACTATATGCAAAAAAAAAAAAACCCCAAAAAAAACCCAGCATTGTTCTTTGAATTTAGATCAAATCCCTGCAAAGCGAATTTCTACTCTGGTGTCATTCTCATTATGCCACCTTGTCTAAAGTTGCCAAGCACATGTCAAGCATGTAGTTAGACCAAAGATGGGCCAAATGCATTTCAGAAGATCACAGCACCACCTCCAACATCACTGTCATGAGTCAATCTTTGAAAGAAAGCTCTCTTACGTCTCTTGCCAGCTTAACAGGAACTTCGCTAGTTGTCTTAATACCATGACACCATTCCAACCAGCCCATCACCATTTTCCCCGCACCTGGAAGTAGAAGCAGACATGTTTACATCAGCTGGAAAACACATCCACACATGCACAAACATGCTCACAGCTGACATAAACATGGAAGTGGGTACATTTATTTCAGCCAGAAATACGCTCACTTCCACTTCCGGGGCATTGTCAGGCCTGCCACAGAAAGGTTGGCCACCCCCGACATAGAGAGTATGAGAGGATCTAAGGGTGTGAACTAAAATTAACATAAGAACAGCCTTGCTGGAACAGGCCACAGCCCACCCAGTCCAGCATTCTGTCTCACACAGTGGCTCACCATTTGCTTCAGGGTATTCCCAAGCAGATGCCTTCACCTGCTTAGGATTCCCTGGAAATGGCATTGAGAGATATCCTGCCTATCTCTCCAACCCGGAGGTTGTCCTTAGGTATCCATAATTATAGCCATTGATACCCTTGTCCTCCATGAATTTGTCTAATCCTTTTTTAAAGCTGTCAAGACTGACAGCTGTCACCACTTCTTCTGGCAGGGAGTTTCATAGACCAGTAATCCTCTGGCTGAAAAAGTACTTTCTCTTATTTGTTTTAGAACTAGTACCCAAAATTTCCATGGAGTGTCCCCTAGTTCTAGTGTTATGCGATAGGGAAAACAGTTTTTCCTTATCTACTTTGTCCACACCGTGCATGATTTTATAAACTTCAATCAGGTCACCTCTTAGACGTCATCGTTCAAGAGTGAAGAGGCCCAACCGTTGCAGCCTCAGATGGTAAAGAAGGTGTTCCAGTCCCCGAATAATTCTGGTTGCCCTCCTCTGCACTTTTTCCAGCTCCATAACATCCTTCTGGAGGTATGGCGACCAGAACTGTACACAGTATTCCAGATGGGGCCTCACCATAGATTTATAAAGAGGCAAAATGACACTTGTTGACTTATTTTCTATACCCTTCCTAATGATCCCTAGCATTGAGTTTGCTTTTTTCACTGCTGAGGCACACTGGGTTGACACCTTCATTGAGTTGTCCACCAGGACACCAAGGTCCCTTTCCTGGTTTGTCGCAGAGAGTTTAGACCCCATCAGTTTATAAATGTAATTGGGGTTCTTTGCCTCAACATGCATCACTCTGCACTTACTAATGTTGAAGCTCATTTGCCACTGTTTTGCCCACTCCCCCAGTGTCAAGAGATCCCTCTGGAGCTCCCCACAATCTCTCACAGTTTTCACTACCCCGTATAATTTAGTGTTGTCAGCAAATTTCGCTACCTTGCTTTTTACTCCTACCTCTAGATCATTTATGAAGAGGTTGAAAAACAGGGGTCCCAGTACTGAACCTTGGGGGACCCCACTCTTTACTTCCCTCCACTTGGAGAAGTGTCCATTTAGTGCTACCCTCTGTTTCCTGTCCCTTAGCCAGTTGCTGATCCAGGACAAGACCTGTCCCTTTATTCCATTACGGGTAAGTTTATTCAAGAGCCTTTGGTGTGGGACCTTGTCAAAAGCCTTCTGAAAGTCCAGATAAACAATGTCAACTGGATCCCCCTTATCCACATGCTTGTTGACACTCTCAAAAAATTCCAACAGATTAGTGAGGCATGATTTGCCCTTGCAAAAGCCATGTTGGCTCTCCTTTAGCAGTGCCATCTCTTCTATGTGCCTATTAATTCTATCTTTTAGGATGGTTTCCATCACTTTACCTGGGACACATGTCAAACTGACTGGTTGGTAATTTCCTGGATCACCCCTGGATCCTTTTTTGAAAATTGGTGTTACATTCGCTACCTTCCAGTCATCAGGCACAAAGCCTGATTTGAGGGAAAGATTATATATTTTGGCTAGGAGATCAGCAATTTCATCTTTAAGTTCCCTGAGAACTCGTGGATGGATGCCATCTGGTCCTGGTGAGTTGTTAGTGTTTAGTTTAATAAGACATGCAAGGACCTCCTCCCTGGTTATTTTTATCTGGCTTAATTCTTCGGTTTCCCTCCCTACGAAGATAGGCTCTGTTTTGTCTTTTTTCATTTGGGGGTGATTTTGGGGGGTACATAATGCAAACACACACACACACACACACACACACACACACACACACACAACCCCACACAAATGCACAATCATACACACACATGCACAACCACACACAACACAACCACACACAGAGCACAATCACACACACAACCCTACTCATACACAATGTACACACACACAAAAACCATGCACACACACAATACACACACTGCACACAACAGAACCAAACATACACTCAATGCACACACACATACACAACACAACTACACACACAACACAAACATACACACAACACACACACACACTCATTACACACCCACACAACACAATCACACCCACAACACAATCACACCCACAACACAATCACACACACATGCCATAGCTCCGTGGGGAGAGGAGGGGCTATTAGTGTGGATGCAAAAGTCAAAGGTGACCTCTGTTTGGAACTGAAGACTCCAATTATTCTAGATAGCAATATTTTCTTTTTTTTAAATTAATACCTTGATTCACAACAAATGTTAAGAATATTACAAGATTCATTTTTTTAAAAATCTTTAAAACCTTTCTACGACTAAGCACACATCATTACTCCTTGATTTCATTAGCATACATATTAGATTATATGTACAGTATTTTGTATTTTTTTATATGTAAGGTTGCATAAAAGACAAATCTTGCTTGGGCAGCAACTATGTAGTGTAACTTTATCTTTATCTTTTCTTAGGTTTGCCTGGACAGCAATTATATAAACTGCTTGGTTAAGCTAAATCTCTGATAGTAGCTTTTTTTATACAAGCTAGCTCAGCACAATGCCGGTAAAGGTCAATATAATATGCTTTTCAAATAAGGTAAACATATTTTGATAAAAAGCAAGTGCTGTGGAGATTTGTTCAGAATTATTGCTATACAAACCATGTTTAACAACAGAGGGACACACCAAAGATTCCATTGACAGAAATAGCTAGGATTGTAAATAAATAATGCATAGATGGAAAGGATGTAAAAGTAGCTGAGTTAGGAAGAAAGAGATATAAGAGAGAGAGAAAAGAGGACATTACAGGCATATGTTAAATTTTTTCCCTTTTTATAGAAAATATCTGAGTTCCATAGGTCACCCTTGCTTGAAAACCGATCATATCTGACTCTAGTGTTCAGTACTCATCTCGGTTTACAGCCAAAGAGCCAGTGCTGTCTGTGTCTGCAGACGTCTCTGTGGACATGTGGCAGGCATGACTAGAATGCTATTTACCTTCCCATCGAAGTGGTACCTTTTTACCTACTTGCAATTCCTTGCGTTCAAACTGCTAGGTTGTCAGGAGCAGGGACAGAGACAGCAGCAGCGCCGCCATCAGAAATTTCGGGGCACCATACTGAGCAATCCTATTCCCAAACACACACACACATTTCTCTGTCACCACAGTGATCCCGTGCACTTCGCTGTCTAGTCATGTCTGCCACTTAACCACGGAAATGCCTGCAGACACGCAGACAGCGCTGGCTCTTCGGCTTTGAAACAGAGATGATCACTGAACCCTAGAGTCAGATACGACTGGCTTTCGAGCAAGGGAGACCTTTTACCTTTCCCTCTCCCTTTCTCCCAGCTGAGCAAAGAAGAGGAAAGCACCTTCCTCCAGCGCTCCACAAATCCTGCGCAGTGAGAGTAGCAAGAGTGCTGGTACTGGGCAGACGTGGAGGAAAGAGAGTCCTGAGTTAGGAGGGAAGGGAGAGAGGAGGGGGAGGGGAGAGCGCAGACGCGCACATCTCAGCCCTCAAGCAGAGCTACTTTCCATCCACCCTGAAATCTTTACCTATAAGGAAGGATGTTAACTGTTGGAATGTAACAAAGGCTCCCGCACCCGTCCCTCCTATCCCGTACCGTCCGAGCCGCCCGCACTTACCTTAACATCGACTGACCATCACCACAAGGGTCTGGTCATTGAGAGTGGGGCAACTGCCCCACTAACGTGGCCAACAAAAAAACACCACAAGCCCCAGTATGCGCTGCGCCACCCCACCCCTCAGCCAATGAGACTGAAGGGCACAAGCACGGAGGAGGCAGGGCAGCCAGCGCACACGGTAAAAAAAACAACCACCAACGCGCCAACAACTTCCCTCCCTTTGTCTCCCGAAGGGAAGCTAAGTGGGGTGGGGAGCGGAATGGGCCAGGCCATGGGAAGTGTGTGTGTGTGTGTGTGTGTGTGTGTGTGTGTGTGTGTGTGTGTGTGTGTGTGTGTGTGTGTGTGTGTGTGTGTGTGTGTGTGGTCAAGTCATTGGGGGGAGGAGGGGTAGCCCCTCCTCTCCCCACAGAGCTACGGCATGTGGGTGTGATTGTGTTGTGGGTGTGATTGTGTTGTGTGGGTGTGTAATGAGTGTGTGTGTACGTTGTGCGTATGTTTGTGTTGTGTGTGTAGTTGTGTTGTGTATGTGTGTGTGCATTGAATGTATGTTTGGTTGTGTTGTGTGCAGTGTGTGTATTGTGTGTGTGCATGGTTTTGTGTGTGTGTGTGTACATTGTGTGTGAGTGCAGTTGTGTGTGTGATTGTGCTCTGTGTGTGGTTGTGTTGTGTGTGGTTGTGCATGTGTGTGTATAATTGTGCATTTGTGTGGGGTTGTGTGTGTGTGTGTGTGTGTTTGCATCATGTACCCCCCAAAATCACCCCCCAAATGAAAAAAGACAAATAAAAACTGCCCGGCTTGCCGAGTACAAAAATGCTAGTATTGGATAGATAACGTATGGCTGTGTGGTGAGGGAGTTGGTGTCGCTGCTGCTGCTGTGCTCCGTGCGCCTCTGTGAGTTTGACGCACTCCAAGGTTTCTGCGGGTGGCTCCCCGTTCCACGCCCTCTGCCATGCACCCTCTTTCTCTCCCTCAGGGCTATTTCTTACCTACCCACCACACCCACCCACCCACTCCCAAAACCTTTGAAAAATGTCGGCTTCTGAAGGGCTTTGGGAGGTGGGGGGAGGGGAGGGAAACCCTCTCCCTTGCACTGGATTGCGGTTCACCCACAGCGAGGTAAAAAGCACCGTGACTCGGGCAGACCGTGGGAGCTATTTGCCCTTTGAGATATGGGGGTTGCCCTTCCCCCTCCAATGCATGGAAAACTGACCCTGAAATTGGGGGGGGGGGTGTTCCTTTCCGTGCCTTGTCCAAACAAAACAAAAACAAAACAGTGGCCACAGGATTGGAAAAGATCAGTGTACGTTCCAATCCCAAAAAAGGGCAATGCCAAAGAATGTTCAAATTATCGAACATGGAGGAAAGAGAGTCCTGAGTTAGGACTCACATGCCAGAAATGTGATGCTCAAAATAATACAGGATAGACTTCAGCAGCATGAGGAGAGAGAATTACCAGAGGTGCAGGTTTGTTTCAGAAGAAGCAGGGGGACTAGAGACCACATTGCCAGAAACAAGTTTACTTTTGTTTTATTGACTACACTAAGGCATTTGACTGTGTGGACCACAACAAGATGTGGCAAGTAATTAAAGAGATGGGAATACCAGAGCACCTCATATGCCTCCAGAGAAATCTGTACATGAATCAAGAAGCAACAGTTAGGACAGAACACGGAATGACAGAGTGGTTTGGAATAGGAAAAGGAGCAAGACAAGGCTGCATTTTGTCACCCTGCTTATTCAACTTATACACAAAGCACATAATGCGCAGTGCAGGGATGGAGGAATCACAATATGGGATTAAAATTGCTGGGAGAAACATCAACAATCTGAGATATGCAGACAATACCACCCTAATGGCAGAAAGTGAGGAAGACCTAAAGAATCTCTTGATTGGGCTGAAGGAGGAGAGTGCAAAAGCTGGCTTGAGACTCAATATCAAGAAAACAAAGATAATGGCAACAGGTCCGATCAGTTCATGGGAAATATATGGGGAAGAAGTAGAAGCAGTGACAGATTTTACATTCTTAGGATCAAAGATCACTGCATATGGGGATTGCAGGCGCACCCCCCAATAAAGGACTCAGACACCAATGAAAGTGAATAACGGCATTGGGCCACATTTATTGATTCATGCCCTAGTCCGAATTATAAATTTCTATTGGTAATTGACCAATTATAATTCTTAAGGCAAGCAGGCCGAAGTAACACTGGTAAGGTACCACCCAAAATTGCCAACGGCAATTGTTACAATGTATCTATTTGTATCAATTTGTTTGTTGACAACAAACAAATTGTTGACCGTAGTCAATATCTAACTAATGACCCCACCCTCTGACGCGTATCCGTAAAATCACGGGGTGATGCATGCTGTCTAGCTGTAGCCATCACCCCGTCGCCTGGTTCGTCGTTGACCGGACAACGTTTAACCAACTTATACCTGTCTAGTGTTGTCCAGTCAATTGCGAACCTGCCGGATACCTGTGGGTCATAAATGTTTACCTTACCAGTGCTACCCGCCACACGGGGAGGCTTCCCAGAAGGCTCACCGCCCCGCCCCCCCAAGACCGTCAGCTCGGTCAACAGGCCTGCTCGCCAGTCCACTAACAAGAGGTCCATACCTCCCTGCGACAGATGGGCCCCATCCCCTGAGGAAAAGCTCGTAATTTTGCAGACTGATGTCGGGGAGGCGAATGACGCGTCCCCCACCTTTGTCGAAAAGGAACCGGGCAATAGCCCCGTTCACGGAGCATCGGCTCGGCCAAGAGCCTCGAGGCCGCACGCCCCCCTGTAAGCGTACCGCGGTCTCGTGTCCGACCAATTGAGGGTTGTGGCAGGCCACACATAACGTGAGTGGGGCAGGTCACTGCAAATCGCAAGCTTCCGCGATAGGCCAGTAACCCGCCCTAAGCCATCGCCCCCAAGGTACATAACCAGGACATCCGGCGAGTCAGCATCCCTGATGTAGAAAAGGAATGGCAACAGTTCCCGCCATAACATGCCGCGCTTACTATACAACCTGAGACGTGCGGATGCACCCAGTCCCAGTCGGGGTCCCCACTCTGTCGCCGCAGCGTAACGCGCTGCCCTATGCAGCGTAACGCGCTGCCCTGTGCAGCGTAACGCGCTGCCCTGTGCACATGGCTATGGCCCACCAGGCACACTGTCACCGGTGTAATACGACACCCAGGGTCTGTCAAGGAAAAAAAAGGGGGGGGAGAAACACTGCAGTGACTAAACTGGTACTCACGGTTGAAGAGGGCGAACACAAACTGAAAACATTGTGATCCCCACCCTCCCATGCGGCGTATGTCAGCCCCGGAGTACCCAAAAACAGCTGCAGTAGAAGCCGCCCCTATCCTGAATGAATGGGTGCCGCAACGAGCCCCAGGGAGGCCAACACTGGCTAGTGCCTACCGGCACCCTCCAAAATTGAAATTTAGTAAGGGGAGACCCATCTTGGTGACAGAAAAAATGGGCCATGGTGCGTGCCACGCAGTGCAAGGAACTCCTGTAGGGCACCAACCGGACAGATGTCTGCCAAAGAACACCGTAGCAGTCTTATTCCACTGCCTACGCCATGCTGATCCATCTTAGAGGAGCGTATCCTCAACTGAGCCCAGTCTTTGGCCACATAGACATCTTCGAGTTCCAGTGCCCTACGACTAGCATCCGCCTTAGACAGCATCACAAACTCGCTGATGCGGAGCGCTCCAAAAAAATGCCACCGTTGTAGCCGCATGAAACAAGGCTGCCTCATACCTATCAAAACATAGGTCCTGCCAGCCCCGTGCCAGTTGATTAAGAACCCCTGGGGAAATTGGGTGGCGGTCATCCGGGCTACGCCCACGCCCCGCACCCACCCCTCCAAAACGTGTCTCACACGGAAGTCAGCGGTACTGTCCGCATGTCCACCTACTTTGGCCATAAAAGCCAGCGCTGACAGCCTGGATGCTATGGTTCGAGGTGCAAGGCCCTGGGAATGCAGGTCAAATATGAATTGAAGTATATGGGCCACCGGGATAGGCCAGGTATCTGGCAGCCGGAATTGGGCACAGAACGCCCTGAAAGAATTGAATGCGTGTTGATACGCCTTACGCGTGCGTGGCGCTAGCGACATGCCGATCGCCCGGTTCACCTCTCCTTGCCAAAGGTCCATATCTCGTCCGGGAGTGGCGAGGGAAATTCCTCTGCATCCGGGGCCAAGGCGCGGAACCGGGAGATCTGCAGGCGGGACAAAGCGTCAGCGATATCATTATTGACCCACGGGACATGCCTGGCCCGGAACAGTACATTAAGGCGCAGGCTGCGCAATACAAACTGGCGCACCAAGTCCATCACCCTGGGTGATTTGGAAGTCTGTGAGTTGACAATGTGGACAACGGCCGCATTGTCACACCAGAAATGAATGACCGAGTTGGCCCACTCATCACCCCATAGCATCAAGGCCCCCAGAATGGGAAAAAATTCCAGGTACGTGAGGTCCCGCAGGCGCCCCGTACCTAACCAGGCTGGTGGCCACCCACCATAGGCCCACTTCCCATTGAAGTACATCCCATAACCCAGGGACCCAGAGGCATCGGACTGTATCTGGAAACGAGGGGAAGCCAGAAGGTCAGACCTCCAAAATGACACCCCATTGAACTCCTTCAGGAACTGGAGCCAGATAAGCATATCTGCCTTAATGCCCTGGGTTAGTCTGACCCTATGGTGGGGCCTGGACAAGCCTGTCATGGCGTCGCACAAGCGCCGGGCAAATGCCCTGCCCGGTGCGACCACCCTGCAAGTGAAATTGAGATGACCATGCAACACCTGCAGATCCCGCAGTGATGCCTTGCGTTTAGCAAGCAAGTCCGAGATAAGGGCCACTATCCTTGACACCTTATCCCCTGGTAACCTAGAAGCCTGCGCTACCGTGTCAATCTCCACCCCCAAGAAGACTAGCTGTGTAGATGGGCCCTCGGTCTTTTCGGGCGCTAAAGGGACACCCAGTTCCTCCATTAGCGTCTGAAATGTGTTGAGGAGACGTGTGCACGTGTCCCAGCCCCGTTCACCCCCGAATAAAAAATCATCCAGGTAATGGGCTACAGACCGGGACCCTGACCTGCGGACAAAAGCCCACTGTAGGAAGGTGCTAAAACGCTCGAAGGCCGAGCACGATATGGAACAGCCAAAAGGCATGGCCTTATCGAAATAATATTCACCCCTGAACTTAAAACCCAGCAACTCAAAGTCACCCGGGTGAACCGGCAGGAGGCGAAAGGCAGACTTAATGTCGCACTTAGCCAACAGCGCACCCGGTCCACATGAGCGCACCATGCACAGCGCTTGGTCAAAAGATGTATACCTGACCGAGCAAAGGTCATCAGGGATAGCATCATTGACCGATCGGCCGGCTGGGTAGGACAAGTGATGGATCAGGCGGAACTCGCCCGGTGACTTCTTGGGCACCTAGCCCAAGGGTGACACTTTAAGGTTGGGAAACGGGGGTGCAGGGAAAGGGCCAGCGACCCTGCCCGCATCAACCTCCTTAGAAATGCTGGCGGCAGCCACCTCCTCCCTCCCCTTAAGGGACAAAAGGTTGGGGGCATCTTGGGGGACCTATCACCCTGGAAAGGAATACGGAACCCCAGTCGAAAACCTTGAAGCAGGTAAACCGCATCTGCCCCCCTCGGGTACGATGCGAGCCAACGCTCCAGCATGCCCACATTAATTGGGGAGGGGGCCTTTCGGTGGACCAGCTCCCTCTGCGGCAGTCTTGCCAGTCCCTTGTCCGCCCCTACCTTTGCCCCGCACCCCTCCAGGCCTGGGGCAGGCGGAGGCCGCATGGGGGCCAGCACAAGAGGGACACTCATGCCTGTACCGGCAATTCTTCCTACTGCAGGAACCATTGGACGAGAAAGTCCAGCACAGCAGGCAGGCTGGAACCCCCTGCCCCGCCACCTGGCGGGGTGTCTGTGCTGGGGCCGCTCGCTGGACCGCATGTCCACAATGGTATCTGTTCCCAGGCGCCGGGCGCGTGGGAGTCATATACAGAAGCCACAGCTTCTGGCAGGGCTCATCCCACCTCATCTCAGGGTGCAGGGGAATCCGCATGTGGAATTCCTCGTCGTAAGCCAACCATGACGGGCCCGGGAAGTCGACCATCGCCCGGTAAATGTTGTCCAAATACTGGACCATCGGAATTGCCAAATCCGGCCGGGCCCTGAGGTAGACCGCCATGTATATAAGGTACGCCGGCAACCAATTGGCCCACGTACGTGGCGGCTTACGACGACGTACCTGTTCCTTATCCTTCACATCCTGCCCCTCCCTCTCCTCTTTGGTGGGCTCTCTGTTAAGAAGGGAGAAGATGTCGACATACTCCCCACGCCAGATCTTCTCTTTGGTGGCCTGGGCCAAATGGTCCCCCAGGGGCAAGGAATACCCCGCTGTCGGCAATGCTGACACCGGCACAGTGGGAACCACGGGGATCTGAAAAGGAGCCTGGACCAACCCGGCCACCCCTAACACATTCCAAACTGAATAAGAGGTACCACCCAAAACTGGGCCCTGGGTGAGCGGTGAAGTCGCCGGGTGGGACGCCGGCGACTGAACCGTCGCGCCACCCATGCGAGGCCACGGCCACTGGAATGCCCCCCCAACGTGGGTAGGTGTGTGGGTGCACTAGATTGAACCGCATACTCACATGCAGCACCCCCGCGGGCCGCCCCCACCGTGGGTTCCGGCCCGCTGGGGGCGTCGGAGCTCACGACCGCAATTGAGCTCGTCGACGGGGCCTGACCAGCATCAGCCTGTTGAGTGGGGAGCTGCGAGGCAGTGGCCGAAGCCGGCCCACGCGCCTCGGGCAGCTCGACCCGTCCTGCCGCCTGCCGCTGCCCGGAAGACAATGGATCAACCTGCACCCCAAAAGGCACCCCCGGGTGGTTAACCCTCGCGAGGGATGCCTCAAGGGCCGCAACACGGGCCAGAAGGGCCTCAACACTAACGTAGCCCCTTAAGCCAAGTGGGGGCAAAGGGCCAGCCGGCCCACTGGGTGCAGGCGCCGGTCCAGGTCCCTGGACCCCGGGGCCCATATACGGCCACGACCCCAGGCCCGGCCCCTGCAGGGCCGGGGGGGTACCCTGCCAGGGGAGGGAACCCAGCCACCCCCCATGGCTGAAACCCCCCGCAGGAAGCTGCGGACCCATGGAAGAAGGCCCTGCAGAATGGGCCGTGCCAGAGGCAGTGGCCACTGCTTGCGGGCCAGGGGCCGCGGCCCCAGCTGGGCCAGTACGCGGACCCCCCGCCTCGGGCCAAGGGGTAATTAACCCCATCCCACCGGTCCCGGTGGGCTCAGGCAAAGGAGGCTGCTGGGGAGGCGCAGCCGCGGTCCTCTGACCCGGCTGGTGCCTCCGCGCAGAACGAGCCGCGTTCGCAGTCGCCTTCTTCTTTGAGGGCATAGCAGCTAAACGATGGGAAGCCTAAAAGTCAAGAAAATCTGCAGCCAGAGGCCTCCCTGAGCAAGGCAAGAGCGACGGAGGTAAGAGAGAAAAACTTCTCCGCTCCGTCGCTTCGCAAAATGGCAGCTCGGCTGCCTCGTGGCCGCCCCTTATATAAGGGTGCTGGCCACGCCCCCTAACTACCCGGATGTCTTCGTCCGGTGGGGGGGGCCCCCGCAAAGAGCGCGGCAGCCATTTTGGCACCGCGCTTGCATTGCAGCCATGAAATAAAAAGGCGACTGATTCTTGGGAGACAAGCTATGAGAAACCTGGGGAACATAGTGAAAAGCAGAGACATCACATTGCAAACAAAAATTAGAATAGTCAAAGTAATGGTATTCCCAGTGATAATGTACGGATGTGAGAGCTGGACAATTAGGAAAGCTGAACGCAGAAGAATAGATGCCTTTGAAATGTGGTGTTGGAGGAGAGTTTTGAGAGTACCCTGGCCGACGAGGAGAACAAATAGGTCAATCTTAGAAGAAATCAACCCTGACTGCTCATTGGAAGGTCAAATAGTAAAGATGAAGCTAAAGTACTTTGGACATCAAATGAGAAGGGAGGATTCACTTGAGAAGGCCTTGATGTTGGGAAAGGTGGAGGGCAAAAGAAGAAGGGGGAGGCCAAAGTTGAGATGGCTAGATGGTATTGTAGACACAATGGGCACAGAACTGGGAGGGCTGAGGGGGATGGTGGAGGGCAGAGGTGCCTGGAGAACAATGGTCCATAGGGTCGCAAAGGGTCGGAATCGACTGTGCGACTGAACAACAACAACAACAACAACACCTCAGACCCCCTTTAAAGCATTTGCATTTCCTGCATTTGTTTTTTGTAGCTTGCAGAATGCAGGACAGGAGATCCGCCGCCTGTCTTATTGACAGGGTGCTCAAGCTGTCTTGCCCGCCGGGCGAGAAAGTCTTCCTCTTTCAAAGTCTCCTCAGAAAGGCAGCCCCCTCAGTCACTCAGTCCATCAGTCAGTCGGCCAGCCCTCACACCTTCCTCCTGAATTGCCTGGAGCGAGGGAGTAAAGGGGGGGAGCCAGAGAGCCCCCCTGAGGGCCAAGCCAGCCAGCACCCCCACGCACCCAGGCACCTGACTGGGCTTTTTCCCTCTCATTGGCAGGGTGCGAAAGACTGGGTGAGGCCAGCCAGGTGGGCGAGAGAGCGAGACAGGAGGTGGGTAAGAAGGGGTGGAGGGAAGCTGCCACGCTAGGAAAGTGCGCAAGTGAGTGAAGCATAGAGGGGAAGGGAAAGAGCAGTCGCTGCTGCCACCTCCAGCTCTACAGTGTGCTGGAAGTTTATTCCCCCTCTCACCACCCATCCAAGATTTGAAGCCGTGACTTGGGGCTGGAAAGGGCCATCCCTCAGGTGCTTGCTGGGCCCCTCTCAGCTCCTGGGCCTGGTACAGCAGTCCCCCTGGTCCCCTTCTTTGATGGGCTATGGACAGCAGCTCACTCTGTCGAGCAGTACTCGGGTCTCGAACTGCTGACCTGCCAACCTTCCAGTCATCAAGTTCAGCGTATTAACCACTAAGCCACTGCAGTCCCTCTGAGCTCCATACAAACAACAAAAACTGTTCCATGTAAAGTGGAATGTCTGCAATGGTGTGAATCTACAGGCTTTCTTTCGATCCCTTGGTGTCTGTATGTCAGCAGGAAGCATTGATAGCACTGAGGAAGAGGTAAAGTGTCAGGTTGACTTGGTACAGGGACAGGCTGTGTACCTCCTCAACCTCTGAATGCTGCCCATAATCCTGAGACAAAAGAATTTGAGTTAGATAGGTGAAGTCATGGAGAGATTCAGCCAATCATAACATTTTCTTATGGGTCTAGGATAGACAGGCTGTCTGATACACTAGAAGGCAGCTTCATATTTCACATGTTGTATTTATTTCCATTTTTTTTTTCAAGCACTGAAAATATCACACTGTTTGCTTGCTTGCTTGCTTATTTATACACTGCTCTTTTGATGCAAGCACCACTCAGGGCAGCTTACAATATATAAAACATACAATACAACACCATAAAATATGTATTAAAATTAGAATATTAATCTTCCAAAAATAACCCAACGAGACAAAAACAGATAGTGTCAGATAATCTTATAACCCAAATAATATTCATAGTAAATACAGGTAAAACTCAGAAAATTAAAATATCGTGCAAATGTTCATTCAGTTCAGTAAAGCAACTTAAAAGGTGAAACAAATATATGAGATAGACTCATTACACGCAAAGCAAGATAGTTCAAGCCTTACTTTGTTATAATACGATACGATAAAGCTTTGTTGTCATTGTCCTAATGAGACTGAAGTGGCTGCAGTCTTGCCAGTAGAGAAGAAAGAGAGAGTGGTCTCCAAATCAAACTTTAGACTGCCAAAATGTGTCACAGGATTGACCCTTGCCGGGGTTCGAGAGGCTGGTTGCGATCAATAGGCTGTTCAATTTTTCATTACTCCACACACTCCCTCAACAGCCATTTGTCACTACTCCTTCCACAACCCAGATCATCGCCCTCTACCTGCCCATACAGGGAGTCTGTGGTTATTTAGTTGGTAGCATGTAAAGCAGAGAGCAATAGTACTTGGCTATGCCTGATAAATAGACTCGTACTCAGTAGATATTAAAACTCACCAAGAGCTTTATTTTTCCAAGATGCAATTTCATAAAAGCAAAGCATAGCATAATACCTGCGAAAAGAAAAGAGTTCATAGAGATTGTTGGGCAGGGCACAATTTCTTTCTGGCTTCTCTTTAAGATAGCCCTGCTGGGCTCATCCTGCCATAGGTGTTTTATCCCCCCCAGGGAATTTGAGTTCAGCTAACGGAGCTAGGTAGCTCCAGGGTACAGAACCAATTTGGGGTCTGAAAAGGCACTCCTTAAATAGGAAAAGAGTGACTCCTGCAACCCTTAGGAATGCATTACCTAATGGAAAATCCCCTAATTTGGGCAATCTTCTACAAACTTCTAGAAGCTTCCCTAAGGATTTATGAATCTGAGATATGAGAAAGAATGCAGTTGCATAGTGACAAGCTGACAACCTAAGATCATGACAAAGTGAAGCCACTTTCTTAGCTTTGTCATTGGCCAAAATTAAATCACCATTGGAACAAGTTTCTGGCAGTAATTGCCAGACCAGTAAATGAGACAGATTCTGTTTGCAGGCGCACCCCCCAATAAAGGACTCAGACACTGGTAAAAGTGGATAACGGCATTGGGCCACATTTATTGATTCATGCCCTAGTCCGAATTATAAATTTCTATTGGTATTCAACCAATTATAATTCTTAAGGCAAGCAGGCCGAAGTAACACTGGTAAGGTTCCACCCAAAATTGCCAACGGCAATTGGTTACAATGTATCCATTTGTATCAATTTGTTTCTTGACAACAAACAAATTGTTGACCGTAGTCAATAATCTAACTACTGACCCCACCCTCTGACGCGTATCCGTAAAATAACGGGGTGATGCCTGCTGCCTAGCTCGTGCCATCACCCCATTGCCTGGTTCATCGTTGACCGGACAACGTTAACCAACTTGTGCCTGTCTAGTGTTGTCCAGTCAATTGCGAACCTGCCGGATACCTGTGGGTCATAAATGTTTACCTTACCAGTGCTACCCGCCACACGGGGAGGCTTCAACAAAGGCTCACCGCCCCCCCCCCAGACCGTCAGCTCGGTCAACAGGCCTGCTCGCCAATCTCCCAACAAGAGGTCCATACCTCCCGGCGACAGATGGACCCCATCCCCTGTGTAAAGCTGATAATTTTGTAGACTGATGGTGGGGTGTCGAATGACGCGCCCCCAACCCTTGTCCAGAAAGAACCGGGCAATAGCCCTGTTCACCAAGCGCCGAGCCCGATCAAGGGCCTGGAGGTTAAACCCTCCCCTGTAAGCGTGCCGCGGTATCATGTCCGACCAAATTAGGGTTGTGGCAGGCCACACATAATGCAAGTAGGCCAGGTCACCGCAAATCGCATGCTTCAGCGATAGGCCCGTGACCTGTCCCAAATCATTACCCCCGAGGTGTATAATAAGGACATCAGGCGGGTCAGCAACCCTGATGGAGAAAAGGAATGGCAACAGTTCCCGCCATAACATTCCACGCTTACCGTACCACCTGAGACTTGCGGATGCACCCAGTCCCAGTCGGGGTCCCCACTCTGTCGCCGCAGCAAACTGCGCTGCCCTGTGCACATAGCTGTGGCCCACCAGCCATACTGTCACCGGTGTAAGACGACACCCAGGGTCTGTCAAGGAAAAAAGGAAACAGGGTCGTGACTTAACTGGTACTCACTGTTGCAGAGGGTGAACATACAACTGAAAACATCGTGATCCCCACCTTCCCATGTTGCATATCTCAGCCCCAGAGTACCCAAACGCCGCTGCGGTGGAAGCCGCCCCTATCCGGAATGAATGGGTGCCGTAACGAGCCCCAGGGAGGCCAACACTGGCTAGTGCCTTACCGGTCACCTTCCAAAATTGAAATTTAGTAAGGGGAGACCCATCTTGGCGACAGAAAAATGGGCCAGGGTGCGTACCACGTAGTGCAAGGAACTCCTGTAGGGCACCAACCGGACAGATGTCTGCCAAGGAACATCGTAGCAGTCTTACACCACTGCCTACACCGTGCTGATCAACCTTAGAGGAGCGTATCCTCAGCTGAGCCCAATCAGAAGAAACATAGACATCTTCGAGTTCCAGTGCCCTACGACTCGCATCCACCTTAGACAGTAGCACCAGCTCACTGATGCGGAGCGCCCCAAAAAAAGGCCACCGTAGTAGCCGCGTGAAACAGGGTTGCCTCATACCTGTCAAAACACAGGTCATGCCAACCCCGTGCAAGGTGGGTAAGTACCCCTGGAGAAATAGGGTGGTGGTCATCCGGGCTGCGCCCACGTTCCCGCACCCACCCTTCCAAAACATGTCGTATGCGAAAATCACTTGTGCTGTCCGCAAAACCACCCACCTTGCCATGAATGCCAGCGCTGACAGCCTGGATGCTATGGTGCGGGGGGCTAAGCCCTGGGCATGTAAGTAAACCATAAATTGGAGGATGTGAGCTACTGGGATGGGCCAACTTTCAGGCAGCCGTGATTGGGCACAAAAGGCCCTGAATGAACTACATGCATGGTTATACGTCTTACGCGTGCGGGGGGCGAGCGACATGCCGATCGCCCAGTTCACCTCTCCTTGCCAAGCGTCCATATCTCGTCCGGGAGCGGCGAGGGAAATTCCTCTGCATCCGGGGCCAAGGCACGGAACCGGGGATCTGCAGGCGGGACAAAGAGTCAGCAATATCATTATTAATACCTGGAACATGCCTGGCCCTAAAAAGCACATTGAGGCGTAGGCTGCACAACACAAACTGGCGAACCAGTTCCATGACCCTGGGAGATCTAGACATCTGTAAGTTGACAATGTGGACAACTGCCGCATTGTCACACCAGAAATGGACGACCGAATTGGCCCACTCCGCACCCCATAGCATCAAAGCTCCCAGAATGGGGAAAAATTCCAGGTATGTGAGATCGCGCAAACGATCCGAACCCCACCAGGCTGGCGGCCATCTGCTGTAGGCCCACTTCCCTTCAAAGTAAATCCCATAACCCAGGGACCCTGATGCATCCGACTGAACCTGAAAATGAGGGGAAACCAAAAGGTCGGACCTCCAAAAGGACACCCCGTTGAATTCCCTCAGGAACTGAAGCCAGATGAGCATATCAGCCCTCATGCCCTTGTTCAGTCGGACCCTATGGTGGGGCCTGGCCAAGCCAGTCATGGCGTCGCACAAGCGTCGAGCAAACGCTCTGCCAGGTGCAACAACCCTGCAAGCGAAATTGAGGTGACCATGTAACACCTGGAGCTCCTGAAGGGACACCTTGCGTTTTGCCAACAAGTCCAAAATGAGTGCAACGATCCAGGAAACCTTATCAACAGGTAACCTGGATACCTGCACAACTGTGTCAATCTCAACCCTCAGGAATGTGAGCTTGGTTGAAGGGCCCTCGGTCTTTTCGGGCGCTAAAGGGACACCAAGTTCCTTCATTAGCATCTGAAATGTATGTAGGAGACGCGTGCACGTGTCCCAGCCCCGTTCACCCCCGAATAAGAAATCGTCGAGGTAGTGGGCTACATACCGGGACCCTGACCTGCGAACAAAGGCCCATTGCAGGAAAGTGCTGAAACGCTCAAATGCCGAGCATGAAATGGAGCAGCCAAAAGGCATGGCTTTGTCGAAATAAAATTCACCCCAGAACTTGAAACCCAGCAACTCAAAGTCGCCTGGGTGCACTGGAAGGAGACGGAATGCGGACTTAATGTTGCACTTAGCCAGTAGTGCACCCAGGCCACATGAGCGCACCATGCGCAGGGCCTGGTCAAAAGATGTATACGTAACCGAACAAAGGTCATCAGGGATAGCATCGTTGACCGAACGGCCAGCCGGGTAAGACAAGTGGTGTATCAAATGGAACTCCCCCGGTGACTTCTTGGGCACTAACCCCAACGGGGAAACCTTGAGATTGGGAAATGGTGGGACAGGGAAACGGCCAGCGACCCTGCCAGCAGCAACCTCCTTAGCAATGCTCATGGCAGCCACCTCCTCCCTTCCCCTGAGTGATAACAGGTTAGGTGCATCTTGAGGGGACCTGTCCCCTGTGAAAGGAATGTGAAACCCCTGCTGGAAACCCTCAAGCAGGTAAGCTGGGTCTGCCCTCCTCGGGTACATCGCGAGCCAACGCTCCAGCATGTCCACATTAATTGGGGAGGGGGCCTTTTGCTTGACCAGCTCCCTCTGCGGCAGTTCTGCCCGCTCCCTGTCCACCTCTACCTCTGCCCCACAGTCCGCCTGCCCTAGGACACGCGGAGGCGGCATGGGGGCCAGCACAAGAGGGACACTCGTGCCTGTAACGGCACTGCTTCCTGTTACACGCACCATTGGCCGAGAAACTCCAACACAGCAGGCGGGCTGGAACCCCCTGCCCCGCCACCTGGCGGGGTGCCTGGGCTGGAGTAGCTCGCTGGACCGCATGTCCACAATGGTCCCTCTCCCCTGGCGCCGGGCGCGTGGGGGTCATATACAGAAGCCACAGCTTCTGGCAGGGCTCATCCCACCTCATCTCTGGATGTAGGGGCACTCTCATGCGGAATTCCTCGTCGTAAGCCAACCACGACGGGCCAGGGAAATCAACCATCGCCCGGTATATGTTGTCCAAATACTGGACCATCGGAATCGCCAGGTCGGGCCGGGCCCTGAGGTACACCTCCATGTATATAAGGTATGCGGGTAACCAGTTGGCCCATGTACGTGGCGGCTTACGTCGACGAGACTGCTCCTTGTCCTTCTCGTCCTGCCCCTCCCTCTCCTCTTTGGTGGGTTCTCTATTCAAGAGGGAGAAAATGTCCACATACTCCCCCCGCCAGATCTTTTCCTTGGTAGCCTGGGCCAGATGATCCCCAAGGGGTAAAGAATAACCTGCTGTCGGCAAGGCCGACACCGGAACATTGACCGTGCTGGGCACCATGAAAGGAGCCTGGACCAGCCCCGCCACCCCCAATAAGTTCCCGGATGGGCCGGAGGCGGCTGTCCCGCCGCCCCGGCCAGGCGAGGCCACGGCCACTGCAAAACTCCCCCCGCGTTGGGTTGTGGTGTGGGTGCACTAGCTTGGACCGTATACTCACAAGTTGCACCCCCATGGGCCGCCCCCACCGGGGGTTCCGGCCCACTGCGGGCGTCGGAGCTCGCGACCGCAACCAAGCTCGTAGACGGGGCCTGACCACTACCTGCTGGCGGCATCTGCCGAGTGGGGAGATGCGAGGCTGTGGCTGTCGCCGACCTACTTGCCTCAGGCAGCTCAACCCGTTCGGCCACCTGCCGAGGACCGGCAGACGCTGAGTTGACCTGTAAACCAAAGGGTGCCCCTGATGGATTAACTATCCCCAAAGATGCCTCCAGGGCCGCTACGCGGGCCAGTAGGGCATCAACGTGTACATAGCCCCCAATGCTGATGGGGGGCAAAGGGCCGGCCGGCCCACCGGTCACTGGCGCCGGGCCAGATCTCTGGACCCCGGGGCCCGAATACGGCCATGCCCCGACCACCGGCCCCAGAGGGGCCGGGGGCATGCCCTGCCAGGGAAGGGAACCCAGCCAACCCCCTTGGTTAAAGCCCACCGCTGGAAGCTGCATGCCAAGGCCCGAAGGCCCAGCCTGGCTATGCGCCAGGCCCGGGCCGGTGGCCGCTAATTGCGGGCCGGGGGCCGCAGCCCCTGCAGGGCCAGTCTGCGGCTGCCCAGCCTCGGGCCAGGGAGCAATCGACCCCATCCCGCCGGTCCCGGTGGGCGGCCCCGGAAAGGGGGCCTGCTGAGGGGGCACAGTCGCGGTCCTCCGACCCAGCTGGCGCCTCCTTGAGGTGCGAACCGCGGTCGCCATCGCCTTCTTTTTGGAAGGCATTGCTGCAATTCACTGGAAGGCGAAGAAAAGAAGCGCAGAAGAAACCGGTGCTCGAAAGAGGCTTCCCGGCTAAAGGGAAGAGCAACTGAGCGATTGGGGAAAAACTTCTCCTCTCCGTCGCTTCGCAAAATGGCAGCGCGGCTGCCTCGTGGCCACCCCTTTTAAATGGTGCTGGCCATGCCCCCTAACTACCCGGATGTCCAAGTCCGGGGGGGGCGCAAAGAGCGCGGCGGCCATTTTGGCGCCGCGCTTGCAATCTCTCCACATCCACACAGTATGTTTTTGTGTTGCAGCAGCCCCCCCCCCATGTCTGACCAGGTTATCCTGCTGTGGTAACAGAGCAGACCATACTGCCAGCAACTGAACGCCGAGTGTCAGGCAGCAGTTAACTAACCTGACAACCCTAAGGACTAGCGGCATTGGCGAAGTCCACAGGGAAAGCTGATGGTCCCCAAGTGGATTAAATCCCACATGAATCCATCTTGATGGAGGGCAGCAGCTTCATCAATACTGGCCTGGGGTTGAGGAGGATTTTGCATGCCAAAAGGTGTCAGGACCAGTAAGTGATTCATGGAGCTGGATCAGTGGCATGCGGAATGCAGAAGGCAGATGAAAGGCCACGGCATTATATTCACAGGATAGTCTTCATGGCTGATCGCCATGATGATAGCCAATATTCAGAATCAGATATGGCACAAGAAGAAGAAGAAGCCCCCACTTGAACATGTTGGTCTTACATTTAGGAACTCTGTCCCTCAGCCTATTCAGGGTCCTCCAAGTGACATAGTTTCATGTTCAGGGAATGAAGAAGCAGACGAGTGAAGTAGTGAAATTCAGCTCTTTATTAGTGGGGTTTGAACACAGTTTGGATGGGGCAAAACTCGGACTTATATACACTATAAACAGTAACAGTAAGAATAATACAAGAAGCCCATTGGCTAACAGAGTGTGCACATTTTTCGATCCACTTATTTTCATAAGAATAGATACATGAGAAAAGATACATTCCACTCCTATAAACAGTAACAGTAAGAATAATACAAGAAGCCCATTGGCTAACAGAGTGTGCACATTTTCGATCCACTTATTTGCATAAGAATAGATACATGAGAAAAGATACATTCTGCTCCTGTCAAAAAACACAGTTAACATACATAACATTCTTCCCCCCTAGGTAAAAACAAAATCTTTTAACCAGGATGGTGGTCTAGTTTCCCTTCTGGGTCGGATGCTTGACTGAGCTGGCTCAGGGACTCGTAGGATGGGCGACCCGACTGGAGTGAGGGATTGACTAGAGAGGGAGGACTGTAAACCCAAATTAAACCCCCGTTTCTCAGATGGAGGAGCAGGGCTCAAAACCAAAATCTAATTCTGTGGATGAATAAGACAACTCAGGGTCCCTCCTGTGTGTACTAAGAGTGGAGGGTGACTCCAAACAAAATTTGTCATAATCAATAAAGGAATCCAGAGTGCTAGGCTGGGACAGTGTAGAGGTACACCTGGCCGGAGTAGGGGAGCATTCCACAAATTACCCTTGAAATCGGTTCCTAGAAGACACTTCTGGGTCAATGTTGGCTGGCTGCTGACTATTACCTCTGCCCCCTGGGTTTAAACGGGTGGGGACCAACCCTAACATTGAGTGTCTGTAGTCGTCTTGTGGGTCCAGTACTGTGGATCTCAATTGATCCGCGTGCCTCCTCCAGATCAGACCAGTGACTGTTTCGATTCTGTAAGAAACAGGACCAGTTTGATCGATCACATACCAAGGCACCCACGTAGGACCACCAGCTGCATAATTGCGGGTTTACAGGTTCTCCCGGAGAAAAACCCTTCTGGTGTTGGATCACTATATTTGTGCTTTTGTCTTCTACCCTAGAGGGATACAATTTGTCCAGCAAGGATGACAGTTTCCTTCGCAGTGCCAACCATTTGTTCTATGTCTTGGTCCAGTTGAGGCCACCAAAAGTAGCTATGGGCAAGGGCTTTGGAACGGACAATTCCCGGGTGACTTGTGTGAAGTAGATGTAAAACCTTTTTCCTGGCAATGGCCCCAGTGCCAAACAGTATCTTTCTTAAGAAGCCGATGTAATGGTTTGGCAACTGAGGCTTTGTGATGGAGAAAAGTATGATATAAATTTAACAATCCTAGAAATGATTGCAATTCGGCTTTACAATTTGGCCTGGGTGCATTTTGCATGGCCGCCACCTTGGAGTCAGAGGGCATGATAACTTGGGGTGTAAGGCGATACCCCCAGGAACTCCACTTCCTGTGCCAAAAACACACATTTGTCTCTTCTGAGACATAGACCGGCCCTCTCGAAATGTGAGTGGACTCGATTGAGCCTAGCCGCTAGTTCGACAGTGTCCTTAGCAGTGATCAGGACATCATCAAAATATGGCAGGCACTGGGCAAACCTTTTAAAATGCATTCTACAAGAGATTGAAATATCCTGGGGGCCACATTCACCCCGAATTGTAGTCTAGTTACCTTAAATGCCCCCCCATGCATTACTATGGTCTGGACTATGGCAGCAGCAGGAGACACAGTCAATTGTTGGTAAGCCTGGGCAAGGTCAAGTTTTGCGAAGCAATTTCCTCCTTGCAAGGAGGCAAGAAGGTGGCTTACCATGGGCACAGGATATGCATTCAGGCGAATAGCTTTATTGATGGTACACTTGTAGTCAGCACATATCCTGACCTCCCCATTACTTTTCAAAGCAGTCACTATTGGTGTCTCCCACTCTGTGGAGTCCACTGGCACTAGGATGCCCTGCCCCACCAGTTTGTCCAGCTCGGCTTCTATCTTCTCCTTTAAAGCAAAGGGTACCCCGCGTGGCTTCATCCGGATGGACCAGACGCTTGGGTCAAGCTCAAAGTCCACAGGGGAACACCTCAGGATGTGCAGCACAAACGTCCGGGATTGGGTCAGCATCTATTGCGTGAATGCCAGAAAGCCGGATTCCCAGGGGCCTAAACCATTGGGTCCCAATAAGACAGTTAGTGCCCTGCTTAACTACAACCAATGGCAAGGAGGTACAAATGTTTTTGAATTTGACCAAGAAATTTCCCACCCCCAGGACTGGAATGTGGCAACCTTGCAAATCCCAGAGGGATGTTTTAAAAGATTTGAGCTTGGGCCGAGAGGCAGGGGGAATTCTCAAAAACTCCCACTGTGCGATTATGGAAAAAGTAGTATCTGAATCCACCTCCATCTTAAAGGGGACATCCTGCAGGCTCAGGTCTGTGGAGAAATGCTTGCTGACGATGCCCACTTGGCATGGCTCAGGCTCTAGTGACACTTTGGCAATGGACGTTTTGTGGTGATGACTCTTCTTGGACTCAGGTGCTAGAGTTCTTTGCTTTCGCTGTCGGCATACCTTAGCAATGTGCCCTCTTCGCCCGCAGTTGTGGCATTCTGCAGTGCGGAAGGGGCACTTCCTGCAGTCATGCCAGGCTCTGCAGCCATGACACTTGCAAAGGAATTTCTTCTCCCGATCATCACGGTGCTCTCGGTGCTTTCGTCAGACCGCTCAGACTTCTCCCTCTGTGTCGCTGGACTCCGATGAAGAGGTGGAACCAGGTGATGCTGAGGAGGATGAAGATGAATTTTGCTGAGCTTGCACAGCTGAGTCGCTGGCACTGGTGGTGGAGAGGCGATGCCGGAAATGCTTGATGCCGGACCTCAGACGCCTTGATGCCGGACTTCAGACGCCACTGCCTCTTCTAGGACAGTCTTGAAAGTTAGTGTCTTCCTGATCATGAGGCGACATTGAGCATCTTCATCCCTCATGCCAGCCAGCAGACGGTCCCGGAGTGCTTCTTCGATGTTGTCCCACTTGCATGGGGTGGCAGCAATGCGCAAAGCAGCAGCGTAGTCTGCAATGGACTCCCCAGGTCGCTGATCCCTTCTGTGGAAGGCCAACCTGGCCGGGAAGATCAAGACCTCTGGCTGCATGATTTCTGCGAGCAGCACCACATCCACATCCCTTGGGAGAATGAGGTGGGTTGCCAGCTCAAGCTTCTCAGAACCGCACTGAGCGAGGAAACAGGAGTGCTTCTGGACTTCATTGGTGATCTTCTGCGAGGGCATTGCGTGGCGAAATCAGCGTTCGTATGTTGCCCATTTCTCTGGATGCGCTGGGTCAAATGTGCCGATGTTGTTGCCATGTGGGGATCACTCCCGGAAGCAGAAGTAAAACGTGGCCATACGGTTAAGACTCTTCCGGGTTAGCCCTTCCTCCGTACGGGTGCATTTTATTTCCGCTTCCGGGAGTGATGAGGGCAGCGCGGGCCAGATGAATCAACAGTAAACCCATTTTCGTGTGAATTGAATGGTGCTTGTGCTTTTGGGAATTGAAGTCCAAGAACATCTGGAGTGCCAAGGTTCACCATCGCGGCCTTAGGTGGATCAATACTAACAAGATGATTTTTTAAACTGGTGTAGGTTTGCAGCAGTTTTACACTTTCCTGTTGAAACAGTCTATGTTGTGCACATACATGTCTCGGTAACAATGAGACTCTGCAGAGGAGATTACAAACCTGGCCAGTTTACTGACAAGGGCTATAGTTCCACTTGGTCAGGTTTGCCCAAATGTTGGTTTGTAAACTAAATACAAATTATGGTTTTAGATCTTGGATTGGCAGACCTTTATGAACTAAGGTTTGTCTGACTTTGTAAACAGTAATTCATCAGAGAAGGACAGCCATTCATTTGCCTGGTTAATGATAATGATACTATATTTGTTCTGTAGCATATCTGACACTTAAGCAACTGTGGCAGTTAGGAAGTTTCAGATGATTTAAGCTTTGCTTTCTGCCTCACACATATGTACCACTGTGCACTCGAGTCTAAGCATGCCTGCCACATGACCTCAGAAATGTCTGCAAATGCAGACAGCGCTGCCTCTTTGGCTATAAACAATGATTAGCACTGAACCCTAGAGTTGGCTACGACTGGCTTTTGATCAAAGGCAACCTTTACCATTGGATTCTACCCATTCCACTCTCCTCACATCCACTGTTTTCTTTTGTTATACGAATCATGGCTCACAAAGTCCATGACTTCAGTATCTGAAGGAATAGCTCGTAGTTTTCCTTCTCCTCATAAAAATGTGATAATAGTGTTGGCTGCAATGAATGGCAGAGAGTACAACTATCGACTGTTGAAGTAAGGTTAGTGCTTAATCTGTTTTTTTTTCTGTTGTCTGCTTTCTCCATCATTTCCCATATCACTTTATCAGTAAGGACTGCTTCAGAGGTAAGCTACTGTGAGTGCGAAGGCAAGGTAATGGAAACTGTGCCATGAATTTAGAATGACTGAGTTGCTTCCAGAACTAGAGAATCACCCATGTATCCTTCATTAAAAGCAACAATGACCAGAATCCTATTGTTGATTTATGCTTAGGTAAAGGTCACCCTTGCTCGGAAGCCAGTCATATCCAACTCTGTGCTCATCTCTGTTTCATAGCCAAATAGCCAGTGCTGTCTGCGTTTGCAGACGTTTCTGTGGCAGGCATGAATAGACACACGGAATGCTGTTTACCTTCCCACCAAAGTGGTTCCTGTTTATCTATTTGCAATTTCTTGCTTTTAAACTGCTAGATTGGCAGGAGCTGGGACAGATAGATGGGAGTTCACTTCGTACTGCAGTATTCAGGTATTGAACTGCTTACATAAGTGTAATTGTGAAGCCTTGATGGCAAATTGTTATTCATTAATTGATATGCTGGTTTTATTTCTGTGTATATGCCCAGTTCAGACAGGTAGTTTGAAGGGGCTGCATGCAACAGACTTTTAAGCTTTGTGTGAGAAGATTCAAAGTGGAGAAAGAAATGAAAAGAAAAAGGCTGAAATAGATTATTTCCCATCCAATTTGATTATTGCTCCAAGAACAAACCTATTTGTAAATGCTTTTTCTTCACTCTGGAATTTAATCTGGCAATTTCTTTTTTCTTCTTCCAAATTTCATATGTGTTAGTAAAAATCAGGTCAAGTTGCTTCAAATTTTTAGTTCAAAACAGCTCTAGAGGAGTATCTGTGTGTGTGTGTGTGTGTGTGTGTGTGTGTGTGTGTGTGTGTGTGTGTGTGTGTGTGTGTGTGTGTGTGTAAAGGAATTTGGACATAAATTCATTAATGGGGGAGAGAACTATGAAATGTTCAAAAAGCAACTCAGAATGAATACACAACATTTGTGAAGTTCATTAAAACAGTGATGCAGAGAGAAAGAATGAAAGAAACTTGTAAACATACTTTAGTGTAATTAAAACTTCCGTTAAACTTAATGGGATGTTCATGATTGTAAAAGGTTTGACTACTTGCTTGCCTTTTAAACTTTTAATGATCATACAGTCTGAGTCTACAGTCAGCATAGTTGATTTTTTGATAGCTGTCAATGCCCTGGAAAATCATCCCCTCTCAATTAGCTTCAAGGAGAAGAGCTTGAGAAATTGTACTTTTGTAAATTCCTACAAGAAGTGGACTAATATGTTCCTGGATATGGATGAGGGCCATTTTCATTTGCAGATCTTGGCTCACTTATTGCAGACAAAAATGTGCATGAATGTGAATTCTAGAGGCAAGTTGTTTATGATATACTACTGTATTAGGAGGAAATATGCATATAAATCAAAGCAAATTATGAGCATTCAGAAAAAAATATTATTTCAGACTGTGCATTAATTAGAATGACCAGGATCAGCAATGTTCATCTGCTGGATCTTGTTGATATTGCTATATGCAGTGGCTCACCTATTTTTTGCAGCCTCTTTGAATTCTAAAAACATTTGCAAAGAAACTCTCTGGAACTGACTTTTAGACCTATAGAGCAAAAGAAACTGAGTCTCAAAACCATTGGTCTCAGATGCCAGCATGTTTCTTGGTCATGAAACTGAATTAGAACCAGAATAAATTTATTTACGCATACCGTATTTATTCGTGTATAACGCGCACTCGTGTATAACGCGCACCCCTAATTTTCCATGAAACCTCGGTATAAAATTATATCGGTGAAAAAGCTTGTTCATAAGAGCACGCCTTAAAACATTGAGGGAGGGGGGATAATCAGACCCACCTGTTGCAGGGTAAAGAAAATGCAATCCGAAACGAGCACTTCCGACCCCCAGGAGCCTCGCTCGAACTGCGAGCTACCTCCGGGCCATGCCTCGTCTCCCGCGCCACCCAATCAGATCCCGTCAATTTCTTCAAAGCCACACCCCCGCCTCCCCTTCAATAGACAGCCGACCCAATTCTAAAAAGCTTGTTCATAAGAGCATGCCTTAAAACATTGAGGGAGGGGGGGATAATCAGACCCACCTGTTGCAGGGTAAAGAAAATGCAATCCGAAACGAGCACTTCCGACCCCCAGGAGCCTCACTCGAACTGCGAGCTACCTCCGGGCCACGCCTCGTCTCCCGCGCCACCCAATCAAATCCCGTCAATTTCTTCAAAGCCACACCCCCGCCTCCCCTTCAATAGACAGCCGACCCAATTCTAAAAAGGAAGTAAAAGAGGCTCGCGACGGGGGTGGGACACCAGTCCTCGTTTATAACGCGCACCCCAACTTTGATTTCTTTTTTTGGTATAAAATTTTGCGCGTTATACACGAATAAATACGGTACTTATTCTTGACCTGCTATTTGGATTAGTTATCCAGCCATTTCATAATGCTATAAATCAGGGGTTACCAACCTTTTCAAGCTGGGGTCCAGGTCACGCTCTCTCAGTCAGCTTCGAGGACCGAACAGCCATTTTGCCCTGCCTGCATGATGAGGGTGGCCATTTTGTCCCAACAGCTTCAAATGGGTGACAGTTTTGTTTCTTGAATGTCCCTGGAGGGATGGGAGCACATGAAATGGCGACATGGGCCAGATTTGGCCCACGAGCCTTAGGTTGGGAACCCCCACTCTAAATGTTGCAATATAGTTCTATGCAATTTAAATATATCAGAATGGATATGTAAATATAAATTTAAATGTATTAGATTAATTTAACAATTACTGCAGTTTCTAAACTAGGGCTAAGACTGGAATAGTATGGATTCAAATACAATTACTACATAGGAAACCAAATACAAATCTACTTAAAAATCTATTTTGAGGTCTGCTTCATTAATGCAAAGCAGGTGTGGGGTACCAGCAATGTGGTGACCCCTGCCTGCTGGCTGATTTAGTAAAAACACTCTCTCCCTCTTTTAATCTGTAGGGGTCGGAGTAATTTTTGGTGCAGTTTTAATGGGGTTTTTATTGGTTTTTAAAATGTCTTTGGTTTTATTTTCTGTGAGCCACCCAGAATCTTCGGAGTTGGGCGGCAATATACATCAGAAATAAATAAATAAATAAAAACAGAATGGGACAGTGGATATAAAATTTAAAAAGGAGCATGGACCAGAATTGAAAGGAATCACTCATCCATATAACTTCCAGGGAAAACACTGAATTAAACACAAAATAAAATTCTGAAAACAAATCTGTTTCCCTTTTTCTGTCTCAATGCTGTCTAATTCTTCACACAGAAAGCTGCAAGCCCGCTAATTGGAAAATGATAAAGTTATAAATCTCCATGCACTAAATCCTCATTTATATTCTATAATCAGAAAAGAAAATCCCTTTCATGGAAAATCCCTTTCGTGAGTCCCTGTGCTCACTCCAGATCATTACAGTCTGCTTCATTATATTTGTGGGAAGCCTATTTGTTCACTTTAGATTAGCTTCCACCGGATTACCCAGATGATGGCAAGAACATGGAATTTTTTTCAAATTACAGTCCCATCATCCCCAGTTTGGCTACAGGATGATGTGACTGGTAGCCTAAAAAAGTTTCCAAGTCTGGTGATGTTTGACCAGAAAATTCCAGAGAACAAATCTAAGGTTTGTGCTGAAGAATAAGATGAGTGCAATATAAAAAAGAGAGAATGTAAAAAACGGAATCCAAGCTCGGGGGGGGGGGGGACTCTTTCCCCATCTCTTCTTCATTTTTCTGTTGTTAATAATTTGTTTGTAACTGTCAATGAGAAGTTCTTATAAATCCCATGATGAAATGAACTAACCTAGCTTTCAATTTTATGGAGCTCTATAAATATGAGGATGATGGGTATTGTCTTCTCGTTTAACATTTGAGAAACAAGGAAAGGTCATTTAACATGTAATACATCATTTAAAGGGTCTGCAGTGGCTCAAGTGGTTAAGACACTGACTGGGAAGCAGGTCAGCAGTTCAAAACCCAAGTATTGTATGACGGAATGAGTGCCCATCTCTGTCCCAGCTCCTGCCAACCTAGCAGTTTAAGAATGAGAAATTGCAAGCAGATCAATAGGGACCACTTCAGTGGTAAGGTAAACAGCATTCCATGCACTTCAGTGTCTAGACATGCCTGCACATGTCCATGAAAATGTCTGCAAACACAGACAGCGCTGGCTCTTTGGCTATAAACAGAGATGAGCACTGAACCCTAGAGTTGGATACAACTGGCTTTCGAGCAAGGGTGACCTTTACATCATTTAATTGATGTCACCGTGATATTAAATTTCAGCTGATCTGGCACATTTCCCCCAAAGAGATGACAGTTGGAAACCTGAAAATAACTCAGGTGGCTGCTAATACAATTGTAGCATTCTAGCAAAAGCTTTAAGTGTTCCTGTTTACAAAAGTGCCCCATTCCTTTTATTTCTACACTGTAATGCAATTACTTGCTTCAGTACAGGGTTTCCCAACCTTTCTATGCTGCATGCCTGACCATGGTCCCCAGACAGCTGAGTGGGCCGGTCACATGGTTCTTCCTGCTGTTAACACTGCCGTAAAACACATCATTGGCCGTCGTAAATGCATTTACAACAGCTGTGAGTGCATTTACAGCAGTGTTTACAGCAGGCACAGGTGCATTTACACATGCACGGATTCATTTTATGGCTGCCGTAAATGCATCCATTTTTGCTTCCAGTAGCCGTGAATGTGGAAGCAGGCCGCATGAAATGTTTGCATGGGCCGTAGGTTGTGCACCTCTGCTTTTGTAGAAGTAGTTGAGCCCAATCCACATGTTACGGATTGTTGGCCATTAGCAGAAGAAACATGTCTGATTGTTACAACAGAAACATTCTGCAATCCTGGTGGTTGAAAATTGATCTTTCTTTTATGATTCATCTCCTGGATGTAAACCTAGTAATCAATTGTAAATATATTCATGAAGTTCTACAAGACATACCTCTGAATCACTAAAAGAGAGCTGCTTAATAGATTAATAAATAATTGTGTGCCATCAAGTCAATTCTAACCAGTGGTGGGATTCAGCCGGTATGACCTGGTACACCCATATCAGCAGTAGAAATTCTGGCTGGCCCCACCCATCTAGTTGCAGGAGCCTTGGGTTGTAGGCCTGTGCCTGCCTCCCTGACCATGCCCAGCATGCCACACCCACTGAGTAGGTAGTAAACTTGAATCCCACCTCTGATTCTAACTTATGGAAACCCTTTCCATGACTATGCCCAGCATGCCACACCCACTGAGTAGGTAGTAAAAAAAAAATAAAACCCACCACTGATTCTAACTTATGGAAACCCTTTCCAGGGTTTTTTAGGTAGAAAATATTTGTTTACCATTCTTTTCTGTAATGTATTATTTGACCTCCAAGAACGGTTGGGAAATTCTATATAGCAAGTGAACTGTCCATAACACAGTGCTGCCAAGATTTGGCAAGAACACATAAGACTGAAAGAAGTGCCAAGCAAGAAGGAACTGAAGGCCTACCTCATGCAAAGTTCTGTCCACAAAAGGGCCAGTCATTTGCCAGTGGAAGTCCACCAGGATACTTGTAGACTCTGTACTATTTCCATGCTCACACACATATGAACATAGGGATAGTTTTCTCAATATCTCAGGAAACATGCAGGGACATTTGATGAGCACAAGAAAGAAGGTCTTCTTATTGCCAGCTCCTGAGCTGTGGAACTTTTTTTTTTCCTCAGGGAAGCTAGGGTATCCTCTTGTCCTGCCTTTCTTTAAGCACAGAGAGACCTTATTATTCAGAGAGGCCTTCGGTCACTAACTATGGGAAGAGGAAAGATGTTTAAAGTTGAGCCCTTTTTATCTTTAGTTCTTCATGCTGTGTTTTCAAAGAGATTTTGATGAGTTTCAGTCAGTGCCTCAGTTTACTATGACTGATTTAATTGCATTTTAATATTATCCATTTTATAGTTTTAGCTGTAACTGTTTTTAAGTAGTGCTGTAAACTATTTTGAATTTTGCGCTAGGAGAAAGACAGCACCTAAATTCAATCAATCTGTCAGTCAGGTTCTTTTCTTTATTAATATCACAGTGTTCCAGTAATTTAAAATTATGGCCATTTATGAAATATAGATTAAAAAAATTAAAATGTTAAAATTATTCAATTATTTATGCCAGTAGAGGCTACTTCAATAGTTTTATCTTGGCCATTTGCTAGCTCTTGTTTTGTATGCAAAATAGCACATAAATTGTGTGCCCATAATGCTGCATTTATTGTATTGAAATACTTGATTATTCTTTGAATTTCCTACTTCACTTTGAAAGTCTGTTAAATGACTTCCAAATGGTCCAGCCATAATCTTGTCCTGATAAGAGACTCTTTTCAGCTTTCATCCATTCTGCAAGGTGTGTTGTTGTTGCTTTCTGCAGATTTAGCTTAATATTGTCTGGTTTAATATTGACAGTTTGGGAGGTGTGCAGAAAACATTTGCCCTATGTTCACCATTGTGTTCATAGCCCAAAATGTTGCTTTGGCTGTTGAAATCTCTGTTGAAAGTGAGTGTTTTGGCTATAAACACAACTGATTTGACTTGACAAACCTTCTATGTTGTCCTCTTCAGTATAATTCATTGAGAGAACTATAACACCTGAGCTTACAAAAACAGTAGGTAAAGGTCACCCTTGCTCAAAAGCCAGCCATATAGGGTTCAATGCTCATCTCTGTTTATAGTCGAAGAGCCAGTGCTGCCTGCGTCTGCAGACATTTCTGTGGACATGTGTCAGGCATGCCTAGACTCTAGAGTGCACTGAATGCTGTTTACCTTCCCACCAAATTGGTCCCTAATTATCTATTTGCAAGTTCTTGCTTTTGAACTGCTAGGTTGGCAAGAGCTAGGACAGAGACGGGTGCTCACTCCATCATGCAGTACCTGGGAATAGAACTCAGTGAATTCAGTGTCTTAACCACTTGAGCCACCACAGACCCTACAAAAACAGTACTTCCATAATATTTATGGGGCCTCTCAGCAGCAGCTGCACACATCCCAGGAACATTGGCTGATGCTGATCAGTTCCTCTGTGAGTTTCTTCAATGCAAAAGATGTTGTATTTTTGTAAAGACAAGAGTTCTTCTAGATCAGAAGAGATGACCTCTACATTAAAATGGACCATTGGGCCATTTTGTTCATCAGGATGTTTACAGTGCAGCACTTCTGTATAGAGTTTAATGTCTGGGGGTTGGGAGGGTATTTTTAAGTGGTTTTTAAAGTTTTAAGGTTTTTGAATTCTATGCGGTGTATGTTTTATATTTTTGAGCACCTGGAGATGCCTCAGCAAGTGGGCAGCAATATAAATAAATAGATAGATATCCTAATAGGAAAACTGTGCCTTGTAACAAGATTTATTTCTTCAGGGAGATCAATGTCTCTCACAGAGCAGATACTTCCAAATTCACCTCTTTTCTTATGTGGTATGACTCTTCTCTCCTTTTCTTGTGGAAGCTTTGTGCTCCACAACTAAATGTATTTCTGCAGAGATAACAGAGACTTTCAAACAGCACATATCTTCACATTGCTATCTCCTCTAATGTGGTATAGTCATAGAGGCTCATGTAGCCCAGTGAGTTAGGTATCCAGCTGTAGAGTCAGAGGTTTTGAGTTTGATTTCCCCCACTGTGTCTCCAGGGAGAAAAGCCAGGCTGTGTAGCCTTGGCTAAGCTGCACAGTCCCAAATTCACAGGGCAGGTGTGACACAGTTTCATCTTTTTCTTGGCACAGTTACTGCTTGCACAAATTCCTTGGACTTTGGTTTCCATAACATTCGTTTTGAGTTCTTGTTCTTGCTTAATCACCTCCTCTTCTACCTTACGGTATAGAGGGTTCCACAAATGATCTCCATTGGGACCACTCCTTAGCTCCATGGCTTGCTTCAGGTCACTACCATGAATTTGGAGGGCCTCCTTGATATTGTCAATCCACTTGCCTTGCCTGCTAACTCTCTTATGTTCCACATTCCATGACTCATGATCCTTGCTGCTCGCCTGGCCGTCATCAGTGAAATCCATCTGGTTCTTCTTTGTGTGTTTCTTTTAATCAGTTGTGTAGGTGATTGGCTCTCAGTACCCAAGCACGATGAAGAGGCTGCCTTCTTAGCACCTCCGTGAAGGCGCTACTGCTGTTTCAGGTGCACTGATCTTCATGTTCCTTTCTCCCTAAGACAAAGATGTTTCCTCAGGATCTGCTACTATTAGAGTTATACCACCTATGCTCAGTCTCCAGCAAAACTTAGCCACTGCTAAAATGATGGTACCCACCACCCAGGATGAGGACCCACCTGCTGTGCTGATCCACCTAAGCAGGCATAGTCCCCACTCAGCAGTGCTACACAGAGAGTCTAATCATGACTTGGCCTTGAGCAGGGGTTTAAAGAGAGGCTATGCTGGAGGGGCTTCTCCATTGCCTGGGACTCTGGAGGCCAGCTGGAACAACTGCAGGTATCAGGACAGACTTCAACACCGGCGTCCTGAGCCCTCCCTCCCTCCTCCTCCCTATGACTTGGCCTTGAGCAGGGGTTTAAAGAGAGGCTATGCTGGAGGGGCTTCTCCATTGCCTGGGACTCTGGAGGCCAGCTGGAACAACTGCAGGCATCAGGACAGACTTCAACACCGGCGTCCTGAGCCCTCCCTCCCTCCTCCTCCCTATGACTTGGCCTTGAGCAGGGGTTTAAAGAGAGGCTATGCTGGAGGGGCTTCTCCACTGCCTGGGACTCTGGAGGCCAGCTGGAACAACTGCAGGCATCAGGACAGACTTCAACACCGGCGTCCTGAGCCCTCCCTCCCTCCTCCTCCCTGTGCCTTGGCCTTGAGCAGGGGTTTAAAGAGAGGCTATGCTGGAGGGGCTTCTCCATTGCCTGGGACTCTGGAGGCCAGCTGGAACAACTGCAGGTATCAGGACAGACTTCAACACCGGCGTCCTGAGCCCTCCCTCCCTCCTCCTCCCTATGACTTGGCCTTGAGCAGGGGTTTAAAGAGAGGCTATGCTGGAGGGGCTTCTCCATTGCCTGGGACTCTGGAGGCCAGCTGGAACAACTGCAGACATCAGGGCAGCCTCCAACACCGTCCTGAGCCCTCCCTCCCTCCTCCTCCCTATGCCTTGAGTGGAGGAGGTGGGGAGTTGAAAGTTCTACGGCCCACTGGGGGCGATGGGGGGAGATATGGGCCAAAAGGGGGGAGGAGATGGTGGAGGGAGGGAGGGAGAGTTAGAAGGATTGAGGGACTAACTTGCCTGCCAGGGAATAGCAGCAGCAGTCTGTCTGGGGCTGGCTTGGAGGTCCATGGGGATAAAATTAAGGTGACGATTCGAGATGGCCTTGAAAAGCCGGCCCACTGCCGTCGCTACTGTGGGTGGAATGTCTCACCCCAGTTGAGGGCTCAAGGTAGATTTGGAAGAATGCCCCACCACTTCCATCACCGCTGGAGCCTTGCGGAGGGTGGTGGGGGGAGTGGGTGGGGCAGTTTTATATGGGGGTGGGAGGGAGGGAGGGAGAGACTGCCCCGCCAGCCGGGAAGGAGAGGCAGCATTCTGTCCAAGGCAATCAGGGAGGCTCCCGAGGCCAATATAGAGGTTGTGATGGGCATGGGGCGATATAGCGGGTACCGAGGGGCGGGCTGCACTCGGGGAATGCGGGGCAGATGCTTAGTATCTGTCCCTCATTCCAGCCCCCCGGTTACACCTCTAGGTCCTGAGCAGCTGACCCAGGGTGACCCTGCCCTTAGGCTGCTGCTGATGAATGCCAGGTCGGTATGTAATAAGGCCCCCCTGATACAAGATTCCATTATGGGGGAGCGGGCCGACCTGGCATGTATCACTGAGACCTGGCTGAGACCAGAGGATGGGGTTCCTCTGCCAGAAATGTGTCCAGCTGGGTTCAGTATTTGGCACCAGCCTAGGGATGAGGGTAAGGGCGGTGGCGTTGCCATCATAGCCAGGGAGTCACTGGGAGTCGCCAGGGCTACCGCTCCACAAATTCTGGGTTGTGAGGCCCTGCTTCTGCGTCTGGGCTCTAAGGGTCAGTTGGGAGTCTTACTCCTGTACCTGCCCCCTTGCAGGGTAAGGGACTCCCTGCCTGAGCTCCTCGAGGCCGTCTCAGCGTTGGCGTTGGAGTTCCCTAGACTGATGGTTCTGGGGGACTTCAATTTGCCTTCGCTGGGGACTGGCTCCGAGGTGGCTCAGGAGTTCATGGCTTCCATGGCAGCTATGGACCTGATTCAGGTAATTCAGGGCCCGACCAGGGGCAGTGGCCACACACCAGATTTAATCTTTTTGTCGGAGCAGTGGCAGAGTGATCTGAGACTACGGAAACTAGACATAACACCTGTGCCATGGTCAGATCATTATTTGGTGGCTCTAGACTTCCTGGGTGCGACGCTTCATCGTAGGGAGGCAGGGCCTATTAGAATGGCCCGCCCCCGGCAACTGATGGATCCTGATGGATTCCAGAGGGAACTGGGGGATTTCCCTCTGGATCGGCAACACGATTCGCCCGAGGCGCTGGTTGACCTGTGGAACAGGATGACAACAGCGGCCTTGGATGAAATCGCACCACTACGGCCTCTCAGAGCTCATGGAGCTAGGTCATCTCCGTGGTTCACAGATGAACTGCGGGAGCTCAAACGGGCAAAGAGACGCCTAGAGCACCGCTGGGTGAAGACCCAGAGAGACTCCGATTGGACACTAGCTAGAGCCGCTATTAGGGCCTATCTAGTGGCGATGGAGGTGGTGAGGCGGCAATACTTCACCACCCTTATTGCCTCTGCTGATAATCGCCCAGCCACCCTGTTCCGGGTTACCAGGTCTCTCCTTGGTAAGGGGACCCCGGTGCCTGGTTGGCAGGGGTCGGCTGAGGACTTTGCTGACCATCTAGTGGAGAAAATCGATCGGATTCGCTCGGGGTTTAATCCTGGCGTGGATGGGGAGAGTCCGGAGGGAGCTGGAGCACAGTCTTGCCATACCATCTGGGACCGGTTTGATCCAGTTGCCCCTGATGAAGTGGACAGGCTCCTTGCAGCTGTGTGCGCCACTACCTGCCCATTGGACCCCTGTCCCACCTGGTTGGTGAAAGCCTCCAAGGCGGTGACAGGTGGCTGGGTTGGGGCTATGATCAATGCATCATTGCGGGAGGGGGTGTTTCCTGCACCTTTAAAACATGCCTTGGTGCACCCCCTCCTGAAGAAACCTTCCCTCGACCCAGCTGTCCTAACCAACTATAGGCCTGTCTCCAACCTCCCCTTTTTAGGGAAGGTGTTGGA
This sequence comes from Bradypodion pumilum, assembly GCA_035047305.1. Lineage (NCBI taxonomy): Eukaryota > Metazoa > Chordata > Lepidosauria > Squamata > Chamaeleonidae > Bradypodion > Bradypodion pumilum. Next base: position 12,225,662 of record JAWDJD010000011.1, on the reverse strand, counting down.
GAAGGCAGTGGCGCGTCGGCTGCAGGGGGTACTGGATGAAGCGGATTACCTGGACCCCTTTCAGTCAGGATTCAGGCCTGGATATGGTACCGAGACGGCATTGGTCGCACTGATGGATGATCTCTGGCGGGAGCGGGACGGTGGTCACCCATCCGTCCTTGCTCTTCTTGACCTCTCAGCGGCTTTCAATACCGTTGACCACGGTATCCTTCTGGAACGGCTCCAAGGATTGGGAATCCAGGGCACTGTGTGGTCCTGGTTTTCCTCATTTCTGAGGGGTCGGACCCAGTCGGTGTGGTTGGAGAGTGAGAGGTCGAGTCCTAGGCCCCTCAAATGGGGGGTGCCTCAGGGCTCGGTGCTCTCTCCTCTCCTATTTAACATCTACATGAAGCCGCTGGGTGAGATCATTCGTTCCCATGGGGTGCGGTACCATCAGTACGCGGATGACACTCAGTTGTACATCTCGGCCCATGGGGACCCCAGTGATGCCATCAAAGTCCTTTCCAGGTGCCTGGAAGCTGTTGGGGTCTGGATGGGGGCTAACGGGCTACAACTGAATCCCAGCAAGACTGAGTGGCTATGGATAAGGGGTCCTGCGTTAACCCGGGAGCTACCATCTTTGGTTCTGGATGGGGCTATTTTGCCCCAGACAGACCCGGTGCGCAACTTGGGGGTCCTCCTGGATTCGCGGCTACTGCTAGAAGAACAGGTGGCGGCTGTGGCCAGGAGGGCTTTCGCCCAACTTCGGGTGATTCGCCAGTTGCGCCCACTCCTGGACCGGGACTCCTTGCTCATGGTCACTCACGCTCTGGTCACCTCCAGACTAGATTATTGCAATGCGCTCTACATGGGGCTGCCCTTGACGACCATTCGGAGGCTACAGCTGGTCCAGAATGCAGCAGCCAGGGTGGTGATGGGGTGTGGGCGTTATGCCCATGCTTTGCCACTGCTCCGGGAGCTGCACTGGTTGCCAGTTTGTCTCCGGGTGCAATTCAAGGTGCTGGTTTTGACCTTTAAAGCCCTATATGGTAGTGGGCCGGGTTACCTAAGAGACCGCATCGCCCTGAGGACGTCTGTCCGTCCAACCAGAGCGGACCGGAAGGGCTCTCTAATTGTTCCATCAGCCAGAGGGGCTCGCCTCTCTGGCACAAGGAGGAGAGCCTTCTCCGTGTCTGCGCCGGCCCTCTGGAACCTCCTGCCAACAGAGCTACGTCTCCGGACGGAATTGCTGCCTTTCAGAAAAGAACTTAAAACCTGGCTGGCGGGTCAAGTGTGGGGTGCAGGTGGAAGGGTAACCTCCATTGGGTGGTTGGTGTAGAAGAACTCTTCCCCATGGTGCCTTTGGATCCTGCAGCCCTTGTTTTTAGGGGGTGGGTAGTTTTAACTGTTTTTAACATGTGTTTTTTAATTTTTATTGTGAACTGCCCTGAGTTGGCTTTGGCCGAGTGAGCGGTATATAAATGTGACAATTAAATTAAATTAAATTAAGGAGAGTCCAGATATCAAAGTCCAAAAGGCAAGCTGAGGTCTGTTTGCTGGTAGTCTGAGGAAGTGGCTGATCCAAAGGGTACCCAGGGGCATTGTCAGGGTTGGCAGAGAAGTCAGGATCATGGCAGGCAGGTTAGGATCTAGGCAGGCAGTCTGGAGTCAAGTAGGCTGTCAGTCATTGCACTAGACGTGTACTGATGCTGGCAGGCTACAACAAGCTTGCTTATAAGCCTCCCAGGTAATTGGTATTAGCTGGGAGCCTTCTTTGGTGCTTTGCTCTAGCCTGCCTGCATCTCAGGTGTAGCTGTTTCCTGAGCCTCTTCCTGACTGAGGGCTGATCACTGTCAGAGCCAGACCCCTGATCTGACAGATCAGCTGCCGGGGGAAACAGACTTGAGCTAGGTGCAGGCTGAGATCCCTGGCTCAGTCAGGACATCCTGAGGTTCAGGTGCAGGCAGAACTGGGCTGGGCATAGGGAGTGACCCCTGATCCAGGCCATCCTCAGAGTCCAACAAGGACTGGATCACAACACCTGCTGAGATTTGCCTGGGTGCGAACAGTTACAGCCCAAAGCCCCTTGTTTGCCCCAGGCGTTCTTGTGAAACAAAAATAAAATCTTGGGTTTCTTTGGTTTCATGGCTGTTGAGCCTCTCGCTCTGACAGAACCTTGAGTGGCAAGGATGTCACAGTTGTACTGCTGTGTTGTTTATATTGTGATTTTATTATCATGGCTCGATTTGTACTGTATATTCCCTATTGTTTGTAAACCGCTTTGGGTCACCCTAGGGTGAGGAAGGCAGTATATAAATAAAATTTCAATTCAATTCAATCAATTCTTGATGGTCCTCCAGTTTAGCCATTCCCAAGTTGTTATCATACTTTCCATCAAAATTTCACATATGTTGTCAATGCTGTGGTTTATTTTTCCAGTTGTTTGGTTTATGTTCCAATTGTTGTTTCTTGTTTCAGGCTTCATTTCTGTTGTCTTCAAAATGTTTTTCATTTTTATTGCCTCAAGTAATTTTTCTCTGTTTCTAATAATGTAATCAGTTAGGCTTCTTTTTTCTTCCTCTGCTGCCTCTTGTATTTCTAGCAATCCATGACCTCCAATTTTTCACATTAAGTATAATCTGTCCACATCATTCTTTTGGTGTAGTGTGTGATGCATGTTAATTAATTTCCACATTTTTAATCCATTTTTCTAATTTACTTTGAGTCCAATCTATTATTTCTGCAGGGTACCTAATTACTAGAACTGCCCATGTGTTTATGACTTTGATTGTATTTTCACCATTCATTTTTTATTTTAAATTTTTTCAGACTTTTACCAGAACAGTAAAACGAGAGGTATTTTTTTAAAAAAAATTAAATGCTTAAAATGCAGTTCAATATATTATTTTTAAAAGCATATCCATTCAAAGTTAAAATGAATAGCATAAAATCAGTTTTTAAAATTAGTGCTATGCAACTGCTACTGCAATATAACTTTCATGGTTTCTGCCACCAAAGGGCCTTCTGCTAGAATTGTTCTTCTAATCCTGATCACTGTAACACAAAACTTGACAGAATTACATGTAAAAGTAGGACTTTCCTCTGATAGTAGTCAGTGAGTATAAGTGCTGTTTGATCAACCAGGATAATTGCAGAGCATTGGGGATATGAATTTATCTCTGATATCCCTATAGAAAGGAAAGATACATAAAACATGTTCTGTAGTTTCAGCTTCTCCTGTATCACAGGGGCATAACAGATTATTCATTTTGTCCTCAAAAGTATTTTTACTTATCTACTTACAATTTCTTGCTTTCAAACTGCTAGGTTGGCAGGAGCTGGGGCAGAGAGGACAGCTGGGTTGGGGGAAGGTTTTTTTAGGAGGGGGTGCACCAAAGTGTGTTTTAAAGGTGCAGGGACCACCCCCTCCCATAATGATGCATTAATTATTGCCCCGACCCAGCTACCTGTCACCTCCTTAGAGGCTTTCACTAGCCAGGAGAGACAGGAGTCCAGTGGGCAAGTAGTGGTGCACGAAGCTGCAAGGAGCCTGTCCACTTCATCAGGGCCAACTGGATCAAACCAATCCCAGGTGACCTTGCAAGACTGTGCTCCAGTACCCTCTGGACCGTCCCCAACCACACCAGGACTGAGTCCCGAATGAATCCGATTGATTTTCTCCACCAGATGGTCAGCAAAGTCCTCAGTCAAACCCTGCCCCCTACCAAGGAGGGACCTGGTCACCTGAAACAGGGTGGCTGGGCGATTACCAGTGGAGGCAATAAGGGTGGTGCGATATTGACGTTTCACCACCTTCATCGCCACTTGATAGGCCTTAATAGTGGCTCTAGCAAGTGTCCGGTCAGTATCCCTCCGAGTCAGCACCCAGCGGCGCTCTAGGTGTCTCTTATCCTGTTTGAGCTCCCGTAGTTCTTCAGTGAACCACGGGGATGATCTAGCTCCACGGTCCCGGAGAGGCTGTAGTAGCGCAATTTCATCCAAGGTCACAGTCGTCATCCTGTGCCACAAGTCAATGAGCGCCTCAGGAGAATTGTGTTCCTGATCCAGAGGAAAAAAAACCCAGCTTCCTCTGGAATCCATCAGGATCCATCAGCCGTGAGGGCAGGCCAGTTTAATAGGCCCCTTCTCCCTGTGCTGGAATATTGCCCCCAGAAAGTCCAGAGTCACCAGAAAGTGATCTGACCATGGCACAGGTGTTATACATAATTTCTATAATTTCAGATCACTAAGTGTTATGTATGGAACTTGTGCCTGTAAGAAATGTAACCTTGTACCCGAATGAACTGTGAATGAGTCCCGGTGATTACAATGTAACTCAGCTGTCCTTGCTAGCGATTCAGCTGCCACTAGAGGCAGCTGCAGAAGCTCAGCTCACATGGTTCAGATCTCCCAATCACTGAGTGGCACAGGAAACATTCCCGCCACAGGTAAAACCTTGTAAGGTATTCAGTACGTCCCAATGACATCACTAATACCGCAACTAATAGGCGCCCATGGGGCGAAATTCAAATGTACTGTAAGCGTATATAAGGAGCTGCGTCTCCGCCATTACCTCATGTTCAGATTGCTTACCTTGCAATAAAGATGTGTTTGGCCCCCTGAATGCTGCCTACCGCGTATCAATCTTCGAACATCAAACTAAGACACTGCTCCGACAAGAAGACAAAATCCTGTGTGTGGCCACTGCCCCTGGTTGGACCCTGAATTACCTGGGTCAGACCCATGGCTGCCATGAAAGCCATGAACTCCCGAGCAACCTCAGAGCTCATTCCCAGAGAAGGCAAATTGAAGTCCCCCTGAACCATCAGCCTGGGGAACTCCAATGCCAACTCTGGGACGGACTCGAGGAGCTCAGGCAGGGCATCCTTTATCCTGCAAGGGTGCAGGTACAGGAGTAAGACACCCAACTGACCCTTAGGGCCCAACCGCAGGAGCAGAGCCTCACCTATTGGCTAAATAGTTGAATTTTTTTTTAAACATCCTTAGCTGTCACCAGCATAAAGATTCTTTAAAATGCAGACTTGTATTTTCTGTGTCACAGACAAATAGGAAGAACATAGTTGGGTCTGGATTTAAAATGGGGAAGAAATTTGTATTAACCAAACTTTTTAAATGAATGTCCCCAACTAATTTCCTTGGGTTTCCTGTCTTTGAGTGTGCATGGGGTATGTAGTTTTGGAAAATGCACACATATGCTATAGTCAATTGGAAAATGCATACAACCATCTGTATAGCATGAAATATACATTTAAAAGTGTACACCAAGAAAAGTGCATGCTGAGTTCCAAAAATTTAATAGTATAAGGCTGTGGTGGCTTGGTGGCTAAGACAGCCAGAAGGTCAGAAGGTCAGCAGTTTGAGACCCAAGTGCTGCACAATCGAGTGAGTGCCTGTTGTGTGTCCCAGCTCCTGCCAACCTAGCAGTTTGAAAGCAAGAGATTGTAAGTAGATAAGTAAAATTCCAAGAAGCTGTAGATGCTGACATTCAGTACTGTGCAAATGTTCTAGGACACTACCAGCTATTTTGAGAGTGATTTAAGGGGGCATAACTCAGCCTCTGAGCCACCTAGACACACCAAAAATGGAGGTTTTTTACTGACTTTCCACTCACCCAAGGGCTCCAAGCTTGGTGAAGTTTGGAGTTAGGGTGTCCGAGTTATCCCCACCCCCCGCACGATCACTCATTGAATTTTCCCCAAATAAACCGGTGGCAGCCTAAGACTTTTGCTCAGTGCTGTCTCAAAATACTATGGATGTCTACTCAGATGTCCCTCTCATGGACCTTACTCTGAGATAAGTACATATCGGATCACAGCCTAAACATCCAACTGAAAACCAATGTTTCATTCAAAAGAATTCTAATCATATATGTACTTTAAAGCAATTGGTTATGGTCCCATGAGTATGATTGTTTGTTCCATTTTATTAGGAAAGAACTGTACTCTTGAATAGGCATAGTGAAAATACAATATAACACAGTTAACAGCACTATCGTTATTCCAATGATAAAAAATGTCTATCTTTCACAGAATTCTTCCATTCCCCCTTTCCCTCTAATATGTATCAATGTCAGTTCTCTGTTGTTGCTCTTTCCCATTTTCTGATTATTGTTATTATCTGCAAGAACATGTTTGGGCATGTGAACATGTCCCCAGCCCTAAGGCATCCGATACTGGATAGGATATTTTCTTTACCTGTGGAGGAAAGCCTTACACAGTCCTTTCCAAGCATGTATGGAAAGCATGTGAGGAGGGGAAGTGAACAAGCTCTGTTCCTGAAAAGACCTTGTCAACCTAAGGCATCTTACATCTATAAGCAGCTGAATCTTTCAATCACTGGCTCTTGCCCATGAGCTCACTGTGGATTGCCAGGGCCGTTAATTGGACAGCACCTTTCCCAAAGGGGTTGTCGGGCTTGCCAGGAAAGGCAATTGGATACGGCAAGTTAGTTATAGGGAGCAATTGTGACTCCATCCTTACTTGGCAGAGGGCACTGAAAGCAGGTAGAGCAAGTGTCACGAGGAGAGAGACTCAAGGTCTCGTAAACAGCCACAGTGTCTCGCTCACGTCTGTGCAGAAGGGCTGAGCAGACACTAACCACAGTAGACCAAACAGCTATGCATAGATATGCAGAGCCTTCTAGGAGTTAGATAACATGGGAACAATGAGTCCCACCGCAATCCACTGATATAGCCTGCCTATGGGCAACCTGGGCACTCAGGCTGGTAAGTGTAACCCAATCAGCCAAGTGCCACGTAGTATGCTTTCCTGTCACAAGGGGTCACACGCAGGCTGTGCGTGCTGACTTCCAATTGTAGTCAATAAATACAGACCACTCGAGGAATCGAGGCTGGCTTTTACCATCATGATTCAGTCTCGCGTGCCTTCCTTGAGTTCAGCACCTCGACTCCCATGGACCATTACAACAGCTACTCCTTGCTTACCCTGGCAAAGCCCTCGAATCAGCATTTCCAATAGCTCATCTCCCTCAGAACCCCTAAACAATCATGTAGGGTAGAAATGTCAACTTCAAAAGGCTTGGTAAGGAACAGCAGAAGCAGGGTTTGGGAAGATGGAGACACAGCAAGACATTTCACCCCTAGAATCTTCCCCTTCTTCTTCTTCAGGTGCCATATCTGATCTGGATATTGGCTTACCATTATAGTGATAGTCTTCCTGTTCTTCACTCAGAACAGTTCTTCCAAGGACATGCCACACCAATCTCTCAGGTTCTTCAGCCATGAAGTCCATCTACATCCAGGGCCTCTTTTCCCTGGGATCTTTCCTTGCAACGTGAGTTGGAGAATTCTATACTTTATGTATTTCCTCATGATATGGCTAAGGTATTGGAGCTTTCTTTGCTTAATGGTCTTCAAAAGTTCTTGTTCTTTATCCATCCACTGCAACACTTCTACATTAGTCACATGGTCAACCCATGATAGCAGCTGTCTGTAGATCCACATTTCAAAAGATTCAATTCTCTTTTCAGATGCTTTAGTCAATGTCCAAGCTTCAACTCCATATAGCAACACTGGGAATATGTAATTTCTCACTATTCGGATCTTTGTAGTGAGAGTTAGATCTCTACTGGATAACAAATATCACATTTTTATGAAGGTGGATCTTGCCAGAAGAACAAATATGGCTACTGAGTATATTTTATATGGTTTCTGGTGAGCCTGACCAGGGGCCTGGGGCCTTGTTGGTCATGCATCCTGTTCTGCCTTGATCATTGTCTTCCAGCCTGGCTACTGCCAGGATGGACCATTGGAATAAAGAAGAAGAAGGAGGGTGGATGATTCTAGGCTGCTTGCTTTCCCTGACAATCTTTGCAGCACCAAAACAAAAGAATATGTTTAGAGTTAGATTTCTGTCATCTTGGGGGATTGACTAACTTGAGACCAGAGACTAATTCTTCACAGCAGCTTTTTAAAACCTATTTCTGATCTTGGATAGACAAGCTTTCCAGGTAAAACCACCTGTGGTATGCACACATAAGTCTTGGCAAAAGTGAGACTCTGCAGGGGTGTTGTACAAACTTGTCCAATTTCTTGATATTTGTCCTCCATGCATTGAAAATGACACAATCAAGTGGGCAGTGGAGGGGACTGAACCAGTTCTATATGGTTTTTACACAAATGTCCTCCTTTGGGCAGTCCACATTTTAGTGCAAAAAAGCTCTACCTGTAAAACAGCAGACAGAACTGTCATGCAAAAAACTCACAATTTCACCAAACAAGAAGAAACATTTTGAGATTTTCCATTGTCTCCTGAAAGAATTATGTAAGAGCAAATATATATCCACAGCCAGGGACAGTTAGGGTCTGGGACATGGGTGGCTAGCTAGCAAAATGAATGCCAGGGCAATCAGGTAACAGGACAAACAATAACCAAATCTCAGTCCAGTGTCCAACTCCAAGTGAAGCAAAAGATGCAGAATTAGTCCAGACAATGAAAGCATAGTGTCATGAAAAAGCCCATTTCTCAGCTGCCTTTTTCATGAAATTTTGCTCATTAAATTACCTTGTGCCCATCCAAGATGGTGATTTCAATGCATGGGAGTCCCTTTAGACCACATACCAGAGAGAGATTGGAATGTAAACATGCTAGCCTCGTGGGTTGGGAGAAATGAAACCTAATGTGTGATAGACATGTCATGCTGTAAGATCATTGGTTGGAATTCTTTTGGGGGAATTTACAAGCTTCTTTCTGCAATACAACTTTTAAGTTCAATAATAGGAGGAAAGGTCTCACCACGGGGGAAGTGGGAGCACCTGCGCTCCATGATGGCATGGGTACAAGAACTGCTGCCACTGCCCTGAGCTCCTTGCCCCTGTCCAGCCTGTCCGTGGGGGAAGTGGGAGCACCTGTGCTACATGGCGGTGCGGGTACAGGAACTGCCGCCATTGCCACTGCCCTGAACTCTTTCCCCCGGCCCAGCCCGGCCTGACCGTGGGGGAAGTGGGAGCACTTGTGCTCCATGGCACTGCAGGTACAAGAACTGCCGCAGCTGCCGCTGCCCTGAGCTCCTTCCCCCCAGTCCAGCCTGACCACAGTGGAAGTGGGAGCACCTGTGCTCCGCAGCGCTGTGGGTACAAGAACTGCCACTGCTGCTGCTGCCCTGAGCTCTTTCCCCCCAGTCCGGCCTGACCGTGGGGGAAGTGGGAGCACCTATGCTCCACGGTGGCACAGGTACAGGAACTGCTGCCACTGCCCTGATCTCCTTCCCCCCGGTCTGGCCTGACCGCGGGGGAAGTGGGAGCATCTGCGCTCCACCGCGGCACAGGTACAAGAACTGCCACTGACATCATCACCCTCCTGGCCCCACCGGCCAGAGGGTCTGGGAGACGCAGAGGCCACGGGTGGGAATATCTTGCTTCGCCACCTTGTTTTGCAGCCCACATTGGACTTTCTGGAGCTCTCTCTTGACCAGACCCGGTCGTCAGGGAGATGAGAGTCAGCTGTGTGGCACAAACAGACAGCCGTGGGAGCACCGCCGGCACCATTACTGGACTTTCCTCCCTCGGCCACCCCCAGACCTTGAGGGAGATAAGGACTTTTGCTGGACTTCCCTTGGCTGCTTAGCCTGGAGGGAAGTGGTTGGGTCCGAGTTTCCCTGGTGTATTGCTTGTAATGTGTTCAGTTTGTAATGTACACTGGATAGGATATTTTGTGGATTGTAATTTTGTAACTGTACGATGTAAGCATGTCTCTTGTTAATTCTTCTCTTGGAGATTGATATTTTGTAACTTGAAGATTGTGTTGCATATTCCCTATCTATACCTATAAGGAAGGACGTTAACAGTTGGAATGTAGCAAAGGCTCCTGCACCTATCCATACTGTCCTGTACCGAGCAGCCTGCACTCGCCTTTACCCGGCCCACACAGCACCACAAGGGTCCTGCAGTTGGCAGTGGGGCAACAGCCCCATGAACACAAACAATACAAAACAACATCAATTCCCAACGTCCTCCATGCCACGCCACCCCTTAGCCAATCAGGCTGATAGGCGAGAACAAAGAGAATGTTGGGAAAGGCGGAGTACCCAATAGAAACTGAGCCACAGGAAAAAACCGCTGCACGAACGCAAACAAAATAAACTAAACTTCAAGTCCCAGCAACCTCCGTGCTGTGACCACTTCAGCCAATCATGCTGAAGGGCGTGAGCACACAGAACACTGAAAAAGCTGACACGTGAAAAATAAAATAAAAATGGCTTACACAATGGGAACGCAAGGCCGCCACAGGCGGATGCAGCACCTCACGGCCTCACAAACAAAAACCCGCAAAAAACCACAATGAGACTCTCTCTCCTCCCTGCTACCCTGCTGAAGACACGGCGAGACCACCGCTGGCCTCAAGGTAAGTTGAACTGGGGTGGGGGAAAAAAGAAGCAGGCAGCAATTCGTCAGGGGAAGCACCCTCCCTGGTGAATGACTGGATTCTGCCTTTCTACTACCCACACTGCTATTTTGAGAACTAGCACAAAACAGCAGTGGAGGTAATAGAAAATCAGCAGCCAGCAATCTGCAAGGAAGAGCACCACCCCTTACGGATCGTTGCCTGCCGATCTCCTCATTAGGTAAGTCAGAGGGAAAAGGAGGCCCAGAGAAGAGAACCAATCTTAAAGCAGATAGCTCTTCTCTGCCTCCTTTTCAACCGAGCTACATAAAAAACATTATCGGTCGAAGAGCGAGCTGACTGCCGGCTCTTCCTTTTCCCCTTTGCTGCATTGAAACCTAATTTCGAAGCAGCAATGGGGAAAAAGAAGAAACAACAGACAGGCTGTTCTTCACACAACAAAACACAACAACAAAAAAACCCAACAGTTAACCAAAACGCAAATCACCAAAATTAATAAAACACAAATAAATAAACAAATAATTAAAATAAACCCATTAAACAACAAAACAATCAACAGAAAATCAACAAAAACACCCAAAATACCAAAGGCTAACGAAAAACCATAAAAGCACACAAAAACCACCTATCTACAACACGAAAATACCTAACTCAACATACAATAATAACACAAATTAAAGAAATAAATACAGAAAAAATCTAAAAAAATTAATAACAACCAGAAATAATTAAAACACTTAAACACATCTGAAACCCACAATAGAAACAAACAAACAAGCTGAAACACTGGGGGGGGGAGTTAAGTAGAAACTCTCTACTTAAAAACCCCAGCCCAACACCACAAAATCAAAACAAAATAAAAACAGAATAAACTATCAAGAAACACTTTGAGGGGTTTAAGTAGAAACTTTCTACTTAACCCCCCCAACCCAACACCACAAAATCAAAACAAAAAAAACAGAATAAACAATCAAGAGCACTTACCAAGCATGTCCTCCCTCCATGGGTCCAGAACTAAACAGAACAAAGAAAGGAAAATAGCAATAATCTTAACAACAGCCCCACCAAGAGGATAGAAGAGTAAAAACAGTCAAAAATATGTAAAAAAATCAAAATGACAAATATAAATTAAATAAATCAAATCAAGTCACAAACCACAAATGCAAAACACCCCCAACCAAACCACCCCTAACCAAAAAAACACAAATAAAAACTGCCCGGCAAGGCTGGGCAAACTATACTAGTTGTATTATAGACAGTAATACCTCATACATAGTCCGCTTCATACAACATCGGATTCATACAACATCGCCTAATTCCTTGAAAAAGTTGCCTCATACAAAGTCGTGTGACTTTGTATGAGGCATTGGGGTTTTTCCCAGGTTGCATTGTGCCTGGGCAGTATAAAAGACAAGACACATGCGTGCATTGCTCTTGTGGGTTTTGCATGAGGCAAAGAGTGTTTAGGAGTGGTTTTGAGCGCGAATTTGGATTTTTTTTAATTTTTTCATCAGAATTTTTAGAAGCATTCCTGGGATTTTTGCAGCATTCTTCAGGTTCATGGACAATCAGGGTTGTTTGACATGTTTTTGTAATGTATTTAGCCTTTAGACAATGTTTTCTTAAAGTTCTGTCAGTTTCCTGTCTGTTTCCTTGACTTTGCCCTGAAGTCTGTGCTGTTACAGTACAATGTATCTCTATGGAAATGACGTTGTGCGAGGCATCGCGGCAAGGATTTGGACTTTGTATGAGGCATCGTGGCTAGGATTTTGCATGCCTCATACAAAGTCCAAATCTGTGGAACCAAGTTTGGACATTGTATGAGGTATCACTGTACTCCCTGTTGTGAGCCACCTTGAGTTGCACTTGTGCTGAGGATATATTTTATAATAATAATAATAATAATAATAATAATAATAATAATAATAATAATGACGATGACGATGACGATGACGATGACGATGACGATGACGATGATGATAATTTTGTGTCAGAAATTATTCTGGGATGAAAAGATTTTTACTGAAGAATATCTACTCAGTGGACCCCTTAATAAGGCTCCTTTCATGTTCCCAAGAACTTTTACCTCCATTTTGATCTACTTGTAATTTCTTGCTTTCGAAATGCTAGGTTGGCAGGAGCTGGGACAGAGATGGGCACTCAAACCATCATGCAGTACCCTGGTCTCAAACTGCTGACTTGCCGGCTTTCCAGCTAACAAGATGAGTTTTTTAACCACTGAGCCACAGCAGCCCCTAATCTGTAACTATAAGGAAGGAATGTGGCCGTGCTTTTGTGGAATGCATGTCTGCACCTGTCCAACCTATACCGTAATGTGCCTTGCACACTTACCATATGTCCCAGAGATCAGCGCCGCAAGGGTTCGGGAGCCAAGAGTGGGGCCAACACCCCACAAACACGGGAAAAAAAACCATATGAGTCCCAGCAACCTCCACACCATGGCACACCTCAGCCAATTAGGCAGGAGGACACAAGCATGGAGGAGGCGGGACAACCAATGTGCGTGAAGAAAAAATGGCCAATGTGCATGCAATTCAGCTCAGGGCCCACTGAGGCAGACAAAGCCCAGGCTGAGGGAATGGTCTGGCCCCATTTCCCCTTCATTGCAGGGGGCAGGACAAGTAGCACCGCGAAGGCCTCCAAACCAGACAAAATAGAGGAGGATGACAGACTGGAGAAGGGAGGATTGGCAAGTAAACGTGATGCGACAGCCCCCGGCAAGGGCCTGAACACTCACGCCCCACTGACACCACCGCCACAGACAGAAAAACAGGGGAGAAGGTAAGAGGAGGGCCCAAGTGACCATACCGAAACAGATCGCGTCCGCCTCCCCCTTCCCTGCCTCCCCCCGGGTGCTCGCAGGGAAGGGTGAACTGATCATGTCTGCCTCCCCCCTTCCCTGCCTCCCCCCCCCCCGGGTGTAGAAAGAAAAGGAGGAACAGATTGCATCTGCCTCCCCCTTCCCTCCCTCCCTACACACCTCCTGAGATGAAGAGTGGCATGACAGCTCCCCTCCCCCCCTAGCTGTGTTGAGAGCATCTCTTGATACAGCGATGGGGAAAAGGGAAGCTGGCAGTCAGGCCAATCTTTGTCCGGGAACGCACATCCCTGGACGAAGAGCAGCCAGCCAGCTCCCAACTTCCCCATTGCTGTGTCGAGAGCAGCACTCGAAATAGCAATGGGAAAAAGGGAAGGTGACAGTCAGGCTGCTCTTCATCCAGGAATGCACATCCCCGGACAATAGTGGCCTACCAGCTCCCCTCTTCCCCTCGCTGTGTTGAGAGCAGCTCTCGAAACAGCAATGGCGAAAAGGGAAGCTGACAGGCAGGTCAGTCAGGAAGTTGACAGACACACACATACCTTCCCACAATTAAAAAGAAATAAATAACCCCCAGCAAGGCTGGGCAATCAGCTAGTAAGTAATAATAATAATCAACAGAAAGTAGCCCCTGGAGAATTCATAGACTCCTCAAAATAAATGAAGCTTAGAATGAAGTTCTAGCTTTCACTTATGAATTGGTCAGTGTTGTAGTAGCCAACACATAGATATACATTTTGTGTGCCTCTGGTATCCTCAAGATATTTTGAATGCTAATTTTCCAGGATGCGCAGTATAGTCAGAAGTCATGGACATTGTAGTCCAAAGCTTCCTACATTAGAATGCCCCTCATGGCCATTTGAGGTTCTCCTAACCCAGGAAGTAGCTGAGTTTGAATCTTCTTCCCTTAGCAGTGAAGCCCCTGGGAAGAAATCTTAGCCTAATCCTATCTTTGAGGATTTGGGGGTAGTCTTGGGTGAGCTGATGGTTGCAGGTTGCTGCAGGAGAAGGGAATGGTAAATCTTTTATCTGTTAAGGTAAAGATCACCCTTGCTCGAAAGCCATTCGTATCCGACTCTAGGGTTCAGTGGTTGTTGGATCTTTGCCGCGAAACGGGTTGTGCAAGCTGGATCGGGGCCGCAAAGCGGCCGGTAGGTCCCGGAGGAGACTGGTCAAGCAAAGACACACGAGGCAAGATAGAGCGAAGACCAGTGGTTTAATGATCACAAATCATGAGCATTTATGCTGTTCTGGCTGCATGCATAAGCATAGCGATATAGTGTGAAACCTGACTTCACACATCATGTTTACACAAGTTAATTGCGGAAGTCTACACAGGGGAAGTTCATTAAGTAACTTAATTAACTACAGGGGAAATACATTGTTCCACGTGGCCAACATTGACTCTAGGGCTTTAAGGAATCCGCAGACGCGAGATTACCTATTGTGTGCCTAGCGAGTTAGTCATTAGCTCTCCATTGTCCGAACTGCCTGTCAGATCAGCTATTGATGAATTAAACTCTATCTAATATTCCGCTCCCCCAGTTTCTGTCCCCTCAGGAACCCGTGGCAACGAGTTGATCTCCCATCACCGGGGTTCTGTCAGGGACAGTATGCCAATTGTGTGCACGGATCCCACACTCCCCCTTTATTTGTTTAATTGGACCTGACAGACGGCTTGACGTAGGAGCGGCATCAACTGCCGTGGAGTGAGGACATTCCGGGGTTCTCTCCATGGGGGACACCTTGACATCAGTGAGGAAATACATTGCATGAAACAACAAACCGCTGTTCCCAGTATTATCACCCCCACAATCACCTGTGTTGTTTGTAGCCAATTCCATGGGAACCAAGACCATAACAAATTCCACCACCCCCACTTAGCATCTTCCTTGATATTTTTAACCAAGGTATGGAGATCTGTGAGTTGACTTTGTACCTTGTGAGAGTTGTCCGTGAGGTTAAAACAACATCCCATGCACTGACTCGCAACCCAAATGGTGTAACTGTAGGAGGTAATCGATGACTGCTCGATTATCCAATATGGCATGGTGAAGCTCCATCTGCTCTTGATTAAGCAGCGCTATCGGCAAGGAGGTGTGGTTAATGGCTTTTACCAGAGTGCAAGCCAATTGACCAATTCTCCGAGCATTGCCTATGGCTAAGCCTGGCATGCCAAACAAGCTGATTGCTAATGAAACATACTCAGCTTTACTCAGAACCCTGATGTTGCTATCACATGAACTGTCTAACTGGGTGGCACGAGCGTGCAGTATGTGGGGAGGTACATTAATGCTTGGGGCAACCATGTCTTTAGTGGGGAGCAACAGTGTCAAATCACTGATACAGCAGAAGGAATCAGATACATTTGCAGGAATGTAGTTCCAAGTATACTGGTTACATGTAAAAAAAACCATCCTGAAGGCAAGGTAATGTGAACAAACATCGAGTTAATAGTTTCTGGGTTATTACAAGTCCAAGTGATGTTGCCGGGGTCGAGGCAATGGCGCTGTGGCCCTTCGACCGTGGAACAGCCGGTCATGCGAGCACAAGTTGAGTTCGGGCTGACCGCCACTTGGGGGGTGTACAGAGTGGCCGCGTCAGCCGGTAGGACTTTCGTGACTTGAGTTCCCCAGTGCACATATGTTGAATAAGCAGTCTTGTGAAATGGGCCAAATATCCGCTTCACCAGCCAGTCACTGTTCCTGATGCGTGCATCTGGGGAGTGACACACCGGGATGAGACAAGTACTCAGAATAGAGGCAGAATCGGTGGTCTGCCTCAGGCAAAAATTGGACTGATTGACGAGGTTCGCCAATCTGTCCCAAACGTTGTAATGCAGCCGGGCAGAGAGGTCTCCACCAGCCATCAGGTTATCTGCTTCCAGTGAAGCTGCTTGAACCCCTCCCCCTGCAAGCAGGGAAAGGATCAAGATGATGGTGGTCATCAGGGAATTCGAAGTGATCAGGGACAAGGCTGCAACCAAGATGTTCTCCGGCGTCGGCTCCTTGTTCTCCCATCGAACCGTGTCCGCTGCCTCCTGGCACAGGGACTTGGCCATCCCCCAGGTGATCTTCGGTGCAGTCATCTGCTGTCGTCGCCTCCTCCGCTTGGCTCTCCCCATCAGGGCTAATCCTTCCATCTCCGGTATCGCGTCTGGGAGTGCCTGGGTCCATGCCATTGGACTCAAAGTGAGGCTTGACACACCAGGCTTTAATCCAGATGACGCCTGTAGGAGACATAATTGCAGCATACTCTCTTCCCCATGTTATGAGTGGTGCCGGGCCCTTACAAGAAGGATCCGGTGGCACTTGGTA
This sequence comes from Bradypodion pumilum, assembly GCA_035047305.1. Lineage (NCBI taxonomy): Eukaryota > Metazoa > Chordata > Lepidosauria > Squamata > Chamaeleonidae > Bradypodion > Bradypodion pumilum. Next base: position 12,209,145 of record JAWDJD010000011.1, on the reverse strand, counting down.
ATGCACCATCGGCCGCGGGAGAGCCTCCGTTTGATGGAAGTGCTTCTCCTGCGGAGTGTAATCCGAAAAAACATGAAGGTGATTGTACGTAAACAATACCTTGTTCAGACAATGCTGTGCCTGACCCTGATTTTTGGGGAGGGCTAGTTCCCCCCTTTCTGTTTGTTTGTCAATGTAGGACTTGAGCGTCCGATTCACCTGCTCCACAATCGCTTGCCCTTGCGGATTGAACGGAACGCCAAAAGTATGCTTTATGTCCCAGGTGGCCATGAATGTGGCCAACTGCCTGGAGCTATAAGCTGGGCCGTTATCGGTCTTCACGTGCCGTGGGTTGCCCATGGCCGTGAATCAGGAGAGGAGGTGCTACTCCACATGGGAAGCCGTTTCTCCCTTCTGAGCTGTAGCCCAAACGAACTGTGAAAAAGTGTCAATGCAAACGTGCATGTACTGCCATCTGCCAAACTGCGGAATGTGTGTGACATCCATCTGCCACACCTGGTTGGCCTCTGTCCCTCGTGGGTTGACCCCCCACGAGGGCCCCCCCCCCACCGTCCCTGCACAATGCGGGCAGGAACGGACTATGCCCTGGGCTTGGGAAAGTGGCAGGTTGAACTGCCGTGCAAGTGCTTTGGCATTTTGATGAAAAAATGCATGACTCTGAATCAGAGTCATGAAGACTCCCAAAACTGACCATTGCTGAATTTCCTTTGTGGCCGCATCCGCTCTGCTATTGCCTGTGGAAATCGGGCCAGGTAAATCCTGGTGACTTCTGATGTGGGCGATATAGAGCACTTCGGTGCGGTTCTGCAAATGAAATTGATTCGTGAGGAAAAGACTTAACAAATTCTTGTCTATCACGGGAGTGATGTACGCTCCTGGTAGACTGTGAAGCAAATTCCGGACATACTGGCTGTCAGTAATGATGTTTAAGCGTTCCCTGGCAAGGCGAGGTTCTCTGCTGCCAATTCCGCCCGCTGCGCGGATTTTTGCGGAAGAGTCAGACGCGTGCACCAAGCCTGTCCCTCTTGCCAAGTAAGAACACCATATGTTCGACCCCCATCAGTGAAAACTGTCCTAGCCCCCTGAAGTGGAACCAGGGACATTAATTCACACAAACTGACTGTCTGCATATGAAGTGAGACAAGTCTGGGGTCTTTCGGCAAATGGTATGCCAAACTTCCAGTGAATCCTTCCAATGCAATTGGAAGTGAGTCACCGAGCTGCATCAGCTGCTGAATCTGATCTTTTGTGAATGGGACCACGATTTTTGCTAAATCGTGCCCTGAGATATCCCTTGCTCTCAGCCTTCCTGGGTAGATCACCGTGGAGACTAGTTCCTATGGAGGAATGATGTTTCGGGAAGAGGTATGTGGTAAATACACCGATTCCACGATACTCGCCCCTCACTCAGAGTCTACTCCTAGAGCTCCGGTGAACATGGTTCCCTTCTGGACTATGTACAGGTTTAGAACAGGAGCATATGGCCCCTGACTAATCCTGTCCACCCACCTCTGGCTGAGAACTTGGTTGACCTTTTCGAGAGTCAAGCGAGCCTCTCGAGGAATGTGTATCCAGTCTGCCAGCTGCTTACCTAGCGTTAGCAGCGAGAAGAGCAGCTTCAGCGGACTCATTGGCTGGATACATTTATTGATCTCTCTTAGATCGTGAAGGAGTCACCACTTCCCTGACTTTTTCTTAATAACGAATATGGGCAAATTCCAGGGACTGCTGGACCGTTCTATATGTCCTGCGTCTAGCTGTTCTTTGACCAGCTGTTTCAGGGCAACTAATTTCTCCCCTACTACCGGCCATTGCTCTACCCAGACTGGCGTGTTGGTAAGCCATTTAAGCGGTAAAGCCATTACCCGAAGGTGAGAGTGGCACGGTACTGCTGTAGAATGTCTCACCCCCAAAGGTAGACATGCATGTCCAAAATGTGCAGCCGAATGACCGCTGTGCAGTCAGCTTCGGGGATCGTGACTTCTACCCAGTCCTGGATTCTAAATGCTTCCTGAACACCGCCTACCCCCCACACATTGGAGACCGGCTCGAGGGCCCACTCACATGGCCACTGACTCTGGCTGACCACGCTGACGTCAGCTCCCGTATCTAGCAATCCGTCAAAAAGTTTTTATTTAAAAATACCTTTATGACTGGCTGCCGCTTCCACTCTATGTTGGTTTCCACTAAGCGCTAAGACCTGGTATCCTTGTACTGCCCCTTCTGCGCTCGCGCAGTCTGCCGACCCGGACTCTGAGCTGTCCCTGAGCCTTTCCTGGCTGCCTGCTGGTGAGTGACAAGGAGCCATGATCAGTTGCGCTAACATGTCTCCCTTGTGAATGGTTTGGGGTAGGTGTGTCCAGAGTTGAACCTGGAGTACACCTGAAAAATTGGAGTCAATGACTCCCAGAATCACTAGGATTCCTCGCGTTCCTGCAATACTACGGGGCAAAACTAAACCTACATAGCCCTTAGGCAGGGGTCCCATGTACTGGGAATTGACCAGATAGACTGTGCCTGGCAAGTCACATGTGACTTCTGACTGGCAAGTCAAATCTAGTCCCGCACTGCCCTTAGGTCTGGCTTGTGTCTCTGGAATGCAGGGTGGAATGTGACAGGAATCTAATCCAGCTCTGGCTCTCCCAGAGAGATTGTGGTCTCTGTTTGGACCGGGGCCAGAGACAAGCCCACGCTCCAGTTTCCCGAGTTCGGGCAGTTCCTGGCCCAGTAGAAGCCCTTATTGCACCGTGGACATGGGGTGGTCGGAGCCTTGGGATGACCTGTGTTCTGGCCGTTGCCCTTCTTAGATCGGCATTCTCTAGCGAAATGACCGATCTTGCCACAAGTGTGGCACGTTCCTTTGGTTTTGCCTTTGAATTTCCTACCGCCTTGCACCGCAGCTGCCAACAGACTCATTTTGTAGGAATCTGTACCAACGTCGGCACAAGCCCTAATCATGTCAGTGAGAGTCAGATCGGGACAATTGCCCAGTGACTGCAAGCATTTACGGCAGTCATGGTTGGCGTTATCTTTCGCCAGCTTCATCATAAGCTCCTGTTGGGTTTGCTCGTTGTCTATCTGCCTACTGACCATTTCCTCCAATCTGTTGATAAAAACCATGTAGGACTCCTGGGCACCCTGTTTGACTGCTGTGTAATTTTTGGCTGCTTTGCCAGCTGCCAGGACCTTGAGATAAGCCCTAAAGGCTGTCTCAGTTGCCAAATGAAGTGTGGCGAGAGGGAAGGTGATCTGCGCATCAACGGATTTGAACTGGCCTGACCCATATAGCTGGTCAGGGATTACTGCTCCTCCTATCCTGGCAGCCCTTGCCTGTGCTTCAAGTCAATACTCGCTGTCGCATAGCAAATACTGGCTGGGGTTGAGCATCATTCTCATGACGGCTTTCCAGTCGTATGGAATGAGCATCATTGTTTCGCACACTTGCTGAAATGTGTCCCTAGTGAAGCGACTCTGGAGTCCTGTCTCTGTGATTGCCTTCCGTATAGCCATAAGTAACTTATACGGAACCGGCAAATGGGTCGTTTGCTGCTGACCCATGAGGGCATCTACCTCTACGTGGACTGGGCATATCTGCCTAAGTTCAGCTAGTTCTTCCACTGACAACTCCCCCTTACTGGTTTCTTTCTCTACCATGCGCTGGATGGAACTCTTGGCGATGTGGGAACTTTTAGCTATCAGGGAAACGCCAGCGTTTCCCATGCCTTGCATTCCTTCAGTGACATCTGTAGCTGTCACTGAGGGAAAGCTCCCTACGCTGCCCTGCTTGAGCTGAAGTGACGGATAGAGAACCATCGGGGCTGATGGTTCTGACTGCGCTGGTCGGTTCTCGGTCTCTATCCAGACTGGGTCTACCTCTGCTATGAGCTTCCTACACTTGCTCCATGTGCTGATTATCTTAGCTGGGGCTCTAGGTTCTTGCCTAATGCAGGCTCCTATCCTATCCCAAAGTTGGAGACTAAGCATGCCTGTTTCTGGATAAAACAGACAATGTTCCCCCAAGTACACCAAAAGATCTGTAACTGGGTGCTGTGAATGCATGTACGATTTACCCTGCCCAGGGCCTTGAATTCCATTAAGTGAATTCTCTGGTTAGTGGTCGGACGTTGTCGCTGCGGACAAGTCCCCATATTACCTGCCGGTCCTTTGAAGTTTTCCTACTCGGGACGAATCGACGTGTCTGAGTCAGGTAACTGGTTTGGCGTGACGTCCCTCTGGGTAGGACTCGGAATGTGGACTGCAGCCACAGGCCCTCAGTGGCCTCTGCGATGGAGTCAGGGTTCACAGCCGACCCTGAGTGGAACGCATTTCCGCTGAAAAAGATGCACTCTGCCGCCTCTGGAATGCCTCGCCGCATAGCTGTCACTCAGATCGGATGGCTTTCCGACCGGAGCTGCTGCGCTGTCCTCCAGGAAGACTCGGACATGGTTCTGGCATAGAACCGGACCAAGGGGTGTCGCTACTCATGAGTAGAATCATTTCGGGGATACCATATGTTGGATCTTTGCTGCAAAGCAGGTTGCGCAAGCTGGATTGGGGCTGCCAAGCAGCCGGTAGGTCCCGGAGGAGACTGGTCAAGCAAAGACACACGAGGCAAGATGGAGCGAAGACCAGTGGTTTAATGATCACAAATCACGAGCTTTTTTGCTGTTCCGGCTGCATGCATAAGCGTAGTGATACAGTGTGAAACCTGACTTCACACATCATGTTTACACAAGTTAATTGGGGAAGTCTACACAGGGGAAGTTCATTAACTAACTTAATTAACTACAGGGGAAATACATTGTTCCACGTTATCGGGAGTAAACAAGTGGCCAACATTGACTCTAGGGTTTTAAGGAATCCGCAGACGCGAGATTACCTATTGTGTGCCTAGCGAGTTAGTCATTAGCTCTCCATTGTCTGAACTGCCTGTCAGATCAGCTATTGATGAATTAAACTTTATCTAATATTCCGCTCCCCCAATTTCTGTCCCCTCAGGAACCCGGGGCAATGAGGTTCTGTCAGGGACAGTATGCCAATTGTGAGCGTAGATCCTACAAGTGGTAAATCTTTTCTTTGTTTACAGCCAAAGAGCCAGCGCTGTCTGCATCTGCAGAAGTTTCCATGGTCATGTGGCAGGCATGCCCTCAATAGCATGTAACGCTATTTACCTTCCCACCAAAGTGATACCTATTTATCTACTTGCAATTTCTTGCTTTTGAACTACTAGGTTGGCAGGAGCTGGGACAGAAATGGGAGCTCATTCCATTGTGCAATAATAATAATAATAATAATAATAATAATAATAATAATAATAATAATAATAATAATAATAATAATAATAATAATAATAATAATAATAATAATAATAATGATGATGATGATGATGATGATGATGATGATGATGATGATGATGATGATGATGATGATGATGATGATGATGATGATAATAATAAAGGTAAAAAATGTAATCTATGAAGATACATTAAGGTACTACCATTATTCTGTGCTTCACAATGTTAGCTTAACAAACACATACCATTGGGGTGGGTGGGTTTAAAACCATGTATTTTTGCTGTGGGATACCTCTAACATAAACATATGACTTTTTAACAAAAAAATCCTCTCACAGTATTTTCCTTAAATCTTTTTCCTAATGGTGTATGATGTCATGCTAAGTGCAGCCACAGTTAGAAAAGTCTTTTCTAATGTTGCTACAAATCCTAGCTGTTAATACAGAACTGAAACATCTTTAACTGCAGCAAGAATGATCACATCAATTGAGTCTCTTTTCCCCCCTTTCTGTATATTCTTTTTGAGGAAGGCCATGGTTGGGAGCATTTATGAATCACCAAGACAATATGAATTGTCTCAAATGATTCTGGAGTTGATAGCCCCAATATTAATGGCCGTTTGCTTCCCTTTATGTTTACTTGCATTACTTTCCTAAAATCAATAAGAGCACTGATGAAGAACGAACAGGGGAAACTTCCTCTGTATGATCTTCTCTGAAAGATTCTTGGCTTCATTTCTGTTCCTCCAAAACAGGTTCAATATTAATTGCAGCTTGATTGCTAGCAGAATAAATGGGCTTAGTATAGGGAGACTGAGATATGCACCAAAGCACTATCTCTCTCTCAGCCTGGTTTCTTTCCGATGTGATACCATAAATATCTTCTTCTCCCAGCAGGGGCTGGTGGCACCAACTTTGGGGGCCATTGAATCCTCCATGGGTTATAGTCTGAATTTTAAAAGAGATATCCTAGATGCACTGGTTACCAATTTGTCTCCGGGTGCAATTCAAAGTGCTGGTAATTACCTTTAAAGCCATTCATGGTAGTGGGCCAGGTTACCTAAGATACCGCATTGCCCTAAGGGAGTCCGCCAGTCCTACCAGGGCGGACCAGAGAGGGTCCCTCAGTGTTCCATTGGCTAGGGGGGCTCGCCTCTCTAGCACAAGGAGAAGGGCCTTCTCTGTGTCCGCCCCAACTCTTTGGAACCTCCTGCCGGCAGACTTAAGGCTTCAGTCAGAATTGCTGCCCTTTCGGAAAGGGTTGAAAACCTGGCTGGCAGGGCAAGTTTGGGGGGCCGACGGGGTATTGACTGCTGCACATTGGCTCAAATGATGTTATATGTCCTTTCAATGATTGTGGGAAGGGGTGGGTCTTTTTAGACATGGGGTGGTTTTTATAAAGAATTTTTTATTGTAGTTTTTATGGGGTTTTATATTGTAATGTTTTTATATGTTGTACGCCTCTCTGAGTTGCCCTGGAGCAAGAGGGCGGGATATAAATCTAAATAAATAAAAATGCTGAATTCTATCATTCTATCCTTTATAGCCTCCTGCATAGGTAAAGATAAAGGTTGCCCTTGCTCAAAAGCCAAAGAGCCAAAGAGACAGCACTATCTGTGGCTACAGACATTTCTGTGGACATGTGGTAGGCATGACTAAACACTGGAGTGCACGGAATGCTGTTTTTGTCCACTGAAGTGGTACCTATTTATCTGCTTGCAATTTCTTGTTTTCAAACTGCTAGGTTGGCACAGGAACTTAACCACTAAGCCACTGCAGTCCCAATAGCATCTTGCATAGACTCTTCCAAATCAGAGTAAAACCCAAAGCAGTTTTACAGCCCCTACAAATGATGGACCACCAGCCTCTGGCTGCTTTATCTCTGACCAGACCAGCCTTTGATGGGGATCACCATTATCACTGACAGTACCACAGCTTCTCTCTATTTCTTCTTCTTCTATGGGAGAGGTCATTTGCAAATAACCTCAGCAGTTCTGCTGGTGGTCAATCTGTCATTTTACATACACATTGGCTTGAGACTAACATTATTCCAAGGTATGGTGAGTGGGAAATTATATCTGACTAGCATATTTGTGCCCGGCCAGCCGGGCAGTTTTTTTGGGGGGGGGTTAGGGGTGGTTTTGGTGGTTGTGATTTGAATTTGTGGTTTTTTATGTATTTATTTTTTGTTTCGATTTTTAAATTTTTTTTTGTCTGTTTTATACTCTTCCAGCCTCTAGGTGGGGTTGTGATTAAGAGTACTGCTATTGTCTTTCTTTGTTCAGTTCTGTTCCGGAGGCATGGAGGAGTTTCTACTTAAACCCCCCAAAGTGTCTATGCTTGTTCTTATGTTTTTATTTTGAATTTTAGATGTATTTGATTGTTTTGGGTATTTATGGTTGTTATTTTATTTTATTTTTTCCCGTATTTATTATTTTAATTTGTGATATTATTGTTTGTTGTGTTAGGTATTTTTGTGTTGTAGATAGGTGTTTTTAGTGAGTTTTCATGGTTTTTCATTAGTCTTTCATATTTCGGGTGTTTTTTGTTGAGTTTCTTGTTTTTTGTTGTGTTGTTACTTGGTTTATTTTAATTATTTGTTTATTTATTTGTGTTTTATTATTTTTGATGCTTGGCATTCTGCTTAACTGTTTTGTTTTGTTGTTGTTGTGTTTTGTGGGGCGAAGAATGGCCTGTTTGTCGTTTCTTCTTTTCCCCATTGCTGTTTCAAAATTAGGTTTCGATGCAGCAATGGGGAAAAGGAAGAGCCAGCAGTCAGCTCGCCCTTTATCTGGTAAGGTTCATTAGGTCGGTTGTGGGAGAAGGAGGCAGAGAAGAGCTATCTGCTGGACAATGGTTCTCTCCTCTCGGCCTTCTTTTTCCCCCGGCTTACCTAACGGGAGATAGGCAGGCAACGATCCGTAAGGGGTGGAGCTCTTCCTTGCAGATTGCTGGCTGCTGCTTTTCTATTACCTCCACCACTGTTTAATGCTAGTTTTTGAAGCAGCGGTGTGGGTAGTACAAAGGCAGCACCAGTCATTCACCAGGGGGAGTGCTTCCCCTGATGAATTGCTGCCTGCTTATTTTTTTCCACCCTGGCTCAACTTACCTTGAGGCCAGCAGTGGTTTCACCGCGTCTTCGGTGGGGTAGCTTGGAGGAAAGGGGGTCCCTCTTCTCCCTGTTGCTCCATAAAAGAAGGCCGGTGGTTGTCTCGCTGTGTTTTTTTTTTTTTTGCGGGTTTGGGTTAGCGAGGCTGTGAGGCGCTGCATCCGCCTGTGGCGGCCTTGCGTTCCCATTGCGTGGGGTGTTATTTTCTTTTATTTTTCATGTGTCGGCTTTTTCAGCGTTCTGCACACTCACGCCCTTCAGCCTACTTGGCTGAAGTGGTCACGGCACAGAAAATGCTGGGACTTAAAGTTTTGTTTCTTTTGTTCGTGTTGCAGCTTTTTTTCTGTGGCTCGTTTTGTATTGGGTGCGCCAGCTTTCTCAACATTCTCTTTGCTCTCGCCTGTCAGCCTGATTGGCTGAGAGGCGGCACGGCACAGAGGACATTGGGACTTGAAGTTGTTTTGTTTTGTTTGCGTTCGTGGGGCACTTGCCCCACTGGCGACTGCCAAACCCTTGCGCCGATGGTCGGGCCGGGTAAAGGCAAGTGTGGGCAGCTCAGTACAGGATAGTAGGGATGGGTGTGGGAGCCTTTGCCGGATTCCAACGGTTAACGTCCCTCCTTATAGGTAAAGATTCTTAGTTATGTTCCTTTTGTTACATGCCCTCAGGTTGTCTCCAACTTATGGTGACCCTATAAATGAGAGATATCCAAAATGTCCTGCTCTGCTCAGCTCCTATAAGATATAGCTGGTGGCTTCCTTCATTGAATCAATGCATCTCATAATTGGGTCAGCCTCTTTTCCTGCTGCCTTCCACCTTTCCCAGCACTATTGTCTTCCCAGAGAACCTTGCATTCTCATAAGGTGTCCAAAGTCAGACAGCCCTAGTTTTATCCTACAGAGATAGCTCAGACTTGATTTGCTCTAGGATTCACGAGTTGGTCTTTCTGGCAGTCCAATGTGGCCACAAAACTCTCCCTTATTTCAGATAAATCATTTGTTTTTCCTATCAGCTTTTTTTACTGTCCAGCTTTCACACCCATACATGGTGGTTGAGAATACAAGAGAGTTAATGATTTTTGTCTTGGTCTGAAAGATGTTTAGTAACAGGAGGAGCCAATAGTTGTCGAACTGATGAAATGGCTTGGCTTCTCATTCCTCCATCTGCTGCAGCTTGATAGTATACAGTACTCAACATTTCTATGTGTCATCAAGTTGCCAAGTGGCATCCCAGTAGAGTTTTGACATATGCCAGGTATTCAAGGAGTAGCTTATCCTTTCCACCCACCAGTGAGCTTCCATGGCTGAGCAGAGATTTGAACCCAGTACTCCTGAGTCCTAGTCTGAAGCTGATGGAGTGAGTGGGTGAGTGTGTGAAATCTGTAAGTGCCAAGGTTCAGGAAAGTCCAGTAATCAGTTCAGTCATACTCCAAGGTCACAGTCAAGGAATCTTTAAAGGTAAATGTAAAGGTTTCCCTTGCTCGAAAGCCAGTTGTATATGACTCTAGGGTTCAGTGCTCATCTCTGTTTCAAAGCCGAAGAGCCAGTGTTGTCTGCTTCTGCAGACGTTTCTGTGGTCATGTGGCAAGCATGACTAGACACCGGAGAGCTCGGAGCACTGTTACCTTCCCACTGAAGTGGTCCCTATTTTTGGCAGGAGCTGGGACAAAGACTGGAGCTCATTCCATCCTGCAGGACTCGGGAATCGAACTGCTGACCTTCCGCCTCCAAGTCAGCGTCTTAGCCACTTGAGCCACTGCACTGCACTGGATTGCACTGGAAAGGAATCTTTCCAGACAAGTTATAGAGGAAGACCAGGAAGGAAGCACAGATCAATAAACCAAGCCATGAGAATGATAATCATATTTGTTTCCATCTGCAAATCAATGAGGTTTCAAATGGAAGATGTACAGTGATTCCCTTCTGCCTTCATATGTCTTTGATTTGCAGCCTTCGTATGCTTTTGATTTGACTGTGCTTTCACTTTTCCCTCACTTTTAGCCTGTAATATTGACTTAGGCTGGGAGGGACTGGGCCGCCTTCATCATTAGAAGATAAAATTCTACAGCATTTCTTCTGACCTGACTTCCCCTGGCATAGACTAAAGCCACAGAACTTTCTCCTCCACCTCTTCTTCAGAAGGAGACCCAACTTCTCCATCACATCCCTTTTGTTCAGGAAACAGGAGCTCAGGTAGGTGAGGCATGACACCATTTTCCTCTACTTCCACCAGATGATTGCTGCCATGGAATAACAGATGGAAGGAGATGCCTGATGGGTGTGGCTTCTCTTCAGAACTGTTGGAATGGCCTTAATGCCCTTTTCTCACTTACTTCCTCCTGGAGAAATTAACTCAACAGATACAAATCCAATGCTAATTTATAACATAATACCTTAACAACTGTGGAAACGGTAAAAGGTAGTTAACCACCCCCACCCCCAAAGCAGTATTTTTAGGAAGTAATAAATGGTCTAGGATATATTTTTTAAAATAAAAGCTCTGCTGTAAAATGGGGGGAAATGGGGGGGATCCTCATTTTGATATAGAAGCAAAGAATAAAGAACATCCTTCCATCTCATTATGTTTGACATAATACATTTCCCCTAATTTAATTAGCTGCTATTCCAACAATACATACACTTGGGGTGAAGAAAGTTCATGTCTAGTATGCAAAACACATAACTAATGGGGTTCGGCTAGATTCATCGCAAAGAAGAATGACACTTTGAAATAATAAAGAAGGAAATGAATCTGAGAGTTCATGTAAGTCTTCATCTTGAGGGATTAGCTTTACATGATGTAATTATTAATGTGTTACACAGAGACAATTTCATTAATACAGAGAAAGAAGGAAGGGCTATAGGAAGAATTCTATTACCAAGCCTCTTTAAGGTACTGGGGCTTCTTCTTCTTCAGGTGCCAGATACGATTACAAACATTGACTATCATGGCGATCAGCCATGAAGATTGTCCTGGGATCAATATCATGCAGTAGTCCTCCATTTGCCTTCTTCATTGCAGCATGATATCCATACCACTGATCCAGTTCCACTAGTCACTTTCTGGTCCTGAGCCCTTTTGGCACAAAAAATTGTCATCAGTCCCAGTCCAGTATTGATGAAGCTGCTGCTCTCCTTCAAGATGGATTTAAATGGGATCTAATCAACTTGGGAACTGTTACCTGAAAACTGGCAACCTCTTATGGGACCATTCACATGCAGGGTTGAATCAGGAACAAACTCACAGACAAAGTGTTTTGATACAAATTTAAATATGTTTACTTATGAATCAAATAAGGAAATAAAGTACCAAATAAGAAAAATAAGAAATCTAGTTAGATGAGTTCACTTTAGAAATACAGAAGATTGCTTAAAAATACTTAGACATATGGAGTTACTCAAGAATAAAAATAAATGAAGAAGTTATTATAAATGAAAAGCTTACGTAAAGATAGAAATTACTTAAAGATAAAGAAGTTACTTTGAAATAAAAAAATGTAGTTACTTAAAGAGAGAAGGCCTACTTAGAAATGAATGAACCTTAAAAGGAAAGACACTGAAAATGCAGAATAATGAGAAGCAGAGAAAATTAGGAGCAGGAGAAAGGAAGAGAAGATTGCTTAGAAATCACATGCTTAAGATTTGCCTAAGGAAAATAAAGAGATAGGGAGGAAATGCTTGCTGGGGGTAGAGAAAGAGTGAGAGAGAAAAGAGCAGGGTGGGGGGGAGAGAAAGCCATCCTGACCACACTGGATCCAAGAAAGAGAGAGAGAGAGAGAGAGAGAAAGGGTGGAGCATCTCAAGAAACCCTTCCTTTATAGATGAAACAATTCAAAAAAAAATCCAGGCAATTTCAATTGGTCCAAACATGATCACATGGTAAATGAATGATGGACATGTCCCCTCCTCCATGAAGTGATGCCCAAAATATCAATAGCAAATGGGTAAGCCCCCAAATTGCATAACCATAAATCTTAATACAGAAATCTTCATAGCCACCTCCCAAACAGCCCATTTCCTGAGATAGGGGTCTTTGATCTGTGGATGAAAGCAGTAACACCTCCTTGTTAAATCCTCCACCCTGTCCCATGCATAAACAACTATCCTGATGTACTTCAAGTTTTAAAGAAAAATAAACATTTTGGGAGTTCAGAAAATACAGGGTTTTACAATATTCTTCATGTGGCAGAAACAGCATTTTACAATTATTTTTCATGTAGCAGAAACCAAATAGCTATTGCAAGTGTTACAATTAGAGATTTGAGTAAAACAAAAGGCTGGATAAGAAGCAGCCATGGCAACAAATTGTCCACATCTGGGTGATGGCTAATGATCCTGGATGGAAACCGATTTGGCTGGTTCTTGACATTGACAAGCAAACATCCTCTGCTTCTGCCAGAGTGCTGGAAAACTAGAAAAACTAGTTGACTCCTTCTTTGACAATTCTTTGAGAGCACAGGGTGTGATAATTGATTTATCATTAGAGTTATACTTTTATCAGAATTTATCAGCACTGTTCCTTGAAATGATAAGATATAACATTCAGTGTTAACAATCATGCACACAGAGAGGCAGGTTTTCATGAAAGTTACCTATTTTAAAAGAAATCACTCTAATGCCACTCTGAGCTTCAAGTTTAACAATAGCTCTTGGGCAGCCAGGACAGACAAATTAACATCTCAAAAGGCAGCTTCCAAGAAATCTGGCACCTGGCTTATTAGAACATAAGAACAGCCTTGCTGGAACAGGCCACAGCCCATCCAGTCCAGCATTCTGTCTCACACAGTGGCTCACCATTTGCTTCAGGGTATTCCCAAGCAGATGCCTTCACCTGTTTAGGATTCCCTGGAAATGGAATTGAGAGATATCCTGCCTATCTCTCCAACCTGGAGGTTGTCCTTAAGTATCCATAATTATAGCCATTGATACCCTTGTCCTCCATGAATTTGTCTAATCATTTCTTAAAGCTGCAAAGACTGACAGGTGTCACCACTTCTTCTGGCAGGGAGTTCCATAGACCAATAATCCTCTGGGTAAAAAAGTACTTTCTCTAATTTGTTTGAGAACTAGTACCCAAAGGATTCATGGAGTGTCCCCTAGTTCTAGTGTTATGTGATAGGGAAAACAGTTTTTCCTTATCTACTTTGTCCACACCGTGCATGATTTTATAAACTTCAATCAGGTCACCTCTTAGATGCCATCATTCAAGAGTGAAAAAGCCCAAGCGTTGCAGCCTCAGATGGTAAGGAAAGTGTTCCAGTCCCCCAATCATTTTGGTTGCCCTCCTCTGCACTTTTTCCAACTCCATAATATCCTTCTGGAGGTATGGCAACCAGAACTGTACACAGTATTCCAGATGGGGCCTCACCATAGATTTATAAAGAAGCAAAATGACACTTGCTGACTTATTTTCTATACCCTTCCTAATGATCCCTAGCATTGAGTTTGCTTTTTTCACTGCTGAGGCACACTGGGTTGACACCTTCATTGAGCTGTCCACCAGGACACCAAGGTCCCTTTCCTGGTTTGTCGCAGAGAGTTCAGAACCCATCAGTTTATAAATGTAATTGGTTTTTTTTTGCCCCAACCTGCTTCACTCTGCACTTACTAATGTTGAAGCTCATTTGCCCATTAACTTTCCAGCTCCACCTGAGTAAAGGGAAATTGGAAGTTTTAAGTAACTTTATTTAAGAATATAGAAATCAGACTAAGGGTGATATTATAATATTTCAAAATATTTTACATTCAAAATATTATGTTACCATCAGCCTTCCCTGTGGACTTTGCCACCCAAGCCCTCATGGTTGTCAGGTTAGTTAACCACTACCTGATGATCGACATTGAGTCGCTGGCAGTATGGTCTACTCTATTACCATAGCAGGATGTTGTTGTTGTTCAGTCGCATAGTCGATTCCGACCCTTTGTCGCACCAGGGACCTCTGTCCTCAACCATCTTCCTCAACCCGCCAGCTCTGTGTCCATTGCGTCTACAATACCATCTAGCCATCTCATTTTCTGCTGCCCCCTTCTTTTGCCCTCCACCTTTCCCACCATCAAGGCTATCTCAAGTGAATCCTCTCTTCTCATTTGATGTCCAAAAACCTGCTATAAGTCTTTCCCCCCTTTTGATTATAAGGAAGAACAGATATCAATGTCTCCTTGACTGTTTTATTATATCTACTTCATACAGTTATTGCAGTTTGATACTATCTTAACCTATAAATCCAAGGGTTAACCGTTGGAACTGGCTATAGGTTGCTATGCCTCGCCCTACTTGCCTGCACTCACCCTTCGTGCACACGGCCGATCTGGGTACGCAGGTCAATGAAGGATTGAGAAAACCGGCAGTGGGGCAACAGCCCCACAAACGCGAAGAAAGGGAAACAACTTCACTTCCCAACATTCCTTGCTCCGCGCCGCGCCAGAGCCAATCAGGCTGAGAGGCTCTCGCACGGCGCAGCGTTCGGAAATGCGCCGCAGCCAATCGAAAGAAAAACGCAGCACAAACACAAAGCACCAACCCATAACTACAAGCCCCAGCGTCCTGCGCGCCATGAGCGCGCAGAACGCTGAGGAAAACGGCGCCCGAAAAATGAAAAAGAAAAACAACTCACCGCCTCACAGCCAAGCACACACCAGCCGGCTTTCTTTCCCTCACCCACGGCACCTGAAGGTCCCGACTGGAGTTTCCCCTTTAATATCAGTGGGTGGGGGTTGCAATCCCCCTCTCCGCTGGCTACCCTAGGGTTGGGAGGTTTGTGGGGACAAAAGGGGTATATTGCCCCAACCCTTCTGGACCCAGAGGACCAGGCAGAGTGGATCGATTCCCCCCCTCCTTAAAACAACTCCGTCTTTTCTTCTCTTTAAAAATGGAGTTGTTTTAAGGAGGGGGGGGAATCGATCCACTCTGCCTGGTCTCCTGGGTCCAGAAGTGTTGGGGCAATATACCCCTTTTGTCCCCACAAACCTCCCAACCCCAGGGGAGCCAGCAGAGAGGGGGGTCACAACCCCCCACCCACTGATATTAAAGGGGAAACCCTGATCTACTTTCACGACTCCACACAAACAAAGCACCATAACACAATAAAGCCCCCCTCCCTACCACCTAGCCCACCCTTCCTAACCCCCAACGACCACGCCCCCCTCCTCACCACCTAGCCCACCCTTCCTAACCCCCAATGACCATGCCCCCTCCCCACCACCTAACCCACTCTTCCTAACCCCCAATGACCACACCCCCTCCCCACCACCTAGACCACCCTTCCTAACCCCCAATGACCATGCCCCTCTCCCCACCACCTAGCCCACCCTTCCTAACCCCAAATGACCACGTCCCTTCCCCACCACCAAATAAATAAATAATTTTTTTAAAATTACTAAAAACAGTCAAACACATCCAAAAATACACAAAAACAAAAACACCAAAAACAATACGAAGTAAACAAAGACATAATCAAAAACAAAACAAACAGACAACAAATACAAATTCCAAACCCCCCCGCCCCCGCCCCCCCCCCACACACACACAAAAGAAAGAAAACAAGCAAACTTACCAAAAGATGTGCTACCTCCACCAGGACTGGAAAAGAAATGAATAAAGAAAGAGACTACTTACCAGAAGAAGCTCCACCCAGAGGCCAGGAGAGAAAAAAAAGTCAAAATACAATAACCCCTACCAGCACCACCTGCTGGCCACAATAGTAAAAACAATTCAAAAAACACACAACAGCTCCAAATAAAAGGCCACAAGAGTAAAAACAAATCAAAAACATAACACAAATTCACAATTTTACACAAAAGGTCACACCAATAAAAACAAGTAAAAAAATTTACACTAAAACACACTTTAACACAAATCACAAACATATGTCAATAAAATACAATAGAAAATTTTAAAAATCCTGTGCTGAGTTATAACTCAAATTTAAACTCAAAACATCTAAACACATTTTAAAAACATTGAATGTAAAAAACATTTACTTTTACATTATTAAAATTATTACCTACGGTACAACTAATTAAAAAAATTCAAAAAACTAAAACATTATTCGCTTACATAAAACAATTTGAAAAAATTATATCATACTTTCTTCTTTTATTAATCCTCAAAAAAAACCCAAAAAAGCAGATCACAGTTAATAACAGCCAAGCCAAAAAATTTTTACATAAATAAACATTTAAAAAATTAAAATTACAGACTAAGCAATTTTTAAAAAACATTAACACAATTTAACCTTCCAACACAATGTAAAACTATTGCAAAAATAAAATTGGTTCATTTTTTATTAAAACACACGGGGGGAAAAGCCCGGCAACGCCGGGCAACCCTTGCTAGTTTAAAATGTTATGGCCCTATCCTAGAAATCCTAGAAACTACACTAGAGAGTCCTAGCAAAGAATTCCACGTAACTCACCAAACTACAAGTCTTGGGGCCCTACCATACAAATAGAGCATCAGTAAAAGAGTGGGTGGGTTGGGTTAAAGATTCACACAAGTTTGTTGTAGCCAAAATTAATAGCCTTAAAGCAATAAATCCTTTCTTTTTATCTCTCCTTCCATTACTTTCTTTCTTTTAAATACTTAATGAAGTAGCACATTTTAGAATGTGAGAGATAAATGCAATTCATGTTTATAATGAGCTCAGTTTCCAAGGGGACTAGCAAACAGCAAAGAAAGAGGAAAAGATTAACTGCATCATTGAGTAAAAGGCTTTTCTCATATTGAGATAAAAAAGTGCAGAATGAGAGAAAACGAAATGGTTTTTCGGCAACCTGTTTGCAGCCATTTCATCTCATTGCATGATTGTTAAGGAACAAGTAAAATAAATGCTTCTTCAGTGATCATAGAAGTCAGTTATCTACCCTAAGATAACTGGTGTGGGCAGCCTGAAAGACTCAAATTAAAGTAGGGAAGGATGCCTGCAACTGCATTGGCTTGACAAATACAAAGATTAAAACCTATGACAATGTTTTTCAAATCAGCACATACCACGGCTTGCCTTGATGCTCTCAACAATTTGACAAGCAGCCAAGTCGATCAGCAAATGTAAAGGTGGTCTTGAGAAACATCCCTTGCATCTCGTTGAGATAAACAGAGATTTCTGTAACAAATGAATAAATAACCTAAGAAATACAACTTTCCCCCTTCCTCTCTCTGAATGAGTTACAGTATCTGTCTGTCTGTATCTGTTTGTCTGTTTCTCTCATATCCCAACAAGGTGTCTTGTTGACATTTTGTGCCACCATTGAATGAGCTAAAAAAACATAGGATTCTGTGTTCTGTTTTAGACATTATTTTGTGGCTGTGATTGTGTCACCACAATGTGTCACCACAATCACATGGAAAAGGACACCCAGCATGTTAAGGGGGGGGGAGGAAGCACTTCTCAGGCAGGATGATGTACTAACATTGCACAACAGTTTGTGAAGGACAATGAGCACAAGAGGGTACCCTGTGTAGACCATCTTGACTACTCTCATTGATGTTGTCAATTCAAGCTGGCTTTGCAAATCTTGGTCTTCTTTTTCCTGCGGGCAACATGGGCACAATATTGTGTGACAATATCAGGTCAATTTTTGACATTTTGAATGGGGGGGGGTCATAAACTATAGGTGTTTTTTTAAGAATTAAATAATCTTCTTTATTAAAAGGCCCATTAATTTAAGGAACTTAAGGAAGATCTTCTTAGCCACATGGGTCTGCCCACATTTTATTATGCCTGCCTGTGTGTTGTGTGTGTTGTGTGTGTGTGTTTGTTTGTTTGTTGTAAGGATAAAAATGCCCATTGCAGGCGCACCCCCCCAATAACGGACACAGACAACATTGAAAGTGGATAACAGCAAAGGGCCACATTTATTGATTCAATGCCCTAGTCCGAATTATAAATTTGTATTGGTAAAACGACCAATCATAATTCCTAAGGCAAGCAGGCCGAAGTAACACTGGTAAGGTACCACCCCAAAATTGCCAACGGCAATTGGTTACAATGTATCAATTTGTATCAATTTGTTTGTCAACAACAAACAAATTGTTGACCGTAGTCAATAACTAACTCATGACCCCACCCTCTGACGCGTATCCGTGAAATCACAGGGGTGATGCATGCTGGTTAGCAATCATCATCACCCCATCGCCTGGTTCGTCGTTGACCGGACAACGTTTAACTACTTTATTCCTGTCTAGTGTTGTCCAGTCAATTGCGAACCTGCCGGATACTTGTGGGTCATACTGTTTACCTTACCAGTGCTACCCGCCCATGTGACCAAAGTCAACAGTAAGAACGAAGAAAGACCCCTATATCAAACCATAGCAACAGTGTGGGATGGGCAAAAAAGCCAGGACCCGAAGCCAATATGGGTCCCAACCAAAAATTCCCACCCGGCCCCGAAGCGACCATGATCACACTGTTAACTAGGGAGGGGGTGGAGGGGAAAAAACTTCTCCGCTCCGTCGCTGAGGCAAAATGGCAGCTCGGCTGCCTCGTGGCCACCCCTTTTATAAGGGAGCTGGCCACGCCCCTAACTACCCGGATCCTCTGTCCTGTGGGGGGGGGGGCCGCAAAGTGCGTGGCGGCCATTTTGGCGCCGCGCTTGCATTGCAGGCGCACCCCCCCAATAACGGACACAGACAACATTGAAAGTGGATAACAGCAAAGGGCCACATTTATTGATTCAATGCCCTAGTCCGAATTCTAAATTTGTATTGGTAAAACGACCAATCATAATTCCTAAGGCAAGCAGGCCGAAGTAACACTGGTAAGGTACCACCCCAAAATTGCCAACGGCAATTGGTTACAATGTATCAATTTGTATCAATTTGTTTGTCAACAACAAACAAATTGTTGACCGTAGTCAATAACTAACTCATGACCCCACCCTCTGACGCGTATCCGTGAAATCACAGGGGTGATGCATGCTGGTTAGCAATCATCATCACCCCATCGCCTGGTTCGTCGTTGACCGGACAACGTTTAACTACTTTATTCCTGTCTAGTGTTGTCCAGTCAATTGCGAACCTGCCGGATACTTGTGGGTCATACTGTTTACCTTACCAGTGCTACCCGCCACACGGAGGGGCTTCACAAAAGACCTGACGCCCCCCCCCCCAGACCGTCAGCTCGGTCAACAGGCCTGCTCGCCAGTCACCCAACAGGAGGTCCATACCTCCACGCGACAGATGGACCCCATCCCCTGCATACAAGTCACAATTTTGCAGACTAATATCGGGGTGATGACTAACCCGTCCCCAAGCCCTGGTGGTGAGAAACCGCGCCACTGCCTTATTGACCGCGCGCCTAGCTCGGTCAAGGGCCAGGAGGTTAACGCCCCCTCTGTAAGAGTGGCGCGGAACAATGTCCGACCAAACCAGGGCTGTGGCAGGCCAGACATAATGCAAGTAGGCGAGGTCCTCGCAAATCGCATGCTTGAGCGATAAGCCGGTGACCTGGCCCAAATCATTGCCCCCCAGGTGGATGATTAGAATGTCAGGCGGGTCAGCCCCCAGGCCAGAAAAAAGGAAAGGCCGCAGCTCCCGCCATAACATCCCAGGCTTACCGTGCCATGCGAGACTGGCGTGGTCACCCAGTCCCAGTCGGGGTCCCCACTCTGTCGCCGCAGCGTAACGCGCTGCCCTGAGCACATAGCTGTGGCCCACCAGCCATACTGTCACCGGTGTAAAACGACACCCAGGGTCTATAAGAAATTGAGAAAAGGAAGGTAAGGTGACTGGATTGGTACTCATGGCGGGAGTGGGCGCACATAAAACTGAAAACATTGTGAGCCCCACCTCCCCATGCTACGTATGTCAGCCCCAGAGTACCCAAAAGCAGCCGCTGTAGAGGCTGCGCCAATACGGAACGAATGTGTGCCAGAACGGGCACCTGGTAGTCCTACCCTGGTGAGGGCTCTGGCAGTCACCTTCCAAAACTGAAATTTAGTAAGGGGAGACCCATCTTGGTGACAGAAAAACGGGCCGTGGTGCATGCCACGCAGTGCCAGGTATTCCTGTAGGGCACCAACCGGACAGATGTCTGCCAAAGAACACCGTAGCAGTCTTACTCCACTGCCTACGCCATGCTGATCTGTTTTAGAGGAGTGAATCCTCAACTGGGCCCAGTCTTTGGCAACATATACATCTCCGCGTTCCAGTGCCCTACCACTTGCATCCGCCTTAGACAGCATCACGAGTTCGCTGATGCGGAGCGCTCCAAAAAATGCCACCGTAGTGGCTGCATGCAATTGGGCTGCCTCATAATGATCAAAACAGAGGCCTGGCCAGCCCCGGGCCAACTGGGTAAGAACCCCTGGGGAAATAGGGTGCCGGTCGTCCGGGCAACGCCCGCGCTCACGCACCCACCCCTCCAAAACGTGTCTCACACGGAAGTCAGAGGTGGTATCCACATGACCCCCTACTTTGGCCATAAAAGCCAACGCCGAGAGCTTGGATGCTATGGTGCGAGGTGCAAGGCCCTGTGCATGCAGGTGAACCATGAACCGCAGAACATGGTCCACCGGGATAGGCCAGGTCTCTGGCAATTGAAATTGAGTAGCAAAAGCCCTATACAAATTGAATGCTTGTTGATACGCCTTACGCGTGCGTGGCGCTAGTGACAGGCCAATCGCCCGGTTCACCTCTCCTTGCCAATAGTCCACATCTCGTCCGGGAGTGGCGAGGGAAATTCCTCCGCATCCGGGGCCAAGGCGCGGAACCGGGAGATCTGCAGGCGGGACAAAGCGTCAGCAATATCGTTATTAACCCCTGGGACATGCCTGGCCCTGAACAAGACGTTGAGGCACAGGCAGCGCAGCACAAAATGGCGCACTAGATCCATGACTCTGGGCAATTTAGAAGTCTGTGCATTGACAATGTGTACAACAGCAGCATTGTCGCACCAGAAATGCACCACCGAATTAGCCCACTGTTCGCCCCATAGCATCAAAGCCCCGAGAATGGGAAAAAATTCCAGGTATGTGAGATCCCGCAGGCGACCTGTGCCTGCCCATGCCGGTGGCCACCCACCATAGGCCCACTTCCCATGGAAGTACATCCCATAACCCAGGGATCCTGAGGCATCAGACTGTATCTGGAAATTGGGGGATGCCAGGAGGTCAGACCTCCAAAATGAGACCCCGTTGAACTCCCTCAGGAATTGCAACCAGACTAACATGTCTGCCCTGATACCCCGGGTAAGCCTGACTCTGTGGTGGGGCCTGGATAACCCTGCCATGGCGTCGCATAAGCGCCGGGCGAAAGCCCTGCCCGGTGCGACCACCCTGCAGGCAAAATTGAGGTGCCCATGTAGCACCTGCTGTTCCCTTAGGGATGCCTTACGCTTGGCCAGCAATTCCGAGATAAGGGTCACTATCCTGGACACCTTATCACCCGGTAACCTAGAAGCCTGTACTACTGTATCAATCTCAACCCCCAGGAATACTAGTTCGGTCGACGGGCCCTCGGTCTTTTCGGGCGCTAAAGGGACACCAAGTTCCTGCATTAGCGTCTGAAATGTATTGAGGAGACGTGCACACGTGTCCCAGCCCCGTTCACCCCCGAATAAAAAGTCATCCAGGTAATGGGCTACAGACCGGGACCCTGACCTGCGGACGAAAGCCCATTCTAGGAAGGTACTAAAACGCTCGAAAGCCGAGCATGATATGGAGCAGCCAAAAGGCATGGCCTTATCAAAATAATACTCCCCTCTAAACTTAAAACCCAGCAATTCAAAGTCGCCCGGGTGCACCGGCAAGAGGCGAAAAGCTGACTTAATGTCGCACTTGGCCAGCAAGGCACCCGGGCCACACGAGCGCACCATGCGCAGCGCATGGTCGAACGATGTATACCTGACCGAACAAAGGTCATCAGGTATCGCATCGTTGACCGATCGGCCGGCTGGGTAGGACAAATGATGAATAAGGCGAAACTCCCCTAGGAACTTTTTGGGAACCAAACCCAATGGCGAAACCTTAAGGTTGGTAAAAGGGGGTGCGGGAAAAGGTCCGGCGACCCTGCCCGCGTCTAATTCCTTATTAATGCTGGCCTCGGCTACCTCCTCCCTTCCTCTGAGGGATAAAAGGTTGGGAGCATCCTGAGGGGATCTATCACCCATAAAAGGGATACGAAATCCTTGCTTAAAACCTTGGATGAGATACTCTCTGTCCTCTCCCCTTGGGTACGATGCGAGCCAGCGCTCCAGCATGTCCACCTTAATTGGGGAGGGGGCCTTTCGGAGAACTAGTTACATCCGTGGCAGGCTTGCCAGCCCACTGTCCACCCCTCCCTCTGCCTCGCGCCCCCCCAGGCTTGGGACAAGCAGAGGCTGCATGGGGACCAGAACATGTGGGACACTCATGCTTATACCTGCAGTTCTTCCGACTGCAGGAACCATTGGACGAGAAAGTCCAACACAGCAGGCGGGCTGGAACCCCCTGCCCCGCCAGTTGGCGGGTACCCTGCGCTGGAGCTGCTCGCTGGACCGCATGTCCACAATGGTATCTATCCCCCGGGGCAGGACGTGTGGGTGTCATATACAAGAGCCACAGTCTCTGGCACGGCTCATCCCATCTCATCTCGGGGTGTAGGGGAATCCTCATACGGAATTCCTCATCATATGCTAGCCATGAGGGGCCCGGGAAATCTACCATCGCCCTATATAAGTTGTCCAAATATTGGACCATGGGAATAGCTAGATCCGGCCGCGCCCTCAAATATACCGCCATGTATATCAAATAAGCGGGGATCCAGTTAGCCCAGGTACGCGGCGGCTTACGGCGGCGTGCCTGCTCCTTGTCCTTCTCATCCTGACCCTCCCTTTCTTCCTTGGTGTGCTCTCTGTTCAGGAGTGAGAAGATAGCTAAATACTCCCCTCGCCATATCTTTTCTCTGGTAGCCTGTGCCAAGTGATCACCCAGTGGCAAGGAATATCCTGCCGTCGGCAAAGCCGAAAAGGGGATAGCTGGCCTACCCAAAGGGGCCTGAGTTAACCCCGCCACCCCAAGTACGTTCCCAGCAGTGTAAGAACCGAGGCCCACCCCAGCGGGCATGGTGGCAGTAGTTGTCGCCGGGTGGGTCGCCAGCGGCGTAGCCCCTGCGCCACCCGCGCGAGGCCAAGGCCACTGAAAGGTCCCCCCTATATTGGGAATGTGTGTGGATGTACTCGTTTGCACCATATACTCACATGCTGCACCCCCGCGGGCCGCCCCCACTGGGGTTCTGGCCCACTGGGGGCGTCGGAGCTCACGACCGATGTAGAGCTCATCACCGGGGCTTGACCCGCACCAGGTTGGTGGCTGGGGAGCTGCGAGGCAGTGGTCGAAGCCGCGCCACCCGCCTGCAGCAGCTCAACCCTCCCCGCTGGCCGTTGTCCTGCTGCCGATAGCGCCTCAAAAGGTACCCCGAAAGGGGCACCCGCCTGACTGGCCCGGGCCAAAGACTCCTCCAAGGCCGCAATACGGGCCAGTAAGGTGTCTACATTAACCATGGGTAAAGAGCCGGCCGGCCCACCTGACCCTTGCATGGGGACAGTTCCCTGCACCCCATGGCCCATATATGGCCATTGGCCAGGGCCGAAGCCCGGTAGGGCTGGTGAGGAAACCTGCCAAGGCAGGGCACCGGGCCACCCCCCAAGGCTAGAGGGCCCCGGGAGAGGCTGCGTCCCAAAAGTAATCGGCCCAACAGATTGGGCAGGAGGAGGAGCGGTGTCCACCGCTCGCGGGCCGCGGGCCGGAGCGCCCTCCGCGCCCGCACTCTGATCGGGCCAAGGAGCGATAGACCCCAAGCCACCAGCCCCGGCCGGGGATGGCAAAGGTGGCTGTTGAGGAGGCGGCACCACGGTCCTCCGACCTGGGTTGCGCCTCCTAACAGCCCGGGCTGAATTCGCAGCAGCCTTCTTTTTGGAAGGCATCTCGAGCAAAAAAGGGGAAGCTAGCTAGGCAAAATCGACCCAAAAGGCTTCCCGGTGATACCAACGAGCGACGGAGGTACAGGGAAAAAACTTCTCCGCTCCGTCGCTGAGGCAAAATGGCAGCTCGGCTGCCTCGTGGCCACCCCTTTTATAAGGGAGCTGGCCACGCCCCTAACTACCCGGATCCTCTGTCCTGTGGGGGGGGGGGCCCGCAAAGTGCGCGGCGGCCATTTTGGCGCCGCGCTTGCATTATCCCACTACCATAGGACTCGTTCCACCTGACAGAGACCTGCACCAATCCAGGAAGTCAGCATCAAACTTTTTGGTACTTCAGAATATATATGGTCCAGGCTAGAGAAATCTATGAAAGGTTTCAGTCACTGACTGTTTATGCTTACAAACTAGGCAGATCTGGTAGGAAATAGCAATGTAAATTATGTAGCATTGCCAACTAAGAAATAAAGGAACTGGAAATCTCCCAACAGTTTATGCCAGGGGTTCCCAACCTATGGCCTGTGGGCCGGACACAGCCTGTGACACCATTCCATCTGGCCCGTCACCATCTCCCCCACATCCGGAAGTGGAAGTGGGTGCATTTACGACAGCTACATATGTGCCCGCTTCTGCTCCCAGGGGGAGTTTTCTGGCCCACTCAGATGTTCCAAGGGCGTGGTGAGGCTCACAGTGCAAAAAGGTTGGCCACCCCTATGCTCTACATCAGAAATACAGTGTCTTCTGTAACAAGTCAGTTTTTATTTGAAAGAAAAATAGATCAAAGTTCAAGATCACAAAAATAGATGCAAAAATAAAAAGTAACATTTTTACATTTCCCCTTTCCTTTGCCCTCCTGAACTAAGAGTTCTAATTCTTCTTGCTCATTTCACATACTCCTTGCAGTTGTATATAGACATTGAAGATAGTGTAACTTGTGGCCTGCTAGCCTTTATCCCTTTATACAAAAAATATTATTGGTCTCCATTTCATATTCTCAGCCTGCTCCTCTTATCTTTCTTTCCCTCTGATTTTATGTCTCCCTCCCGCTTCCATTTCAGTTTAAAGCCCCCCGGATGAATTTCTTCATGCTGTGCCCAAATACATTCATCCCTCTCCTCAGTGTGTCTTTTTAGATACTGAAGGTACTCTGGACCAGGGCAGTATCTGCCCCAGTCTCACTACAGAAAGAGCAGGATTCATTTTTTGATATTTACAATACAAAGGAAGAGGTAATTGGAAAACCCTCTCTACTTGAGAGCCTGGCAAGTTACAGTCAACAGAGCAGAGGATTATTTCAACCTTAGATCTAACAGTCTGACATAACTCTCAAGAGGCTAAAACAACGTTAGCAAAGTTCAGCAACAACAACAAAAAACCCTACAATACAGGAAGAGTGGGGAACCTAGGTAAACGTCACCCTTGCTTGAAAGCTAGTTGTATCCGACTTTTCATTGCCCAATATCTCAGTTTGTTTCAATACTGGTCTTTGTTAACAGGACTTGTCCAAACCTCATCTTTCCATACATCCTGGAAGCCTCACTTTGTGAAATGGGTAAGGATAATTCATAAGTAGGAACCAAAACTTTAAAACCTTCTAAACCCAGAATTATGAATCCATTTTACAGCTTTGACAGTTATTATTTAACCTGGATAGGGGTGCCTGATGTGCGGTGGTCCATGGGGCCGCAAAGGGTCAGACTCAACAATGCGACTAAACAACAACAAAGTTTAACCTGATTTCTGCTCTTGCTTTTTGATTTCTTTGTTTAGTGGGAATACATGCAGAAAGAAAGACTTAGCGAGATATGGAGGAAGCATGGCATGTGTGAAGATTTTATAACTTATATACAGGTACTTTTCAAAATGCAATTTCCTTTTGCTGTTTAAATAAACTCATAAATATCAGTGCTACTCAAAGCAAATGATTTCTTTGTGATTTCCTTTAAAATAACTTGGTGGCAGCCAGCTGATTTCTCCTATAATTAAGTCATAAATCAAAAGAGACCATTTATAGTACCCACAATTAGAAATGCCAAATGGCTCTGGAAGCTCCTGTGGGTGAATCGCAGCCAATAAACTCATAAATCTTTTATTTGCATTCTTAATTTTACATTTGCAGTGAGAAGCACTTATCAGAATTATGTTTGGCCTGGAAATTCTCCTTTGCTGGCATCTGCCTTCTAGAGGAAACATTGCTTAGCATTTATATCAGAGAGGATGAACTATAAGCAAGGACTGTGCATCAGTTTTGGTCAAATCCAGAAATCCAACTGAAGCAGCTTGGATCAAAACAATTAGCAGAATGGGAGGTTCAATCTTGGGTTGCAACAAAGGCTATCTGAACTGATTCAGTGATCCGAACGCCTAAAATGAGAAGGGAGAAACAAGATGTCATGATAAGATTTTACTCATGAGTAAGCTCTTCATGCTTCTGAGCTTCCACCCCCTGGCTTAGCAACCCAGGACTCTAGATTAGTGTAAATAAGGTAGTGTTGAGCCAAGTGATCACTCCAGGCCTCTTCAGGTATTTTAAAAGTACAGTGGTACCTCATACAACAATTGTAATCTGTTCCACAGGGCTCGTTGTTGTACGAAACAATTGCTATACGATGCATGCATCGTATAGTGATTTTCCCTATGGGATGCATCGCACAACATTTTTTTTGCTAAGTGGTTTTTCCCATTGAAAAATTGTTGTACGGATTTTTTTCCATAGGGAAAATTGTTATGCAGGATGCCATTTCCCCCGAAAACCTAATTGTTATGCGATTTCATTGCTGTATGGGGCAATGGTTGTATGAGGTTCCACTGTATATTGAAATCAAAGTAAGTTACAGAATAAAGTTCAGCAAAAGTTCAGAAAGCATATTAAAGTAAAGAAAGCTGCTCTTTAGGGAAAGCCCAGGGACCCCCTTCTCGCTAAAGTGATTACATGATTGCAGTTCAAAGTCCAAGAGAGTGTCTCCTCGGCCCCCACGTTCTGGGTCTTTTATCTCCTCCCTCAGGTTCCACCTTCCAGCCATTCCCTAAGGGATTCCAACCAATGAACTTACAGCATGACATGTCCATCACACATTAGGTTTCATTTCTCCCAACCCATGAAGCTAGCATGTTTACATTCCAATCTCTCTCTGGACTGGTATGTGGTCTAAAGGGACTCCCACAGATTGAAATCTCCATCATGGATGGGTTTAACTCAAGGTAATTTAGCACAAGGTAATTTAGTGAGCAAAATCTCATGAAAAAGTGCAGCTCAGAACTGGCCTTTGCAGGCGCACCCCCCAATAAAGGACTCAGACACCAATGAAAGTGGATAACGACATTGGGCCACATTTATTGATTCATGCCCTAGTCCGAATTATAAATTTCTATTGGTAATAACCAATCATAATTCTTAAGGCAAGCAGGCCGAAGTAACACTGGTAAGGTACCACCCAAAATTGCCAACGGCAATTGCTACAATGTATCCATTTGTATCAATTTGTTTGTTGACAGCAAACAAATTGTTGACCGTAGTCAATATCTAACTAATGACCCCACCCTCTGACGCGTATCCGTAAAATCACGGGGTGATGCATGCTGTCTAGCTATAGCCATCACCCCGTCGCCTAGTTCGTCGTTGACCGGACAACGTTTAACCAACTTATGCCTGTCTAGTGTTGTCCAGTCAATTGCGAACTTGCCGGATACCTGTGGGTCATAATGTTTACCTTACCAGTGCTACCCGCCCATGTGACCAAAGTCAACAGCAGCAACAGAAAAACCCCTATGTCAAACCATAGCAACAGTGTGGGATGGGCGAAAAAACCAGGACCCGAAGCCAATATGGGTCCCGGCCAAAAATTCCCATCCGGCCCCGAAGCGACCAAAATATCACACTGTTAACTAGGGAGGGTGTGGAGGGAAAAACTTCTCCGTTCCGTCGCTTCGCAAAATGGCAGCTCGGCTGCCTCGTGGCCACCCCTTTTATAAGGGAGCTGGCCACGCCCCTAACTACCCGGATGCCTTCGTCCTGTGGGGGGGCTCCCGCAAAGAGCGCGGTGGCCATTTTGGCGCCGCGCTTGCATTGCAGGCGCACCCCCCAATAAAGGACTCAGACACCAATGAAAGTGGATAACGGCATTGGGCCACATTTATTGATTCATGCCCTAGTCCGAATTATAAATTTCTATTGGTAATAACCAATCATAATTCTTAAGGCAAGCAGGCCGAAGTAACACTGGTAAGGTACCACCCAAAATTGCCAACGGCAATTGCTACAATGTATCCATTTGTATCAATTTGTTTGTTGACAGCAAACAAATTGTTGAACGTAGTCAATATCTAACTAATGACCCCACCCTCTGACGCGTATCCGTAAAATCACGGGGTGATGCATGCTGTCTAGCTATAGCCATCACCCCGTCGCCTAGTTCGTCGTTGACCGGACAACGTTTAACCAACTTATGCCTGTCTAGTGTTGTCCAGTCAATTGCGAACTTGCCGGATACCTGTGGGTCATAATGTTTACCTTACCAGTGCTACCCGCCACACGGAGGGGCTTCAAAGAAGGCTCGACGCCCCCCCCCCAGACCGTCAGCTCGGTCAACAGGCCTGCTCGCCAATCACCCAACAGGAGGTCCATACCTCCTCGCGACAGATGGACCCCATCCCCTGCATACAAGTCATAACTTTGGAGGCTAATAGCGGGGTGACGACTGACCCTCCCCCAAGCCCTGTCGACAAGGAAACGTGCCACTGCCCTATTCACCATGCGTCTAGCGCGGTCAAGGGCCAGGAGGTCAACGCCCCCTCTGTAGGAATGGCGCGGGACCATGTCCGACCAAACAAGGGTTGTGGCGGGCCAGACGTAATGCAGGTAGGCGAGGTCCTCGCAAATCGCATGCTTCAGCGACAAGCCGGTGACCTGGCCCAAATCATTGCCCCCCAGGTGTATGATCAGAATGTCAGGCGGGTCAGCATTCAGGCCTGAAAAAAGGAAAGGCAGCAGCTCCCGCCATAACATCCCAGGCTTACCATGCCATGTGAGACTTGCATATGCACCCAGTCCCAGTTGGGGTCCCCACTCTGTTGCCGCAGCATAACACGCTGCCCTGTGCACGTAGCTATGGCCCACCAGCCATACTGTCACCGGTGTAATATGACACCCCGGGTCTGTAAAGGAAAAATGAGGGAAAATAGGTAAGGTGACCGGGTCGGTACTCACGGGGGGAGTGGGCGCACATAAAATTGAAAACATTGCGATCCCCACCGTCCCATGCTACGTATGTCAGCCCCTGAGTACCCAAAAGCCGCAGCGGTCGAGGCCGCCCCTATACGGAATGAATGAGTGCCATAGCGGGCGCCTGGGAGGCCCACAGTGGCCAGCGCTTTGCCCGTCACCCTCCAAAATTGAAATTTAGTAAGGGGAGACCCATCTTGGTGACAGAAAAACGGGCCATGGTGCGTGCCACGCAGTGCCAGGAATTCCTGTAGGGCACCAACCGGACAGATGTCTGCCAAAGAACACCGTAGCAGTCGCACACCACTGCCGACGCCATGCTGATCGGTCTTAGAGGAATGTATCCTCAACTGAGCCCAGTCTTTGGCTACACAGACATCCTCGAGTTCCAGTGCCCTATGACTTGCATCCACCTTAGACAGCATCACAAGCTCGCTGATGCGGAGCACTCCAAAAAATGCCACCGTTGTGGCTGCATGGAACAGGGCTGCCTCATATGCATCAAAACAGAGGCAAGGCCAGCCCCGAGCCAACTGGGTAAGGACCCCTGGGGAAATTGGGTGGCGGTCGTCCGGGCAACGCCCGCGCTCGCGCACCCACCCCTCCAAAACATGTCTCACACGGACGTCAGAGGTGCTGTCCACATGACCCCCCACCTTGGCCATAAAAGCCAACGCTGAAAGTTTGGATGCTATGGTGCGAGGTGCAAGGCCCTGAGAATGCAGGTAAACCATGAACCGCAGAACATGGGTTACCGGGATTGGCCAGGTTACTGGCAATTGAAATTGAGTACAAAATGCCCTGAAAGAATTAATTGTGTGGTGATATGCCTTACGGGTGCGTGGGGCTAGTGACAGGCCAATTGCCCGGTTCACCTCTCCTTGCCAATGGTCCATATCTCCTCCGGGAGTGGCGAGGGAAATTCCTCCGCATCCGGGGCCAAGGCACGGAACCGGGAGATCTGTAGGCGGGACAAAGCGTCAGCAATATCATTATTAACCCCTGGGACATGCCTGGCCCTGAACAGTACGTTGAGGCGCAGGCTGCACAACACAAATTGGCGCACTAGATCCATAACCCTGGGCAATTTAGAAGTCTGTGCATTTACAATGTGGACCACGGCCGCATTGTCACACCAGAAATGCACGACCCGAGTTGGCCCCATAGCATCAAAGCACCCAGGATAGGGAAAAATTCCAGATACGTGAGATCACGCAGGCGACCCGTGCCTGCCCAGGCCGGTGGCCACCCACCATAGGCCCACTTCCCATTGAAGTACATCCCATAACCCAGGGATCCCGAGGCATCAGACTTAATCTGAAATTGAGGGGAAGCCAGGAGGTCATGCCTCCAAAATGAGACCCCATTGAAGTCCCTCAGGAACTGTAACCAGACAAGCATGTCTGCCCTGATACCCCGGGTAAGCCTAACCCTGTGGTGAGGCCTGGATAATCCTGCCATAGCGTCGCACAAGCGCCGGGCAAAAGCCCTGCCCGGTGCCACCACTCTGCAGGCAAAATTAAGGTGACCATGCAGCACCTGCAGTTCCCTCAGTGATGCCTTGCGCTTGGCCAACAAGTCCGAGATAAGGGCCACTATCCTCGACACCTTATCCCGCGGTAACCTAGATGCCTGCGCTATCGTGTCAATCTCCACCCCCAGGAAGACTAGCTGTGTAGATGGGCCCTCAGTCTTTTCGGGCGCTAAAGGGACACCGAGTTCCTCCATTAGCGTCTGAAATGTGTTGAGGAGACGTGTACACGTGTCCCAGCCCCATTCACCCCCGAATAAAAAGTCATCCAGGTAATGGGCTACAGACCGGGACCCTGACCTGCGGACAAAAGCCCACTCTAGGAAGGTACTGAAACGCTCGAAAGCTGAGCATGATATGGAACAGCCAAAAGGCATGGCCTTATCAAAATAATATTCGCCCCGAAATTTGAAACCCAGCAATTCAAAGTCGCCCGGGTGCACTGGCAAGAGGCGAAAAGCCGACTTAATGTCGCACTTAGCCAGCAGCGCACCCGGGCCACATGAGCGCACCATGCGCAGCGCGTGGTCAAAAGATGTATACCTGACTGAGCAAAGGTCATCAGGGATAGCATCATTGACCGATCGGCCGGCTGGGTAGGACAAGTGATGGATTAGGCGAAACTCGCCTGGTGACTTCTTGGGAACCAAGCCCAGGGGCGATACCTTGAGGTTAGTGAACGGGGGTGCAGGGAAAGGGCCAGCGACCCTGCCCGCATTGACCTCCTTATTAATGCTGGCGGCAGCCACTTCCTCCCTCCCCCTAAGGGACAAAAGGTTGGGGGCATCCTGAGGGGACCTATCACCCATGAAAGGAATACGGAACCCCTGTCTAAAGCCCTGAAGTAGATAATCTGCATCCTCCCCCTTCGGGTACAATGCGAGCCAACGCTCCAGCATGTCCACATTAATTGGGGAGGGAGCCTTTCGGTGAACCAGCTCCATCAGCGGCAGTCTTGCCAGCCCACTGTCCGCCCCTCCCTCTGCTCCGCGTCCCTCCAGGCCTGGGACAGGCAGAGGCTGCATGGGGGCCCACACAGGTGGGACACTCATGTCTGTACTTGCAATTCTTCTTACTGCATGAACCATTAGACGAGAAAGCCCAGCACAGCAGTCGGGCTGGAACCCCCTGCCCCGCCACTTGGCGGGGAACCTGTGCTGGAGCCACTCGCTGGACCGCATGTCCACAATGGTATCTTTCCCCTGGTGCGGGGCGCGTGGGCATCATGTACAGCAGCCAAAGTCTCTGACATGGCTCATCCCACCTCATCTCAGGGTGCAGGGGAATTCTCATACGGAATTCCTCGTCATAAGACAACCACGACGGGCCCGGAAAATCAACCATCGCCGGGTAGATATTGTCCAAATATTGGACCATCGGAATTGCCAGATCCGGCCGGGCCCTCAGGTACACCGCCATGTAGATGAGGTAAGCCGGCAGCCAGTTGGCCCACGTCCGTGGCGGCTTGCGACGACGTGCCTGTTCCTTATCCTTCTCATCCTGCCCCTCCCTCTCTTCCTTGGTGGGCTCCCTGTTTAGGAGTGAGAAGATATCAACATACTCCCCTCGCCATATTTTCTCTCTGGTGGCCTGTGCCAAATGGTCACCCAGTGGCAAGGAATAGCCCGCTGTTGGCAAGGCCAAGACAGGCACAGCAGAAACTGCGGGCATCTGGAAAGGGGCTTGAACTAACCCAGCCACCCCCAAAACATTCCCCACAGGGTAGGAAATGCTACCCACCCCGGGGCCCTGGGTGGCGGTTGACATCGCCTGTTGGTGCGTCGGCGGCTGTACCGCCGGACCACCCGTGCGAGGCCAAGGCCATTGCAAAGCCCCCCCCAACGTAGCCACATGTGTAGGTGCACTAGTTTGTACCGCATACTCACATGCTGCACCCCCGCGGGCCGCCCCCACCGGGGGTTCCGGCCCACTGGGGGCGTTGGAGCTCACGACCGCCGTAGAGCTCACCGCCGGAGCTTGACCCGCGCCGGCCTGTTGGTTGGGGAGTTGCGAGGCAGTGGCTGAAGTCGCGCCACGCGCCTCAAGCTGCTCGACCCTTCCCGTCGCCTGCCGCTGCCCAGCAGACGACGCGTCCAAGCGCACCCCAAAAGGAGCGCCAGCGTGGCTGGCCCGAGCAAGGGAAGCCTCAAGTGCCGCCACGAGGGCCAGCAAGGCCTCGACACTGGCCTGGGGCCATGGGCCAGCCGGCCCGCCCGTTACGGGCGTGGGTACAGGCCCCTGCACCCCGGGGCCCGAATAAGGCCATGACTCCACTCCCAGGGCCGGCAGGGCCGGCGTGGGCATCTGCCACGGGAGGGGGCCGCACCACCCCCTAAGGCTGGAAGGCCCCGGAGTGAGCTGGGCCCCGATGGAGGAAGGCCCAGAATGAGCACCAGGAGCGGCGTCCGCCGCTTGCGGGCCGCAGGCCGCAGCCCATACTGGACCCCTGCTCGGGTCCCCGGCCTCCGGCCAGGGGGTAATAGACCCCATCCCACCGGTCCCGGTGGGAGCCGGCAAAGGCGGCTGGTGGGAAGGCGCAGCCGCGGTCCTCCGACCCGGATTGCGCCGCCGCACCGCCCGAGCCGCGCTCGCGGCCGCCTTCTTCTTCAAAGACATCTCAGTCCAACCTATGGGAAGCCGAAGGAAGAAAATCAGCAGCCAAAAGGCTTCCCAGTCAAGGCGAAAGCGACGGAGGTAAGAGGGAAAAACTTCTCCGCTCCGTCGCTTCGCAAAATGGCAGCTCGGCTGCCTCGTGGCCACCCCTTTTATAAGGGAGCTGGCCACACCCCTAACTACCCAGATGCCTTTGTCCTGGGGGGGGCTCCCGCAAAGAGCGCGGCGGCCATTTTGGCGCCGCGCTTGCATTTTCATGACACAAGATTGTAGGGAAGGCATCTGTAAGTGTGTGACTAAGAGGGAAGGATGTAAGCTGGACTTTGCTATGGGATCTGAGGCTAGATTTTCCTCCCAGTCACTGTGCTTACATGGAGAAAAATTAAAAATGTTCAGTACATACACCTTTGAAGCACATTTGCTCCCCTCTTTATACAAAAGCAATAGCAATTACACTTCTATACCACTACATAGTGCTTAGTGCATTCTCTGGGTGGTTCACAAGTTAATTAGTACATAATAATTTTGCATGTTGCGTACTCATTTTACTGACCTTGGAAGGATGGAAGGCTGAGTCAACCTTGTGGTCAGGATGAGTCAACCTGGTCAGGATGGAACTCACAACCTTTTAGTTCAGGACAGCAGTTTAACCACTGCACCACCAATACAGAATTAATATAAGTGCTATTGGACTAATGCTTATAAGGAGCCTAGGTGACTGTTGTGTCCGAACGCCGTGGCTTGCTTATATACACACACAGAATAACAGTTGGCTAACTAGATATATTTGCCCAATCAGAACATAATGAAAACAACATGCAGTTTGCACCTTACAAAAAGGGCGTGCTTTTGCAGCAAAGACTTATTGCAAAACCAAAGCAATTAATACTTAGACATAACAGTGACGCAGTGGTTAAACTGCTGTACTGCAACCAAAAAGTTGTGAGTTCGATTCTGACCAGGATTCCAGGTTGACTCAGCCTTCCATCCTTCCGAGATCAGTAAAATGAGTACCCAGCATGTTGGGGGCAAAATGCTGATTAACTTGTGAATCACCCAGAGAGTGCACTAAGGGGTGGTATAGAAGTGTGATTGCTTTGCTTTATGTGCTTTTAAATTACTTGTCTGCTTCTTGAAGCATCAGCTAGCATTAATAGTCTCTCTATGCCTTTAACTGATGGCAGTGGTGGCAATGATGATGATGATGTATCTAGTAGTGCTACTGAAATTTTTTGGTCAGCTGTTGTATTTCTTGAATTGTTCTTATGTATTAATCGGTAATAGTCCCTATCATAAAAAGGGCCTTGTTATATCTATTTAGGTACCCAGTGTAGCACAGTGGATAGACTGATGGACTAGGACTCAGGAAACCTGGATTCAATTTTGTGGCTTTGTCATGGAAACTCATTAGAGGGAGGTGGAACTGGTGAAGCCATTCCTTAAATGCCTTACTTACCTTTAAAATCTTATTAGGATTGTTATAAGTCAGTTCTGACTTGACAGCATGTTACAACAACATACGTATGTACAGGGCCGTCCCTGCCATAAGGTGAACGGAGCAGTCACTCCAGGTGCCCACTCCCAGGGGGCGGCACAGTGGTAAAGGAAAAAAAATATTTTTGGGGTTTTTCAATATTTTGATTGTGAGCGTATGGCATGTATGTTAATGACCTTATTTGTTGAGATGCATGTGGGTCAAATGCGCAGGTGCCCAGGCGGGGCACCAGTGCCATTTAACTTAATTTAACCCCATATATTAGGGGTGACCAAGGGGGTGCCATAGTTGGATATCGCTCCATCCTAAAACTTGCCTCAGGCTGGCACTGCGTATGTACCAAGCTGGTGATCACATCATACCTGTCAACTTTTGGATTTGAAAATAAGGGAAATTTTGGCCACACCCCTCTGTGGGTGTGGCCAAATATAGCCATGTGACTTGCTGGGCTCTAGTCATGCCTGCCACATGGCCATGAAAATGTCTGCAAACACAGACAGCACTGGCTCTTTGGCTGTAAATGGAGATGAGCACTGCACCCTAGAGTTGGATATGACTGGCAGATTTTACTTTCTTAGGATGAAAGATCTGATGCTTGGGAAACAAGCTATGAGAAACCTGGGGAACATAGTGAAAAGTAGAGGCATCAACTTGCAAACAAAAAATTGCATAGTCAGAGCAATGGTATTCCCGGTGGTAATGTATGGGTGTGAGAGCTGGACCATTAGGAAAGCTGAGTGCAGAAAAATAGATGCCTTTGAAATGTAATGTTAGAAATAGGTCGATCCTAGAAGAAATCAACCCTGTCTGCTCATTAAAGGTCAAATAGCAAAAATGACGCTAAAGTACTTTGGAGATCAAATGAGAAGAGAGGATTCACTTGAGAAAGCCTTGATGCTGGAAAAGGTGGAGGACAAAAGAAGGGGATGGCCAAAAATAAGATGGCTAGATGGTATTGTTCGATTCCCAAGTACTGCAGGATGGAATGAGCTCCCGTCTTTGCCCCAGCTCCTGCCATCCTAGCAGTTTGAAAGCAAGAAATTGCAAGTAGATAAATAGAGACCACTTTAGTGGGAAGGTAACAGAATTCCATGCGCTCTGGTGTCTAGTCATGCCTGCCACATGACCATGGAAATGTCTGCAGATGCAGACAATGCTGGGTCTTCGGCTTTGAAACAGAGATGAGCACTGAACCCTAGAGTCGGATACGATTGGCTTTTGAGCAAGGGTGACCCTTTACCTTTACCTAACTCAGATCCCCTTACACAACCGTGCAAACACACACACACACACCCCTCCCAAGTTAACTCTAGAACAGAAACGGAACACACCCTCTCTCTCTCATATAGTGTAGGAATATCTGACTGTGATGGTGAACCTTGGCACTCCAGAAACGACTGTCTTTCGAGCAAGGGAAACCTTTACCTTTAGCATATAGAGTGAGCAAGTACTTCCCCCCATCCCTCCCAAGTTAACTCTAAAACAGAAACGGAACACACACACCCTCTCTCTCTGATATAGTATTGTAGATGCAATGGGCACAAAGCTGTGATGGCTAACCTTGGCACTCCAGAAACGACTCTCTTTCGAGCAAGGGAAACCTTTACCTTTAGCATATAGAGTGAGCAAGCACTCCCCCCCTTCCCAAGTTAACTCTAGAACCTAAATGGAAGGCAAGGGCAAAAACAGCTCAATAAAGCATGAGAGAGAGAGAAGTATCTGCCCGCAGACCAAGAGCTGATTTGCCCCTGCATATATGAAATATTGCTCACCTCTAAAGTTAGACTCCTGTCCCTAGTCCCAGCATGAAATGAAGCGCCATCTTGGCCATGTGACTGGCAAGAAAATGAAAGAGAAACTAACTACAGAACACCCCACCACCACCACCACCTTCTCTCTCTCCTCTTCCACATGCAAAAAGCCACACAGCGACCTCTGGTTGCCGGGAAAAAATACTGCAGCTTATTTCTTTTTAAAAAACAAGGGAAAATGCGGGGAAATCAATTAAACGGGAGGGGGGTGGGAAGAGGGGTAAAAATAAGTGGTTTTCCTGGGTAAAACGGAATGGTTGACAGGTATGGTTCACATTGAGGAGTCCTTCAGGGAGGGGAGCAGTAATACCCCTAATTTACCCTTAAACAAGCTTGATTAGACATGGATTCCAATAAAAGTATACATTCAAATAAAGGGATTCAAATAAAGGTCTTGTTTTTGTAAGAGATGAATGGAACTGAAATTCTCACCCTGGTTTAAGTGTGACTCTGATCTTGAAAGTCAAACAACTTGACAATCTTAGTAATAGTGAATTTCACTTCAAACAATGTTAGGGATGTATACATATATCATGATTTAAATATCAGGAAATGTGGGCTTTAATAATGGAGTAAAATAATACAATTTGACCACTGAGAGAAAAATGGGGGAGGAGGGGCGGAATGCACTTTAATTGCAAGGTCTTAGCAACTATTACAGTCAAGCAAATTAACAGATGCCATAATGTTTAAGAGCATTTGTTATGTATGTTAACTGTTTATAGGAGCGGAATGTATCTTTTCTCATGTATCTATTCTTATGCAAATAAGTGGATTGAAAAATGTATATACACTACTGTTTATAGTATATATAAGTCCGAGTTTTGCCCCATCCAAACTGCGTTCAAACCCCACTAATAAAGAGCTGGATTTCACTACTTCATTTGTCTGCTTCTTCATTCCTTGAACACTAAAGCATTACACTACAAAGTGAAGAACAGAAACAGAAATAATAGCTAAATCCAGTGTTGGCAAGGCAGATGCCAGACACATTTCTTTACAATGCAAGGTTTGCTTCCGTCTTGAGGGAAAGAGTCCTTTTTGGAGCTGGGTGGGGAGATCTTTCTTTCTGCATATTTCAACTGCCCACATATTCCTTTTCAACTCTGATTTCCACTCATTCCCCGAATACCAGCATGCTTTGTATATATTTTTATCATTCTGATGCATTTGGCTTTTAATGTGTGGTGTATAATCACTCAATGTGAAGGATGAGTTTCTAGTGAAAAGGTCATTTTCTTTCCCAGCCTACACAGAATACATGGGACTGTTTGGACTTTTGTAAGGCAAGACAAAGAAGAAGTAAAGGCTTTAAATATTATTCTAGACAACTCTAAACCCTTTGATTCTCCAGTACTATGCAGACTTTACAACAATGGTGCTGTAAATACATCCGGAGTGAAATGCCTAGCCCTGCACTCAGTTTCCACATTGCTCACATAGCCATCTTCAAAATCTGATGAGATTGTGCTTTTATTTCAACTGCCTGTGTGAGTACAACTTCAAATTTTGCAGAGTTCTTGTTCATATGGAAGAAGCTCTAAAAAACAACAACAAAGAAAGCAGATGAATAGGGGTGTTTTTTTTTCCTCTTTTGCAAGCAAGACAATAAGCCAAAGACTTTGACTTCTTCATTGGGGCAACCAGACTTCCATCCACAGCAGCTTATTCTAAACTTTCATGACTAAGAAGATTCTTTCAACCCAATTCTTTGCAAGTTGTACCTGAGATTCCATTGAATTTCCTCTATGGTAATGGAGTAGACCGTACAGCCAGCAACTCAATGCAAGTGCAGTGGTAAATAATCTGACTCCTTAAAGGGGCCAATGGCTACAGTCAGATGAGCTCCTTTAGGTAGGGTGATGGCCCCCTCAGTGGAGGAAATGCCACTGGAAACCATTATATTGGGCTCAAGGGCAAAATGAGCAGTGGAGGAACTCTGATTCCCAATAGTCATGGAGATGGAGGAGGCCATGTCATAAGAACATAAGAACAACCTTGCTGGAACAGGCCACAGCCCATCCAGTCCAGCATTCTGTCTCACACAGTGGCTCACCATTTGCTTCAGGGTATTCCCAAGCAGATGCCTTCACCTGCTTAGGATTCCCTGGAAATGGCATTGAGAGATATCCTGCCTATCTCTCCAACCCGGAGGTTGTCCTTAAGTATCCATAATTATAGCCATTGATACTCTTGTCCTCCATGAACTTGTCTAATCCTTTCTTAAAGCTGTCAAGACTGACAGCTGTCACCACTTCTTCTGGCAGGGAGTTCCATAGACCAATAATCCTCTGGGTGGAAAAGTACTTTCTCTTATTTGTTTGAGAACTAGTACCCAAAAGTTTCATGGAGTGTCCCCTAGTTCTAGTGTTATGCGATAGGGAAAACAGTTTTTCCTTAGCTACTTTGTCCACACCGTGCATGATTTTATAAATTTCAATCAGGTCACCTCTTAGACGCCGTCGTTCAAGAGTGAAAAGGCCCAACCGTTGCAGCCTCAGATGGTAAGGAAGGTGTTCCAGTCCCCTAATCATTCTGGTTGCCCTCCTCTGCACTTTCTCCAACTTCATAATATCCTTCTGGAGGTATGGCGACCAGAACGGTACAGAGTATTCCAGATGGGGCCTCACCATAGATTTATAAAGAGGCTAAATGACACTTGCTGACTTATTTTCTATACCCTTCCTAATGATCCCTAGCATTGAGTTTGCTTTTTTCACTGCTGAGGCACACTGGGTTGACACCTTCATTGAGTTGTCCACCAGGACACCAAGGTCCCTTTCCTGGTTTGTCGCAGAGAGTTCAGACCCCATCAGTTTATAAATGTAATTGGGGTTCTTTGCCCCAACATGCATCACTCTGCACTTACTAATGTTGAAACTCATTTGCCACTGTTTTGCCCACTCCCCC
Source organism: Bradypodion pumilum (assembly GCA_035047305.1). Lineage (NCBI taxonomy): Eukaryota > Metazoa > Chordata > Lepidosauria > Squamata > Chamaeleonidae > Bradypodion > Bradypodion pumilum. The sequence goes on along the minus strand of JAWDJD010000011.1, from coordinate 12,169,270 downwards.
AGTGTCAAGAGATCCCTCTGGAGCTCCTCACAATCTCCTCATAATCAGTTTTCACTACCCTGTATAATTTAGTGTCGTCAGCAAATTTGGCTACCTTGCTTTTTACTCCTACCTCTAGATCATTTATGAAGAGGTTGAAAAGCAGGGGTCCCAGTCCTGAACCTTGGGGGACCCCACTCTTTATTTCCCTCCACTTGGAGAAGTGTCCATTTAGTGCTACCCTCTGTTTCCTGTCCCTTAGCCAGTTGCTGATCCAGGACAAGTCCTGTCCCTTTATTCCATGACTGGTAAGTTTATTCAAGAGCCTTTGGTGTGGGACCTTGTCAAAAGCCTTCTGAAAATCCAGATAAACAATGTCAACTGGATCCCCTTATCCACATGCTTGTTGACACTCTCAAAAAATTCCAACAGATTAGTGAGGCATCATTTGCCCTTGTAAAAGCCATATTGGCTCTCCTTTAGCAGCGCCTTCTCTTCTATGTGCCTATTAATTCTATCTTTTAGGATGGTTTCCATCACTTTACCTGGGACACATGTCAAACTGACAGGTCGGTAATTTCCTGGATCACCCCTGGATCCTTTTTTGAAAATTGGTGTTACATTCGCTACCTTCCAGTCATCAGGCACAAAGCCTGATTTGAGGGAAAGATTATATATTTTGGCTAGGAGATCAGCAATTTCATCTTTAAGTTCCCTGAGAACTCGTGGATGGATGCCATCTGTTCCTGGTGATTTGCTAGTGTTTAGTTTAACAAGACATGCAAGGACCTCCTCCCTGGTTATTTCTATCTGGCTTAATTCTTCGGTTTCCCTCCCTACGAAGATAGGCTCTGTTTTGGGCTTGTGGTCTCTGTCTTCTTCAGTGAATACTGAAGCAAACAATTCATTGAGTCTCTCTGCAATCTCTGTTTCCTCTTTAATAACCCCTTGCCTTCCATTGTCATCTAATGGTCCAATCGCCTTCCTAGTTGGGTTCTTACTTCTAATGTACTTAAAGAAGTCAGATGGACTGGCTGTGAAGGTGCACCTTGCCCATATCTTCAAGGCTGCAGCAGTCCATTGCAGTCCCAGTGCTGAATCATGCATGTCTCATTTCATATGTGCAGCAGGAGATGGCTCCATTATCATAGTGTGATAATAGTGTCATGGCAAGCAGGGATCCACCTTAAACAAATTCACACCAATGGTATTTTTCTTCCTTCACGAAAAAATGCATTCTCAGATACAAGTTGCAACCAGCTACAACTTCCATTTGATTGCTGTCTTACTGAGAAAAGACAGATGTCATCTGGCGTGCTAATTTTCCTGATGTGCTAGTTTTCTATATGCAGGTTTCATGATCTGCTGTTTTTCCTATGCATGGAGATTAAAAAAAGCATAGGGAGCTTAGGTGATCAAAATCACTGTTAGGACTTTTAATTAAATACACAAATTTAGCCTGTGACTCACCCCAGTGTTAGCCAAATCATACTCTGCTCCAGTCTTCTGGAACATCACTCCAGCAAAATAAGAATAGAAACTGCTCTTTCAGGTTGATGGAAATGCTATCAAATCATGGCAAATGGCAGAGCCAAGCAGTTCAAAGTTGGAAATATTATATTTGGGCCATCCCCATTTTTGAATTACCTTGTTGGATGCATATTATCCTAACTACACTCTCATGTATTTATTTTATTTATTTATTTAAAACATTTCTATCCTTCTTCCCTCACTCAAGAGTGACCCAAAGTGGCTCAACAACATAAAATAAAAACAAAGACAATAAAAACAATTTAACATACCCATTTAAAATCCCATTTAAAACCATCTACAAAATTCCCACCCACCCCCAACACAGTTAAAAAACGAATAGGACAAAACCCAATATAGGCTAAATAAGCCACCAGGACTGGGAAGATGATGCATCCATGCCCCATACCTGCTAGCATAGCCATGTTTTCAGTTGTTTCCTAAATGGGAGCAGCTCCATCTGGAGACGTAGTTCAAGTGGTAAAGAGGTTCCAAAGGGCCGGGGCAGACATGGAGAAGGCACTCCTCCTGGGCCCTGCAAGATGGGCTTCTTTTCCTGAAGGGACCATAACTGAGCCCCTCCGGTCTGCCCTCGTAGGACGGGTATGACACCTTGGGGAAATGCAGTCTCTAAGGTAACCTGGCTCATTGCCATGAAGGGCTTTAAAGGTCAAAACCAGCACCTTGAATTGCACCCGGAAGCACACTGGCAACCAGTGCAGCTCCCAAAGCAGTGGTGAGGCACGGGCATAACGGCCCCGCCCCAACACCGCCCGATGTAACTATATTTAATGGAAATTCACTAAGATAACTTCCACACTTTCACATATTAGTATAAGAGCCATGTTGGTACAGTGGTTAAACTGCTGTACAACAGCCAAAACTTTGTATGTTCGATCCTGATAGGTATCAAGGTTGACTTAGCCTTTCATCCTTCTGAGGTCAGTAAAATGAGTACCTAGCATGTTGGGAGCAAAATGCTAATTACCTTGCGAACCATCCAGAGAATGCACTAAGCACTATGAAGTGCTATGTAAGTGTAATTACTGTTGCTACAAAGTCTCGATAGGATTCTAACCATTATCTGCATCCAAAATGTGTGTGTGTGTACCCCCCAAAACCACCCCAATGACCAACACACAAGTTATACCTGCCTGGCAGGGCCGGGCAAAAAAAATGCTAGTACAGTGATACCTCATACAACGTCCAGACTTGGTTCCACAAGTTTGGACTTTATACGGATTTGGACTTTGTATGAGGCTTGCAAAATCCTAGCTGTGATGCCTCATACAACGTCCAAATCCTTGCCGCGATACCTCATACAACGTCATTTTCATAGAGATACATTGTACTGTAACAGCACAGACTTCAGGGCAAAGCCAAGGAAACAGACAGGAAACTGACAGAACTTTAAGAAAACATTGTCTAAAGGCTAAATACATTACAAAAACATGTCAAACAACCCTGATTGTCCAAGAACCTGAAGAATGCTGCAAAAATCCCAGGAATGTTTCTAAAAATTGTGATGAAAAAAATTCGAAAAAATCCAAAATCGTGCTCCTAAACACTATTTGCCTCATGTAAAACCCAAAAGAGCAATGCATGCATGTGTCCTGCCTTTAATACTGCCCAGGCACAATGCAACCTGGGAAAACCCCAATGTCTCATACAAAGTTGCAGCGACTTTGTATGAGGCAACTTTTTTCAAGGAATTAGGTGATGTTGTATGAATTCGTTGTTGTATGAAGCGGACTTTGTATGAGGTGTTACTGTACTATATATTTTCATTTCAGATGAAACAAGACTCCTTGTTTTTACTATTAAAGCAGTAAATTTCTGGAAATTTCTGGTAGAAACATCCTTCTACTGTAGACATGGGCACTTCAGCTCATTGGTTTATGTATTTGGCTGTGGAGCCAGAGGTTGGGAGTTGGTTTGCCAAAGTGAACTTGACCCATGAAAGCTAACATTAAAATACAATAGTTAGTCTTTAAGGTGCCACAACATTTTTTTTGTCTTTTTTGGCCTTTTTTTTACTATCTGAACCAGTTTGCCACTTTTCACTGGGTTGCAGATGTCTCCAAAGTGGAAGAGAGTAAGATGGAGTAACACCTTGAGAACTCTAGCTGAACTGCTGGGTCCAACAAGGACTACAGCTTTTATACCCCTTGGCTAAGACTACCAATTCCAGGCTTCACCATTTCCCACAAAGTGAATAAGACATTTAATTTGAAACCTAAAACTCATTCATCTTTTCTATAGTTCATACTGAGCACATTGTTGGTACTGGCTCATTGGATTCCCAAGATCATTGAACTTTTGAAATAGGATGTGCTGCCTCAGGATTATAACAAGACTCATTGGCTGCAAACAAAGATCATGGGTCCCAGATTCATGGGCCATATGCATTTTAGTCTCAGGAATATATAATCTCTTAAACCCAGGTGTATCCAGACCTCCAGTGCAACTTGGACCTGGTTGGAATCACCAACTCCTCAGACTCTGAGTCCATGTTCATGCCACTGCTAACCTCATACAGATGAACAGAGTTGCTTCTCCCAGTCTACTGAGTCCTCCTTCCCTTGGAAAACATTGCTTGTGAAGGTGAAATACTTTTATACTGATGTCCTGCAACCAAAAGGTTGTGAGTTCGGTCCTGACCAGAGGTCAAGATTGACTCAGCCTTCCAGCCTTCCAAGGTCAATAAAATGAATACCCAGCATGTTGGGGGCAAAATGCTAATTAATTTGTGAACCACCCAGAGAGTGCACTAAGTGTGATCGTTTTGCTTTATTATTTTATTGATGGTGTATTTATTGACTCCTCCTATTCACCAGATGTGGGGAGAATCAGTCATGTTTGTCAAAACTGCAACTTTGAAACAAAATTTGGAAGCCACTACCTCCTTTGTTCATGACAGGTTTTATGAAGTTTTGGGAAGAACAGATAGACTTTATGGGATAAGGCAGAAAACATATTTCAAAATCTTCCTTTTTGCTGACTAAATAGAATGCTATCTCCTGATAAAGAGCCAAAAAGAGGGCACAGAGAAACTATCCATCATTGGCCACATAATTATAAGACACGGACAATTAAGACCAATAACTATCAAAATATTGTCAGTATAGTAATATCACTCCCTCACTCTTTTTAGTTGCGGGGCTAATTTTTTATTGTATTTTTAATTGGGGTTTTTACTGGATTAAAATCTTTTATACTTCTCTAGTGGGATTTATGTAGTTCGTGATGTAATTGTTGTACACCACCAGAGTCGCTTGCCAAGTGGACGGCAATACAAATGTGACTAATAAATAAATAAATAAATAAAATTGTCTGACAACAGAGAATGAAGGAGAGAACCAATCTCTTTCTCTAAAAATACCCAATACATCTTCAGGTATTTAATGTGAAGATACAACTGATTTTTTCAGGATGTTCCAAAATGAATTTAGTATTGGGGAATATTTTAGTTAGCAGAGAATAAGATATTAGCTCAATCTCAGTACCCTCCTGCCTCCTTAGTTTGCCCCACAGAAACTAGCGCTTTCTATTATAAAAGTGCTTTAGAAGCATTTTAAATAAGAAAATGTATCTTTACTTAAAATCTCTAGAATATAAAAGAGGGGAAATTGAGTCACCAGCTTGTGACAAGAACTTCCATGTGTGTTGTAGGTAGGGATGCCATACGTAATGGAAAACCAGGAATTTAACAGGTTGAACCTACCCCAGCCCAGTTCCAATTTAAAAAAAAAATCCCGCTCTTCAGACCAAGGGGGTTTGAAGGAAAAAAATGCACTTTTTTCCCTTGCAATAGAGCTGCGCTTCTATTGAACTGACCAGCAGGTGGTGCAGCAGTAGTAGCTTGGTGGCCAAGGAAGACAGGAAAAAACTGTGCTATTTTATTGCTGCCTCAATTGAAGTCGCTTGTGGAATGAGCTCCTGTCTTTGTCCCAGTTCCTGCAAACCTAGCAGTTTGAAGGCAAGAAATTGCAAGTAGATAAATAGGGACCACTTTGGAGAGAAGGTAAGCAGCATTCCGTGCGCTCTGGTGTCTAGTCATGCCTACCACATGACCACAGAAGCGGAAGGTCACCAGTTCAATTCCCGAGTCCTGCAGGACGGAATGAGTTCCCGTCTTTGTCCCAGCTGCTGCCAACCTAGCAATTCTAAAGCAAGAAATTGCAAGCAGATAAACAGGAACCACTTTGGTGGGAAGGTAACAATTTCTTTTTACAGCATAGTGTGACTGTCCTTTAAGTTATTGTTACAGTCACACTATGCTGTAAAAAGAAATACCCTCCCACTGATATTCAGTGTTAGTGCATGCGAGATTGCTCTTTTCCCAATATTTAGTTGCAATATCTACCAGAGCTGGGTTGGGAGGAATGTGTGTTGCCACACAATCTCTGCTCCCTCCCCTGGCCCCGCCAGTCAGGGAAGGTGGGAACGCAGGTGTGCCTTGTTTCTTGTAGCGGGGCTGTGAAAAGCTACCACCGCCAGAGCACCGGAACCACCACACCATCTCAGCTCCCTCCCCTGGCCTAGCCAGTCAGGGGAGGTGGGAGCACAGGTGCGCCTTGTTTCTCATGGCTGGGCCGTGAAAAGCCGCCGCTACTGGAGCCCCAGAGCCACCACACCATCTCGGCTTTCTCCCCTGGCCCGGCCGGTCAGGGGACGTGGGAGCGCAGGTGTGCCACGTTTCTCGTGGCAGGGTCGTGAAAAGCTGCCGTCGCTGGAGCCATCAGGACATTTTCTTGCCTCAGCCGGGTCTGTCATGGATGTCTGAGTCATGGGGCTCCATCATGGACATTTGAGCCATTGGGCTCCATCATGGACGTTTGAGCCATTGGGCTCCGTCGTGGACGTTGAGCCGTGGGGCTACATCATGGACGTTTGAGCTGTGGGGCTCCGTCGTGGATGTTGGGTAGCCGAGGGTATTGTGCAATTTAATTTTGTTATTGCTGTATTTAAATTTTTTGTATTCATCTTGTAAAATTTGCAAGGTGAAAACTATATTTTCTGGTATTTTCCATTAACTTTTTTCTTTTTGCAATTGTACTGTACTGTATTATAAAATTTATTTTGTACTTGTATTGTATTATATACCTATGTTGTACGCCACCTTGAGTTACACATGGTGTTGAGTGAGGTGGGATATAATAATAATAATAATAATAATAATAATAATAATAATAATAATAATAATAATAATAATAATAATAATAATAATAATAATAATAATAATAATAATAATAATAATAATAATAATAATAATAATAATAATAATAATAATATTCTCAGTGGCTATTGGGAACTTTCCTAGTTGTAACACTGGAATGTTTTGATCTTCTATGGGCAATCAAGAACCATCAGATTTGCCAGACAATTACTCCCGATGGAGATGTAAACTTCCACAGATGCTTTGCTGACTTTGGGATAAAGTGTTTCTCCTTCGTGTTAAGGAAAAGATAGGACTCTTGTTTAGAGCCTGTTATTATCAACTCCAGCATTTCAAAATATTACTGTTCAGGCAGCATCTCAGGCCATACCTGTCAACCTGCGGCTCCGGAAAAACGGGACCTGCGCACATCGCTTGTGCGCAGGTCGCGTTCCACGCATGTGTGGAAAGGTTTTACCCCTTCCACGCATGTGCGGAAGCGCTACGCCGCTTGCGCAGCCCTTACACAAGCGACGTAGTGCTTTCGCGCATGCGTGGAAGGGGTAAAACCCTTCCGCGCATGCGCGGAAAGTGTTTCCCCCGCTGCCAATTTACGGGGTTTTGGCAGCGGGGGCCGGGTTATGATGTCAATCAACGTCAATTTACGGGGTAATCCCGGCCAAATCGGGAAGGTTGACAGATATGTCTCAGGCCAAAGAGGATGTCTTCTGTTGACCTTCCTGTTTGAACGGTGCAATGGCCAATCTGGAAAGATGTTTATAGAGAAGATGTTTATAGAGAACACACCTCTGTCCAGTGGAATGCTCCAGGTCACCATTTTGCTGATCCCTGTTCTAAGAGAAGAGCAACAGGATGGCTGTTTTCTGATAACTCCTTAAAATACTTAAAATATGTGTTTGCTTCTTGATCAGTGCTTGAAGATGAAGTAGCTCCCATTAATTTATTTTATCTTTCACTTTTAGCAAAGAAATTTGTTCCACCTCCATATGCATGAGTCATTTTTTAAAATGACTACATTCACACTGCAGGGGGTAAAGTCTCTGTGTAGGTTTAAAATCAGTACAGTATTATTTTATCCACTTTTACAAGACTGACTTAGAAATCAGCATTAGTTGAAATCTTAAAGCTTCAAAAGCCTTGATATTCAGTAATCACCTCTCTAGGTTTTATTTTTAAAAATCCCCCACTTGCTATGTGAGAAATCTTAAGTTTAGCATACTATTCCCATTATTCTGTGGTTATATGTGTAAGAAATAATTGAATATTGACCTGTTCCAGTAAAGTTTATATTTCTTGTGTTTGGGTTAGCTGACTTAAGAGAAACTGTGATGAAACAAATCAAGATTGGTGAAAGCTTCAGTTCAGTTTTTGGTCATTGATTGAAAGAAACCCCTGCAATTTTTCTCTTTTACTTGTTTTTACTTTTATATCTGTACATGGTCTTTGTCACTTAATGTGATGTCTGGGAAAAGATACCTTTAAGAAGCTTTCTTCATATGGGTAAAATAGATAAATTGGTGTTTGCTAGGTTTTGTGTTTTATAAAATAAAAAAGGACAGTTCATGACACCAGACAGAATAACTGCAAGCGAACTGATCTTTCTTTATGCCAGATTTTACCATCATATACAGCTCTTTTTCTAGATTATGTCAGATAGTTCCCTTTTTTCTTGCACTTGTGACAAGGTGAGACCAAAGCCTTGATAGTACTAAAAGCATCAATATGTTCTTAAGAGCAGAAAATAATTTGATTAGATTTGACAGTCTTCCTAAAAGTGGTCACTCCATACCTCCTCAGATTTGTTGTAGAATACATTTTGACTTATTCTTTATTTCTTCTCCCCCCCCCCCTTATTCATACCAGAGTGTGGCACAATTTAAAATTATGGATGCATATGAAATATAAGTGAAATTCAAAAGAAATTGAAATGTTAAAATAATGAGACTGTTTTGCAATAGAAGTGGGCCACTTTAATGTCATTTTTTTTCCAGCCATTTACTATATTTTCTTTTGTACAATCTTCTTCTTCTTCTGCCGTATCTGAATCCAAACATGTGTGATCCTCAGCCATGAAGACTGTCCTGAGAATATAATGCAGTTGCCTTTGACCTGCCTTCCACATTGCAGTGTGACCCACCCACCCCACCCCCGTACCACTGATCCAGTTCTCCAAGTCATTTTCTGGGCACACAAGGTCCTCGTCAGCCCCAGGTCAGTATTGATGGATCTGCTGCCCTCCATCAAGATGGATTCAAGTGGGATTTAATCCACTTGGGAACCATCATCGTTCCCTATGGACTTCGGCATCCAAGGCCGTTAGTTCTTAGTGTTGTCAGGTTAGTTGACCGCCGCCTGACACTAGGCATTGAGTCGCTGGCAGTATGGTCTACTCTATTACCATAGCCAGACATGGTGGAACATAAATTGCATGTACATACATTTATGCTTGATTGTATTTCTCGACATTCACATAAAGTTTGTCAAGTATTCAAGTGGTCCCATTTTATTTGATTATCCCTTAATCTTCCTACTTTGCTTCAAAGTATATTAAATACCTTCCAGAAGGTCCAGCCAGAATCCTGTTCAGCAATGTGTTTTTTTTACTCTCCATAACTTTAGCCTAGCCTCTTCTAGTTTAACCTTTATAACTTAAGTTGTATCCAGAAAACATATTAATATTCCCACTTCATATAATCATAGAATAGTAGAGTTGAACATGGGCCTCAAGAATCATTTCACTCATTTCCCTCACAATGCTGGGATCAACAGTTAAAGCATCCCTGGTAGATAGCCATCTGACATCTGCCTAAGAATCTAAAACAAAGAAACAATCTATCACATCCATTATATTGGGCCCAAAGGCAAAATGAGCAGAGGAGTAAATCTGATTCCCTACAGTCATGGAGGCGAAAGAGGCCATACCAGATGGACTGGCTGTGAAGGTGCACCTTGATAATATCCTCAAGGCTGCAGCAGTCCATTGGAGTCCCAGTGTTAAATCCTGCATGTCTCATTTCATATGTGCCGCAGGAGATGGCTCTGTGATCAGTGCCACAATCAGGGGGTGGGGGGACAAGCAGGACTCCCGTCCCGGGTCTGTAGCTGGCAGGGGGGCTGGCGGTGGGTGCAGATTTGTGATTTTTAAAAAAAATTAAAACTTTTTCTTCTTTTTTTTAAACCATGGCGCGTGGGCCCAGCACCACTGTGCATGCCCCTCCAGAGGGCTCCGCCTCAACCCAGATATCCATGGTCAAGGCTTCAGACAGGAGGCACACTGTTGTGTTCTAAAGCCTGTGCCTTTAAACAATGTACCTATCCATGTGTATCCAATGTAACCTTTTCTATGTATAACATTGTAACCTCCAGCTGCATCACTGTAACCTTAATAGGACGCGAGCTAGTGACCACTAGATGGCAATAGTGAGCGTCCAAGCTCATTGGTCCAAGACTCACCTAGAACAACAGCGCGGGAAGATTCCCGCCACTACCTTCACCTGGACAAGAAGGGCGTGACCTGCAATGACGTCACGCAGCCTGTAGCCAATAGGCTATCAAGGAGCCACATTCAAATGTATAGCCACTGTATATATTGAGCGGTTCGTCCGCCATTACCTCATGTTCCCTCTGACCAGCATGTAATAAAGTTGTGTTAAGCCAGCTCTTCGGCTGTCCTGGTGTCTTTGGTCCCATACACTAAATTGGCGACGAAGGTGGGATAATGGCTGCCCACGGGACCAAGACATACGCCGGTTTCAACATCAAGAAACTGCAAGATTGGGAACTCTTCGAAATGGACTTCCAAGGTGCGCTGGTGGAGTTCGAGGTGACGGACGAGGCAAAGAAGAGAGCCATCCTCACCAGAATGCTCGGGCACGACGGAAAGAGAGTACTGATTGACCTCATCGCACCCAAAAAGGCGGCTGAATTCAAGGCAAAAGAGCTCCTGACGGTGCTGAGAGACCATTTCCGGCCCTCGGTAGCGATGTTTCCCGCTCGGAGCGCGTTTTGGAGGCGAGTCCAAGCGCCTGATGAGTCGGTCGCCGCTTTCGTAGCGGCCCTGCGCCTGGCTGCCGGCCCGTGCAAATGGGATAATTTGGAAGTCACCCTCAGGGACTGCGTGCTATGCGGCCTGAAGGACGCCGAGATTCAGCGCACGCTAATGAATCAGGAGCCGCCCCCCACGTTGCAGGAGGTCCTGAAAGCGGCACAGGCCGCGGAAGCCACGAAGGCAGGGGTGCAAGAGCTCCAGGACTGGCGGCCGAAGGCCGACAAAGCAGAGAGTTCGGTGCACGCAGCCCGGCGAACTTCGAAATCGTCCGCCGAAAGCAGCGACGACGAGGACGTCCAGAGGGTCCGAAAGGAGGGCCGGCGTTGCGACGGCTGCGGGGTGGCTCACGACCGTGCCAGGTGCCCGTTCAGAAAGGCCGAGTGCCACAACTGTGGGCGACGCGGGCACATAGCCAAAGTCTGCAGACAACGACGCAAGGACCGGAGGAGCTCGCCCGACCGCCCAGCGAGGGACCGGAGGAGCTCGCCCGACCGCCCAATGAGGCCAGACCGCTCGACGAGACTAAAGGATGGCGCCCGGCCCACGAGGAAGCAGGACGGCGTGGGCCGCATCTCTGACGACAGCGACGACGACGCCCCGGTTTTCAGCGTGTCCATGGGACACCCCCGTTACTTTGTTGAGGTACTGGTGCAAGGGGCCCCTGTTAGGATGGAGATTGACTCTGGCTCCTCTTACTCCATTATTTCCCAGAGGGAGTTTTTGAGAATTGCCCCCCGCGTATGGCCCAAGCTCAAAGCGTTGAGGTCCACGCTTTGGGACGTGCAAGGGAACAGTATCCCGGTGTTGGGGGTTGGGAATTTCCAGGTTCAGTACAAGCGGCACGCCGCGGAACTCCCCCTAGTCGTTCTTAAGGGAGGTAATTGCAGCCTCCTTGGGACTCAATGGTTTCAGCCCCTGGGTCTGTTCATTGGGGGGGTGCACGCCGTTGGGTCTGACCCGATACAGGAGGTGTGCGACGCGCACCCCGAAGTCTTCAAGAAGGGACTTGGGAAATTCAATGGACCCCAGTAACGTTCGACCTGGACCCGGAGGTCCGCCCAATCAGACTTAAACCGCGCAGGGTGCCTTTCGCACTCAAGGACAAAATAGAGGCGGAACTGGACAAATTAGTGGGCCAGGGGATTCTTGTTCCTGTTGATTCCGCAGAGTGGGAAACTCCAATTGTCACAGCATTGAAGGCCAATGGGGAGGTTCGCATTTGCGCCGATTATAAGTGCACCATTAATAAGGCAATCCGCCCTAATGCGTACCCGGTGCCGGTGGTCAGCCATTTGCTAGCCAGGTTACATGGGGGAAAGTGTTTCGCTAAGCTCGACCTGGCACAGGCCTATCAGCAACTCATGGTAACCCCTGCCGCAGCTGCTGCACAGACCATAATCACGCATAAGGGGGCGTTCCAGGTGACGCGCCTCCAGTTCGGCGTGAACTCGGCGCCTGGAATTTTCCAGTCGCTCGTGGAACGCCTCCTCAAAGGGCTGGACGGCGTTTTACCATATTTTGATGACGTATTGATAACGGGGGGAGTGAGGTTGAGTTGGCTAAAAGGCTAAACAAGGTCCTGGCGGCATTCGAACGGGCGGGGTTGAGGTTGCGAAAAGACAAAGGCGTCTTCCTCGCGAAGGAGGTTGAGTTCTTAGGGTTCCGAGTAACACCCGAGGGGATCAAACCGTCCAAATCCAAGGTGGCCGCCATCAAGAAAGCCCCTCGCCCCACATCCAAGCCCGAGTTGCAGTCGTTCCTAGGGCTCTTAAATTTCTACCACTCCTTCCTTCCACGGAAGGCTGCAGTGGCTGAGCCGCTTCACAAGTTGCTCAAGAAAGATGCGGCATGGATGTGGGGCGATGACCAGGAGAGGGCATTCACAGAACTGAAACAACTCCTGGCGTCTGACGCCATTCTGACCCATTTCGACCTCAAACGGCCGGTGGTATTGATTTGTGATGCATCCCCGGTGGGGGTGGGGGCTGTGTTATGCCACGTGTTGGAAAACGGGAGGGAGGCCCCAATAGCGTTTTACTCCAGGTCCCTGTCCCAAGCGGAGAGAAACTACGCCCAGACAGACAGGGAGGCGCTGGCGATAGTTGCGGGGACCAAAAAATTTCACGATTTTCTGTATGGCCGCCCCTTCACCATCGTGACTGACCACAAGCCCCTACTAGGCATTTTTACCGCAGATAAGCCCACGCCACAGATCCTGTCCCCGAGAATGCTTAGGTGGGCCATTTTTCTCAACGCCTACCAGCACGCGTTGGTGTACCGGCCCGGGAAAGAGATCAGCCACGCGGACGCTCTATCGAGGTCCCCCCTCCCCCTGACGCCCAGCCAGGTGAGCAAGGGGGAGCGAGACCATCAGGTTCTCATGATAGAGGTGCTGGATTCGCCCCCCGTAGTGCCCGCCGACATTGCCACAGCGACAAAGAAGGACAAGACGTTGGCGGCGGTTTGCTCCTGGGTACAGAAGGGGTGGCCGGCGTCTGCCCCAGCAGAGGAATTCACCCCATTTTTTAGGAAGAAGCTGGAACTGTCCCTAGAGAGGGGGTGCCTCTTGTGGGGGCAGCGGGTGGTGGTCCCCACTTCCCTTCGACCGCGGGTGCTCAAACTGCTGCACGTCAGCCACCCCGGAATTGTGCGCTCCAAAGCGCTGGCCCGAAGTTACTTCTGGTGGCCCCAGTTAGACGCCGACATCGAGCACATGGTCGGCACTTGCGAGAGCTGCCAATGCTCCAGACCGGAGGAGGCCCGCCTTCCCCACAGGGAATGGGACGCGGCTAAGGGGCCGTGGTCCCGGGTGCACATAGATTTCGCGGGCCCGTTCCAAGGAACCCTGTTTCTCCTTGTTGTGGACGCTTTCTCCAAGTGGTTGGAGGTCATCCCAGTCACGAGCACCTCCTCGGCTGCGACAATTAAGCATTTGCGGAGGATTTTTTCCACGTTCGGCATACCCGACACTCTAATTAGCGATAACGCTAGTTGCTTCACGTCCGCTGAGTTCAGGGCATTCACAGAGATCAACGCCATCGAGGATATCACCTCCGCCCCTTTCCATCCGGCCACCAATGGCCAAGTGGAGCGCCTCGTACGCACCACGAAGGATGCGCTGCGGCGCATGGGCCCCGGGGACCTCAACCTGCAAGTGTGTCAGTTTCTGCTAGGGTACAGGGTGACCCCGCTAGCGTCAGGCTACTCCCCTGCGGAGCTTTTAATGTGCAGGAAGCTAACCACCATACTCACTAGACTAGATCCCACGAGAGTTGAGGACAAGGGAAGGAACATAGGGTTAGAAGCCACCAAGAGTTTCAGCGTGGGTGCCCCGGTACATTGCAGGAACTACGCCAGCGCGGGGCCAGCCTGGGTGCCGGGGGTGGTTGTGGAACAGACCGGTCCCATATCGTACCACGTGGAGACCAACACAGGTCTACTGTGGCGGCGGCACGCGGACCAGCTCCGGAGCCGGGTCCCAGGAAATCAGGGCGCCGGAAACACGGATACAAATTCAGTGTTAGGGTTCTCCCCCACCCGTTTAGCCCAAGGGGGAGGAGAGGGGGGTCGAGAGTCCCCACTAAGGGGGTAGGAGAAGGGATTTGTCCTCGTAGATATCCCGCGGGATCCCCCAACAGAGTTTGATTTTGATTTTCAGAACCGGGGGGGGGGGGTTTCAGAGTGGTCCCCCACCCATCCAAGCGAGAAGAGGGGTTTTACGTTAGCCCCTGGTGCCCCCGGTTCAACCACAACAGAATCGTCCCTTTCCCCTAAAGCTGCAAAACCGCAGCAAGCCGCTAACAAGTCTCCCTCTCCCATTACAGGACAAGGGTCCAGGGAACAAGGAAGCGGGAGTGGCCCCCGGGTGGGCCAACCCACATCGCGGCCCAAACGCGAGTGCAATAAACCATCTTGGCTAAGAGACTTCGTCTCATCCTAGGGGGGAGGGGTGTTGTGTTCTAAAGCCTGTGCCTTTAAACAATGTACCTATCCATGTGTATCCAATGTAACCTTTTCTATGTATAACATTGTAACCTCCAGCTGCATCACTGTAACCTTAATAGGACGCGAGCTAGTGACCACTAGATGGCAATAGCGAGCGTCCAAGCTCATTGGTCCAAGACTCACCTAGAACAACAGCGGGGGAAGATTCCCGCCACTACCTTCACCTGGACAAGAAGGGCGTGACCTGCAATGACGTCACACAGCCTGTAGCCAATAGGCTATCAAGGAGCCACATTCAAATGTATAGCCACTGTATATATTGAGCGGTTCGTCCGCCATTACCTCATGTTCCCTCTGACCAGCATGTAATAAAGTTGTGTTAAGCCAGCTCTTCGGCTGTCCTGGTGTCTTTGGTCCCATACACTAAACACACAGAGAGGGTCTGGCAGAGCAGAGACCCGGGCCCAGAGGCGGCTGCTGCTATGGAGGAGGGGGGGCAACTGCACCCCCACCTCCATCTACCAGCCTGCCCAGCTCCTCAACTGGGTCAATCTGTCCTTGCAAGACACGCACCAGGCCAACGCCTTCGATGCCTTCCACCCAGAGCTGCCTGCCTCGCAGCACCTGGAGCTCAGCTACACCAACAAGAGCGCCCCCTCAGCTCCAGCTATCTCGATGGGTGAAACTCCCTCGCCACCACCGAGGTGGGTGGAAGAGGAGCGCAATGTCTGAGGGTGTAAAATTTATTTTTTAATTCTTCTCCTCCTCCCTCCCTCTTTTTCCTTTCCTCTTTCTCGTCCTCCCCTTCTTCTGCTGCCTCTCTCTGACGCAGCATGTCCTTTCCACTTCACCTTCCTTCTCCTGCCACTCCTGTTTTTCCAGCCCCCCTTCTCTCTCTCTCTCTCTCACACACACACACACTGGGCCTGTTGTTGGAGCTGGTTCCTGGTCTGCAGAGCCACTGGAGTAAAGGGGAAAGTGAGCCAACATGCAGGGATGTGGAGGGGGAGCGGCAGTGGTGGCAGCTGCAGGGAAGTGCCCTCCCTCCCTTGCGCATTCCCGCTCCCCAGGCGTGTCTCGCAGCGGTGGGCTCTGAAGAGCCAGAAAGCCCGCCTATCGACTCCCACACACAAACTCTCCATTTCCATTCACCCCTCCTCCTGTCGCCTCAGAAGTTTTTTTTTAAAAAAAATCGTGTCAGAAGCCCACAAAGGTGCTTTTTGGATTGAAAGGGTTTTTGCTGGAGGAACTCCCCTCGGGATGCCCCAGTAAGGCTCCTTTCATGTCCCCAAGATCCCCCCCCTCAACCGAAGTGGCCCCTGTCTATTTCCTTGCCACGTCTTGCTTTCGAACTGCTAGAGTGTCAGGAGCCGATGCTTTATCCCGCCTGCAGATCTCCCGGTTCCGTGCCTTGGCATCAGAAGCAGAGGAACTGTCCTCTCCACTCCCGGCCAAGATCTGGACATTTGGCGAGGAGAGGTGAACCGGGCGATCGGCATGTCTTTGGCACCTCGCACGCGTAAGGCGTATCTCCATGCACTCCTACAGTTTACAAACTTTTGCGGGCAAATGCAGTTGCCCGAAGTATGGCCGATCCCGGTCGACCAGATTCTGCAGTTCATGGTTTACCTTCATGATCTAGGGTTAGCCCCTCGCACCATTGCCACTAGGCATTCAGCTTTGGCATTTATGGCTAAGGCGAGGGGTTTCAATGACTGCGTGAATGACTTCTGCATACGTCATGTATTAGAAGGGTGGACACATGAACGTGGCTGCCGCCCGGACACACATCACCCTGTTTCACCAGAGGTTCTGACGCATCTTGCACAAGGTTGGCATAGCGTGTGTTATGATAGGTATGAGGAGGCTCTCTTTCATGCGGCTACCACCGTGGCCTTTTTTGGAGTGCTCCGTATTAGTGAGCTGGTCCCATTGTCAAAGGGGGACACGTCTCGTAGGGCACTGGAACTTGACAATGTCTTTCTTACCCAGGAGTGGGCCCAGTTGAGGATTCGTTCCTCAAAGGCCGATCAGCACGGAGTAGGCAGTGGTGTCAGACTGCTACGGTGTACGATTGCTGACATCTGTCCGGTTGGTGCCCTACATGAGTTTTTTGCAGTGCGTGGCACGCACCCTGGCCTGTTTTTCTGCCACCAGGATGGGTCTCCCCTTACCAAATTGGAAGGTGACCGGTATGGCACTTCACAGTGTCGGCCTCCCTGGGGCTCGTTACGGCACCCATTCATTTAGGATAGGCGCCGCTTCAACTGCAGCTGCATTTGGGTACTCTGATGCTGATATACGTCGCATGGGCAGATGGGGGTCCACGTGTTTTTCTTTATATGTACGCCCCCTTACTGCATGAGTGCCAGTTATGTCATTAATTCCCCTTTTTCCTTCTTTTACAGACCCTGTGTGTTTACGCACACCGGTGGCAGTATGGCTGGTGGGCCACAGTTTTGTGCACTGGGCAGCGCAGTATGCTGCAGCGACAGACTGGGGACCCCATCTTGGGCTATGTGCAGCCACACGTATGCGTTGGTATGGTAAGCACAGCATGAGATGGCGGGAACTGTTGCCATTCCTGATGTCCATCAGGGATGCTGGACCGCCTGATGTCTTGATTCTGCACCTTGGCGGCAATGATCTTGGACAGATCACTGGCCTCTCTTTAAAAATGTTGGTGTGCAGTGACCTGGCCTTTTTACATCACTTATGGCCGTACACGCGGCTGCTATGGTCTGACATCGTGCCGAGACACCGTTACACCTCCTTGGCTTGGATCATTCTCGACGGTCACTGAACAGGGCTGTCGCCCGGTTCCTTTTTGACAATGGCTTTGGAACAGCCATTCAACATCCTAGGATAGGCTTGCAGGATTATGGTCTATATGCAAGAGATGGGGTCCATCTGTCGGCCAGAGGTTTGGACCTCTTTCTGGAGGACGTGCAAGCAGGCCTGGTGACCGAGCTGACGGTCTGGGGGGGGTGAGTCATCACGAACGCCTCCCCGTGTGGCGGGTAGCACTGGTAAGGTAACAGATTTATGACCCATAGGTATCCGGCAGGTTCGCAATTGACTGGCCAACACATAGATAGGTACAGGGGAATAAGATTGGCCGGTCAACGGCGAACCATGCAAGGGCTGATGGCAGGAGCTGCACAGCCTGCATCACCCTGATATTGAACGGATACACGTCATAGGGTGGGGTCAGTAGATAGTATATTGACTCCGGTCAACAATTTGTTTGTGTCAACAAACAAATTGATACAAATAGATACATGTAGCCAATTTCCATTGGCATTTTGGGAGGAACCTTACCAGTGTTACTGCAGCCTGCTTGCCTTAAAGAATTACAATTGGATGATACACCAATTGAAAGTGATAATTCCGACTAGGGCATTATTCAATAAAAGTGGCCCGATGCCTTTAATCCAATACTGGTGTCTGAGTCTTTCTTTGGGGGGTGCACCTGCAAACAGCATTTTACAATTATTTTTCATGTAGCAGAAACCAAATAGCTATTGCAAGTGTTACAATTAGAGATTTGAGTAAAACAAAAGGCTGGATAAGAAGCAACCATGGCAACAAATTGTCCATATCTGGATGATGGTAGTTGACTCCTTCTTTGACAACAATTCCTTGAGATCACAGGGTATGATAATTGATTTATCATTAGAGTTATGCTTTTATCAGAATTTATCAGCACTGTTCCTTGAAATGAAATGATAAGATATAACATTCAGTGTTAATTATCATGCACACAGAGAGGCAGGTTTTCATGAAAGTTACCTATTTTAAAAGAAATCACTCTAATGCCACTCTGAGCTTCAAGTTTAACAATAGCTCTTGGGCAGCCAGGACAGACAAATTAACATCCCAAAAGGCAGCTTCCAAGAAATCAGGCGCCTGGCTTATTGCCCATTAACTTTCCAGCTCCACGTGAGTCAAGGGAAATTGGAAGTTTTAAGTAACTTTATTTAAGAATATAGAAATCAGACTAAGTGTGATATTTTAATATTTCAAAATATTTTGCATTCAAAATATCATGTTACAACTGTTTTACCTTCCCACCAAAGTGGTCCCTATTTATCTACATGCAATTTCTTGCTTTAGAACCTTTTGGACCTCCACTTTCTCCTTTTTTTACCTGTTCCTACAGTGTATCAGACTTACTGATGCATTATGTTCTCCCCTTGCCATCTTCCACACATTTCCCTCATTTCAGATTTTTTGTGCACTCCCTCCTTCCTATTTGTTAATATATTCAGCAATATACCAGGTCGGACCAGAAGTATATCTAACCTATTTGAGAGTAAACAAAACAGAACGGCAAAAAAGACAAAAAATATTGTGACCCCTTAGACTAACTCCTATATTTAAATGTCACCTTTCGTGGACCAAGTCCACGTCAACAGACCTGGTCCATGAAAGCTTACATTTAAATACTGTGCAGGAGTTAGTCTTTGATGCCACAACATTTTTTATCTTTTTTTGCTGTTCTGTTTTGTTTACTCTCAGATATGCTTGCACAGACTAACATAGCAACCACTTCAGACATTTCAACTAGCCTGTTTTGTAATTCTCTTCTTTGGTTTTGGCTTGAAATATCTACTGTCAGTCTCAAGAGCAGGTAGCTATACAGTATGTTGTTTTTGTGGTTTAATAGGCTGCAGCTCTTTGTTTTTGCAAGTGGCTATGACACTGACTGGGAGGCAGAAGGTCAGCAGTTCGATTCCCGAGTACTGTAGGACAGAATGAGCTCCCGTCTTTGTCCCAGCTCCTGCCAACCTAGCAGTTCGAAAGCAAGAAATTGCAAGTAGATAAATAGGGACCACTTCCGTGGGATGGTAAACAGCGTTCTATGCGCTCCGGTATCTAGTATCTGGAGGGAAGTAAAGAGTGGGGTCCCCCAAGGTTCAGTACTGGGACCCCTGCTTTTCAACCTCTTCATAAATGATCTAGAGGTAGGAGTAAAAAGCAAAGTAGCCAAAGTAGCCAAAAAGCAAAGACACTAAATTATACAGGGTAGTGAAAACTGTGAGAGATTGTGAGGAGCTCCAGAGGGATCTCTTGACACTGGGGGAGTGGGCAAAACAGTGGCAAATGAGCTTCAACACTAGTAAGTGCAGAGTGATGCATGTTGGGGCAAAAACCCCAATTACATTTATAAACTGATGGGGTCTGAACTCTCTGTGACAAACCAGGAAAGGGACCTTGGTGTCCTGGTGGACAGCTCAATGAAGGTGTCAACCCAGTGTGCCTCAGCAGTGAAAAAAGCAAACAATGCTAGGGATCATTAGGAAGGGTATAGAAAATAAGTCAGCAAGTGTCATTTAGCCTCTTTATAAATCTGTGGTGAGGCCCCATCTGGAATACTGTGTACAGTTCTGGTCACCATACCTCCAGAAGGATATTATGAAGTTAGAAAATGTGCAGAGGAGGGCAACCAAAATGATTAGGGGACTGGAACACCTTCCTTACCATCTGAGGCTGCAACGGTTGGGCCTTTTCACTCTTGAACGATGGCGTCTAAGAGGTGACCTGATTAAAGTTTATAAAATCATGCACGGTGTGGACAAAGTAGATAAGGAAAAACTGTTTTCCCTATCGCATAACACTAGAACTAGGGGACACTCCATGAAACTTTTGGGTACTAGTTCTAAAACAAATAAGAGAAAGTACTTTTTCACCCAGAGGATTACTGGTCTATGGAACTCCCTGCCAGAAGAAGTGGTGACAGCTGTCAGTCTTAACAGCTTTAAGAAAGGATTAGACAAGTTCATGGAGGACAAGGGTATCAATGGCTATAATTATGGATACTTAAGGACAACCTCCGGGTTGGAGAGATAGGCAGGATATCTCTCAATGCCATTTCCAGGGAATCCTAAGCAGGTGAAGGCATCTCCTTGGGAATACCCTGAAGCAAATGGTGAGCCACTGTGTGAGAAAGAATGCTGGACTGGATGGGCTGTGGCCTGTTCCAGCAAGGCTGTTCTTATGTAGTCATGCCTGCCACATGACCACGGAAATGTTTGCAGAAGCAGACAGCGCTGCCTCTTTGGCTTTGAAACAGAGATGAGCACTGAACCCTAGAGTAGGATACGATTGGCTTTCGAGCAAGAGAAAATTTTACCTTTACATGGCAGGCATGACACATAGCCTGGAGGAAATATTTTAACATTTTCAGTGGAAAATAATGGAAGAAAACTTTTGCAATTCTGTTCATTTTAGCCAAGTTCTTCAAACTGTTAAAGTCATCATTTATCCAGTCAACTGTCTTCTTCTTCTTTCTTTTTTTAAAATAATTTTTATTGACATACTGAAAAATAAAGACACAGCTTACAACATTCCAATAGACAAAAAAAACAAGGAAAAAAAACCTTTCCAATACGACAAATTATAAAAAGTGAAACAAATTTCAATATAATCTAATTACAACCATGATAAATTATGTATTGGAGACAAAACACCCGTTCACTAAATGGGACTTGCAGAATCTATCAGGGATGGTCTGAAATTATATTTTCCAAAACTGGATCATATCTGAGCCGGGCTTGATACCTCTTGTATCTGTCAATGCATACTGAATGAAAGGATTCCAAATTTCCCAAAAGGAGAATTTCCTTCTTATTCCCTGGTTATATTGTAGTTGACTGGTTAACTTTTCATTTAATGCAAGTTGCCAGACTCCTGCAAACCATCTCTCCCTGCTTGTATCTTCCTTGTTCTTCCATTCTTTAGCTATTATTTGCCTGGCAACTATCACTAATGCTAAAAATAATTCTATTTTACAATCTTCCAAATTTAAATCTTCCACCTCTCCTAATAAAACATGCTTTGGTTCTAGTATTATTGATGTGTTAAAATTTTTGTTTAATTCTTCTTCTATCATTTTCCAGAATTTAGTCGTTATTTTACAAAACCACCACATGTGAACATACGTTCCTTTTTCTTTATCACATCTCCAACAAAGATCTGAGTTATTTTTATTTATTTGATGTAATTTCAATGAAGTTAAATACCACCTCCAAAGCAATTTACAGGTGTGTTCTTTTTCCTTATATGACATTGTTTTCATTATTCTAAGTTTCCATTTTTTCCTCCAATTTTCATCTGTTATCAAAATATTCAGATCCTCTTCCCAAATTCTTTTGAGATTTAACTGGGCCTCCTCTCCTGACAATAAGGTTTGGTATATTTTACCCGATAAACCATTAAATTTTATTTTCCCTTCTCTTACTCCCTTCACAAGATTTTCAAAGGGTGTTATTGTTATTTGTGTTCTTTCCAATTCCCTTGTGTTCCTGGCCCATCCCTCCATTTGCATTTCTTGTAACCAATTTAAATTCTTTTTTTTATAAATTTCTTTCCTCCGTTGATAAATATTGCAATTCTTCCTCCAATCTATGTTTAATAAAACTTTATTTTGCAATAAAATTTGTCTTATTTTGTGTGTTGGTGGGAGTGGACAATCCTGCATGTCAATGATTTCTATTATGGGAGATTGATTTGGTGCCAACTTATTTTTTATACCCTTCCATACATTGTATATGTTCCTGAGTGAAAGAGTTTTAATTGTTGGATTGGCCTTCAATTTAGATAAAAACAAACTGCCTCTCAAATTTTTAAACTCTTCTTGTTCCGCTTCATCTGTGGCATCACATTGTTGGTGTAATAGTTTTATAATTCTTCTTAGGTGAAATGTTTGATAGTAAGTTTTGACGTTTAGTATATTTAATCCTCCAAACTTATTTTTTTATACCATAATCCTTTATTGATTCTAGATATTTTTTTTCGTTATTACAAATCTCATTAACCAACTTTTGCCAATTTTTAAATTCCAAATCTGTGATTTTGATTGGGAGGTTTTCAAAAAAAAAAATTACTTTTAGGGATAATTTTCATTTTACAAATATTGACCCTTCCAAACCATGAAACTTTTAACTATTTTATTTGATCAACCAGCATCTTTAAGTCAAGTTTTAATTTGTTAAAGTTAATCTTGTATAAATCTTTTGTTTCTTCTGTAACATATATGCCTAAATATTTTAATTTATCCTTTAGATTAATATTATGTCTCTCTGATATCCTTTTTTTCAGCTTGCGAAATATTACATATTTTGGCCTCTGTCTTTGCCCAGTTAATTTTAATCCTGTGACCTCCTCAAATTTGTTTAAATGAGTTTGTATTTTACTTATATTTTCTAAAGGGTCTTTAATCACTAGGAGCATGTCATCTGCAAATAAACTTATTTTTTTATTACTTATTCCTATTAAATCATTATCCTGTCTTATCGCATTTGCCAATAGCTCCATGGCCAAAATGAATAATGATGGAGAAAGTGGGCAGCCTTGTCTTGCATTGATACTATTTTTTTTGTTTTGCCAGTTGTTCATTTTAATTTTGGTCTTACTTTCTTTATATAGTTGATCAATTACGTGGTTAAATTTAGAGTCAAATTGTAATTTTTTACAAATTTCTTTTATCATTTTCCATAGAACCGAATCAAAGGCTTTGTAAATGTCTAATGCCAAGAAACACATTTTTTGTTTTCCTTTTTTTATTATATCTATGACTAAATGATAAATCAATTTCCCATTTGCCTACCTTTAACAAATCCATTTTGATCTTCTCCAATGTATAAATTTAGAAAACTATTAAGCCAATTATTCATTATAGCCGTAAAAACTTTTGCATCTTGATTCAATAACGATATTGGTCTATATGCATCTATTCTTTCTTTATCCTTGCCTAGTTCTAGTTTTGTGCGATAGGGAAAACAGTTTTTCCTTATCTACTTTGTCCACACAGTGCATGATTTTATAAACTTCTTCTTCTCCCTTCTTCCTGTTCTTTCCTTTCCCACCTTCCTGATCTGACCCACGCTATGTCTTGTTTAGAAGTGGCACTTTTTTTGCTCATTAATGCTCAAAACCTATGTTATTTATATTGCCACATTGTGCTGTGTAATTTCTAATTAAGCTGGAATAACAGTCCTATTATTATTAATATTGTTATTTTTAAAGACAATCTTCCAATCTTCTAGTTTTTCACTCTTTCCCTCCTTGCTTGCTAAGAGTAACCAAATGTAGCCCAATACGATCCTATAAAATACTAATACCTTTTATAAATTGTTTTCAGTAGAGATATTATGCCCACCTTATACACTTATGCACTTATATAATTATACTAATACATAATGGAGTCATATAATTTTGTCTTAAATTTCTAAGAGATTACTATTAAATTTTACCCCATCCCTCTTTGCAGGCGCACCCCCCAAAGAAAGACTCAGACACCGGTATATGGATAAAGGCATCGGGCCACTTTTATTGAATAATGCCCTAGTCCGAATTATACTTTCAATTGGTGTAATCATCCAATTGTAATTCTTTAAGGCAAGCAGGCCGCATTAACACTGGTAAGGTTCCTCCAAAAATGCCAATGGCAATTGGCTACATGTAACTATTTGTATCAATTTGTTTGTTGACACAAACAAATTGTTGACCGGAGTCAATAAACTATCTACTGACCCCACCCTATGACGTGTATCCGTTAAATATCGAGGTGATGCAGGCTGTGAAGCTCCTGCCATCACCCCTTGCCTGGTTCGCCCTTGACCGGCCAAACCTATTTCCCCTGTACCTGTCTACGTGTTGGCCAGTCAATTGCGAACCTGCCGGATACCTATGGGTCATAAATCTGTTACCTTACCAGTGCTACCCGCCACATGGGGAGGCGTCCATGATGACTCACCGCCCCCCCCCCCCAGACCGTCAGCTCGGTCACCAGGCCTGCTTGCATATCCTCAAGAAAGAGGTTCATACCTCTGGCCAACAAGTGGACCCCATCTCCTGCATAGAGATCATAATCCTGAAAGCCTATCCTAGGGTGCCGGATGGCTGTCCCCAAGCCCTTGTCTGTCAGGAACCGGGCAACAGCCCTGTTTACCGAGCAGCGAGCACGGTCAAGGGCACGGAGGTCAACGCCTCCCATGTAAGTATGTTGCGGCACCATGTCCGACCATAGCAGCCACGTGGACGGCCATACGTAATGCAAATAGGCTAGGTCCCTGCAAATCGTGAATTTTAAAGAGAGGACAGTGACCTGTGTGAGGTCATTGCCACCGAGATGCAGGATAAGGACATCAGGCGGTCCAGCATCCCTGATGGAAAACAGGAATGGCAATAGTTCCCGCCATTTCATACCGCGCTTACCGTACCATCGCATACGTGCGGATGCACGTAGCCCGAGATGGGATCTCCACTCTGTCGCCGCAGCATTCTGCGCTGCCCAGTGCACGTAACTGTGGCCCACCAGCCATACTGCCACCGGTGTGTGGGGACACACAGGGTCTGTAAAAGAAGGAAAAAAGGAATAATGACATAACTGGTACTCATGCATGGAGGGGGCGTACGTACAATGCAAAGCGCATGGATCCCCACCTACCCATCCTGCGTATATCAGCCTCAGAGTACCCAAACGCAGCCGCCTATCCTAAATGAATGGGTGCCATAACGAGCCCCAGGGAGGCCCACACTGGTAAGTGCCATGCCGGTCACCTTCCAAAACTGGAATTTAGTAAGGGGAGACCCATCCTTGTGGCAGAAAAATGGGCCAGGGTGCGTACCACGCACTGCCAAAAACTCATGTAGGGCACCAACCGGACAGATGTCTTCAATGGAACATCGTAGCAGTCTGACTCCACTGCCTACGCCGTGCTGATCAATCTTTGAGGACCGTATCCTCAACTGAGCCCACTCTTGTGCAACATAGACATCGTCGAGTTCCAGTGCCCTACGAGACACATCCGCCTTAGACAGTGGTACCAACTCACTGATGCGGAGCACTCCAAAGAAGGCTACAGTGGTAGCTGTGTGAAAAAGAGCCACCTCATACCTATCATAGCATAAGATATGCCAGCCTTGTGCAAGGTGGGTAAGAACCTCTGGTGAAATCGGGTGATGTGTGTCCGGGCAGCGGCCACATTCACGTGTCCACCCTTCCAAAACATGATGTATGCGGAAATCATTCACGCAGTCGGCGAAGCCCCGCACCTTGGCCATAAATGCCAGTGCCGAAAGCCTAGAGGCTATAGTACGGGGGGGGGGGCAGCCCTTGACCGTGAAGATAAACCATGTATTGCAAAATCTGGTCTACTGGTATTGGCCACACTTCGGGTAACCATAGTTGCCCACAAAAGGTTCTAAATTGTATGAAAGCATGTTGATATGCCTTACACGTGCGAGGTGCCAAAGACATGCCGATCGCCCGGTTCACCTCTCCTCGCCAAATGTCCAAATCTCGGCTGGGAGTGGCGAGGGGAATTCCTCTGCTTCTGGAGCCAAGACACAGAACCGGGAGATCTGCAGGCGGGATAAAGCATCAGCAATATCATTATTAATGCCTGGTACATGTCTGGCCTTGAACAGCACATTAAGGCGTAGGCTTCTCAAGACAAATTGACGAACCAATGCCATGACCCTAGGGGATTTGGATGTCTGAGCGTTAGCAATGTGCACCACTGCAGCATTGTCACACCAAAAATGGACCACTGAGTTGACCTACTTATCGCCCCATAGCATTAGTGCCCCCAAAATGGGGAAAAACTCCAGGAAAGTAAGATCGCGGAGATGATCTGTGCCCTGCCATGCATGAGGCCATCGGCCATATGCCCACAGCCCCTCGAAATAAATCCCATAACCCAGAGAGCCAGAGGCATCCGACTGTACTTGAAATTTAGGGCAGACCATAAGGTCCAATCTCCAAAAAGAGACCCCGTTAAATTCCTGGAGGAATGTGAGCCAAACCGAAAGGTCTGCTCGTATACCCCTGGTGAGCCGGACCCTGTGGTGGCGTTTTAATAGGCCAGCCATGGCATCACACAGACGTCTGGCGAAAGCTCTGCCCGGCATCACCACCCTGCAGGCAAAGTTGAGGTGGCCGTGAAGTACCTGTAGCTCACGAAGGGACACCTTACGCTTGGAAATCAGTGCCCAAATCACCGCAGAGATCCGAGCCACCTTGTCCATGGGTAACCTGGATGCCTGTGCAACAGTGTCAATTTCGATGCCTAAAAAGGTGAGCTTGGTGGCTGGGCCCTCGGTCTTTTCAGGTGCTAAGGGGACACCCAGTTCCCACATAAGGGCCTGAAATGTAATAAGGAGACACGTACATGTGTCTGAGCCCCGTTCACCCCCGAACAAAAAGTCGTCGAGGTAATGGGCTACAGACCAGGACCCTGACCTGCGAACAAAGGCCCATTGAAGGAAAGTGCTAAATCGTTCGAATGCCGAACATGAAATAGAGCAGCCAAAAGGCATGGCCTTATCTACATAGAATTTTCCCCTAAAATGGAAACCCAACAGCTCAAAGTCCTCGGGGTGCACTGGCAGTAATCAGAATGCCGATTTGATATCACACTTTGCCAGGAGGGCCCCGGGACCACAGGCGCGTACCATCTGTAGGGCCTGATCAAACGACATATACCTGACTGAGCAAAGGTCATCAGGAATCGCATAATTGACCGAGAAACCCGCAGGGTAAGAGAGATGGTGGATTAAGCGAAATTCACCTGGGGTCTTTTTCGGGACTAGCCCCAGAGGAGAGACCTTCAAGTTAGGGAATGGTGGTTCAGTAAAGGGCCCCGCAACTCTCATAGCCTGCAATTCCTTAGCTATGCTTTGTGCAGCGACCTCCTCATTGCCCTTTAGAGAAAGCAAGTTCGGGGCATCCTGCGGTCCCCGAACACCCCTAAATGGTATACGAAAGCCAAACTGGAAGCCTTCTAGCAGGTACCTCGAATCATCCCGTCTAGGATAAGCAGAAAGCCATCGTTCTAGCATAGGGGTATTAATTGGGGAGGGGGCCATTTGCATGGCCAGCACCATCAGAGGGAGCTCTGACTGCCCCCTGCCCGCCCCTACCTCTGCCTTGTGACCCACCAGCCCGCAGGCACGCGGAGGCGGCATGAGGGCCAGAGCAAGAGGGACACTCGTGCCGGAAACGACACTGACGCTTGTTGCACACACCGCTAGCTGAGAAGCTCCAACACAGCAGGTGGGCTGGAACCCCCTGCCCTGCCGGCTGGCAGGGAACCTGCGTCGCAGCCGCCCGCTGCACGGCATGGCCACAATGGTACCTATCACCAGGCGCCGGACGCGTGGGAGTCATATACAAGAGCCACAATTGCTGGCAGGGCTCATCCCACTTCATCTCAGGATATAGGGCCACCCTCATCCTAAATTCCTCATCATAAGCCAACCACGACGGGCCAGGAAAATCAACCATCGCCCTATAAATATTGTCGAGGTATTGCACCATCGGAATGGCCAAATCAGGCCGGGCCCTCAGGTATACCGCCATATATATAAGATATGCCGGCAACCAATTGGCCCAGGTATGCGGTGGCTTACGACAATGGGACAATTCTTTGTCCCGGTCATCCTGTCCCTCCCTCTCCTCCTTGGTGGGCTCACGATTCAGGAGGGAGAAAATATCAATGTACTCCCCTCGCCAAATCTTATCCCTCGTGGCCTGTGAAAGATGATCACCCAGGGGCAAGGAATAACCAGCCATTGGCAGAGCCGCCGTTGGCACATGTTGGATGAAGGGTATGCGCAGCGGGCCCTGAATAGCCCCTGTGATGCTTGGCATACCCTCGGGGGCGGACACCCCTGCCCTAACCGAGGGGCCATTTGGCAACCAGGAGTTAACAGGGCAGTGTGGAAGCAACTGCCCACCCAAAGTAATCTGGCGTGGCCATGGCCACTGTACCCCCCCCCAGTGTGACTGGACAGTGTCGGTGCACTAAATTGAACTGGATACTCACTAGTCGCACCCCCGTGAGCCGCCCCCACTGGGCCACCCTGTCCCGGGCCAAGAAAATGCCCTCCAGGGGCAGGGATCCCCGAGGAGCCAGCCTGTGCCAGCCCAGCCTGGAGGCCTGTGCCGGGCTGACCAGGAGAAGCCTGATCAGCCCCACTGGAAGTGGTGGGCAAGGCCATACCGCTGCCCAGCTGGGGGTGCAGCCCGAGTCCTCCGACCCGATGGCTGCCCCCCAGTAGAGGGAGGGGTAGGGAAAGCCCTTCCCCTCGGCCGCGGCTTGACCGCTGGAGCCTTGCGCTTTGGAGCCATGTCTCCCGAAGAAGCTGCCCACGATGGATCCCTGGTCAGGGATTACTTCCTGTGCCCTGAGTACCGCAGTAGTGAAGAGCAAAAGAACTCCGTTAAAGCAAAAGGTACGAAGGGCGAAGAAAGCAAGGAATGCGGTGGAGAAAACTTCTCCGCTCTGTCGCGTTCTAAAATGGCAGCTCGGCTGCATCGTGGTCACCCCTTTTATAGAGGCGTGGCCACGCCCCCTAACTCACCTGGATGTCTGAGTCCGGGTGGGGGAGGGGCTGCAAAGAGTGCGGCGGCCATTTTGGCGCCACGCTTTCATTGCCCTCAAATCACAGTTTCCACAATATCAGCTTGATAGACACAATCCCTTAAGGTTTTTTTGCTCGTTAATTCCACAGATCAATATTATTAAAGTCTCCAAAGTCTTATGTCTATGCTCCTAAATATAATACTTAATAGCTATATGAAATATCTAAGGAAAGAATGTACAAGGTTTAGGTATATAAGACAATCTCAAAATGTAAATATTTTAAAGGCAATTTCCAACCTCTCCCCCTCCCTTATTCCCCCTCCCTTCAGAATAAACCTAGGTGTTCAGTGCACAAGATAAGAAAAACTTATATGGCTATGTCTCCAACTGTCACAGGTGTTACAGTAGATGAGATAAAAAGGATTTTGTGCAGTTGTATCACCAGCTGGCAGAGTTCTAAGTCCTTGAAACCTTGTATCTTTCTTTGATGGACACTTTCGTTGCTGCAGAACTCCCCTTCTCCAGTCTCTATTTTGAATTCTCAATAAGACACTGTCCCATTCCTAGTCAATTTTTTAAAGTTGACCAACAGCAATTTATTTCCCCTGTAAATTTCCAAATATCTTCTTCGTCTACCTTCAGACCAAGATCACAAGGAGATTAGATATTAACACTGTCCACAGTCTACAATCAAGAGCAGTCCTCAGCACAAAAGCATTCTTTTTTTCTCCCCTAATATTGTATTTTATCGTGATCCTCAAAGCTTGAAAAATTTCATATATCCTCCCAGCCCACTGCCATTGCCACCATTGAAAAACTTTCTGCTCCAGACACCTCTTGTAGATCTCTCATGGTGTAAAGGATCTCGTGTCCTAACCTTCTCCCAGTCTCTAATCCTCCGTGACTCTCACTTTCCTCCGCATCTCTCCCATTCCTCTTTGGATCACTTCTGGCTCACTTTCGTCTCTGTCCTGAAAGCTTTATCTGGTCATGTAACCCTTTTGCAAGTCACTTTCCCCTTTTTCCAGATTCTCGTTAGAACTGTAGAAAACTATAACTAACAATCAGCTTCGATTCTCATCTCCTCTTTCTAAGCACTCATCAAACCCCGCTCCCAGATAGTCAGCTTGGTTACCCCAGACTTCACTCAATCACAAGAATCTGCAGAGTCAAATATAAGGGATCAAGAGAGTCAAAGGTTGAGAATCAAACTTTGTCCTGTTATTAATAGTTCCAAAAGGGCCCAGAGAAGGCTCTGCTGATTAATGGGGGTCTTTGTCCATCAACTTACTCTGTAACTGCCCGATCTCATCAAAATAGCCACTCCGAAGAACTGCTCTCTCTCACCGCCTCTCGCTGCCTCTCGCTGACAGCCTCGCTCCCAGCCTCATTCCCAGCCTGTTGTAATCCTTCAAATATCTCCGCAATCTCAAGTCAGGCAAACCTCTTATTCAGTTTATCCAAATGCTGTCACTTTCTGGACACTTCACATAAAATCTTTAAGTCCAATTTGAGTCTTCAAAAAACCCTTTTTACTGCTCCTAACGGCTCACCCCTCAGGACGAATGAAAAAGGTGCCATTTAACTTGCCATGATGCCACGCACCCCAGTCAACTGTCTTCTGAGATATTAGCCACCCATTTATATTAGCAAGACTGGTGCGGCATTCCAGTAAAAAAAACCTGCTCAAATAACTTTGCACACATTTTGAAATGTAAATGAATACAAAGACATACCCCAAATATGTCTAAATAAACAAAAATTTGACTGACTTTGACCCCTATGAGCCTTGAATCCTGTTTTCCAAACACAGGGACATATAGGCTTTAGTCAATGGGAGAAACTGTATGTGCTAGGTAATATGGCTGAAGAAAGGCACAGATGTAGAGGGGAAAGGTTCACATACGTCAGTGGAGAAAAAATAAACCAACATCTTGCAACTTACAAGGAGTAAAGGGTAACACAGGCCTGAAGCTGCAGTTCAAAGAACTGTAACAAAATTTGTTGACATAGCTAGCATTTTTAGGACAGAAGACCAGCCTTCTGTTCTGCTTGCCTCAAAGCAAAAATGTAGGAGAACTATTCAACGACAAAGGTTTGGCAAGCTATCAGATGTTCAAGAATTTGGGGCCAGATATCCCCCAGATGCTTTGAACTACAACTCCCATCATTCCTATCTAGTAAGATGGAAGAGTTATTGATTCTGATGAGGAACACACAGAGGAACAACTGGTTCCACATGAGGATCTCTCCTTCATCACACTTGATGAGATACAGGAAGATAAATAACAGGAACAAACTGAAGTTCTCCCCCTTAATATAGTTTAGTATTTTTTGCCCAGCACTGCCGGGCAGGTTTTTTTTTGGGTGTTGGTAGTAGGGGTGGTTTTGGGGGGTACACACACACACAACACAACCACACACAACACAACCACACACAACCACACACACACACACACACACACACAATACACACACACACCAAAGCTGCATGGGGAGAGGAGGGCTGCCCCTCCTCCCCCCGAAGCCTTGGCGAGGCCACACACACACACACACCGAAGCTACGCGGGGAGAGGAGGGGCTGCCCCTCGTCCCTCGAAGCCTCGGCGAGGCCACACACACACACACACACACACACACACACACACACACTCTGAAGCTACACGGGGAAAGGAGGGGCTGCCCCTCATTCCCCCCCCCCCGAAGCCTTGGCGAGGCCACACACACACACACAACACAACTCCTCAACCCCGGCGAAGCCACCTCAGGCTGGGCCTCGGTGGCATGAAAGGCAAGCGGCCCAGCTCAGAAGGCTGCACCGGGAGGCGTAGAGAGCAATCGGCCTAGCCGGCAAGAGGTAAGTGGGGCGGGGGACAGGGACTGAGGGGGGGAACAGGCAGGGGCGGGTTCGTGTTCCCCCTTTCTCCTTCCAGGCCAGGACGGGCGGAGTGGTCCCCGGGCCTGTTCCACCCCTCAGTTCCTGTCCTCCGCCCCACTTACCTCTTGCCGGCTTGGCCGTTGGCTCGGCCACTCACCTTCCATACCTCTGTGGCGTGGCCTGTCTTCTGTCCCTGCTGGCATCGAGGCCTTCGCAGGTCAGGCAGGGGGCACCAAAATCAGGTGGCCCAGCCGGCAACTGACATGTCTGCCCGCCCACCATGGTTAGCTGGGGATGGCTTCCCTCTGGGAGATGAAGTGCTTCCCAGAGGGAAGTGGTCTGGGCATTGGCCGGCCATTTTTTCCTCACACGCGCCACTTTCCCGGCCTCCTCCGTGCTTACATCCCTCAGCCTGATTGCTGGGAAACGTAGGGTGTGTGTGTTCATCTTTGTGGGGTGGGTGGCCCACTCTCAACGACCGGACCCTTGTGGCAACCCTCAGACAGTCTAAAGGTAAGTGTGGCCGGCTCTGCACGGGATGGTTGGACCGGGTGTGGCCGCTAATGCCGGACATGCACCAACCTACCCCCTTCTTATAGGTATAGATGAGGTGCATGTAAATGAACAGATTGCAGGAGAAAGGATCCTTGTACTAGGTGATTCAATAATTAGAAATACAGAGATGGATTTGTGATGCACATGATAACCGTATGGTGACTTGCCTATCAGGTGCAAAAGTTGCAGACATCCCAAGAAATCTAGATAACTTGTTAGAGAGAACTGGGAAGGAGCCAGTGATCATTGTACACGTTGCTACCAATGATGTTGGGAAGGCCAGGCGGTCAGTCCTGGAAGCCAAATTCAGGTTGTTATTTATTTATTTATTTATTTATTCAATTTATAGGTCGCCTTCCTCACCTCAGTGACCCAAGGCAGCTTACATCAAATAAAACAACTTATACAATTAAAAACCCACTGATAACACTAATAAAAATTAGAATCTGTAAAAAAAAACATAACCCCTTAATTAAAACCCCACAGAGCTAAATCAGCCAGCAAGGCTGGGATGTGGTGCGAGATGCATCCCATGCCTGCTGGCCGAGCCAGGTTTTCAGAGCCATCCTGAAGGGATACAGTTCTGCCTGGAGACGCAGCTCTGCTGGCAGGAGGTTCAAAAGAGTTGGGGCCAACACTGAGAAGGCTCTCCTCCTAGTCGCGGTAAGATGTGCATCCCTGGCTGATGGGACCACCAGTGAGCCCCTAAGGTCCACCCTCGTAGGATGGGTCAAACACCTTGGGATGATGCGGTCTCTTAGATATCCTGGCCCACTGCCATGTAGGGCTTTAAAGGTCAAAACCAGCATCTTGAATTGCACCCTAGATATGCTAAATGATTGTTCCCTGGGACAGATGGTTGAAGACCCAACTAGAGGTACAAGAATCCTTGACTTGATCCTGAGTAATACTCAGGATCTTGTGCAAGATGTTATTAATGTGACTGATCCAATAGGGAACAGTGACCACAACTCAATTATGTTTAACTTGATCATAGACCACAAATCACTGATAAAATCTAACACAGAGACCTTAAATTTTCAAAAAGGAAATTTCCCAAAGATGAGGAAACTTGTAAAAAAGAAGCTGGAAGGGAAAATTGAGAGAGTCCAAACACTCCAAGAGGCATGGAGGCTGTTTACAAAAACAATAACAGAGGCCCAATTGGAATGCATACCCAAAAGGAAAAAGGGCACTGCCAGGTCCAAGAGGACTCCAATGTGGCTTACAGGAGCTGTTCGGGAAGTGATCCAAAGCAAGAAAAGCTCATTTAGAAGATGGAAGGCTTGTCCCAATGAGGACAGCAGACAGAAACATAAATTCTGGCAGAACAAATGCAAGGCAACAATCAGGAAAGCAAAGCAAGACTTTGAGGAGCATATAGCTAAAAACACTCAGAGAAATAACAAAGACTTCTTTAAGTACATTAGAAGTAAGAACCCAACTAGGAAGGCCATTGGACCATTAGACGACAATGGAAGGCAAGGGGTTATTAAAGAGGAAACAGAGATTGCAGAGAGACTCAATGAATTCTTTGCTTCAGTATTCACTGAAGGAGACAGAGACCACATGCCCAAAACAGAGCCTATCATCGTAGGGAGGGAAACCGAAGAATCAAGCCAGATAGAAATAACCAGGGAGGAGCATACCTGTTAAGTATCCCACATTGGCTGGGATTTCCACATATTTCATGCCAACTTCCCGCTGGCCTCCCGTTTTTTTTATTTTACCCCGTTATCTCCCGTATTTTTGCCTGCATGGAGCTCTGGGGGAGACTGGTTGCGCGCGCAGCAGTAGGCTCCAGAGTGAAGCATCACGGGAGTTGGGAGAGGTCACCGGAGCAAAATTGAAAATGCTGCACAGTCTCAGTCAACCTCAAAGTGATGCATTGAGCTGGGGCACAATGCCTGAGACAAGAGAGCGGCTGAACTATCAAGGGCAGCAGGACCAGGAGACACCCCCGCCAGGAAAAGAAATATGTGTGTCTGTTTCATGGCAGGAGTCAGACGGTACGTATGGGGCTGAAAGGGGTAGCAAGGGAAGGCATGACCGACCAAGGGAGCCGCTGCTACTTTCAACTCAAGAAACGCTGCGTGCGGTGGGAATGTGGAGGGGGGGCTCCTTTAGTGGAGCACCTCCCCTTCTTCCATCCTCATGGACTGGCCAGGCTTGGTTTGCCCCTTTTGTTAAAAATCCTGTTAGAAGAGCACAAAGGTGCTTTCTGGGTTGAAAGGGTTTTTGCTGGAGGAACTCCCCACAGGGGATGCCCTAATGAGTCTCCTTTAATGTCCCCAAGATCTCTCTCCCTCCCCCCTCCCCCACCGAAGGGGCCCCTGTCTTTCTCCTTGCCATGTTTTGCTTTTGAACTGCTAAGGTGTCAGGAGCCAGGACAGAGGCAGGCGCTCACTCCACCGTGCAGTGCTCCGGTCTTGAACTGCCTACCTTTTCCAGCTCACGAGGTGAGTTTCTTAACCACTGAGCTACCGCAAGTCTCTTTTTGGCTTTGCTCCTGAGGTGGCGAGAGAGAAACGCAGAGGGGGGCATTGGCTGAGGGGGAAGGCAAGAAACACTATCAAAAGTCTCTGACTGAGTTTTCCCTGAGCTGCAGCCATGAGGTAGGTGGGGGCCAGGGGAGAGGCACTTCACTTCTTTCGTGGAAGGAGGGAGGGGGAAGATGGTCTCCTCGAGAGTTTTCTTTTTTTCTGCCATTCAGACCACCAGGGAGGAGGAGGCAGCAGAAGTGGCTTGGGGGAAATAGCGCTGGGAAGAACCAGCCCTCTTCCCCCCCCCCCCCTCAGGAAGCGCCTCGTATGAGTACCAGTCAGGATCCGCCAAAGGCAGGATTTGGGGGAGGGTCTTATATTTAGTGGGGGGAGGGGTGCTGATGATGAGTGCCTTACGAGGGGAAGCCCTTTTTCCTGGGTTTCCTCTGAGGGGTAGGAAGGGGGGGCATATGCCCAGAGACCCCACCCCCACCCCAAAGCAGCTGGGATGAAATCAGGGAATGAAGCTTCTGTAATGTATTTATCATATGATTATTACCTACATTAATATTGTTATCCAGCTTGTGTAATGATAGTGTGTGTGTGTGTGTGTGTGTCTGATGAGCTCCCATCTCAGGCCCAGCTCCTGGCAACCTAGCAGTTCGAAAGCAAAAA
This sequence comes from Bradypodion pumilum, assembly GCA_035047305.1. Lineage (NCBI taxonomy): Eukaryota > Metazoa > Chordata > Lepidosauria > Squamata > Chamaeleonidae > Bradypodion > Bradypodion pumilum. Next base: position 12,133,623 of record JAWDJD010000011.1, on the reverse strand, counting down.
ATTGCTAGTAGATAAATAGGAACCACTTTGGTGGGAAGGTAAACAGTGTTCCAGTGTCTAGTCATGCCTGCCACATGACCACAAAAACATCTGCATACACAGATAGTCCTGGCTCTTTGGCTTTGAAACATAAATGAACACTGAACCCTAGAGTTAGATATGACTGGCTTTCATGCAAGGGCAACCTTTACCTTTACCTAATAACAGCAAATCTCTGATTGGTATTCAAATTTGCTGTGAAATTTGGCCCTGTTTATGCAACTGCTTAGTAAAGGTCTCCCTGGCTCAAAAGCCAGTTGTATCTGACTCTAGGGTGCAGTGCTCATCTCCATTTACAACAAAAGAGCCAGTGCTGTCTGTGTTTGCAGACATTTCATGGCCATGTGGCAGGCATGACTAGAGCCCAGCAAGTCACATGGGTAGATTTGGCCATGCCCACAGATTTGGCCACACCCACAGACTTAGCCCCACCCGCAAACTTTCCCTTATTTTCAAATCCAAAACTTGACAGGTATGGGGAGGAGGTCCTTCCATGTCTTATAAAACTAAATGCTAACAAATCACCAGGACCAGATGGCATCCATCCACGAGTTCACAGGGAACTTAAAGATGAAATTGCTGATCTCCTAGCCAAAATATATAATCTCTCCCTCAAATCAGGGTTTGTGCCTGATGACTGGAAGGTAGCGAATATAACACCAATTTTCAAAAAAGGATCCAGGGGTTATCCAGGAAATTACCGACCAGTCAGTTTGACATGTGTCTCAGGTAAAGTGATGGAAACCATCCTAAAAGTTAGAATTAATAGGCACATAGAAGAGAAGGCACTGCTAACGGAGAGCCAACATGGCTTTTGCAAGGGCAAATCATGCCTCATTAATCTGTTGGAATTTTTTGAGAGTGTCAACAAGCATGTGGATAAGGGGGATCCAGTTGACATTGTTTATCTGGACTTTCAGAAGGCTTTTGACAAGGTCCAACACCAAATGTTCTTGAATAAACTTTAGTCATGGAATAAAGGGACAGGTCTTGTCCTGGATCAGCAACTGGCTAAGGGGCAGGAAACAGAGGGTAGCACTAAATGGACACTTCTCCAAGTGGAGGGGAGTAAAGAGTGGGGTCCCCCAAGGTTCAGTACTGGGACCACTGCTTTTCAACCTCTTCATAAATGATCTAGAAGTAGGAGTAAAAAGCAAGGTAACCAAATTTGCTGACGACACTAAATTATACAGGGTAGTGAAAACTGTGAGAGATTGTGAGGAGCTCCAGAGGGATCTCTTGACCCTGGAGGAGTGGGCAAAACAGTGGCAAATGAGCTTCAACACTAGTAGGTGCAGAGTGATGCATGTTGGGGCAAAGAACCCCAATTACATTTATAAACTGATGGGGTCTGAATTCTATACGACAAAACAGGAAAGGGACCTTGGTGTCCTGGTGGACCGCTCAATGAAGGTGTCAACTCAGTGTGCCTCAGCAGTGAAAAAAGCAAACTCAATGCTAAGGATCATTAGGAAGGGTATAGAAAATAAGTCAGCAAGTGTCATTTTGCCTCTTTATAAATCTATGGTGAGGCCCCATCTGAAATACTGTGTACAGTTCTGGTTGCCCTACCTCCAGAAGGATATTATGGAGCTGGAAAAAGTGCAGAGGAGGGCAACCAGAATGATTAGGGGACTGGAACACCTTCCTTACCATCTGAGGCTGCAATGGTTGGGCCTCTTCACTCTTGAACGACGACGTCTAAGAGGTGACCTGATTGAAGTTTATAAAGTCATGCACAGTGTGGACAAAGTAGATAAGGAAAAACTGTTTTCCCTATCGCACAAAACTAGAACTAGGGGACACTCGAAACTTTTGGGTACTAGTTCTCAAACAAATAAGAGAAAGTACTTTTTCACCCAGAGGATTACTGGTCTATGGAACTCCCTGCCAGAAGAAGTGGTGACAGCTGTCAGTCTTGACAGCTTTAAGAAAGGATTAGACAAGTTCATGGAGGACATGGGTATCAATGGCTATAATTATGGATACCTAAGGACAACCTCCAGGTTGGAGAGATAGGCAGGATATCTCTCAATGCCATTTCCAGGGAATCCTAAGCAGGTGAAGGCATCTCCTTGGGAATACCCTGAAGGAAATGGTGAGCCACTGTGTGAGACAGAATGCTGGACTGGATGGGCTATGGCCTGATCCAGTAAGGCTGTTCTATGTTCTTATGATTCAGACTACATGGGGATTGTAATCCTCAGTATCTGGACCACACCAACTAGAGGGACATGATGTAGGCCACTTCTGTATGAGTGCCTGGAAAGCCAAACCTTGGTCAGTTCTTTGTTGCTATGGTTATTTTAACATTGGTTCCTGAAGTTTAAAAGTCAAGATATCTAAGATGCTGTGTCTGCATTAACCTCCAGTTTCATAAGGCTAATATTACCAAATCTTTTTTTAACTTTACTGTTGTGTATGTAATATAATGTATTCGCCATTTTGGGTTCTTCCCCAGTTCAAAGTAATGCGAGACTGGGGGTTCGCGCCATAATGCTTCAAGAAGTGCGAGTTGTATCTAGTCCAGGATTACCAAATTCTCTCCTGAATTCTATCAGCCAATCCAGTTGATTCCCACTGAATTGTAACTAACCTTACCTGTATATATGTCGCTGTGGCGCAGTTGAAATTGTGTTTGCATTACCAAATAAAGTTATGTGTTTGGCCCGTTATGCTGGCTGCTGCTCGTTATTTCAAGAACACTAAACTTACAAACACAAAACTAGAAATCAATCAAATTACACCTCACTTGCATTTTGCTCTTATTTTGTTTTCATGGTAAATCTGTGTAACTTTGAAGAGTCTTTTGATCTTCAAGCTGATTAAAAGAGAAAAATCATACTCTCTAAGCAAGATGCAGCTCTATGTCAAGAGTATTTAATACAGGGGATATGATTTACATGCTTCGTTAGGTTGTATGTGAAATCACATTAAAGCTGCCTCATTAGTACACCTCTTTTAAACTGCAGCCAAACCCTATATTTGATCGGAAAATTCATAGCTTCGTAACAACATTGTCATATAGCGAATGATCTGGAAAATATACTGAAAAATGATCTTTTTAATATGAACTGAAAATATAAATATGACATATATTTCAATGTAAAATCAACTAAGCTACCCTTAATGGATGGAAGTTATTTATTGAAACCCCAAATGAAAGTCATAATAGATTATCAAGAAACATTCATATTTAGACTACTGTGTCAGTTTATAATTTTGTTAATGGTTTTCAATAACTCATTATGATATATTCGAGGAAGTTGAATTAATATTCCATTTAAAACTAATTCACTTCTGCCCTGTGTTCACTTATAATTTTATTGATATTAAATGCCTGTTTATCCAGATTCCTCAAACTAGTCAATTTGAATTTATTGAGAAAAATCAACAAAATTATAACCTGATGCCATGCAAAGGAAATGACTTATGAATGAATTCATTAAAAATACTTTTAAAAAGAATTGAAAACATGTTGTTAAATTGTTTCTTGGCAACTAGGAAGTTATTATATAAAACTGCAAATAAATGGCTGGCTTCAAAGCATTTACTTACACTTAAAAGATATTCTAACATTTGTAACAAAACATTACATACTACTGCATTAACCTCCCTTTGTTGTGTGTTACAGTAGGAGTCCCCATCAGTCAGTTTAACATCCATAATTTCAGTTATCTGTGGCACAAAAATAGTAACTGGAAAATCTCAGAAATATGTACAGTGGAACATCTGTTAATGAACGGCTTGGTTAATATAAAAATCACATAACGAAAGGAAATCCATAGAAAATAGTGGCTCGGTTTATGGAATTTTTTTGGAACAGATTAATTGGTTTTCAATGCATTCCTATGGGAAATTGCATTTAACACATTCCTATGGGAAATTCAGTTTAAGTAATTTTCATTGTACAAAACACCCCGGAGAACGCATTAATTCTGTTAACTGAGGTTCCACTGTATGTGAATTTCCAAGCTGCATTACCAGAACAGGCCACTCGAGGCCCTTATATACTATGTAGTATAAGGGATTGTTATTTTCCATAGTTTCAGGCAATCACACTAAGTCTTAGAGCCTATCACCCAAGGATAAGGAAGGCCTACTATACATATGTGAAGATGCCAATGACATAGAAAGGTGCCATGGGAGCAGACCATTGACCACGCTCCCATGAAATTTGACTTCTTCCAACCAAACTAAAAGGTTTCACCACAAACAAACAAAAGCTCTTTTAAGCCATTCCTATTTTGCAGGCGCACCCCCCCCCCCCAAAAAAAAAGGACTCAGACACTGGTGAAAGTGGATAACGGCATTGGGCCACATTTATTGATTCATGCCCTAGTCCGAATTATAAATTTCGATTGGTACTCAACCAATTATAATTCTTAAGGCAAGCAGGCCGCAGTAACACTGATAAGGTACCTCCCAAAATTGCCAATGGCAATTGGTTACAATGTATCCATTTGTATCAATTTGTTTGTTGGCAACAAACAAATTGTTGACCATAGTCAATAAACTAACTACTGACCCCACCCTCTGACGCGTATCCGTAAAATCACGGGGTGATGCATGCTGCCTAGCTCGTGCCATCACCCCATTGCCTGGTTCGTCGTTGACCGGACAACGTTAACCAACTTGTGCCTATCTAGTGTTGCCCAGTCAATTGCGAACCTGCCGGATACCTGTGGGTCATAAATATTTACCTTACCAGTGCTACCCGCCCATGTGACCAAAGTCAACAGTCATAAACCCCTGTATCAAACCATAGCAACAGTGTGGGATGGGCAAAAAAGCCAGAACCCAAGAGCCAATTGTAGGTTCCAGCCAAAAATTCCCACCCGGCCCCGAAGTGACCAAAATATCACACTGTTAACTAGGGAGGGGGTGGAGGGAAAAACTTCTCCTCTCCGTCGCTTTCACAAAATGGCAGCTCGGCTGCCTCGTGGCCACCCCTTTTAAAGGGTGCTGGCCACGCCCCCTAACTACCCGGATGCCCAAGTCCGGTGGGGGGGCCGCAAAGAGCGCGGCGGCCATTTTGGCGCCGCGCTTGCATTGCAGGCGCACCCCCCAAAAAAGGACTCAGACACTGGTGGAAGTGGATAACGGCATTGGGCCACATTTATTGATTCATGCCCTAGTCCAAATTATAAATTTCGATTGGTACTCAACCAATTATAATTCTTAAGGCAAGCAGGCCGCAGTAACACTGGTAAGGTACCTCCCAAAATTGCCAACGGCAATTGGTTACAATGTATCCATTTGTATCAATTTGTTTGTTGGCAACAAACAAATTGTTGACCGTAGTCAATAAACTAACTACTGACCCCACCCTCTGATGCGTATCCGTAAAATCACGGGGTGATGCATGCTGCCTAGCTCGTGCCATCACCCCATTGCCTGGTTCGTCGTTGACCGGACAACGTTAACCAACTTGTGCCTATCTAGTGTTGTCCAGTCAATTGCGAACCTGCCGGATACCTGTGGGTCATAAATATTTACCTTACCAGTGCTACCCGCCCATGTGACCAAAGTCAACAGTCATAAACCCCTGTATCAAACCATAGCAACAGTGTGGGATGGGCAAAAAAGCCAGAACCCAAGAGCCAATTGTAGGTTCCAGCCAAAAATTCCCACCCGGCCCCGAAGTGACCAAAATATCACACTGTTAACTAGGGAGGGGGTGGAGGGAAAAACTTCTCCTCTCCGTCGCTTTCACAAAATGGCAGCTCGGCTGCCTCGTGGCCACCCCTTTTAAAGGGTGCTGGCCACGCCCCCTAACTACCCGGATGCCCAAGTCCGGTGGGGGGGCCGCAAAGAGCGCGGCGGCCATTTTGGCGCCGCGCTTGCATTGCAGGCGCACCCCCCAAAAAAGGACTCAGACACTGGTGGAAGTGGATAACGGCATTGGGCCACATTTATTGATTCATGCCCTAGTCCAAATTATAAATTTCGATTGGTACTCAACCAATTATAATTCTTAAGGCAAGCAGGCCGCAGTAACACTGGTAAGGTACCTCCCAAAATTGCCAACGGCAATTGGTTACAATGTATCCATTTGTATCAATTTGTTTGTTGGCAACAATTTGTTGACCGTAGTCAATAAACTAACTACTGACCCCACCCTCTGATGCGTATCCGTAAAATCACGGGGTGATGCATGCTGCCTAGCTCGTGCCATCACCCCATTGCCTGGTTCGTCGTTGACCGGACAACGTTAACCAACTTGTGCCTATCTAGTGTTGTCCAGTCAATTGCGAACCTGCCGGATACCTGTGGGTCATAAATATTTACCTTACCAGTGCTACCCGCCACACGGGGAGGCTTCAATAAAGGCTCACCGCCCCCCCCAGACCGTCAGCTCGGTCAACAGGCCTGCTTGCAGATCTTCCAAAAAGAGGTTCATACCTCCTGGCGACAGATGGACCCCATCCCCTGTGTAAAGTGCACAATTTTGAAGACTAATATCGGGGTGTCGGACGACGCGCCCCCAGCCCTTGTTTACCATGAACCGGGCTACTGCCCTGTTCACCGAGCGACGAGCACGGTCAAGAGCCTGGAGGTTAATACCCCCCCTGTAAGCGTGACGCGGTATCATGTCTGACCAAATCAGGGTTGTGGCAGGCCACACATAATGCAAGTAAGCCAAGTCACCGCAGCTCGCATGTTTCAACAACAGGCCGGTGACCTGGCCCAAATCATTACCCCCAAGGTGTATAATCAGGACATCAGGCGGGTCAGCATCCCTAATGGAAAAAAGGAATGGCAACAGTTCCCGCCATAACATCCCGCGCTTACCGTACCACCTTAGACATGCGGACGCACGTAGTCCCAGCTGGGGTCCCCACTCTGTCGCCGCAGCATACTGCGCTGCCCTGTGCACATAGCTATGGCCCACCAGCCATACTGCCACCGGTGTAAGTCGACACCCAGGGTCTGTCAAAGAAAAAAGGAAGAGGACAGTGACTTAACTGGTACTCACAATTGAAGTGGGCGAACATATAACTGAAAACACTGCGATCCCCACCTTCCCATCTGGCGTATCTCAGCCCCAGAGTACCCGAATGCAGCTGCAGTAGAAGCAGCCCCTATTCTAAAAGAATGGGTGCCATAACGAGCCCCGGGGAGGCCAACACTGGCTAGTGCCTTACCGGTCACCTTCCAAAATTGAAATTTAGTAAGGGGAGACCCATCTTGGTGGCAGGAAAACGGGCCAGGGCGCATACCACGCAGTGCAAGGAACTCTTGTAGGGCACCAACCGGACAGATGTCTGCCATTGAACATCGTAGCAGTCTTACACCACTGCCTACCCCGTGCTCATCAACTTTTGAGGAACGAATCCTCAACTGAGCCCACTCATCAGAAACATAGACATCTTTGAGTTCCAGTGCCCTACGCGTCGCATCCGCCTTAGACAGTAGCACAAGCTCACTGATGCGGAGCACTCCAAAAAAGGCCACCATGGTAGCCGCATGAAACAGGGCTGCCTCATACCTGTCAAAACACAGGTCATGCCAGCCCCGTGCAAGGTGGGTAAGTACCCCTGGAGAGATTGGGTGGCGGTTGTCCGGGCAGCGTCCACGCTCCCATGCCCACCCTTCCAAAACATGTTGTATACGGAAGTCATTTGTGCTGTCAGCATAACCCCCCACATTGGCCATGAATGCCAGTGCTGACAGCCTGGATGCTATGGTGCGGGGAGCTAGGCCCTGGCTGTGCAGGTAAACCATGAACTGAAGAATTTGGGCCACTGGTATAGGCCAGATCCCTGGTAATCGAAACTGTGCACAAAAGGCCTGGAAGGTACTTAATGCGTGGAGATACGCCTTACGCGTGCGGGGCGCCAGCGACATGCCGATCACCCGGTTCACCTCTCCTTGCCAAACGTCCATATGTTGTCCGGGAGCAGCGAGGGAAATTCCTCTGCGTCCGGGGCCAAGGCACGGAACCGGGAGATCTGCAAGCGGGACAAAGCATCAGCGATGTCGTTATTAATACCTGGTATATGCCTAGCCCGAAATAACACATTAAGGGGTAGGCTGAGCAAAACAAACTGGCGCACCAATTCCATAACCCTGGGTGATTTCGACGTTTGAGAGTTGACAATGTGCACAACCGCAGCATTGTCACACCAGAAATGGACGACCGAATTGGCCCACTCCGCACCCCATAGCATCAAAGCTCCCAGAATGGGAAAGAACTCAAGGAACGTGAGATCGCGTAGACGATCCGTGCCCTTCCAAGCTACTGGCCATTGACCATATGTCCACTTCCCTTCGAAGTAAATCCCATAACCCAGGGACCCTGATGCATCCGACTGAACCTGGAAATGAGGGGAGACCAGAAGGTCAGACCTCCAAAATGAGACCCCATTGAACTCTTTAAGGAATTGAAGCCATATCAGCAGATCGTCCCTCATGCCCCTGTTCAGTCGGACCCTGTGGTAAGGCCTGGACAAGCCAGCCATGGCGTCACACAAGCGTCGAGCAAAAGCTCTGCCAGGTGCAACCACCCTGCAAGCGAAGTTGAGGTGACCATGCAGTACCTGCAGATCACGGAGGGACACCTTGCGTTTGGCCAGCAAGGCCAAGATCATCAAAGTGATCCGGGAAACCTTGTCAATGGGTAACCTGGATGCCTGCGCCACCGTGTCAATTTCGACACCCAGGAACGTGAGCTTGGTGGATGGGCCCTTGGTCTTTTCGGGCGCTAAAGGGACACCAAGTTCCTGCATTAGCGTCTGAAATGTGGTAAGGAGACGCGTACACGTGTCCCAGCCCCGTTCATCCCCGAACAAAAAATCAACGAGGTAGTGGGCTACAGACCGAGATCCCGACCTACGAACAAAGGCCCACTGGAGAAAGGTGCTAAAGCGTTCAAATGCCGAGCATGAGATGGAGCAGCCAAAAGGCATGGCTTTATCAAAATAAAACTTGCCCTGGAATTTGAAACCCAACCACTCAAAGTCGCCTGGGTGCACAGGCAGCAGACGGAACGCCGACTTAATGTCACACTTCGCTAATAGTGCACCCGGGCCACAAGAGCGCACCATGTGCAGGGCCTGGTCAAATGATGTATACCTGACCGAACAAAGGTCATCAGGGATAGCATCATTGACCGAATGGCCAGCTGGGTACGACAGGTGGTGAATCAGCCGGAACTCCCCCGGTGACTTTTTGGGGACCAACCCCAAAGGGGAAACCTTCAGATTGGGAAAGGGCAGGGCATGAAAGGGGCCAGCCACCCTACCTGCATGGACCTCCTTGGCGATACTAAGGGCGGCCACCTCCTCCCTGCCCTTAAGGGAAAATAAGTTTGGTGCATCTTGGGGGGACCTCTCCCCTTCAAACGGAATGCGAAACCCCCGCTGGAAACCTTCCAGCAAGTAAGCAGCGTCTCCCCTCCTTGGGTATGCTGCGACCCAACGCTCCAACATGACCACATTAATTGGGGAGGGGGCCTTTTGATTGACCCGAACCCTCAGCGGCAGGTCTGCCCATTCCTTGTCCATCTCTACCCCTGCCCCGAAACCCGCCTGCTCGCGGTCACGCAGCAGCGGCGTGGGGGCCAGCGCAAGATGGACACTCGTGCTTGTACCGGCACTGTTTTCTATTGCACGCACCATTGGCCGAGAAGCTCCAGCACAGCAGGCGGGCTGGAACCCCCTGCCCCGCCACCTGGCGGGGTGCCTGCGCTGGAGCGGCTCGCTGGACTGCATGTCCACAATGATACCTCTCCCCAGGCGCAGGGCGCGTGGGGGTCATATACAGAAGCCACAGCTTCTGGCAGGGCTCATCCCACCTCACCTCAGGGTGTAGGGGCACTCTCATTTGAAATTCCTCGTCGTAAGCCAACCACGACGGGCCAGAGAAATCAACCATTGCCCTGTAAATGTTGTCCAAATACTGGACCATCGGAATGGCCAGATCAGGCCGGGCCCTAAGGTACACCGCCATGTATATGAGATATGCGGGCAACCAATTGGCCCACGTGCGTGGTGGCTTACGACGGCGGGACTGCTCCTTGTCCTTTTCGTCTTGCCCCTCCCGCTCTTCCTTGGTGGGTTCCCTGTTCAGCAGGGAGAAAATGTCCACGTACTCCCCCCGCCAAATTTTCTCTTTGGTGGCTTGTGCCAAATGATCCCCAAGGGGCAAAGAGTACCCAGCTGTCGGGAGTGCCGACACCGGCACGTTAACAGTGCGGGGCATCAAAATATGGGCTGCCACCTGCCCTGAAACCCCCGGAGCACTACCTGTAACAGGAGGACCCCCACCCCATGTGGGTCCTGCCGTCGGCAAAGCCGCACCTGTGCACGCTGGGGGTTGCTGTCCCCCAGTTCCAACCTGACATGGCCACGGCCACTGTAAGCCCTCCCCCGTAGTGGATGGTGGTGTGGGTGCATTAGCTTGAACCGGATACTTACAAGTTGCACCCCCGTGGGCCGCCCCCACTGGGGGTTCCGGCCCACGGTGGGCGTCGGAGCTCGCGACCGGAATCGAGCTCGGCAGACACACCTGACCACTACCAGCTGGAGGTATCTGCTGCGCAGGGAGCTGCAAGGCCGCGGCAGGCACCGGCCCGCGGGCCTCAAGCAGCTCAACCCGGCCTGCTGCCTGCTGAAGATTAGCCGGCGCCGCGGTGAACTGTAGTCCAAAAGGTGCCCCCGATCGAGTGGATACCCCCACGGATGCCTCAAGGCCGCCACGCGGGCCAGAAGGGCGTCCACGTTCACAGAGCCCCCGACACAAAGGGGGCCAGTGGGGCATGCGACCCACCGGTCACCAGACCTGGGGCCGGTGCAGAGGCACTTGGGCCCGAGTATGGCCATGGCCGAAGCTCCGGCCCCTGAGGTACCTGGGGCATACCCTGCCAAGGAAGTGGCCCCAGCCCACCCTCCTGGGAAAAAACAATGGCCGGGGGATGCAGGCCAGGAGCCGGAGGCCCAGCGGCGCTATGCCCACCCACCTGTCCCAGGCCCATGGCCGAGGATTGCGGGCCAGGGGCCGCGGCCCCTGCCGGGCTGGCCTGGGGCTGTCCAGCCTCAGGCCACGGGTTAATCTGCCCCATTCCACCGGTCCCGGTGGTCGCCCCCGAGAAGGGGGCCAGCTGAGGGGGCGCAGTCGTGGTCCTCCGACCCGGCTGCCGCCTCCTTGTCGGGTGAACTGAATTCACCATCCTTTTGGAAGGCATCGATCCTGGATGGGAAGCCTGATAAGCAGGCGAAGAAACTGCTCGCTGCCCAAACGGAGGCTTCCCTGCAGCGCGGAGAGCGACGGAGCTAAAAACTTCTCCTTTCTGTCGCTTTCACAAAATGGCAGCTCGGCTGCCTCGTGGCCACCCCTTTTAAAGGGTGCTGGCCACGCCCCCTGACTACCCGGATGCCCAAGTCCGGTGGGGGGGGCGCAAAGAGCGCGGCGGCCATTTTGGCGCCGCGCTTGCATAAGATGCCCCAGATCTCCACTCAGCCATAGAATTATTCTGGTAACTTTTACCTAGTCGTTAATTGTTCACTCCTTCACAGTAACCTAAAGAAAGGAGAAGGAAACCAAATGCAATTGGCTAAGGGTTTAGGAAAGGAAAAACATTTTAAAAAAGAATAACCACTACTTGACAGAAGCTTCTGAATTTTGAAATGCCAGGTAGAAAGCATCTGTCTGCATTTATATCAGCATTGTGTAAAACAGATGCCTTCAGGAAATCTATGAAGAAGTGTGGTATCCGCGAGCACAATTGGCATTAACTGCCCCTGACAAAGGTTACACCGGTTGAGGGAGGCTCCTGGTCACTGGCCTTTGCGGGTACAGAAATTGGGGAGCGGATTAATAGTCATAAGATTGATTCACCCATATCTGACCTGGCAGGCAGTTCGGCAGGAGGAAGTTGAATATCTAACTAGAGTTAGATATTAGGCAATTCCATACTTGCAGATTAGCCCAAGCCCGAGTGCAAATAGTGGCCATGTTTACTCTTGAGCAAGCCATGAACAATGGATTACCCCTGTCAGTATTTGCCTTAGTTAATTAACTTCCCCAAGAGAGGTTCCCAATTAACCCGGGTAAATGAGTGATGTGATTTTCTGTCAGATGACGATTCTATCACACGCTGCCTTGAATTCCTATATATGATGATGATTTTCCATCAATAAACCACTGGTCTTCGCTCCATCTTGCCTCGTGTCATTACTCAACCAGTCTCCTCCGGGACCCCAAGGGCCGCTTCACGGCCCCAATCCAACAAAGAAGACATGGGCAATTATCTCCTCCCCATTTTCTTCCCTAGCAATCAATATTCAGAGGAATGGTGTTTACCTCAACCCAATAGAAAGGAAATTTCAAGAAAGCAACAACAGCATCATGCCTTTTGTTTCCCATCCCTGGGACATAATAACCCTGACAATTCCAGACCTAAGTCATAGTCAAAATGGCTGTTTATGGAAGAATCTGGAGGAAGTAAAAGAAAATGGTGGCCTTAGAAACCCCTGCAAGTCTGGCCAGGTTATCCTGCTATGGTAATAGAGTAGACCATACTGCCAGTGACAGTTAACTAACCTGGCAACCCTGAGGACTAGCGAACTTGGCAAAGTCCACAGTGAAGGGTGATGTTCCCCAAGTGAATTAAATCCCATTTGAATCCATCTTGATGGAGGGCAGCCGCTTCATCAATACTGGCCTGGGGCTGAGGAGAACTTTGCATTCCAAAAGGGTTCAGGGCCAGAAATGACTCATGGAACCGGACCAGTGGTATGGGGGTCACATTGTGATGCAGAAGGCAGATGAAAGGCCACAACATTATATTTGCAGGAAAGTCTTCATGGCTGATCACCATGATAATTGCCAATATTCGAACTTGGATATGGAAGAAGAAAATGATGAAGACCACAATGAAGAAGAAGAAGAAGAATAAACCCTTGGAGACATTTTTAAGCATTTGAGAAATAAGAAAAATCTATAGAGCAAGAACGCAACAGGTCTCAATTCAAGTGATCTTTATCTTGAGTAAACTTACTTTTCTCTCTGTTCTGTCAACTTTCAAAGGGAAAGAGATGTTGGATGTCAGCTAAGAGGAACCAGGGGGGAAATGCACTGGTGAAGACCAGCTGCTGTACAAGATTAAAGGAAAATCATGCACCATTAACAAGTGGAGAGAAAGCCTGGATCAATAGTCACCAGGATCAGTGAAAATAACATTATTTCACCTGTGTTATTCTTTACCAGGTAGTTCATTTTCAACATATACATTTGGAATAATTTTTTCAAGTGTCCTTTGATGTGAAAGAAAGCTACTGCTGTGAAGGTGAGAGCATTAGTGGCTGAAAACCAAATCAAAAAATAATATACGCTTGCTCATAAACAGCTGGCTCTCAGAGCAGCTTTTTATTTTCCCACCACATCCCAGTCCTACTTCAGAAATGAAAATGGTTGTTGACAGGGTCCTGCCAAAAGTACTCATAAACCAAATTGGATGGCATATTTAGAGTGTTAAACAGTAAAGCAGGGCAATTAGCTCACGCTCCAGTCAAAACATGGCTTTTGTCTCAACAGGTTTCTGAGGTTTAAGCAAGGACCTGCAAGCTTTATCCACCAGCAAGGGCTGTATTATGCTTCTCTGTTATCATACATCCCAGAAAACCAGGATTGTCCCGGATTCAAGGTCAGAAAAATTGTCCCGGCCAGTTCAATAAAAATCATGCTAAAGTCCTGGATTTTTAAAACTTAGTGATTGTGTATTATAACACACCTTTAAAATAAATTCAAACTCTTGCCATCAAACGAGCGTTTTCCTGCCACATTGGAGTTGGAGTATACCTGGAGACAAATCTTAACATCCTCACCTCACACCACTGCTTGATAAGTGTGGCCAGTGTGTTTTCTGGAACTGAGGATGTTCAGAGTTGACCGCTTTGGTGTTCAGGGAAGCAAGATGATAGAAGCAGCAGTATTCTGGCTAACACAACTTTATTGCATGATGTACAGTTCGAACACGAGGTAATGGTGGCAATACAACTCCTTTTATACAGTGACTATAGATTTGAATCTGGGTGCATGGTAGCCTATTGGCTATTGTCAACGGGATGTCATCCGGAGTCCCGCCCTTCTTGTCCAGGTGTATCCGTGGCGGGAAGGTTTCCCGTGGCTGGGCATGATTGGGGAATTTGTACCATGTGAGTTGAATGCTCGCTGCTCCCATCTCTGGTAGCAAGCTCACATTCCAATAGCAGCTGGATACAATGTGCTCTTTACAAATGGCTTGAGTATACATTTCCTGTAGAACCGGTTACATTTAACTTAAAGGCATAACGTAGCAGTTACATTCCATACTATTCCATACACAACACCCGCGATGTGACTTCTCAGAAGTACAACAGATTATCTTACAGTAAGAATTAACTGTTGTAAATAAATTCATTTATGTATTGATATATTTAATGTGAAAGGGTTTTATAGCTGTCATTATATTATGTTTGTTTTTTTAAAAAGCTATTTTGTAGCTAACCTGCTCATTTTTCTCAAATATACTTCTGTCTTGGTTTTGTGTGAGATAATTATGGCAACTCTATTCTCTGTAAACCTCTGTGGTCATGAGGTCATGAGTAGAAATGATCTCCCTTTATAGAAAGAGACATCTCTCAACACTAGCTAATTGAAGTTCAGGAATCAACAAGGTGGGGATGTTTAAGGAAAAGAAGCATAGCTCCTCTCCAAAGTATGCTTGACATTCAAATAATAAGAAATACTTGTGAGACTGGGTGGCCCAGCTCCTCCTATTTATCCAACCCAATGACATCAGTACCATCAAAATCAGAGGTCACCAAACCCGGTCAATAAAAAAGAAATCATCTCTGAGTCTTGTCTTATTTCCTTAGATTTGTTATTCAGTAATATTATATTTATAAAAGCAAAAGGGATTGGAAATGTCCAGAAGAACCTAATTTGAGAAGACATAATTTCTGGAAATAAAAAAAAGCCTTGCGAGCATTTGGAGATTTTAATTTTCTGTATAACAAAAGACATATGTTTATATATAAAGACATTGTGCTTTGCTTATATTATATTATATTATATTATATTATATTATATTATATTATATTATATTATATTATATTATATTATATTATATTATATTATATTATATTATATTATATTATATTATATTATATTATATTATATTATATTATATTATATTATATTATATTATATTATATTATATTATATTATATTATATTATATTATATTATATTATATTATATTATATTAGAGTCTGGCCAGACATCCCACTATGGTAATGGAGTAGACCATTCAGCCAGTAACTCAATGCTTAATGTCAGGTGGTATTTAACTAACCTGACTCCCTAATGGCTACAGGCGGATGTACCCCTTAAAGAAGGGTGATGGCTCCCTCAGTGGAGGAAATGCTACTGGAAACCATCATATTAGGGCCAATGGCAAAATGAGCGGAAGAGGAACTCTGATTCCCAATGGTCATGGAGGCGGAAGAGGCCATGCCAGATGGATTGGCTGTGAAGGTGCACTTTGTCCATATCCTCAAGGCTGAGGCAGTCCATTGCAGTCCCATTGTTGAATCCCGCATGTCTCATTTCATATGTGCCACAGGAGATGCCTCCGTGATCATAGTGTGTGGGTCACTTCATGGCAAGCTGGGTTTACCTCAACCCAATAGAAAGGAAATTTATGGTGGCAAGCTGGGATCCACCTGGGGGGGGGGAATGCATTCTCAGATACGAGTTGCAGTCAATGAAGACTATTGTATTGTATTGTATTGTACAGTAAAATCTCGCATAAAGAGCGCCTTGCTTAGAGACTAACTCACTTAAAGAGCAGAATTTTCTCTGAATGGTCGCCTCGCTTAACAACTAAAACCAACCAAAAACTCACTTTACAACTAAATTGGGGTTCGCAATCTCCCGCACCAGAAGTCACAATTGGTCACTTACAATGGTGTTTCGCTTAAAGAGCAAACTCGCTTAAAGAGCAATCCCGTGGAACACACTATGCTCTTTTTTTAAAAAAAAACCTGTTTTATTGAACTTTTTTTATATATATAAACTTTTTATTTATTTTCAAAAGAAAAAAACAAACATACAAAAAAAGAGCAATACATCATAGCAATATTACATAAAACTCATGAAAAATAACACATACATGGTGGTTAAACTGATTATTTGTCCTGGTACACACACAATTAGATATCCACATTGTAGGTTAGTACTATAACCATAACCTTCATAAAAGCTTTCAATATTACAGTTATTTGTTAACAACCATCAAATTCTTTCTTTTCAAATTACAAATCACCCAGTGAATATTTACATTGCCCCGGAGAGTTTAGTGTCTATATCATCTCCAAAACCCACTTTGAGATGGTACAGGTCTAAAACTATCCCTACCCATAAGGGAGTGATCTACAAACGGCTTCCAAATTTTCCAAAATCTATTTTCCTTCAATTTATCCCTTTTTACTTTTATCTCCCATGTCAATTTGTCATTCAATGCTAGATTCCACATTTCCTTATACCACTCTCCCGTCTGTATTGTCACATCATTTTTCCAATTTCTAGCGATACATTGTCTGCCAGTAGTTAACATTATTTCCAATAGCTCTTTTCCCACCTTATTCAAACACATACCTTTCCACGTCTGTTAGCAAAATGGTACCTGACACCAACTTAATTTTCTTACCCATTATTTCCCCTATCTCTCCTTCTATTCTTCTCCAGAATTCATTTATGTTTTTACAACTCCACCACATATGTTCATAGGTTCCAACAGTTTCTTTACATCTCCAACATAAATTATCCCTTTTATTTTCAATCTGATGCAACCTCAGTGGTGTCAAGTACCATTGCCACAACATTTTATAGTTATGTTCCTTAATTCTTACTGACATTGTTCTCATTATCCTCTTTTTCCACTTATTTCTCCATTCATCATTTCCTAATTTTGTATTCAAATCCTGTTCCCACTTCAATTTCAAATCTTCCTGTGGATCACTACCCTTATTTGTTAAAATATAAAGTTTGCTTACTAGACCCTTGATACTTTCCTCACCTTTTCTAATCTTTAAAACCAATTCTTCAAATTCGGTCTTTTCTCTGTCTATACCTAGTTTTCTTCTATATTTTTTATTCCAATTATCAACCTTCAATTTCTGAAACCAGTCCAATTTTAACTGTTCAAATAGTTTTTTCTTCTTAGTTTCATCTTCGCAAACCCTTAACCATTCCTTCACCAGGAAAACTTCGTTTTTATCCAATATTTCCTTTTTTGTTTTATCTATTTTTATCGGAAAACACACCATATCAGCCAATACCAAAATTGGAGAGAGATCTGGGATCAAGTCTTTCTTTAATCTTTTCCACACCCTCATGAGTCCCCTCATCATAGTATTGCTTGTATTTATCATTTTAACCTTAGTTCCCAAAAAAATCATTTTACCAATATTCTTATAATCTTTCATCTCCATTTCCTCCCAAATTACTTTTTCTCTTGCCAAGATCTTCACAACGTTCTTAATTTGAAATGCTCGATAGTACGCTAACAAATTTGGCATTCCCAAACCTCCTTCTTTCTGAGGCAGATACCAGAGTTTCTTTGAAAGTCTGGATTTCTTGCCACCATTACAAAAATTATTAAACATCTTTTGGAACTCATTAATCTCCTTTTCCTTCAATTGGATTGCAAGTGCATCAAATAGAAAATTAATCCTCTGCAACAACATCATTTTGCAAATTGCAATCCTCCCAAACCATGACAACTTCAACTTCTGAAAACTTTGTATTTTGTTCTTGTATTCTGCTTTTAAGTTGTCATAGTTCAGTCTTTTAAGTTCTTCAAATCTGTTTGAAATAGTTATCCCCAAATATTTCAACTTTTCTTTAATTTGTATATTAGATAACCCCGCCATCTTTTCCCTCTCCTCATCCCCCATATTACACAGCATCATTTCTGATTTATCCCATTTATCCTCAATCCAGTTATAACCTCAAATTCCTCTATTTGCTCTTTAATCCTATCCATTACCACCTCTGGATGTTTCACCATTAACAACGTGTCATCTGCATACATGCTCACTTTATTACCCAATATCCCTTCTATAGTTGAGTCTTCCCTTATATTTTTAGCTAAAATTTCCATTGCCATAATAAACAAAATAGGGGATAGTGGACAACCCTGCCTAGTGCCTGCCTCAAGCTTTACCTTATCCGTAACCTCTTCATTTACTCTAATCCTAGCACTCCCTTTTTGATATAATAAGTCAATTACCCTTCTAAATCTATCCCCAAATCCATAATTTCTAACTATTTCCTTAATCGAAGACCATTGTAGCGAATCAAATGCCTTAAAAATATCTAAAGATAATAAACCCACCTTTTCCTTCGTCTGATTAACATTGTCAATTAAGTCTAACACCCTCCTAGTCAAATCAGCCATATGCCTTCCTTTTAAAAAACCAACTTGATCAACATTTATATATTCCCCCATAAATCTAGTTAACCGATTAGCCAGTATTGCTGTGAAAATCTTGGCATCCTGATTTATAAGAGAAATTGGTCTGTATGATTCCACCTTTTCCAAATTCTCTCCCAATTTTGGCAGCAGAACGATTATAGTCCTATACCATGAAGTTGGAATTTGTCCACCATCTAAAATATAGTTATATAGCTTCACTAACTTTGGAAACACAACGTCTTTAAATTCCTTATAATCCATCATCTCCCGGGGCTTTCCCCAACTTCAAACCACTAATTACATCTTTTACCTCTTTATCAGTAACCCGTTCCTCCATTTTTTTCCCGGTGTTCCTGTTTTATTCCATTCCCTAACTGCCTCTCCAATATCCCTTTAAGCTTACCAACGTCTATCTCTTTTTTTGCATATAATGCTTGATAAAATTCCCTCACAATTTTACATTTGTCACTAATCTTATTACACCTTATCCCTTGTTTATCAACCAACACCCCAATTTCCCTTTTTAGCTTTAGCCGCTCTTGCTAATAATCTTGAATTTTTGTTGCTAAATTCAAAATACTCTCTATTTAGATATATCAAATCTCTTTTAACTTTATCTCTATCCTTGCCCATTAATTCTGCCTTAAGTCTTTGTAGTTTAGCGAAGATTTTTTTATCCTTGTTTTTTGAGTGATCTTCCTGTAATTGCTTTATTTCTTTTTCTTTTTCCACCTGATCTGCCTTATATCTTCCATACTTTATACTCGCCAACTTTATACTTTCCCCTCTAAAAACCGACTTCATGGCATCCCAAACCACATTAAAACTTACCTCTTCGTTATCGTTCCACTGCCAGCTTTCCATCCAACTTTCTATGATTTGTTCTTTACATTTTTGGTCTTTGAATAAATTGGGATCATACCTCCAACTTTTTCCTCTCCGATTATCCTTTTGTAATCTCAGCTCCAAAAGTACTTTAGCATGGTCTGATTCCTTGAAAATCCCTATTTCCATTCCCTCAATATTTTAATCATATTTTCCGTTAACAAAACATAGTCTATTCTAGAATAGGACCCATGAACGTGTGAAAAATAAGAGTATGCCCTTTCCGAACCCTTGATCTCTCTCCAAGAATCTTTCAGTCCCATCGCACCCATCCATTTATCTAAAACCTTCCCTTTCAATCCGGTTCCACACCTTGCTAAATTCGTACAGTCTAAATTTGACCTTATCAAATTAAAGTCTCCAGCCACAATCATTTTTTGCCACTTTTTCTAGCTCCACAACTTTTCAGACTTTTTCTAAAAATTCAGCTTGGTGTTCGTTTGGAGCATAAATGTTCACCAACATTATCTCCTCATCATCTATTTTTCCTCTTACAAGCAAGTATCTACCTTCCTGGTCAGCAACACTTTTTATTGTCTCAAATCCTAATCTTTTAGAAATCATAATTGACACTCCTCTTGCTTTTGAGGTACCAAATGCCATCTCATAATGTTGTATCCATCCCAAGAAAATTTTGTTTGTATCCTTTGACTTTTGGTGCGTTTCCTGTAAAAACACTATATCAGGTCTATCCTTCTTCAAAGCCAATTCCAACCTCCTCCTCTTAAGAACAGAACCTGTACCCTTTTACATTCCAGGTTAATTCTTTAATATTTCCCATAGTCTGTTACAATTTCTTCCCTTCTAACTTCTAAACTCTCCATTGGACGTGCCACCACCCCTTGCCACTAAAACACAAAATTATACACAAAACACACAATATCTCTCTCCCCACCTTCTCCGGAAAAAATGATGCCTTCGATGACCAAAGAGGGGAGAGGGGGGACATGGAAGATGTACATGCAGATTAGTGCTTCGCGCCACCCACCTTTAGTGCTTCGCGCCACCCACCTTTATATACAAATATGACTATAAATAAAATAAATAAATAAATAAATAAATAAATAAATAAATAAATATTGTACTTAAGTGATATTTTTTTAAAAAAATCCTAATCTATTGCTCAATGCTCCTTACTTGCCTCCTCCTCCACCATAATCAATGACAACTCCTCTTCTTCTCTTCCCTGCGGGGTTCCACCTGTAGCACCACCAGCATCCGCCCCCTCATACTCCCTTCTTATAGCCCCCGATTCCAACAAATCTTTCCTGAGAGTTAACCACTCTTCCGAACCCGCTTTAACAAGCTCCAGCAGACTCAGATATTCCAATGGGCCAATCCCCTCATCAATAACCTGCATTCTTTTCTCATAGAAGAAACGCAATTGCTGTGGGAATCTCCAATTATACCTTACACCTTTACTCATCAACAGTTTAGTTACCGGTCTCATCTTATATCTCCAAATTCTTTCCTTCATTGAAATATCATTATATACTTTCACATCGGAACCATCGATTTTTAGGGCGCCAGAACCAGCTTGTTTCAAGAAAGCCATTACTCTAAGTTTATCTCCCCAATTTGCAAATTTTGCCAAAACATTTCTTTGAGATGCCTTCCCTCTTCTTGAACCCACCCTATATGCACTTACAATGTCCTCCTATACAAATTCCTTTCCCATACTCAAATTATTTAGCCACTGAACCACTCTTTCTCTTAGCTGGTCTGGCGTCCTTTCAACCACCTGACGGATCACAATATTCTGCTTTCTCATCATATCTTCCACAGCATCAATCCTTTTCTCATGCTCATCCATTTTCAGCTTATTCTCCCTCACCATCTCCTGAGTCCCTTTTATTTCCTTTTTCATAGTATTCACTTCATTTTGAACCAATTTTACATTTCCTTCTATTTTTTGCAAACTTAATTCCACTTTTTTTGTAAAATCCATAACAGATGTTACCACTTTATCCTGCTTTTTCATCATTTAATTTCTATCTTTCACCCTTGAATCCTCATTTTTCTCCATCCTCTGAAACAATTTGTCAATTTTCACCATAATTTGAGTATGATCATAGGGTTCAGGTGGTGGTGGTGATGACGGAGGGACCTCTTCCACTGGTGCTTTTTCCTTCCTCTTAGATTTAACCACTGGCTCCTCCTCCTTTGCTTTTCCTCTTGTACCTTTATCCATGGTGACAACCCCTAAAAAGCTTTAATGCTGCAACGTATTGTAAGTTCATTACACTCTCCGTTTAAACCTAATCCGATGCAGCCAAAGCTGACAGCAGTCCCATTAATTCTGTTAAAGCTTGAAAAGAAAAAGAGGTCCAGCAAAAAAATTAATTATTATAATCCACAAAGGAGCAGGAACCAAAAACAGCCCAAATAAAAAATATTGTGATCCACAGGAAGCCCGTCCAACTCTCTATTACCTCTCTATTACCTTGCTTCAAAAAATCTGGGAGATCAGAATAGTTATTTGTAATCCACAGGCAGTTATAGTCCAAATGCAAAAACTTGATTGAAGTAAATCCAAATCAGGGAAGAAGAAAAAAAATCAATATAAATATCCAACTGAAGTTGAAACACTCCGACAGAGCTCCCAGATAATATACAAAGACCGAGCTGCCTCCATAACCTTGTAGCAAGGCAGCCTCCTGTTGCAAGGCGGAGGAGGGGAAACACTCAGTGAGGGAAGAGGGAAAATGAAAAAAGAAACAGAGATACTTTGTAGCGAGCCCAGAGGCTTATCCGGAGGAGCAGCTTAAAGTGAAAATCTGTCCAAACACCGTTCCCAGACTTTTCTCTTAAAACTCAGTCTCCATTTCCACAAACGGCAACCTCAGGCACGGAACGGAACTCTTCTCTATTCCTCTGCTCCTCCAACCAGGGGCTTTGCCCAGGGATGTTCTCAAACAAATTTATATCCTTGTCTCAAACTTTCAAATTTACTTTCCATCCACAAACTCCTTTCATCCTCCTCCAAGCCTTCCGCAGCTCCTCTCTTTCCCTTCCCCTCAGTGTTGTGCTTTTAATTACTAAGTTTCGTTTTCATGCCTCCGCCGCCATTACTCAGCCAGCCCCCTCCTCCTCCTCCTCCTTCTTCTTCACTTTCCCATGCTCTCAGCACTTACTGTGACTTCAAAGTCTGCTCCGTTCCGGCTTTTTCCTCGGCAACCTCCTCAGCCACAATCTTCAAATTACAGCAACAAGGAAAAAAGTAAAGTCTCAGCCAAAAACAAATCTTGGAGATCCCGTCCGAACCACAATGCGGATCGAGTGGTACAGCTTACGCCGCACCTCTCCCCCTGCCTGATCCTCGGACTCCGACCTCCGGTCTCTTGAGGGTGTCAGAAAATAATCTTCAATTTCGGAGCCTCATGCACTTCATTTTTCTGATAATTTTACCTTGCCACTTTGTAAATAACCACTTTAATTCACATTACTGGCGCGAGCCGATCAAAAGTCCATGCTACTCACCCAGCATCTTAGCCACGCCCCCAGAAGTCACAATTGGTCACTTACAATGGTGTTTCGCTTAAAGAGCAAACTCGCTTAAAGAGCAATCCCATGGAACACAGTATGCTCTTTTAAAAAAAACTGTTTTATTGAACTTAAATGAAATAAACAATTGACAGTACATTCAAGTAACATAAATATACACTCCACAAAGAAACTTGATACAAAAATACATGGAGTCTCTTAAAACTCAAATCATATCCTGATGGTATTAACATTTCTAAATCACTTTTCTTGCAATTTGCTTATATTATGTTGCTAAAATATATTTGAGTATAAGATATTACACCCGTGCTGTACAATAGGGTCTGCTAATGAAATGTTTGAAGAAATCTCCTCCTTCCTATTTTCCCCAAAATTTACGTGTTTCCGGGTCATGGCCGACATTATTTTCTTTTGGTAAGGCATATGAAATGAAAGGATGCCATATTTCTCAAACATTGCTTTGATTTTTTTATACCTCTTTTTATGTTCATTTCTATTGTTAATTTTTCATTTAAAGCTAACTGCTATATTTCCGTATACCATCTATGTTTATTGAATATTAGCTTTTCTTTCTATTCTTTGGTGATGGTTTGTCTTGATACCAATAGCAATGTTATCAATAATTATTTTTTATTTTTGTCCAAAATGAGATCATCGGCCTCACCTAATATAGCTAATTTTGGGTTTAATTGGATTGTCGCATTCATTATTTTTTCTAATTCTAATTCAATTGATCTCCAAAAAGCTCAGGTATAACGACATTCCCACCACGTATGTATAAGAGAGTACTTTGTGGTTTGTTACATCTCCAGCATTGATCTGTGCTGTTTTTTTCATATGGTGCAATCTAGTTGGAGTCATATACCATCTCCACAATACCTTACTATTGTGTTCTTTTTCTTTTATGTATAAAGATCGCATGATCCTTTGAGACCATTTCCCTTTCCCTTTTTTCATCAATAACAATTCCCAGATCCTCTTCCCATGTTTGTTTCAATATGTTTTGTATATCCTTGTTAAAGTTAAGGTTGTGGTAAATTGTACCCACTGCTCCTTGTATATTTCTTTTCCCATTTCTTAAACCATAAATTAATTCTTCAAATATTGTTAATGATCTCTCTTCAAAATAATTTCCTTTCCCCCTCACTTTCCTGTCCCAGTTTTCCATTTTGATTTTTTGATACCAGTTTAATTGCAATTTGTTATAAATTTCATTACTTGTCTGATTACATTTACACTTGTTGATCCATTCCATTAACAGTAGGACTTTATTCTGATTTAAAATATTTCTTGTTTGTAGTTTTCATCGGGCAGTTATTAATATCTAATATTTCTAAAATTAGGGATCGTTTTGAGGCTACTTTTTGCTTTAAGGTTTTCCAAACGCTATATGTTGTTCTGAGTGAGAAATTATAGATTTTTTGCTTCGGCGTATCCATTCCTAGAAAGAGTTCACCTTTCAACTTCTTGTACTCTAGCCAGTCAGGTTCTAGGCTTTCTAGATTTTCCAGAGTCAATTTTTTTAGAACTCTTTTAAGGTGAAATGCATAATAATAATTATTGACATTTGGTATACTCAGCCCTCCTTCTTTCTGTTTCATATACCATAAAGACTTATGGGCTTTTTCCATTGTTACAATATTCGTTTATCATCTTTTGCCACTCTTTAAGTTCTCGTTGATGTATTCTTATGGGGAGGTTTTCAAACAAAAAATTGAGCTTCGGGGTTATTTTCATTTTACATGTGCTTATTCTTCTGAACCATGACAATTTATTTATTTTTAAATGTGCTATTAGATTTTTCACTTCTAACTTTACTTTTGCAAAATTTAGTTTATAAAGATCTTTGACTTCTGCTGTTATATAAATGCCTAGATATTTCATCTTCTCTTTAACTCTGAATTTGTAAGTATCCATCAATTTCTCTTATTCTATCTCCATGAGGTTGCAGGTTATTGCTTCTGTCTTGTCCCAGTTTACTTTTAGACCTGATATTTTTTCGAACAAGTTCAGATAGTATGGTATTCTCTTAATCTTGAGTTGTGGGTCCTTAATTACTAATAGTGTGTCATCGGCAAACATTCCTATCTTTTTCTGCCCTATTCCTTTTATCTCCTCAACTTGCCTAATTGATGATGCAAGTAATTCCATTGCTAAGATGAATAGGGTTGGTGACAGGGGGCAGCCCTGTCTTGTACCAGCATTCAGGCTTACTAGATCGGTATATCCTTCATTAATCTTTATTTTAGTCAGACTTTGTTTGTATAGTTGTGCTATCACATGTTTAAAATTACTTCCAAAGTCAAATTTATTAATTATTTCTTTGATTGTCTTCCACTGTACCGAATCGAATGCTTTATATATGTCGAGGGCTAAAATACATACTTTTTTTTAAAAAAGGAAACTATAATGTTTAACACCCTGGATATCATGCCCTCCATTTGCCTGCCCTTTAAAAACCCAGTTTGATCCTTTTCTAAATAGAGGTTAATGAATTTGTTCAGTCTCTGAGCCATGATGGCTGAAAATATTTTTGCATCCTTATTTAGGAGAGAAATTCGTCTATACGACTCAATCCTTTACCTGTCCTTGTCGGGTTTAAGGATTAACACAGTGATCGATCTGCTCCATGAATCTGGTATGTTTCCTCCTTCTAATATGTAGTTAAATGAATTTTTAAGTCTAGGGACTACTAGGTCTTTAAATTCTTTGTAGAACTCAGTGGGGGAAACCATCTTCCCCTGGGGCTTTATCCACTTACAAATTTTGAATCACCGCCTCTATCTCTTTGCCATTTATGTTTTCCTCCATTAATTTTTTATGTTCAACATCTAACTTTCTTTTTAGATTATTGTCTAGATAGGTCTTTAGTAAATCATGATTCACCTCTTTCTCCTTATAGAGTTCTGAGTAGAATTCTTCAACTATTTCTGTTTTTTCTGACATTTTATTACATCAAGTCCCTTTCTTGTCTACCAGAACCTCTATCTCACTTTTGCTCTTTTTCTGTGTTACCGCCTTTGCTAACCTTTGCATATTCTTGTAGCTGAATTCAAAATTATCTCTTTTTAAGAAAGCCATATCCCTTCTTACCTTCTCCATGTCTTATCCTATCAATGCCTTTCTTGCTGATTGTAGTTTTGCTCTGGTTGATTCCACTCCTGTGTTAGCATGGTCTATTTGTAGCTCTTTTATTTCTTTTTCCAATTTTTTTGTATTTCCTTGATTCTTTCACTTTCTATTATCTTCTCCTTGATACAATCTCCTCTAAATATTGCTTTAATTGCATCCCATAATACATGAGGTGAAACATCTCCCGTGTCGTTCATTTCCCAATTTAGTTGCTACTTGGCTCTCAACTTGGTTTTATTTTTTTCTTTCTTTAACAGTGTTGTATCTAGCCTCCATCCCTTCTCATATTTGGTTTCGTTCAAGATCTGCATGTCTAAAATAATCATCACGTGGTCCGATATTTTGATAATTCCTGTACTAATTTCCTCTAAATTTCCCAGCCAATCTGGTGAAATCATTATATAGTCTATCCTTGTATAAATCTTATGCACTGGAGAGTAGAAAGTGTAAGACCTTTCAGATCCTTTCAGTGTTCTCCATGTATCTCTAACGTTAAGTTCCTTCATCCATTGATCTAGAGTACTAAATTTTCATAGATTGCTAATTTTTGTCCCTTGAGAGACGTCTATTACAGCTCTTATCAGATTGAAGTCCCCTGCAACTATCATGTTTTGAGTTCTTTCCTTATTTATAATCAGTAGCATTTTTTCTAAAAACTTGTCTTTATTTTGGTTTGGCTCATATAAATTTACTAATGTCATTTCCTCTGGTTTCTCTTCAGATTGCATAAATCTTTCGCCTTTCACATTATGCTCTTTAAGCGAGGTACCACTGTATATCTAAATTCCTACACACATTTTCTGGCCAAAGCCAACATTTCAACATTATATGACTCACTCATTTTCTCTTTCTCTTCTTTGGTTTCTGTCTTTAGGAGTAGGCTAAAGCTTAGGAGAGACCTGAGAGGTCACAAGACATGGCAGTATATTGCTATATATCTGGAATACACCAAGTCCAGGACCCTAGACAATACTTCAGGACCAAACCGAAGAAGGCATTCTTGAACAGATTTCAGCATCCTAGGTTGAAACTCTTCAACTAAAGGAAGAGACAAATTACTTCAGCATTGAACTGGAACACCTGACCTAGATATGCTAGATATCTAGTTCCTAGATATGCTAAATGATTGTTCCCTGGGACAGATGGTTGAAGACCCAACTAGAGGTACAAGAATCCTTGACTTGATCCTGAGTAATAGGATGCAAGATGTTAATGTGACTGATCCAATAGGGAACAGTGACCACAACTCAATTATGTTTAACTTGATCATAGACTGCAAGTCACTGATAAAATCTAACACAGAGACCTTAAATTTTCAAAAAGGAAATTTCCCAAAGATGAGGAAACTAGTAAAAAAGAAGCTGAAAGGGAAAATTGAGAGAGTCCAAACACTCCAAGAGGCATGGAGGCTGTTTACAAAAACAATAACAGAGGCCCAATTGGAATGCATACCCAAAAGGAAAAAGGGCACTGCGTGAGCTGCGTGAGCCTGGAGCACCGGCATTTCTTGGTAGAGGTACTGTTACAAGGGGTCCCGTTTAGGATGGAAATAGACTCGGAGTCATCCTACTCCATCCTGTCCCAGAAGGAATTCCTGCGCATTCCCCCAAATGCGCGCCCCAAGTTGTGGGCCATGAAGTCGGACGTACAGGGTTATGGGATCCCGGTGTTGGGGGTGGGAAACTTCACGGTGAAGTTCAAAAGGTTCACAGAAAAACTGCCTTTAGTAGTTCTCAAGGGGGGACCTGTTGCCTTTTGGGAACCCAGTGGTTTGATCCCCTGGGAATTGAACTGTCTGGCATAAACGCCATAGAGACTGACCCAATTCGGGACATGTGTGATGCGCACCCTGCAGTTTTCAAGAAGGGGCTCGGGACTTACAAGGGCCCCCCGTTTCTTTTGAGTTGGACCCAGAAATCTGGCCCATACGTCTCAAGCCAAGAAGAGTCCCCTTCGCCCTCAAGGACAAGAATGAGGCGGGACTGGACAAATTGGTGGGCCAGGGGATTTTAGTTCCAGTTGATTCTGTGGACTGGGAAACTCCGATTGTTACAGCTTTAAAGTACAATGGGGAGGTCAGGATTTGCGCTGACTACAAATCTACAATCAACAAGGCCATTCGGCCAAATGCATATCCAGTGCCAGTAGTTAGCCACTTGCTGGCCACTTTGCACGGGGGGAGGTGTTTTGCGAAGCTAGACCTGGCGCAGGCGTACCAGCAACTCACAGTAACCCCAGCTGCTGCCACTGCGCAAACCATTGTTACGCATAAGGGGGCATTCAAGGTAACGCGCCTACAGTTCGGCATAAATTCGGCCCCCAGGATCTTCCAGTCCCTTGTGGAATGCCTTTTAAAGGGGCTTCCAGGTGTGCTCCCATATTTTGACGACATTTTGATAACAGCGGGGAGCGAATCAGAACTAGCGAGAAGACTAGACAACGTCCTCTCTGTATTCGAGAGAGCGGGACTGAGGTTGAGAAGGGACAAGTGTGTATTCTTCGCGAGGGAGGTTGAGTTTCTTGGGTTCAAGGTAACCCTGGAGGGCATCAAGCCATCCGAGTCCAAGGTTGCGGCTGTGCAAAACGCCCCTCGCCCCACCGCAAAACCGGAGCTGCAGTCATTTCTAGGGCTCCTGAATTTTTACCATTCCTTCTTGCCAAGGAAGGCATCCGTCGCAGAGCCACTGCATGGGTTACTTAAGAAAGATGCGGTTTGGCGGTGGGGAGATAGGCAGGAGAAAGTGTTCAAAGAGCTCAAGGCACTCTTGTCCTCGGATGCCGTCCTGACCCATTTCGACCTGAGGAAACCGGTGGTTTTGGTCTGTGATGCATCACCAGTGGGGGTGGGGGTGGTGCTGTGCCACATGTTAGAGAGCGGGCGGGAAGCCCCGGTTGCCTTCTATTCCAGGTCACTTTCAAAGGCAGTGCGCAACTACGCACAAACAGATAGAGAGGCCCTGGCCATAATCGCGGGAACAAAGAAGTTCCACGATTTCCTATAAGGCCGTGAGTTCACGATTGTGACTAATCATAAGCCCCTTTTGGGAATTTTTACTACAGGCAAGCCAACCCCACAAATCCTGTCCCCCAGAATGCTGTGTTGGGCAATTTTCCTCAACGCCTACCAGTACGAGCTGGTCCATCGCCCAGGGAAGGAGATCTCCCATGCAGATGTGCTGTCCCGATCTCCCCTCCCTAGTTTAGGGGACCCCGAATGCGAGGTAGAGCAAGACCACCAAGTCATGCTGATCGAGTCTCTCGACTCACCCCCCATAGTTCCCGCAGACCTCGCCAAAGCCACGGCGGCTGACAAAATCCTGTCCCAAGTCAGTTCCTGGGTAAGAAAAGGGTGGCCCACAACTCCCCCCGAGGAGGAATTCAAATCGTTTTTCAGGCGCAGAGTAGAGCTTTCCCTTGAAAGGGGCTGTCTCCTCTGGGGCCAGCGGGTGGTCATCCCGGAGAAGTTACAAGCAAAGGTGCTGAGGCTACTGCATACCAGCCACCTGGGAATAGTGCGCTCCAAAGCACTGGCCAGGAGCTACTTCTGGTGGCCCCAGATAGACGCGGATATAGAACACTTGGTGGGCACGTGTGAGAGCTGCCAGAGCTCTCGGCCCGAGGAGTCCCGGCTGCCCCATAGGGAATGGGACACGGCCCGCGGGCCATGGTCCCGAGTACACGTCGACTTCGCTGGCCCCTTTCGCGGGTCCATGTTTCTGCTGATAGTCGACTCATATTCCAAATGGCTGGAAGTCATTCCCATGACTAACACCTCATCTGCTGCAACCATTAAACACTTGCACAGGGTGTTCAGTTGTTTCGGCCTGCCGGACATCCTTGTGAGCGATAACGCCAGTACTTTCACATCTGCGGAATTCATCGAGAGGAATGCCATCCGGCACATTACCTCTGCCCCGTTTCACCCCACCACAAATGGTCAGGTAGAGCGCCAAGTGCACACTACGAAAGACGCACTGCGATGCATTGGTCCCGGCGAATTGAACCTCCAACTGTGTCAGTTCCTCATCTGTTATAGGGCAACTTCCCTAGCTTCGGGACTTTCGCCGGCTGAACTCCTCATGAGGAGGAGGCTGGTAACACTTTTTGATCGGTTGGATCTGACCAGGGTGGAGGATGAGGGGAGAAATATAGAGATAGAGAACTCCAAAAGCTTTGCGGTAGGGGACCCGGTTCACTACAGAAATTAGGCAAACTCGGGACCAACATGGGTCCCAGGAACTGGCAAACGGGGCCAGTGTCTTACAGGGTCGAGACAAACACAGGTCTGTTGTGGAGAAGGCATGCTGACCAGCTCAGAAGGCGAGTTACCAGGGAAAGAGAATCAGCGTTAGGGTTGTCCCCCATCTGCTTAACCCAAGGGGGAGATACGGGGACGTCCTCGGGTACAAATGCATACCCTGGATTCTCAAACGAGGAGGAGGATACTTTGAAAGAGTGGGACAAGTTTGACTTTATGTTGCCGTACCAGGGGGATGTCGCGGAGTGGTCCCCCACCAGTCCGAGCAAGAAGAGGGGTTTTAGTTCAGCCCCTGGTACCTCCAGCCCTTCCAGTCCTTTTGTTCTAGAGTTCACCCCATCACCGAGACACCCAACCTAGGCAGCAGGGGGAAGTTCGTTCTCTCCATTCCCCAAGAACACCGAGTCAGGCAGCAGGTGGTAGCACAAGTACGCCAGTTGCAGGTGCAAGAAACCGGGGTGAGACAACAAGGGTCTCCTCATCGGTTCTGAGGTTCGTGCTGGGGGGGTCGCAGGCGCTACGAGTGACAGGCAGGGGTTCACATCCCAGTTACATGTTCCGTTCCCATCTCCAAATGCAAGGTTGTCACAGAGTCCCCGCCAGACGACTAATGAGTTCCCGCATTCCTTTAAAGGACGTGAGTCTGCGGAACTCGGAACCCCTAGTTCCCCTGAGCTCAGCCAAGCAGTAGTACGCCCCAAGCGCACATGCGGGAAGCCACAATGGTTGAGGGACTTTGTCCCATCCTAGGGGGGAGGAGTGTTGTGTATGTAACTGTATCACTTTAAGAATGTATGAATGTAACGTGACAATGATTACAATGTAACCCAGCTGTTAAAGGAACGCAAGCCAGCTACCCATAGAGGGCAGCTGTGAGCGTTCAGCTCACATGGTTCAAATTCCCCCAATCACTGGCAGCCGCGGGAACCTTCCCGTGAAAGGAACACCGGGAGAAGATGGGTGTGACTCAGAATGATGTCACGCAGGTAGCAGCCAATGAGCTACCATGCAACCCTTTTCAAATGTATTGTTGCAGTATAAAATGAGCTGTACCTCCGCCATTACCACATGTTCATCCTGACCATCATGCAATAAAGCTGTGCTTTAGCCCTCACTGCGGCTCCTTCTTTGTCTTCCGTGCAAGACACTAAAGAAGGCCATTGGACCATTAGATGACAAGGGAAGGCAAGGGGTTATTAAAGAGGAAACAGAGATTGCAGAGAGACTCAATGAATTCTTTGCTTCAGTATTCACTGAAGAAGACAGAGACCACATGCCCAAAACTGAGCCTATCTTCGTAGGGAGGGAAACCGAAGAATTAAGCAAGATAGAAATAACCAGGGAGGAGGTCCTTGCATGTCTTGTTAAGTTAAACACTAACAAATCACCAGGACCAGATGGCATCCATCCACAAGTTCTCAGGGAACTTAAAGATGAAATTGCTGATCTCCTAGGCAAAATATATAATATTTCCCTCAAATCAGGCTTTGTGCCTGATGACTGGAAGGTAGCGAATGTAACACCAATTTTCAAAAAAGGATCCAGGGGTGATCCAGGAAATTACCGACCTGTCAGTTTGACATGTACCCAAGGCAAAGTGATGGAAACCATCCTAAAAGAAAAAATTAATAGGCACATAGAAGAGAAGGCGCTGCTAAAGGAGAGCCAACATGGCTTTTACAAGGGCAAATCATGCCTCACTAATCTGTTGGAATTTTTTGAGAGTGTCAACAAGCATGTGGATAAGGGGGATCCAGTTGACATTATTTATCAGGACTTTCAGAAGGCTTTTGACAAGGTCCCACACCAAAGGCTCTTGAATAAACTTACCAGTCCTGGAATAAAGGGACAGGTCTTGTCCTGGATCAGCAACTGGCTAAGGGACAGGAAACAGAGGGTAGCACTCTTCATAAATGATCTAGAGGTAGGAGTAAAAAGCAAGGTAGCAAAATTTGCTGACGACACTAAATTATACAGGGTAGTGAAAACTGTGAGAGAGTGGGCAAAACAGTGGCAAATGAGCTTCAACATTAGTAAGTGCAGAGTGATGCATGTTGGGGCAAAAAAAACCAACTACATTTATAAACTGATGGGGTCTGAACTCTCTGCGACAAACCAGGAAAGGGACCTTGGGACCTTGGTGTCCTGGTGGACAACTCAATGAAGGTGTCAACAGCAGTGAAAAAAGCAAACTCAATGCTAGGGATCATTAGGAAGGGTATAGAAAATAAGTCAGCAAGTGTCATTTTGCCTCTTTATAAATCTATGGCGAGGACCCATCTGGAATACTGTGTACAGTTCTGGTCGCCATACCTCCAGAAGGATATTATGGAGTTGGAGAAAGTGCAGAGGAGGGCAACCAGAATGATTAGGGGACTGGAACACCTTCCTTACCATCTGAGGCTGCAACGGTTGGGCCTTTTCACTCTTGAACGACGGCGTCTAAGAGGTGACCTGATTGAAGTTTATAAAATCATGCACGGTGTGGACAAAGTAGATAAGGAAAAACTGTTTTCCCAATCGCACAACACTAGAACTAGGGGACACTCGAAACCTTTGGGTACTAGTTCTCAAACAAATAAGAGAAGGTACTTTTTCACCCAGAGGATTACTGGTCTATGGAACTCCCTGCCAGAAGAAGTGGTGACAGCTGTCAGTCTTGACAGCTTTAAGAAAGGATTAGGCAAGTTCATGGAGGACAAGGGTATCAATGGCTATAATTATGGATACTTAAGGACAACCTCCGGGTTGGAGAGATAGGCAGGATATCTCTCAATGCCATTTCCAGGGAATCCTAAGCAGGTGAAGGCATCTCCTTGGGAATACCCTGAAGGAAATGGTGAGCCACTGTGTGAGACAGAATGCTGGACTGGATGGGCGGTGGCCTGTTCCAACAAGGCTGTTCTTATGTTCTTATGACCTTGTTTTACAGGCTATCCAAGTGAGCTCCAGTCCCTCAAATGCTGATCTTGGTTTTTATGCAACTAACACTTTTACTTCAGTGTTTGACATGGTAGTCATGTTAGTCTGGGAAGGGATAGCAGCCAGAAACAAAATAAAAGTGAACAACAGCAACAATAAAGAAGACAACATTGTGTGACCATAAATCCTAACAAGTTGTATTTTAATCTGAGCTTTTGTGGATCAAGTCCACTTTGTCAGACATGTGTGAGATTTTTCTGATATACTTTTACTACAGTAATTGGCTTCTTTGAGGAGGAAAAGAATGTAAGGGGATGTTGTGTTCTGTAAAGCTGTGCCTTTAACAATGTACCTTAGCCATGTGTTAACAATGTAACCTTTCTGTGTGCATCATCATAACCTTCAGCTGTATCAATGTAAACCTGATAAGGGGACGCGAGCTAGTGACCACTAGATGGCAATAGCGAGCGTCCAGCTCTCATGGCTCAGATTCACCTGGTTCAGCAGCACGGGAAGATTCCCTGCCACCTCTTCACCTGGTCAAGAAGGGCATGACCTTCTAGACGTCACGCATGCAGCAACCAATAAGCTGTCGACGAGCCACATTCAAATGTATAGCCAGCTGTATATATTGAGCTACCCATCCGCCATTACCACATGTTCCTCCGGATCATCATGCAATAAACCTGTGTTAAGCCAACCCTTCGGCTGTTTCATTGTCTTTGGCCCCTTACACTAAATTGGCGACGAAGGTGGGATATGGCAGCCCACGGGACCAAGACATGCGCCGGTTTCGAAATCAGGAAACCGGGCGACTGGGAGAACTTCGAGATGGACTTCCAGGCAGCACTGATTGAGTCCGAAGTCATGGAAGAGGCAAAGAAAAGGGCCATCTTCACTAGGATGCTCGGACAAGAAACCAAAAGGACCTTGGTGGACCTGATTGCACCGAGGAGGGTGAGCGAATTCAAGGCCAAGGAACTCATGCAGATGCTGCGTGAGCACGTCCGGCCCGCCACAGCGATGTTTCCCGCTCGGAGTGTGTTCTGGAGGCGAGTCCAAGCGCCCGGGGAGACGGTCGCCGCATTCGTGGCGGCCCTGCGGCTGGCGGCCGGCCCGTGCAAATGGGAGAATGCCGAAATCACCCTCCGGGACTGTGTGCTGTGCGGCCTGAACGACGCCGAAACCCAGCGCACATTAATGAACCAAGAGCCGCCTCCCACGTTGCAGGAGGTTGTCAGAGCGGCCCAGGCCGCAGAAGCTACAAAGGCTGGGGTCCAAGAACTCCAGGACTGGCAGCCGAAGTCGAGCAAGGCAGAGACTCCGGTTCAGCCGGCCCGGCGTACTTCGAGGTCGTCCACAGAGAGCAGCGACGACGAGGACATCCGGAGGGTCCGGAAAGAGTGCCGGCGGTGCGATGGCTGTGGAGCGGCCCACGACCGCGTAAAGTGCCCGTTCCGGAAGGCCGAGTGCCACAACTGCGGCCGCCGCGGGCACATCGCCAAGGTGTGCAGGAAGAGGCGCGAGACCCGGAGGAGCTCAGCAGACCATTCTGCGGGACAAGACCGCTCAACGAGACCCAAGGACGGCGCTCAGGCCACGCGGAAGCAGGATGGCGTGGGCCGCATCTCCGACGGCAGCGAGGACAACGCCCCAGTGTTCAGCGTGTCTGCAGGACACCCCCGCTACTTTGTTGAGGTACTAGTCCAAGGGGTTCCCATTAGGATGGAAATTGACTCGGGGTCCTCATATTCAATCATTTCCCAGAGGGAGTTTTTGGGAATTGCCCCCCACAAGCGACCCAAGCTCAAAGCGTTGAGGTCCACACTACGGGACGTGCAAGGGAACAGCATTCCAGTGTTGGGGGTTGGAGAATTTCAGGTTAAATTCAAGAAGCACACCGCGTCCCTCCCCCTAGTCGTGCTAAAAGGGGGAGATTGCAGCCTCCTCGGGACTCAATGGTTCCAGCCCCTGGGTTTGTTTATTGGGGGGGTGCACGCTGTTGGGATGCACGCCGTTGGGACTGATCCAATTCAGGAGGTGTGCGAGGCGCACCCCGAAGTTTTCAAAAAAGGACTGGGGAAATTCAAGGGGCCCCCAGTGACATTCGACCTGGACCCGGAGGTCCGCCCAATTCGTCTTAAACCACGCCGGGTGCCGTTCGCACTTAAGGACAAGATAGAGGCGGAACTGGACAAATTGGTGGGCCAGGGAATCCTTGTGCCTGTTGATTCTGCGGAGTGGGAAACTCCAATTGTAACCGCACTAAAGGCCAATGGGGAGGTCCGCATATGCGCCGACTACAAGTGCACCATCAACAAGGCGATCCGCCCGAATGCATATCCGGTGCCGGTAGTCAGCCATCTGCTGGCCAGGTTACACGGGGGAAAGTGTTTCGCTAAGCTCGACTTAGCACAGGCCTACCAGCAGCTTACGGTGTCCCCTGCCGCAGCTGCTGCGCAGACCATAGTCACCCATAAGGGGGCGTTCCAGGTGACGCGCCTCCAGTTCGGCATCAATTCGGCGCCTGGAATTTTCCAGTCACTCGTGGAACGCCTCCTGAAGGGACTGGAGGGGGTGTTGCCTTATTTTGATGACGTGTTAATAACGGGGGGGAGTCGGGTTGAATTGGCCAAGAGGTT
Organism: Bradypodion pumilum; assembly: GCA_035047305.1. NCBI lineage: Eukaryota > Metazoa > Chordata > Lepidosauria > Squamata > Chamaeleonidae > Bradypodion > Bradypodion pumilum. The sequence goes on along the minus strand of JAWDJD010000011.1, from coordinate 12,097,776 downwards.
GGGGAAGGTCCTGACAATATTCGAAAAAGCGGGGCTGAGACTGCGAAAGGACAAATGCGTCTTCTTCGCAACCGAGGTTGAGTTCCTAGGGTTTTGTGTGACTCCTGAGGGAATAAAACCATCCAAGTCCAAGGTGGCAGCCATTAAGAAAGCCCCCCGCCCCACCTCCAAGCCCAAGCTGCAGTCGTTCCTAGGGCTGCTCAACTTTTACCACTCCTTCCTCCCCCGGAAGGCAGTGGTGGCTGAACCGCTACACAAACTGCTAAAGAAAGACCAGGCATGGAAGTGGGGCGATGACCAAGAAAGGGCATTTAGTGAGCTAAAAAGCCTCCTAGCGTCCGATGCCATACTGACCCACTTCAACCCCAAACGCCCGGTAGTTCTGACCTGTGATGCATCCCCGGTGGGGGTGGGGGCGGTGCTGTGCCACGTGCTGGAAAACGGAAGGGAGGCCCCGATAGCATTTTACTCCAGGTCCCTGTCCCAAGCGGAGAGAAACTATGCACAGACAGACAGGGAGGCACTAGCAATAGTTGCGGGGACGAAAAAATTTCACGTTTTTCTGTATGGCCACCCCTTCACCATTGTAACGGACCACAAGCCCTTGCTAGGCATTTTTACCGCAGATAAGCCCACCCCTCAGATCCTGTCCCCGAGGATGCTCAGGTGGGCCATTTTTCTCAACGCGTACCAGCACGCGTTGGTCTACCGGCCCGGGAAAGAGATCAGCCATGCGGACGCTCTATCAAGGTCTCCCCTCCCCCTAACGCCCAGCCAGGTGAGCAAGGGGGAGCGGGACCATCAGGTTCTTATGATAGAGGTGCTGGATTCGCCCCCCGTAATGCCCGCTGACATTGCCAAAGCAACAGAGAAGGACAAGACGTTAGCGGCAGTTAGCTCCTGGGTGCAGAAAGGGTGGCCGGCGTCCGCCCCAGCGGAGGAGTTCGCCCCAATTTTTCAGAAAGAAGCTAGAGCTGTCCCTAGAGAGGGGGTGCCTCTTGTGTGGGCAGTGGGTGGTGATTCCCACTTCCCTTCGGACGCGGGTGCTCAAACTGCTGCACGTCAGCCACCCCGGCATCGTGCGATCCAAGGCGCTCGCCCGGAGTTACTTCTGGTGGCCCCAGCTGGACGCCGACATCGAGCACATGGTCGGCACTTGTGAAAGTTGCCAGTGCTCCAGACCAGAGGAGGCCCGCCTTCCCCACAGGGAATGGGATGCGGCTAAGGGGCCGTGGTCCCGGGTGCACGTTGATTTCGCGGGCCCGTTCAGAGGCACCCTTCTCGTAGTGGACGCTTTCTCCAAGTGGTTGGAGGTCATCCCAGTCACGAGCACCTCCTCGGCCCAGACCATTAGGCATTTGCGGAGACTCTTTTCCACGTTCGGCATACCCGACACACTAATTAGCGACAACGCTAGTTGTTTCACGTCCTCCGAGTTTAGGGCATTCATGGAGATCAATGCCGTTCGGCACATCACCTCCACCCCGTTTCACCCAGCCACCAATGGCCAAGTAGAGTGCCTCGTCCGCACCACGAAGGACGCATTGCGGTGCATGGGCCCCGGGGATCTGAACCTACAAGTGTGCCAGTTTCTGCTAGGGTACAGGGTGACCCCGTTGGCGTCAGGATACTCCCCCCCAGAACTCTTAATGCGTAGGAAACTGACCACCATCCTTACTAGGCTAGACCCCACGAGGGTAGAGGACAAAGGAAGGAACATCGGGCTAGAGGCTACGAAGAGTTTCAGTGTAGGCGCCCCCGTGCATTGCAGGAACTACGCCAGCACGGGCCCAGCCTGGGTACCGGGCGTAGTTGTGGAGCAAACCGGCCCCGTGTCGTACCGCGTGGAAACCAGCACAGGGCTCCTGTGGAGGCGGCACACGGACCAGCTCCGACGCAGGGTCTCCGATAAGCAGGGCACAGACCAAGTAGAGGAAAAGTCAGCGTTAGGGTTCTCCCCCACCCGTTCAGCCCAAGGGGGAGGGAAAGGGGGCCGCGGGTCCCCACCAAGGGGGGAGGGGGATATTCTCGTAGATATCCTAGGGGATCTTTCTGAGGAGGAGGAGGAACCCAACCCCATACATATCTCGCGGAATGTCCCCACAAATGCGGATACCCCTACTAAGTTAGATTTTGATTTTCAGAACCGGGGGGGGGGGGGTTTCGGAGTGGTCCCCCACCCGTCCAAGCGAGAAGAGGGGTTTTTCGTTAGCCCCGATTGCCCCCGGTCTGCCCACAATGGAGTTCTTCCCTTCCCCTAAAGCCGCCAGACCGCGGCAAGCCACTAACGAGTCTCCCTCTCCCATTTCAGGACAAGGGACCAGGGAACAAAGAAGCAGTAGCGCCCCCGGGGGTCAGCCCTCTTCATGACCCAAACGCACATGCAACAAGCCATCTTGGCTGAGAGACTTCGTCTCATCCTAGGGGGGAGGGATGTTGTGTTCTGTAAAGCTGTGCCTTTAACAATGTACCTTAGCCATGTGTTAACAATGTAATCTTTCTGTGTGCAACATCATAACCTTCAGCTGTATCAATGTAAACCTGATAAGGGGACGCGAGCTAGTGACCACTAGATGGCAATAGCGAGCGTCCAGCTCTCATGGCTCAGATTCACCTGGTTCAGCAGCGCGGGAAGATTCCCCGCCACCTCTTCACCTGGTCAAGAAGGGCGTGACCTTCTAGACGTCACGCAGGCAGCAACCAATAAGCTGTCGACGAGCCACATTCAAATGTATAGCCAGCTGTATATATTGAGCTACCCATCCGCCATTACCACATGTTCCTCCGGATCATCATGCAATAAACCTGTGTTAAGCCAACCCTTCGGCTGTTTCATTGTCTTTGGCCCCTTACACTAAAGGGCTGATGATTTTGGTACCAGAAAATGATATTTCCCTTTAGTCTTTTTCTCCAGCTGCCTTCTGCCTTTCCCGGTATTATTGTCCTTTCCTAAAAGCCTTGCCTTCTCATGCTGTACCCAAAGTAGGATGGCCGCAGCTTCATCATTTTTGCCTCCAGAGATTTGTGTGAATGTTAAAATTAACTGGATAGCTCCTAAAATTGAACCTCTAATTTTAATTACAGAACAGTTACAGGATGCCATGCTTTGATTCCTCAAACAACTGTACATCACTTGATATTCAACAAGGAATCTTCAGTTTTGAAGTAGAACTGCAAAAGAATAGAAGGGGTACCTTTCATCAAACAAAAAGTGACAGGTGGCCAAGCCCTTTTTTGGGGTTCAGTCTTTAGTCCACACACACACCCCTTAGAGGTTCAGTCCTTTATCTGTTGTACCCCTGTTTTGTGGGTGCAGTCTGGGGTCCCCATTTTAGGGGTGCAGTTGTTATCCCAGCTTCCAGGGGTTTTGGGGTGCAACCCTAAATCTGTTTGTTTGATGGGATAGGGCATGTAGCAGCAGTTAAGGGTTTTGTTTTATATATTTTATTTATTAATTTGAAAGACAGACAGACAATCAAAAAGAATTAGTCAGGGGGCTCCTCGTGGGATTATCTGACCCTTGTGCTTGGAGCTGACTGAGACTGACTGAGCTCCCAAAGCTGTGAAAAGCTCTCTTAAAGAGCTTCTAAGGCCCCTCCCACCTCCACAATGATTGGTTAGTGGTTTTAAGGCTACATCCTCCACCCAGGGGCCAATGCTGATTGGTTAGGCCACACTCCTCCCACAAGGGTGGTGCTTTCCCAATTGGTGAGCTTGCCCCCACCCTGTGGATGTATCAACAAGCATTATAGACATGTGGGGAATTGCCCATCGCTATATGAAGTGCCCACACAGGGTTGCTGCACTCTATCTCTGATCTGCAATGGGTATCATCTCTTCAACCAAGGAATCTTCAGCCATGGAATTTTATGGAGACATGACAACATTGAGTCAACTCCTGGAACATGGGGATAGAATAGATGCTGGCCCAGTGCAAGTTGGAGTAAGACCTAAAGCAAAAACCATAAAGAGAAGATGTTTAAAACATGAAGCGGTTGTTGAAAGTCTGCATGACATGTATGAAACTGTCACAAAGATGATCATTGAAAGGCAGGTTTATGGTTCCCTTGAAAATTTCAGACTTGAGATGGAAAAATGGATTGCTGACAGTCAGCCCTGTGGTCTTCAGCAAATGGAATCCCCTCTTAAAGACAGCAGCTATGAAGCAGAGATCTCAACCAGCAATGGTGAAGAACCAAGCAGTGGTGATGAAGATATCCTAAAAGAAGCAATATGTCCCCTAAGCAGTGAATCAGAGGAAGAGAAGAACATTTGTTCGTTCATTCGTTTCCACTTGTATGCTGCCCACTCGCAATGCGACTCAGGGTGGCTAACAAAGTACAGTGATACCTCATACAATGTCCAAACTTGGTTCCACAAGTTTGGACTTTATACAGATTTGGACTTTGTATGAGGCATGCAAAATCCTAGCCGCAATGCCTCTTACAACATTGTTTCCATAGAGATACATTGTACTGTAACAGTACAGACTTCAGGGCAAAGTCAAGGAAACAGACAGGAAACTGTTGTAAGAATACGATGTTGTATGAAGCGGACTTTGTATGAGGTATTACTGTATCACAAAGTATCACAGAATATCACAAAATATCAAATAAACATGAAAAGCACAATAAATCCTGATAAATAAATACAAGCAATAGAACAACAAATAAATCACGTAAACCACAGAGAACATTTATGAAGAAATGAACCTGATCACTCTGTTTCCGATAAAAGCAAAGCAGAGGGGAAAGAAGAAGCTATGTACTATACTGTATTGAGGAAAAGAAGAAGCTGCCTATGTAGAGTTGTATTCCAGGAAAGAAGATGTATGTACCGCTTTATTCCAGTACCCCTGTAAGTAAGTATAGGATTGAGGTGCAAGAGTGGGGGTGTGATTAAAAATAAAGACACTTTCATTTGATATATACTAACACGGCTGTCATTTCTTATGCTTTTGACAGAGAAAGAATGAAGGGTAAACCAGGATAGAGGTTGACACTTCAGATTCAAGTGGCTGTTGTTGTTGTTGTTTGTTTGTTTGTTTGTTTGTTGTGTGTGTGTGTGTGTGTGTGTGTGTGTGTGTGTGTGTGTGTGTGTGTGTGTGTGAAATACAGCTCTTTTAGTTTTTGGGGTCTGAACACAACTTGGAGGGGAACAACGGGGACTTATATACACATTTAACTTGATACAAAACAGCGGGAACAAGGATTATTGGATGATTTGAATGTGTTACAAGAGTATATACATTTGACAGCTATTCTGCGCGCTTCTTGGAGTTTGAATTCTGCGCGCTTGAAGTCTCGCAATATTACACGAGCTGCCGAGACCAGCGGCTGTCAAACAGCGCGGCTGTTTGACATGTAATTTACAAGGCTTCTGCTGAGGCAGAGTGGCCATTTGAAGTGCAATTTACAGTAGTTATTCATACATAACATTCCTCCCCCCCCCCAGGTATGGACAAAGTCCCTTAACCAGGATGGTGGTCGGGTCTTTCTTTTTGGCCGGACACTTGGTTGAGCTGGCTCAGTGGCCGTAGGATTGGTGGTGTTGCTGGAGTGAGAGATTGACTAGTAGGAGAGGTCATTTGATAACTTAAATCATAGGCCCGTTTGTCATTGGGAGGAGCAGGGGATCGCTCTAAATCAAATTGTAATTGTGGAGGTGAAAACGATAACTGAGAGTCCCTTCTTTGCTTTCCATGAGTGGAGGGGGACTCAAAAGAACAATGTTTATTGTTAACTTGGGTTTCCAGCATTTTGGGATAAAACAATTCAGGGACACATTCACACCCCCATATGTCTTTAGCCTGAATGGGGGAGCATTCTGCAAGACCTCCCTGTTTCCCAAAAATCACAGCAATCCCTGGAACTCTCTGTTGGGTTCCAGACTATCTAGCTGCTGGCTATTACCTCTGCCCTCTTGGGTTACACGGATAGGGGCAAACCCTAACATTGAATTTCTGTGCTTGTCCTGTGGGTCCAACACTTGGGGTCTCAGCTGGTCCACATGCCATCTCCAGATTAGACCATTGGCTCTTTCTACTCTGTAAGAAACAGGACCAGTTTGGTCTAGCACAAAACCTGGGACCCATGTGGGACCGCCAGCCGCATAGTTATGGCAATGGACAGGGTCCCCAGCCGAAAAATCTTTTTGGTGTTGGATCCCTATATTAGCACCATTATCCTCCACCCTAGAGGGATCCAACCTATCCAGCAAGGACGTGAGCTTCCTTCGCTGGAGTAATTTGGCAGGAATAGCCCAGAGGCAAGGGGGGTCACCCTGTATGTGAGGAGAAATTGACAGATTTGTAAGTGCAGATTTCCTTCCCCCATATGCCGCAACGCATCTTTAGTGGTGCACACCTGCCGCTCCACCTGGCCATTTGTGGCAGGGTGGAAGGGAGCGGCTGTGATGTACCTAATAGCATTCCATTCCATGAAGGATTGGAATTCAGCAGATGTGAATGTGGACGCGTTGTTGGACACCAGAACATCTGGAAGGCCGAATGTGGCAAACAGCCTATGTAAGTGCATGATCATAGTGGATGAAGTGGTGCTGGACACCCGTATTACTTCAAGCCACTTAGAATAGGAGTCTACTACCAGCAGAAACACAGCACCCTGGAATGGTCTTGCAAAATCAATGTGGATCCTAGATCACAGCCCCCTGGCAGAATCCCATTCCCGGGAGGGAAGGTGCAATTGCTCGGGGTGAGAACATTGGCAGCTGGCACAGGTGCCAACCGTTTGTTCAATATCTTGGTCCAGTATGGACCATCAAAAATAACTGCAGGCAAGTGCTTTTGAACAGACGATCCCTGGGTGACTGGTATGGAACAACTACAATACCTTGTGGTGGAGAGTAACAGGGATGACCACCCACTGGCCCCACAATAGACAGCCCCGCTCAATTGACAATTCCAAACATTTTGGTGAAAAGTTTTAAATTCCTCAGCAGGAGGAATGGTGGGCCAGCCCTTCTGAACCCAAGAAACCACTCTAGACAGAACCCTGTCCCTGGCTGTGGCCTTAGTGATGTCTGACGGAACAACTGGAGGCGAGTCGAGAGCTTCAATCATTAGGACCTGGTGATCATGTTCGATCTCGCAATCCATCTCCCCGAGCTCGGGCAGGGGTGAACACGAAAGAGCATCAGCGTGGCTGATATCTTTGCCAGGTCGGTGCACTAAAGTAAAATGGTACGCGTTTAGGAAAATTGCCCATCGCAACATCCGAGGAGACAGGACCTGCGGAGTTGGTTTTCCATTCACAAAAATGCCAAGTAGGGGCTTGTGGTCAATCATGATAGTAAATGGCCTCCCGTAGAGGTAATCGTGGAATTTCTTTGTGCCTGCCACAATAGCCAGTGCCTCCCTGTTAGTTTGGGCATAGTTTCTCTCAGGTTTAGGGAGAGCGTGAGTAGAACGCTATGGGGGCTTCCCTCCCATCATCTAACACATGTCACAGTACAGCCCCAACCCCCACAGGGGATGCATCACATACCAATTCGACCTGCTTTTTTGAGACGAAATGCATTAGCACTGCATCTGAAGTTAACAGTTTCTTAAGTTCCTGAAACACTTTCTCTTGGCCCTGGCCCCAGTGCCAAACAGTGTCCTTTTTAAGGAAGCAGCGCAGCGGTTCAGCAATTGAGGCCTTGCGGTGGAGGAATGCATGATAGAAATTGAGCAAACCTAAGAAGGATTGCAGTTCTGAATTACAGGTTGGCTTGGGTGCATTCCACATGGCCGATACCTTTGAATCAGAAGGCATAATGCCCTGGGGAGTGATTCTGTATCCCAGGAACTCAACCTCATTAGCCATAAACACACATTTGTCTTTGCGGAGACGCAATCCTGCCCTCACAAAACAGGTTAACACTCTATCAAACCTGGCCGCTAGTTTGACATCGTCCTTAGCTGTGATCAGGATGTCATCGAAATATGGCAGAACCCCTGGCAACCCTTTTAGTAAATCCTCAACCAAAGACTGAAAAATCCCGGGGGCTGCATTCACCCTGAATTGCAGCCTGGTAACCTTGAATGCTCCCTTGTGCATTACAATAGTCTGTGCCACAGCAGCAGTGGGTGTCACTGACAGTTGTTGGTATGCTTGGGCAAGATCAAGTTTCGCAAAACAGTTTTCTCTGTGCAAGGAGGCAAGTAGGTGGCTGACAACTGGTACAGGATATGCATTTGGCTGTATGGCTTTATTAATAGTACATTTGTAGTCCACGCATATCCTGACCTCCCCATTGATTTTAAGTGCCATGATGATCGAGGTCTCCCACTCAGCAGAGTTGCGTATGGGGCAAATAGTTGGATCAAGTTCAAAATCAACAGGGGGACCCACATATGTCCCGAGCCCCTTCCTGAAGACCTCAGGATGTGCGGCACACACCTCCCGCACTGGATCCGCAGTGACTGCATTGATGCTAGATAACCAGATGCCCAGGGGTTCAAACCATTGTACCCCTAACAGACTGTTGGTCCCCTGCTTGAGTATGACTAGGGGCAGTTGCATGCAAATACCTTTAAAATGCACAGTAAAGGCTCCCACCCCAGGACCAGAATCTGGCACCCTGGACATCTCTTAGTGACGTTTTGAACACCTTCAGCTTGGGGCGAGATGCACGGGGAATCCGGAGGAACATTTTTTTGAGGGATGATGGAGAAGGAAGTACCTGAGTTGACCTCCATCCGGAACGGCACGTCCTGCAGCTTGAGATCGACGTAGAACTGGTTGCTTACACTGGACACCTGGCTCTGGTCTGGTGAACCTGATGAGACCTTGGCGATGGACAACTCCCTCTGCTTTCTGCGCTTGGCCTCTGGCGTTGGGGCCCGTTTCCTGCACTGGCAGCACACTTTGGTGATGTGGCCCTTCCATCTGCAGTTGTGGCACTCTGCGTTCCAGAAGAGGCACCGTAGCCTATCATCCCGACCTCCACACCCATCACACTTTTGGCGAGGCTTCTTGTTGCAATCGCCATGTTGCTCCCGATGCTTGTGGTGGAGACCTTGCCTTTGTCATCGCTGGACCCGGACGATGAGGTTGAAATGGTGGATTCAGAGGATGCTGAGGACAAACAGTGGTGAGCCTGGACAGATGATTCTGCAGCTCCCGTAGATGTGTGGCAGTGACGGAACATCTTCACCCTGGACCGTGCGGCCTCAGATGCTAGTGCCTCATCCAGCACAGACTTGAAGATCAGCGTCTTTTGAGCCATGAGGCGATGTTGGGCATCTTCGTCCCTCATGCTGACCAGCAGACGGTCATGGAGCAGTTCTTAAAGATTGTACCATTTGCATGGGGCAGCAGCGAGTTGTAGGGTGGCGGCATGGTCTGCCACAGACTCCCCAGGACGTTGCTCTCTGCGGTGGAACGCCACCCAGGCTGGGAAGATTGACAGTTCGGGCTGGAGGTGCCTCCTGAGAGCTGCAATGATTTCAGCGAGTGGCACTTCATTGACATCCCAAGGGAGGATGAAGTGGATCATCAGCTCCAGCGTCTCGGGTTCGCACTGGGACAGGAAGCAGGAGCGCATCTGGCTTTCATCCTTGATCTTCTGGGCCATCATGGCATGGCGCAACTGGCACTCATAGAGTGCCCACTTGTCAGGATGAGCCACATCGAAGGGACTGATGTTTCCTTGCGAAGACGCCATCCCACCATCATCGCCAATTTGGTGTTCAGAAACTGGAGGTGACAACCAGTGTAGTGAAATACAGCTCTTTTATTTCTGGGGTCTGAACACAACTTGGAGGGGAACAACGGGGACTTATATACACATTTAACTTGATACAAAACAGTGGGAACAAAGATTATTGGATGATTTGAACGTATGTTACAAGAGTATATACATCTGACACCTATACTGCATGCTTCTCAGAGTTTGAATTGTGCGCACTTGAAGTCTCGCGATATTACACAAGCTGCTGCGATCAGTGGCTGTCAAACAGTGTGGCTGTTTGACATGTAATTTACAAGGCTTCTGTTGAGGCAGAGTGGCCGTCTGAAGTGCAATTTACAGTAGTTATTCATACATAACAGTGTGTAAACCTCTATCCTGGTGATGGGTATTCCCCACATGTCTATAACGCTTGTTGATACATCCACAGGGTGGGGGCAAGCTCCCCAATCCAGAAAACCCCAACACACACACCCCATAAGCACCACCCCTGTGGGAGGAGTGTGGCCTAACCAATCAGCATTGGCCCCTGGGTGGAGGGTGTGGTCTTAAAAGCACTAACCAATCATTGTGGAGGTGGGAGGGGCCTTAGAAGCTCTTTAAGAGAGCTTTTCACAGCTGTGGGAGGAGCTCAGTCAGTCAGTTCCAAGCTGATGAAAGGTACCCCCGCTATTTATCTAACAGTGTCAGTGACCACGTCTATAAGACCATAATGTTAGTAAGGAGGTAGAACCTTTTCCAGCAGCAATTTATGGTGGACAATGTCCTATGCTGCAATTAGGTTAACAAATGATATAAAGGACCATATTGCTACTGCAAAGCACAGAAATGTTCTTCATCATCCAATAAGCAACTAACAGATTTTTTCACAACAAATAAATCTGAAGAAAGGAAAGTAGCACACCTTGATAATATCTTCAAGGCTGCAGCAGTCCATTGCAGTCATGGTATTAAATCCTGCATGTCTCATTTCATATGTGCTACAGAAAATGGTTCCGTGATCATAGTGTGTGAGCCACTTCATGGCAAGCTAGGATCCACCTTAAACAAATGTATGCCAGTGGCATTTCCCCTGCTTCAGGAAAAAATGCATCCCCAGATACAAGTTGCAGCTGCCACTGATGAGTTATCTATTCTTCAAGCATTTTCCTTTTCAATGCTACTTTGTCTGTTAATTGTTTTAAAATCCTATACATGCAGCACATCATACCTTGATGCTCCATTTCTTTAGGCTATGTGCTTCAGCCTAAATGTGTTCTGAATGGTAATTTCAGTTTCTCTTTCCTCCAACAATATATGTCAAGGCATAAGAACACTGGGCGGTTGAGTCTCTTACTTGCTTGCTCTCTATCAGCAGCCAATTACTTCCACCTGAATTAAAGATGTATGTGATTTTTCAGGAATGCTGATCTCATAACCTACTGCCAAGGTAGCTTTGCTGTGAGATAGCATGTTGCTTAGCCACCAATTTTACTCCAAACCTATATGTCCTTTCAATCATTCAGTCAACCCACCCACCCCTATCTTCCAAGGCATCTCTGAATGTTGAAATTGCTATGATAAAGGATCTTACACAGCAAAATATCAGAATTTAATCTGCCCAAAATGCTTATGTGCAGTTTTAGAGTAATTCAAAAAGCTAAAAAAACCATGCAGATGAAACAGACTGTGGAATAGGACAAGATTTGGCATATGTCAAGTTAATTAGCATACTTGTCCTTGCAGAAATATAAATTGTCCTCTTTCTGCTGGCTGGTTTCAAGGACTCTTGGTAAGAGGCAATTCTGAATCCATTTGTGGTGTTCAAAAGTCAATTCTAGAGAACCAAATAAACATCCAGTACAAATAATCAACAAGGAAATAAAAGAGCACAGTGCTAGGAAATCTAGCAATTGGTACATCTGAATTCAACAGATTCCAGATGGCTGAAAAAAAACAACCTGCTCAAAGATCACAGTATCTCTATTTTTCATGGGCCTCACAGAAATAGATTTGACTTTGGACAGCCACATATATGGCAGCTGCGGAAGACAAATATGCTGTAAACATGTCTTTGGTTTAATAAAATAAGTGCTGTTGGGGAATTAAATAGTAAGTCAATAAAGTTCCAGAAAGTGAAAGGCAGAGAGAAAAGCAATGCATTGAATCTTCTTCTATTTCTTCTTTGGTTTTTCTTTCACTCCATCGAGTGTTGAGGGAAATATAAGCTTCTTGCTTTGGCACTTCTAGCAGCCTCCACCAGCTTTATTTGGTGTTTCATTGATGTTGTCTCTCTACTTTCTGAGGACTGCGGTGGCTTAGTGGTTAAGATGCTGAACTTGATGAATGGAAGGTTGGCATGTCAGCAGTTCGAGGTTCTATTTCTTTCCCAGCTCCTGCCAACCTAGCAGTTCAAAAGCAAGAAATTGCAAGTAGATCAATAGGTACCACTTTGGTGGGAAGTAGGGTTGCCATACATCCTGAAAAACTGGGATTGTCCTGGATTCAAGGTTTGAAAAATTGTCCCAGCCAGTTCAATAAAAATCATGTTAAAGTCCTGGATTTTTAAAACTGTAAGATGAGGGGAGTGAGGAACCCCTCCCATTTGGAAAGGAGCAGGACAGAACTGTGGGGAAAAAAACAAGAACACAGGTGGCTGGACAAGGGAGTGATTTTTCTCTCTCTCTCTAGCCCGCAAGCTTATCTAAGCAGTTGCCAGATGGGAGGGGGGAATAGCCTTCACAAGGCAGGAGTAAAAAAATGTATGGCTGAAAGTTACCCCAGAGAGGTCAACACAAAGACATCAGGCCATTGTTGTGAAGGCCAGGATTGGGTAGAATTTTGATTGACACAAAGGGGTGATGGAACTGATATAAAATGGTGAAGCATATTATTGACACAGAGGAGAAGGTGGAGGGAAAGTTGAGGGTGTTTTTGTCAGAGTCAGTATAGAATTGTAAGGAAAGAGGCCCAGTTGGCCTTAGGTTTTGTTTGTGAGCACTGCATTAAAAGCATTAAGACTGCAACAAAGACTGTGTAAGTGTCCTCCTTGAAGTGGGAGAAGTAAAAGCTGAGGAATGGGTGAAGAGGCTATATGGAAAAGCTACCAGCCTAGTTATGTAAGATTTTAAATGGTGGCAGTGTCGTGATGCCAGCCAATGAGAAGACTGGAAGTGTGAGGAGAGAACCGATGTCCAAGGAAGTGGAGGTGTGAATGATTGCCCTGTTACCTAGTGAGTGATGAAGGGAAGGCATGCTAAATGAGGAAGTGCTGGAGGAATTGCCTGGAGTGCAAGGTCCGTGTCCCGAGGGAATCATAAATCGCCTGCTGTCTTGAGAGCAGAGGTTGTCAAGTCTATCTTCAAAAGTAGTCTGTTGATTTGCAGTGAACAGTGAGTTAAAATTGTTTTTCTAAGTAAGGGAGGGAATGAGTAGTGAATGGAATTCCCAGAGGATCTGCAAGAATTGGCAGATATCTTCATGGCAGAGAGTACCCCAGTCGACAGAAGGAGGAGGCATGCAGGGGATCTTCTGTCAGAATCAGCCCTCCCAGTAATAGAAGAGATAAGAAGGAAAGCTGGTTGGCCTGTTGTCTTAACAGACAATTCCGAAATGGAGACAAAAGAAGGAGGTGCCAGTCCAGCTGATCCTCAAGAGGCTTCGGGGATCAAGGAGGCATTGGAACACTTGATCCGGGTTCAAATTGAGTTTTTGAAAGCACAGGAGGGAAGGCGTGGGCCCCCTGAGTTCCTGCATCAAGTGGACAGATCAAGACTTCCATTGCAGCAGGAGAAACAGGAACTATGGCCTTTCCTAAATCACTTTGAGGCTGTTTGCAAGGACAATGAAATTGTGATTTGGATGTGGCCAAGACTGCTGGTAAGCCAGACCACTGAACCCTATGCTTCCTTTCTGGCTACTTTAGATCCTGGCTTGTCGTGGGCCGAGGTAAAAGCTCACCTTCGAACCCAGTATGCTTGTACAGCTGATGCAGCACAGGCTCAGTTTCGGGCTTGTAAGAAGGCAAGAACAGAGTCATATATGGAGTTCCTACTCAGCATTTCCAGGAAGTTTGCTTTGGTGGCTGGAGGCAGCCTGTGTGAGGACTTTTGAACAATTACGCCAGCTTTGCCTAAGTTTAGTGTAAGGGACCAAAGACAATGAAACAGCCGAAGGGTTGGCTTAACACAGGTTTATTGCATGATGATCCGGAGGAACATGTGGTAATGGCGGATGGGTAGCTCAATATATACAGCTGGCTATACATTTGAATGTGGCTCATCGACAGATTATTGGTTGCTGCCTACGTGACGTCTAGACGGTCACGCCCTTCTTGACCAGGTGAAGAGGTGGCGGGGAATCTTCCCGCGCTGCTGAACCAGGTGAATCTGAGCCATGAGAGCTGGACGCTCGCTATTGCCATCTAGTGGTCACTAGCTCGCGTCCCCTTATCAGGTTTACATTGATACAGCTGAAGGTTATAATGTTGCACACAGAAAGGTTACATTGTTAACACATGGCTAAGGTACATTGTTAAAGGCACAGCTTTACAGAACACAACATCCCTCCCTCCTAGGATGAGACGAAGTCTCTCAGCCAAGATGGCTTGTTGCATGTGCGTTTGGGCCGTGAAGAGGGCTGGCCCCCCGGGGGCGCTACTGCTTCTTTGTTCCCTGGTCCCTTGTCCTGAAATGGGAGAGGGAGATTCGTTAGTGGCTTGCCGCGGTCTGGCGGCCTTAGGGGAAGGGAAGAACTCCATTGTGGGCAGACCGGGGGCAATCGGGGCTAACGAAAAACCCCTCTTCTCGCTTGGACGGGTGGGGGACCACTCCGCAAAAAAACCCCGGTTCTGAAAATCAAAATTTAACTTAGTAGGGGTATCCGCATTTGTGGGGACATTCCGCGAGATATGTATGGGGTCGGTTTCCTCCTCTTCCTCAGAACGATCCCCTAGGATATCTACGAGAACATCCTCCTCCCCCCTTGGTGGGGACCCGCGGCCCCCTTTCCCTCCCCCTTGGGCTGAACGGGTGGGGGAGAACCCTAACGCTGATTTTTCCTCTGTTTGGTCTGTGCCCTGCTCATCGGAGACCCTGCATCGGAGCTGGTCCGCGTGCCGCCTCCACAGGAGCCCTGTGCTGGTTTCCATGCGGTACGACACGGGGCCGGTTTGCTCCACAACTACGCCCGGTACCCAGGCTGGGCCCGTGCTGGCGTAATTCCTGCAATGCACGGGGGTGCCTACACTGAAACTCTTTGTGGCCTCTAGCCCGATGTTCCTTCCTTTGTCCTCTACCCTCGTGGGGTCTAGCCTAGTAAGGATGGTGGTCAGTTTCCTACGCATTAAGAGCTCTGCGGGGGAGTATCCTGACGCCAACGGGGTCACCCTGTACCCTAGCAGAAACTGGCACACTTGTAGGTTCAGATCCCCGGGGCCCATGCGCCGCAACGCATCCTTCGTGGTGCGGACGAGGCGCTCTACATGGCCATTGGTGGCTGGGTGAAACGGGGCGGAGGTGATGTGCCGAACGGCGTTAATCTCCATGAATGCCCTAAACTCGGAGGACGTGAAACAACTAGCGTTGTTTGCTAATTAATGTGTCGGGTATGCCGAACGTGGAAAAGAGCCTCCGCAAATGCCTAATGGTCTGGGCCGAGGAGGTGCTCGTGACTGGGATAACCTCCAACCACTTGGAGAAAGCGTCCACTACAAAAAGGAACAGGGTGCCTCTGAACGGGCCCGCGAAATCAACGTGCACCCAGGACCACGGCCCCTTAGCCATGTCCCATTCCCTGTGGGGAAGGCGGGCCTCCTCTGGTCTGGAGCATTGGCAACTTTCACAAGTGCCGACCATGTGCTCGATGTCGGCGTCCAGCTGAGGCCACCAGAAGTAACTCCGGGCCAGCGCCTTGGATTGCACGATGCCGGGGTGGCTGACGTGCAGCAGTTTGAGCACCCGCGGCCGAAGGGAAGTGGGAATCACCACCCGCTGCCCCCACAAGAGGCACCCCCTCTCTAGGGACAGCTCCAGCCTTTTCCTGAAAAATGGGGCGAACTCCTCCGCTGGGGAGGACGCCGGCCACCCTTTCTGCACCCAGGAGCTAACTGCTGCTAACGTCTTGTCCTTCTCTGTCGCTTTGGCAATGTCAGCGGGCATTACGGGGGGTGAATCCAGCACCTCTATCATAAGAACTTGATGGTCCCGCTCCCCCTTGCTCACCTGGCTGGGCGTTAGGTGGAGGGGAGACCTTGATAGGGCGTCCGCATGGCTGATCTCTTTCCCGGGCCGGTAGACCAACGCGTGCTGGTACGCGTTGAGAAAAATGGCCCACCTGAGCATCCTCGGGGACAGGATCTGTGGGGTGGGCTTATCTGCGGTAAAGATGCCTAGCAGGGGCTTGTGGTCCGTTACAATGGTGAAGGGGCGGCCATACAGAAAATCGTGAAATTTTTTCGTCCCCGCAACTATAGCTAGTGCCTCCCTGTCTGTCTGTGCGTAGTTTCTCTCCGCTTGGGACAGGGACCTGGAGTAAAATGCTATCGGGGCCTCCCTTCCGTTTTCCAGCACGTGGCACAGCACCGCCCCCACCCCCACCGGGGATGCATCACAGGTCAGAACTACCGGGCGTTTGGGGTTGAAGTGGGTCAGTATGGCATCGGATGCTAGGAGGCTTTTTAGCTCACTGAATGCCCTTTCTTGGTCATCGCCCCACTTCCATGCCTGGTCTTTCTTTAGCAGTTTGTGTAGCGGTTCAGCCACCGCTGCCTTCCGGGGGAGGAAGGAGTGGTAAAAGTTGAGCAGCCCTAGGAACGACTGCAGCTCGGGCTTGGAGGTGGGGCGGGGGGCTTTCTTAATGGCTGCCACCTTGGACTTGGATGGTTTTATTCCATCAGGAGTCACACAAAACCCTAGGAACTCAACCTCGGTTGCGAAGAAGACGCATTTGTCCTTTCGCAGTCTCAGCCCCGCTTTTTCGAATATTGTCAGGACCTTCCCCAACCTCTTGGCCAATTCAACCCGACTCCCCCCGTTATTAATACGTCATCAAAATAAGGCAACACCCCCTCCAGTCCCTTCAGGAGGCGTTCCACGAGTGACTGGAAAATTCCAGGCGCCGAATTCACGCCGAACTGGAGGCGCGTCACCTGGAATGCCCCCTTATGGGTGACTATGGTCTGCGCAGCAGCTGCGGCAGGGGACACCGTAAGCTGCTGGTAGGCCTGTGCTAAGTCGAGCTTAGCAAAACACTTTCCCCCGTGTAACCTGGCCAGCAGATGGCTGACTACCGGCACCGGATATGCATTCGGGCGGATCGCCTTGTTGATGGTGCACTTGTAGTCGGCGCATATGCGGACCTCCCCATTGGCCTTTAGTGCGGTTACAATTGGAGTTTCCCACTCCGCAGAATCAACAGGCACAAGGATTCCCTGGCCCACCAATTTGTCCAGTTCCGCCTCTATCTTGTCCTTAAGTGCGAACGGCACCCGGCGTGGTTTAAGACGAATTGGGCGGACCTCCGGGTCCAGGTCGAATGTCACTGGGGGCCCCTTGAATTTCCCCAGTCCTTTTTTGAAAACTTCGGGGTGCGCCTCGCACACCTCCTGAATTGGATCAGTCCCAACGGCGTGCATCCCAACGGCGTGCACCCCCCCCCCCCAATAAACAAACCCAGGGGCTGGAACCATTGAGTACCGAGGAGGCTGCAATCTCCCCCTTTAAGCACGACTAGGGGGAGGGACGCGGCGTGCTTCTTGAATTTAACCTGAAATTCTCCAACCCCCAACACTGGAATGCTGTTCCCTTGCACATCCCGTAGTGTGGACCTCAACGCTTTGAGCTTGGGTCGCTTGTGGGGGGCAATTCCCAAAAACTCCCTCTGGGAAATGATTGAATATGAGGACCCCGAGTCAATTTCCATCCTAATGGGAACCCCTTGGACTAGTACCTCAACAAAGTAGCGGGGGTGTCCTGCAGACACGCTGAACACTGGGGCGTCGTCCTCGCTGCCGTCGGAGATGCGGCCCACGCCGTCCTGCTTCCGCGTGGCCTGAGCGCCGTCCTTGGGTCTCGTTGAGCGGTCTTGTCCCGCGGAACGGTCTGCTGAGCTCCTCCGGGTCTCGCGCCTCTTCCTGCACACCTTGGCGATGTGCCCGCGGCGGCCGCAGTTGTGGCACTCGGCCTTCCGAAACGGGCACTTTACGCGGTCGTGGGCCGCTCCACAGCCGTCGCACCGCCGGCTCTCTTTCCGGACCCTCCGGACGTCCTCGTCGTCGCTGCTCTCTGTGGACGACCTCGAAGTTCGCCGGGCCGCCTGTACCAGAGTCTCTGCCTTGCTCGACTTCGGCCGCCAGTCCTGGAGTTCTTGGACGCCAGCCTTTGTAGCTTCTGCGGCCTGGGCCGCTCTGACGACCTCCTGCAACGTGGGAGGCGGCTCTTGGTTCATTAATGTGCGCTGGGTTTCGGCGTCGTTCAGGCCGCACAGCACACAGTCCCGGAGGGTGATTTCGGCATTCTCCCATTTGCACGGGCCGGCCGCCAGCCGCAGGGCCGCCACGAATGCGGCGACCGTCTCCCCGGGCGCTTGGACTCGCCTCCAGAACGCACTCCGAGCGGGAAACATCGCCGTGGCGGACCGGACATGCTCACGCAGCATCTGCATGAGTTCCTTGGCCTTGAATTCGCTCACCCTCCTTGGTGCAATCAGGTCCACCAAGGTCCTTTTGGTTTCTTGTCCGAGCATCCTGGTGAAGATGGCCCTTTTCTTTGCCTCTTCCGTGACTTCGGACTCAATTAGTGCTGCCTGGAAGTCCATCTCGAAGATCTCCCAGTCGCCCGGTTTCCTGATTTCGAAACCAGCGCATGTCTTGGTCCCGTGGGCTGCCATATCCCACCTTCGTCGCCAATTTAGTGTAAGGGACCAAAGACAATGAAACAGCCGAAGGGTTGGCTTAACACAGGTTTATTGCATGATGATCCGGAGGAACATGTGGTAATGGCGGATGGGTAGCTCAATATATACAGCTGGCTATACATTTGAATGTGGCTCGTCGACAGATTATTGGTTGCTGCCTGCGTGACGTCTAGACGGTCACACCCTTCTTGACCAGGTGAAGAGGTGGCGGGGAATCTTCCCGCGCTGCTGAACCAGGTGAATCTGAGCCATGAGAGCTGGACGCTCGCTATTGCCATCTAGTGGTCACTAGCTCGCGTCCCCTTATCAGGTTTACATTGATACAGCTGAAGGTTATAATGTTGCACACAGAAAGGTTACATTGTTAACACATGGCTAAGGTACATTGTTAAAGGCACAGCTTTACAGAACACAACACTAAGAGAATACTTAATGGCCAAGACCCCAGTGTCTATTACAAGGATCTTGTTGCAGTATGGGGAGCTGCCTGTGGCTGAACTGGCAAGAATGGCAGACAACCTACAGGTAGCAGAAAACGCTCACATCAAGGGAGCAGAGGCAAGGTCTCCTAGAAGGAGTTCTCCAGAGTGGCATGCTGGCTTTCATCAAGAGGGCGTGCAGGCTGGTTCATGAGAGACTCAAAAGACATTTTGCCCTTCTACCCCCAAAACCCCTGCTAGCAGTCAAGTGGCTATGCCTGTGCGGGCAGGACTGAAATGCTTTAACTGCCAGCAGGAGGGCCACACACAAAGATTTTGTCCAAAGCTTAGAGGTTCCTTGGTACAGTCTCCAATGCCAACCCCAAAGATAAAGTGGGCACAGGCTTCCCTGGAGGCTGAAGGGGAAGGGGCTCTCAGGGAATTAGAGAAGAACTGGCAACAGAGAGAGGAAGTGGTGAAAATAGTAAATCCCAGAAAAAGGGGAAAGCTTTCCTATCAGTGCCTAGAAAGATACAGGAGCTGACCTGAGTTCAATAAATAAATATTATTTGTTTTGTAACATGATATTTTGAATGCAAAATATTTTGAAATATTATAATATCACCCTTTGTCTGATTTCTATATTCTTAAATAAAGTTACTTAAAACTTCCAATGTCCCTTGACTCAGGTGAAGCCGGAAAGTTAATGGGCAATAAGCCAGGTGGGATGTTAATTTGTCTGTCCTGACTGCCCAAGAGCTATTGTTAAATTTGAAGCTCAGAGTGGCATTAAAGTGATTTCTTTTAAATATAGGTAACTTTTATGAAAACCTGGCTCTCTGTGTGCATGATTATTAACACTGAATGTTATATCTTATCATTTCAAGGAACAGTGCTGATAAATTCTGATAAAAGCATATATATCAATGACCATACCCTGTGCTCTCAAGGAATTGTTGTCAAAGAAGGAGTCAACTACTATCATCCAGATATGGACAATTTGTTGCCATGGTTGCTTCTTATCCAGCCTTTTGTTTTACTCAAATCTCTAATTGTAACACTTGTAATAGCTATTTGTCTGCTACATGAAAAATAATTGTAAAATGCTGTTTCTGTCACATGAAGAATATTGTAAAATGACTCTGTATTTTCTGAACTCCCAAAATGCTTCTTTTTCTTTAAAACCTGAAGTACATCAGGATAGTTGCTTATGCATGGGACAGGATGAAGGATTTAACAAGGAGGTGACACTGCTTTCATCCACAGATCAAAGACTACTATCTCAGGAAATGGGCTGTTTGGGAGGGGGCTATGTAGATTTCTGTATTGAGATTTATGGTTATGCAATTTTGGGGTTTAGCCATTTGCTACTGATATTTTGGGCATCACTTCATGGAGGAGGGGACATGTCCATCATTAATTTACCATGTGATCTTGTTTGGACCAATTGAAATTGTCTGGATTTTTGAATTGTTTCATCTATAAAGGAAGGGTTTCTTGAGACTCTCGGTCTTCTGCACCTTCACCCTCGCTCCCTGATCCAGCGTGGTCAGGATGACTTTCCTTCCCCCCCCCCCCCCCGCTTCTCTCTTTCTCTCTCACTCTTTCTCTACCTCCAGCAAGCTTTTCCTCCCTATCTCTTTCTTTTCCTTAGGCAAATCTTAAGCATGTGATTTCTAAGCAATCTTCTCTTCCTTTCCCCTGCTTCTAACTTTCTCTGCTTTTCTTTATTCTTTCCTTTTAAAGCTCATTCATTTCTAAGTAGGCCTTCTATCTTTAAGTAACTACATTGTTTATTTCAAAGTAACTTCTTTACCTTTAAGTAATTTCTATCTTTACGTACGATTTTCATTTATAGTAACTTCTTCATTTATTTTTATGCCTGAGTAACTCCATATGTCTAAGTATTTTTAAGCAATCTTCTGTATTTCTAAAGTGAACTCCATCTAACTGGATTTTTTATATTTTTCTTATTTGGTACTTTATTTCCTTATTTGATTCATAAGTAAACATCTTTAAATTTGTATCAAAACACTTTGTCTGTGAGTTTGTTCCTGATTCAACCCTGCCTGTGTATGGTTCCATAAAAGGTTGCCAGTTTTCAGGTAACAATTTTTGGTGGAGAATGCGGGCATTCACAGGTGATTGGAATCCTCTTCCCCATGGAAAGTGCACATTCTATGGGAAATTGGACCAATCTAACAAAAGGGGCAGATCAGGAGCCAACTCCGAGCTAAAAATTAAAGATTAGGCCAAATTATTAGGAGGTGAGCCATCTGAACTCCACTCTCTATAAAGCTACAAGATCAGGTAAGTATGGATAGTTTGCATTTCGGGTATGGTACTGTGAATTTTAGTTTTAAAAGGTTAGACTGCTACCGTGATTTATATCTCTCCCCAGGCTAAGAACCTGGTTTAATTTCTCAGCAAGATAGGGTTGGGTTCCTTGAGCTGACTATTGGAAGCCACCACGTCTCGTCAATGTGGTAGCAAAATTCTATTGGTAGGGACTGAAGTGTCGTCTTTTCCTGAATGACCACGGGGAAAGCGGCCAGTAGTGAGGCTTAATCACCTGAGCTACAAAACTTAATTGGACTGCTTTCCAACAAGAGATGACCCCCACTTGAGGAAAGTCGAATTAGCACTGAAACCAGTGCGGCCGGCTGTGAGGTGCGCCTGAAGTAATTGATCTGCTAAGCAAGATAGGAGTTATCCACCTTGAGCTAGCACATATTGACAGCAAGATTAAGTGATTCTTTGAGCTGTCACAACTGGATAATGATAATTCCAGGGGACGCTGTCCGTAGAGAGATTTAACTCGGAAGCTGAAAGTCTTTGGGTCCAAAGCAAAACAAGACTTAGTAAACCATGGTGAGTGGAGCTAAGCAATCACGAGCAGAAAAAGGGGAACTTCGTCACAGGGACGCCTCTGACTCATGTTCTCAGGAAAAATTTGAATGAATTGGCAGGCCCGAATCTGAATTAAGCAGACATAGAGCCTTGATCAGGTGTGTTGGATCTGGGCCGTGAAGCGGGTTGCGCAAGCTGGATCAGCACCGCGAAGCGGCTGTTTAATTTAATTTAATTTTAATTTAATTTTCGCGCTTATATACCGCCCACTCGGGTGCAACCCAACTCAGGGCAGTTTACATGGCGGACAATAAATACAATATAATAATACAATGACACATAATAATACAATTCAATTACATCAAATAAATTCAGGGGAAAAGCACAATATCAATACAACACATAATACATAAGTACACAGCATCAAAAGTAAACCATATTAACAAAATCCCCAAGGGATGAAGCACAGCTCACATCCCATATTGTGCCCAGCCCAACTTCCCCAGCCGGCAAACATCAGCCTCAGTCCCTCTGTCTCCCTCCCTGTCCCCCCCACTCTCCTCACAGAGAGCGCCAACGCTCCCATCTCCCCTGACCAACTTGGCCCGGGGAGAGAGCCGCAGGTGGCTCGCATCCTGGGCCGAAGGCCCAGGAGAGCTTTGGCTCGGCGTCCCCGGCTGCGGGGCAGCGTCCTTTTATCCCTCTGGTCAACACAGGGCCGGAGGGAGGCGGGGCCGGCGATCGCAAGTGGCTCCCATCCTGGGCCGATGGCGGGGGCCCAGAAGAGCCTCGGTACGGCCGTAGGGCCTCTTCGCCCCCACCGGGGCCAGGAGCGCGGCGGCAGCGGCTCACTTGGCACCCCCTCGCCTTTGAGTCCGAAGGCGAGGGGGGAGGGCGGAGCCCGGGAACGGCGGCAGGTGGTGTGGCCGAAGGGCCTCTTCGCCCCCACCGGGGCCAGGAGCGCGGCGGCAGCGGCTCACTTGGCACCCCCTCGCCCTTGAGTCCGAAGGCGAGGGGGGAGGGCGGGGCCCGGGAACGGCGGCAGGTGGTGTGGCCGAAGGGCCTCTTCGCCCCCACTGGGGCCAGGAGCGCGGCGGCAGCGGCTCGCTCGGCACCCCCTCGCCTTTTGAGTCCGAAGGCGAGGGGGGGAGGGCGGGGCCCGGGAACAGCGGCAGGTGGTGTGGCCGAAGGGCCTCTTCGCCCCCACCGGGGCCAGGAGCGCGGCGGCAGCGGCTCGCTCGGCACCCCCTCGCCTTTTGAGTCCGAAGGCGAGGGGGGAGGGCGGGGCCCGGGAATGGCGGCAGGTGGTGTGGCCGAAGGGCCTCTTCACCCCCACCGGGGCCAGGAGCGTGGCGGCAGCGGCTCGCTCGGCACCCCCTCGCCTTTTGAGTCCGAAGGCGAGGGGGGAGGGCGGGGCCCGGGAACGGCGGCAGGTGGTGTGGCCGAAGGGCCTCTTCGCCCCCACCAGGGCCAGGAGCGCGGCGGCAGCGGCTCGCTCGGCACCCCCTCGCCTTTTGAGTCCGAAGGCGAGGGGGGAGGGCGGGGCCCGGGAACGGCGGCGGGTGGTGTGGCCGAAGGGCCTCTTCGCCCCCACCGGGGCCAGGAGCGCGGCGGCAGCGGCTCGCTTGGCACCCCCTCGCCTTTTGAGTCCGAAGGCGAGGGGGGAGGGCGGGGCCCGGGAACGGCGGCAGGTGGTGTGGCCGAAGGGCCTCTTCGCCCCCACCGGGGCCAGGAGCGTGGCGGCCCGGAGGAGACTGGTCAAGCAATGAGACATACGAGGCAAGATGGAGCGAAGACCAGTGTCTGTCACTCGTAGGTTGACCCCCCACGAGGGCCCCAGTACCACCCCTGCACAATGTGGATAGGAACGGACTATGCCCTGGGCTTG
Organism: Bradypodion pumilum; assembly: GCA_035047305.1. Lineage (NCBI taxonomy): Eukaryota > Metazoa > Chordata > Lepidosauria > Squamata > Chamaeleonidae > Bradypodion > Bradypodion pumilum. The sequence goes on along the minus strand of JAWDJD010000011.1, from coordinate 12,074,034 downwards.
GGAAAGTGGAAGGTTGAACTGCCTTGCGAGTGCTTTGGCATTCTGATGGAAGAATGCATGACTTTGAATTGGAGTTGTGAAGACTCCCAAAACTGACCGTTGCTGAATTTCCTTTGCGGCCGCATCCGCTCTGCTATTGCCCGCGGAAATCGGACCAGGCAGATCCTGGTGACTTCTGATGTGGGCAATATAGAGCACTTCGGTGCGGTTCCGCAAATGAATTTGAGTTGTGAGGAAAAGACTTAACAAGTTTTTGTCTATCGCGGGAGTGATGTATGCTCCCGGAAGACTGTGAAGCAAATTCCTAACATACTGGCTGTCAGTAATTATGTTTAAGCATTCTTTGGCAAAGGTGCGCAAGGCGAGGTTCACTGCCACCAACTCTGCCCGCTGCGCGGACCTCTGTGGAAGAGTTAGAAGCGTGTGCCAAGCCTGGTCCTCTTGCCAAGTCAGAACACCATATGTACGACCCCCATCAGTGAAAACTGTCCTAGCCCCCTGAAGTAGAACCAGTGACATTAACTCACATAAACTGACTGTCTGCGTTTGAAGCGAGACAAGTCTGGCATCTTTCGGCAAATGGTATGCCAAACATCCAGTGAATCCTTCCAATGCAATCAGAAGTGAGTCACCGAGCTGCATCAGTTGCTGAATTTGCTCTTTTGTGAATGGGACCATGGTTTTTGCTAAATCGTGCCCAGAGATGTCCCTTGTTCTCAGCCTTCCTCAGTAAATCACCACGGAGACCACTTCCTGTGAAGGAACGATGTTTCGGGAAGAGGTGTGCAGTAAATACACCCATTCCATGATACTCGCCCCCCGCTCGGAGTCCATCCCTAGGGCTCCGGTAAACATGGATCCGGTCCGAACGATGTACAGGTTTAGAATGGGAGCATATGGACCCTGACTAATCCTGTCCACCCATCTCTGGCTGAGAACTTGGTTGACCTTTTCAAGAGTCAAGCGCGCCTCTCGAGGAATGTGTATCCGGTCTGCCGGCTGCTTGCCTAGCGTTAGCAGTGAGAAGAGCGGCTTTAGAAGGTCCGTATCTAGTCTAAAATACGGACTGGCCCAATTTATATTTCCCAGAATGTGTTGCAATTCTACAAGGGTGACTGACTCTTTCAAGTTGATCTGTGGCAAAACTGGTGCTGCGAAAGAACGGAGAAGCCGATCGCCCAAGTATGAAAATGGCTCGGTTCTCTGAACTTACTCTGGGGCAATGAGTAACCCTTTTCCCCCCAGAGTGGCCTGGAGGTTTTTAAACATTTCACTGCCGAGTTGCGGCACTGCGACCAGGATGTCATCCATGAAATAACACACTAAGACTGTGGGGTGAAGGTTTCAAAACTTTTCCAGTGCGTTGTGAATGTAAATTTGGCACAGGGTGAGCGAGTTGAGCATCCCCTGTGGCAAATATTTCCATGTGTAACGTTGCGTAGGCTCTCTGTGGTTCACGACTGGCACTGTAAAAGCGAACCTTTCCCGATCCCTAGCATCTAAGGGAATTGTATAAAAACAGTCTTTTAAGTCTACGACCAAGTTCTCCCAACTCTCGGGGATCATGTTCGGATTCAGGATGCCGCATTGAAGCGGACCCATTGGCTGGATACATTTATTGATCTCTTTGAGATCGTGAAGGAGTCGCCACTTCCCTGATTTTTTCTTGATAACGAATATGGGCGAATTCCAAGGATTGGTGGACTGTTCAATATGTCCTGCGTCTAGCTGTTCTTTTACCAGCTGTTTCAGGGCGACTAATTTCTCCCCTACTACCAGCCATTGTTCTACCCAGACTGGCGTGTTGGTCAGCCATTTAAGCAGTAGAGCCATTACCCGAAGGTAAGAGTGGCACGGTACTGCTGCAGAATGTCTCGCCCCCAAAGGTTGACGTGCATGTCCAGAATGTGCGGCCAGATGACCGCTGTGTCGTCAGCTTCGGGGATCGTGACTTCTACCCAATCTTGGCTTCTAAACGCTTCTTGAACACCACCTACCCCACACACATCGGAGACCAGCTTGAGAGCCCACTCATGCGGCCACTGACTCTGGCTGACCACGCTGACGTCAGCTCCGGTTTCTAATAACCCGTCAAAAGATTTTTTTATTTAAAAATACCTTTATGACTGGCTGCCGTTTCCACTCTATGTTGGTTTCCACTGCCGCTAAGACCTGGTATCCTTGCACTGCCCCTTCTGCGCTCGAGTGGACTTCCGACCCGGACTCTGAGCTGTCCCTGAGCCTTTCCTGGCTGCCTGCTGGCGAGTGACAAGGAACCATGATCAGTTGCGCTAGCGTGTCTCCCTTGTGAATGGTTTGGGGTAGGTGTGTCCAGAGTTGAACTTGGAGAACACCCAAAAAATTGGAGCCAATGACTCCCGGAATTACAAGAATTCCTCGCGTTCCTGCAATACTACGAGGCAAAACTAAACCTACATAGCCTTTAGGCAGGGGTCCCATGTACTGGGAATCGACCAGATAGACTGTGCCTGGCAAGTCACATGTGACTTCTGACTCCGGTTTCCTGAATTCGGGCAGTTCCTGGCCCAGTGGAAGCCTTTATTGCATCTTGGACATGGGGTGGCCGGACCCTTGGGACGGCCGGCGTTTTGGCCGCTGTCCTTGGTGTGTCGGCATTCCATAGCGAAATGACTGATCTTGCCACAATTGTGACATGCTCCTTTGGCCCTGTTTTTGGGCTTCCTACCGCCTTGTACCACCGCTGCCAACAGACCCATTTTGTAGGAATCTGTACCAATGTCAGCACACCCCTAATCATGTCCGTGAGAGTCAGATTGGGATGATTGCCCAGTGACTGCAAGATCTTATGGCAGTCAAGGTTGGCATTGTATTTCGCCAATTTCATCATGAGCTCCTGTTGGGCTTGCTCATTATCAATCTGTCTACTGACTGCTTCCTCCAATCTATTGATAAAGTCCATGTAGGACTCCTGGGCACCCTGTTTGACTGCTGTGTAATTTTTGGCTGCTTTGCCAGCTGCCGGGACCTTGAGATAAGCCCTGAAGGCTGTCTCAACCGCCAAATAAAGGGTGGCGATTGGCAAGGTGGTCTGCGCATCAACGGATTCGAACGGACCTGAACCGTATAGCTGGTCAGGGATTACTGCTCCGCCCATCCTGGCAGCCCTTGCCTGTGCTTCAAGACGATACTCGCTGTCCCATAGCAAATACTGGCTGGGGTTGAGCATCATTCGCATGACGGCTTTCCAGTCGTATGGAATGAGCATCATAGTTTTGCACACTTGCTGAAGCGTGCCCCTGGTGAAACGACTCTGAAGTCCTGTCTCTGTGATTGCCTTCCATATAGCCATAAGCAGCTTGTATGGAACTGGCGAATGGATTGTTTGCTGCTGGCCCATGAGGGCATCTACCTCTATGCGAACTGGGAATATCTGCCTAAACTTAGCTAGTTCTTCTGCTGGCAACTCCCCCTTACTGGTTTCTTCCTCAACCATGCACTGGATGCAACTCTTGGTAGCTTGGGAACCTTTAACTGTCAGAGAAGCACCAACACTTCTCATTCCATGCATTCCTTCAGTGACGTCTGCAGCTCTCACTGAGGGAAAGCTCCCTACACTACCCTGCTTGAGCTGAAATGAAGGAAAGAGAGCCGTTGGGGTTGATGGCTCTGACTGCGCTGGGGCTTCCTGGGTCTCTATCCGCACTGGGTCTACCTCTGGTAAGAGCTTCCTACACTTGCTCCACGTGCTGATTATGCTATCTGGAGCTCTCGGGGCTTGCTGAATGCAGGCTCCTATCCTGTCCCAAAGTTGGAGGTTAAGCATGCCTGTTTCTGGATAAAGCAGACAATTAGACAATTATCCCCCAAGTACACCAAAAGATCTGCTAACTGGGCGCTGTGAATGCGTGTATGGGATACCCTGGCCAGGGCCTTGAGTTCCATTAAGTGAACTCTCTGGTTAGCGGTCGGACACTGCCGCTGAGGACAAGCCCCATATTACCTGCCGGTACTTTGAAGTTTTCCTCCTCAGGACGAAGCAACACGTCTGAGTTTAGGTAACAGGTCTGGTGTGATGAACCTCTGGAAAGGAACTCAGAATGTGGACTGCTGCCACAGGCCCTCGGCAGCCTCTGCGCTGAAGTCAGGGTTTCACAGCCGACCCTGAGCGGAACACCTCAGAGCTTTGGAGTGTGCTCTGCCTCTCTGGAATGCCTCGCAGCATAGCTGTCACTCAGATCGGATGGCTTTCTGACCAGAGCTGCCGCGCTGTCCTCCGGGACGATTCGGACATGGTTCTGGCATAGAACTGTTCCACGAAGATCGCTTACTCATGAGTAGAATCATGTCGGGGTCACCATATGTTGGATCTGGGCTGTGAAGCGGGTTGCGCAAGCTGGATTGGCACCGCGAAGTGGCTGTTGGGTCCCAGAGGAGACTGGTCAAGCAATGAGACACGAGGCAAGATGGAGTGAAGACCAGTGATTTAATAAAGGCAAATCGTTAGTATTTATCATGTATAGGCTGCATGTAAAAGCATCAGGATCTGCAGAACTCACAATCCGTGTTTACACAAGTTAATTGGGGAAGTCTACAGGGGGAGTTAATTAACTAACTTAATCAACAGCAGGGGAAATACATTGTTCCGTGCTATCCGGGGTAAACATGTGGCTGGTATTGGTTCTAGGGCTTAAGGTATTCCGCAGGCGCGAGATTGCCTATTACGCACCTAACACATTAGTCATTAGCTGTCTGTTGACCGAGCAGTTTGTCAGATCAGCTATTGATGAATTAAACTCTATCTAATATTCCACTCCCCCAATTTCTGTCCCTTCAGGAACCCCTGGCAACGAGGTGATCACCCATTACCGGGGTTCTGTCAAGGCCAGTATACCAATTGTGTGCGCGGATCCCACACAGGTGGTGTGAGAGATTTGGAGAAGAGAAGAAACACCTCTCAAAATGACAAAGGGGAACCCCCCAAGTATAAGGAAATCATGTGAAAAGATGCCCAGTGGCAACTAGAAGGGTATTTGACAAATTAGAATGTAATTGGACCCCACATAAATTGAAGCCCATGTTGGATTGGAATGTAACTGAATTAGAATGCATTGAAAGTAACTTGTAAACCCCTAGGTCAAAAGGCCTAGAGAGAAAAGTAACTTGCCATCTAGCAATAAAACCAATATTAAATACATTGCACCCAGGATTGTCTGATTACAGTATTACAGCAGCCTCCTGAGAATCAAGCAGAATATATAATATGTGTGTTTAATGTGTGGTATGAATGGGCACCCTGAGTGTATGGAAATGAAAGGACTGTGTGTTTGTTAAAGTTTTAATAATAATAGTCTATATAGTGTGAAAAGGTCAAAGATATTTTGTATTTTGTCTTGTCTAATTTAACACCAAGACAGGAAAAATTGGTTTAAGTCTGGCCCACTTAAGCAAGAGTATTTAGAATGCACTAGTGCTGGCCCACTTTGCCATCAGGCAATGTAAATTTAAAATAAGGATGGTGGATTCTGGATCAGATTTGCTGCAGAGTTGGAGATTGGGATGGATTATTAGAAATATCCCTTTCTCATAGGAAATGCATCCAAGTAAATGTGCAAAATGCATTACAGATTAATATGAATTCAAGGAAATTGGTTTCCAACACAATTGATCATTACAAGGCCTCAGTGTAAAACCTGCAGGCTTTTCTAAAAAAGCTATGAGGGGAAATACCCCTCCCCCTCTTTTTCTGCCCAGCCAAGCCTGTTTTTAAAGTGCAGGTTGGCAATTCTGGTGATCATGTCAATGTTTAATCTCCTCTTTCATGAATCAAAGCGGGACATAATGGTTCTCCCTTAATTCATATAAATGACTGCTAAGATTGGAAAGTAAATAAAGTTCTGGATCCCTTCTGGGTCCATAACATTAAAAATATTCAAAATACTGCCAGCTTACCTAAATCCTTTGGGAAAGAGGGAAGTGACTTCCGAAGTGGGAAATTGCCTACTATTAAAAAAAATTAAAGGGATTGTGAATTGTGCAGTTTTGAGACTCCTAGATGCCTTTGTACAAACTCAGCATAAATTGGCTGGCACAAAATACGCCAAGCAGAGTCCATCCCCCTGGACACCTCAAAAGGCATTCAGCTGTCCTGCGAATTCAAACTGCTGATACAGCCAAAGGTAACCCCATGAGTGCAAGCAAAACCCTATACATAGCAGAGGCCTATGGTGAAAGCCAGAAAGTTTGTCTGTCTATTTGGGTGAATGGGCAAGGGAAGATGCTACAATCTGGCAATTCTCTGCAGAGTTTAGAAATGGGGACAGATTAGAATGTGGAAGAAGGTTCAGGAAGGGGTCCCTGCACAAAGATTCATAATTCAGACCATCCCTTCAGTGGGCCAGAACATCGATAAACAGGAAGCACAGCCTCATGGTTTTTGGAGGAGAAATGGTATCATACCTGTCAACCCGCGGCTCTGGAAAAACGGGACCTGCGCACATTGCTTGTGCGCAGGTCGCGTTCCATGCATGCGTGGAAAAGTTTTACCCCTTCCACGCATGCGCGGAAGCGCTACGCTGCTTGCGCAGCCCTTATGCAAGCAACATAGCGCTTCCGCGCATGCCTAGAAGGGGTAAAACCCTTCCGTGCATGCGCGGAAAGCATTTCCCCCACCGCCAAATTACGGGGTTTTGGCAGCGGGGCCGGGTTATGACGTCAATCGACGTCAATTTACGGGGTAATCCCGGCCAAATCAGGAAGGTTGACAGGTATGAATGGTACGCTCGCAGTATACATAAATTGCAGTATCCATAAATTGCAGTACACTATGTGTGAAATGTCTCAGAGGCCAGGTGCCTGCATCCATGAGGTTAGATAAATATGGCTAGAATTTGTCTGAAGAAAGGGAGAAGGGAAAGCTTTATTTTAAAATTGATAGAAGGCCTCTCATATTAAGAGGCTCAGAATAAATAAATTGGAATATCATTGGTATTAATTTGGGCTTGTATGCAGCCTACTCTGTGGAATCATTAGTTGTCTGTGCTTAGACATTGATGAAAATTAAATTTGGATATGTACATGTTATAGTTCTTAGAACTTATGTGCTTGAATTTGGCTGTTGCAATTGTTTAACCTTCTGGAAATGATTTAGTTGTTGGACAACCCCAGTAAGTAAATTTGAAAAGGATTGGAAACATGGAAATTGTGAACATAGATTTGTGACTTGAACCCAGAACAGTGTCAGTGGGTAAAACATAACTAGCTATAAGGGGAAGCGGGAAGCTTCAAGTGAATTTTTAGTGACTCCACAATTGTCCTTGGCAACAAGGTGGGTCAAAAGCAGTCTACCCAATGGACTGTTCATATTTTTTTTCCTGTCCTTATCCAGGTCTAAGAGAAAAACAGGACAATCTTAGACCTCTATCTCCCTATGTCAGCAGTCTGCTAAAGATAAATTGTAAAATTAAAAAGCAAAAGTAAAATAATGGGTTTTATTAGTAATTAGTGTAAAAGTTAGAAGCATCTTTAATCCCAACAATTTAGGGAAATAAAGGGGAGGAGTTGTGTGTTTTGTTCTCTTTCTCTCTTCCTCTGCAGGTGATAATCGATTGTAGAAGCTGATAATATGTAAATTCTGCAGATGTGCGTGATTGGTAAAAATAATTTGTAATGGACTGAAAGTGAAAAATACATCCAGGATTTAAATAAATAAAGTTGGTGATAGTATTTTTTATACATTTCTTTAATATAAAATTGATTAGCTTAATTTGCTAGTAAGTTGGTGTCGTGAGCAAAATTCCTTTCATAATTTAAATTCCTTTGTCATTTAAATTTATCGTTCATTTTGTCATGAAAAGAAAAGGAGGAATTGTAACATGATATTTTGAATGCAAAATATTTTGAAATATTATAATATCACCCTTAGTCTGATTTCTATATTCTTAAATAAAGTTACTTAAAACTTTCAATTTCCCTTGACTCAGGTGGAGCCGGAAAGTTAATGTGCAATAAGCCAAGCGCCTGGTTTCTTGGAAGCTGCCTTTTGGGATGTTAATTTGTCTGTCCTGACTGCCCAAGAGCTATTGTTTTTTTGTTTTTTTAAAAAAAATATTGAATTTTTCAAAAATATATAAACATACAATAACGATACATCATAAAAATACATATTTTTAACAAAAAATAACTAACATATTTGATAGTTGATCCCATACATTTTTATACTCATCTTTATAATAAAACATCCCATATTGAAAACTGGTTTGGTAGTTAACATCTAACCTACTTCCAGAATTGTTCCCAAATATCTTTATTTATTGCTACCACTAAATCTGTTCGTAATATACCATTCAATAATAGTTTAGTATAAGTACAACCATCAAAATCCAAAGTACACATAAAATACACCCTGTGATTTATTTACATTGCCCTGGAAAGCTCAGAGTATCTCATTATTCATCTCCAAAAGCTACTTTGTTCTGGTCCAGGTCTGTTTCTTTCTGGGCCCGCAATAGAGTGATCCATGAAAGGTTTCCAAATATTCCAAAATCTGTTCTCTTTCAGCTTATCTCTTTTTTCTTTTTTCTCCCATGTCAGTTTATCGTTCAAAGCTAAATTCCACATTTCTTTGTACCATTCCTCCGTTTGTATAGTTACCTCATTTTTCCAATGTCTGGCAATACATTGTCTACCCATTGTTAACATTATTTCTAATAACTCTTTTTCTTCCTTGTTTAAATTCATCCCATCCACATCTGTAAGCATAATGGTACCAGACACCAGTTTGATCTTTTTGCCCAATATTTCATTAATCTCTTTTTCTATTCTACCCCAAAAATCCTTTATCATTTTACAACCCCACCAGATATGTTCATAAGTTCCTATAGTATCTTTACATCTCCAACATAAATTGTCCTTTTTGTTATCAATCTGGTGTAACCTCACTGGTGTCAGATACCATCTCCACAGCATTTTATAGTTGTGTTCTTTAATTCTAACTGACATAGTTCTCATTATCCTCTTTTTCCATTTATTTCTCCATACATCTTTTTCTATCTTTATATTCAAATCCTGCTCCCACTTCAATTTCAAATCCTCCTGTGGATCACCCTCCCTATTTATTAAAATATAGAGTTTACTTACTAAGCCCTTAATGGTTCTATCGACTTTCCTAATTTTTAATACTAGTTCTTCAAATTCCGTCTTTTCTCTATCTATATCTATTTCTCTTGCATATTTAATATTCCAATTATTAACCTTCATTATCTGAAACCAATTCAATTTCAATTGTTCGAACAACTTTTTCATCCTACTTTCAACACTGCAAATCCGTAACCAGTCTTTCATCAGGAAAACATCATTTTCTTCCAATATTTCCTTTATTTCTTTGTTTATTTTTAATGGAAAACAGGCCATATCTGCCAGTTCCAAAATTGGGGAGAAATTTGGTGCCAGATCATTCTTCAACCTTTTCCACACACTCATAACTCCCTTCATCATTATATTATTAATGGTTATCTTTCCTACTTCTGCTCCCAAAAAAATCATTTTGCCTATCTTCTTAAAATCTTTCATCTCCAATTCCTCCCATATCATTTTTTCTCTTGCCAAGATCTTCACTACATTCTTAATTTGAAAAGCACGGTAATATGCCAGTAGGTTCGGCATTCCTAAACCCCCTTCTTTCTGAGGTAGGTACCATAATTTCTTTGGTAGTCTAGACTTTTTACCTCCATTACAAGAGTTATTGCACAACTTTTGACTCATTGATTTCTTTGTCTTTCAACTGAATTGCCAATGCATCAAATAAAAAAAATTAATTCTAGGTAACAACATCATTTTGGTAAGTGCAATTCTCCCAAACCATGACAATTTCAGCTTTTGGAAACTTTGTATTCTAATCTTAATCTCTGTTTTTAAACTATCATAATTCAATCTTTTAAACTCTTCCATACTATTTGATATAAGTATCCCCAAATATTTCATCTTTAATTTGAATATTACTTAGTCCCTTTATTTTCTTAATTTCCCTTTCACCCATATTACACAATATCATTTCCGATTTATCCCAATTTATCTTCAAACCCGTGATATCCTCGAACTCCTTAACTTGCATTCTGATCCTATCCATAACCTTCTCTGGATGTTTAACAATTATCAATGTGTCATCGGCATACATGCTTATTTTATTACCCGTTATCCCTTCTATTTTTACATCCTTCTCTTATCATTTTTTGCCAATATTTCCATTGCCATGATAAACAATATAGGAGACAACAGACAGCCCTGTCTGGTGCCTGCCTCTAACTTTACCTCATCTGTGACCTCATCATTTACTCTAATATTGGCTGTCCCTTTCTGATATAACAAATCAATTACTCTTCTAAATTTATCACCAAATCCGTAGCTTTTAATTATTTCCTTGATCGAGGTCCATTGTAAGGAATCAAATGCTTTAAAGATATCTAAAGATATTAAACCCACTTTTTCTCTTGTTTGATTCACATTATCTATTAAATCTAATACTCTTCTAGTCAAATCTGCCATATGCCTCCCTTTTAAGAAACCCACTTGGTCTTCATTTATATATTCCCCCATGAACTTGTTTAAACGATTTGCCAATATTGCTGTGAAGATCTTAGCATCTTGGTTTATAAGAGAGATTGGTCTGTACAATTCCACCTTCTTCAAATTCTTTCCCGGTTTTGGCAACAGAACGATTGTGGTTCTATACCATGAAGTCGGAATTTGCCCACCGTCTAATATATAATTATACAATTTCGTTAATTTTGATGCCACCACATCTTTAAATTCCTTGTAGAAATGGGCCGGTAAACCATCCTCGCCTGGAGCCTTGCCTAACTTCAGCCCCGCTATTATTTCTTTTACCTCCTTTTCCGAAACTTGCTCTTCCATACTATCCCGATATTCCTGTTTTATTCCACTTGTTGTTTGCCTCTCTAACAACTTTTTAAGCTTCTCCTCATCAATCTCATGGCTTTTGCAAGGGCAAATCATGCCTCACTAATCTGTTAGAATTTTTGAGAGTGTCAACAAGCATGTGGATAAGGGGGATCCAGTTGACATTGTTTATCTGGACTTTCAGAAGGCTTTTGACAAGGTCCCACACCAAAGGCTCTTGATTAAAAGGCTATCTTCACAATTTCACACTTGTCCGTAATCTTGTTACATTTTACCCCTTGATCATTAACCAAAACTCCCATTTCTCTTTTTTGTCTTTTAGCTTTTGCCGCTTTTGCCAATAATCTTGAATTTTTATAATTGAATTCAAAATACTCCCTGTTTAAATAAATCAAATCTCTTTTGACCTTTTCTATTTTTTACCAGCCAATTCTACTTTCAGTCTTTGCAGTTTTGTAAAAATTTTCTTATCTTTGTTTTTTGAATGTTCTTCCTGTAACTGTTTTATTTCTTTTTCACTTTTATCTTGTGCCAACCTGTATTTTTTGTATCTGTTACTTGCCAACTTTATACATTCCCCTCTAAAAACCGACTTCATGGCATCCCAAACCATGTTAAAATTTACCTCATCATTATCTTTCCATTGCCAGCTTTCCATCCAGCTTTTTGTAATTTGTTCTTTAAAACATAAGAACATAAGAATAGCCTTGCTGGAACAGGCCACAGCCCATCCAGTCCAGCATTCTGTCTCACACAGTGGCTCACCATTTCCTTCAGGGTATTCCCAAGGAGATGCCTTCCCCTGCTTAGGATTCCCTGGAAATGGCATTGAGAGATATCCTGCCTATCTCTCCAACCCCCGAGGTTGTCCTTAAGTATCCATAATTATAGCCATTGATCCCCTTGTCCTCCATGAACTTGTCTAATCCTTTCTTAAAGCTGTCAAGACTGACAGCTGTCACCACTTCTTCTGGCAGGGAGTTCCATAGACCAGTGATCCTCTGGGTGAAAAATTACTTTCTCTTATTTGTTTGAGACCCAAAAGTTTCATTGAGTGTCCCCTAGTTCTAGTGTTGTGCGATAGGGAAAACAGTTTTTCCTTATCTACTTTGTCCACACCGTGCATGATTTTATAAACTTCAATCAGGTCACCTCTTAGATGCCGTCGCTCAAGAGTGAAAAGGCCCAACCGTTGCAGCCTCAGATGGTAAGGAAGGTGTTCCAGTCCCCTAATCATATTGGTTGCCCTCCTCTGCACTTTCTCCAACTCCATAATATCCTTCTGGAGGTATGGCGACCAGAACTGTACACAGTATTCCAGATGGGGCCTCACCATAGATTTATAAAGAAGCAAAATGACACTTGCTGACTTATTTTCTATACCCTTCCTAATGATCCCTAGCATTGAGTTTGCTTTTTTCACTGCTGAGGCACACTGGGTTGACACCTTCATTGAATTGTCCACCAGGACACCAAGGTCCCTTTCCTGGTTTGTCACAGAGAGTTCAGACCTCATCAGTTTATAAATGTAATTGTTTTTTTTGCCCCAACATGCATCACTCTGCACTTACTAGTGTTAAAACTCATTTGTCACTGTTTTGCCCACTCCCCCAGTGTCAAGAAATCCCTCTGGAGCTCCTCACAATCTCTCACAGTTTTCACTACCCTGTATAATTTAGTGTCATCAGGAAATGTGGCTACCTTGCTATTTACTCCTACCCCTAGATCATTTATGAAGAGGTTGAAAAGCAGGGGTCCCAGTACTGAACCTTGGGGGACCCCACTCTTTACTTCCCTCCACTTGGAGAAGTGTCCATTTAGTGCTACTCTCTGTTTCCTGTCCCTTAGCCAGTTGCTGATCCAGGACAAGACCTGTCCCTTTATTCCATGACTGGCAAGTTTAATCAAGAGCCTTTGGTGTGGGACCTTGTCAAAAGCCTTCTGAAAGTCCAGATAAACAATGTCAACTGGATCCCCCTTATTCACATGCTTGTTGACACTCTCAAAAAATTCTAACAGATTAGTGAGGCATGATTTGCCCTTGCAAAAGCCATGTTGGCTCTCCTTTAGCAGCGCCTTCTCTTCTATGTGCCTATTAATTCTATCTTTTAGGATGGTTTCCATCACTTTACCTGGGACACATGTCAAACTGACCGGTCGGTAATTTCCTGGATCACCCCTGGGTCCTTTTTTGAAAATTGGTGTTACATTCACTACCTTCCAGTCATCAGGCTCAAAGCCTGATTTGAGGGAAATATTATATATTTTGGCTAGGAGATCAGCAATTTCATCTTTAGGTTCCCTGAGAACTCGCGGATGATGCCATCTGGTCCTGGTGATTTGTTAGTGTTTAGCTTAACAAGACATGCAAGGACCTCCTCCCTGGTTATTTCTATCTTGCTTAATTCTTCAGTTTCCCTCCCTACGAAGATAGGCTCTGTTTTGGGCATGTGGTTTCCGTCTTCTTCAGTGAATACTGAAGCAAATAATTCATTGAGTCTCTCTGCAATCTCTGTTTCCTCTTTAATAACCCCTTGCCTTCCATTGTCATCTAATGGTCCAATGGCCTTCCTAGTTGGGTTCTTACTTCTAATGTACTTAAAGAAGTCTTTGTTATTATTTCTCTTTACTCTTTTGATCTTTAAATAAACTGGGATCGTACTTCCAAGTCCTCCTTCTTCTACCATCATTCTGCCACCTCAAATCCAAAACCTCTTTGGCATTATCTGATTCCTTAAAAATTCCAATTTCAATTTCCTCGATATTTTTGACCATATTTTCAGATACAAATATATAATCTATTCTCGAATAGGAGTTATGAATGTGTGAAAAATACGAGTACCCCCTTTTGGACCCCCTAATCTCTCTCCAAGTATCTTTCAATCCTAATGCAGCCATCCAATTATCCAAAGTTTTGCCTTTAATGCCTGCCCCACACCTTGTTACATTTGTACAATCCAAATTTGATCTCACTAAATTAAAATCACCCACCACTATCATCTTTGCTGATTTTTCTATTTCCACAATCTTACGAATTTTTTCTAAAAAATTAGCTTGACATTCATTTGGTGCGTAAACCTTCACTAAAGTTATTTCCTCATCATCTATTTTCCCTTTTACTATCAAATATCTGCCTTCTGGATCCGAGATACTTTTTGTTATCTCGAATCCTATTCTAGTAGAGATCAAAACTGCAACTCCTCTTGCTTTTGATGTGCCAAATGCCTTTTCGTAATGTTGCATCCACCCTAAAAAGATTCTATTTGCATCCTGTGATTTCTGATGAGTTTCCTGAAGAAAGACTATGTCCGGTCTATCCTTCCTCGTGGCCGCTTCTAGCCTCCTCCTCTTGAGAACAGATCCTGTACCTTTTACATTCCACGTTAATACTTTAATGCTTCTAATATTTTAATTCAACATCCTCTCCTCTCTCTTCCAAGCTCTCCATTGGGCATGCTACCTTTAACCCAAAACAATTTAAAAAAACATATAACATAGAACATACAAAATCAGCCTCCCCACTTTCTTTAAAAAAAGCCGCCTTCATTCTCCAAAGGGGGGAGGGGGGAACATGCAAGATGAACTTGGGGGTTAATGCTCTAGCGCACCCTTCCCATTATAACACCAATTTAAAAAGAAAAAGAAAAAACCTTGTATCGTATAAGAATTCACAACCCTTTTACCTTCTAACCCTTACCTATCTCTTCCTCCACCACAATCAATGATAGCTCCTCCTCTTCTCGATCCTGTTGCCCTCCGCCTGTGGCGCCACCCGCTTCTGCACCCTCATAGTCTCTTCTTATGCCACCTGATTCCAACAGATCTTTTCTAAGAGTTACCCAATCCTCTGAGCCCGTCTTCACCAAATCAAGCAAACTCAGGTACTCCAATGGATCAGTCCCTACATCAATGACCTGCATTTTTTTCATAGAAAAATCTAAGCTGCTGTGGAAATCTCCAATTATATCTTATGCATTTTTTCGTCAACAATTTGGTTACCGGTTTCATCTTATATCTCCAAGCTCGCTCCTTAATAGAAATGTCATTATAAACTTCAAAATCAGAGCCATCAATTTTCAGAGTGCCAGACCCAGCTTGTTTTAAAAATGCCATTACTCTGAGCTTATCACCCCAATTTGCAAATTGAACCAAAACATTTCTTTGAACAACTTTTCCCCTTCTTGGGCCCACTCTATATGCACTTACAATATCTTCCTGAACAAAGTCCTTTCCCATTTTCAAATTATTTAGCCATTGAACAATTCTATCTCTTAGCTGGTCTGGCGTCCTTTCAATCAAATGATGTATCACAATGTTCTGCTTTCTCATCAATTCTTCCATAGCATCTATCCTTTTTTCATGCTCATCCATTTTCATCTTATTCTCCCTCACACCTTCTTGAGTCTCTTTTATTTCTCCTTTCATGCTTTTCACTTCATTTTGCATCAGCTTAACATTTCCCTCTATTTTTTGCAAGCTTAGTTCCACTTTTTTGGAGAAGTCCACAACCTTATCCTGTTTTTTCAACATTTCATTCTTATCCTTCACTCTTGCCTCCTCCATCTTCTCAATTTTCTGAAACAATTTGCCAAATTCAACCATGATTTGGGTCTGATCATACGGTTCAGGTGATGATGATGCTGATGAGGGCACCTCCTCCACTGGTACTTTATCCTTTCTCTTAGATTTAACCACAGGCTCCTCCTCCTTTGCATCCTTTGCCTTTCCTCTTGTGACCTTATCCATGGTAACGTCGAATAAAAGTTTCAATGCTGCAATACTCTTGACTCTCGGTGAAACCTCCACTTGAGCCTGTTCCAGTATTGCAAATAATGTAATCAGTGATAATAATTAATCCTCTGGCTTGGTTATAAATTTAGCAAAAATTTGATTGTTCTATTTCACAATCATCAAAAATCCAAAAACAAATGATATCCAATAATAAAGGGTTTCAAAAATATATAATCCACTTGTTAAGAACCACACCTTATATTTGATGATGCTTGATAATACCAAAATAACCAATGTTAATTTTAATCCCTTATTCTTGATTAAAAATTCAATAAAAAATTGTTATAATCCACTTCCAGCAAAGACCCAAAAAACAAAAAAAAACTTTAAAGTTTATAATCCACTTGTTACGGAACAAAAAAAATTAAAAGGGGGAAAAAAGTACTTTCCAGATCCAATCTTGCTTGTAGAGATATCCTCAGTAATACAGAGAAAGACAAAAACACACCACCAGGGACTGATTAATTTGTATCACAGCTATGAGACTGTTACCGTGCCTTGAGATAGAGAGGGATACACTGTAGCAGTATAGAGGAGAATAACTATATGTTTCAAAAGAAAAAGATTCTGAGTAAGAAGATATCAAAGTTTAAAAGTTTAAAAACCTAGTCAAGCAGACAAAACCGGCGAAGCAATGCTCAAATTCCACCTCCATAAAGATTTCCTTGTAATCCCAGCAGTGGCAGCATAGTCATGAGGCAGCCCCCGCCTTCCTCTCCTCCATCCGCGGTTCGAAACTCGGGCTCGTCTTTAATTCTTTTTAAAGCATTTGGAATCTAAATCACGACAATCTGCACGTTGTTCCCCCTCTCCTTCCTCTTCGTCCAAACAGCACCAAAAGACGAGCTCTATCCTTCTACACAAGCCTGGTTTTGGCAGTGCTTAAGTTTTGTTTTTAGGGAACCGCCGCCATTACTCAGCCCTCCTCCTTCTTCTTCCCATTCAATTTCCTCAGCACTTACTGCAACCTTGGGACCACAAGACTCCACAAAACTCCGCTTTGAGCCGCTCTTTCATCCTCTGCCGCCCTCGCAGCCACGCTGTTTTTATTCCATGCCTCCAAGCCTCCAAACCTCCAGGTCAGTCTATTCCGAGCTCCCGTCCGACCTCAGGTGCCTCGATCGGCGCGGCTTGCACCGCGTCTCTCTCGCCGCCCGATCTTCGGATTCCGAGCACTTATGACTCCCTCTTGATACCAGCAGCAGCCAGAGGATCAGGGCTTACTTTAAAGTCTTTTTAAAGACTTTTTTACCACCAGTTTGTCATCAGTTTAAAAGTTAAGCCACTTTTGCAGCGCGAGCAAAACAAAGTACTTGTTACTCCACGGCCATCTTGGCCACGCCCCCCCAAGAGCTATTGTTAAACTTGAAGCTCAGAATGGCATTAGAGTGATTTCTTTTAAATATAGGTAACTTTCATGAAAACCTGACTCTCTGTGTGCATGATTATTAATACTGAATGTTATATCTTATCATTTCAAGGAACAGTGCTGATAAATTCTGATAAAAGCATAACTCTAATGATAAATCATTTACCATACCCTGTGCTCTCAAGGAATTGTTGTCAAAGAAGGAGTCAACTGCCATCATCCAGATATGGACAATTTGTTGCCATGGTTGCTTCTTATCCAGCCTTTTGTTTTACTCAAATCTCTAATTGTAACACTTGTAATAGCTATTTGTCTGCTACATGAAAAATAATTGTAAAATGCTGTTTCTGCCACATGAAGAATATTATAAAATGACTCTGTATTTTCTGAACTCCCAAAATGCTTCTTTTTCTTTAAAACCTGAAGTACATCAGGATAGTTGTTTATGCATGGGACAGGATGAAGGATTTAACAAGGAGGTGACACTGCTTTCAGCCACAGATCAAAGACTACTATCTCAGGAAATGGGCTGTTTGGGAGGTGGCTATGAAGATTTCTGTATTGAGATTTATAGTTATGCAATTTTGGGGTTTAGCCATTTGCTACTGATATTTTGGGCATCACTTCATGGAGGAGGGGACATATCCATCATTTATTTACCATGTGATCCTGTTTGGACCAATTGAAATTGTCTGGATTTTTGAATTGTTTCATCTATAAAGGAAGGGTTTCTTGAGACTCTCGGTCTTCTGCACCTTCACCCTCGCTCCCTGATCCAGCGTGGTCAGGAAGGCTTTCTCTCCCCCCCCTCTCTTTCTCTCTCACTCTTTCTCTACCTCCAGCAAGCTTTTCCTCCCTATCTCTTTTTCTTAGGCAAATCTTAAGCATGTGATTTCTAAGCAATCTTCTCTTCCTTTCCCCTGCTTCTAACTTTCTCTGCTTTTCTTTATTCTTTCCTTTTAAAGCTCAGTCATTTCTAAGTAGGCCTTCTATCTTTAAGTAACTACATTGTTTATTTCAAAGTAACTTCTTTACCTTTCAGTAATTTCTATCTTTACGTACGATTTTCATTTATACTAACTTCTTCATTTATTTTTATTCCTGAGTAACTCCATATGTCTAAGTATTTTTAAGCAATCTTCTGTATTTCTAAAGTGAACTCCATCTAACTGGATTTCTTATATTTTTCTTATTTGGTACTTTATTTCCTTATTTGATTCATAAGTAAACATCTTTAAATTTGTATCAAAACACTTTGTCTGTGAGTTTGTTCCTGATTCAACCCTGCCTGTGTATGGTCCCATAAAAGGTTGTCAGTTTTCAGGTAGCAGTTTCCTGGGCAATTAAAGAAAGAATATAAACTATGCATGGAAACTTATGGTCCGGAGGGTACTAATGAAATAGAATGTGAGGTAGCAAAATATTAGTGGAATGTCAAGGATGCAAGGGTCAATTGGTATACTTAACACATATAGATGATAATCAGCCTTCATGATAATGGGAATGGATCTTTTGTTTAAAATAGAGGAAGCTGCTGGAAAAGTCCCTAGCTAGGCAGAATTGCTGTTCGAAGAAACTAGTGCTGATTTCTCTGCCTTGGCAAGTGTTACTCTATCAGATAAGAGCCAAGAGAGAAAAACTTTTGAAACTGAGGCTTGGGAAGGAGAAGGGGGGTCAAATGGTTTATCAGGGCCCAAATTTCTCCCCGTCTCTATGTTGGGTAATTTATCTCTTTTGGGTGAAGACCTGAACAAGGGAGCCATAAAGCAAGAAACAGATGCCCCTCAAACTGACTTAATAGCTAAAAGAGATTCAGAGTTCTCTGTTGAGTGTTTACTGATGAACCATGCCTTTAAAATGGAACAAATAGCTGATAATTCTTTGAAGGGTCTTAGAACCGTACCTGTATTATGGAATTCTGAACTAGACAAAATCGCATTCCACACACTAAGACAGATTTCGGAGTTATATTAACATAAACATAAACATAAACATAAACATAAACATAAACATTAACATTAACATTAACATTAACATTAACATTAACATTAACATTAACATTAACATTAACATTAACATTAACATTAACATTAACATTAACATTAACAGATTCAGGAAAGCTTTACCAAGCTAATATTCCCTAAATGAATATACATTTTCAGAGCCATCCTTTTATAGCATAAAATTTGGAAATTTCTACACATTACATCACTATGGGTAAAGCCAAAATTATTAATTAACCTTCTGACATTTCATTAAGTTCAGGTTAGAACATTCAGTGTTTGTTGTTTAGAACATGTCATATAAGGAACATGTCTGATGTCACATCATGTCATGTCACACAAATATTATTTACGTTTCCCTGTCAGCTGTACAAACTGTGCTGAGCTTGTGGACGCAAAAAGGCTTCTATTTACTTAGCCACATCATCAGATTCTACGTGGCAGGTCAATCTGATCTGTTTCAACTCTACAGAGAACTGAAAAAATATTTTTTTACTTTTAAAACAGAATTAATATTATCTTAATATCTTAATTCTTTCACCCCTATTTCATTCCCTCCTGATTTCTTGAAAATTATTAAAGTTTAATAACTTTTCACATTCTTGAAATAAATAAACAATTCTATCATGTTGATTGCCGATTCCTCAAGCTTCGGCTAGGCGTTGAAAAGACCGCTTCCAGTTTGGGTCCTAGCCAAGCTTCCATCTTCTCTCTTGCGTTGATTATTTTAGCAAAATCTATGCATTCCAATCTTTCCAGGGTCTTAAACTGCAAGAGAAAAGATACTTTCGACAGTATATAGTTCTTTTTAGGTTTTGCAATAATCCATTTTATCAATGTTTAACTATCGATCTCCTGGCTAAGAGCCATGTGTTGCCGTGGAGATGGGGAGGGCAAGCCTCCTGCACTGATTCACATTATTGATTTCTACTGCAGTGACTAAGTTAATAATTTCCTTCTAGCAGGCCAGATCTGGCCATCTGTATATGTTTTAGGACAGAAATTCAAATGGGGAAATCGGATACTTTGTACAGAGGGGAGTTCTCATATCATACATTGCCATTGGCTAAAAAAAAACTGGACTTTGATTTCCTTTTCTGCAATGCTTTCAATAATCCCACTTGCTTTCTCAACCTCTTCCTAACTGTGGATTAAATGAACGAGGATGATTTCCCTAAGCCCCCCTGCTTTTGTAAGTGTTTCTTACTGGCTTTTCATTTTTTTCGTGTACTTCAGATGTTTTGTATTTTCAAGTCCTCAAATTCTTTAATCAAATACAACTCCTGTGTTTGTTTGGCTGTTTAAACATAGCTGTTTTTTGCTTTGCTTCTTCTGCTCCCTTTTGCCAACTGTGAGTCTTTTGTTTTCTGCTTAATTGCAAGGGGTCTAGGCATTCTGGGCAGCTTTTGATACTGGCTTTGATTACTAACCCATAAATGTCCTTTGTTTTCCAAATCATCTGGAGGGCATGGCCAGTATGTACCTGTACGTCTGCAGAAAAAAATAAACTTCGTGCGCAGGCCTTCAAATTCCTCTAGAGTTAGGCAACTGGCCTGTGACATTTACACTTTTATTTCTGCGTACTTTCACATACTGCCTGAAAAAGTTGAGACAAACCTAGTAGCCTTGTAGCTTGGGGCCGACTAGGGATTCAAAATCTTGGGGTTAGCTATCAAGTGCTCAGCTGTTTATTTGTTTGTTTGTTTTCTGGGATTTCCCAAATTCCTCTGGTTTCTTCAATCATCTCATTCCTCTTGCTTGCAGTAAGCACTACTGATTGTTGCCTCTTCTCAAAGCAAGGGCGATCATCTCAGCTCTTTTATATTCTCTCATATTCTCCTTCTTCTCTTGTTCTTTATCCCTATTAAAATAAACTTTCCTTGCCACCTCAACCAGCTCACAGGTGTTTTTCCCGAGTGCTCCTTCCAGTTTTTGTAACTTTTTCTTTATATCTGGTGCACTCTGTGTAATGAATCTTTCATTCAACATCTGGCGGTTTTCAGGATCTTCCATATTAATCCCTGTGTTCACTTTATAAGCCTGAATTAACCTGGCTAAGAAACTTTCACGGGATTCTTCTTTCTCTTGAATTATATTAGCAGGTTTGCTAAAATTGACAGGACCTTTTGCTGCTTCCTTTAAGCTTTCCAAAATCAAATATCTGTACTGTTGAAGACTTGTTCTGTGTGTTGAATCATTATGATCCCAATTTGGGTTTTGTTCAGCAGCTGCCGCCATATGCACTACAGTCTGATTTGCGTCTGGGAAATTTCTATGAAGGATTCTGTCTTTTGCCAGTTTCAATTTTTTCTTATCTTCCATATTATGGAGCGTATTTATTATTTGCTGCATATCATTCCACGTGGGGTTATGCGTCTGTACTATAGATCCAATTAATTCAATCCACCTCATTCAGCTTGGTACTAAAAGGTCCATAATGCTGTTTCCAGTTTAATAAGTCTGTTGTGGTAAATGGTACATATTGGAAGATTGACTGATTTACTTGTTCATCATCTTCCCTCATATGGCTGGTTATCATTTCCCTCAATGGGGCCACTATCTCTTTTCTTTTTTTTTCATCGTTGGCATGACATGTGCCATTTGGGTGTTCGAAGGTGGCTCCCTTCCAGCTTCATTGTTATAGGGAGAAGATTGGCTGTACCTTCGGAATTTTCCTTCTCCCTGTTCAATTACATCTTTCAAGATCTCAGTTGCTTTTCCTAGTTTCTCTGTGGTTGGGGAAGCCTCACTTCTGTCTGGGGTCTGAAATCTTCCTGCAGAATGACTGCTTCCTGCATTTGCTAATGCAAGGTCTGGATAAATATGTGGGACTTGGCCATCCTGTGGCGCTGATTTTGGCATGACATAAAGTGGAGGTCTTTGAAACGGAATTTCATCTTTTTCATTTCTGTTTAAAATTTTCAATCTTTCTTCTGTCTGCCATTCTATTTCTGGGGCATTGGGTGTTCTGACCACTTTCCTACCTAATTTAGATTTCTTATCTTTGGATTTCTTTTCCTTCATTAAATATGCCTTTACACATTCAGCCTGGCATTTCCGTAGCCAAGGTGGCCATGGTTTCTCTGCAACTGTTGCCTGCCATACAGACATATAGGGATACTGATCCCATTGTTTATTCTGCGTTATTCTTCAAAACACTCTATTTATAAGACCCAAATCTAAGGAGCCTTCCAGAGGCCACCCTACTTGGAAACTGGGCCATTCATATTCACAAAACTTTCTTAACTCAAATTTTGTTAAAGGGGGTTCATGTATCTCTGGTGTAAATATCTCAAAGTTCTCAAAGAAACACCATAGTGGCGTTCTTGGAACGCTACTACCACCACCCATTCTAAACTAAGCACTACCACTGGCCTGGGGTGCCCGAAAATCAAGGGTCACCGTCAGGAACCGCAATGGTTTAACCACCCACACAATATAAATTTTACACACACAAAAATCAGGTTCGCCGCCCTAATTTTTTCAGGAACACTGGGTTACCACCTGTGGTTCATTAAGGACTTAGGAATCACCGTCCCGTCCCCTTGAAGGTGATCCGGCTCCACTTCCACTCCTCAAATGAGTGGGCACACATAAGTATACTTCTACAGTTTCATACAGTTTCATAAGTTTCATACAGTTTCATACAATTTTATACAATTTTATACTTGCCTGCAGGCTTTTTATATATATATATATATATTTATTGAATTTTTGACAGACATACAGAAAGAAAAAAAACAGTAACAATAACAATACAATATAATGATAAATCAAAAACAACATCAATACAGTATTGACTCAAATTCATAGGAGCTAGCACATAATAGTACTTAAACTGACTATTTATCATATAACCACCAATCTAAACACCGCATTATAAATTATTACACCATCATAAGAATAAAAGCTTTCTGTGCTACCACTATTATTATCTTTTGATAGTTACACATTACCCTGTGAATATATACAATGCCCGGAGAGTTTAGTTTCTATTTCAACTCCAAAAACCTCTTTGAGATGGTACAGGTCCTGAACTGTCGTTTACCATAAGAGAATGATCCACAAACGGTTTCCAAATGTTCCAAAACCTATTCTCCTTTAATCTATCTCGTTTTACTTTGATCTCCCATGTCAATTTATCGTTCAATGCTAAACTCCACATTTCTTTATACCACTCTCCAATCTGTATATCAACATCATGTTTCCAATTTCTAGCTATATATAGTCTACTCGTAGTTAATACAATTTCCAGTAATTCTTTTTCCTCCTTATTCCCCAAACCTTCCACATTTGTTAGAAGAATGGTACCTGACACCAACTTAACACTTTTACCCACAATTTCACCAAACTCCCCTTCTATTCTTCCCCAAAAATCCCTTATTTTTTTTACAACTCCACCACATGTGTTCATATGTTCCATCCGTTTCTTTGCATCTCCAACATAATTTGCCTCTTTTATTATCCATCTGATAGATTCTTAGTGGTGTCAAGTACCATTGCCACAGCATTTTAAAATTGTGTTCTTTAATTCTTACAGACATTGTTCTCATAATCCTCTTTTTCCATTTATTTCTCCATTCAACCTCCCCAATTTTTATATTCAAATTTTGTTCCCACTTCCTTTTCAAATCTTCATGTGGATCTTTACCCTTATTCAATATAGTATACAGTTTGCTTACAAGACCCTTAATACTCCTTTCCCCTTTTCTTATCTTTATTACCAATTCTTCAAATTCTGTCTTTATTCTATCTATCCCTGCTTCTCTTCTATATTTTTTATTCCAGCTATCCACCTTTAATTTCTGAAACCAAACCAAATTTAACTTCTCAAATATTTTTTTCTCTTAATATCATCATCACAAACATTTAACCAGTCCTTCAGTAAAAGCATCTGATTTTTATCCAATATTTCCTTTTTTTCCTTATCTAATTTTATTGGAAAACACACCATATCAGTCAATTCCAAAATTGGAGAGAGATTTGGGACCATGTCTTTCTTTACCATTTCCCACACCTCCATGAGTCCTCTCATCATAGTATTATTTGACCTTTTCGGCTTGTCCTTTATTCCCAAAAAAATCATGTTACCTATATTTCTATACTCTTTCATCTCTAGTTCCTCCCAAATTACCTTTTCTCTTGCCAGAATCTTCACAACATTCTTAATTTGGAATGCTCGATAGTATGCTAACAAGTTTGGCATGCCCAAACCCCCTTCTTTCTGAGACAAGTACCAGAACTTCTTTGAAAGTCTAGATTTTTTACCTCCGTTACAAAAACAATTAAACATCTTTTGAAATTCATTGATTTCCTTCTCCTTCAAATGGATTGCTAATGCATCAAATAAAAAATTCATCTTTGGTAGCAATATCATTTTACAAATTGCAATCCTTCCGAACCATGACAGCTTCAGCTTCTGAAACTCTTGTATTTTATTCTTGAATTCGACTTTCAAGCTGTCATAGTTCAATCGTTTAAGTTCTTCCAATTTATTTGAAATATTTATCCCCAGATACTTCAGCTTATCTTTAATTTGTATATTAAGTGTCTCCACTATCCTTCCCATCTCTCCTACCCCCATATTACACAGCATCAATTCTGATTTATCCCAATTTATCATTAATCCGGTTGTAGCTTCAAATACCTGTAAATGATCTTTAATCATATCCATTACCAACTCCGGATGTTTCACCATAAGCAATGTATCATCCGCATACATACTCACTTTATTACCCATTATCCCTTCTATATTTGTATCATCCCTTATATTTTTAGCTAATATCTCCATTGCCATAATAAACAGGATAGGAGATAGAGGACATCCCTGCCTAGTACCAGCCTCCAGCTTTACCACATCAGTAACCTCTTCGTTTACTCTAATCCTAGCATTCCCTTTTTGATATAATAAATCAATTACCCTTCTAAATCTGTCGCCAAACCCGTAATTTTTAACTATTTCCTTGATTGCAGAGAGACTCAATGAATTCTTTGCTTAGATTGCAGAGAGACTCAATGAATTCTTTGCTTCAGTATTCACTGAAGAAGATAGAGACCACATGCCCAAAACAGAACCTATCTTCGTAGGGAGGGAAACCGAAGAATTAAGCAAGATAGAAATAACCAGGGAGGAGGTCCTTGCATGTCTTGTTAAACTAAACACTAACAAATCACCAGGACCAGGTGGCATCCATCCACGAGTTCTCAGGGAACTTAAAGATGAAATTGCTGATCTCCTAGCCAAAATATATAATATTTCCCTCAAATCAGGGTTTGTGCCTGATGACTGGAAGGTAGCGAATGTAACACCAATTTTCAAAAAAGGATCCAGGGGTGATCCAGGAAATTACCGGCCTGTCAGTTTGACATGTGTCCCAGGTAAAGTGATGGAAACCATCCTAAAAGATAGAATTAATAGGTACATAGAAGAGGAGGCGCTGCTAAAGGAGAGCCAACATGGCTTTTGCAAGGGCAAATCATGCCTCACTAATCTGTTGGAATTTTTTGAGAGTGTCAACAAGCATGTGGATAAGGGGGATCCAGTTGACATTGTTTATCTGGACTTTCAGAAGGCTTTTGACAAGGTCCCACACCAAAGGCTCTTGAATAAACTTACCAGTCATGGAATAAAGGGACAGGTCTTGTCCTGGATCAGCAACTGGCTAAGGGACAGGAAACAGAGGGTAGCACTAAATGGACACTTCTCCAAGTGGAGGGAAGTAAAGAGTGGGGTCCCCCAAGGTTCAGTACTGGGACCCCTGCTTTTCAACCTCTTCATAAATGATCTAGAGGTAGGAGTAAAAAGCAAGGTAGCCAAATTTGCTGACGATACTAAATTATACAGGGTAGTGAAAACTGTGAGAGATTGTGAAGAGCTCCAGAGGGATCTCTTGACACTGGGGGAGTGGGCAAAACAGTGGCAAATGAGCTTCAACATCAGTAAGTGCAGAGTGATGCATGTTGGGGCACAAAACCCCAATTACATTTATAAACTGATGGGGTCTGAACTCTCTGCGACAAACCAGGAAAGGGACCTTGGTGTCCTGGTGGACAGCTCAATGAAGGTGTCAACCCAGTGTGCCTCAGCAGTGAAAAAAGCAAACTCAATGTTAGGGATCATTAGGAAGGGTATAGAAAATAAGTCAGCAAGTGTCATTTTGCCTCTTTATAAATCTATGGTGAGGCCCCATCTGGAATACTGTGTACAGTTCTGGTCGCCATACCTCCAGAAGGATATTATGGAGTTGGAGAAAGTACAGAGGAGGGCAACCAGAATGATTAGGGGACTGGAACACCTTCCTTACCATCTGAGGCTGCAACGGTTGGGCCTTTTCACTCTTGAACGACGGCGTCTAAGAGGTGACCTGATTGAAGTTTATAAAATCATGCACGGTGTGGACAAAGTGGATAAGGAAAAACTGTTTTCCCTATCGCACAACACTAGAACTAGGGGACACTCCATGAAACCTTTGGGTACTAGTTCTCAAACAAATAAGAGAAAGTACTTTTTCACCCAGAGGATTACTGGTCTATGGAACTCCCTGCCAGAAGAAGTGGTGACAGCTGTCAGTCTTGACAGCTTTAAGAAAGGATTAGACAAGTTCATGGAGGACAAGGCTATCAATGGCTATAATTATGGCTACCTAAGGACAACCTCCGGGTTGGAGAGATAGGCAGGATATCTCTCAATGCCATTTCCAGGGAATCCTAAGCAGGTGAAGGCATCTCCTTGGGAATACCCTGAAGGAAATGGTGAGCCACTGTGTGAGACAGAATGCTGGACTGGATGGGCTGTGGCCTGTTCCAGCAAGGCTGTTCTTATGTTCTTATGTTCTTATGATTGAAGACCACTGTTATGAGTCAAATGCCTTAAAAATATCTAATGATAATAAACCCACCTTTTCCTTCGTTTGATTAACATTATCGATTAAATCTAATACCCTTCTAGTCAAATCCACCATGTACCGACCTTTTAAG
Source organism: Bradypodion pumilum (assembly GCA_035047305.1). Classification (NCBI taxonomy): domain Eukaryota; kingdom Metazoa; phylum Chordata; class Lepidosauria; order Squamata; family Chamaeleonidae; genus Bradypodion; species Bradypodion pumilum. The sequence goes on along the minus strand of JAWDJD010000011.1, from coordinate 12,046,998 downwards.
AACCCAACTTGATCAATGTTTATATATTCCCCCATAAAACCATTTATACGGTTGGCCAGTATTGCTGTGAAGATTTTGGCATCCTGATTTATAAGTGAAATTGGTCTGTACGATTCCACACTTTCCAAGTTCTTACCAGGCTTTGGCAGTAGAACGATTGTAGTATTATACCATGAAGTCGGAATTAATCCTCCATCTAAAATATAATTATATAGCTTCACTAATTTTGGGACCACCACTTCTTTAAATTCTTTTTAAAACTCTGTCGATAATCCATCGTCCCCCGGGGCTTTCCCCATCTTCAACCCATTAATTACCTCATTAACCTCTTTATCATTAATCCTTTCCTCCATTTTCTCTCTGTGTTCTTGTTTTATTCCGTTCCCTAGCTGTCTCTCCAATATCTTTTTGAGCCTCTCCAAGTCTACCTCCTTTTTTGCATATAATGCTTGATAAAATTCCCTCACAATTTTACATTTATCTCGATTCTTATTACACCTTAAACCTTGTTTATTAACCAATACCCCAATTTCTCTTTTTTCCCTTTTAGCCTTAGCTGCTCTTGCTAGTAATTTTGAACTTCTATTGCTAAATTCAAAATATTCTCTGTTTAAGTAGATCAAGTCTCGTTTAACTTTATCAATATCTTTACCCATTAATTCTGCTTTAAGTCTTTGCAATTTCATAAAGATTTTTTTATCTTTACTTTTTGCGTGATCCTCCTGTAACTGTTTTATTTCTCTTTCTTTTTCTGTCTGTTCTACCTTATATCGTTTATATTTAAATTTCGCCAACTTTATACTTTCCCCTCTGAAAACCGACTTCATGGTATCCCATACAACGTTGAAATTAACCTCGTTATTATCGTTCCACTGCCAACTTTCTTTCCATCTTTCCATAATCTGCTCTTTACATTTTTGATCTTTAAATAAATTAGGGTCATACCTCCAACTTCTTCCACTTCGGGTATCTTTTTGTAATTTCATTTCCAAAAGTACTTTGGCATGATCTGATTCCTTTATGATCCCAATTTCCATTCCTTCTATATCTTTAATCAAGTTTTCCGTAAGAAAGACATAATCTATTCTCGAGTATGTCCCATGAACGTGTGAAAAAAAGGAATATGCCCTTTCAGAGCCCTTAAACTCTCTCCAAGAATCCTTCAAACCCAACGCATCCATCCATTTATCCAACACCTTCCCTTTCAAACCGATTCCACTTCTTGCTATGTTCGTGCAATCTAACCCCGACCTTATCAAGTTAAAATCTCCCGCCACAATAGTTTTTGCAACATTCTCTAATTCCACTATTTTCCGAACTTTTTCTAGAAAAACCGCTTGATGATCATTTGGCACATAAATATTTACCAACATGATTTCCTCATCCTCTATTTTTCCTCTTACAATCAAATATCTACCCTCTTGATCAACAATACTTTTTGTAATCTCAAATCCTAATTTTTTAGAAATCATAATTGCCACCCCTCTCGCTTTTGAAATTCCAAACGCCATCTCATAATGTTGGATCCATCCCAAAAAAAGTTTATTCGTGTCCTTTGACTTCTGGTGCATTTCCTGTAAAAACAATATATCGGGTCTATCTTTCTTCAGCGCCAGTTCCAACCTACGTCTCTTAAGAACAGAGCCTGTACCTTTTACATTCCATGATAGTATTTTAATATTTCCCATAACCTATCTCCTTTCTAAACTCTGAACTCTCCATTGGGCATGCCACCACTAACCCCTTACCCCCATCCCACAAAAAATTACATATAACACACACTATCTCTCTCTCCACCTTCTTAAAAAAAAAGCCGCCTTTGACAACCAAAGAGGGGAGAGGGAGGACATGCAAGATGTGCCTTCCTACCAGTGCTACGCGCTACTCACCCTTATATATCAATTAAATACTTTAAATTTTAAAAATCTAATTATCATTGCTCCTTACTTGCCTCCTCCTCCACCATGATCAGCGAAAGCTCCTCCTCCTCTTCCCCTCGCTGCGATGTTCCACCTGTTGCCCCACCGGCCTCCGGCCTCTCATACTCCCTACCCAAGGCTCCCGATTCCATCAGTTCCTTCTTGAGATTTATCCACTCCTCCGAATATCTATTTACCAGCTCCAACAAGCTCAAATACTCCAATGGATTGGCCCCTTCATCAATTACTTGCATTCTTTTGTCATAAAAAAGCGCAGTTGCTGTGGAAAGCTCCAATTATACCTTATATCTTTACTCATCAGCAATTTAGTTACAGGCCTCATCTTATATCTCCACGTTTTTTCCTTCAATGAGATATCATTATAAACTTCTACCTCAGAACCATCAAATTTCAGAGCATCAGAACCAACACGTTTCAAATGGGCCATTACTCTTAGCTTGTCGGCCCAATTTGCAAATTTTACCAAAACATTTCTTTGAACCATCCTCCCTCTTCTTAGGCCCACCCGAAATACACTTACAAAATCTTCCTGAACAAATTCTTTTCCCATATTCAAACCATTTAACCACTGAACCACTCTTTCTCTTAACAAATCCGGTGTCCGTTCCACCACCCCACGGATCACAATATTCTGCTTTCTCATCATATCTTCCACAGCATCAATCCTTCTCTCTTGTTCATCCAATTTCAGCGTATTCTCCCGCACCACCTCCTGAGTCCCTTTTATTTCCTTTTTTATGGCAATTACCTCATCTTGAACCAGTTTTACATTTCCCTCTATTTTTTTCAAACTTAAATCCACCCTTTTTGAAAAGTCTGCAACAGATGATACCACTTTATCTTGCTTTTTCATCATTTCATTTCTATCTTTCACCCTTGATTCCTCGTTCTTCTCCAATTTCTGAAACAGCTTGCCAATTTCCACCATAATTTGGGTTTGATCATATGACTCTGGGGACGGGGATGAAGACTGAGGGGCTTCCTCCATTGGTGCTTTTCCCTTCCTCTTAGACTTCACGGCTGGCTCTTCTTCCTTTGCTTTCCCTCTTGTACCTTAATCCATAATAATGCACAATATAAGAGTCCGATGTTGCAGAACGTTGTAAAACTTAATCAGTCAGACAGGACCTGCAACACTGCAACCCCTGGTACCACAAAACCAAGAGGGAAACTTGTATAAAGGAGGAAATCCAACAAAGAGTTAAGTACTGTAATCCATAAAAAAAGATAGAAGGAACCGAAGTGTACTCCCAACAAACAGCGAAAAATAAAAAATAAAAAATAAAATAATAATCCACATCAGATCCGTTTCCCTGAGGCACACATTCCAACTGATCGTCTTCCAAACTCCAAATGTAAAGGCTCCAAGGAAACAGTCACCCAAAACTTTTCTTTTAAGCCCAAGCCGCCAAAAAAAAGGGAGGGGGAGGTATGAAAGAGAGAGAAGCCCAAAGTCCAAGCAGGGAGGGGAAAAGATGTGAGAAGCGATGTGCTCAAAAAAAAAGTAATATTTGTAATCCACACGGTGAAGGAGCAAAAAGAGGACCAATTAATCCTTCTCTTGAGACGGACAAGTCAAAACGCCATTTTCCAGCGGTTACCTTAACTTCAGGGTAAAAAAACCCCTTCTTCTTCTGTGGAACGGCAAACTTTTCCCACACGCTTTAAGCTGGGAGACACACTGCTGCTACTTTCCAATACTATAGCCCGAACAGGAACTTTTTAAACCACTTTGCTATCGACCAAACGCGCCGCGGTTCTCCTGAGTTGCAGGGAAACCATAAACCCAAACACGATCACTTTCGTTTTCCAGGACCGCCGCCATTAACGAAACGACCACTTGATTTCATATACTTCCACCCATTTCCATTTCAAAGCCCAGGCTCTTCTAAGCAAAGTCCCCAGCTAGTTTTAAACTTTAAACTTTGACTTTCCTTTCATGCACTTACATACAGTTATTTTCTTGACAGACAATTTCTTGCCAATTCCGGTGCTTCTCTGCTGTCTTGCTGGTCCCGTTCTCGGCTCCTCGGCAGAAAAGCCGCGACTGCCGTCGCAGGCCTCACCTGCCCAGGAAAGCCTCCTGAACTTCGACCATCCGACCTCAAAACTTCCCAAAATTTTCCAAAAAGGCAGGCAGGAGTCTCATCCAGAGGAATTACCACTTTAAAATTTTTCTATTTCATTCAGTCACATTAATTACCACTTTGCTAGGCGCGAGCGTCCGGATCAAGATGTTACTCGTCGGCCATCTTAGCCACGCCCCCTGCCTGCAGGCTTTTGAAAATCCACCTTCTAGAGTTCTCCGTCTGTCTTAGCCTTCTGGATCCTTGACCGGTCTGTTTCTTCTGATAGTTACTCGTCACCTCTTCACTGATTTCCTAGAGTAGATCAAAGGTCTACTATGCCGGCATTTTAGGTTATCCCTGGAGAAGCGTCGTTTTATCCTATGAAGAACAGCCATCTAGAGTGACAATGGCACCTGCTATTTGTCAAGTCAGTCCCGGCGGAGTCACCAAAAATGTTATGGAATTCTGAACTAGACAAAATCGCATTCCACACGCTAAGACAGATTTCGGAGTTTTATTAATATTAATATTAATATTAACAAATTCAGGAAAGCTTTACCAAGCTAATATTCCCTGAATGAATATACATTTTCAGAGCCATCCTTTTATAGCATAAAATTTGGGAATTTCTACACATTACATCACTATGGGAAAAGCCAAAATTATTAATTAACCTTCTGACATTTCATTAAGTTCAGGTTAGAACATTCAGTGTTTGTTGTTTAGAACATGTCACATAAGGAACATGTCTCATGTCACATCATGTCACACAAATATTATTTACATTTCCCTGTCAGCTGTACAAACTGTGCTGAGCTTGTGGATGCAAAAAGGCTTCTATTTACTTAGCCACGTCATCAGATTCTACGTGGCAGGTCAATCTGATCTGTTTCAACTCTACAGAGAACTGAGAAAATATTTTTTTACTTTTAAAACAGAATTAATATTATCTTAATATCTTAATTCTTTTACCCCTATTTCACCTGAGCAAATTATTGAGCTAGGAGTGGGGGACGGGGTGATGAGACCCCCTTTGCCCCAAGCTGAGAATATTACTTGGGAAAAATCAGAGATGGTCCATCAGAAACAAGATGCCCTCAAATTTCTGGTGCAATTGACAGATGAAAACCCTCAGGTGTACCATATAAAAGATCTGAAAGTCGGGTTTGCTCCCTCTTTCGCTTGCCCTAATGGAATTGAGAAAGCTGTAAGGGATGGTGTGAAGGGAGGTAGAAATGGTAACACTGGGGATTTTAGGGGAAAGGACCCTGAAGGGTAGATAAACTTAACCATGCTCATTTTAAAAAGGTTTTAAGGCTTATGTTTTGTAAAGACTCAGGACTTGAACAAGCTGTGCAAACTGTTAGAGTGTATAATGAGCACTTCACTTGTTCTTCTTTTTCTGTACCACACTAGAAAGCACATGTAAGTAATTAAACAATCACCAGGTGTTCCTCACTCCCTGATGAGGAAAGAATTGGGGCGTACAAACCCTGATACTTTCCCTGGGAAGGGTGTGTAAGATGAGGGGAGTGAGGAACCCCTCCTGTAGGAAAAGGAGCAGGACAGAACTGTGGGAAAAAAAACAAGAACACAGGTGGCTGGACAAGGGAGTGATTTTTTTCTCTCTCTAGCCAGCAATCTTATCTAAGCAGTTGCCAGATGGGAGGGGGGGAATGGCCTTCACAAGGCAGGAGTAAAAAAATGTATGGCCGAAAGTTACCCCAGAGAGGGCAACACAAGGGAAGGCATCAGGCCATTGTTGTGAAGGCCAGGATTGGGTAGAATTTTGATTGACACAAAGGGGTGATGGAACTGAAGTAAAATGGTGAAGCATGTTATTGACACAGAGGAGAAGGTGGAGGGACAGTTGAGGGTGTGTTTATGTCAGAGTCAGTAAAGAATTGTAAGGAAAGAGGCCCAGTTGGCCTTAGGTTTTGTTTGTGAGCACTGCAATAAAAGCATTAAGACTGCAACAAAGACTGTGTAAGTGTCCTCCTTGAAGTGGGAGAAGTAAAAGCTGATGAATGGGCAAAGAGGCCACGTGGAAAAGCTACCAGCCTAGTTACGTAAGCTTTTTAAAAAACTTACTGATTGTGCATTATAATAATTAAAATAAATTTGAACTCTCACCATCAAAGGAGCGATTTCCTGCCACATTGTAGTTGGAGTATACCTGGAGACAAATCTTAATGTCCTTGCCTCACACCACTGCCCTTTACACGTGACCAGTGCAGACCTGTCAAGTATTCCATAATGGATGGGAAAACCACGTATTTTAATCAAACTCACCGCTGGCCACCCGATTTTTATTTAGCCCCGTATTCTCCCATATTTTTCCCTGCATGGAGCTCTGGGGTGAAGACTGGCACTGTTTAGTGTAAGGGACCAAAGACAATGAAACAGCCGAAGGGTTGGCTTAACACAGGTTTATTGCATGATGATCCGGAGGAACATGTGGTAATGGCGGATGGGTAGCTCAATATATACAGCTGGCTATACATTTGAATGTGGCTCGTCGACAGACTATTGGTTGCTGCCTGCGTGACGTCGTAGGAGGCCACGCCCTTCTTGTCCAGGTGAAGAGGTGGCGGGAATCTTCCCGCGCTGCTGAACCAGGTGAATCTGAGCCATGAGAGCTGGACGCTCGCTATTGCCATCTAGTGGTCACTAGCTCGCGTCCCCTTATCAGGTTTACATTGATACAGCTGAAGGTTATAATGTTGCACACAGAAAGGTTACATTGTTACCACATGGCTAGGTACATTGTTAAAGGCACAGCTTTACAGAACACAACACACTGGCTGGCAATCAGTCTCCTTCTCCCCCAGAGCTCCTGCAGGCAAGCCTCGGGACTGGGAGCGAAGCATTGTGGGATTTGGCATTGGGAGAGACTTTCAGTCTTTCACCCACTTCATGATGCTTTCACCTCGGCTGCACAAGGCAACAAAGGTAAGCAGTAGCCTGTAGCAACTTTTCCATGTCACTTTCTTTCATGCAGCCCTGGAACCTCTTGGCATTTTCCATGGGTACGTTTTAATCCTTATTTCCCTTTTTATCCTTATTTCAGTGGGGGTGCGAGGGGGGCATCAAAAGAACCCCCACCCCCACTGAAATAAGGATAAAAAGGGAAATAAGGATTAAAACGTACCTATGCAAAACACCAAGAAGTTCCGGGGCTGCAGGAAAGAAAGCGACATGGAAAAGCTCTGCTTACCTTTGTTGCCTTGGATTGCCTTCATTTTCCTTCCTTCCTTTCCTACGTTTCCCTCTTTTCTTCCCTTCTTTCTTCCTTTTTCTCACTCTTTCTATTCTTTTCTTTCCTTCGTCCTTCCTTCCCTTCCTTCCTTTTTCTTTCCCTCCTTCCTTTCCTTCTTTCTTCCTTTCCTTCTTTACTTCCTTTTACTCCTTTTACTTCCTTTCATTCCACAGCTGCCACCACCGCTTGTCCTTCTTTCTGCCTCTGGCCGCTTCTGCCTCTTCCTGCGGGAAAGCAAGTCCCATGATAACTTAGTACCATGAAGAAGATAAAATGGAGGATCACCCAGATCCCGCAGCCACCCCAGCCGGGGGTGAGGAGGAGGAGGAGAGCAGGGCGAGCGGCTAAGGGGCCTGCCACCGCCACCGCCGCCGGACAGCCACCCCAGCCGGGGGTGAGGAAGGAGGAGGAGAGCCGGGCGAGCGGCTAAGGGGCCTGCCACTGCCGCCACCGCCGGACAGCCACCCCAGCCGGGGGTGAGGAAGGAGGAGGAGAGCCGGGCGAGCGGCTAAGGGGCCTGCCACCACCGCCGCCGCCGGACAGCCACCCCAGCCGGGGGTGAGGAGGAGGAGGAGAGCAGGGCGAGCGGCTAAGGGGCCTGCCGCCGCCGCCGCCGCCGGACAGCCACCCCAGCCGGGTGTGAGGAAGGAGGAGGAGAGCCGGGCGAGTGGCTAAGGGGCCTGTCACCGCCGCCGCCGCCGGACAGCCACCCCAGCCGGGGGTGAGGAGGAGGAGGAGAGCAGGGCGAGCAGCTAAGGGGCCTGCCGCCGCCGCCGCTGCCGGACAGCCACCCCAGCCGGGGGCGAGGAAGGAGGAGGAGAGCAGGGCGAGCGGCTAAGGGGCCTGCCACCGCCGCCGCCGCCGGACAGCCACCCCCAGCCGGGGGCGAGGAAGGAGGAGGAGAGCCGGGCGAGCGGCTAAGGGGCCTGCCACCGCCGCCGCCGCCGGACAGCCACCCCCAGCCGGGGGGTGAGGAGGAGGAGGAGAGCAGGGCGAGCGGCAAAAGGGCCTGCCACCGTCGCCGCCGGGCAGCCACCCCCAGGGGGGGTGGGGGGGTGAGGAGGAGGAGGAGAGCCAGAGTTCCAGGCAAAGGATAAGTAACAGATATGCAAATGTAGAAGAACTAATATAGCAACTGACATAGAGACTTTATACTGACTAAACATAGAAACTGACATAGAGACTGTATTTTAAAGTGTGATAATATGCATGATAATATGTTGTCTTAAATGTGTTAAAAATTTTTAAAAACTGTGATAAAATGTATGAGGAGAGAAAAATGGCGCAGACACCGGCAACCACGCCAAAAATCTTGCCAAGAGAACCCTATTGACCAAAACAAAAGGCAAAACAAAAGGGCAGGCTAGGTGATACAGGATGCTTAACACCACAGAGGGGAGAAAGGGGAGGGACAGGAAGGGGGAGGGGAAATGCAATGTTGCAAGGAACAATACTGTATAGGGACATGGAATGTGAGATCAATGAACCAAGGAAAACTGGAAGTGGTAAAAAGTGAGATGGAAAGAATAAGCATTGACATCTTGGGCATCAGTGAGCTAAAATGGACAGGGATGGGTGAATTCAGCTCTGGAAACCATCATATCTACTACTGCGGGCAAGAAAACCTTAGAAGAAATGGAGTAGCCATAATTGTCAATAAAAGAGTGAGAAAAGCAGTAATGGGATACAATCTCAAAAATGACAGAATGATGTCAGTCAGATTTCAAGGCAAACCTTTCAATGTCACTGTGATCCAAATATACGCACCAACCACTGGTGCAGATGAAGCCACAATGGACCAGTTCTATGAGGACTTACAACACCTCATAGAACAGACACCAAGAAATGATGTCCAAATTATATTAGGAGACTGGAATGCCAAAGTAGGAAATCAAAAAGTGGAGGGAATAACAGGCAAATTTGGTCTTGGAGTACAGAATGAAGCAGGGCAAAGATTGATAGAGTTCTGCCAAGAGAACGCACTGGTCATAGCAAACACTCTCTTCCAGCAACACAAGAGGCGACTTTACACATGGACATCGCCAGATGGCCAACACCGAAACCAGATTGACTACATACTCTGCAGCCAAAGATGGAGAACCTGACATACAGTCAGCAAAAACAAGACCTGGAGCAGACTGTGGCTCAGATCACAACCTATTGATTGCAAAATTCAGGCTTAGACTAAAGAAAATAAGGAAAACACGGAGACCAGAAAGATATCACCTAGACAGCATCCCTAAAGAATACGCGGTGGAGGTGATGAACAGATTCAATGGCTTAGACTCAATAGATAGAGTGCCAGAAGAATTATGGACAGAGATGAGGGACATCATGCAGGAAGCAGCAAAGAAAACCATACCAAAAGAAGAGTAAGAAAGCAAAGTGGTTGTCTGATGAGGCTCTTAAAATAGCAGAGGAAAGAAGGAACGCAAAAGTGAAAGGAGAAAGGAAAAACTACAATCATTTGAACACAGAATTTCAAAGAAAAGCAAGGAGAGATAAGGAAAACTACCTAAAAGAACAGTGCAGAGAAATGGAGGAAAACAACAAAAGAGGCAGAACCAGAGATCTTTTCAAAAAAATGGGGAAATTAAGGGAACATTTAAAGCAAAAATGACCATGATAAGGGACAAAGAAGGAAAGGAGCTAGCTGATGCAGAAGAGATTAAGAAAAGATGGAAAGAGTACACAGAGGAACTCTACAAAAAGGACCTCAACACTCCTGACAATCACAATGATGAAGAAGTAGAACCTGAGCCAGACATCCTGGAGAGCAAAGTCATAAAGGCCCTAAAAAGCACTGCAAACAACAAAGCTAGTGGAGATGATGGTATCCCAGTTGAATTCTTTAAAGCGCTAAAAGATGACGGCGTCAAATTACTGCATTCAATATGCCAACAGATTTGGAAAACAAAACAATGGCCACAGGATTGGAAAAGATCAGTATACGTCCCAATCCCAAAAAAGGGCAATGCCAAAGAATGTTCAAATTATCGAACAATCGCGCTCATCCCACACGCCAGTAAGGTGATGCTCAAGATAATACAGGATAGACTTCAGCAGCATGTGGAAAGAGAATTACCAGAGGTGCAGGCAGGTTTCAGAAGAGGCAGGGGGACTAGAGACCACATTGCCAACATACGCTGGATCATGGAGAAAACAAAGGAATACCAGAAACAAGTTTATTTCTGTTTTATTGACTACACTAAGGCATTTGACTGTGTGGACCACAACAAGATGTGGCAAGTAATTAAAGAGATGGGAATACCAGAGCACCTCATATGCCTCCTGAGAAATCTGTACATGAACCAAGAAGCAACAGTTAGGACAGAACACGGAATGACAGAATGGTTTGGAATAGGAAAAGGAGTAAGACAAGGCTGCATTTTGTCACCATGCCTATTCAACCTATACACAGAGCACATAATGCGCAGTGCAGGGATGGAGGAATCACAATATGGGATTAAAATCGCTGGGAGAAACATCAATAATTTGAGATATGCAGACGATACCACCCTAATGGCAGAAAGTGAGGAAGACCTAAAGAATCTCTTGATTGGGCTGAAGGAGGAGAGTGCAAAAGCTGGCTTGAGACTAAATATCAAGAAAACCAAGATAATGGCAACAGGCCCAATCAGTTCATGGAAGATAGATGGGGAAGAAGTAGAAGCAGTGACAGATTTTACCTTTTTGGGATCAAAGATCACTGCAGATGGGGATTGTAGCCATGAAATAAAAAGGCGACTGATTCTTGGGAGACAAGCAATGAGAAACCTGGGGAACATAGTGAAAAGCAGAGACATCACACTGAAAACAAAAATTAGAATAGTCAAAGCAATGGTCTTCCCAGTAGTAATGTACGGATGTGAGAGCTGGACAATTAGGAAGGCTGAACGCAGAAGAATAGATGCCTTTGAAATGTGGTGTTGGAGGAGGGTTTTGAGAGTACCCTGGACAGCGAGGAGAACAAATAGGTCAATCTTAGAAGAAATTAACCCTGAATGCTCACTGGAAGGTCAAATAGTAAAGATGAAGCTGAAATACTTTGGACATCAAATGAGAAGGGAGGATTCACTTGAGAAGGCATTGATGTTGGGAAAGGTGGAGGGCAAAAGAAGAAGGGGGAGGCCAAGGATGAGATGGCTAGATGGCATTGTAGACACAATGGGCACAGAGCTGGGAGGGCTGAGGGGGATGGTGGAGGACAGAGGCGCATGGAGAGCAATGGTCCATAGGGTCGCAAAGGGTCGGAACCGACTGTGCGACTGAACAACAAAAAGTTACATACAAAACATCCCTCCCCCCTAGGATGGGACGAAGTCCCTTAACCATTGTGGAGGCCCACAGACTCTTTTGGGCTGGACTGACCCCTGACTGGGTTTGGTAGACCTAGGGAGACTTGGTTCCATTGAATGATACCCAGCACTGGGGTTTCTGTTAAAGATATTAGCATCTTGGGAGCACTGTCCCGACTCTGAACTGGAACCAGGGAGGGGAAAACCAAATCATAACCCCGTTTAGATGAAGCAGAAGCAGAGGATCACTCGAAATTAAAGCTGGAACTGGAAGGGGGGAAACTCAATGAAAAGTTCCTCCTTTGAGAAGTTTGAGTAGGGGACAACTCAACAAAAACTTGCTTCGAACACGGTATCCTTCTGGAATGGCTCCGAGGATTGGGGATCCAGGGCACGGTGTGGTCCTGGTTTTCCTCATGTCTGAGGGGCCGGACCCAGTCGGTGTGGTTGGAGAGTGAGAGGTCGAGTCCTAGGCCCCTAAAATATGGGGTGCCTCAGGGCTCGGTACTCTCTCATCTCCTATTTAACATCTACATGAAGCCGCTGGGTGAGATCATCCGATCCCACGGGGTGTGTTACCACCAGTACGCGGATGACACACAGTTGTACATCTCGGCCCGTGGGGACCCCAGTGATGCAGTCAAAGTCCTTTCCAGCTGTCTGGAGGCTGTTGGGGTCTGGATGGGGGCAAATGGGCTACAGCTGAATCCTAGCAAGACTGAGTGGCTATGGATAGGGGGTCCTGCATTATCCCGGGAGCTACCATCTTTGGTTTTGGATGGGGCTGTTTTACCCCAGACCAACCCGGTGCGCAACTTGGGGGTCCTCCTGGATTCGTGGCTGCTGCTAGAAGAACAGGTGGTGGCTGTGGCCAGGAGGGCCTTCGCCCAACTTCGGGTGATTCGCCAGTTGCGCCCGCTCCTGGACCGGGACTCTTTGCTCATGGTCACTCATGCTCTGGTGACCTCCAGACTAGACTACTGTAATGCGCTCTACATGGGGCTGCCCTTGATGACCATTCAGAGGCTGCAGCTGGTCCAGAATGCTGCAGCCCGGGTGGTGATGGGGTGTGGACGTTATGCCCATACCTCGCCACTGCTTCGGGGGCTGCACTGGTTACCAGTTTGTCTCCGGGTGCAATTCAAGGTGCTGGTTTTGACCTTTAAAGCCCTACATGATAGTGGGCCAGGGTATCTTAGCGACCTCATCGCCCTAAGGACGTCTGTCCGTCCAAACAGAGCGGACCGGAGGGGCTCTCTAATTGTGCCATCAGCCAGGGGGGCTCGCCTCTCTGGCATAAGGAGGAGGGCCTTCTCCGTGTCCGCACCGGCCCTTTGGAACCTCCTGCCTGTGGAACTGCGTCTCCAGATGGAGTTGTTGCCCTTTAGGAAGGAACTAAAGACCTGGCTGGCGGGCCAAGTTTGGGGTGCGGGTGGGGATGGGGGTACCGTTGGGTGGTTGGTATAGAGAAGTGTGCCTTCCCCCAAGGTCCCTTTGGTACTTGCGCACCTTTTAGGGGTGGGTTGTTTAACTTTTAACTTTGTTTTATCATGTGTCTTTTTATGTATTTACTGTCCGCTATGTAAACCGCCCTGAGTTGGGTTGTACCTGAGTGGGCGGTATATAAGCATGAAAAATAAATAAATAAATAAATGAATGAATGAATGAATGAATGAATGAATGAATGAATGAATGAATAAATAAATAAATAAATAAATAAATAAATAAATAAATAAATAAGAAGAGCTCATGATGAAATTGGCCAAAGACAATGCCAACCTCGATTGTCACAAAATCTTGCAGGCAATGGGCCATAGACCTGATCTGATGCTTACCGACATGATCAGGGCTTGCGCTGATGTTGGAACAGACTCCTATAAGATGGGGCTGTCAGCAGCGGCGGTGCAAGGGGAAACAAACCCAAGGGAGCTTGCCACCAGTGTGGCAAGGTGGGGCTATTTTCCAAAGAGTGCAGGTCGAAAAAACATTATAAGAAGGGGGCAGCCAGCCATCAGGCTGCCCAGCGGTGCCATCTACCCAGTGCCCAAGGTACCACAGTGGCTTTCATTGGGCCAACCAGTGTCCCAATTCAGGAAACAGGCCCATGGGCATGTCTCTAGCCCTGGTTCAAATAGAGGCGACAGCTGCCCTGGAAGCCCCAGAGCGGACATCCCAAATGATTTCACCCAGCATCACACCCAGCATTTCCGAGGCACAGGCAGAGACTAAGGGCAGCGCAGTGCTAGACTTGGAATGCCAGGAGGACATTACATGTGACCTACCAGGCTCAGTCTACCAGGTCAATTCCCAGTTCAAGGGTCCTCTGCCCCAAGACACCATAGGATTAGTCTTACCTCGTAGCAATGCAGAGAAAAAAGGGGCCTTCATGGTCCCAGGAGTCATAAGCTCCGATTACACAGACATAGTCAAAGTCCAGCTGTAGACACACCTACCCCAGACAGTCAGCAAAGGGGATACAATAGCGCAACTGATCATGGTTCCGTGTCATCTGCCAGGCAGAAACCAGGAAGGGAACAGAGGAAGCTCAGGGTTTGGGTCAGCAAACCGCCCGAGAAAGGAAGGGACAGTAGAAGGATAACAGATCATAGTGACAGTAGAAAAGAACATAGAGTGAAAGCAGCGACCAGTCATTAAGGTATTTTTAAACAAAAGACCTTTTGACGGGCTGCTTGACACAGGAGCCGATGTTAGCATAATTAGTCAGAAATTGTGGCCCACCGAGTGGTCCAGCAAGTCAGTTGCAGATGTGTGTGTGTGTGTGGGGGGGTGTAGGAGGAGTTCAGGAAGCTTACAGAAGTCGCGATTGGGTAGAAGTCACCATCCCGGGGGCAGACAGCACAGCGGTCATCCGACCACACATTTTGAATGTGCCTGTCAACCTCAGGGGGAGGGACATTCTGCAGCAATATCGCGCAGCCCTAACTTTTGGGTAATGGCCCTACCATTTAAATGGCTCACAGATGAGCCAGTGTGGGTGGAACAATGGTCCATAGTTGGAGAGAAGTTAGAAGCTTTAAAGCAGCTTGTTAAAGAGCAGCTAGAAGCGGGACACATAGAACCATCTACCAGTCCTTAGAATTCACCGATTTTTGTCATTAAAAAGAAGTCCGGAAAATGGAGACTTCTTCATGATCAAAGAGAGATCAATAAATGTATTCAGCCCATGGGTCTGCTTCAATGCGGGACACCCAATCCCAACATGATCCCCAAAGGGAGGGATATCCTTATCATAGACTTAAAAGACTGCTTTTACACCATCCCTTTAGATCCTAGGGACAGGGAAAGGTTCACTTTTACGGTGCCAGTCACCAATCACAGGGAACCAACCCAACGTTATGTGTGGAAATTTTTGCCACAAGGGATGCTCTACTCGCCCACCTTGTGCCAAATTTATGTCCATGAGGCATTGGAAAAGTTCCGGAACCTTCACCCCAAAGTCTTAGTTTGCCATTTCATGGATGACATATTGATCGCAGCACCCAAATTGGGTAGCGACATGTTTTGTGATCATCAAAATTCATTGGGGGGCAAAGGCTTGATAATTGCCCCAGAAAAAGGTCAGAGAACTGAACCCTATTCTTACTTAGGTCACTGGTTACTCCATTCATTTGCAGCCCCAGTGCTGCCTAAGATCCAGATCAAAGACTCCATAACGCTAGTGGAACTCCAGCAAATTCTGGGAAACATCAATTGGGCAAGACCCTATTTTAAGATAGATACTGATCTCTTAAAGCCACTTTTCTCGCTGCTAACATTAGGCAAGCAGCTGGCAGATCGAATCCACATTCCGAGAGAGGAAAAACAAACTCTCCAGGAAGTCAATCGCATACTCAGCTGGGTAGACAGGCTTGGTGGCGGGGGGGGGGCATTCACCCCCACACTAAATCTGAACATCATTAAAACAGGCATCATGTTCACTGGAGCTCTAGGCACAGACTCCAGCGGGGGGGGGCAAACATCATGGCATGGGTGTATTTGCCACATACCACTTCCAGGAACATCGTTCCTCCACAAGAACTGGTAGCCACAGTCATCCACAAAGGAAGGCTTAGAGCTAGGGACATCTCAGGACATGACTTAGCCAAGATAGTTATGCCCTTTAACAAGGGACATGCCAGCTGATGCAGCTCGGAGATACTCTCCCGATCGCATTAGAAGGCTTTACAGGCAATTTGGCATACCATTTGCCAAGGGATCCCAGACATGTCTCGCTTCAAATGGAGACAGTCGAATTACAAAGCATGCTGTCTTTAACTCCACTACAGGGGGGCAAAACAGTATTCACAGATGGGGGGGAAATATATGGGACTCTCACTTGGTATGAGAAGCAGGCTTGGCGAACACTACTGACACTTCTGCAGAAATCAGCGCAGAGAGTGGAATTAGCAGCAGTGAACCTCACCTTGAGAACATTTGATCAAGAGGCATTGAATATTGTCATGAACAGTCAGTACGTCCGGAATTTAATTCACAACTTGCCAGGAGCTTACATCACTCCGGCCATAGACAGGAATGTAATGAGTCTATTCCTGACCATGCAATTCACTTGCACAACCGTAGGGAAGCGCTCTATGTAGCTCATATTAGGAGCCACTAGGATTTGCCTGGTCCGATTTCAGAAAGTAACAGCAGGGCTGACTCAGCGGTCAAAGAAACGCATCAGAAGTCAGTCTTGGGAGTCTTTACGACCCTGATCCAGAGCCATGCATTCTTTCATCAGAATGCCAAAGCTCTCATAAAGCAGTTTAACCTGCCATTGTCATAAGCACAAGGCATCGTGCGTTCCTGCCCGCAATGTGCAGGAACACCAGGGGGCTCTCATGGTGGGTAAACCCACGAGGGACAGAAGCTAACAAAATTTGGCAAATGGACGTCACGCACATTCCACAATTTGGGAGATGGCAGTTTATGCACGTTTCCACTGATACATTCTCGCAGTTTGCCTGGGCCATGGCCCAGAAGGGAGAAACTGCGACCCATATAGAGCAACATCTATTGTCATGCTTCGTGTTCATGGGCAAACCAGGTCACTTGAAGACAGACAATGCACCAGCTTATAGTGGGCCAGCGAGCCAGACAGCTAGCCACATTTCTAGCCGCTTGGGACATAAAGCACACATTTGGCATTCCATACAATCCCCAAGGACAAGCCATTGTTGAACGGGTGAACCAGATGCTAAAGTCCTATAATGAAAAACAAACAGAAAGGGAGGAGATAGTCCCCCCCTAAGAGCCAAAGTCAGGCACAGCAATGCCTGCACAAAGTCTTATTCACTTACAATCACTTAAATATTTTTGCTGACTACACTCCACAGGAGAAGCATTTCCGAAGCCGGGAAGCTCTTCCGCGCCCCATCGTTAGATTCAGAGTGCCGCCAGACCCCTTTTGAAAGGGTCCGGTGCCCCTGATAATCTGGGGATGAGGCTATGCAGCGATTATGTCTCCTACAGGTACCATCTGGATTCCAGCCCGCTGTGTGAAGCCGTACTTCGAACCGCATGGTGTGAAACCAGGCTGCCCCGAACCCGTTGCCAGAGATGGAGGAGATAGACCTGATCACAGGGAGGAGGCAGGGCATGTGACACCGGCCATGATGGCCCAGGATGGAAGAGCCAAGAGTGACATGGTGAATGATCAAAACCCTGTGTAATGATGCCATGACCATTTTGCAAGAGAACCACTCTGAGCCCCCTCCGCACAACATGGTAGCTGCGGTCTTGGCTCAGATCACTTACAATTCCCTAATGATAGTGTTGATCCTTTCCTTGCTTATGGGGGGAGGGGTTCAAGCTGCTCCTGGGAACTTAGCGCCTGGCAGGGACCTTACCGCCAGGCTCCAATACAACATCTGGGAGAGACTGGCCGGACTTGTCAACCAGTTGAACTTTTGCCTAGCGCAGACCACAGACACGTCTTCTTTGTTAAGTACATGCTTTACCCCGGTCTGCCGCGCTCCAGGCGAGCCAGCCAAGAACTTTGAGTTGTTGCTTAAACGAATACATGGACCTCATCTCCGAATCACATACGCAATGTATGCAGCTTGGGGGACTCAGGTAACAAAGACTTTGCCCGCTGATGCGTTCACTCTGTATACACCCTGAGTGGCGATCATCCCAAACATGCCCTGTGCCAGAATGACCGGCTACTCCACAGCCAAAGTGCCACACCACCGTTGCCTGAGTCCCGGGAAAGAGACTTGGAAATGTAACCAGCCAGAAATTGCACGTTCTATGTATGAAAATGTCATTTTGCCCACAGGATGGTTTTTTACTTGTAACCAATGGACGTGGAACTACATTCCAGCTAACATATCTGACTCATACTGTTGTTTGAGTTGCTTGACACTGGTACTCCCCAAAAGGGAAATGATCACCCCAAACCCAAGACCAGCACGGTCCGTAAGGGCGGCCCGGCTAGATGAGACATGCAACAGTAATATCAGATTGCTTAGTAAGGCAGAGTATGTCACTTTAGCGGTCAACATTTTCAGGGGGCCAGGTTAGTGGTGGGAAATGCATGTAGAATCGGCCAGTTGGCGTGCACGCTAGCTAAGGCTATCAATCACACCTCATCAGCCATTGCAATGCTTAATCAAGAGCAGGCTGAATTGAGACATGCAGTTTTAGATAATAGAGCAGCAATTGATTATTTGTTGCTTTTGCACCATGTGGGGTGTGAATCAGTCCACAATATGTGCTGTTTTAACCTCATGGATAATTCACGCAAGGTCGAAAGTCAGATCACCAAACTTGACACTATCGTGAAAAATATCCAACAGAATGCCAACTGTGAGTAGTGGGACAAACTCTGGTCGTGGTCGCCATGGAAATGGGTACAAACAGCGCTCAAAGCTACCGTTGGTGTTGTAGTAGTGGGGATTATGCTTTGCTGTTTCACACAATGCATACCTTCACTTTTCTCCATGTGTACCTCATGGCAGAAACCTCGAGAGACGGTCACACCTAGACAAATTATGCCCTATATCTACTAAGCCCTTAGCCAGGCTGATTTAAACAATGAAATAAGGGGGAATGTAGTAAACCCACATGCTTAGATTGGCCATTACTCTTCCCGATGTGTTTGCTCACTAACGCACATGGCTTGAGACCCAACACGGGCGCTGATGGAAGAGAAATTAGGGTGTGGGCTAAATTAATTGACATGAATCATAAAGAACCTTGGCTGATGAATTGCAGAGGAAATAGGACAAAAGGTAAAAAGTTGCTGACTCTAGGAATGAACTCACTCTTCCCCTTCTGGCCCCAGATAAGGTTGAGTAAGCACACTGAGTCAAGCGGCTAAGGAAGTTAGCCCCGGAGGCAGTTTACATGGCCTTCGAGATAGGGCAAGAACAATGGGGTTTCACCAACCCAGATCTTAGATAACTGCGGGTTTGTCCATTAATCACAAGACAATGTCCGGAGACAGGTGTTATCTTGACCCACCAGAAATGCCACGTATGCATTAGCCTTCTGTGATGGAGTCCCGTGCTCCTTAGCACGGAACTATCGAGGCAGATCAATAAATATCCCACCCGACTTAGGTCGGGACTGGACTTCACCGCACATTTCATCTCACATGTCCTTCCTTGCAGCCAGTCACACCGAACCTCTGCAGGTCAGTCCCAGACCGGGCGGCCCGCTCCGTGGCCCCAGCAACACCGTTGCAACAATAGTGTAAAACATCACCATTCATACAATTCCAGTACATGTACTGTTACCTGAAACTTTGGCAACATTTTAATTTTTATGGGACCGTTCACAGGAACAAACTCACAGACAAAGTGTTTTGATACAAATGTAAAGATGTTTACTTATGAATCAAATAAGGAAATAAAGTACCAAATAAGAAAAATAAGAATTCCAGTTAGATGGAGTTCACTTTAGATATACAGAAGGTTGCTTAAAAATACTTAGACATTTGGAGTTACTCAGGAATAAAAATAAATGAAGAAGTTACTATAAATGAAAAGCTTATGTAAAGATAGAAATTACTTAAAAGTAAAGAAGTTACTTTAAATAACGTAGTTACTTAAAGAGGGAAGGCCTACTTAGAAATGAAATGCAGAATAATGAGAAGCAGAGAAAATTAGGAGCAGGAGAAAGGAAGAGAAGATTGCTTAGAAATCATATGCTTAAGATTTGCCTAAGGAAAATAAAGAGATAGGGAGGAAAAGCTTGCTGGCACTAGAGAAAGAGCAAGAGAGAACAAGAGAGAGAGAGAAGGTGGGGGGGAGCCATCCTGACCACACTGGTGCCAAGAAAGAGAGAGAGCATCTCAAGAAACCCTTCCTTTATAGATGAAACACTTCCAAAAATCTAGGCAATCTCAATTGGTCCAAACTAGATCACATGGTAAATTAATGATAGACACGTCCCCTCCTCCATGAAGAAAGTGAAGCCCAAAATATCACATAGCAAATGGCTAAACCCCCAAATTGCATAGCCATAAATCTCAATACAGAAATCTTCATAGCCCCCTCCCAAACAGCTGATTTCCTGAGACAGTGGTCTTTGATCTGTGGATGAAAGCAGTAAAACCTCCATGTTAAATCCGCTTCAGGTTTCAAAGAAAGAAAAACATTTTGGAAAATACTGCAGAAGATGCTACAGTGTAAAAATAACTTATTACAGGTAAAATGTTACAGTGTAAAAACAAGGGTACACAGGCTGAAAGATGCTTGTTATGTCAGAGATTGTGAAAGTCCAAGGTAATCAGAATTTTATTGATGAGTATATTTTGAAACTTCTTTGATGTAATTCTTGAGCAGGCTTCAAGTTTTAAAATTTCTTCCTATGCTGGGCCAGCTCTCTCTGGTCTCCTGACCCTTTGACATGCAAATTGGCATTTCCTCTCAACAATAGCTATAGGTGTTGATTTTTCACATCTGGATGGGGACTGGAAAAACCGGTTTGCCCATTGAAAGAGTTCCCTTTTAATCTTGTGTTCCTCCACATCTCTTCATTGATGCTATATCAAAGCTATTCTTTATCAGAGCAGGATTAATTTATCAGCTGTTCCTTGAAATGATAAGATATAACATCCAGTATTAATAATAATACACACAGTCACACAGAGACAGGTTTTCATGAAAGTTACCTATTTTAAAAGAAACCACTCTAATATAATCCCAATCTAAGCTTTCAATTTAACACAATAGCTTTGGGGAAGCCAAGACAGACAAATTAGCATCTCAAAAAGGCAACTTCCAGGATCCCAAACATCCTGTCTATTGCCCATCAACTTTCAGCTCCACCTGAGTCAAGGGAAATTGGAAGTTTTAAGTAACTTTATTTAAGAATAAAGAAATCAGACTAAGGGTGATATTATAATATTTCAAAATATTTTGCATTCAAAATATTAGGTTACAGTACTAGCAAATTGTTTCAGGAAATGTTTATGGACTCAAAAACTGTAAACACATTTTCGAGTTCAAAGACCAAATCTGAGGCAGTTGTGAATAATGTTATTTCACCTTATAGTCAATCGGATCTGAAGGAAAGCCTTTGTAAATATGACTTTATTGGAGTTAGTACAGATGCAACTAATCACAAATATCATATTTCCAGTCCTTGTGCAATATTTTGAAAAAGAAAAGGGTAGTCAATCTAAACTTATAGAAGTGTCAGTGTTAAAAAATGAAAATTCTGATACTGTCTCAGAATTTCTTCATAATGTATTGGTAAATAATGGAATTGATGGGGAAATTAGCTCATTTGGGGGAGATAATACAAATACCAATTTTGAAGGTTGGCAAGAAAAGGGGAGAATAACATTGTTAGCAAACTAAAATGTAAGCCGGGCAGGTCAATTGTAGGGGTTGGGTGTCCTGCTCATATTTTGCACAACTCCATATTGTTATGGAATACTGAACTAGACAAAATCGCATTCCACACGCTAAGATAGATTTAGGAGTTTTATTTGTTAATATTTGTTAATATTTGGCCAAACAGATTCAGGAACGCTTTACCAAGCTAATAGTCCCTGAATGAAAATACATTTTCAGAGCCATCTTTTTATAGCATAAAATTTGGAAATTTCTAGACATTACATCACTATGGGATAAGCCAAAATTATTAATTAATCTTCTGACATTTCATTAAGTTAAGGTTAGAACATTCCGTAACTGTTATTTAGATCATGTCATATAAGGAACATGTCTCATGTCACATCATGTCATGTCACACAAAGATTATTTACGGTTCCCTGTCAACTGTACAAACTGCTGAGCTTGTGGACACAAAGCCTTCTGTTTACTTTAGCCTCGTCATCAGTTCTATATGATAGGTCAGTCTGATCTGTTTAACTTTACAGAGTACTGAGAAAATAATTTTTACTTTTAAAACAGAATTAATATTATCTTAATATCTTAATTCTTTCACCCCTATTTCAATATGAAATGGTGTTGGCAGTCTTTCAGTTGATGTTGAATCTGTTATAGTGAAGGTATATAATTATTTTTCCATATACACTATCAGAGTAGCAACACTAATGGAATATAGTGAATTTGTAAATGTAACATATCAGGATATTCTGAACCATGACAAAACAAGATGGTTAAGTATGTTTCCAGCAGTTGAAAGGTTCTTTGAACCACTAAAATCATATTTCCTGTCACTGGACAAATGTCCAATTCACTTGAAATCATTTTTCTCAGATGAAGTTGGGGAAGCCTGTTTCTGGTTTTTAAGTGCACAGATGAGTCTGTTTCAAAAGGGTATAAGTAGGTTTGAGAAAAAAGACATTTCAGTGAATGGGATTAGAATGATTTTGTTGGATGTAATAAAAACTTTGAGAGAAAGGCAAAATCAAAGTTTTTGTTAGCTTGAAAGTAAAGACTTTGTTAGCAGATTATCAAAAACAGTTTTGTCAAATGTAAAGTTGAATTACAGTATGTCATTTTATGAGGACACTGTAAATTACTCGATGAAATGGACTGAGTCTCTGTCTGAAACATTTTGATTGGGCCCTTCTACAGACATCGATTTCCAGGGTCATAGCCAGGATTCTAGATGTGGTCGGGCAAATATTTTTTCAGGATGGGCAACAGTGTCCCAGCTAAAGTGATGGAAACCATCCTAAAAGATAGAATTAATAGGCACATAGAAGAGAAGGTGCTGCTAAAGGAGAGCCAACATGGCTTTTGCAAGGGCAAATCATGCCTCACTAATCTGTTGGAATTTTTTGAGAGTGTCAACAATCATGTGGATAAGGGGGATCCAGTTGACATTGTTTATCTGGACTTTCAGAAGGCTTTTGACAAGGTCCCACACCAAAGGTTCTTGAATAAACTTACCAGTCATGGAATAAAGGGACAGGTCTTGTCCTGGATCAGCAACTGGCTAAGGGACAGGAAACAGAGGGTAGCACTAAATGGACACTTCTCCAAGTGGAGGGAAGTAAAGAGTGGGGTCCCCCAAGGTTCAGTACTGGGACCCCTGCTTTTCAACCTCTTCATAAATGATCTAGAGGTAGGAGTAAAAAGCAAGGTAGCCAAATTTGCTGACGACACTAAATTATACAGGGTAGTGAAAACTGTGAGAGATTGTGAGGAGCTCCAGAGGGATCTCTCGACACTGGGGGAGTGGGCAAAACAGTAGCAAATGAGTTTCAACATTAGTAAGTGCAAAGTGATGCATGTTGGGGCAAAGAACCCCAATTACATTTATAAACTGATGGGGTCTGAACTCTCTGCGACAAACCAGGAAAGGGACCTTGGTGTCCTGGTGGACAACTCAATGAAGGTGTCAACCCAGTGTGCCTCAACAGTGAAAAAAGCAAACTCAATGCTAGGGATCATTAGGAAGGGTATAGAAAATAAGTCAGCAAGTGTCATTTTGCCTCTTTGCAGGCGCACCCCCCAAAAAAGGACTCAGACACCGGTATATGTGGATAACGGCATTGGGCCACATTTATTGATTCATGCCCTAGTCCAAATTATAAATTTCAATTGGTACTCAGCCAATTATAATTCTTAAGGCAAGCAGGCCGCAGTAACACTGGTAAGGTTCCTCCCAAAATTGCCAATGGCAATTGGCTACAATGTATCCATTTGTATCAATTTGTTTGTTTACAACAAACAAATTATTGACCGTAGTCAATAAACTATCTACTGACCCCACCCTCTGAAGTGTATCCATCAAATCACGGGGTGATGCATGCTGAAGAGCTCCTGCCATCACCCCATTGCCTGGTTCGTCGTTGACCGGTCAACGTTAACAAACTTGTACCTATCTAGTGTTGGCCAGTCAATTGCAAACCTGCCGGATACCTGTGGGTCATAAATATTTACCTTACCAGTGCTACCCGCCACGCGGGGAGGCTTAATAAAGACTCACCGCCCCCCCCCCAGACCGTCAGCTCGGTCAACATGACTGCTTGCAAATCTTCCAAAAAGAGGTTCATACCTCTGGGCGACAGATGGACCCCATCCCCTGTGTAAAGATCATAATTTTGGAGACTAATGGTGGGGTGTCGGATGACCCGCCCCAAACCCTTGTCAGCAAAGAACAGGGCCACTGCCCTGTTCACCGAGCGACGAGCGCGGTCAAGGGCCTGGAGGTTGATACCCCCCTGTAAGCGTGACGCGGTATGATGTCCGACCATAGCAGCGTTGTGGCAGGCCACACATAAT
Source organism: Bradypodion pumilum (assembly GCA_035047305.1). NCBI lineage: Eukaryota > Metazoa > Chordata > Lepidosauria > Squamata > Chamaeleonidae > Bradypodion > Bradypodion pumilum. The sequence goes on along the minus strand of JAWDJD010000011.1, from coordinate 12,022,776 downwards.
GCAAATAAGCTAGGTCACTGCAGATCGTATGTTTTAAAGAAAGGCCAGTGACCTGGCCCAAGTCATTGCCCCCGAGGTGCAGCACCAGGACATCAGGCGGTTCAGCATCCCTGATGGAGAAAAGGAATGGCAACAGTTCCCGCCATAACATTCTGCGCTTACCATACCACCTGATACATGCGGATGCACGTAGTCCAAGCTGGGGTCCCCACTCTGTCGCCGCAGCGTACTGCGCTGCCCAGTTCACATAGCTGTGGCCCACCAGCCATACTGCCACCGGTGTGCGGGGACACACAGTGTCCGTAAGATAAAAACGAGACAGGACAGTGACTTATCTGGTACTCATATTTGAAGAGGGCGAACATATAATTCAAAACACTTCGATCCCCACCTCCCCATATGGCATATATCAGCCTCAGAGTACCCAAATGCAGCCGCAGTAGAAGCAGCTCCTATTCTAAAAGAATGGGTGCCGTAACGAGCCCCGGGGAGGCCAACACTGGACAGTGCCTTACCGGTCACCTTCCAAAATTGAAATTTAGTAAGGGGAGACCCATCTTGGTGGCAGAAAAATGGGCCAGGGTGCGTACCACGCATTGCAAGGAACTCTTGTAGGGCACCACCCGGACAGATGTCTGCAATGGAACATCGTAGCAGTCTAACACCACTGCCTACACCGTGCTGATCAACCTTTGAGGAACGTATCCTCAACTGAGCCCACTCATTGGAGACATAGACATCTTCGAGTTCCAGTGCCCTACGAGCCGCATCCGCCTTAGACAGTAGCACCAGCTCACTGATGCGGAGCGCTCCAAAAAAGGCCACCGTGATAGCCGCATGAAACAGAGCTGCCTCATACCTGTCAAAACACAGGTCATGCCAGCCTTGTGCAAGGTGGGTAAGAACCCCTGGAGAAATAGGGTGGCGATTGTCCGGGCGGTGTCCACGTTCCCGTGTCCACCCTTCCAAAACATGTCGTATACGGGAATAATTCGTGTTGTCAGCAGAGCCCCTCACTTTGGCCATGAATGCCAGTGCTGACAGCCTGGATGCTATGGTGCGGGGAGCTAGGCCCTGACTGTGTAGGTAGACCATAAATCGGAGAACGTGTGTAACTGGAATGGGCCACACCTCGGGCAACCGGAGTTGCGCACAAATTTTTTTAAATTGACTGCATGGTGATACGCCTTACGCGTGCGGGGCGCCAGCGACATGCCGATCGCCCAGTTCACCTCTCCTTGCCAAACGTCCAAATCTCGTCCAGGAGCGGCGAGGGAAATTCCTCTGCGTCCGGAGCCAAGGCGCGGAACCGGGGGATCTGCAGGTGGGATAAAGCATCAGCAATATCGTTATTAATACCTGGTACATGTCTGGCTCTGAATAGCACATTGAGGCGTAGGCTGCGCAACACAAACTGGTGAACTAACTCCATGATCTTGGGTGATTTAGATGTCTGGGAATTGACAATGTGCACTACCGCAGCATTGTCACACCAGAAATGAACCACTGAATTGGCCCACTCCTCGCCCCATAGCATCAAAGCTCCCAGTATCGGGAAGAACTCAAGGAATGTAAGATCGCGTAGACGATCCGTGCCCCTACAGGCTGGAGGCCATCAGCCGTAGGCCCACCTCCCCTCAAAGTAAATCCCATACCCCAGGGACCCCAAGGCATCCGACTGAACCTGGAACCTAGGGGAAACCAACAGGTCAGATCTCCAAAAGGACACCCCATTGAAGTCCCTCAGGAACTTAAGCCAAACCAACATGTCAGCCCTCATGCCCTTGTTCAGTCGGACCCTATGATAGCGCCTGGATAGGCCAGTCATGGCGTCGCATAAGCGTCGAGCAAAAGCTCTGGCAGGCGCGACTACCCTGCAGGCGAAGTTAAGGTGACCATGGAGAACCTGGAGCTCATGAAGTGACACCTTGCGTTTGGCCAGTAAGGCCAAAATCAACGCAGTGATCCGGGTAACCTTATCCATGGGTAACCTGGATGCCTGCGAGACCGTGTCAATTTCAATACCCAGAAATGTGAGCTTAGTTGATGGGCCCTCGGTCTTTTCGGGCGCTAAAGGGACACCGAGTTCCTGCATTAGCATCTGAAATGTATTGAGGAGACGCGTACACGTGTCCCAGCCCCGTTCACCCCCGAACAAGAAATCATCGAGGTAGTGGGCTACAGACCGGGACCCAGACCTGCGAACAAAGGCCCACTGAAGGAAAGTGCTAAAACGTTCAAATGCTGAACAGGAAATAGAGCAGCCAAAACGCATGGCCTTATCAACATAAAATTTTCCTTGGAATTTAAAACCCAATAACTCAAAGTCACCCGGGTGCACAGGCAACAAACGGAATGCCGACTTAATGTCACATTTTGCCAGAAGTGCACCCGGGCCACAAGAGCGCACCATGCGCAGGGCCTGGTCAAATGATGTATACCTGACAGAACAAAGGTAATCAGGAATGGCATTATTGACCGAATGGCCCGCCGGGTATGACAGATGGTGAATTAAACGAAACTCCCCAGGGGTCTTTTTGGGAACCAACCCTAAAGGGGAAACCTTAAGATTGGGAAAGGGTGGCATAGGAAAGGGGCCAGCAACCCTACCTGCATTAACCTCCTTAGCAATACTTAGGGCGGCCACCTCCTCCCTACCCTTCAGGGAAAGTAAATTAGGGGCATCTTGGGGGCACCTCTCCCCTTTGAATGGGATGTGAAAGCCCCACTGGAAACCCTCGAGGAGGTACCTAGCATCCTCCCTCCTCGGATAAGTCGAGGGCCACCGCTCCAACATAGCTACGTTAACCGGGGAGGGGGCCTTTTGAGTGACCAGCTCCATCAGCGGCAGGTCTGCCCGCTCCCTGTCCACCTCTACCTCTGCCCCGTGACCCACCGGCTCGCGGACACGCAGCGGCGGCGTGGGGGCCAGCGCAAGAGGGACACTCATGTTTGTATCGGCACTGTTTCCTATTGCACACACCATTGGCCGAGAAACTCCAACACAGCAAGCGGGCTGGAACCCCCTGCCCCGCCGGCTGGTGGGGAGCCTGTGTTGGAGCAGCTCGCTGGACCGCATGGCCACAATGGTACCTCTCCCCAGGCGCCGGGCGCGTGGGGGTCATGTATAAAAGCCACAGTTGTTGACATGGCTCATCCCACCTCATCTCCGGGTGTAAGGGCACTCTCATTCTAAATTCCTCATCGTAAGCCAACCACGATGGGCCAGGAAAATCCACCATTGCCCTGTAAATATTGTCCAAATATTGGACCATAGGAATGGCCAGGTCAGGCCGAGCCCTGAGATACACCGCCATATAGATGAGCTATGCGGGTAACCAGTTGGCCCAGGTGCGTGGTGGCTTGCGACGGCGAGACAGCTCTTTGTCCTTCTCATCCTGCCCCTCTTTCTCTTCCTTGGTGGGTTCCCTGTTCAATAGGGAGAAAATATCGACATACTCGCCCCGCCAAATCTTTTCCCTTGTGGCCTGGGCCAAATGATCCCCGAGGGGCAAGGAATACCCAGCCGTCGGCAATGCCGACACCGGCACAGTATTGACACGGGGTATCAGGAGAGGAGCCTGGACCGTCCCTGCGACACCCGGTGCAGCCCCGGGGGCGGAACCCCCCCCGCCCATTGTTATGCCAGTATGGGACCAAGCTGCACCCGGGTAAGGCGGGAACTGATGCCCACCCGCCCCGACATTACGAGGCCATGGCCACTGAAACCTATCCCCGGAAGTGGAGTGTGATGTGGGCACATTAGCTTGAACCTGATACTCACTGGGTGCACCCCCGTGAGCCGCCCCCACTGGGAGTTCCGGCCCACGGCGGGCATCGGAGCTTGCGACCGAAATCGAGCTCTGAGGGCACATCCAACCACTAACTGTCTGCAGTTCCTGATGTACGGGGAGCTGCGAGACCGCGGTGGGCACAGGCCTGTGCGCCTCGAGCAACTCAACCCGACTGGCCGCCTGCTGGAGAGTGGCGGCTGTCGTGGTAGCAGGCTGGCAAAAGGGGGCCCCAGATGGCAATGAAGCCCCCCCCCAATGGGGTTATTGGTGATCCCTAGGGATGCCTCTAGCGCCGCTACGCGGGCCAGTAATGCATCCACCGTCGCAGATCCCCCTGCATAAAGGGAGCCAGGTGGGCCGGACGGCCCACTGGGCAATGGTCCAGGGCCCCCGACTTGAGAGCCAGGCCCCAAATAGGGCCATGCCCAAAACTCCGGCCCATGAGGGGCCAGGGGTAAGCCCTGCTGTGCAACCGCACCAGGCCCTCCCCCATGCTCAAAGCCCATGGCCGGCAATTGCGGGCCGGGGGCCGAAGCCCCTGTAGGGCCAGTCTGAGGCTGGAGAGCCGCGGGCCATGGCCTAAGCTGCCCCATCCCACCGGTCCCGGTGGGTGCCTCTGGTAAGGAGTCCTGTTGGGGGGGGCGCAGTCGCGGTCCACCGACCCGACTGCTGCCTCCTGTTTGGGCGAGCCTGAGTCGCCATAGCCTTCTTCTTAGGAGGCATAATGAAAGCGCGATCCCTTTCCAGGGATCAGAACCCGATGGCTGGGAAGCCGAAGATTAAGAAGCAAAGCTCCCGCTAAAGCTCCGCAGCCACGAACGGCTCTCGAAAAGAGACGAAGAGCGACGGAGAAAACCTCTCCTCTCCGTCGCTTTTCCAAAATGGCAGCTCGGCTGCCTCGTGGCCACCCCTTTTATAGAGGGGTGGCCATGCCCCCTAACTCACCCGGATGTCTGAGTCCGGGTGGGGGGTCCGTAAAGAGCGCGGTGGCCATTTTGGCGCTGCGCTTTCATTATAAATCTATGGTGAGGCCCCATCTGGAATACTGTGTACAGTTCTGGTTGCCATACCTCAAAAAGGATATTATGGAGCTGGAAAAAGTGCAGAGGAGGGCAACCAGAATACTTAGGGGACTGGAACACCTTCCTTACCATCTGAGGCTGCAACGGTTGGGCCTCTTCACTCTTGAACGATGACGTCTAAGAGGTGACCTGATTGAAGTTTATAAAATCATGCACGGTGTGGACAAAGTAGATAAGGAAAAACTGTTTTCCCTATCGCATAACATTAGAACTAGGGGACACTCCATGAAACTTTTGGGTACTAGTTCTCAAACAAATAAGAGAAAGTACTTTTTCACCCAGAGGATTACTGGTCTATGGAACTCCCTGCCAGAAGAAGTGGTGACAGCTGTCAGTCTTGACAGCTTTAAGAAAGGATTAGACAAGTTCATGGAGGACAAGAGTATCAATGGCTATAATTATGGATACTTAAGGACAACCTCCGGGTTGGAGAGATAGGCAGGATATCTCTCAATATCATTTCCAGGGAATCCTAAGCAGGTGAAGGCATCTCCTTGGGAATACCCTGAAGGAAATGGTGAGCCACTGTGTGAGACAGAATGCTGGACTGGATGGGCTGTGGCCTGTTCCAGCAAGGCTGTTCTTATGTTCTTATGTTGTCTATATATGTCATCTATATAATCAGCAAACTGAGGTTGGGCAAACTGCTAACTCAGGGTGGGCAAAACCAACGCTGGCCACCCCCTGGCTACAGCCCTGTCAATTTCATGGGATGAAGTAGAATGTACTTTAAAATGGCTAAATGAAAATGGCAAATGTGATCTAAATGAAGGTAGTTAGTTTGACCAGTTTATCAAACTTCAGTCATTTGTTAATTAGGAACAAACAGATGCTAAGTTTGATGTTTTGTTGGCACATAAAAAGTGGGTATTGTTTTTCAAAATGTGTGTTTCAGAAGAGCAGTATTCTGAGCTTTTGAAGATTGCAGTTTTATTTTTCACTTCCAGGGGATAATGCCCATGTAGAAAGGGTGTTTTCATTGATGAATGCCCAGTGGACTGATGAGAGGGACAGATTAACTCTATCATCCATTAGGGCCATTCTTGACATTCAATATAACATGGTTTCCACCAATTGTGCTGAATTTTGTGAATTTATGTGTCAGTGTAATGAAAAATTGTCAAAGTATCTAAACAAAGTACAGTCTTCTGTGAAATAGATAAAACAAAGTAGATAAGGAAAAACTGTTTTCCCTATCGCACAACACTAGAACTAGGGGACACTCGATGAAACTTTTGGGTACTAGTTCTCAAACAAATAAGAGAAAGTACTTTTTCACCCAGAGGATTACTGGTCTATGGAACTCCCTGCCAGAAGAAGTGGTGACAGCTGTCAGTCTTGACAGCTTTAAGAAAGGATTAGACAAGTTCATGGAGGACAAGGGTATTAATGGCTATAATTATGGATACTTAAGGACAACCTCCGGGTTGGAGAGATAGGCAGAATATCTCTCAATGCCATTTCCAGGGAATCCTAAGCAGGTGAAGGCATCTCCTTGGGAATACCCTGAAGGAAATGGTGAGCCACTGTGTGAGACAGAATGCTGGACTGGATGGGCTGTGGCCTGTTCCAGCAAGGCTGTTCTTATTTTCTTATGTGAAATATGATTGATGTAACAATTAACTGTTGTAAATAAATTCATTTATGTATTGATATATTTTATGTGAAAGTGTTTTATAGCTGTCATTATATTATGTTTGTTTTTAAAAAAGCTATTTTGTAAATAACCCGCCCATTTTTGTCAAGTATACTTCTCTCCCAGTTTTGTGGGAGAGAATTATGGCAACTCTAGTGGGAAGGTAAATAGCATTCCATGCACTCCAGGGTTTAGTCATTCCTGCCACATGTCCATGGAAACATCTGTAGACACAGACCGCACTGGCTCTTTGGCTATAAACAGAGATGAGCACTGAAACCTAGAGTCAGATATGACTGGCTTTCAAGCAAGGGCAACCTTTACCTTTATCTCCACCTTCCACTGGGTATGCCTCATGCTCCTTGTCCTCCTCTTCCCACATATGCCTTGTAAGGTATGGAATTCCAAAACATTCTCTTCAAATGGGCAAAACCACTTTACTTGTTGTCTCTGTATGTAGTTTAAGATTGGTTCTATTCCAATTCTGTCCCTTATAATCTTGTTCTCAATGCATTGAGTAGCATGGAAAATTAGTAACATGCTCCCCTTTTTCCTTGATCTAGCAGACATTTTCAGCAGCAAATCAGGATTTGGCTTTAAAAAAAAGAAGGTATTAAAGCAGACACACAGTGCTTTTGAATATTTATTTTATTTACAAACAAATGGTTAGTGTGTAAGTGGAGTCAAGTACTTACTCTTGAAACATAATTTTTAAAACTGTACAAAATAGTTTGTGTTCCTCATCTTTTTTTAAAGCATAGTATCTGCTATTTATTACTTTAAGAGCAAAGCTGGTAGAGTGCATTAGAAATGCATTATGTTTCCATCATTTTCTTAGGGTCATTTTCACACAAATACTCTGAAATTTAAAAAATGGCCAAAGAATATATTGCACCACAAAGTTGGCAATATTGCATGATTTTACAAAAATCAGTCTTTTTGATAGGCTGCTAAACAGCCCTTAATCCAGCAAACCTTCACAGGGCTCTTCAAACCGTAATACTGTGCACATTTCTCATGCATAAGATTTAGGAGTAGGTGATGTTGTGTTCTAATGGTTTTACCTTCCACATGGATTACAATGTATCTGAGCCAATGTAACCTTGCCTATAGCAACAATGTAACCTTCAGCTGTATCATATAAACCCTGTAATAGGACGCGAGCTAATGACCACCAGCTGGCAGCAGCGAGCGTCCAAGCTCTCTTGGTCCGAACTCATCAAAGGCAACAGCGCGGGAAGCTTTCCCGCCACCACCTACACCTGGACAAGAAGGGCGTGACCCACAATGACGTCACGCAGACAGTAGCCAATGGGCTACCATGGCACCACGTTCAAATGTATTCCTACTGTATATAAAGAGCTATTGATCCGCCATTACCTCATGTTCCCTCTGTCCACGATGCAATAAACCTGAGTTAACCCAGCCCGAGGCTGTGTCCTGTGTCTTAGTTTCATACACTAAATTGGCGACGAAGGTGGGATCAATGGATTCCCAAGGAGCAGCCAGGGCACAGAGCGGGTTCAACATCACCAAACCGCAAGACTGGGAGCTGCTTGAGATGGACTTCCATGCGGCGCTGGTGGAGCTTAAAGTCAAGGAAGACGATGAGGAGAGGAAGAGGGCCATCCTCACCCGCATGCTTGGAACGGAAACCAAGCGGACGCTGGTGGGCATCATCGCTCCAAAGAAGGTGAGCGAATTTAAGGCGGACGACATCATGAAGCTGCTACGGGAGCGCTTCCAACCCGCGAGGGCGATGTTTCCCGCTCGGAGCGCGTTTTGGAGGCGAGTCCAAGCGCCGGACGAGTCGGTCGAGGCATTCGTGGCCGCCATGAGGGTAGCCGCTGCCCCCTGTAAATGGGGCAGCATCCTAGAAATTGCCCTCAGGGACGGCGTGCTGTGTGGCCTGAAAGACAAGGAGGTGCAGCGCAGCTTGATGAATAAGGAGCCGCCACCCACGCTGGCAGAGGTCGTCGAGGCCGCAGAAGCCGCAGAGTCCACGAATGCTGGAGTGGACGAGATGCACCAGTGGCGTGAGTGGCGTCCCAGAGCCGGCAAGGCGGAAAGGTCGGTGCACGCAACTCAACGGGCCTCAAAGTCGTCCTCAGAGAGCAGCGACGGCGAGGAGGTCCAGAAGGTCCGAAAAGGGGGGCGCCGCTGCGATGGTTGCGGAGCGGCCCACGAGCGTGCGAGGTGCCCGTTTAGAAAGGCCGAATGCTACACCTGCGGCCGTCGGGGGCACATCGCCAAGGCATGCAGAAAACGGAAGGAGGGCCGGAGGCAGTCACCAGACCGTTCGACCAGGCCGGACCGTTCAGCGAGGCCCAAAGATGGCGTCCAGACCACGAGGAAGCAGGACGGCGTGGGCCGCGTCTCGGACAGCAGCGAGGACGACGTCCCAGTGCTCAGTGTGTCCGCGGAACAGTCCCATTATTTCGTTGAGGTACTAGTACAAGGGGCCCCCATCAGGATGGAAATTGACTCGGGGTCCTCCTATTCCATAATTCCCCAGAAAGAGTTTTTAAAAATCGACCCCCACGTGCGGCCCAAACTTAAAACTTTGAGGTCCACGCTACGAGATGTACAGGGGAACAGCATTCCGGTGTTGGGGGTCGGGAAATTTCGGGTTGAGTTTAAGAGACACTCTGCGGAGCTGCCCTTAGTTGTCCTCAAGGGGGGGAGTTGTAGCCTCCTAGGGACACAGTGGTTCCAGCCTCTAGGCCTGTTTATAGGGGGAGTACATGCAGTGGGGGTGGACCCAATACAAGCGGTGTGCGATGCGCATCCCGCCGTTTTTGAAAAAGGACTCGGAAAATTCAAGGGACCCCCTGTAGCCTTCGACCTAGATCCGGAGGTCCGCCCGATAAGACTCAAACCGCGCAGAGTGCCTTTCGCACTAAAGGACAAAATAGAGGCGGAACTGGACAAATTGGTGGGCCAGGGAATTCTTATTTCTGTTGATTCCGCGGAGTGGGAAACTCCAATTGTAACAGCTCTGAAGGCTAACAGGGAGGTGCGCATTTGCGCTGATTATAAGTGTACGATTAACAAGGCGATCCGCCCTAATGCTTATCCGGTGCCGGTGGTCAGCCACCTTTTGGCTAGGCTAAATGGGGGAAAGTGTTTCGCTAAGCTCGACCTGGCACAAGCCTATCAGCAGCTTCCCGTAACACCCGCCACGGCCGCGGCACAAACGATAGTCACACATAAAGGAGCGTTCCAAGTGTCGCGTTTACAGTTCGGCGTGAACTCGGCACCCGGCCTTTTTCAGTCGCTTGTGGAACGCCTCCTGAAGGGGCTGGAGGGGGTGTTACCTTATTTTGATGACGTATTAATAACAGGGGGGAGTGAGGCCGAACTGGCACGGAGGTTGGACAAAGTGCTAACTGTGTTCGAGAAAGCGGGGCTGAGACTGAGGAAGGACAAATGTGTTTTTTTCGAAACCGAGGTCGAGTTCTTAGGGTTCAGGATCACACCCGAGGGTATCAAGCCATCCAAATCCAAAGTAGTAGCCATCAAAAAGGCCCCCCGCCCCACATCCAAAACCGAGCTACAGTCATTCCTGGGGCTCCTCAATTTTTACCATACATTCCTTCCGCGGAAGGCGTCCGTGGCCGAACCGCTTCATCGGTTGCTTAAAAAAGAGGAGACTTGGGTGTGGGGTGACGAGCACGAGAGGGCGTTCAAAGAATTAAAGCAACTCTTGACCTCTGACGCAATTCTAACGCATTTCGACCCCAAACGGCCGGTGGTCCTAGTCTGTGATGCGTCACCGGTGGGGGTGGGGGCAGTACTTTGCCACGTGTTGGATGACGGAAGGGAAGCCCCGGTTGCATTTTATTCAAGGTCCCTGTCCCAGGCAGAGCGAAATTACGCACAAACCGACAGGGAGGCATTGGCAATTGTAGCGGGGACCAAAAAGTTTCACGATTTTTTGTATGGCCGCCCGTTCAAAATCGTGACGGATCACAAGCCACTGTTAGGGATTTTTACGGCAAGCAAGCCCACCCCGCAGATCCTATCACCGAGAATGTTGCGATGGGCCATTTTTCTCAACGCATACCAACACGAGTTGGAGTACCGGCCCGGAAAAGAGATCAGCCATGCTGATGCACTTTCGAGATCCCCTTTGCCCTTGTCGGACGACCAAAAGGCTAGAGTAGGAAGAGACCGCCAGGTGTTACTAATCGAGGTTTTAGATGCACCCCCAATAGTACCAGCGGATATTGCTAGGGCGACAGGCAAGGACAGAACGCTCGAGAAAGTCAGCGCATGGGTACAAAAGGGGTGGCCGGCATCATCCCCGAGCACGGAATTCGACCCATTCTTTCGGAAAAAGCTAGAGTTGTCCCTAGAAAGGGGGTGCCTGCTGTGGGGCCAACGGGTGGTGGTCCCTACATCCATGCGGCCGAGGGTGCTCAAACTGCTGCACGTCAGCCACCCGGGCATCGTGCGTTCGAAAGCGCTGGCCCGCAGTTACTTTTGGTGGCCTCAGCTGGACGCGGACATTGAGCACATGGTCGGCACTTGTGAGGCATGCCAGGGATCCCGACCAGAGGCGGCCCGCCTTCCGCATAGGGAATGGGACGCAGCGAGGGGGCCGTGGTCCAGAGTGCATGTAGATTTCGCTGGCCCATTTCGAGGGACCATGTTTCTCCTGGTGGTGGATGCATTTTCCAAGTGGCTGGAGGTTATCCCAGTAAAGAGCACGTCCTCCGCCACGACAATTAGCCAGCTACGGAGAGTCTTCTCCACGTTCGGTTTACCCGACACTTTAGTCAGCGATAACGCGAGTTGCTTCACCTCCTCGGAGTTCGGGGCATTCATGGAAGCAAACGCCATTCGGCATGTTACATCCGCGCCGTTTCACCCGGCCACGAATGGCCAAGTGGAACGGTTGGTGAGGACAACAAAGGATGCGCTTCGGCGCATGGGCCCGGGGGACCTAAACCACCAAGTGTGTCAGTTCTTATTAGCGTATAGGGTGACCCCCTTAGCGTCAGGTTACTCGCCGGCAGAACTCTTGATGCGGCGAAAACTGACCACGCTTCTGTCCAGGCTGGACCCGACGAGAGTCGAGGACAAAGGGAAAAACATAGGATTGGCAGTCTCGAAAGGGTTCGCCGCCGGCGACCTTGTTTACTGCAGGAACTATGCAAGCGCAGGGCCAGCCTGGGTGCCGGGAACAGTAATTGAGCAGACGGGGCCAGTGTCATATCGGGTGGAAACGAGCACCGGCCTCCTCTGGAGGAGACACGCTGACCAACTGAGGCGCCGAGTGAGTGAAGGGCCGGTTAGTGGGGCGCAGCAACAGGATTCAGCGATAGGGTTCTCCCCCACCCGTTTAGCCCAAGGGGGAGACATTGAGGGACAGCAGTCCGAAACCGGGGGGGAAAACGGTGGTCCCGACTCATATCCTTTTGATACCCCAGTTCTATCAGAGCCCGGGGGGAGGGAAAAGGAATGTGCGGCCGCCGCCGCGTCCCCCGAATGTAATTTTGATTTTGGTTTTGCGAGCCGGGGGGGTTTTCAGGAGTGTTCCCCCACCCTTCCAAGCGAGAAGAGGGGTTTTTCGTTAGCCCCCAGTGCCCCCGGTTCTTCCCCGAGAAAGAGCACACCTCCCAACAACGCCGCGGAGCCGCGGCTAGTCACTAACAAGTCTCCCTCTCCAATTACAGGGCAGGAAACCAGGGGACAAAGAGAAGGTAGCAAACCCGGGGAAAGGCAGCCTGCATCGAGACCCCAGCGTGTTCGAAATAAGCCATCTTGGCTGAGGGACTTTGTCTCCTAAGGGGGGGGAGTGTGTTGAAGTGTGGGCTCGAGACATTGTCTCGTCCTAGGGGGGAGGGATGTTGTGTTCTAATGGTTTTACCTTCCACATGGATTACAATGTATCTGAGCCAATGTAACCTTGCCTATAGCAACAATGTAACCTTCAGCTGTATCATATAAACCCTGTAATAGGACGCGAGCTAATGACCACCAGCTGGCAGCAGCGAGCGTCCAAGCTCTCTTGGTCCGAACTCATCAAAGGCAACAGCGCGGGAAGCTTTCCCGCCACCACCTACACCTGGACAAGAAGGGCGTGACCCACAATGACGTCACGCAGACAGTAGCCAATGGGCTACCATGGCACCACGTTCAAATGTATTCCTACTGTATATAAAGAGCTATTGATCCGCCATTACCTCATGTTCCCTCTGTCCACGATGCAATAAACCTGAGTTAACCCAGCCCGAGGCTGTGTCCTGTGTCTTAGTTTCATACACTAAAGGTGTCAATATGGATGGCCTTAAAAGGAACTGGATAAATTCAAGGAGGAGAAGGATATCAGGATCCCTTTCTGTTACTTCCAGTATCAAACATTTTATGGCTCTCTGTAGGAGTTGCTGGGGAATATGGAATAAGGAGTTGCAATGGGATTCATGCCCTGCTGGTAGATTCCCCATTGACAACTGATTGACCAGTGTATGAACAGAATTCTGAACAAAATAGATCTGTTAACTGATCTAAAATTTTATTCTTCTTACCTGATTGTCGTAGGCAGGTGAAACAGACTTTTAAAAAATAATTTCTATTTTGGACTGTAACTCATGGAATTTTTCAGCCAGAGCAGTCAGTGCCACATGGATGGAACAATCTGGTAATCAAAAAGTAAGTTGGTCAAGAGAAGAAAAGAAAAGGTGAAAAGTTGAATTTATTTCTGGCAGAAAGTTGGATTTATTTCTTGCATGTTTAAATTAAAAGGACTAAATCAAATTGTTTCTTCAAGAAGAACAAACCTGTTGAATCAATGGAATTTATAAATGTATTAACCTACTTATATGTTTATTGATTACCCAAATTCCCAATGATTCTATACAAGAATAAAAATTGGATTTAGGTCAAAATGGATATCCTGAGATTAATGCTAATACAAATCTTTTGGTAGGTAGGGCTAATATTGGACATTATATAATTGGTTTAATAAGAAAAAATTTCATTCATGTATTGCAGGAGTTCTCAACCTTTTAAAGCTAGGGGCTGGGTCACGCTCCCTTAGACAGCTTTGGGGGCTGGATGGCCATTTTGCCCTTCCTCCACTACATGGCACTTCCTGGTGTGGTGAAGGGGACACATGAAATGGTGCCACGGGCCGCAGGTTGAGAATCCCTGATGTGGTGTATTTCCAAAGTTCACAGTAACTCTTGGACACTGTGTTAGAAATCTTTATACCTACCAGAAGAAGTGATGAAAGATGTGCTAGAAACTGCAGAAACAATACAAGAAATTGTGGCAAAATGAAAGTGACATCCATAAAACCCTTCTGCAGGCATGTTCTGCACAAATCCCAGCATGAATGATACATAGTAATTGTGCAAATATGCTATGAACCACATGGTCAATTGCACAACTCCTGGAGCTCTTCAAACCCTCCCAAATACTTTTTTGTACTTTTGAAAATATTTTTGACACTAATGCAGGGATTCCCAACCTAAGGCCCATGGGCCCATGGTGACATTTCATGTGGCCCTCCCACCTCTCCAAGGGCATTTGAGAAACAAAATGACCACCCCTTTGAAGATATTGGGACAAAATGGCCACCCCATCATGCAGGCAGGGCAAAATGGTGGTCTGGCCCTCAAAGCTGACTGAGAGAGTGTGACCCAGCCCTTGGTTTGAAAAGGTTGGGAATCCCTGCACTAATGGATGCAAAGGAAGAGAAACACATTTTTGTAATGGCTGATTTGGCTTGTTCCATGAATAACAATGACAAGCAATCATAACAATAGTCCCTGTAAAGCTGGGGTTCCCAACCTAAAGCCTGTGAGCCAAATATAGCCCATGGGGTCATTAAATGTGGCCCTCCCCACCCCTCCAAGAGCATTTGAGAAATAAAATGACCACCCCTTTGAAGCTGTTGGGACAAAATGGCCACCCCATCATGCAGGTAGGGCAGAATGATAGTCCGGCCCTCGAAGCTGACTGAGAGAGCATGACCCGGCACCTGGGTTGAAAATGTTGTGAACCCCTGCACTAATGGATGCAAGGGAAGAGAAATACATTTCTGTAATGGCTTATTTGACTTGTTACCTATTCATCTTCTTCTTTTCCATCTCTTTCTATGGACAACTTGTTCAGTTGTGTCCATAGGCACACATGTTCATTTTTTCTAAATATTGAGTGCATTCTTTACAAGTCCCAGGAATATTGTGCCAATTTTACTGAAGCAGAACATAAAAATAAGAAAAGAAAGGGAAGGAGAAAGAGAAAGAGACATCATTTTAAAAATGTGCACAATTGCATGTGGCTTTGCTCAAAATGACAGTTAGGTACTGGATAATTGCTTCTAACAAGTGACTCTGTTGAAATGCAAACAGGGAGCTGAGCCATTTTAAGATGCTATCTGGTACAGCTACTGAATTGCTTTTTATCCTCCACTGCAGATATTGTTGATCAAGCAACGTGGATTCTTTTATTTCCTTCTTTTACTCTAAACTCCTGGGATACCTATTACTTTGGCAAAGCACTTGTGCTTAAAAATAAGAGAAATGATATCTGGAAATTGCTATCCCACAGGAGCTTAGGAGAACACTGTAGCATTTTACAAATTAAACAACTCTACACAAACTCACCTGTGATTTCCTTTCCTCTACTTTAAGCAAAGGCTGTGCATCATTGGCTATGGCTTAAGGAAAGAGCCAAGGGTATTATGCATTGCAGCTTGGTTCCACACAGGTTGAACTGGTTGTTGCAGATCTCTGCATGAGCATATCAAAAGGGTTACAAGGGAAAGGTGGCATATGTGAGAGATGGGCTGATAGGGTGTTGTCTTTTTCACTGGATACCTGCAGATACAATACTTGGAAGATTTCACCTGTTTGGCTTCCAGAGAAAAAGGCCTGGTGTGGAAGCCAGTGGAAGCTCTCACAATTTATTAAGAGCCAATGGAACAGAAGCAAGCAAGCAAATTTGGGAGAGTTCCGTCTCTTGCTACTTACTTTATCACTTAGCTAGATTATCATGGTGAGGACCAGTGTTAGGCATCAGCAGGTTTGCACCAGTTTGCCAGAAACGGTAGCAGAAATTCTGGCTGGCCCCACCCATCCAAGTTTTAAAATAAAGTAGTCCTAATTGAGGTGCAACACAGGGCTTTCCCCCTGGCCATGCACACCATACCACGTCCACAGTGTGGTAGTAAATTTTTTTGGAGCCCACCACTGGTGAGAATGTCAAGGTTGATCGATGATCTGGCCAAATAAAAGTCAGGAGTCAGGAGTCAAAGCACAAAGTATTTATTATTCTTTCTTTCTTTACAGGATCATCAACATGCAGGAACATCAACAAGAGTGAAAGTGAAGTTGAGATTAGGTGTTTTATATACAAGGTGGGTGGGGCTTAGGTGGCATTGCATTGTGGGCATTGTAGTAGAATCAGGTAGATGTTAATCTGACAAAACCCTTCTAACATCTGACTGATTCTATGTAGGAAATTAATGTCACATAAAGAAGAGCATGCAATACATTATTTACATATGTACATATAATTTTTTACTAAGGTATGTATGTTGACCAGATGGAAGAGGCTTGGTTAATACATCTGCTATTTGTTCTTTTGTTTCACAATGTCTGGTTTCTATGAATCCCTTCTTAGACATTTTCCTCATGTGCTTATATTTAATGTCTATGTGTATATTTAATGTCTACCTGCGGCCCACTGCATCTGCTTTTGAAATTTCTGTTGCAGCGTTGTTATCTTCATGGATAACAATTGGGTATGACAGCTTTCCCCACATGTCAGAAATCAGGTTGTTGAACCATATCAGGTAGTTTGTGGCTTTGGATAAACACACATATTCGGCTTCGGCCGTAGAAGTAGATACAAGTTTTTGCTTCCCAGTGTATGAATAGATTGGGCAATTGTTTAAGAAAACCACGTAACCTGAAGTACTCTTTCTTGACTTAGTGTCACCAGCCCAGTCTGCATCTGCATAACATGAGACCTTTGGATTTTCGGAAGTTTCTGGGGTGAGTGACAGTTTTGCTTCTAAAGTGTATTTTAAGTATCTAAGTAATCTCTTTATTGAATTCCAGTGGTATGCCCTGGGATTACTAACATGTCAGGGTAATAAGTTAACCACTAACACAATATCCTGTCTCGTCCAAGTAGCTAGGTATAGGAGTGACCCTATTGTGGACCTGTACAAAGTATTTTATGTAAATATTTCATTTTTGCTAAACATATTTGTAAAAAAATCTGTCTGCATAGGGGTGTTACAGGGCTCGGTACCTAGCATGTTACATTTCTCTAATAGCTCTATAATTTTCTCTCTTTGGGAGAGTGTGAATTCACCTTTTGTTTCGGTAATTTGGACTCCTAAATATTTTTATCTACCTTTCCCAGGCATTTTAGTGAGAAGTGTTTTTGCAACTTCTGTGCAAAGTCATCACATTTAAGTTTATTTTTTTCCAATATATAGAATATCATCAACATAAACCAAAAAAAAGTCAGTTTCCCCTTGGTCTCTTTTGATGAACACGCACTCATCAGCCAATGTGGCGATGAAACCCATTTTTTCTAGTTTTTCTGTTAGACCCATATAAACTTTTGTTGAGAAGCCATGTTCTTCCTTCATCATGGCTAATCCCCAGTGGTGATTTTACATATATCTCCTTATCTAAGTGCGCATGTAAGTAGACCATCTGTACTTCAAATTGATATACATTTTCTTTCATTATGGATGCAATAACTAGGGCTGTTTTCACACTCTCAGCCATCACAGTGGGTGAGTACGTGTCAGTGTAATCATCAGGATATGTCTGGGAGAAACTTTGGGCCACTAACCTGGCCTTATAAAGTGTCTTGTTTTCTAATGGCTTGACCTTGAAGACCCATTTTGTGCCTATCACCTTATGGTTGTCTGGGATTTCTGTAGGTGTATATACATTTAACACTTTAAGGCTGTCCATTTCCTTTTTTAAGCCCTGCAGCCCTTAAATCCTCCAGGGGGGATGGGCGGGGTCTGAAGCCGCTGGGGGAGATGGAATGCCCCCGGCGTCCGGCGCTGCACAGGCTTCCCGATGTTGGAGCTGGGGTGGCATTGGAAGTCCTGCCAGCCTTGCAGCCCTTAAGTCCTCCAGGGGGGGGTCCGAAGATGCTGGGGGAGATGGAATGCCCCCGGCGTCCGGCGCTGTGCAGGCTTCCCGACGGTGGAGCTGGGGCGGCGTTGGAAGTCCTGCCAGCCCCACAGCCCTTAAGTCCTCCAGGGGTGGCGGGGTCCAAAGACGCTGGGGAGATGGAATGCCCCCGACGTCCGGCGCTACGCAGGCTGCGCAGGCTGCGCAGGCTTCCCGACAGTGGAGCTGGGGTGGATTCTTTCCATTTTACCTGTTCATCATATGGAAGTGAGAGTATTATGTAATCTCTCATTTTCTCAGGTAACTTGTTTTTATTGGATCTGTCTGATCTTCTGAGAGGTGCTTCAGTTACACTTTCATCTACACATAGGTCAAATTGATCCTTTTTACTGTTGGCTTTGAAGGTTGTTTGGCAATCCTTTGATAGGAATGTAATTTGCTCCAATTAGCATTTTCATTGAAGCTTGTGGATCAGGATACGATTATTTTTGAATAATTATCTATGAATCTATATGCTTTTGCAAGTGTGGCGCCAAAATGGCCGCAGCGCTCTTTGCAGGCCCCCACCCACCCGGACTCAGCCATCCAGGTAGTTAGGGGGCGTGGCCACCCCTCTTTAAAAGGGGTGGCCACGAGGCAGCTGCACTGCCATTTTAGAAGTGACGGAGCGGAGAAGTTTTTCCCTCCACCCCCTCCCTAGTGGACAGTGTGATTTTCTGGTCGCTTTGGGGCCGGGTGGGAATTTTTGCTTGAACTTACAATTGACACTTTGGTTCTTGGCTTTTTCGCCCATCCCACACTGTCGCTAGTGTTTGAGATACGGGGTAAGTTGACTTTGGTCACTTTTGGCGGGTAGCACTGGTAAGGTAAAGATTTATGACCCAGAGGTATCCGGTAGGTTCGCAATTGACTGGCCAACACGTAGATAGGTACAGGGGAAATAGGATTGGCTGGTCAAGGGCGAACCATGATTGGGGTGATGGCAGGAGCTTCTCAGCCTACATCACCTTGATATTTGAATGGATACACGTCATAGGGTGGGGTCAGTAGATAGTATATTGACTCCGGTCAACAATTTGTTTGTGCCAATTTCCATTAGCACTTTGGGTGGAACCTTACCAGTGTTACTGCAGCCTGCTTGCCTTAAAGAATTACAATTGGATGATACACCAGTTGAAAGTGATAATTTGGACTAGGGCATTATTCAATAAAAGTGGCCCGATGCCTTTAATCCAATACCGGTGTCTGAGTCTTTATTTGGGTGGGTACGCCTGCAAAGAGCCTGGCTCATACCCCATGAACCTCAATTTTTGAGATAAACCCTCTAGTCTGTCCAGCCCTTCCTCTATAGTTCTCTTTCCTTAACATCCCTATCCAATACTATGGCTTCCGTTTCCTGATATGTTTTATTCTTCTCCTGAACTTCAACTATTTTTGCTACAATTTTCTTTTCTTTTTTTAACCACTGGCACTTCACTATTCCTATCCATCTCCTCTTGCATTTCTTGGTCTTCTTGGTTACTGTCTAGTTGCTTAAAGTCCTGACCACAATTCTGATCTTGTAGTTCCTGCTGTAACTGAATCTTACGCTGTTCTACTTTTGCCTGTAAATTTTCCAGGTGTTGTATCTCTTCTATTTTGTCCTTTAAAGATCTCCTTCTTTCACTTGGTTCTAACCTTTCTAATCTGCCAGTTCTTATCCAGATTGGATCTATGTCTATGTCCTGTTTTAATCCTTCTTTTTCCTTGCGACTCATTCAAATTGTTGTGTAAAAACACAAGTGTCCACTTTACAGTCTTGTACTATACGTGCTTGCTTACATACAATTTCACAATAAATCTTACTCAACTTTATGGTAATGTAAGTCTTAATCAGCTTTAGAACTTAGACATTACATAATTAATTGTAGATAATTGTAGATAAAGCATGCATATAAAGCGATCAAGAGAGAAAAGAGAAAGAAAAAAAAGAAAAAACTTGTTTGAAGAGAGAAACTACTGTCTTTAACAGGTGTGAATAATCAGCTCTAATTACTTTGCAAGGCCAACTGTGTGGAGTGCTGGACAGTCCAAGGCCAACCTGTTAAGATCTTATCAGCAGTACCTTGTGAGTTTTTGATCCAGAAAGTCAAGTAAAATTTGCACAAAGTCAAAGTCTCGATACTACCCTCAAATTATTTTAACCTTGTAACAAAAGGAGGAACTGGCGATGCAATGTCTTAATTAAAGGAAAAAGTGAGACTCCGCAGTTCAATACCTCAGAAGGCTTAATATTACTTTACAGTTTCTCTTTAGCGCCCCTTGCTCCTTGTCTTTTAACCAATCCATAAACTTTTTATAGTCAATTTTAACAAGAGGACATTCACTCTGTTGATTGTGCCACTCGTCCTCAAAATTCAAACCCAGTAGAAGTTACCAAAAATTTAACTCCGTCATATAGCTTTTTCCAGGCTCCGTTTGGCACAAATCCTCACCTGCTCGAGGCTTACTTGACTGATGGCAAGGCACATCTGCTTCCCCGAAGATACCCCTATAAGCTTGCACTCTTCAGACCACAAAGATCACAAATAGACACTGAGGGCACCGCAAGTTCTGCTCAACTCCACTCGCTGTGGCACAGTTCAACTTCGGTGCCACAGTGCCTGCGGGACTGAGCAAGGTCAGCCTCCACTTCCCCGCTCGGATCCCCCAGGACCTACCTGTTACTTTGCACCACTTGCCTGCAGTGCTCCATAAGCTTGACTGCCTGCTTGCAGCGCGTCCAACTTCACCTTCAGGCCTCAGCGTCTATCCCTTTAGGTCCGGACCTTTTGTAGCAATAAATCCGCGCTGCTGTTTCCCAAACTTCAAAAGGGACAGCCGCCGATCCCCCATGCCAATCTTCCATGCTGAAAAGAGTTGTTGTTTGCAATGCCGATCTTCACCAGGGAAAAGTCAAATTCATCTCCATATCATTCCAAGTTCATCTCGCCTACTGCAGAGCCGATCGCCCGAAGCTCCCGGAGCTCCCTTTCCAGCGCAAGCCTTGACCAGATGAATTCTCGGATGTTCCGCTCACCACTCCTTCAACTGAACCACTGCCTTAAAGTCTTAGCATCAGCCACTTGTCAAGAAAGATTTTAAACACCTAATCACCTCCTATAACCCACTTTTAATCCACTTTTGTGGCACCCCTTTCAGAGTGACGAAAATCCTGACCGCTCAGCTCGCCATGTTGACACGCCCCCGCAGAGCCATTTTTTAAAAATCCTTAGAGAAATTTTTTTAACTGAAAAGGTCTCCTTGTGTCCTCTAGTGTCCAAATTCTTTTTTTTTTAAAAAAAAGTGAGGATATGAAAAGACACAGATGTCCTGTGAGACCTCAAAATGCAGCACAACTTTCTGAATCAATTTTTTAAAATAAAATTCTTTGGGGATGCTAGAGAGCACATCTGGACTGCTGGGGACCATATGCGGGCCATCTGCCATGTGCTGCGCATTCCTGCTCTAAACTAATAATCACTGTAATAATCACTGTGTAAAGAATGTTCCTTAGCTGCCTGGGAACCAAAAGATGTTTCCACTTAACCGGGGCTTCTTATGAGGAAAAGATTAGTTCTGTTCAGCATTTTTTACATTCGCCTTTTGTAACCAAGAGAAGTTTGCTTTGCCAAGTTTTCAGTTTGGAAACTCTGATAGCATCGTTCATGCTATCAAATTGGCTTCAACTGGTCTACATTTTATCTCCGTACTTCTTGCCCTTTATTGACCTAACAATTTTCATAAATGCAAAGGTCAGCATATTCCTCCCTGGATTGCTTTTGATCTCAATAGCTACTCTACGCATCTAGTTTCTTCTAGCTGAGAGCTGGAATATCAAAATCTGCTCTGCAAACTGACAATAGGCAGATCAATTCTGCTCGTCCTCACTTTGAAATGCTTAGAGTTCATCAGGAAACAGTCAGAGTGGCATTTAATGCTTTCTGCATACATACTTACTAGATGTGCAGAGTAGGGCAACCAGAATGATTATGGGACTGGAACACCTTCCTTACCATCTGAGGCTGCAATGGTTGGGCCTCTTCACTCTTGAACGACGGTGTCTAAGAGGTGACCTGATTGAAGTTTATAAAATCATGCAATATGTGGACAAAATAGATAAGGAAAAACTGTTTTCCCTATCGCACTACACCAGAACTAGGGGGCACTCCATGAAACGTTTGGGTACTAGTTCTCAAACAAATAAGAGAAAGTACTTTTTCACCCAGAGGCTCACTGGTCTATGGAACTCCCTGCTAGAAGCAGTGGTGACAGCTGTCAGTCTTGACAGCTTTAAGAAAAGATTAGACAAGTTCATGGAGGACAAGAGTATCAATGGCTATAATTTTGGATACCCAAGGACAGCATCTGGGTTGGAGAGATAGGCAGGATATCTCTCAATGCCATTTCCAGGGAATCCTAAGGAGGTGAAGGCATCTGCTTGGGAATACCCTGAAGCAAATGGTGAGCCACTGTGTGAGACAGAATGCTGGACTGGATGGGCTGTGGCCTGTTCCAGCAAGGCTGTTCTTATGTTCTTATGATGCACCCAAGGGTAACCCACCATTCTGTACACAAATTGACAATCTAGATCACAATGGATATTCCACAACAGAGCACAGATGTAATAATCGAAGTTTAATTTATATACCGCTTTTTTCAACCACAATGGGTGACTCAAAGCGGTTTACATAAGCAAAATAATACATATAAATAACATAATTCATACAAAAGTCATAAAAAATACAAGATATAAAAAACAACATAATTCATACAATCAAAAAACAACAAAGCAATAATCAACATGAATACAATGTAGGCTCAATAGCAATGTATCAGAAAAACAACAACACTCAATAGGACCCAACGCGAGGCCAGGGATGTTGTGGCCTGCTCTTCTCTCCCTCCCTTCCGCTTCCCTCCCCTGGCTGATGCTGCTGGCTAAGGGCCTCCGCCGCAGTCCCCATCCTCCATCCACCTCACCTGGCAAGGTAGGGTGCTCCGGCTTTGAAACCTTTGTTTCTTTGGCCATCAGTGAGGCCTCCCAGGCCGCAGTGCCTCAACTTTCAGGCTGCCTCACTCACCTTGGTGGCTTGCTCCTGGCGTCTCCAGTTGAGGCCTCCTTCCATTGCTGTCAGTGAGGCCTCCCTGGCCTCGGAGCCTCAACTGTCAGCCTGCCTTGCTCCACTCACGGTGGTGTGGCAGGTGCCTCACTGGGGCTGGTGCCTCTTTGGGTGGCCTTGGCAGCTCGCTCATGGCATCTCCACCCGAGGCCTCCTTCCATTGCTGTCCTGCTGACATGGGGTACCTTTGGCCTGGTGCAGCGGCCATTGGGCTGGTTTCCTCGTAGCTGCCGCCCCACCTCTTCCGCACACTCATCCGTTGTCCTGACTCTCGCACGCACTCGAGCTGGGCTTCCGAATGGCTGAGGCTGGCCACAGGGGATGCTGGGGGTTGTAGTCTTTGCTTTTTGTCATGTTTGTGGGGCGTTGGCCCCACTCTTGGCTCCTGGACCCTTGCAGCGATGATCTCAGCAACAAAAGGTAGGTGTGCACGGCACATCATGGGATAGGCTGGACGTGTGTGGAAATGCATTCCACACATGCACGGCCACATTCCTTCTTTATAGGTTAAGATTCCAACAGCAAAGAAATTCTGGCTTTGAAGGTCACATTCTCAGACATTCTTCACCTCCTCTCAGGGAGCAAATAACCACAGTGACCGTCTTAACTCACTTAAAGCAAAGGCTCCATTTTGATTCATTAAAATATGTGATGTCGATTCCGCCACATTCTTGATGTCCCACTTTGATTGATCAATTTGTCTTGGACTTTGTTCTCATTTGGTTTCAAGGAGATATTTGAATTCTTCTTTAATTCTTTAAGTAACTCCTGTCCTTGTGTTGAGTAAAAGAACTTGCAGTGTGGACACTGTAGCATCCCGTTCTGTTACTTAACTATTATTGTTGTTTGTTATATAAGTATATATAGAAAATATTGCAAATTTTGGGTTTGCAACACTCATGACTGACTTACAGACAGACAGACAGACAGACAGACAGACAGACAGAATGAACCATATGCAACAGCATCAAGGCCCTCTAGTGGGAAACCAGAGATGCCAGTCTGATGCAGATTCTGGGTTTCTTGAACCAGCAAGAATGACACACGTGTAAGTTTGTGCATACAGTGTAGAGAGAATAGATCCTATTTATATCGGTGTCTCTCTCCCTCACCAGCTTTTATTAGTTATTACCACAAAGGATTTAACACACACAAAAGAAGAATGAAAGGGTGGGGGCGTGGCATGGAGACGACCTGAGCAGCAGCGTTTCTTCATCTCTGCTTGGAAAAGGGAAGCCACAAATGTGGATATATGTGTGCAAAACTCAAGAAATTTTTGAATGAATAATTGGAAGAAGTGTCTAAAGATGTTAGTGGTCTGAAAATACTAGTTTCCTGGTTGAAAACTTGTACTGTAGAACCTGCAGAGCTGCGGAGCCCAGGGACGGAGTTGGTGTGTTTAAACACCCAAGCGCTCAAACGGCAAGTCGGGAGCCTTGGAGGCTCGGAGACTCAGAGGCTTGGAGTTCCAGAGATCGCAGTGGCAGTTTATCAGTATCGTGAGTTTTTTTTCCAAGGGATATTGACAGTGTACTCCAATAAGTGGGTGAAAACAAAGAAAAAACCTTTTTAAAAAAAAGATTGGAGGCTGTAAGGCTGTGTTGGATCCTGCTGTTGGGGAGGTGAGGTGAGGTGGATGAACTTGAAAGGAGAGACACGGCGAGTGAGGATTAAAGGCAGAACGAGAACCGGAACAAAGGTGAAATTGGCACTGAGAAGGAGGTGGAAAACAGTTGACAAAGAGTGATTTTTTAAAAAAATTGGTCCTGGGTTGCTGGAACAGGAACTGTTGGTGTTGTGGGCTGAGCGTGATTTGCTCCTCCCTCCTCCCCTGTTGTTATTATTGTTGTTCCTGAGCAGTCATTTTGGGTAGCCCGAGGAACAAAGCACACTGTCACCTGAACTTTTATTCTGTGAGTTGAAGAGCGGTGAGGGAGTGCAGTGTGGTTTTGGAATTTAAAGAGTACTATTAAATTTGTCTCGCATACCATCCTGTTTGATTGTAAAGAAGGAAGATCCTGTGGTTCCATTGGTGCTTTTTGGTGCTTCTTTGAGTTGAATGGACAAATGGACAAAGTATATAGGCATTTTGCTTCATTGCTTAAGTGGTTAATGTAATCATAATACTGAGAGAAATTGGGGAAATACTGAGAGTCTTGAACATTTTTCTTTGGAATAAAGGGATGCTGAGAATGAGGAATAAAGTTTTGAACTAGAGACGGTTATAGTGTTTCATTGTTAAGAAGAAAGAAGAAACTGAAGTACTGTTCTTCAGATAACAGCAGTTAATCACTGAAGCACGTTATAGCTGGTGTCTTCAGGGTTTTACTAGACTCAAGGACAGCTCTCTATTTTATCTTATCTTGAAACGCAGCTGTGTTGCAAAGTTATTTTGAGAGTGCCAACTTAAATAGAAAGCTGAGCAGTCCTAGAATCATTTTGGAAACAGAAAATAGAAAGTAATATAATATTACAATACTAAGCAGAGTAAATGGTTGACCGCATCATCTAATTAGATAGGTGTATGGAGAATAAAATTGTTAAGTGTGTATAAGGGTTAGATTAGTGAAATTAGAATATTGTATACTGTTTGGTGATAAAGTAGTGTAGTATTATAGAATTATTATAGACCCAGTTTGGTTAAGGACAAGTAGGCTAGTAAGAGCTGAAAGTGAAGGCAGGAGGAAATCTTTACGGGACAAGATCAAAGAGGCTGAAGAACTGAGAATTTTTAGAGCAGATATGGAAGCAAGGAAGAAGTGTCAAGAAAAGCAACAATCTAAACAACAATCAGAAGTAGAACAGATTGAGCAGTTGAATACTGATGAAGACAGAGCTCAGGGGGCTATAAAAAAGAAAGTAATGGTAGAGAAGGTGCTTGAAATTAGGGAAAGGGATAAAACTCAGGAAACAGATATGAATGACTCTAGGAGTTCCATTGAAGTAAAGCTTGCAGGGTTGGAGAAGTTTCTCCAAACAAAATTTGAAACATTAGAAGAGCAGCGAGTTCGAGACAATCAAGAATATATTAAGCTACAACAAGAAAGTTTTAACGCATTCCAACAAAAAATGTTGATGCTGATGTCAGGCTTGATGGAATCTACCAAAGCTGAAGTAGCAAGTATTATGAAAGAAGTATCTGAATTAAAGGAAGGGATGTGCATGAGCACAAAAGAGGTTGAAGTATTGACCAAAGAAGTACAAGTGGTGCGAGAAAAAGTGAAGGAAGAGGAAGTGAAGGTAGATGACCATCAGGCAAGAATAGAATTTTTGGAAAATCAACATAGAAAATGTAATGTGATAATTCGAAATATTTCTGAGGGCAGACTGGATCAGTTAAAGATCAGATTATTGGGATGGTTAAATGATTTAAAGATGGGGAGGAGCTTTGTGGCTGAGGATATAATAACTGTACATAGGTTAGGTGCAAAGAAGCATAACAATGGAAACAGAAATGTGTTGGTGAGATTTGTGAGTGAAGGTTTGAAGTTGACCTTAATGCAGCATATCAGGAATTCCGGTTCGGAGGCATTGAAGTTAGAGGGAAATAACATAGAGGTTTACAATGATATTTCTGTTGAATAACGGACTTGGCGAATGCAGTTAAAACCAATTACAAAAAAACTAAGAGAAAAAGGGATTTCATATTTTTGGCTCTCATCCAAAAAATTAAAAGTTGTAAATTCTTGAAAGTCATATATGATAAAAGAAGGATTATATGTTTTAGATGTTTTAGTGGACGCGAAAATAATTGAAAGTAACACCAAGGAATGGGAAGACCTTAAAGTTCAGTTGATATTATCAGGAATGTATATGACTCACGATAAGAATTGTTAATAGGGATAAATTGTCTAGGCACATTATATTTGAGACATGTAAAGCACACATTAAGAAGGGAGGATAAAGTATATGGCTGTGGCATGTAAAGTTGATTTAAGAGGTATGTTGATGTTATGCAGGATGATTAGGAGCTAGGCTCACATAACTGCACGCTCCCCCCTCCCCTCCTTGATTTTCAAGGGTGTTCTTTCTAGGAAAGGTGGGGAGGGTGAAGAAGTTTTGTTATATGTTTTGTGTTCAGTTATTGTATTATTTGTGGGATGGGTTATGTAGTATGTCGAGTACTTGCCAATGGGAGACAGGGATTGGGTTAATAGGATGTAACATAAATAAGTATGAAGAAAATTAAAATTGTATCATGGAATGTTAAAGGCATTGGCAGCATAATTAAGAGAAAACGTGTGGAAGCAGCTGTTAGGAGAAATAATCCTGATGTGATTTGTTTACAAGAGACCCATCAGAAAAACAATAATGTAAACAACTTGTATCTAAAGGGAATAGAGCATTATGAGAAAGCATTTGGTAATTCAAAGTCGAGTGGGGTCGCAATATTAATTTCTAAAAAATTGGGTTTTACAAAATTAAAGTCTGTTATTGACCCTGAAGGGAGATATGTCATAATTAGAGGAATGGTTAATGAGGAGGAAATATTAATTGCTAATATCTATGTACCAAATGAGAAGCAAGAGGAATTCTTAGATGGTGTTATCTCAAAAGATAAGAAATGAAAATGTAACTAAATTAATCATTGCCGGAGACTTTAATCTAATTAGATCGGGTCTAGACACCACAAATCTGTTGAGACACGGGCATAACTCTGTTATAGATAGGTGGTTAAAAATAATGGGATTACGGGATGTATGGAGAGATATCAGGGGTTCAGAAAGGGGTTTTACTTTTTTTTTCACAAGCTCACAACTCCTATTCAAGGATTGATTACTTTTTGACTTCAGAAAACTTGATAAGTAAAGTTGAAGATATTAAAATTGGATTATTTAAAGAATCAGACCATGCTGAAATGTGTTTAGAAATTAGAATTGATGGTAAGAAAAAATGTATTGGGGCATGGAGATATGATACAAAATTGTTTAGGGATCAAAAGAGTAAGGAAATAATAATTAAAAAGTGGAATGAATGCTGGGAGATAAATGATACTAATGATGTTAATGATGGAGTTTTATGGGACACCATGAAGGCAATTTTCAGGGGGGAAAGTATAAAACTTTCATGTAGGAATAATAGACAGGAAAATAAAAATTTAAAATTAATAGAGGATGAAGTAAGGAAGTTGCAAGAAGAACATGTAAGATCAGGTGATAGAAACGTGTTTAATAAATTACAGGGTTTGAAAATGAAAATTATTGAAAAGGATATTGAAGAAGTTAAAAAGAATTTGATTTATCTTAAAAGAAACTATTTTGAGTATGGTAATAAAAATTCTAAACTACTGGCTAAAGTTGCTGAGGAAAAGAAAAATAGTAGAAATATTCAGATTTTGATAAACAGTAATGGGGAAAGATGTAACAAAATGAAAGATAAGATACACATTGCTAGTAATTTTTATAGGGAGCTTTATTCTAAAAAGGAGATAAACGATGTTGAGTTAAAAAATTATCTAAATAAATGGTCAAGGATAAAATTGGATCAAGAGCATAGGAATTACATGGACGAAAGAATAACCTCTAAAGAAATTACTGATGTTATAGATAAGTTAAGGGTGGGTAAAACCCCTGGTGAAGACGGTTTGTCTGTGGAATTTTATAAGGATTTCAAGGAAGTTTTGATACCAAGGATTGAAAGGGTATTTAATTATGTAATGGATGGAGGTATAGTACCGGCATCATGGTATAACTCAGTTATTATTTTAATACCAAAAGTAGGAAAAAATGTGGAAAACATTGAATCATATAGACCGATCTCGCTGATGAATCAGGATGTAAAGATTTTTACTGTGGTTCTGGCCAATAGGTTAAATAAATTTTTAGGTAACTATATTCAAAAAGATCAAGCAGGGTTTTTGCGAGGTCGGTACATGTCGGACCTGACAAGGAGGATACTTGACATGTCAATCATTGCACAGCAGCAAAGAGATCACACAGGTTTTATTTCATTAGATATATTCAAAGCTTTCGATTCCATCCAGTGGATTACCATAAAACAAATTATAGTAAAATATGGATTCGGTTCGAAATTTTGTGGAGTAATTGGGCAGTTATATCAAAGGGGATCAGCAAGAGTAAAAATAAATGATGAATTAACAGAGGAAATTAAGTTGGAAGCTGGCACAAGACAAGGGGATCCACTATCATCTTCACTGTTTATAATGGTCATGGAATTAATTGCTAATGTGGTAAGAGAAGACACAGACATGATAGGTCTAAATGGGATAAAAATTAGCCAGTATGCAGATGACACATTATTAACGTTAAAAAATCCCGAAAAGTCATTGGAAAAAGTATATGCACACTTAGAAAAATTTTACAGGGTGACGGGGCTTAAAGTTAACTGGGACAAATCAGAGGCAATTTTTTTAATGGGAATGTTGAAGCACAAGAAGTTATAAAATCCAGATTTAAATTACAGATTAGGTCTAGTATTAAGTATTTAGGAATAAACATTTCAAACAAGTACGATGATTTAAAGAGATTGAATTACGACAAATTGGAAAAGGAGTTAAAGGAAAAGATTATAAAATACAAAAAACTAAATTTATCCTGGTTTGGTCGAGTATCGTTGTGTAAAATGAAATTGTTACCTAAAATAAATTTTTTATTTGATACTCTCCAAATTAATATTAAAAGGAAGGAACTAAATGTATTTCAAAATTTAATAAATAATTATTGTAATAACGGGGAAAAAGCTAGAATATCGAAAACGTTGTGGTATCTTTCACAAAAAAAGAAAACGTTATCAGTAAGGATTAAGGAGCATAACCACAAGTTATTATGGAAATGGTATATGACCCCTGTGCGATTACATTTAATTGACAAGACAAAATTAAATATATGTTGGAGGTGTAAGGAGGATATAGGAACGTATGAGCATATGTGGTGGGGGTGTAAGAAGTTGAAGCCATTCTGGACGAGTGTAGAGTATGAAATTGGGAAAATTTTGAATGAAAAGGTTAAATTGGACGCAGTTATAGTATTACTAACGGATGTTGATAAGGTGGAATATAGTAAAAGGGAATTAATGGCAGTCATGTTATCAGGTGCCAGACACTGTATAGCACAGCAATGGAAGAATGATGTCACTCCAAGAATTGACGAATGGTACAATGAGTTATGGACTATTGCTTTAAACGATAAGCTCACCTGGGAACTAAATTTAAGAAAAGGACTAATAAAAGAAAATAAATTTCAGGACACTTGGAGATGTTTTATAGACTATATACTGCATAAGGATCAAGGTCAGAAGCCAACGCCGGATCAGCATTCCTTTTGGAAAGGAATCATATAAGAATTAAGTAACTCTGTCCCATATGGCAATGTAAATAGCACATGGTGAATGTCCTCTATTAAGTTGATGTGTCTGTTTTTGTTATTATGTAATGTGTAGATTTAAATAAAATTATTTTAAATTAAAAAAGAAGAAGAATGAAAGTCCCCTTCCCCTCACCTGTTTGGTACGCTAACTTTACTTTTCACAAAGATTGGTTACGGCGGACAGTAACACAATGAGTGACAAATGAATGCATGTATTTTTACCTTCACCATGGTTACTGCATATGCTAAAAACAAAGGAATGTGCTTGCCTGCAATTACTGTTCTGAGACCAAGGACAGCTTCACCTTACAAGCATACGGGAAAGAAACAACCTGTGTTACTCATCAGCTTATCAGAGAATTTGTTCTCACAATTAATCAATCCAAAGGATGCAACACCAGTCTTTTTCCTCTCTCATACTCATCTTTTCATCACAAACTCCTTAACAAGCTTTTATGAAAATCTAGAATTCTTCAGCACTGTTTGAAAACTAATGTTAATTTAAAGCATTTGTCTTGTGGGAAGGGAGACAAGAAACGAAATAAGCTTCCACGGATGCACAGCCTCTATTCTTCTTCTTCCATGTCTAGGCCAGACATGAAACTGTCAAAATGAAGACACCCTTTGATGAGTTCATTCTGCAGTTCCCTTCACCTGAAAGTGTAAGAAAGATTAGTGTGAGAAAAATTAGCTGGCAACACAAGGTTGCTGTTACCAGGGTACACCCAATTGTGGTTCAAGAATATCACACTCTTCAAGGAGGCTCTTTTTGTGTACCTCACAGCCTCTATTAAAAAGCTTGTATTCTAGATTTTAAAGGCTTAAAGGTCAAGGTAAGGGTAAAGGTAAAAGTTGTCCTTGCTCAAAAGCCAGGCATATCCAACTTTAGGGAATGGTGCTCATCTCAGAGGCCAGGAAGACAACGTTTAAGGGGAATTGGTCATGTGTAACTGGTCCTGGAATCCAAATAAACACTCAGCTACCCAGATAATATGAAAGCCTAAAGTCATGAAAGGGGTGGGGAAGGGGAAGCAGATTGCAAAAACAAGTGATAGAGGGGGAAGGTGGCATGGCAAACTGTACAGTGATACCTCATACAACATCCAAACTTGGTTCCACAAGTTTGGACTTTATACGGATTTGGACTTTGTATGAGGCTTGCAAAATCCTAGCCATGATGCCTTCCACAATGTCCAAATCCTTGCCACGATGCCTCGTGCAACGTTGTTTCCATACAGATACATTGTACTGTAACAGCACAGACTTCAGGGCAAAGTCAAGGAAGCAGACAGGAAACTGACAGAACTTTAAGAAATTATTGTCTGAAGGCTAAATACATTACAAAAACATGTCAAACAACCCTGATTGTCCAAGAACTTGAAGAATGCTGCAAAAATCCCAGGAATGCTTCTAAAAATTCTGATGAAAAAAATAAAAAAAATCCAAAATTATGCTCAAAACCACTCCTAAACACTATTTGCCTCGTGCAAAACCCACAAGAGCAATGCATGCATGTGTCCTGCCTTTTATACTGCCCAGGCACAATGCAACCTGGGAAAAACCCAATGCCTCATACGAAGTCAAGCGGCTTTGTATGAGGTAACTTTTTTTCAAGAAATTAGGCGATGTTGTATGAATTCGATGTTGTACGAAGTGGACTTTGTATGAGGTATTACTGTATCTAGTAGCTGCAATGATTGCTGCCATTCCCACTAGACATCACCGACACACAACATATGGGGAGTTGCTGCTCACACTGACCCAAAGTTGCTTCTCAGACTTATGGAAGCTTCACTGGCAGCCTATAGTTGCTGTTGTTCTTGTTGTTTGAGAGCTGGAACTGGTACCACCAGGATATGAGCAACAGGAAGCCTTGTGAGTCATGATACCAGAGCTATATTCCTACCTTGTTCCATTGGACATGATGGGTGCAAATTAATGCATTTACCATAATTCTACCAGTCCACTGAGATTTGTCCCATCTTCTGAAGAACCAAAGAAAGAAAACAATTCCCTGAGACTTCAGTGGATGTTCTCAGATCTGACAACTCTGCCCTATACTGAGCATGGGGCTTGGATACACAGCCCATATTGTGATACTCAGTCTTCCGGGTGTTTTGAACTTTGTGTCCTGGAATCACTTTCCTTTCCATTGGCCATGTCAGGGGAAGATTTGTGCCCTGGTTTTAGCCTCATCCAAGATGGAGATTTCCATGCAGGGGAGAACCTTTAGAGCATACCTTGGAGAGATTGGGATGTGTAAATATGCTGGCCTCGTGGGTTGGAAGAAATGAAACCTGATGAGTGATGGACATGTTATACTGCATGATCATTGGTTGGATTCCTTTAGGGGAATGGCAAGGAGATGGACCCTGATGGAGGAGATATAATCCAGAGGGAGGAGGCAAAACACTCTCTTGATCTAATGCTCTGAGCTAAGGGTAATCTGCAAACATGTAGTTGTTTAAGCCAGAAGGGGGGCCCTTGGGATTTCTCCATAGAGACACTTTCTTTATTTTGATATGCTTTCTGAACTTTTGATGAACTTTTTTCTGTAACTTACTCTGATTACAATATACTTTTAAAATACCTGAAGATGCCTGGAGTGTTTACTTGGCTATTTGCTACCTTATCTACACTAATCTGATATCCTGGGTTGCTTAGCTGGAGAGGCGGCAGCTTGGAAGCAGGAACCAACCACTGGGGGCAAGAAAACCTATTCATAGTAAATTCATTTCCTGACAGGCCACACTAACTGGGTCATCTAGGAGGTGAAGCCTAACAAGACTTGGAGGACCACAGATTAAAAACCACTGGCGTAAATGGCTTCCTCTAGCTTTAACTCCCCATGATCCAACATGTGAAACATGCCTTAGGAATGGTATGCTGCCCTCTTTCCCTTCCACCCAAGAAAAGCACTTAAGAAATGCTTGGATATTCCTTTTCCTACCATTTCCATTAATCTAAAATAACATGGGGAATAAGTGCAGAAGCCCCCATTTGCACCAATGCAAAGGTCAGATTGCTACTTTGGCGTTTGTTAAATGGGTAATCAAGCTCAGCCAGGAGGCAAGTAAGACCCTGTTCATCTGTCTGAATGTTTTCAATTTCCAGCATTATCTTCTGCAGAAAAGCTGTTTCTTTATTCAGTCGCTCTTATCTTTGCATTTGAAACTTCTCTGCAATAAATAAAAATGCTGGCTCTTTTGTTACAAATTCCTACTCTACTTTGATTTCATATATGCTGAAGATTGCATTTTGATTGCTTCTCTGAGATGGTATCAACCAGTTTGATACTTTTCCACCACTCCAAAGTAGACTGCACCAGCCCCTGCGAGGGATAAAAAGACATGTTGCAGCCACTGCCTCCCGCCGCCGATGCCGAAGCCCAGAGCTCCCCCCCCCAGTCTGGCAAACCGGGAGGAGTGGAGCACCTGCACTGGCCCCTGCGGGGGATAAAAAGACCTGTTGCAGCTGCTGCCACCTGGTGCCGATGCCGAAGCCCGGAGCTTCATCTTTTTGGTCCACTGAGAATGTTGAGTCTGTAAGGACTGCAGGGATGCAACTTTGTCATGGGACTGTGATATTGTGCTGCTTTTGTAATAGATTTCCTGTACTAATGAATATTTACTCTGTGCTACTCTGTGCTATGTTGCTTTGTTAGTTTGAATTTTTTGGATTTTGTAAGATGCTGCCTTTTGTAAATGTGTTTTACTGTTTGAACCTATACTTTGTGTGTTTTATGATCTTTAACTGTATCTTTAATTGCTTGTGAACTGCTTTGAGTTGCCCATTGGGTCGGGAATGCAAGCGCGGCGCCAAAATGGCCGCCGCGCTCTTTGCGGCCCCCCCCCATCGGACGAAGGCATCTGGGTAGTTAGGGGGCGTGGCCAGCTCCTCTATAAAAGGGGTGGCCACGAGGCAGCCGAGCTGCCATTTTGCGAAGCGACGGAGCGGAGAAGATTTTCCCTCTTACCTCCGTCGCTTTTACCTTCACCGGGAAGCCTCTTGGCTGCTGAATTTTCTCCTTTTCGGCTTCCCATCAGTTAGCTGCGATGCCCTCTAAGAAGAAGGCGGCTGCGAACGCGGCTCGTTCTGCGCGGAGGCGCCAGCCGGGTCGGAGGACCGCGGCCGCGCCTACCCAGCAGCCTCCTTTGCCCGAGCTCACCGGGACCGGTGGTTTGGGGTTGATTCCCCCCTTAGCCTGGGGCTGGAGGTCTGCGTACCGGCCCTGTAGGGGCCTCGGCCCTCGGCCCGCAAGCAGTGGCCACTGCCTCTGGCGTGGCCCATTCTGCGGGGCCTTCCCTGTTGGGCGCAGCTGCCTGCGGGGGTTTTCAGCTCTCTCCCCTGGCAGGGTTCTCCCTCTTGGGGGGCTGCGGTGCCTCACATGGTTAAGACACTGAACTTGCCGACTGGAAGGTCGGAGTTTGATTCCCGGGCACTGCATGACGGACTGACAGGGCCGCCATCAGAAATTTCTGGGCCCCATACTGAGCAATCCTATTCTTGGGGGGCTACGTCAGTGTGGAGGCCCTTCTGGCCCGTGTTGCAGCCCTCGAGGCTTCACTGGCCAGGGTAACCACCCAGGGGACCCCTTTTGGGGTGCAGATTCGTCCATCGTCTGCTGGGCAGCGGCAGGCGGCGGGACGGGTCGAGCTGACTGAGGCGCGTGGCCCGGCATCGGCCACTGCCTCGCAGCTCCCCGATCGACAGGCCGGTGCTGGTCAGGCCCCATCGGCGAGCTCAGGTGCGGTCGTGAGCTCCGACGCCCCCAGTGGGTCGGAACCCCCGGTGGGGGCGGCCCATGGGGGTGCAGCATGTGAGTATGTGGTTCAATCTAGCGCACCCACACACATGGCAATGTTGAGGGGGGGTTTCAATGGCCTTGGCCTCGCACGGGTGGTGCAGCGGTTCGGCCGCCGACGGCCCACCCGGTGACTCCAGCTCTCACCCAGGGCCCCGGTGTGGGGGGTACTACTTGCGCAGTTGGGAATGTTTTAGGGGTGACCGGGTTGGTCCAGGCTCCTTTTCAGATGCCCGCAGTTCCCGCCATTCCTGTGTCGGCGTGGCCGACTGCGGGGTATTCGTTGCCCCTGGGGGACCATTTGGCCCAAGCCACCAAGGAAATGGTCTGGCGTGGGAAGTATGTGGACATCTTCTCCCTCCTTACCAGAGAACCCACCATAGGGGAGAGGGTGGGGCAAGATGAGAAGGATAAGGAGCAGGCACGTCGTCGCAAGCAGCCACGTACGTGGGCCAACCGGTTGCCGGCCTACCTCATACGTGGCGGTCTACCTCAGGGCCCGGCCGGATTTGGAGATTCCGATGGTCCAGTAGTTGGACCACGTTTACCTGGCGATGGTTGACTTCCTGGGCCTGTCGTGGTTGGCTTATGATGTGGAATTCCGTATGCGGATTCCCCTGCACCCCGAGATGAGGTGGGATGAGCCCTGCCAGACGCTGTGGCTTCTGTACATGACTCCCACGCGCCCTGCGCCTGGAGAGAGATACCATTGTGGACATGCGGTCCAGCGAGCGGCCCCAGCGCAGGCACCCCACCAGGTGGTGGTGCAGGGGGTTCTAGCCCGCCTGCTGTGCTGGACTTTCTTGTCCAATGGTTCCTGCAATGGGAAGAATTGCCGGTACAGGCATGAGTGGCCCTCTTGTGCCGGCCCCCATGCTGCCTCCGTCTGTCCCAGGCCTGGAGGGATGCGGGGCGGAGGGAGGGGCGGACAAGGGGTTGGCAAGACTGCCGCAGGGGGAGCTGGTTCACCGAATGGCCCCCTCCCCAATTAACATGGACATGTTGGAGCGTTGGCTCGCATTATACCCGAAGGAGGAGGAGGCGGTTTACCTGCTTCAGGGTTTTCGACTGGGGTTCCGTATTCCTTTTGTGGGTGATAGGTCCCTTCAGGATGATCCAAACCTTTTGTCCCTCAAGGGGAGGGAGGAGGTGGCTGCTGCCAGCATTAACAAGGAGGTTTATGCGGGCAGGGTCGCCGGCCCTTTCACTGCACCCCCGTTCCCTGACCTTAAGGTGTCACCCTTGGGCTTGGTGCACAAGGAGTTACCAGGCGAGTTTCGCCTGATCCATCACTTGTCCTACCCCATATCATGCTTGGCCTTTGAGTGTTTCAGCACATTCCTGCAGTGGGCTTTCGCCCGCAGGTCAGGGTCCCGGTCTGTAGCCCATTACCTGGATGAATTTTGTTCGGGGTGAACAGGGCTGGGACACGTACACATGTCTCCTCAACACATTTCAGACGCTAATGGAGGAACTCGGTGTCCCTTTAGCGCCCGAAAAGACCGAGGGCCCATCTACTAAGCTAGTATTCCTGGGGGTCGAGATTGACTCGGTAGCGTAGGCTTCTAGGTTACCGGGGGATAAGGGGTCAAGGATAGTGGCCCTTATCTCGGAGTTGCTTGCTAAACGCAAGGCATCCCTGAGGGAACTGCAGGTGCTACATGGTCACCTCAATTTCGCTTGCAGGGTGGTCGCACCGGGCAGGGCATTTGCTCGGCGCTTGTGCAAGCCATGACTGGCTTATCTAGGCCCCACCATAGGGTTAGACTCACCCGGGGTATCAGGGCAGATATGCTTATCTGGCTCCAGTTCCTGAGGGAGTTCGATGGAGTATCATTTTGGAGGTCTGACCTCCTGGCTTCCCCTCGCTTTCAGATCCAGTCTGCTGCCTCGGGGTCCCTGGGTTATGGGATGTACTTCAATGGGAAGTGGGCCTATGGTGGGTGGCCACCAGCCTGGGCAGGCACGGGTCGCCTGCGTGATCTCAAGTATTTGGCATTTTTCCCTATCCTGGGGGCTTCGATGCTATGGGGCGAGGAGTGGGCCGACTCGGTCGTCCATTTCTGGTGTGACAATGCGGCCGTTGTCCACATTGTCAACTCACAGACTTCCAAATCGCCCAGGGTCATGGACCTAATGCGCCAGTTTGTGTTGCGCAGCCTGCGCCCCTTCGTCCTCTTCGGGGCCAGGCATGTCCCGGGGGTCAATAATGATATCCCTGACGCTTTGTCCCGCCTGCAGATCTCCCGGTTCCGTGCCTTGGCCCCGGATGCGGAGGGATTTCCCTCATCACCCCCGGACGAGATATGGACCATTGGCAAGGAGAGGTGAATCGGACGATTGGCTTGTCACTGGCGCCACGCACGCGTAAGGCGTATCACCATGCATTCAATTCTTTCAAAGCCTTCTGTACCCAATTCCGGCTGCCAGAATCCTGGCCGATCCCAGTGACCCATGTACTTCGGTTCATGGTTTACCTGCATGCCCAGGGCCTTGCACCTCGCACCATGGCATCTAAGCTTTCAGCGTTGGCTGTTATGGCCAAGGTGGGAGGTCATGTGGATAGTACCGCTGAGTTCCGTGTGAGACATGTTTTGGAGGGGTGGGTGCGGTAGCATGGGCGTTGCCCGGACGACCGCCACCCGATTTCCCCAGGGGTTCTTACCCAATTGGCCCGGGGCTGGCCTGGCCTCTGTTTGATAGATATAAGGCAGCCCATTTCATGCAGCCACAACGGTGGCCTTTTTTGGAGCGCTCCGCATCAGCGAGCTTGTGATGCTGTCTAAGGTGGATGCAAGTCGTAGGGCACTGGAACTCGAGGATGTCTATGTTGCCAAAGACTGGGCTCAGTCGAGGATACGCTCCTCTAAGACAGATCAGCATGGCGTAGGCAGTGATGTAAGACTGCTACGGTGTTCTTTGGCAGACATCTGTCCGGTTGGTGCCCTACAGGATTTCCTTGCACTGCATGGCACGCACCATGGCCCGTTTTTCTGTCACCAAGGTGGGTCTTCCCTTACTAAATTTCAATTTTGGAGGGTGCCGCGAAGGCACTAGACAGTGTTGGCCTCTCAGGGGCTCGTTGCGGCACCCATTCGTTCAGAAGGGGGCGGCTTCTACTGCAGCTGTTTTGGGTGCTCTGGGGCTGAAATACGCCGCATGGGAGGGTGGGGTTCACAATGTTTTCAATTTGTGTTCGCCCTCTTCAACCTGAGTACCAGTTTAGTCACTGCACTGTTTCTCCCCCCCCTTTTTTTTCCTTGACAGACCCTGGGTGTCGTATTACACCGGTGACAGTATGGCTGGTGGGCCATAGCCGCGTGCACAGGGCAGCGCGTTACGCTGCACAGGGCAGCGCGTTACGCTGCATAGGGCAGCGCGTTACACTGCACAGGGCAGCGCGTTACGCTGCGGCGACAGAGTGGGACCCCAACGGGGACTGGGTGCACCCGCACGTCTCAGGTGGTGTGGTAAGCGCGGCATGTTATGGCGGGAACTGTTGCCATTCCTTTTCTACATCAGGGATGCTGACTCGCCTGATGTCCTGGTTATGTACCTTGGGGGCGATGGCTTGGGGCGGGTCACTGGCCTATCGCGGAAGCTTGCGATTTGCAGTGACCTGCCCTACTCACGTTATGTGTGGCCGGCCACAACCCTCAAGTGGTCGGACGTGATGTTGCGGTACGCTTACTGGGGAGCGTTCGGCCTCGAGGCTCTTGACTGAGCCGACGCTCCGTGAACGGGGCTATTGCCCGGTTCCTTTTTGAATAGGGTGGGGGACGCGTCATTCGCCTCCCCACCATCAGTCTGCAAAATTATGAGCTTTACTCAGGGGATGGGGCCCATCTGTCGCAGGGAGATATGGACCTCTGGTTAGCAGACTGGCGAGCAGGCCTGTCGACCGAGCTGACGGTCTTGGGGGGGGGCGGTGAGCCTTTTTGGGAAGCCTCCCCATGTGGCGGGTAGCACTAGTAAGGTAAACATTTATGACCCACAGGTATCCGGCAGGTTCGCAATTGACTGGACAACACTAGACAGGTCTAAGTTGGTTAAACGTTGTCCGGTCAACGACGAACCAGGCGATGGGGTGATGGCTACAGCTAGACAGCATGCATCACCCCGTGATTTCACGGATACGCGTCAGAGGGTGGGGTCATTAGTTAGATATTGACTACGGTCAACAATTTGTTTGTTGTCAACAAACAAATGGATACAAATAGATACATTGTAACAATTGCCGTCGGCAATTTTTGGTGGTACCTTACCAGTGTTACTTCGGCCTGCTTGCCTTAAGAATTATAATTGGTCAATTACCAATAGAAATTTATAATTCGGACTAGGGCATGAATCAATAAATGTGGCCCAATGCCGTTATCCACTTTTACCAGTGTCTGAGTCCTTTATTGGGGGGTGCGCCTGCAATGCAAGCGCGGCGCCAAAATGGCCGCCGCGCTCTTTGCGGCCCCCCCATTGGACGAAGGCATCCGGGTAGTTAGGGGGCGTGGCCAGCTCCTCTATAAAAGGGGTGGCCACGAGGCAGCCGAGCTGCCATTTTGCGAAGCGACAGAGCGGAGAAGTTTTTCCCCTCCACCCCCTCCCTAGTTAACAGTGTGATATTTTGGTCGCTTCGGGGCCGGGTGGGAATTTTTGGCTGGGACCCACAATTGGCTCTCGGGTCCTGGTTTTTTCGCCCATCCCACACTGTTGCTATGGTTTGATATAGGGGTTTCTGTTGCTGCTGTTGACTTTGGTCACATGGGCGGGTAGCACTGGTAAGGTAAACATTTATGACCCACAGGTATCCGGCAGGTTCGCAATTGACTGGACAACACTAGACAGGTATAAGTTGGTTAAACGTTGTCCGGTCAACGACGAACCAGGCGACGGGGTGATGGCTACAGCTAGACAGCATGCATCACCCCGTGATTTCACGGATACGCGTCAGAGGGTGGGGTCATTAGTTAGATATTGACTATGGTCAACAATTTGTTTGTTGTCAACAAACAAATGGATACAAATAGATACATTGTAACAATTGCCGTCGGCAATTTTGGGTGGTACCTTACCAGTGTTACTTCGGCCTGCTTGCCTTAAGAATTATAATTGGTCAATTACCAATAGAAATTTATAATTCGGACTAGGGCATGAATCAATAAATGTGGCCCAATGCCGTTATCCACTTTTACCAGTGTCTGAGTCCTTTATTGGGGGGGTGCGCCTGCAAAGGTGGTATACAAATTACAATTACAATTACAATAAAACTCACACATTTTCCCTTTTAAAAAAGAGAGCAAACTTCTGCAGTTGTATCACTCACCCATTCATTCATTAATTGGCTGAATAATAAATGAATCCCAAATTACTTCCTTTTACTTGGAGGTAGAAAATCTGCTATGCTCAGTTGTCTGAGTGGCAAACTAACACCAAACCATGTGCTGGGAAGTAAACTAAAGAAGTGATCTTTTATAATTGGAAGGGAAGCCATAAAAGCATCAATTGCACAATCCAAGCAGGGTGCTAAAAATGACTGAGAAGGAAAAAGGATGCCGACTGGGAAGAGTGTAGACATTTCCCTCTGTTCCATTCATGGAACTTTATAAAATATTTAGACCAGCTTAGAATTTCAGCTGGCAAAACCATTTAGTTGGTAATTGAGGACTCAGTTTGGAAGAAAAGAGAGTAATAAAAGGAACCCTGTTTCTTAGATGGTCTTTTAAATAACTGCTCTTTTGCAAAGAGCCTAGAAAAATAATTTCCTCCCATTCACATGCAAATCCCCTTTTTCAAGGGCAAAAAAAAAGATGTACAGAGAAAAAATTAAAATATTACAGATTCTGATACTGATGTTATTTCATGCCAAGCAAAACTTGTCAGCTCAGCTTTTGTCTCTGATTTTTTAGGAGACAGCAGCTGTTCCTATTCAGCTGGTGACTCAAAAGGAAATGTTTGTGGTAATTCCAACTAAATCATATGAG
The DNA here is from genome assembly GCA_035047305.1 of Bradypodion pumilum. Lineage (NCBI taxonomy): Eukaryota > Metazoa > Chordata > Lepidosauria > Squamata > Chamaeleonidae > Bradypodion > Bradypodion pumilum. The sequence goes on along the minus strand of JAWDJD010000011.1, from coordinate 11,981,899 downwards.
AGGCGAGGTTTTGCCAGTTTAGAAGAGATGCAGGGAGGGATGTGTGCAAAATATCAAAAGGGGGAAGATAGTGGGTATGCTTCTCACGTAATACAAAAAGCTAGTTAGGATAAACTAGCAGGGGCTTCCAGGCTTCACCCAGGCAGACCCAAGTGGGTCTGAGAAGGCTCCTGGGCGTGGTGTACCTGATGCAGTCCCTGTCGGATGTCCCCCATTCCCCCTGGCTGCCATATTCCCCACCCATCATCTGCCTTACCCAGACATGCTGCCTCCGGCTTGTCTGGCTCAGGGCATTGTTTTCCTGGAGTCCCTGCACGGCGGCCTCTCTTGCACACACAAAGGTACCTCCCCACTCTGTCCCTCTCTTTCTCACCCTCTCTCACTTTTTTCATTCACGGTTGGCGAACTCCAAATTCCCAAGCAGTGTTCTCATCCTCTGTTGGGCTCTCATCATGGTCTGTGTCCATGGTGTCACTGCTGTGATGGGCGCGTTCCCTGCCCGGCCACGTTCTGTACCTGCAACTGGCAGTTGGTTTGCTGTGCGCATGACCGTCGCCCCACCTCTCCCTCTCTTGGCCCGGCCTCCCCGATTGGCTGGGGCTTGTGGCAGTGGCTGCTGGGAGGCATAGTTTTTCTTTATTTGCTTTTTGTGGGGCACAGGACCCCCAACAGTGCCTGGAGAGGTAGTGCATGGTAGGGGTGTGCCAATTTTCAGGTGGTTTGGTCCAGGGGTGTGGTTTTCTATATGAGACATGCCACCCACACCTTTGCTTTATATATACACTAGTATTTTTTGCCTGGCCCTACCGGGCAGGTTTGTATTGTGCAGCCCAGCAGAGAGGTGTGTGTGTGTGTTTATACTCAACCCAAACACACACATACACACCTACACACATACATATACAATACACACACACAACACAACCTCACACTCAATACACATACACACACATACACACAAACACACAATCACACGCACACTACACAACCACAAACACAACTCAAACACGCACACATATCACAACCACACACACACACACAATACACATACACAACACAACCACACACACAATCATGCACACACAACACAACCAAACACAACACAATCACACACAATACACACAAACACATGCCGTAGCTCTGTGGGGAGAGGGGGTGCTCCCCCTCCCCCCTGATGCCTCGGCGACAACACACACACACACAAACAAACACACACACACTTTCCAAAGCTGTGCAGGGGAGGAGGGGCTCTTCCTCCCGCCACCAGCCTCGGCAGGAAACCCAGGAGGCCATGTCGGGGAAAGCCCCAGCAGACAAAAGGTAAGTGGGGTGGGGGACAGGGACTGGGGGGCAAGGGGGTGAGGCGGGGGTGTGGCGTGGTTCCCAGGCCCGTTCACCTCAGTCCCTCTCCCCTGCCCCACTTACCTTTTATCTGCTAGGGCTTTCCCCCATGCGGGCTTCTGAGCAGGGACATTCACCGGCCTGCCCTCCATCCCTGCCAGCCTCAAGGCCTCGACGCCGGCAGAGGTGGAGAGGGCAGGCTGGTGCGAGTCCCAGCACTGAAGGCCAAGTCAAGGAAAGGCCCAGTCGGCAAAAGGTAAATGGGGCAGGGGAGAGGGACTGGGGGGCAAGGGGGTGGGGTGGGTGGGCGGCGTGGTTCCAATGCCCATTCCACCACCACCCAGTCCCTCTCCCCCACCCCACTTACCTTTTGCCAGCTGTGCCTTTCCCTGGCGTGTCCCCTCTCCCCCCCAAACTACAGCGAGGCCGGCACAATCTTGTCTCCCCACTACCTCGCCAAATCTGTGGATGGAGAGGAGGTGCTCCTCTTCACCCCAAGCTACGGTGAGGCCAGCGCCGGCCTTTGTCGGTGGGGCGGAGGGCAGCAAAAGTTGGTTGTTGGCGCATTTGTGGTTTTTTAAACCATGCATGCCGGCTGCCCCACCTTCTCCGTGCTCATGCCCTTCAGCCTCATTGTCTGAGGGGTGGTGCAGCACAGAAGACGCTGGGCCTTATAGTTTTTTTGGTTGCATTCGTGGGGCAGTTGCCCCACTCACGGCTGGCGGACCCTTGCGGCAATGCTCCAAGAGTGGTCAGGTTAATGTAGGCGGCTCGGTACGGTATAGTAGGGACGGGTGTGGGTGTGCATGCCAGACACCAACGGTTAATGGGCCTTCTTATAGGTAAAGATACCTTCTCCTCCATTTTGAGCTTGGTTTTTGCACTTTGATATGCGAGAGACATCTTGCCACTTTTCTGTGCTTGATTATTTATTAGTTACTGGCTTACAATTACTATACACCCCACCAACCTTGTAATCAGTTCAAGTTGGCAAGGGCTGGGGTGGCTCAGTAGTTAAGAAGCTTGCCTTGTTTGCTGGAAGACTTGCAAGTTGGCAGGTCAAGACCTGGGTACTGCATTGTTTGAGCACCCATCTCTGTCCCAGCTCCTGCCAATCTAGCAGATAGAAAGCAAGAATTTGCATTTAGATAAATAGGGACCACTTCAGTGGGAAAATATCTTGGGGACATGAAAGGAGCTTCATTCAGGAATCCCCTGAGTGGAGTTTCTCCAGCAAAAATCCATTCAACCCAGAATAATTTCTGACACAAAATTATTATTATGATTTAGTTCAAATTGGCATAGATTATGATTCTTGTTCTTTAGAAATCTTTATTTAAGCTAGCGCTAGGCTGTAGCTTAGTGTTAAAACATAGAGCTTGACAACTGGAGGGTCAGCAGTTTGAGACCTGAGTGCTACCGACAGAGTGGATCCCATTGTCTGTCCTAGCTCCTGACATCCTAGCAGTTTGAAAGCAAGAAATTGCAAGTAGATAAACAGGTATTGTTTCGGTGGGAAAGCGTTCCATGCACTCCGGTAAATAGTCATGTCTGCCACATGACCATGGAAACATCTGCAGACATAGACAGCACAGAGATGAGCACCACCCACCTAGAATCAGACATGACTGGCTTTTGAGTAAGGGAGACCTTACTCTGGCATTTTTCCTGTTTGTGGCATCCATCATCTGTGAAAAGGAGTAGTAGTCGACTACGATGACCTTTAGTGATCTGGATCATTAGTTGCCAGCCCATGGAGTACATAACACCAGTGGAACATCTAGGCAGTTTAGGTGGGATATAAATGTTTCATAACAACAATTAAAAATTCACTCTTCAAATCCTATGTTATATATTAGAATTATTATGTATGTTTGGTTTTGCAACAATATTTTTTCAATCTCCTTAAGAGTTTCCATATGATAACAGAATGCTGTAAACATACAAAAGTCCCCTTCAAGAAAAAAGAGGACTTTTTCATTATCTCGTGATGGGACCTCCATTTTTGGCAGAGTGATTGATGGGATGTGAAAATTTGAGAACCACAGATTCAAAGGTTATGGATTTACTGCCTAGAAAAGAAATTTTTTAGACAACTCTGAGCATTCCTCCTTCATAACAGTGTCAGAGAGTTCAGATTGCAAAAATGAAAAGTTGTAGAACTCCAGAGCTTTGACCTTTCTCAAACTTACATCATGTAAGCTTGAAACATTCTTTTATAACCTTGTATGAAGGCTGGTTTTGGCAGAGAGACTGAATTTCTCTATATATTTTGAGCTCATTCACACATGCATGTAGTTCACTTGTATGAACTAAGGTGTGAACTCAGTTACCTGAAAAGCTGAAGAAATCTGGAAGCATTTGCTGTGGTTCTTGCTCACCAATAGCTATTTCAGACACATGGCCCAATTTACAGATCGATGAAGGATGTCTATGTATGTAAGAAATGGCACATGATCAGTAGATAGTAAGAACAATAGTAGCACCACGCTGGAGAGCTGGAGGGTTTGTGGTTTGAACAAGGAAAGCACAGCACTCCAAACCTAACAATGAACACACACTCAGAACTCATACCACCCTGTGGCTGCACAAAAGATTAAGATTGTGTTCTTCTTCTTTTGTGTCCCAATCAAACCCTGGGCTGCCAAAATGGAGCCACTTTCTTCGCTTTGTCATTGCCCAAACCCAAGTCCTCATCAGTGCATTCTCTGGTAGCAATCGGCAGACCAGCAAATGAGCTGGATTCTGTATCTCTCCACATTCACACTGTGTGTTGTTTTCCGCTGTCAATCCCCACTTGAGCCTGTTGGTTTTGCATTTAGGGACTCCAACCTTCATCCTAGTGACTTAGGGGAGGTTGAGTTCCTCAGTTATATCCTCTTTTAATGTTGTTCCTTGTTGAGCAAGCTCCTTCCTCCACCTTCTAATTTGGTTTTGCTCTTGTGTACCATCAAGAATGTTTGTTCTTGCCATAAAGCTCTTCCTGAATCTGAGACTCATATCCATTCAGAGGGTGTCAAGGATCATTCTCTTGCTTAGTTCTCTCAGCATCCACTGCTACTTCTCTCCTGATCTTAGGTGGAGCAATACCAAAAAGAGGGTATATTTTCTCAACTGGTATAGGTTTGAGGCATCCTGTCACTATATGCATAGCTTCATTAACAGACCAAAGATTGTGTTTTTAAGTGTCAACACAATGCAAAGTAGTAGAAATACTACTATTTGATGTTGGATCCCTTCATAATCTGCAAGCATTGCCAAGAGTTGAACATCTCTTAGAAAAAAGGATGCTTAATAAATTATAGACTGCATTTCTCCCCAGAATGTTCTTTTTCTAAAAGGATAAAACTGAGCTCCCATGAAACAGAAGGAGGCCGCAGAGGAAAGTGAAGTGAACATAAATTGATGGTTTATATGCAGGCAGTGGCTACTCATTAGAACCAAGAAAGAGGTAATGGAAATATAAGTTTCCATGTCAGATGTGCTGCTAGAAGGATCCCCCAGTGGCACAAGCTTCACAGCTCCAATAGCAAACACAAATGTCAAAACATTGGTGCATAGACAATATTGGAAAGTTGTATGAGCCACAAAGGGATGGCCATATGGTAACAGGAAGAGGAGCAGCTTTTTCAGTAGTTATAGGAGGATCTCTTTCTCACCCTCTCTCACTTTTTCATTCATGGTTGGCGAACCCCAAATTTCCAAGCAGTGTTCTCCGCCTCTGTTGAGCTCTCGTCATGAGCTGTGTCTGAGGTGTCGCTGCTGTGATGGGCTCGGCAGCTGCCTGCAGCGGCCTTGCCACAGCAGCCTCGCACTGTCCACCCAGGGGCATTTAAGTACCCTGCTCGGCCACATTCTGTGCCTGTGCTGGCAGTTGGTTTGCTGTGCGCATGACCGTCGCCCCGCCTCTCCCTCCCTGATTGGCTGGGGATTAGCGCAGTGGCTGCTGGGAGGCATAGTTTTTCTTTTTTGCTTTTTGTGAGGCATAGGGGCCCCCAGGGCAGTCCGGACCCCGACAGTGCCCGGAGTGGTAGCACATGGTAGGGGTGTGCTAAGTTTCAGGTGGTTTGGTCCAGGGGTGCAGTTTTCTATACCGGACATGCCACCCACACCTTTGCTTTATATATACACTAGCAGTTTACCAAAAATGGTAAACTGTTCCAAATCTACTCTCCCTCATCACCATTGTCGAAACCCAGGTCTAGGGTCTTGGAATTGTTCTAACATTTTTGCACAGGTGGTGTTTCGGTGGCATGCCACTCATGGTGTGAGAAGTGTAATAGCGTATGAGGGTAACCTATAAGAGGTTTTACCCCAAGTAGGGTAAAGTTTATATTTGTTAGTCACATTGGAGTCCCCAAACTTACTCCAATCCATCCCCCCAGCCGGACCTGACATTTTGGCTATGGCATCAGGAGTATAACAAACAGGCACCAAACATGTACTCAACAGAGAGGTAGAATTTAAGCTCTTTTGAAGACAGAAGTCAGATTGGTTCACAGTGCTTGCCAATCGTTCCCATATGTTACAACCCAATCTATCCTGTAAATCCCCTCTCCAAGCCTGCATCCCTGGCATTAATACACGCAAAACAAGCAGAATGAGCAAGGAGTTATATGTGAGCTGAGCTAATAATGGCAGCAGTAAAATTCATTGGTGTATTGTCAAGTCCCTGTTCTGATAACGACTTTGTGGCTTGATCACTTAATTTTTTAATTTGCCCCCATGTGACCCATGGCATCAGGTCTTGCTTCCTTTTTCTTGTTGGAGGTTGGACCACCATCTTCTGTAGTAATGGGTTCTGTTGAGCTTGGTGCCAAGCCACCTGGACCGCAAGGGACAGGCTTTCACAATCGTAGTTTCACAAAATGGCTGGGCACCCACAAAGGACCCACTGGACTTAAAATTGCTGCATAGCCACACACCCAGGTGATTAAGGGGACCAGACCTTTCCAGGCTGGGTCTGGCAGCTGACGGTAAAACACATCTGGGCGGGGGAGTGGAGTGGCGTCCTGGAAGTGGTTTTCCTGTGAAGTAATGTCTGAAAATAGATTCAAATGGTTAATAGTGAATAACACAGTATATAATTGTTGTTGAACATCTAGGAGGGAAATATTCCGCTCCTTTCTTTTTTGCTTCATTAAGAATGTTTTGACCATACGATTGGCTCATTCCACAATGGCTTGGCCAGTGGAATTATACGGGATCCCATGAGTAAGGGTGATATCCCAATCCTTGCAAAAGGAGGGAAGAGGTATAGGCCGGACCATTGTCCGTTTTTATGGCCTTTGGGTGTCCCATTATAGCACTATATGCCAGCAGATGTGTACAAACTTGTTTAGCCATCTCCCCTCTGTGAGCCATAGCCCAGATGAAATGGGAGTAAGTGTTGATGGTAACATGGAGATGCTTCAATTTACCAAAGCTGGGTACTGAGTGATGTCCATTTGCCATAACTGATAGGCTTGTAAGCCTCTGAGGTTAACACCCCACTCAGGAGCGGTGGTATTCCGGCACATTGGGGGCATGAACAAACAATCCCTTGTGCAACATGCATGGGAATAGAAAATTGTTTAACCAAAGCTTTAGCATTATGATGAAAATAAGCATGACTTTGAATTGGTAAAGAAAATAGACTCATAGCCTGTTTAGTGGCTTGATCTGCCAATTGGTTACCTTCCGAGAGATATCCAGGGAGCCCTTGATGACTGCAAATGTGTGCAACAAAAAGTAAATGCTTCCTTTGATGGAGAAAAAATTGCAAGGTTAGAAACAGAGACATTAAATTACTGTCAATTGCGGGAGTTACATACGCTCCAGGAAGCTGATATACCAGGTTCCGTGTGTTCAGACTGTCTGTAATAATATTTAGATCTTGGTCAGGTTATAGGCGAAGAGCCAAGGTAACAGCGGCTAACTCTGCACGCTGAGCAGATTTCTGGGGCATGGTAAATTTAATTACCCATTCAGTATCCGCTTGCCAAATTAAAACTCCCTGAGATTTACTGCCATCTGTGAACACAGTAAGAACCTGAGATAGCGGAAGAGGAGACAACACACTAACCGTATGAATAGCATTATTGGTGACACAAACTAAATGCTTGTCCTTAGGATAGTGATACTCAATGGAACCAGTAAACTCTGTCAATGCAATGGGAAGTGAGTCTCCCAAAGCAAACATATGATCTATCTGTGCTTTATCAAATGGGACAAAGATCTCAGCGACAACTTGTAAAGACAGGTCTTTAGCACGATGGCACCCCTTCTGAATGAGTTGTGCTAACATATCCTGAGGAGCTAGAATGTTTTTACTGGGAGTATGAGAAAGATATAACCACACAATAAGTGCGGCCTCCTCTTTTCCCTTGGGCAGGGAATCCCATTGTGCCAATACTTAGCCATGCTAAGAACCAGGAGATTGAGAGGCTTTCCAGGGTGTAATATCCTGTCAACCCATCTCTCAGCCAGACATTGGTTAACAGTCGCAATGCTTTGTTTAGCTGCCTTATCAATTGGAATGACGTCCCCAGGATATTTCCCTTTGGTAAGCAATTGAAACAATGGACTTAATGTATCAGTGGATATATTAAAATAAGGACGCTTCAATGCAGCAACTTTTAAAACTCCCAAAGGTCTCTCTCCTTGGAACTGTTGAGGAATTCAAGATTGATGTTATCCAAATATATTATATTATTTGCCAATCTCCAATCCAAAACACAGGAAAGAGATTGTATCCGCCAAAAATAAGGATGGTATTATGCCTCCAGTGTGAAGACCAAAAAAGAAAGGGGAAGCTTGAAAAATTAAAAAATTTAAAGACTCCTTGTAATCCAAGTGTGCCAACCGTCCTCTTTGTTAGATCCAATTATAATCCACAAGTAGCCTTGTCTCGGTGTTAATCCAACTTCATAAACACCAACTTCAGTAAAAATAGAAAAAACCCACACTTTATATTCCACTTAATTGTTGGTGACAAAACATAAAAGGGAGAGTAAATCCACAAAAAGTAAAATTGTATCTATTGCCAATATTGTAAGTCCAATGTATCTCCAATGCAAAGGGAAAAAAGCAAGGAAAGAAAAAAAGCAGGATGATGTAATTTAAAACTCCAAATTCGAAACTAGCTCCAGTTTAAAACAAACAAATGGCAAAATCAGGAGAGAAAGAGGAAAAAAGAGTCCTAATTCTTTATTATAATCCAATAATGAAATTGCTTCCAAACCTCCAAAACTTGATTGAAGATTGTCTCAAAAATCCTGAATGCAATTGAGTAATCCAGCTGTTGTGTATCCGAAACCCCAGTATTTAAAAAGCAAAAGGGAACAGGAGAGTCAGGCACACATAAAATTCTGCTGCATTCCAATTCAACAATCTGAAGGATCCAAAAAATAAAGCTCCACGAAGAGAGAAAAGAAGACTCCTACCCAAAAAGGTTATGTTGTTTGAACTCAAAAAGCTCACCCCACAAAGAGATTATCGCTTCACCATTAACAACCAGCCGCGGCTGCAGATTCCATGGGGTGCCCCTCCTTCCTTCTTCTTCAAACACTCCAGACCCTCAGTCCTCCACTCCGTTTCCCATTCTTTTTCCTCCCTTTCCCTCCTTCTCCTTCCATTCTTTCAGTCTCCCTCTCCTTCCATTCTCCTCTCCTTCTTTTCCTCCTTCTCTTTTTACAAGCAAAAACCTTCCTCCGATGTTTCCATTCCAATCTTAACCTTCCAATTCACTTTCGTTTTCCTTCACCACCGCCGCCATTAACCCCCCTTCTTCTTCTTTCACACACACACTTCCTCACTCCTTCTCCACTTACCTTCCGCTTGAAAGTCCTTACTTTCCGCTTACCCCAGCAACCAGGCAAGCCACAGCTCCAAATCCAGATCCTTACTTTTTGGCAAAATCTCATTTTTCTTGCCCTTCTTGTTTTCTTCTTGGTCCCATTCGCTGCTGCCCAGCTGGCAAAGCCATGGCTTTCGCCACTTGCCTCCCCAGCCAAAGCTGCTTCCCAAACTCCGACTTTGAAGCACAGGAATTAAGAGCTTTCTTTTGGGTGAGTTTTTACAAGCTTTTATGTCTCTTTAAAGTTTATTTTCTCATTTAGTGTCCCATTGTAATGAGCGAGCTCACAGATATGTGTGTTACTCCATTACAATCTTAGCCACGGTGCATTGAAGCTATTGTTTGATATCACAATGGATAAAATTGCAAGGGGAAAAGGAAAGGATGAGGAGGTTGTGAAACCTAAGAAAAAAGACAAACCATTAGCAGAAGAGGTATCTCCACCAACTTCATCACCTGAGCCACCATTAATTGACCAAACACAAATAATGGTTGAATTTGGGAAATTGTTCAAGAAATTTGAGAAGATGGAAGAGGAAAGAGTGAAAGATAAAAATGAAATCTTGGGAAAACAGGATAAATTGGCTACTATGTTTATTGATTTTTCTAAAAAAGTTGATCTCAATTTGCAAAGGATGGATGCCAATGTTAAGTCGATGCAAAATGATATGAAATTGATGCAAGGGGATATTAAAGGGTTGCATGAGGAGGAGAAAAAAACTAAAATGAAAGTGAATGTGCAGGAAAAAAGGATAGATGTCATGAAAGAGATGATGAGAAAACAGAATATAGTGATTCGTAATATGGTGCAAAAAAACGCCAGACCAGCTAAATGACAGAATAATTGATTGGATAAACACTTTGAAAATGGGGAAAGATTTTGTTAATGAGGATATTGTAAGTGTTTACAGGGTGGGTCCGAGGAAGAGGAATGCTGTACAGAGAAATGTATTGGTCAAATTTGCAAATTGGGGTGACAAACTGAAGGTGATGGCCTTTTTAAAACAAGCTGGTTCTGGCACTTTAAAAATTGATGGGAATGATGTGGAAATTTACAATGACATTTCTATGAAGGAACATGGTTGGAGGTACAAGATGAAGCCAGTAACAAAATTTTTAATGGACAAAGGGATAAAATATAATTGGCATTTTCCACAACAGCTAAGATTCTTTCATGAAAGGAGAATGCATGTGATTGATGCTGAGACAGATGCATTGGAATATCTGTGTTTAAATGATTTGGTTAAGGCATCTTCAAGAGAATGGTTGGCACTGAGGAGGGCTTTGTTGGAGTCTGGGGATATAAGGAGAGATTACGGAGGAGCTAAGGAGGAAGGAGCTGCAGGAGGAGAGGAAATGGGAGAGACTGAGGTTGATTTACAATCATTGGTACTAGTTGATGTGGGGGGAAGTAAAGGCCAGAAGGGAGGGAAATAGGTGAAGGGACTGAAGTTAATGTGTCTTAAGGGAGATTAGAAAACTGATTGATTATATTATTAAGAAGAGTAGCGCTAGAGCTATTGCTGTTCAGCACATCTTACATGTTCCCCCTCCCCTCTTCGGAAGATGAAGGCGGCTTTTTTGAATAAAGAAGTGGGGAGGACACTTATTGTATTTTTATAATGTAATTCATTATGTAGTTTTTGTATTTTGATACCATGCTTATTTGTATTGCTCGCTATTGTAAATTTGTAGTATCTCTGTATTATTATTTTGCTGTTATTTTGTTTATACATGCTGTTAGCCGCCTTGAGTCGGCCTTTGGATGAGAAGGCAGGATATAAATTAAACTGATTTATTGATTGATTGATTTTTGTGTTTTTGTTGTAATTATTGTTTTAGTTATTGTGGGTTAGAAGGTGTCACGCCTAATGGAGAATTCAGGGGTGGAAGAAGAATGTGGCTAAATATATTATGAGGAGTTTTAAAGTGATATCGTGGAATGTGAAAGGTACAGGTTCTCCAGTTAAGAGAAGGAGGATTGAATCAGCACTGAGGAAGATCAGGCTGGATATAGTCTTTTTGCAGGAAACTCATCAAAAATCAGAGGATACGAATAAAAATTTTCTGGGATGGATGCAACATTACAAGAGGTCATATGGCACATCAAAGGCAAGAAGAGTGGCAATTTTGATATCAAATAGACTGGGCTTTGAGATAACAAATAGTATTTTGGATCCGGAGGGTAAATATTTGATAGTAAAGGGGAAAATAGATGATGAGGAATTAACTCTGGTGAATTTATATGCTCCAAATGATCATCAAGTTGACTTTGTAGGAAAAAAATCGTAAAATATTGGTAAAAGAGAAAACAGCAAAGATTATTGTGTCCGGTGATTTTAACTTAGTAAGATCAAATTTAGACTGCACAAATATATCAAGATGTGGAAAAGGTATTAAAGGACAGACATTAGATAATTGGATGGTATCTTTAGGTTTGAAAGATACTTGGAGAGACATTAAGGGGCCAGAAAGGGTATATACATATTTTTCACAGGTCCATAATTCATACTCCAGAATTGACTATATATTTGTAACAGAGAATTTGGTTAGAAACATAGAGGATATAGAAGTTGGAATTTTTAAAGAATCAGATCATACTAAAGTGGTGATGGAAATGTGGATTGAGGGTAAAAAGATATGATGACAAATTATTCAAGGACCATAAATGTAAAGAACAAATTATGGAGAGTTGGAAGGAAAATTGGGATTGGAATGACAATGATGAGGTAAACATTAACATGGTTTGGGACGCTATGAAGTCAGTTTTTAGAGGGGAAAGCATCAGGCTAGCTAGTATTAGACATAAAAAAATTAAGATGGCACAGAAAAAAATTGAGAGTGAGATAAAGAGGTTGCAAGGACGAAGGATGGGAAGGTTTTTGATAATTTGCAAAAATTAAAGACTGAGTTGATAGGAAAGGATATAGATAAAGTGAAAAGGGATCTTGTCTATTTAACAAGAGAATATTTTGAATACAGCAATAAAAATTCAAAAATATTAGCAAGAGCAGCTAAAGGAAAGAGGGGAAAAAGAGAAATTGGAGTTTTGATAAACAAACAAAGATTGAGATATAATAAGATTAGAGACAAATGTAAAATTGTGAGAGATTTCTATCAAGCGTTATATGCAAAAAAGAGACGGATGTGGATAAGCTTAAAAAACCATTAGAGAAGCAAAAAGAGGGTGGTATAAAGCAGGAACATAAGGATAAAATGGAGGAACGGATAACAGAAAAAGAGGTAAAAAGCGTAATAGCCAGTTTGAAAATGGGGAAAGCACCTGGGGAGGATGGGTTACCTGCTGATTTCTATAAAGAATTTAAAGATATAGTAGTTTCAAAATTGGTGAAATTGTATAACTATATATTAGAAGGGGGCAAATTCCTACTTCATGGTATAGGACCACAATTGTATTGTTGCCAAAACCTGGAAAGGACTTGGAAAAAGTGGAATCCTATAGACCTATTTCACTGATTAATCAGGATGCCAAGATCTTTACAGCGATATTGGCAAATAGGTTAAATAGTTTTATGGGCAATTATATAAATGTAGACCAGGTGGGCTTTTTGAAAGGGAGACACATGGCTGACTTGACAAGAAGAGTGGTAGATTTATTAGACACTGTGAGACAAACAAAGGAAAAAGTGGGACTAATATCTTTAGATATCTTCAAGGCATTTGATTCTTTACAATGGGCTTTAATTAAGGAAATAATTAAATGTTATGGATTTGGTGATAAATTTAGAAAGATAATAGATCAATTATATCAACAAGGTACAGCTATTGTCAGAGAAAAACAATGAGGTCACAGAGGAGATAAATTTAGAAGCAGGCACGAGACAGGGTTGCCCATTATCTCCGATTTTGTTTATCATGACAATGGAGTTATTAGCAAAAGCTATAAGAGAAGATGGGGAAATAGAGGGGGTAATGGGAACTAAGATAAGTTTATATGCTGATGATACCTTGATAATTGCTAAGCACCCTGAGAAGGCATTGGCTAGGATTCAAGGGCATTTAAAGGTCTTTGAGGATATTACAGGATTGAAGATAAATTGGGATAAATCGGAAATGATGCTATGTAATATAGGAAAGGAACATCAGAAGAGGATAAAAGGAATGGGTAATATTCAAATTAAAGACAAATTGAAATATTTGGGGATAAATATTTCAAGTAGTCTTGAAGAGCTTAAGAGATTGAACTATGACAGTTTGAAAAATGAAATTAAAGTAAAAATTAACAACTTTCAAAAGTTAAAACTGTCATGGTTTGGAAGAATCGCACTTAGTAAAAAGATGCTCTTACCTAGACTTAATTTTTTATTTGATGCTTTAGCAATTCAAATGAAAGAGAAGGAAATTAAAGAGTTTCAAAAGTTGATTAACCAATTTGCAATGGTGGAAAGAGGCCTAGATTATTAAAAAAATGGTATTTATCCCAGAAAGAAGGTGGATTAGGGATGCCGAATTTGTTGGTATATTATCGAGCTTTTCAAATCAAGAATGTTGTGAAGATCTTGGCTAGGGAAAAAGCAATATGGGAAGAAATTGAAATGAAGGATTATAAACATATAGGAAAAATGGTCTTTTTATGAGCTAATGGTGGAAAAGTTGTAACCAAAAACACAATGATGAAGGGATTGATGAATTCTTGTAAAAAAGTAAAGAAAGTTCTGGCCCCGAAGTTCTCACTGATTATTGAATTGGAGGATATGGCAAATTTTCCAATAAAGATAGATAAAAGGGTAAAAGAAGTATTGGATAAAAATCAAGTTTTCCTGCTGAAAGACTGGTTACGGACCTGTATAGGTATAGATAAAAGAACAAATTTGTTTGGGCAAATAAAATTGAATTGGTTTCAGACTGCGCTGGTAAATAAATGGAATAGTAAATATTTGAGAGAATTTGAGTTGGATAGAGAAAAGACGGAATTTGAGGAGTTGATTTTGAAATTAAGAAAGGGAGATGGAAATATTAAGGGTTTAGTCAGCAAATTGTATATCATTTTGAATAAGGAGGGTAATCCACAGGAGGATTTAAAAGCAAGTTGGGAGCAGGATTTGAATATAAAGATAGAAAAAGATGTATGGAGGCATAAATGGAAAAAGAGGATAATGAGAACTTTGTCAGTTAGAATAAAGGAACATAATTATAAAATGTTGTGGAGGTGGTACTTGACCCCAGTGAGGTTACATCAGATTGACAACAAAAAAGATAAAATGTGTTGGAGATGCAAAGAGGACATTGGTACATATGAACATATGTGGTGGAGCTGTACTGTGGTTAATGATTTTTGGAAAAAAGTTGAGAAAGAGATTGGTGAAATTATGGGCAAGAAAATTAAACTGCGGTCAAGTATCACCATGTTAACAGATGTGGAATACTTTAATTTAAATAGGGATGAAAAAGAATTATTAGAAATAATGCTTACAACTGGTAGACAATGTATTGCTAGAAATTGGAAAAATGATATAAGAATAAAGATAGAAGAATGGTATAAAGAAATGTGGTACTTAGCATTGAATGATAAATTAACTTGGGAGATAAATAAAAAAAGGGGTATTATTAAAGAGAACAGATTTTGGAATATTTGGCAGGCTTTTGTGGATTACTCACTTAGAGGGGATGAAATAAATAAACCTGTACCTGATCAGAGAAGTTTTTGGAAGGAAAATATTAAGACATCCTGATTTCTCCAATGTAAATATCACAGGGTGTACTAATTTTTTCTTTCATTATTGTATTTTTATATTATTTACATAGTACTGCATTATTATTATTAACGAACTTATGTATTAAATATCTCACCATATTTAAAGTTTATGATAAAAAAGTTTTACTTGCAATTTACAAGGATAGGCTAATAATGTAATGGTATATTAATGAATTTGTCTAATTGTAATATGGTATCAGAATCCAAATAGATATAATTTGTATGCAAATGCATTATGTATTTTTTCTTATGTATGTTTTTTGTTCTATTTTTTATATGATGTAAATTTGTTTGAAAATTTTAATAAATAAAATTTAAAAATAAAATAAAATAAGGACGCACCCAGTTAACCATGCCTAAAATATGCTGTAAGTCCACGTATCTAATGGAATGAGAAATGGAAAGTTGGGGAACGGATGGAGCAGAGTAAGACATCATGAGTTTGTGACCCAGGTAAATGTAAGGCTCTTGTTTCTGGACTTTCTCTGGGGCTGTGATAAGGCCTGAAGACCTCAGGGTGGCTTCCAAATCTCTTAGCCACATAGGGTAAAGGTGTGTGTGTGTGTGTGTGGGGGGGGGGGTTGTACCAAATTATCATCAATGTAATGATACACTAGGGAATTAGGGTATTTATCCCGAAAGGGCTGAAGGGCATAGTGAACAAATATTTGACATAAAGTGGGACTGTTGAGCATTCCCATTGGAAGATTTTTCCAATTGAATCTCTGTGTGGCTTGTGAATGATTAGCCACTGGCACTGTGAAGGCAAACTTTTCCTTATCACTATTAGCTAAAGGGATGGTGTAAAAACAATCTTGTAAGTCTATGACTAAAATTTCCCAATCTATGGGGATCATATTGGGGTTCGGGGTCCCACATTGAAGGGCTCCCATGGGCTGAATGCATTTATTGATGTTACACAGAGCATGGAGTTGTCAAAAAGGGTAATCTTGGCTCTTCTTCTGTACTGCCGAACAGAGAGCCGTTTATTATAGTGTCAAGGCAGGCATAAATTCTTTCCTAGAGGTTTATCTGCTTTTTATTTTTGCAGGCAGCATTTTGAGATGCGCTCACCTCTCTTAGTCCAGAAATATCTGGCAATTAAAACGGCGATGCAGGACTTATAGGAATGTCAAGTATTCCCAAACATCTACTTTATGCCTCCTCCCTTTCAATGACACTTTCAGAGTCCAGCTAACCAAGGGTTTAGATAAAAATTACCTCAATCAGGAAGAGACTCTTTTACCAAGAATGGCACTTTTAATGAAGTCTTCTTCTTCTCTTTGAAATTCACTCATCCTTTTAAAAAGACCTAATTTATGGCCTCCCTCTCCCTTGACTTTTTTCTGTTTGCTGGATTCTAAGGCTTCTCCTCTTTCAGCTTTGAGGAGAATAAAAATACACTACTACAATTCTTCAAATATAGCAGCTTTTTGTTGATACAAAAATAGAGTAAAATAGCATACATATAAAGGCAGTTCAAATAGAAACATAAATCATAAAATAATAAGAAATGGCAAAGCTAGCTAAATAGGTAAAAAGTTGGGCCCCAATGAGCCCCCATCAAACATTAGACCGACTGTCTAACATTTAAGCATATTGAAAAAGAAAATGGGCAGAATCATCCCAGGCCGTGGGATGTCTGCTCCTGAGAAGCTAATTTTCCCAGTTTTTATACATTTTTCCCAATCACACCTCCCCTTCTCAAAATATGTGAAAATTCCCCAAATATGACATAAGGAGACAAATTGACTGGACATTTGGACATCCAGCTGTGTGTTATGCACCTGCACATTACGTGAGCTGCTTATCTTAGATTCCATCTTTGGTATCTTTATGTGATAGATGGAACTGTCAGATTCCCAGACTAAGTTGTGCTTGGGACTGGCGTCGATGAGAACATGGAATTGTGATTCTAACTAACACCTGGGCATGCAACAACTTTATAAAATTGGCATTACCTCATAAGCATTATAAAGCACTAATTGGCTAAACATTCTACTTCACACAGAAGTAAATGAAAATTAATGGCATCCTTTAAATTCCCATTACAACAGTAAACGCCATTTCCCAGATTTCTTTTTTATTACAAATATGGGTGAATTCGAAGGCGAGGTGGAGAGTTCTATATGTCCCTTGTCCAATTGCTCCTGAACTAGTTGATACAAGGCATCCAGCTTTTCCCCAACAATGGGCCTCTGTCACTACCCATTGCCTCTGTCACTACCCACTTTAGAGGGAGTGCAGATAGCATGACTCTTATTCCAGCTAAAGAGTGGCAGAAAACTGACTCATTAAGTCCTGACCCCACAGATTTACATGTACAGGTAAAACATGCAGGCGGATAGCCACAGTGGTGCGCTAGATGGGTGTAGTAACAAGCATCCACTGTAAACTTTGATAGGCACTGTGAGTCCTTCCCACACCCCAGACTTTGTCTACTTCTTCCAGGGGCCACTCAGGTAGCCACTGCTGAGAGGAAATGACCATGACATTAGCTCCCATGTCCAAAAGACCAGAGAAGGGACAGTTATTGATCAGAACCTGTAAAGTAGGGCGATCTGCGCTAATTACCTTAGTTAGGGCAAAAATGGCATTCCCTTCTTCATCAAATTCCAAACAATCCTGAATCTGGTCCTCTGACCGGAGACAGCCTTCTCTTGCGTCGGTGGACCCAAAACTTCCTTCCCCTCTCTCCTCGTCTAATCCCCCTGCTGGAAGATTGAAAGGAAGAAGAATCAATTGAGCAACTGATTTCCCTTTCTTGAGTGTCTGCGTGAGATTGATCCACAATTGAATCTTAATAATCCCATGGTAGTCTGAGTCAATGATTTCAGGGATGACAAAAATGCCACATTTGCTGGCGCTAGATCTAGGCAAGACTAGCCCACAAACTTTGGAAGGCAGGGGGTCGGACAACTGGGAGGGAACAATGTGCACTTCCCCTGGCAGGGCAATAGGGACATCCTCCTGTAAAATTAGATTAATGCCTGCACTGCCCCTTATCTTGGCAGGCATATCGAACACGGTGGACCTTGTGAAAGACAGATTTAGTTCCCCTGTTGAACCTGGGCCGGGGAAGGGCCCAACAGCCAGTTTCCTGACTGCTGGTCGGAACAGCACTGATTGGCCCAATGGTACCCTTTGTGCCACCATGGGCACAATGTGGATGATTTCTCTGGGCGAGAACACCAGTTGGAACTGGGCTTATTATGGGGTGGAGCAGAGCATTTCTGTTTGAAATGACAAGGATCCCGCAGTTGAAACAACTCCTTCAGGGCGTCCCTTGTGCTGCAATGCTGCTGCCAGCAGCTGCATTTCATAGGTCTTTGTTCTAACCTTGGAACAAGCACGGATCATATCAGTGAGGGTAAGATATGGACGACGGCCCATGGCCTCGAGAATCTTTTTGCAATCAAGGTTTGCATTGTCTTTGGCCAATTTGAGCCTGAGTTCTCTTTGAGCTTCCTGGATATCTATCTGTCTAACTACTGCCCCTTCTAGGCTATTTATAAAGTCCATGTACGGCTCCTGTAGTCCCTGTTTAATGGAGGTGTAATTTTTAGCTGGAATGCCAGAGGCAGGTACCTTTTGGTGGGTGCGGTAAGCACATTGGCTAACCAGTTGAAGAGTGGCAATTGGGAGAGCGATTTGGGCTTCCTGAGTTGCCTGAGCACCCTCGCCGTACAAATGAGCATGAGGTGGCCCCTCCGATCCGCACGGCACTGGGCTTCCCGCTGATATTCGCTCTCCCAAATCAGATACTGGTTTGGTGTGAGAATCATACGCATCACCTGTCTTCAATCAAGAAGGATCAGGGTGATGGTGGATGCAAAAGCCTCCAAGAGTCCCCTCATAAAGGAGCTCTGCAAACCAGTCTCAAGGAACGGGGGAAGGCAGTGGAAGAGAGGCAAACAAATCTATCTCTGATTCCGGAGCCGTGGGGGAAGCTAATTGTGCTGGCTGAGGATAACAAATGGCTGTGTAGCTGGGTGGATTTGATGTTTCCACCGACATGGCAGCAACCCCATGGGGTGCCTCAGTTGACTCAACCCCCACTTCCTCTACAGCCTGTTTGCAAATCTGCCAAGTCATTAATATCACCACCGGGGCTTGGGGTTCCTCGTATAAAGTTACCCCCACCCTAATTCAATCTTTAAAAGCCAATGACCCTTTCACAGGATAAAAAGGACAATGCTCCCCTGTGTAATACACGAGATTCCTTAACTGGTTTTTTGGTATGTTCCTACCCATTTTTGTCAGGAAATAGCTTAATTCCCTAACATGCTTTGCCTGGTACGTGCTAAGGGAGGCTCCCATCCACAATGGATATTTAACTTGAAATATCCTGAAAAGCGATGCTCACCGCAGTCCTTTATCTCTTGGACGGGGCAAGATGAGAGCTGAGGGTCCTTATGGGATTGGCATGAAGTCAGGCAGGCGATCAGGCAGTCAACTGCAGGCAGACAGGCACTCGATGTCTTCCGAATCTGCTGATTATCAGAGTCCCATCTGGGGTGCCATTGAGTAGTGATGGACACACACACAGAGATGTGGGTGCAAAAGGTAGACTGACCCAACAAAGGATCCCCTGCTCATATTTATTCCTAAAATCCAGCGCCAGCGTGTCAGAGTTGGCTTGATCTAACCTTTTAACATTCTACATGTCACCCAGGCTTTTAGGGGCCTCTGGCTTGCACAAACAGGCACTTTCAGTAGGCCTTCAGTAGGCTAACAGAGTAGATAGAAGACTTCAAAGAGGCAAAGGAATGCTGTACCATCTTCCACCAGGCAACCATTGAAAGGCCAAAAAAAACCAATGTTATACTGGACCCTGTTGATCCAGCAGCTCCCTTTCAAAAGAGTATAGAAAACTTAAAGCAGTTACCGCAAAACTAATATACTATAATAACTAATATAAGGTTATTTCCAACAAGATACAGCAGAACAAGAAGAAGAATTAACAGAAGACTCCAAGTAACCATTGAGCCTCCTTCCCTTCTCCTCCATCATTAATCCTGGCAATAGGGAGAAGGCATTCAGGTCCTAACTAGAATATTTCTGCCTCATCGCAAAACAAGAAACAATGTTCTGTACCAGTGAAAAACATTTTTGGACAGCAGTTCCAAACTCTGCTGGTAGGTTCTGGTAGCCCAAAAATGTAACTTTTCCATGCTTTGCTCTGAATTGGTTCTTAGATACAGATAATCCCAGCTGTTGCTCCAAGTTAAATATCCAAACATTATATAGTTTGGTTCAATTCACACCTCTGTTTTTTCTCTAATTAATGAGCTTGCTAAAAGAGGCTTCTCATAAAGGAAAGGCATATTTTCCCTCTTTCATCTTCCTGGCAGCAGATGGCAGGAGGCATATGGAGAGCTAACCCCTGAATGCTTGTGGTGTTGCATTATGTGGGCTTTGTGCAATTTGTTCCTTGTTGAGTACCTTAATAGATAACCATCTCACAATGTGAAAGTTGAAATCCCCTGAATAAGAGAGGAAAGCAAATTCAGCTAGCACAAAAAAAGCTTTCCCCAAACAGATCGAGGTGAAAATCTGATTTCACTTGAGCAATGTCTTTGCCTCCCTGAACACTCTGATTATGGCTGGCTCTCATCGGGAGACACCAAGAATCTCCATGTAGGGCTAGGCAAGAATCCTGTCTAAAATTTTAGTGAGCTGCTGCTTGTCATACATGGCAGGATTGGTCAAGCTCTAGCTGGAACCATACTCTCAGTATAAGACAGCTCCCTATGTTACTCTACAACAAGATACATTCATCTTGTGAAACTCACAAGTTACACTACATCTGTTTAATAAAGGCTTTAGCACATTGGATCATTAATCTATAAATGCATTTTAACATAAAACTGAACTAACAGTTTGTTCTTCTATCTCAGCTTTCTACTCACTGGTGTCCCTTAAATTGAGATCTTCAGCCACTACAGTCAATGTGCTCTGATAGGAAGCATCCTATGTAACATAAAAAGAAGTGACCAATTGAGTCAGCATGAGAAGAAATAAGATAAAGAACAGTTGGTCCAAGTAAGGGATTTCTTCTTCCCCTTCTTAGCAGATAAAAGCTTTAGAAGAGAGCTTCTTTCCCATCAGGAATAAAAAGGTTAAATCTGATCTGCATTCCTGCTGAAACACCTTAACTATCCATAGTTTAGAACTATGAATTCAAATACCTTCCCTCCCTCTCCCCCTTCAGCTACAACACTAGACTAGGGGCTGTGCTACCTGGGGGGTTCAGGAGATTGTAGTATTTATTATTTATTCCATTTTTATACCACCCATCTGGGATATTTCCCACTCTGGGCAGTGTACAAATAATTAAGCAAACAGAAGGTCAGGAGTAGTACAAAAGACTAACTCTTCCACATTCTGTAATGATTACAACACATACACATCCTACCTCTTTAATTTAAAATAAAAATAAAAGGTGGACATTAGATTAACAGATGCTTTGAAGGTTACAAGTAGTTTACCCCATAAATGTGCATTTTTTTATTAAAAGAGTGTAACATTAGAGGTTCGCAGAATTCTAAAAATGGCATTTCCTTCCCTCTGCTGAGTTTGTCCTCAGTGCATGTCTAATAGTGCCTACATCAAACATTCGTATTTGTCCATCCCCTCTGGTCAAAGCTGCTGCTGGGATTTTTCTGCCTCTGTGGCTTTCTGTGGCTTTGGCAGAGTTCCTCTTCAAAAGGACCATGATGTGACCATCTGTTTATCCACCCTCAGGAATAGCTTTGTCAGGGCAGAAAAAGGGATGACAACTTTGCATGGCCAATCACCATGTCGGTGTGCTGCACCAAGACGGGGAGTGACAGATGAGACATTTACATATCGTAAAACAAACTCAGCGGTGACTTAATTGAGGTTGGCAGAAAAGAACCAGAAAGTGGCAAGTTGTAGATTCTTATCAGCCACAATTAGCTCTCTTGTATAGAGACTGCAAAAGATACAGGAGGCAGGTGATACCTTTATTGGATCACTAAGAGAAACATAGAGTCCAATGGCCTTCCTAGTTCGGTTCTTGCTACTAATGTACTTAAAGAAGTCTTTGTTATTTCTCTGAGTATTTTTAGCTATACACTCCTCAAAGTCTTGCTTTGCTTTCCTGATTGTTGCCTTGCATTTGTTCTGCCAGAATTTATGTTTCTGCCTGCTGTCCTCATTTGGACAAGCCTTCCATTTTCTAAATGAGCTTTTCTTGCTTTTGATCACTTCCTGAACAGCTCCTGTAAGCCACATCGGAGTCCTCTTAGACCTGGCAGTGCCCTTTTTCCTTTTGGGTATGCATTCCAATTGGGCCTCTGTTATTGTTTTTGTAAACAGCCTCCATGCCTCTTGGAGTGTTTGGACTCTCTCAATTTTCCCTTTCAGTTTCTTTTTTACTAGTTTCCTCATCTTTGGGAAATTTCCTTTTTGAAAATTTAAGGTCTCTGTGTTAGATTTAATCAGTGACTTAAGGTCTATGATCAAGTTAAACATAATTGAGTTGTGGTCACTGTTCACATTAACATCTTGCACCAGATCCTGAGTATTACTCAGGATCAAGTCAAGGATTCTTGTACCTCTAGTTTGGTCTTCAACCATCTGTCCCAGGGAACAATCATTTAGCATATCTAGGAACTTTATCTCTTTATCATGTGCTGAACAACAGTTCACCCAGTCTATGTGAGGGTAATTGAAGTCCCCTATTATAACCAGGCTTCCCTTCTTGGATGCCTCCTTTACAATGTTCTCTAACTGCCAGTCTCCCTCAGGAGTTTGGGTTGGAGGCTGATAGTATATGCCTACTGTTAGACCATCCTTGTGGCCTGGTACTCTTACCCACAGAGATTCTAATGGTGACTCCAAATCATCTAGATATTCCAATTCGTACTATTTTAACACTTCTTTGACATACAAGGCTACATCACCTCCCGTTTGCCTCTTCCTATCCTTCCTGTATAGTTTGTAACTATATCCCATTGGTCATCATCCGTCCACCAGGTTTCAATGATGCCATTAATATTAATATTCTTATCTATTACTAAGTATTCCAGCTCCCCTATTTTGTTCTGTAGGCTTCTGGCATTTGCATACAAGCATTTATATATGCTTTTCTGACACAGTCTTTTGAGTCCAGTTACATTGTTAGACTGCCTCTTCCATCCTTCTGCTAGAATGCTGGTGACTAGCTCTTCGCTCTGCTCAGTAATTTTTGCATCCTCCTCACTACTCAAGTACACACTTTCCTGAACCAGATGCTGCCCAGCTCCTGTCGGCTTTCCCCCAGTTATCAGTTTAAAAGCTGCTCTGCAGCCCTTTTGATGTTGAGTGCCAGCATTCAGGTCCCATCATGGTTCAAATGCAACCCATCCCTCCTGAACAGATTTGGCTTGTCCCAAAATTTTCTCCAGTTCCTGAAAAATCTGAATCCCTCCTCTCAACACCACCGCCTCATCCACGCATTGAGGCTTCTGAGCTCTGCCTGCCTGGTAGGTCCTGCACGAGGAACAGGCAGGAACATGGGGCAAGGAACATGGGGTTTTTTTTTGTATGCACCACACATGGGATCTCTCACAGCCAATGTAGCTTAGGAAGGAAAGGAGCTACATGCCTCACCAAAGTGGTTTGTTTCAGGTTGCACTCACACAAAACCCCCTCCCCTGGATGCAAAGTCCCTTGATCGCTTCGGGGAGCTCCAGTGAAAATCATGAACCACAGGACATATGCAAAGAGGGGACAGACAGGGTTCATGTTCACAAGATAGAACACTCCTCGTATGAGGATTCCATGCGCCTCAGCGCGTCTTTTGTAGTGCACACTTGGCGCTCTACCTGACCGTTTGTGGCGGGGTGAAATGGGGCAGCGGTAATGTGCCTGATGGCGTTCCACTCAATAAACGTTTTGAATTCTGCAGACATGAAGGTACTAGCGTTATCGCTAACGAGGACGTCTGGCAGGCCAAAACAGGCAAACAGCTTGCGCAACTGCTTAATGGTTGCCGCAGAGGAGGTGCTGCTCATGGGGATTACCTCCAACCACTTGGAGTAGGAGTCGACTACTAGTAGGAACATGGCCCCGCGGAAAGGGCCAGTGAAATCAACATGAATCCGGGACCATGGCCCGCGGGCCGTGTCCCATTCCCTATGGGGTAACCGGGACTCCTCGGGTTGAGAGCTCTGGCAGCTCTCGCACGTGCCCACTAAACGTTCTATATCTGCGTCTATCTGGGGCCACCAAAAGAAACTCCTGGCCAGGGCCTTGGAGCGCACGATCCCGGGGTGACTGGTATGCAATAGCTTCAGTACTTTGGCTCTCAGCTTCTCTGGGATAACTACCCGCTGGCCCCAGAGTAAGCAGCCCCTTTCCAGCGAAAGCTCTACTCTGCGCCTGACAAATGGCTTGAATTGTTCCTCGGGGGAGTAGTGGGCCACCCTTTCCTCACCCAGGAGCTAACTTGGGCCAACGTCTTATCGGCCACCGTGGCCTTGGCGAGGTCGGCCGGGAGAATGGGGGGTGAGTCGAGGGACTCAATCAGCAGGACTTGGTGGTCCTGCTCTACCTCGCATGTGGGGTCCCCTACACTTGGGAGGGGAGATCGGGACAGCGCGTCCGCATGGGAGATCTCCTTCCCTGGGCGATAGACCAGCTCATACTGGTAGGCGTTGAGGAAAATGGCCCAACGCAGCATCCTGGGGGATAGAATTTGCAGTGTGGGTTTGCCGGTAGTGAAGATCCCCAGAAGTGGCTTGTGATCCGTCACTACCGTAAACTCGCGGCCATATAAAAAGTCATGGAATTTTTTCGTCCCGCGATGATTGCTAGGGCCTCCCTATCGGTTTGCGCATAATTGCGCTCGGCCTTCGAAAGGGACCTTGAGTAGTACGCTACCGGGGCTTCCCTCCCGCTTTCCAACACGTGGCATAGGACCGCCCCCACCCCCACTGGGGACGCATCACAGACTAGGACTACAGGTCTCTTAGGGTCAAAATGGGTCAGGACAGCACTTGAGGATAGGAGTGCCTTCAGTTCCTTAAAGGCTTTCTCTTGCCTATCTCCCCACCGCCAAACCGCCTCTTTCTTCAATAGTGCATGCAGTGGCTCAGCAACGGATGCCTTCCTCGGCAGGAAGGAATGGTAAAAATTTAAGAGCCCTAGAAACGACTGCAGCTCCGGTTTCGCAGTGGGGCGAGGGGCGTTTTGCACAGCCGCAACCTTGGACTCGGAGGGCTTGATGCCTTCCGGGGTTACCTTGAACCCAAGGAATTCGACGTCCCTCGCAAAGAACACACATTTGTCCCTTCTCAGTCGGAGGCCCACTTTCTCGAATATCGAAAGGACCCTGTCTAGCCTTTGCGCTAATTCTGACTCGCCCCCGCTGTTATCAACACATCGTCAAAGTATGGGAGGACACCTGGAAGCCCCTTTAAAAGGCGTTCCACGAGGGACTGGAAAATTCCGGGCGCCGAATTCACGCCGAACTGAAGGCGCGTTACCTTAAATGCCCCCTTGTGCGTTACGATCGTTTGCGCGGCAGCAGCAGCCGGGGTTACAGAGAGCTGTTGGTATGCCTGCGCCAGATCTAACTTGGCAAAACACTTCCCCCCATGAAGCGTGGCCAGTAAATGGCTGACCACGGGTACCGGATATGCATTTGGCCGAATGGCCTTATTAATCGTACACTTATAGTCCGCACAAATCCTAACCTCCCCGTTTGATTTAAGGGCTGTTACAATCGGCGTTTCCCACTCCGCCGAATCCACTGGAACCAAAATCCCCTGCCCCACCAATTTGTCCAGTTCTGCCTCGATCTTGTTCTTGAGGGCGAACGGCACTCTTCTTGGCTTGAGGCGTATGGGTCGGATTGCTGGATCCAGGTCAAAGGAAACTGGGGGCCCCTTGTAAGTCCCGAGCCCCTTCTTGAAAAGGTCCGGGTGTGCGTTACACACGTCCCGCATTGGGTCAGTCTCTATGGCGTTAATGCCGGACAGTTCGATTCCAAGGGGAGCGAACCACTGCGTTCCCAAAAGGCAGCACCTCCCCCCCTTGAGGACCACTAGGGGCAGTTTCTCGGAGTAATTTTTGAACTTCACCTTGAAGTTCCCCACCCCCAACACTGGGATCCCGTTCCCTTGCACGTCCCATAGGTGTGACCTCATGGCCCGCAACTTGGGCCACGCATCTGGGGGAATGCGCATGAACTCTTTTTGGGACAGGATGGAATAGGACGACCCGAGTCTATCTCCATCCTCACTGGGACCCCCTGTAACTGTACCTCAACGAAAAAACGCCGGTGCTCCAGGCCCACACGGTTCACGCCTGCCATGCTGTGGTCGTCTGAGACCTTCCTGGTGCTGGCCGCCTTCCGTTGGTGCGTCTGGGGATGGTTCGAATTGCCCTTGTCCTCGCCTCACCCGCGCCTGCACACTCGGGTGATGTGCCCCTTTCGGCCGCAGTTGTGACACTCGGCCTTCCGGAACAGGCACCTCGTGCGGTCGTGGGACGCCCCACAACCGTCGCAGCGGCGGTCCTGCCGCTTGCGGGTCTGTCGCTTCTCTCCTCGCTTCTTGACCCGCTGGACGTCGTCGTCCTCGCTGGAGCAGGGGTCTGCCGTAGTGGACGACTCCTCGGACGCCGTTGGTGTGCCGGCGGGCGGCTTGGGGGCCTGCCAGGCTGTTTTCGCTGGTGTCCGCCGGGCCGCCTGTACTGGTGACTTGGCCCTTTCGGACGTGGCCCCTCGGGACTTGAATTGGCACTCGTAGAGCTCCCACTGCTCGGGCTCGCTGACATCGAACTGGTAAGGCTTGACCTTGGGATTCGCCATTGATCCCACCTTCGTCGCCAATTTGGTGTCTTGCACGGAAGACAAAGAAGGAGTCGCAGTGAGGACTAACACAGGTTTATTGGTTGAGGATCAGGATGAACATGTGGTAATGGCGGAGGTACATCACATTATATACAGTAGTACAATAATTTGAATCTGGTTGCACGGTAGCTTATTGGCCGCTACCTGCGTGACGTCGTATGAGTCACGCCCCTCTTGTCCGTGATAGTTTGCTGGTGCGGGAAAGTTCCCACAGCTGCCGGCGATTTGAGGAATGAGAACCATGTGAGTTGAACGCTCGCAGCTGCCCTCTATGGGCAGCTTACTCGCATTCCTTTACAGCTGGGCTACATTGTAATTGTGGTCAGTTTACATTCATACAAGGTTACATTCATACATTTCTTAAGGCAACAATGTACATACATAACAACTTCCTACTCCCTGCAGGTAGCCGGGTAGTGCTAAGCCTGGGTCCCTCCATTATGCTACGCTTCTATAGTAGCTCGTTTGTTACCCATTGCCAGGTAAGAGTCCGGAGGGACTGACTCTGCTAGGATTGTATAGCCATCTCGGGATCTGGAACACCTTGTAAGCTTATCTCTAATTGACTGTTAAATAAAGTCTGTTGCTGTTTGTTCATCGTTGTCCTGGACTGGTGCTTATAAGGGCTGGATTCAACACTTCCACATCGCACCATCACACCACTGATCCAATCACATGAGTCACTTTCTTGTCCTGAGCCCTTTTGGCTCCTGGAGTGCCAAGGTTCACCATCACTGTCATACACAATGCAGACCAACACAAACAAGGATTAGGGGGAAAGGCTGACCAAAGTGCATTGAGATTTGAAACTATGTCCACAGCTGGAGAAGATATCAGTACTACAACCTTTCAGGATAACATACTCACACCTTCATCATTCCCTTGAAAAGGCCTAATGTTTGGAGCTTTCTGACTTGGGGAATACATCTTCAGGATGAAATATGGAACACAGGAACAAGTGAATGGCAACATGGGGTGGGAAAACTGTATCATGAATATTTCAGCCAATTCTGACAAGAAAACTCAGAAGGGAAGGGAAAACAGATTCAGAAGTAAATCAAATGGAAAACTTCACACACTGAAATGACTATAGGGATGTTATAACAACCTTCCTGTCAAACCTAGGATCCCATCCAATCTGGTCTGTCTCAACAAATTTCCTGAGACACAACTCTAACAAGATACTGGAAGCCCTCCTAGACACTCCAAGATGCCTTCTTCATACCTGTCAACCTTCCGGGATTGGCCGGGATTTCCCGATTTTCAGCGCCAATTTGCGCCATTTCCTGCCCCACGTTGCCAAAACCCCAGAATTTGGCAGCGGAGGTGAGGAGGTACTGCGCAGCCCTTCTGCGCAAGTCACCTTCTACGCAAGCGGCGTAGCCTTCTACGCATGCGTAGAAGGGTTTTACGCTTGCGTAGCCCCGTTCTACGCATGCGTAGAAGGCTACACCGCTTGCATAGGAGGCTACACAAGCGGCATAGCCCCATTCTACACATGTGTAGAAGGCTACGCTGCTTGCGTAGGAGGCTACGCAAGCGGCATAGCCTTCTACACATGCATAGAACGCGACTTGCGCAGAAATGATCTGCGCAGGTCCCGGATTCATCTGAGCTGCGGTTTACAGGTATGGCCTTCTTATATATATACAGTATATGGTATTTTGTAGTCCACATTGTGAGAGGTGGTAACAGGTTCAATTAAGGGATTGCTAGGACTGGGTGAAGTATGGAATGGCCTTGTGCCACAGGACCACTACGATAGCCATAAAGGCCATCCTGTATTACCCCAAAAAGACCTTGACAAAGGGGCTCTGGTAAAGTTGTGACAGGCCCAGCAAGCCAGCAACGATAACCCATTGCTAAAAATCTTCAAAAGATGTAAACAGACTGAACAAACAGGAAATGGCTGTGGCAACGTTAAAAGACCAAGAGATAGAACAGTGAAATACAAAATAGACACACTAAATATAACCGACCTAGGTAATAAAACAGAAGACTTTGTAGACATAATGGAAAGAAGAGGGATTAAGATAATGGGTTTAGCTGATACAAGATGCAAAGGACACGGGAGTAAGAAAGTCCATAAAGGATATAGTAAAGATAAAGGTCACCCTTGCTCGAAAACCAGTCGTATCTAACTATAGGGTTCATCTGTTTCATAGCCAAAGAGCCAGTGCTATCTGCTTCTGCAGACATTTCCGTGGTCATGTGGCAGGCATGACTAGACATCAGAGTGCATGGAATGCTGTTTACCTTCCCACTGAAGTGGTCCCTGTTTATCTGCTTGCAATTTCTTGCTTTCAAACTGCTAGGTTGGCAGGAGCTGGGACAGAGATGGGCGCTCATTCCATCATGCAGTACTCGGGTCTCAAACTGCTGACCTTCCATCTCCCAGTCAGCATCTTAGCCACTTGAGCCCCTGCAGTCCCCCCGTAAAGGATACTTGCTTACTTACTCAGGAGGGGTTGCAGCAAAGAACAGAGTGTGCTTCTTGGTACATCCAGACATAGCAAAATGCATATGACACATTAACAACAATTCGGACAGAATAATAATGCTGAAAATCAATAGAGGAGACAAATGGAAAAGTACGTACAAATATATGCAACATGTTATGACAACTACATAGAAGAACAAAAGGACTAGTTTTTCAATGAACTATCTGAGGTGATAGAGGAAGTGGAGACAAATAGCATACTCTATGTCAGGGGTTCTCAAGGTTTTCGTGCCACGGGCCGGACTACTCACCCTCAGACAGCTGAGCAGGCCAGACACGTGGTTTTCCCCCATTGTAAACACTGTCACAAATGCTTCCAGGGTCATCACAGTGAGCTGGATGAAATGGAATTGGGGGGGCTGGTCTGGTCCACGGGCCATGGGTTGCGAATCCCCTGTTCTATGTAATGGGAGATTTTAATGGCAGGTTGGGTACTAACAGAAGAGAGTACAAACAGTTCATTGGTCCACATGCTGCTGAGACCAGTGAAAGGAATAGGAACAGACAAAGGATACTAGAGCTTTGCAACCAACAAACAAAAGGCAAACAAGCAAAATTTAGAGCAAACCAAGCCTGAACTGTCTCTGGAGACAAGAATGATGAAACAGAAGCTGTTCTGCTTTGGGCATAAAAAGGGGCAATTCCCTGGACAAGACAATAATGCTGGGAACATTTGAAGGCAGCCGGAAAAGAGAAAGACCAAATACAAGATGGAATGATTTTCTAAAGAAAGCTACAAACATGAGTTTGCAAGAACTAAGGTCAGACCAGTTACTATATTGCTAAGGGATAAGGGAGTGAAATATAATTGGCAAAAATTTCATCATTTAAGATTCTTTTGGGCTGGTAAAGTTGTTGTGATAAACAAGCAAACTGAATATTTGGATATCTTAGAATCTTGTAATATCATTAAGAGAGGATCAGAGGAATGGAGGAAACTTAAAGAAGAGCTTTTAATTTCGAGAAGTCAATTCAAAATATAAAAGAAGTGAAAAATACAGGGAGAAAGATAGGGATAAAAGGGAATATCTATGAAATTGTCACAAAAAGGTTAATAACTTTTGTTAAGAATGGTTAAAAGGGGGTAAGGTGGATGGAAAATCACAATGTAAAGTTTGAAATAAATGGTTTAATATGTTTGAAATGGTAAATAACCCTCTGTTAAGGAATGCCAAGGAAGGGCAAGTAGTAGTAATGCTGGAATATGATGTTTTGGAAATTGTTACCTTTCAATGAGTTTCCATTTGTTGTTATTTTGGTTTCTATATTTGTTCTGATGTAAGATGGAGGAGGTTTGGTTTAAGGAAGAGATTAAAATATATAAATAACCTTTTGTTAACGGGGTCTAAGATTATGAGGAAATGGATGTTGGGGAAGACTGCAGATAATATCATATGTGCAGTATATAGATAAAGAATTTGCAATAGGTACAGAAAGGGTATTGAATAAGCTTAACTACTTCAGTAACGGTAGGGGGGAGGGAAAGAAAGGGGGAGATAACTTTAGGATCAAAAATTTGCATAGAAAAGATTTGAAGGAAAGGTAAGGACATGTGTAATGGTAGAATAACCATTAGTAGGAGGAAAAGAGAGAGAAAAACAGCTGTATGTTATGAACAACAAAAGTTATTTAATGTCTTAAACATTAGCAAGAATCCATCTTACCCCTATCTATCAGGATACAAAAAAGGAAGAAAGATTGTGGAGGAAGAAAATTAAAATAGTTAAGCCATAAGGATATGAGTTAATCTTCCGTGTAAGAAAACTTGTTTTGATAAGTAAATATATTGGGATTTTGGTTATAATACAACCATGTAATATTGTTAAAGAAGGATTAGAAGAATGAAGGAAACTTAAAGAAGAGCTTTTAATTAAGGGAGGCTAACCCAGAACATAAAGTAACAGGTAGAGTATGATGTTTCTGAAAATGTTTCTTTAAAAAAATAATAATAATAATAATAATAATAATAATAATCCTCTGTCAAGGTGTGTTATAGATAGATAGATTATAATTTATAAGGTGATATATGTTAAGGTCTGTAGAGAATTGGATGTGTAGTATAGATAAACAGAGATACAAGGGTAAGAATCTGCAACTAGTTATAGAAAGAAAATTGAATTAAAAAAAAAAAGAAAGGGGGAAAAAAAGGTGGGATAATTTTGGGATTAAAATCTGAACAGAAATGATTTGAAGGAAATGTAATAAAATGAGTAATGGTGTGACAACCATTAGCAGGAGGGAAAGAGAAACAGCTGCTCCGCTATGAATAATAAAATTTATTTAATGTCTTAAATAATAACAAGATCCCGCTCCAGATCCGGTCTCCCTCCCCTTCTTCGGCACTTCGGAGGCGGTCCCTCAATGGAAGGACAAGGGGAGTGACGAAGACAGAAGATGGTGAAGGGCTGGGTGAGGGTGATTGGGAGGTGAAGGGTGGGTGAGGGTGAATGTATTCAATGTATATCTGTTCATATGTTTTTTTTATTGTAGTATATTGTATTGTATTGTAATGTTATGAATGTTTAAGTTTTGTATTTTTGTTTGAAAAGTAATAAAAATTTAAAAAAAAAAAGAACTAAGGTCAGGACATTTTCTAGATCACTCGTTCATAGAAGGTGATGTGATGGTTCATAAAAGCAACAACTAGATAGACAGACAGACAGATAGATAGATATACTTATGACTTGGGCTCAACCCTGAGTCTTGAACTCAGAAAGCAGACCCATTGAGTTCGCCAGATGTTTATTCCCTGAAATGAGTTTTTAGAGTTGCATCCAAAGTCAAGAAACAAAGCAGAAAGGAAATGGATCTCACCTGCAGAAAAGGAAAGGACGAATCAGAAGTCTCTGTCCCCCATGTATTTACGAAACACACATTTGCACTTTGGGAAAGTGCTAAAATGATGAAGAGATGTTGTAACATTCTATCACCTCTGGGATGTCTTCTTTTCACACAGCTACTAATGCTTTTAAGCTTGTTGGGTAATTTTCCCTGCTTGAGCTGCAGTTTCAAATATGAGTGAGCTTTCCCTGGCGCCTGCTGGAAACAAAGACCGTCTCACCAAGCCTGCAAATGGTAAAGTGTTAATTAAGAACATCTGTCCATTAAGGACTTGGTAGAACTTCCTTGTATAAACCCTGTATGCCTCTGAAGATCAGGAACCAGCAGGTCTTACCCAACTTGAATATTTGGACTTTGGCTTCCACAATTGTTGTTAGTCTGGGCATACTGAGAATCCCAAGCAAGTGCCTTTTCCAAGGTATGGAAGCTGGAAATATACCAGGGAAGGGGTGATAGTGAATAGAATAGAATCCTTTATTGGCCAGGTGTGCTAAGCATATGCTTTACTCCTAAAGGGTCCCAATTTCATGCAGAAAGTGCTATTTACATCTTCAACTACAACCAGTCTGAAATCCTGGAGACGAGCTCACAACACTGAGTCAGATAGATCAATAGTCTGATTCTGTACAATGCAAAATTCCTGCTTTCCTATTTAAATCAATCCTTTAATCACTTTCTTGAAGACTGGAGCCTCTTAACACTACAATTGGTAATGGACTTTAGCTGCATCAGTATTTAAACAGTATATTGTAAGCTATCTTCAGTCCTGTAAACAAAAAAGGCAGGATATAATTACGGTATATATATATATAAATATTCTCAAAACCCCTACAATTTACAAAAAAAATTATTATGGCTGTTTTTCCCCAAGAAACAAAATGCACACACAACAACCCTAATGTCTGGTACTTAAAAGAGATGCAACCCCCAATTTGGAGCCTCAATTTCTTAAACAGAGCAGCAGTCACCTTGGTTTTGGGCAAATCACACAACTGCATGGATTTCTGAATTTTGCACAAAAATGAGTCATTTTGCTCTAAAATTGACCATTTTGCACAAAACATCATCCATGTCAATAGAAAAACTTGGTGGAAAGCACTTGGATTTTTCCCCCTTCATATTTGTTCACAAGAACTGCTGGTCTGGAAGAGTTACATTATTGTGGCACGCCCAGGAAAGAGTAGGACCAATGTTTTGTAATAGAGAGAACAGACCTGAAAATGTTTTCTCTAGGACATTGTAGGGGGTACAACTAGGGGGTAAAAAGTCCCCCCCCCCATGCTTCTGTATACTGCTAAGGGTCACTTCTACCCAGTGGTGGGATTCAAAAAAAAATTACTACCTACTCTGTGGGTGTGGTATGGTGGGCGTGGCCAGGGGAAAAGCCCTGCGTTGCACCGGAATTAGGAGTACTTTATTTCAAAGCTTGGATGGGCAGGGCCAGACAGAATTTTTGTTACCGGTTCTGGTGAACTGGTGCAAACCTGCTGAATCCCACCACTGCTTCTACCATCACCTTATGTCTCCCTTAGGTCTCCCTTCGTATCTGACTCTAGTGTTCAGTGCTCATTGCTGTTTACAGCCAAAGAGCCAGTGTTGTCTGTGTCTGCAGGCATTTCCGTGGACATGTGGCAGGCATGACTAGACACTGGAATGCACGGAATGCTGTTTACCATCCCGCCGAAGTGGTACCTATTTGTCTACTTGAAATTTCTTGCTTTCAAACTGTTAGGTTGGTGGAAGCGGGGGACAGAGACAGAAGCTATTTCCGTTGTTCGGTACTCGGATGTCAAACTGCTGACCTATCGACCCTCCAGTCATCAAGTTCAGTGCCTTAACCACTTGAGCCACCATCACCTTACCTCAAGGCATTTGTATGTGGTAATTCCCATTGATCTCTGTTTCAAAGGATAGGAGAAGATTCTTCTAAGGAGATGGCCCTGTCATCAAACTACCTTCAAAGGGCAGAGCTGAGGATGAGGTGACAATAGAGTACAGTAGAACCCTGTATAGCAATCGTCCCATACAGCGATGAAATCACATAGCAATGAGGCTTGGAGGGGGGGAGCCATTTCGCATAGCGATCATTCCTATGGGAAAATCCATACAATGATTTTCCAATGGGAAAAACCGCTTAGCGCCAAACATCGTTGTATGGTTTTTCACATAGGGAAAATTGTTGTATGGATTTTCACATAGGGAAGATCGTACAAACACGAAGACCGCATAGCGATCAGCTCCATGGAATGGATTAAAATCACTATACAGGGTTCTCCTGTGTATGGTATCTTGTTGTTGTTCAGTCGCACAGTCAATTCTGACCCTTTGTGACCCTATGGACCATTGCCTGCCAGGCACCTCTGTCCTCCACCATCTTCCTCAACCCACCCAGCTCTGTGCCCATTGTGTCAACAATGCCATCTAGCCATCTCATTTTCTGCCACCCCCTTCTTCTTTTGCCCTCCACCTTTCCCAGCATCAAGGCTTTCTCAAGTGAATCCTCTCTTCTCATTTGATCTCCAAAGTACTTTAGCTTCACCTTTACTATTTGACCTTCTAAGGAGCAGTCGGGGTTGATTTCTTCTAAGATCGACCTATTTGTTCTTCTTGCTGTGCAGGTTACTCACAAAACTCTCCTCCAACACCACCTTTCAAAGGCCTCTATTCTTCTGTACTCAGCTTTCCTTATGGTCCAGCTATCACAACCATACATTACTATTGGAAATACCATTGCTTTGACTATGCAAATTTTAGTTTGCCAGATGATGTCTCTACTTTAAAACTGCCAGTGCTCCCATGCATCTTATCTTTCCTTTATCTACCCATCTCTTTGCAGCAGGGTGAAGAAAGGAAGGCTATTTTGAAAAAAATATTTTAAATAAAAGCTTTTCTTTTTCCTCAAATTTAGGTGCATGAAATTCTTTTTGATTCTTTTCTTGTGGACTTCAGAACCCAAGGCCATTAGTCTTCAGGGTTTATTTATTTATTTATTTCTAGATTTCTACCCCACCCTCCTAGTGCAATGCACCACTCAGGGTGGCAACAATAGAAAAAATATAAATGTAGAATACAAGAAAGATAAAACCATTACCAATAAAAACATTACATAAAGACCTCAGCTAAAAGCAAAATTAAAAAACACATAAAAACTAACATCATCATCATTAAAAGCTACCCTAACCCTCCCTCCACCCACAGTAGAACAGGCTTACCAGAGAACGAGGGGGGGGGGGCTCAATCCCACAACAGGCAGGCTAAATAAGCCAACAGGCTTTAGATGTGGAGCCTAATGTGCCCCACACCTGTTGGCAGAGCCAGGTTTTCAACATCTTCCTGAAGGGGAGTAGCTTCAACTGGAGGCACAATTCTGATGGAAGGAGGGTCCAGAGGGCTGGGGCAGACACGGAGAAGGCTCTCCTTCTGGTCCCCATAAGAGAGGCTTCTTTTACTGATGGTACCACCAAAGCGCCCCTCCTGTCTACCCTTGTCGGATGGGCTGATAACCTTGGGGTGGTGTGGTCTCTTAAGTACCCAAGTCCAATGCCATGAAGGGCTTTAAAGGTCAAGACCAACACCTTGAATTGCACCCAGAGGCATACCGGTAACCAGGTTAGTGCTGCCTCACACTCTGCGTTGAGTCACTGGCAGTATGGTCTACTCTATTACTCTCATAAGGAGGCTTATTCACGGCATATTGTGAATCAATCTTGGAATATGCTTTTGAACTGTTAGAGTTGTAGTTGCAGGTCTCCATAGATAGTAAGTAACTATCATCATACTTGTCAAGTTTTGGGAAATTTCTGTCAAATAAGGGAAATTTCCCGGCCAAAACAGGAAACTGGACAGCTATATTTATCCTGTGCTGGCCTCCAGTCTAACTCCAGTCTAACTGCAGTCCAACTAAAATGGGATGATGGCGGAAAAGAGTGTAAAGTACGGGGGTTTGACAGAAATGTCCCAAAACTTGACAGGTATGCTATCATAGGTTTTTTTTAAAAAAAAAACAATCACAGCTTTAGTTTCTCATTAATGAAACTTAGTAGAAACAATTTGTTATTCTTTTGGGAAACAACCTTCAAATGTTACAAGCTTTTGGTCTGTGCTATAATACACCTAAGGTGCTAAGCCCTCATCATTTAAAATGCCTATGATAACTTTTAAACTGGTGGCTATTTGCCTCTGAGATTTACAGCAGCTGCATTACACTGGTGGGTAGGATTTTGGCTAGTCATAAGAAAACCCATTACCTCTAACAAGTTACTTTCAAGCTTTGAACTTGCCCAATTATTTACTCCTCCTATGTATACAAAGGCATTTACCATATTATACAGGGTCACTTTTACCTGCACTGATGGCTCCAGATGTTACAGGGAAAACCTCCCCAGTGACCCCCTCTTTCATTGGGTATGCCTCCTCGCTGCCACATTTGGCTAGCTGTCAATTCCTTTTCCTCATCAGGCAGAGAACAATGAGTCACCCAAGAAAGGCAGGCATTGCTCCCCAACCAGTGTGAGTAGTGATTGCAGTAGAACCTTGAATAAAGTCCAAATTCCGTTCCACAAGTTTGGACTTTTCCCGATTTTGGACTTTATCTGAATCAAATGGGCGATGCATCGGATAACGTCCAAAAATGGACTTTATCCATACCTGTCAACTTTTGGATTTGAAAGTAAGGGAAATTTTGGGCACACCCCTCTGTGGCAAAATATAGCCATGTGACTTGCTGGGCTCTAGTCATGCCTGCCACATGGCCATGAAAATGTCTGCAAACACAGACAGCACTGGCTCTTTGGCTGTAAATGGAGATGAGCACTGCACCCTAGAGTTGGATACGACTGGCAGATTTTACTTTCTTAGGATCAAAGATCTGGGCAGATGGTGATTGCAGCCGTGAAATAAAAAGGTGACTGATGCTTGGGAAACAAGCTATGAGATACCTGGGGAACATAGTTAAAAGTAGAAGCGTAACCTTGCAAACAAAAAATTACATAGTCAAAGCAATGGTATTCCCAGTGGTAATGTATGGGTGTGAGAGCTGGACCATTAGGAAAGCTGAGCGCAGAAAAATAGATGCCTTTGAAATGTAGTGTTAGAAATAAGTCAATCCTAGAAGAAATCAACCCTGACTGCTCATTAAAGGTCAAATAGTAAAAATGATGCTAAAGTACTTTGGACATCAAATGAGAAGAGAGGATTCACTTGAGAAAGCCTTGATGCTGGGAAAGGTGGAGGACAAAAGAAGGGGGTGGCCAAAATAAGATGGCTAGATGGTATTGTAGATGCAATGGGCACAAAGCTGTGTGGGCCAAAGAACCCTTTCCCCATTTTCTTGGGGGACTTTTGTTTTCTTTTCTTTCTTGTTTGCTCAGTGGCTTAAGTGACTAAGATGCTGACTGGGAGGCAGAAGATCAGCAGTTCAATTCCCAAGTACTGCAGGACGGAATGAGCTCCTGTCTTTGTCCCAGCTCCTGCCATCCTAGCAGTTCGAAAGCAAGAATTTGCCAGTAGATAAATAGGGACCACTTTGATGGGAAGGTAACAGCATTCCATGCGCTCTGGTGTCTAGTCACACCTGCCACATGACCACAGAAATGTCTGCAGACGCAGACAACACTGGCTCTTTGGCTTTGAAACAGAGATGAGCACTGAACCCTAGAGTTGGATACAATTGGCTTTTGAGCAAGGGCGACCCTTTACCTTTACCTAACTCAGATCCCCTTACACAACCGTGCAAGCACACACACCCCACCCCTCCCAAGTTAACTCTAGAACAGAAACAGAACACACATACACCTCTGACTGTGATGGCAAACCTTGGCACTCTAGAAACGACTGTCTTTTGAGCAAGGGAAACCTTTACCTTTAGCATATATTGATCTCAAGCACTTCCCCCCACCCCTCCCAAGTTAAGTCTAGAACTCTAGAAATGGAAAGCAGGGCAGAAACAGCTCAATAAAGCATGAGAGTAAGAGAGAAGTCTCTGCCCCCAGACCAAGAGCTGATTTGCCCCTGCATATATGAAATATCACTCACCTCTAGAATAGACTCCCGGCCCTAGTCCCAGCATGGTGCCTGCAACCAGCCGCCATCTTGGACATGTGGCTGGCAGGAGAAAAATGAAAGGGAAAACTATGGAAACCCCCACCCCCACCACCCCCACCCCCTCCCCCACCTTCTCTCTCTCCCCTTCCAAAAGCGAAGAGCCTGCCACACAGCAACCTCTGGTTGCCGGGGGAAAATACTGCAGCTTCGCCTGTCAGGTCAGGATATTTGTTTTAAAAATAAGGGGAAATATGGGGAAATTAATAAATCGGGAGGGGTGGGAAGAGGGGTAAAAATAAGGGGTTTTCCCGGGCAAAACCGTATGGTTGACAGGTATGACTTTATCTGAGGTTCCTATACCAAATACCTTGGATAACATCCATTTTCTAGTGGTTTTGGACTTATGAAAACCACGACTTTATACGAATCGGACTTTATCCAAATTGGACTTTATCCTAGGTACCACTGTATTTAATTATTTTTCAGATAAATGCCTTAACTTTAATTACTAACAGTGTAGTGATTATGTAGCTACTTATCAGATAAATGTATTCAAGAGTCTGTGTTCTTAGTCCCGCTCAGGTGCAATGAAGGGTTTTGGTGATTGAAGGGAGGGGCCCTCAGCATCTTATTTGGCCTCACCCTGGTCAGGGAAGCAGCTACTCCACTACCCATCATCCCTCTTTGAACACCGCACACCGTGGACATTGGCAGTGGCCAGCAGTGCTGGCAGCCTCACCCTGGTCGCACGCTGGGTATCCACCATTATATATGTAGTATCAAGGTCACCCTTGCCGAAAAGCCAGTTGTATCCGACTCTAGGGTTCAGTACTCATCTCTCTTTCATAGCCAAAGAGTCAGCACTGTCTGCTTCTGCAGGCATTTCTGAGGTCATGTGGCAGGCATGACTAGACACTGGAGCAGACAGAGCGCTGTTGACCTTTCCACCGAAGTGGTCCCTATTTACCTACTTGCAATTTCTTGCTTTCAAACTACTAGGTTGGCAGGATTTTATATGTAGTATGCATCGTTATATATTGTGTATCATTTTATACAGTATATATTGTTTCCTACAATATCATACAACGCTTGCATACAAGTATTGTCTGCAGACAGTTAGGATCCACTTTTCTGTTTGCTTTGCAGATTAAAGTGAGCAATCCAAATCTGCACATGGGGAAATAACTATTGTTTGCAAAAATATCAGTAATTAATAAACAGTGGGTCATTTGATAATCCAATGGGAATAGAAAGCATTTCTGCATTACAGCTGCCTTCCAATCTTAGTTGAAAAGCAACCAAAGATGTACATTATGTACTTCCACCAGTTGATGCTTGTTAAATCCATACTAGGAATGGACCAATCTGACAGCTTTGTTTGACTGTATTTACATGATTCCTCAAAAATTAAAGACACCATAAACAGCCTGATGAGAAAACAATTGCATTGGAACAAAGGAGGAGGTGGAGGAAGGCAACTAGAAAATAAGGAGATAATTACTATGATGGGGAAACTGAACAAGGGAAACAATGAGGTGTTAGAAAATGTTGACTTTCTTTGCCATTCAATTCCACCACCTGCAGTTCACTGTCTTTCATCTCTCTGTACCAGTTCACACATGAGTCTATAACGTGTTGATTTCTGACTACTTTGAAAAGTATTCTGTTGTTTCTGTTTCTCTGAATATATCTTTCTAAGAATACTTACATTAGATTTTCCTTACAGGATTTTAGAGGGAAGCATTTTTTTTTTAAAAAAAGAAATTTTAATTTAAAAAACCTCACATTGCATCAAGGTGTTAATATAAAGGT
Source organism: Bradypodion pumilum (assembly GCA_035047305.1). Classification (NCBI taxonomy): domain Eukaryota; kingdom Metazoa; phylum Chordata; class Lepidosauria; order Squamata; family Chamaeleonidae; genus Bradypodion; species Bradypodion pumilum. The sequence continues at coordinate 11,941,944 of JAWDJD010000011.1, read as the reverse complement.
AAAGGTAAAGGTCATTCTTGCTCAAAAGCCAGTCATGTCCAACTCTAAGGTTCAGTGCTCAACTCTGTTTCATAGCCAAAGAGCAGGCGCTGTCTGTTACTGCAGACATTTCCATGGCCATGTGGCAGTCATGACTAGACAAGAGAGTGCATGGTGTAAAGACCCTTCCCAAAGACTTTGGACCCACAGAAAATCCTGGGTCCATCCTGCCCAAGGAAAGTCTGGCAGAAGGGCACATACAGAAACCTCATAATCTTTATCCTGATCACCCTTGACTAACTGTGCCATAGCAAGAGTCAGTAAACAGTTTCACCCTTGCTATAAATGACACTCTGCCCTGGTTTCAAGGCATCACTTCTGCCTTGCAGCAACTGCATTTTGCCCTAAATAGTTGTGGTTACTCTTCCACTTCTGTTCCCCCGAGTTCTCTCCATCCCAGCTTGGTTCAAAATAGCTTAGGAGGTTTCAAAACATACGAACAGCTCTGTGCTTCTTGGAAAACCCCTGACAACTCCTGCGCTTCTTGGAAAGACCCTGGCATGCACTCTATTTACCGCAAGAATGGGGTGTTCACAGATACACCCCAAGATAGCCAATCCTGTAACAGCACAATGTTTTTGCTTTATAATGTAAGACCTTCCTCTGCTTTATAAAGGGGCAGAGCAAACTCTGAAAGATTGACCTGCTCTCCATGTCTGACTCTCTTTCATCTCTCCATCTCTACTTTCCTTCAGCATGGAACGCTGTTTACCATCTCACTAAAGTGGTCCCTATTATTTACTTGCAATTCTTGCTTTCAAACTTCTAGGTTGGCAGGAGCTGGGACAAAGACCATAGGGTTCTCTTGGCAGATTTGCTGGTGTGGTTTGCTGGTTTCTACACTAGTATCCTCCCATCATACATGTTAGCACAGTTTAAAACACAGTATTTCCATGCATATTATCATTTTCTGAACGCAGAAAAATAGATGCCTTTGAGATGTGGTGTTGGAGGAGAGTTTTGAGAGTCCCCTGAACAGCAAAGAGAACAAATAGGTCAATCTTAGAAGAAATCAACCCTGACTGCTCACTGGAAGATGAAGCTTAAGTACTTTGGACCCCAAATGAGAAGAGAGGACTCACTTGAGAAAGCATTGATGCTGGGAAAGATGGAGGGCAAGAGAAGAAGAGGGCAGCCAAGGATGAGATGGCTAGATGGGATAGTGGACGCAGTGGGCATGAAGCTGGGCGGGCTGAGAAGGATGGTGGAGGACAGGGGTGACTGGAGGTCATTGGTCCATGGGGTCGCAAAGAGTCGGAATTGACTGTGCGACTTAACAACAACAAAAAGTAGATTTCATTGGAGATGGATAAACAGCCTCCTTGAAGCAGATACTTCTCACAACCTGTCTTAAGGGTGGAAATGGGAATGGGTTTTCCAGATTACTGACAATCCCCACTTTCTACAGAAAAGTTGGAACAGTTTCTTTTTTGGATTACAGCTTCCAGAACCCCACAGCAAACCTAGCCAGGCCATGCTATGACTACAATGGATCCAGGATTCTTGGAGTTCACAAAAGTAACTCTTCCAAGCTCAGGTCTTCTAACATGAACAGATGTCCCACCTCACCTGCATTGCGAGTCTAGGTCTTCAACATGAAAGAAGCAGAGGTGAGGATTTGATCTTCCATTCCTGCGAAGAAGTAAAGGTGAGTTGGCTGCAAGTAGCCTGAGTTTGAGATATTGTTGTTGTTGTTTAGTCACATAGTCCAATCCAACCCTTTGTGACCCCATGGACCACTGCATGCCAGGCACCCCTATCCTTCACCATCCTCCGTACCCTGCTCAGCTCAACACCCATTGCATCAACAATGCCATCTAGCCATCTCATTCTCTGCCGCCCCTTCTTCTTTTGCCTTCCACCTTTCCCAGCATCAAGGCCTTCTCGAGTTTGAGATGGGATACCCCAACAGGAGGGACTGCAGCGGATCAAGTGGTTAAGATGCTGAACTTGAAGACTAGAAGGTCGAAGTTCAATTCCCAAGTACTGCATGATGGTGTGAGCTCCCATTTCTGTCCCAGCTTCTGCCAACCTAGCAGCTTGAAAGCAAGACATTGCAAGTAGATAAATAGGGATCACTTTGGTGGGAAGGTAAGCAGCGTTCCGTACACTCCAGTGTTGAGGCATGCCTGCCACATGTCCACAGAAATGCCTACAGACACAGACAGCACTGACTCTTTGGCTATAAACAGAGATGAACTTCTTAACCACTGAGCTGCCTTGTTAGCTGGAAGACTGGCAACTGTAATCATAGTTGTATATTTTGTTGCAATTGTATCCTGATATTGTATCTTGATATTGTTTTTTCTATTATATTTTGTTTGTATTTAATTTGTATTGAATTAGCTTTATTTGTATTTAATTATGTTGTAATGCCGCCCTGAGTTGGCCTTGCGCTGAGTAGGACGGGGAAGAAATCCAATAAATAAATAAATAAATAAATAAATAAATAAATAAGTTCCAAATAAGTCTATTTAATGGACATGGAAAATGAGAGATTAAGTGCAAAAAATGTTCTAGATTTCAGTGTGTATTGTGTTAGAAGCACGCAAATGTGCTTTCTGGGTTGAAAAGATTTTTGCTGGAGGAACTCCATTCAGGGGATGCCCGAATGAGGCTCCTTTCATGTCCCCAAGATTTTTTTCCCACCAAAGTCGTCCCTATTTATCTACTTGCAATTTCTTGCTTTTGAACTGCTAGGTTGGCAGGAGTGGGGACAGAGATGGGTGCTCAAACCATCATGCAGTACCCGGGTCTGGAAATGCTGATTTTGCCAACCTTCCAGCTAACAAGACAAGTTTCTTAACCACTGAGCCACAGCAGTTCAGATTTCAGTGCACTTGAGTTTACAGAAAGTTTTAGAAGGCAAGCATGTAGCCTAGAACTAAATAAGTTTGGTTTCTAATGGTAGGAAAGAGCTGAATGTTCAGTAGAATAAAAGTAGAAATAATGGTTCTCATTTCTATCTTTCAGTCCTCAAATATATCAAAATAGAATTTGGTTTACTTCTCAGTTAGCCACGTCTTTCTATGTGCTCTCAGAGGTGGTAAGCTAAATATTTTCACAAAATCTACAGGTATGTTACATCTTCTTCACCCAGATATTACTGTTACCTTTCCTGCCAAAGTGGTATATATTGATCTACTTGCAATTTCTTGTTTTCAAACAACTAGGTGGGAGCTAGATCTCAATCTCCTGATCTGCTGACCTTCTGGTGATCAAGTTCAGTGTCTTAACCACTAATCCACTGCAGCCATAGGGATCCTATGCCAGTGGAATCTGATGGCTTCAATGCCAGTGGAGCATTGGATCTGCTCTAGGTTTTTGTCTGAAATTTACAAGAATAATCCAAGATACTGAATCCCATCCTACAGATTCAGCACCTTGGACATCTCTTTTAAAGTTCTGACTAAATCTCCAAGCAGAGCCGGTGGGCCCCTGACATTGGAATGATCAGCCTCTACTGCTTTGCAGGCGCACCCACCCAAATAAAGACTCAGACACGGGTAATGGATTAAAGGCATTGGGCCACTTTTATTGAATAATGCCCTAGTCCGAATTATCACTTTCAATTGGTGTATCATCCAATTGTAATTCTTTAAGGCAAGCAGGCCGCAGTAACACTGGTAAGGTTCCACCCAAAATGCCAATGGAAATTGGCTACATGTATCTATTTGTATCAATTTGTTCGTTGATACAAACAAATTGTTGACCGGAGTCAATATACTATCTACTGACCCCACCTTATGACGTGTATCCGTTCAAATATCAAGGTGATGCAGGCTGTGAAGCTCCTGCCATCACCCCTTTCACGGTTCGCCCTTGATGGGCCAATCCTATTTCGCCTGTACCTATCTACGTGTTGGCCAGTCAATTGCGAACCTGCCGGTACCTCTGGGTCATAAATCTTTACCTTACCAGTGCTACCCACCAAAAGTGACCAAAGTCAACTTACCCCGTATCTCAAACACTAGCGACAGTGTGGGATGGGCGAAAAAGCCAAGCACCAAGGAGCCAATTGTAGGTTCAAGCAAAAATTCCCACCCGGCCCCGAAGTGACCAGAAAATCACACTGTCCACTAGGGAGGGGGTGGAGGGAAAAACTTCTCAGCTCCGTCGCTTCTAAAATGGCAGCGCGGCTGCCTTGTGGCCACCCCTTTTAAAGAGAGGTGGCCACGCCCCCTAACTAACCCAGATGTCTGCGTCGGGGGGGGCAAAGAGCGCGGCGGCCATTTTGGCGCTGCGCTTGCATTGCAGGTGCACCCACCCAAATAAAGACTCAGACACCGGTATTGGATTAAAGGCATCGGGCCACTTTTATTGAATAATGCCATAGTCCGAATTGTCACTTTCAATTGGTGTATCATCCAATTGTAATTCTTTAAGGCAAGCAGGCCACAGTAACACTGGTAAGGTTCCACCCAAAATACCAATGGAAATTGGCTACATGTATCTATTTGTATCAATTTGTTTGTTGACACAAACAAATTGTTGACCGGAGTCATATTTCCCCTGTACCTATCTACATGTTGGCCAGTCAATTGTGAACCTGCCGGATACCTCTGGGTCATAGATCTTTACCTTACCAGTGCTACCCGCCACACGGGGAGGCATCCATGATGACTCACGCCACCCACCCCCCAGACCGTCAGCTCGGTCGCCAGGCCTGCTTGCACATGCTCCAGGAAGAGGTTCATACCTCTAGCCAACAGGTGGACCCCATCTCCAGCATATAGATCGAAATTCTGCAAGCCTATCCTCATATGTCGAATGGCTGTCGCCAAGCCATTATCAACAAGGAACCGGGCAACAGCCCTGTTCACTGACAGCCGGGCACGGTCCAAACCACGGAGATCCATGCCTCCTCTATAACATTGTCTTGGCACAATGTCAGACCATAGCAGCTGTGTGCACGGCCATAAATGATGTAAGAACGCCAGGTCGCTCACACCGACATTTTTAAGGAAAGGCCAGTGATCTGTGCGAGATCATTGCCGCCGAGGTGCAGAATCAGGACATCAGGTGGTCCAGCATCCCTGATGGACATCAGGAATGGCAACTGTTCCCGCCATCTCATGCCGTGCATACCATACCATTGCATACGTGCGGATGCACGCAGCCCGAGATGGGGTCCCTACTCTGTCGCTGCAGCATACTGTGCTGCCCAGTGCACATAACTGTGGCCCACCAGCCATACTGCCACCGGTGTGCGTCGACACACACGGTCTGTAAAAGAAGTAGAAGGAATTAAGGACATAACTGGTACTCATACAGTGAGGGGACGTACATATAAGGAAAAACGCGTGGACCCCCACCTGCCCATCTGACATATATCAGTCTCAGAGTACCCAAACGCAGCCGCAGTTGAAGCGGCGCCTATCCTGAAAGAATGGGTGCCGTAACGAGCCCCAGGGAGGCCAACACTGTGAAGTGCCATACCGGTCACCTTCCAGAACTGAAATTTGGTAAGGGGAGACCTATCCTGGTGGCAGAAAAATGGGCCAGGGTGCGTGCCACGCACTGCCAAAAATGCATGTAGGGCACCAACCGGACAGATGTCAGCAATTGTACATCGTAGCAGTCTAACATCACTGCCTACTCTGTGCTGATTGGCCTTTGAGGAGCGAATCCTCAACTGAGCCCACTCCTGGTTGAGACAGACATCTTCGAGTTCCAGTGCCCTACGAGACACGTCCCCTTTTGACAATGGGACCAGCTCGCTGATACGGAGAGCTCCAAAGAAAGCTACGGTGGTAGCTGCATGAAAAAGAGCCTCCCCATACCTATCGTAACACAATCTATGCCAACCTCGTACAAGGTGGGTCAGAACACCTGGTGAAACGGGGTGACATGTGTCCGGGCGTCGGCCACGCTCACATGTCCACCCTTCTAATACATGGCGTATGCGGAAGTCATTCACGCAGTCAGTAAAGCCCCATGCCTTGGCCATAAATGCCAATGCGGAAAGCCTGGTGGCGATAGTGCATGGGGCTAGCCCCTGATCGTGAAGGTGAAGCATATACTGTAAAATCTGGTCGACCGGTATCGGCCACACTTCGGGCAATTGCCTTTGCCCACAAAAGGTCCTAAATTGGAGGAATGCATGTAGATACGCCTTACACGTGCAAGGTGCCAAAGACATGCCGATCGCCCGGTTCACCTCTCCTCGCCAAATGTCCAAATCTCGGCCGGGAGTGGAGAGGGAAGTTCCTCTGCGTCTGGAGCCAAGGCACGGAACCGGGAGATCTGCAGGCGGGATAAAGCATCGGCAATATCGTTATTAATGCCTGGCACATGTCTGGCCCTGAATAGCACATTAAGGCGCAAGGACCTCAAAATAAATTGGCAAACTAAGGCCATGACTCTGGGGGATTTGGATGTCTGGGTGTTTACAATGTGCAGCACTGCAGCATTGTCACACCAAAAGTGAACTACCGAATTAGCCCACCTATCCCCCCAGAGCATTAGGGCCCCCAAGATGGGGAAAAACTCCAGGAAAGTAAGATCGCGTAAGCGATCCGTGCCTTGCCATGTCTGAGGCCATTGACCATAGGCCCACCGTCCCTCAAAGTAAATCCCATAACCCAGGGAGCCGGAGGCATCCGACTGCACTTGGAAATGAGGGCTGACCATAAGCTCCGATCTCCAGAAAGAGACGCCATTAAAGTCCTGTAGGAATGTGAGCCAAACCGTAAGGCCTGCCCGTTAACCTCTGGTCAGCCGTACCCTGTGGTGACGTTTTAAAAGGCCCACCATGGCGTCACAAAGATGCCTGGCAAAGGCTCTGCCTGGTGTTACTACCCTACAGGCGAAGTTGAGGTGGCCGTGCAGCACCTGCAACTCTCGGAGAGACACCTTACGCTTGGCAAGCATTGCCAAAATCACAGCCGAGATCCGAGTCACCTTTTCCATGGGCAACCTGGATGTCTGGGCGACGGTATCGATTTCAATACCTAAAAAGGTGAGAGTGGTGGCTGGTCCCTCAGTCTTTTCAGGTGCTAGGGGGACACCCAGTTCCCGCATAAGCACCTGAAATGTGGCGAGGAGACGGGCACACATGCCCGAGCCATGTCCACCCCTGAACAAAAAGTCGTCGAGGTAGTGGGCTACAGACCGGGACCCTGACCTACAAACAAAAGCCCAGTGGAGGAAGGTGCTAAATCGTTCGAAGGCCGAACATGAAAAAGAACAGCCAAAAGGCATGGCCTTGTCCACATAAAAATTGCCCCGAAAACAAAAACCTAACAGCTCAAAGTCATCCGGGTGCACTGGCAACAATCGGAATGCTGATTTGATATCACACTTTGCCAGTAGCACCCCGGGACCACACGAGCGTACCATCTGTAAGGCCTGGTCAAAGGACGTATACCTGACAGAGCAAAGGTCATCAGGTATAGCGTCATTGACCGAAGAGCCCGCAGGGTAAGAAAGGTGGTGAATTAGACGAAATTCACCCGGGGACTTCTTAGGGACTAAACCTAGAGGGGATACCTTCAAGTTAGGGTATGGTGGGTCGAGAAATGGCCCCGCCACCCTCTGTGCCTTGACCTCTTTGGCTATCTGCTCCACAGCAATATCCTCCTTACCCCTGAGAGAGAGTAAGTTCGGGGCATCCTGAGGCCCACGAACACCTTTAAAGGGTATACGGAAGCCAAACTGAAAGCCCTCAAGTAGGTATCTCGCATCATCCTGTCTAGGATAAGCGTGCAGCCATCGTTCCAGCACTAGGATATTAATTGGTGAGGGGGCCTTTTGAATGGGTAGCACCGTCAGAGGGAGCTCTGACCGCCCCCTGCACACCCCTTCCTCTGCCTCATGACCCACCAGCCCGTGAGCACGTGGAGGCGGCATGAGGGCCGGAACAAGAAGGGCACTCGTGCCTGAACCAACACTGCCGTCTGTTGCACACTCCATTGGCGGAGAAACTCCAACACAGCAGGCGGGCTGGAACCCCCTGCCCCGCCGGCTGGTGGGGAGTCTGTGAAGTAGCAACCCGCTGCACGGCATGGCCACAGTGGTACCGGTCACCAGGCGCTGGCCGTGTGGGGGTCATATACAGCAGCCACAACTGCTGGCAGGGCTCGTCCCACCTCATCTCAGGGTGAAGGGCCACCCTCATCCTAAACTCCTCATCACAGGCCTACCATGACGGGCCAGAGAAATCAACCACAGCCCAGTAAATATTGTCCAGGTACTGGACCATTGGAATGGCCAAATCAGGACGGGCCCTCAGGTATACTGCCATATAAATCAGATAGGCCGGCAACCAATTGGCCCAAGTGCAAGGTGGCTTACTACGACGGGACAACTCCTTGTCCCTGTCGTCCTACCCCTCCCTCTCCTCCTTAGTGGGTTCATGGTTTAGGAGGGTGAAAATGTCCACATATTCCCCCCGCCAAATCTTCTCCCTCGTAGCCTGGGATAAATGGTCACCCAGGGGTAAGGAGTAACCGGCCGTCTGCAGGGCCGCCGTCGGCACAGATTGAATTGGGGGTGCGCGCAGTGGGCCCTGTAGAACCCCTGAGACATTAGGCGTACCCATGGGGCGGTCACCCCAGCAATAACCGGAGAATAATTGGGTAACCAGGAATTAACAGGAAAGTGTGGATTAAACTGTCCTCCCACAGTAACTTGTCGTGGCCATGGCCACTGTACCCTCCCCAGCAGTATTAGGTAGTGTCACTGGTGTGCTGACTTGACCAGTATACTCACTCGGTGCACCCCCATGGGCCGCCCCCACTGGGGGTTCCGGCCCACGGTGGGCATTGGAGCTCGCGATGGGTATCGAGCTCTGCGTGCCGCTGCGCCCCTGCCAAGCAGGACCGGTCCCCGGAGGAAAGCCCTGTTGCAATGGCCTGATGGGGAGCTGCGAGGCGCCAGCTTGGGCTGGCCTGATGGCCTGGAGCAGTTCAACTCTATTAGTGGCCCGCTGGACAGCCGTGGCCAACGTGTGGGCTGGAACTGCAGGGTTTGCAAGCCCACCATCCGAAGGTGGTGGAGCAATGCCCATTGATGCCTCCAGCACCGAAATGCGTGCGAGGAGAGCATCGACAGTCTCAGACCCACCGGGATAAGGTGGGCCGGATGGGCTGGATGGCCCACCAGGCAATTGCTGAGGGATAAGCCCAAATGGCAATCCCTGGCCCGAATAGGGCCATGCCCAGTAATCCAGCCCGTGAGGGGTCGGAAGAATGGTGGGGTGGAAACCCGCACCGAGCCCAAGTGGGCCGCCATGCCCCGAGCCAGGCGAAGGAGCAGCAGGGGTAGGAATCCCAGAGGGGCAAGCCTGTGCCACCCCCGCCCAAGTCCCCAGACTGGGCGGGTAGGCAGAAGCCTGTTCGCCCACATTGGTGGCAGTGGGTACTAAAACAACACCACCCGCTTGTGGAGGTGCCGCCCGAGCCTTCCGGCCCGGTGGCAGCCCCCGAGAGGTTTTGGGGGTCGGCAGAGCCCTCCCCCTAGAACGCGGCCTAGCGGCTGGTGCCTTGCGCTTGGCTGCCATGGCCACCCAAGCGATCGCTTTTCGGGGGAGGAAAATTCCTCCGAGGAAGAACGGGGCGAAGCCGGGAAGGAAGCGGCGGAGCAAACCTCTCCGCTCCATCACTTCTAATATGGCAGTGCGGCTGCCTCGTGGCCACCCCTTTTAAAGAGAGGTGGCCATGCCCCCTAACTAACCCGGATGTCTGCGTCCAGGTGGGGGCCCCCTGCAAAGAGCGCGGCAGCCATTTTGGTGCCGTGCTTGCATTGTCCACAGTAGAACATGAGGCTGCTGCACACTGAATCAAATGAATGACCCATGTAGTGTATCTAATTTGTTGATTTTCTGTGGCCATGATTCTTCAGACAGGTATTCTGGACATAATGGAGACTTAACTTGGAACCTTCTGTATGCAAGATAACTACTCTGCAACTGAACAGCAACCTTTCAAGCACCTGCAGCTCTACCTACCTGTACTTCAGAAATCCTAGCAGTACACAGCTCTCTTGCTTATCATAATGCCAGATGGCATATGTTGCAAAAAAAGGCACTAGTGGATGGATAAGCAAAGACCAGCATGGGTTGTCTGAGTTATCTAGCTTCTCAGAGTGGGAATTTTGTTGTTCAGTCGCACAATCAATTCCGACCCTTTGCAACCCTATAGACCATCGTTCTCCAGGCACCTCTGTCCTCCACCATCCTCCTCAGCCTGCCCAGCTCTGTGCTCACTGTGTCCACAATGCCATCTAGCCATCTCATCTTTGGTCACCCTCTTTTTCTTTTGCCCTCCACCTTTCCCAGCATCAAGACCTTCTCCAGAGAATCCTCTCTTCTCATTTGATGTCCAAAGTACTTTAGCTTCATCTTTACTATTTGACCTTCTAAGGAACAGTCAGGGTTGATTTCCTCTAACATTGACCTATTTGTTCTCCTCACTGTCCAGGGGACTCTCAAAACTCTCCTCCAACACCACAACTCAAAGGCATCTATTTTTCTGCGTTCAGCTTTCCTAATGGTCCAGCTCTCACACCCTTACATTACCACCGGGAAAACCATTGCTTTGACTATGCAGATTTTTGTTTTCAAGGTGATGTCTCTACTTTTCACTATGTTCCCCAGGTTTCTCATAGCCTGTCTCCCCAGAATCAGTCGTCTTTTTATTTCATGGCTGCAGTCACCATCTGCAGTGAACTTAGATCCTAAGAAAGTAAAATCTGTCACTGCTTCTACTTCTTCCCCATCTATTTTCCAGGAACTGATGGGGCCTGTTGTCATTATCTTGGTTTTCTTCAAGCCAGCTTTTGCACTCTCCTCCTTCAGCTCAATCAAGAGATTATTTAGGTCTTCCTCACTTTCTGCCATTAAGGTGCTATCGTCCGCATATCTCAAAATGTTGATGTTTTGCACTTATTTGCTGAAGTCCTTCAAATGATATAGATGGCAACCATCCATACTCAAAGGATTAAACACATTATGTACAAAAATTGTTTCTGCCTGGGTCCATAGTGTTAGCATGTTGCAAATACAAATACAGAACCCAGGTGTTTCATTGGGTTCAGGCATGTTGCATGAAAAAGCATAGATTCATAGAATAACTAGGTTGGAAGGGGCCTTTTAGGGCATCGAGTCCAAGCCCCTGCTCAATGCAGGAATGCGAACCAAAGCAGACCTGACAGATGGTTGTCCAATTCTCTCTTGAATGCTTTTAGTGTTGGAGTGCTCACCATCTCTCGAGGCAGTTGGTTCTGCTGTCATACTGCTTTAACTGTTAAGAGGTTTTTTCCTAATATTCAGCCTATATCTGGCTTCCTGTAGTTTCAGTCCATTATTTCACATTCTGCACTCTGAGGTGATGGAGAACAGATCCTTCCCTTCCTCTTTATGATTATCTTTCAGGTATTTTAAGAGTGCTATCATATCCCCTCTCATTCTCCTTTTCTCAAGGCTAAACATGCCCAGTTCCTTCAGTCCTTCCTTCTATGGCTTAGTTTCCAGTCCTCTGATCATCCTTGTCCCCCTTCTCTGTACCTGCTCTAGTTTATTTGCATCTTTCTTAAAGTGTGGCGTCCAAAATTGGACACAGTACTCTAGATGACCGGGGGGAGTAGTTACTGCACATGCCCTTCTGCACAGAAACCTTCTGTGCATGCGTAGAACCCTTCTGCGCAGAACCCTTCTGCACCTGCGCAGAACCCTTCTGCACCTGCGCAGAACCCTTCTGCACATGCGCAGAACCCTTCTGCACATGCACAGAACGGTTCTACGCATGCGCAGAAGGGTTCTGCGCAGAAGAGTTCTGTGCAGAAGGCTTCTCCTATATTTTCCGGAGCCATGCTTGACAGGTATGATTTGATGAGAATTCTCTCCACTTCCACATCCAAGTCATTTATGAAAAAGTTCAAGAGCACAGGGCCCAGAAATGAGCTTTCTGGTACTTCACTTTTTACCCCCTCCCAGCTTGAGAAGGAGCCATTGATAGGAACTCTCTGAGTACAATTATTTAGCCAACTGTATGTCCACCTGACACTGTGCTATCCAGGCCACACCCAGTTAGCTTGCTAATCATAATATCATGTGGCACTTTGTTAAAGGTTTTACTAAGAGTCAAGATATATTACATCCACCGCATTCCCACCATCCCCCATGGAAGTTGCCTGATCGAAAAATGAAATCAGATTAGTCTGGCAGGATTTGCTTTTGAAAATGCAATGTTGGCTTCTCATTATTACTGCATTGTTTTCTAGTTGTTTGCAGAGTGACCACTTTATAATCTGCTCTAGAATTTTCCATGGGATTGATGTCAGGCTGACTCGTCTGTAATCCCCCAGTTCTTCCTTTTTGCCCTTTTTGAAGATGGGGACAAGATTAGCCCTTCCCCAGTCATCTGTCACTTCACCTATCCTCCATAACTTCACAAAAATGACAGACAGTGGTTCTGAGATCTCTTCAGCCAGTTACTTATGGAGTTCATCTGGTCCTGGGGATTTGATTTCATTCAAAGTAAGAAGATAATTCTTGACTGTTTGTTTATCAATCTCAAACTGAAATCCTGTCCCTTCCCCTTGTACTTCACACTTGGCTGAAGGTATGCTACCTTTGGGTGGGGGGACCAAACTGAAATAGGAATTGAGCACTTCTGCCTTTTCTTTGTCATTTGTTGCCATTTCCCCATCCCCATTGAGCAGCTGAGTTGTCTTTCTTTTCTCTCACTTTTACTTTAACATACCCAAAAAAAAATTGTTGCTTTTTGCATCTTTGGCCAGCTTCAGCTCTTTTTCAGCTTTTGCCTTCCTAACACTATCACTGCAATTCTTCTCCATTTGTCTGTACTCTTCCTTTGTGGGCTGGCCTTCCTTCCACTTCTTATATGTATCCTTTTTATTTTTTAGCTCTTCTCTGAGCTTTTTGTGGAAACACATTGGTCTCTTTTGGTGTCTTCCACCTTTCTTTCTTTTTTGAACTGTATGGAGTTTTGCCTTTAGAATTTCCTTTTCAAACAAGCTCCCACCCCTCTTGGACTCCTTTGACTGAAAGCATCTCCTGCCATGCAATTATACCTATCATTGTTCTGAGTTTATTGAAGTTTGCTTTTCTACATGTATGTGCAGCTACACTCCACTTTTGTTTCTTTTGTGATCAAGAACTCAAACAGAAAATGGTCACTTACTCCCAGAGTTCCTCTTGCTGTCACTTCTTTCACCAAGTCATCTCTATTGGTTAGAATCAAAACAAGAATACCTACTTCTCTAATTTCTTCCTCCACTTTTTGTAGGAGAAAATTATCAACCACACAAGCCAGGAATTTCTTGGAAGAATTTGTCTCCCAATAAATATCAGGATAGTTGAAATCTCTCATTACATCATGTATCTTTGACATTTTTGCAATTTGTTTTTCAAAGGTTTCATCTAGATCTTCTCCTTGATTGGGTGGTAGATAGTAGACTCCAACTACCACATTCTTTTTGTAGTCCCCCCCCCCATCATATTAATCCAGATGTTTCTATTGGACATGCCATCTCATCCTCCTGTATTTCTATGCAGTGATATGTGTTTTTAATTTATACTGTGAGTTCATTTCCCTTTTTGCCCTGTTGGTTCTTTTTGAACAGTTTATAGCCTTCAATAGATGTGTTCCACTCATGGGATTCATCCCACTAAATTTCTGTTATCCCTATCTTTACCTATAAGGAGGGATGTCAACCGTTGGACTCCGGCATACATGCCCACACTTGTCCATACTATCCCGTACCGAGCCACCCGCACTTGCCTTTACCCGGCCCGCACAGTGCCGCAAGGGTCCGGCAGTCACCAGTGGGGCAACCACCCCACGAATGCAAACAAAACAACTTCAAGTCCCAATGTCCTCCGTGCCACGCCACCTCTCAGCCAATCAGGCTGACAGGCGAGAGCAAGCAGAACGTTGGGAAAGCCGGCACACCCAATACAAAATGAGCCACAGAATAAAAACTGCCACACAAACACGAACAAAAGAAACAAAACTTCAAGTCTCAGCATCCTCCATGCTGTGACCACTTCACCAAATCAGGCTTCAGCACGAGTGCGCAGAACGCTGAAAAAGCCAGCACACAAAAAATAAAATAAAATAATGCCTCCCGCAATGGGAACACAAGGCCACCGCAGGCGGACGCAGTGCCTCACGGCCTCGCTAACCCAAACCCACAAAAAACCACAGTGAGACAACCACCGGCCTTCTTTCCTGGAGCAACAGGGAGAAGAGAGACTCCCTCTCCTCCATGATAGCCCGCCGAAGACACGGCAAGATCACCGCCGGCCTCAAGGTAAGTTCAGCCGGGGTGGGAAAAAACAAGCAGCAGTCAGCAATTCATCAGGGGAAGCACACTCCCTGGCAAATGACTGGATTCTGCCTTTCTACTACCCACACTGCTATTTTGAGAACTAGCATGAAACAGCGGTGGAGGTAATAGAAAAGCAGCAGCCAGCAATCCGCAAGGAAGAGCACCACCCCTTACGGATTGTTGCCTGCTGATCTCCCGTTAGGTAAGCCAGGGGAAAAGAAGGTCAAGAGGAAAGAACCACCATGAAGAAGATAGCTCTTCTCTGCCTCCTTCTTACCCGACCAACTTAACAAACCTTACCAGACGAAGAGTGAGCTGACTGCCAGTTCTTCCTTTTCCCCATCGCTTCACCGAAACCTAATTTTGAAACAGCAATGGGGAAAAGAGGAAACGACAGAGAGGCCATTCTTCACTCCACAAAACACAACCACAACAAAACTAAACATTTAACCAAAATGCCAAGCATAAAAAAACACAAATAAATAAACAAATAATTAAAATAAAACCAATAAACAACAAAACAATAAACCACAAACTCAACAAAAAACACCCAAAATACCAAAGGCTACTGAAAAACAATAAAAACTTACTAAAACACCAATCTACAACATGAAAATACCTAACTCAACAAACAATACTATCACAAATTAAACAAATAAATACGGAAGAAATCAGAAAAATAAATAACAAGAAATAATCAAAACAATTAAACACATCACAAACCCAAATTAAAAACAAAAGAACAAGCAGAAACACTTTGGGGGGGTTTAAGTAGAAACTCTCTACTTAACCCTGCAGCCCAACACCCCAAAATCAAAACAAAATGAAAACAGATTAAACAATCAAGAGCATTCACCAAACACGTCCTCCCTCCATGCCTCCGGGACAGAACTGAACAAAGAAAGAAAATTGCAGTACTCTTAAACACAGCCCCACCCAGAGGCTGGAAGAGTTAAAAAACAGTCAAAAATATTTAATAAATCAAAATAAAAAATAAATAAATAAAATAAATTGAAAACCCACCAATTCAAAACACCACCACCCAAACCACCCCAACCATAAAAACACACAAAAAAACTTATGCTAGTCAAATTATATATCCCCTCCTGAACTAAGAGTTCCAATTCTTCTTGCTTATTTTATTTATTTCTTTATTTATTGGATTTCTTTATTGACTGGGAAGCGGAAGGTCAGCAGTTCGATTCCCGAGTACTGCAGGACGGAAATGAGCTCCCGTCTTCATCCCAGCTCCTGCCAACCTAGCAGTTCGAAAGCAAGAAATTGCAAGTAGATAAATAGGGTCCACTTCGGTGGGAAGGTAACAGCGTTCCGTGCGCTCCGGTGTCTAGTCATGCCTGCCACATGACCACAGAAACGTCTGCAGAAGCAGACAGCGCTGGCTCTTCGGCTTAGAAACAGAGATGAGCACTGCACCCTAGAGTCGGATACGACTGGCTTTCGAGCAATCGAAACCTTTACCTTACTCATGCTTGTTTCCCATGCTCCTTGAATTCTTATACTGTACTTGTATAGACATTGAAAATAGTGTGACTTGCAGCCTACTATCCTTTCTCCCTTTTTACAAAAATGATTATTATTATTGGTACCCATTTCAGGTACTCAGTCTGCTCCTCTTATATTACGTAAGCGTTCCTGATGAATCTCTTCATGCTGTGCCTAAATAGAAAGTTACCTGATTCTACTTCAGAATTCAGCTAACATGATTTCCAAAGACATCTGTTCTTTTAAGTGTGAATGACATTGGTTTATCCTAGCCTATGGTTTTTCTCTGCTGCGTATCTTGCATTTAACATGCTTAATTTGCCAATCTGTGCTAAACTGTTTTTGTTTTTTTAACTTTAAATTTTTCCCCAAGTGGCACATAAGCCTTAAGGCAATGCTGCCTTAAAGCTAAAAAAAACACAGTTAAGCACAGGTTGGCAAATCAAGCATCTGTTTACCTTCAGAAAATCAAAGCATTTCCCCCCTTCTGAATTCTATATAATTCTCCCTTCCCGTCCATGGGAGAGCAGGAGGAAGCTTTCAATTTACCATGAGCATGAAACAACTTAAGCAAAGTGCAGAGGAGGAGACAAGAGATGACAAGGAGAGGAATATTTTGGTGGGTTCCCCCCCCCTTTCCCTTTAATGGGAAAAAAGTCCAAAATAGGGCTATTTGAGATGTGGGGTGGTCCTTCCTTGTATGTAGATGCTACGGTTGCCTCAAATTGCATATCACACATCAAAGTGACCCTATTTTGCATAATCCAGCAAACTCCAGGCCAGGGTAATTTGATTTTTTCATTACACACTGAGACAGAACAATGGCTTTTCTACATGCAAAGGAGATGCTGCAGCTGCTGAACAATGCTGACTCCTCAAAGGACGTTGTCACAAGCTGCCTCACTCAGGCTCAATGTCATGATTTTTAAGATGCAACATTGATGTATTAGCTACACCACTAAGGTGTGGATTATTTCTGTTGCTTTTTTAATTAACACATTATCTTTGTTTGTTCTCCATGAAGCAATTCTGTCTCCAACAAAAGGATTCAGTCAGGAAATGTGCATATCCAAATGGCAAATATGATTACCCGGCTTCGCACAGGTTTTTCATTTCTTTAACGTAGGCCAGCCTTTCCCTCTTGGAAACCTCATGGGGTGTATGTCAGTCAACCCTGCCTCCCTTCCTGCTCAGTCTCTCTCTTCCCTCTTGTCCCGTTTCTCCATTGACAGTCACTTACCACCCTTATCCTTCCCATACATGTGTCCACCCATCTGGTGAGAGAGTGTTTAGGAGCCCTCGGATCTTCCCTCCCTTCTTGGCTTTGCCCATCGTGGCCTCCGCCTCCGCCATGGAGGCTGGGTGGCCATTTCCCGAGAGCCTCCCTAACGAAAGTCTGTTTTGGTGCTCATGGACCTTACTAGGCTATCGGGGAGCCAATACTTGCTGAGTGTCTCAAATTTATTGGGTAAGGATGTGGAGAAAGTATTGCTACAAAAAGAGGCTTATTTTATACACCGCCTCAACACTATGCTCCCTACGGTTTGAACCACGAAATGGACCTGTCTTGTTTTTTGTAAAAACTTACAGGGGAACAGGTGTTGTTACTGCTGAGATAACTTTTATAGACTTAACATATTCAGGTGATTGCACTCAGCTATTTAAGTGTTGGCTCCCCGATAACCTAGTAACATCCATGAGCACCGAAACAGGTTTTCGTTACGGAGGCTCTTGGGATGCGAACTCAAGGTAAAGGAGGATACGCTATTGAGTTAAGAGATGAAATGTTTTAATATGTAATTCTTGTATTGTGCAATATTTATCGGGTATCTAATGAATGTTTATTGTATAATTCCACAGATATAACTTGTATTTACTCTCCTGAGGAAACAGTAGTGAAAGGTCTTCAAACAGGGTAGACCTCGAGACAAAAAAACACTGCTTTGTATATTGTTTATGTACAGCGGGCGGATTTTTCTCCCCCTGCTGAAACTTGTGGAGCCTCGTATTTGAGGACACTTTCAGTGTTCATTTAGAGAATACCGCCTCACGCTAGGACCCTAAGGGGACCAATTTCTGTGGACTTTGATATATTTTTGTTACATTGTGGACCTTTGAATACTTTGGACTTGTGAAAACTTATTGACTGAGAGATGATATCTATTTTGAGTTGAACCTTTAAGGAAACTTCCATTGTTTATGTTGTTTTTCTAAGCAATACACAACACATTGATGGGTATTAAAATACATTTTTATTGAGTTAAAAAGTTTGACAATTTTTGTTCATTTTCATTGCAACAAACGTATATTACTACAGTAATACCTCATACAAAGTCCGCTTCATACAACATCAAATTCATACAACATCGCCTAATTCCTTGAAAAAAGTTGCCTCACACAAAGTCACTGCGACTTTGTATGACACATTGGGGTTTTCCCCAGGTTGCATTGTGCCTGGGCAGTATAAAAGGCAGCACACATGCATGTATTGCTCTTGTGGGTTTTGCATGAGGCAAAGAGTGTTTAGGAGTGGTTTTGAGTCCGATTTTGAATTTTTTCATCAGAAATTTTAGAAGTATTCCTGGGATTTTTGCAGCATTCTTCAGGTTCTTGGACAATCAGGGTTGTTTGACATGTTTTTGTAATTTATTCAGCCTTTAGACAATGATTTCTTAAAGTTATGTCAGTTTCCTGTCTGTTTCCTTGATTTTGCCCTGAAGTCTGTGCTGTTACAGTACAATGTTGTTGTTGTTCAGTCGCACAGTCGGTTCCGACCCTTTGCGACCCCATGGACCATTGTTCTCCAGGCGCCTCTGTCCTCCACCATCCCCCTCAGCCCTCCCAGCTCTGTGCCCATTGTGTCTACAATACCATCTAGCCATCTCATCCTTGGCCTCCCCCTTCTTCTTTTGCCCTCCACCTTTCCCAACATCAATGCCTTCTCAAGTGAATCCTCCCTTCTCATTTGATGTCCAAAGTATTTTAGCTTCATCTTTACTATTTGACCTTCCAATGAGCAGTCAGGGTTAATTTCTTCTAAGATTGACCTATTTGTTCTCCTCGCTGTCTAGGGGACTCTCAAAACCCTCCTCCAACACCACATTTCAAAGGCATCTATTCTTCTGCGTTCAGCCTTCCTAATTGTCCAGCTCTCACATCCATACATTACTACTGGGAAAACCATTGGTTTGACTATTCTAATTTTTGTTTGCAATGTGATGTCTCTGCTTTTCACTATGTTCCCCAGGTTTCTCATTGCTTGTCTCCCAAGACAATGTACAGTACAATGTATCTCTATGGAAACGACATTGTACGAGGCATCGTGGCAAGGATTTGGACATTGTATGAGGCATCGCAGCTAAGATTTTGCATGCCTCATACAAAGTCCAAATCCATATAAATTCTAAACTTGTTGAAACAAGTTTGGATGTTGTATGAGGTATCACTGTACTTTGGAGACAGAAAAACAAAGACAAGACCCAACATTCCTTTACTTTGCCAAAGGATTATGGAAGAAAAGCAACAGAGACAACTGAGACAAAGTCAACATGGCTGCACAAACAAGGCTCTTTTGCCACTAGGGCTGTTGAGCTTGTTTAATTTTGTTTATTCCATTCTGTCAGCACCGCTTTTAGAGACATCTGCTGCTGGCATGGTGAGAGCATGTTTTTGATATCTTCAAGGTGTCTTCACATGTCATCCTTTTGATGAAGCAGCAGCAGCTGTGAATGTTGACTATCTGACCCCCTATGTGACTCCCAAGAAGCTGGGAGATTGCTTGTGCTAATAATAATTTGAAAAGTAGATTTTTTTATTTTATTTCAGTCATGTTCTAACTCAGACTTACACAGCCAGGAATTTGTCATAAACTTCAAAAAGGCTAGCTGTTCAACACACCCTTTGCATTTGAACTTGTTAAGAACAGTATCACCCAAGGGCACACACAAAAAATTAACAAAGGACACTCAAATCTTTAGTTGTGGCCTTATACTTCTGAAATAAATTCCAGTAGAGGTTCATCAGGTGATTTCTCTCCCAGTGTTTAAGAAGCTAATTAAAGAGAATTATTTCAAGCTGCCTTTTATTAGTACACATTACCTCTTTGGTTCCCAACCTTTTTTTGGCCATGCCTCACTCTCTAAAATCCTGATCCCCACCCCATCCCATTACATAATTCTTATTATTCAAAAAATGAATTCCCATTCTTTGATGTTCAAAGATTGATATGTGGTAGGCAGCATTCAGGGCGCCAAACACATCTTTATTGCAAGGTATGCAATCTGAACATGAGGTAATGGCAGAGACGCAGCTCCTTATATATGCTTACAGTACATTTGAATTTCGCCCCACGGGTGCCTATTGGTTGTGGTATCAGTGATGTCATTGGGGGCGTACTGAATACCTTACAAGGTTTATCTGTGGTGGGAATGTTTCCCATACTACTCAGTGATTGGGTGGTCTGAACCATGTGGGCTGAGCTCCGCAGCTGCCTCTGGTGGCAGCTGAATAGCTAGCAAGGAGAGCTGAGTTACATTGTAATCACTGGGACTCATTCACAGTTCATTTGGATACAAGGTTACTTGGAAGACAAGGTTACATTTCTTAAAGGCACAGGTTCCATACACAACATCCCTTCCCACTAGGATGGGACGAAGTCCCTCAACCATTGTGGTGGCCCGCAAGTGTGTTTTGGCTGCACAGCAACTTGGTTGGGCTCGGAGGAACGGGGTGTCCTGGGTTCCGCAAACTCTCATCCTACAAAGGGGAAATAAGCAGTGTTAGCGGTGTCTCAGGAGTACTGGCCTGACTCAGGAGAGGAACCCGGGAGGGAATACTGCATATCGAAACCAGGGAGGGGAGGAGGCTGACTTGAGGGAAATTCCTACCTGCTACTCTGAGATGGGGGCGACTCGACTGTGCGTTGCCTCGTCTGCCTGGGAGTAGTGGTGGACTCAAAAACTAGAGGACAGGGGGTTGCTGGGGAGAAATCAAAACCCCGCTGCTCGCTTGGATGAGTGGGGGATCACTCTAAAAACTCCCCCCAATCCTTTAACATAATTTAAACTATCGAGGTCTGGGCTCTTGAATTCTTCCCAGTCTCGCTGAAGAGGATGGGTGAAACTGAAATCAGGAGCTATTGGTGGACTAAATGCCATGTCTCCCCCTTGGGATATGTGGGTGGGAGAGAACTCTAATGTTGAATCACCCCGATCCTCAGTCCCCTGGGTGTCTGTAACCCGACACCTGAGCTGGTTGGCATGTCACCACCACAGTAGCCCCAAACTTGTTTCTACCTGATAGGAAACTGGTCCTGTTTGATCGATCACCACCCCTGGGACCCACATTGGGCCGGCGGCCACATAATTCCTACAATATACTGGGTCCCCAACTGATTTTTTTTTTGCTGTGTGCAATTTCAATGTTCCTCCCCTTATCCTCCACCCTGGTCGGATCCAACCGGTTGTAAAGTGAGACTGGCCTCCTGTGCATCAGGAATTCGGCAGGCGAGAGACTGGATGCCAGAGGAGTTATTCTGTAGCACAGGAGGAATTGACACAATTGTAACTCCAGGTCCCCATGGCCCATTCACCGAAGTGCCTCTTTAGTAGTTTGCACTTGGTGCTCAACCTGGACGTTTGTTGCGGGGTGAAAAGGGGCAGATGTAATGTGTCGAATTACGTTCCTCTCCAGGAATGCCTGGAATTTGACAGAGGTAAAGGTACTGGCATTGTCGGAGACAAGCACATCGGGTAACCCAAAACAACTAAATAGCCTCCTCAATTGTTTAATGGTTGCAGCATAGGAATGACCTCCAACCACTTTGAAAAGGAGTCGACCACTAACAGAAATAGCGAGCCCCAGAAAGGACCAGTGAAATCAATGTGTAATCGAGACCATGGCCCGCGGGCTGTGTCCCGTTCTCTGTGAGAAAGTCGGGACTCTTCTGGTTGAGAACTCTGGCAACCTTTCCAAGTTCCCACCATGTGTTCAATGTCCGCATCTATCTGGGGCCACCAGAAGTAGCTCCTGGCCAAAGCCTTTGAGCGCACAATTCCCAGGTAGCTAATATGTAGCAATTTGAGCACCTTTGAGTGCAATGCTTCAGGAATTACCACCCGCTGGCCCCAGAGGAGGAAACCCCTCTCTATCGAAAGCTCAACCCGTTTCCAGGAGTAAGCTTTGAACTCCTCCACTGGGGGAGTTGCGGGCCACCCCTTCTTTACCCAAGAAAGAACTAGGGACAGGACCTTGTCCTTCGCCATGGACTTGGCGAGGTCTGTGGGTACTATTGGGGGCGAATCAAGGGACTCGATCAGCAGTACCTAATGGTCCTATTCTACCTCACACTCAGTTTCCCCTAGCTCTAGGAGAGGAGACCGGTAAAGTGCATCAGCTTGGCTGATGTCTTTCCCCAAGCGGTGAACCAGTGTGTACTGGTACTTATTGAGGAATATGGCCCACCTAACCATTCTGGGGGCAGAATCTGCAGTGTGGGCTTGCACGTGGTGAAGAAACCCAGCAGTGGCTTGTGGTCGGTTACAATAGTGAACCCCCGACCATAGAGGAAGTCATGGAATTTCTTGGTTCCAGCGACTATCGCAAGGGCCTCTCTGTCTGTTTGCGCGTAATTGCACTCTGCCTTTGAAAGGGACCTTGAGTAAAAGGCAACCAGGGCTTCCCGCCTGTTTTCTAACACGTGGCACAGCACCGCCCCCACCCCCACTGGGGAAGCATCGCAAACTAACACCACGGGCTTCCTGGGGTCGAAATGGGTTAAGATTGCCTCATAAGACAACAGCTTCTGAGCAACATAATTTTGTATAGTTGTATTTTGTTTAGGTTTTGTTGGGTTGTTAAGGGTTCTGTGTAGGACAATGACAATAAAGATCTATCTATCTATCTATCTATCTATCTATCTATCTATCTATCTATCTATCTGTTTGAGTTCCTTAAAAGCCTTTTCTTGGCTGTCCCCCCACCGCCAAACCGCGTCTTTCTTCAAAAGACAATGCAGAAGCTCTGCTACAGAAGCTTTCCTCGGTAGGAATGAATGATAAAAATTTAGGAGCCCTAAGAAGGACTGCAGTTCTGGTTTCACTGTGGGGCAAGGGGCGTTTCAAACAGCCACAACCTTTGAATCGGAGGGCTTAACTCCTTCTGGGGTTATCTTGAACCCTAGGAACTCTACCTCCCTTGCTAGGAACACACTCCTATCCCTTCTCAACCTTAACCCTGCTTTCTCGAATACCGTTAGGACTTTGTCCAACCTCTTTGCTAGTTCTGACTCACTCCCCGCAGTGATCAAAACGACGTCAAAATAAGGAAGCACCCCAGGGAGACCCTTTAGGAGGTGTTCCACGAGAGATTGGAATATTCCTGGGGCTGAATTTACACCTAACTGGAGGCGTGTCACCTTAAAAGCCCCTTTTATGTGTTACTATTGTCTGTGCAGCTGCTGTAGCGGGAGTTACAGTGAGCTGCTGACAGGCTTGGGCCAAATCTAGTTTTGTGAAACATTTACCCCCATGTAAAGTGGCTAGTAAATGGTTAACTACCGGCACCGGATATGCATTAGGGCGAATAGCCTTGTTAATCATGCATTTGTAGTCCGTGAAAATCCGGACTTCCCCATTTGATTTTAAAGCAGTAACAATCGGTGTCTCCCACTCCGCAGAGTCCACCAGAACCAAAATCCCCTGACCCACCAGTTTGTCCAGTTCTGCCTCAATCTTGTCTTTGAGGGTGAAGGGCACTCTCCATGACTTGAGCCGAATGGGACGAATTGCTGGATCCAGGTCAAACGAGACTGGGGGCCTCCTATACGTCCCAAGCCCCTTCTTGAAGACTGCTGGGTGCGCATCGCTCATGTCCCGCACTGGGTCAGTCTCTATGGCGTTGATGCTGGACAGTTCAATACCCAAGGGTGCAAACCACTGGCTCCCCAGGAGGCAGCTAGAACCCTTCCATGGACCTGCGAGTGGAGGCGGTGGAACCGGATGGCACAAGCAGACAACAAATTATGACCAAGTGTACACTGCACACAGGTGGAGGGAGGAGCCATGCTGCAGCCCAAAAACAAGGAGGAGGGGCCCAGCCACCTGCCAGCCACACTGCCTGACTCAGGCAGCAAGGCATCACCAAGGGGTGGGATGGAGCCCCGCCGCAGTTAAGCAACATGGAGGAGGGCCCCAGCCACCCACCCATCCACTGTTTCTGAAGCCCGCACCCCCGCTCCACCCACTGGGCAGACCCAATTGAGCACACCAAGGGCAGAAGGCTGCCATTGGAGCTCCCAGTGCCACCCACCACCACCCCGTGGCCTGCCTGCTCCCTGGCACTGGTCTACAGCCCAGTGGTTGGGGATCCTTGAATTAGACCATTAGATAAATGGAAATTGGCAACTTCGTAATGGATAAAGCTGTTGTTGGCTATTAACGGTGATAACTGTAGTGGTCCTCCGATATCAGAGGCCTCTAAAATACCAATATCTAGGGGAAATGTGCAACAGATAGGACAACATTCATTTTCTGCATGTGGGCTGTCAAGGCATCTGGTTTGCAAATGAGTGCTGAAATGAGGGATTATGGGAATTCTTATCCATTACAACTGCAGGGTACCCATTTGGACAAAGCTGATGTTTGGCTCCAAAGGCACAAAAATGTGGGCAACCTTTCTTGGGGGTGGGGGCAGAGAAAGAGAAGTGCAGGAAGGAAAGAACCAAAAAAAAGCGTAAATGGACTAGTCAATGTTTCTCAACTTTGTGTCCCCAGGTATTCTTGGACTTTAATTCCCAGAAGCCCAAGTCAGTACACCTGTTAATCAGGGCTCCTGGGAACTGAAATCCAAGAGCATCTGGGGACCAAAGGTTGAGAAACACTGGACTAGATCAACAAGCCTTTCAGTCTAAATATTATCTGCTTCACCTTTTTATCTCTTACCATTCCTCATGCCGCTCCCTCCATACTGGTTTTAGTAGCACCATTCTTTATATTCCTGGCCTGCAGTGGCTTAAGTGGTTAAGACACTGACTGGAAGGCAGGAGGTTAGCAGTTTGATACCCGAGTACTGCAGGACAGAATGAGCTCCCAGCTCTGTCCCAGCTCCTCCAACCTAGCAGTTCGAAAGCAAAAAATTGCAAGTAGATAAATAGGGACCACTTTGGTGGGAAGGTAAACAGTGTTCCGTGCTCTCCGGTGTTTAGTCTTGCCTGCCACATGTCCACAGAAACATCTGCAGATGCAGACAGCTCTGGCTATTCGGCTATAAACAGAGATGAGCACTGAACCCTAGAGTCAGATACAACTGGCTTTCGAGCAAGGGTGACCTTTACGTTTTCCTTTTCCTGACAAAGTCATATTCCAATCATAAAAATTTGAAGAAAAAATTCTGCCCTTTCTTCTTTTCTTTTTTTGATTGACATAATAGAGATCTCATCCTAATATGGTTTTTGGACTTTGTTTACCCATCAACCCATTTGTCTTCTGTGTTTTACACAGTTTTATGTAAGCTGATAGTAGAGTAGAATTGGCCAATTTATGGATGGAGAAGGAAGTGTGAAGGGGGGGTGAAACAGGTCTCAAGCCCCTTGCGTTTGACCCCCTACCACTCTAGGTATTGGATAAGGGGCATGGCAAGAACGGGTCAGGCCCTAATCAAGACCCCCGCATAAATAAGGAAAGCCGGCAGCCAATTGGCCCACATGCGTGGCGGCTTCTTGCGCCTACCCAGCTCCTTATCAGCATCATCCATTTTGTCTAGGTCAACCGTGGGCACCTCGTGGTTGAGGAGCCCATGAACAATCTTGTCCCTAGTGTTCCTGGACTTCAATTCCCAGAAGCCCAAGTCCCTGTAAATCCACACAAATGGGTTTAAGTATGCACAGTAAATCCATTCGTGGGGATTCACACAGACTTGGGCTTCTGAGAATTGAAGTTCAAGAACAGCTGGAGTGCCAAGGTTCACCATCAATGCCTTACCACATCATATCTTTCCTCCTTCAGCTGCCTACATCCCTCAGTGAAGCCCACACCCACTTGGTGGAGCTTCTGGGTACCCACAGCCCTGCTTTCGACTAGAGTGAATGTGATAGTCACCCACTGACTATTTGAACTTACTAAACAGCTAGCACACAAAAGAGCCAGATCAGGTAGGGCATGCAGTCCAAAGTAAAGCAGTTTCAGTAGCTTATGGTAATGTTTCTTTCGTGTTCAGGGAATGAAGAAGCAGACGAGTGAAGTAGTGAAATTCAGCTCTTTATTAGTTGGGTTTGAACACAGTTTGGATGGGGCAAAACTCAGACTTATATACACTATTAACAGTAACAATAATACAACAAGTCCATTGGCTAACAGAGTGTGCACATTTTCGATCCACTTATTTCCATAAGAATAGATACATGAGAAAAGATACATTCCGCTCCTGTCAGAAAACACAGTTAACATACATAACATCCCCCCCCCAGGTAAAAACAAAATCCTTTAACCAGGATGGCGGTCTAGTTTCCCTTCTGGGTTGGACGCTTGGCTGAGCCGGTTCAGGGGCTCATAGGATGGGAGACCCGACTGGAGTGAGGGATTGACAAATTAAAGCCCCGTTTGTCAGATGGAGGAGCAGGGGATCACTCAAAACCAAAATCTAATTCTGTGGATGAATAAGACAACTCAGGGTCCCTCCTGCGTGTACTAAGAGTGGAGGGTGACTCCAGACAAAATTGGTCATCATCAATAAAGGAATCCAGAGTGCTAGGCTGGGACAGTGTAGGGGTACACCTGGCCGGAATAGGGGAGCATTCCACAAATTCCCCTTGAAATCAGTTCCTAGAAGACACTTCTGGGTCAATGTTGGTTGGCTGCTGACTATTATCTCTGCCCCCTGGGTTTGAACAGGTGGGGGCCAACCCTAGCATTGAGTGTCTGTATACATCTTGTGGGTCCAGTACTCAGGGTCTCAATTGATCCGTGTGCCTCCTCCAGATCAGACAAGTGGCTGTTTTGATTCTGTAAGAAACAGGACCAGTTTGATCAATCACAAACCCAGGCACCCATGTAGGGCCACCAGCTGCATAATTGCGGCAAAGTACAGGATCTCTGGACGAGAAACCCTTCAGGTATTGGATTGGTATATTTGTGCCTTTGTCCTCTACCCTAGAGGGATCCAATCTGTCCAGCAAAGATGACAGTTTCCTTCACTGGAGCAATTCAGCAGGGGACAGCCCTGAGGCAAGGGGGGTGAGCCTATATGTCAAATGAAACTGGCATAACAGGAGCTCCAAATCCCCTTCACCCATTCACTGAAGTGCATATTTAGTTGTGCGCACCTGCCGCTCTACCTCGCCATTGGTGGCTGGGTGGAATGGGGCGGCAGTGATGTGCCTAATTGCATTCCTTTGCATGAAGGATTGGAATTCTGCAGATGTGAACGTGGATGCGTTGTCGGACACCAGCATATCTGGAAGTCCAAATGCTGCAAACAGCCTTCTTAGGTGTATTATCGTGGTGGCTGAAGTGGTATTAGGCACTCTAATCACTTCCAGCCACTTAGAGAATGAATCCACAACCAACAAAAATAGAGCACCCATAAATGGACCTGCAAAATCTATGTGCAACCTAGACACGGGCCCCGAGATGAATCCCATTCCTGAGAGGGAAGGTGTGATTGCTCTGGGTGAGAGGATTGACAACTGGCACAAGTGCTGACCATTTGTTCTATGTCTTGGTCCAGTTGAGGCCACCAAAAGTAGCTACGGGCAAGGGCTTTGGAACGGACAATTTGTGGGTGACTTGTGTGAAGTAGATGTAAAACCTTTTTCCTGAGAGTGATAGGAATGACCATCCACTGGCCCCATAGAGGGCAACCTCATTCCACTGACAATTCCAAACGCTTGCGGTGAAATGTTCTGAATTCCTCAGCGAGAGGAGAGACAGGCCAGCCTTTTTGTACACAAGACATTACTCAATGTTACATCTTTGGCCCTAGCCTTGGCAATATCTGAGGGGACAACTGAGGATGAGTTGAATGCCTCAATCATAAGGACCTGGTAATTGCTTTTGAATTCGCAATCGGCTTCCCCGACCCCTGGCCGTGGAGAACGTGACAGGGCATCAGCGTGGCTGATGTTCTTGCAGGGCCTGTGCACCAAAGTAAAATTGTATGCATTTAGGAAAATTGCCCAACGCAACATCCTTCGGGACAGAATTTGAGGCGTGGGCTTTCCAGTCACAAAGATTCCAAGGAGGGGCTTGTGGTCAGTTACGATCATGGAATTTCTTAGTGCCAGCCACGATTGCCAACACCTCCCTGTCTGTCTGAGTGTAATTTTTTATCAGGCTTTGAGAGTGAACGGGAATAGAATGCTACGGGGGCTTCCCTCCCATCATTTAGTACATGGCATAACACAGCTCCCACCCCCACAGGGGATGCATCACACACAAGTACAATTTCTTTGTTAGGATGAAAATGAGTTAATACAGCATCCAAAGATATCAGCCTTTTAAGTTCTAGGAATGCTTTCCCCTTGCAATGGCCCCAATGTCAAACAGTATCTTTCTTAAGAAGCCAATGTAATGGTTCAGCAACTGAGGCTTTGTGATGGAGAAAAGCATGATAGAAGTTTAACAATCCTAGAAATGATTGCAATTCGGCTTTACATTTTGGCCTGGGTGCATTTCGCATGGCCGCCATCTTGGAGTCAGAGTGCATTATACCTTGGAGTGTAATTCGGTACCCCAGGAACTCCACTTCCTGTGCCAAAAACACACATTTGTCTCTTCTGAGACATAGACTGGCCCTCTCGAAACTTGAGAGGAGTTGATCGAGCCTGGCCGCAAGTTCCACGGTGTCCTTAGGATCAGGACATCGTCAAAATATGGCAGGACACCAGGCAAACCTTTTAAAATATGTTCTACAAGAGATTGAAATATTCCAGGAGCCACATTCACCCCGAATTGTAATCTAGTTACCTTAAATGCCCCACTATGTGTTACTATGGTCTGGGGTATGGCAGCAGCAGGAGACACAGTCAATGGTTTAACATTGACAATTTGTACCACAGCAGCATTATCACACCAAAAGTGAACAACAGAATTCTCCCAGATATCACCCCATAACATTAATGCACCCCAAATGGGGAAAAATTCTAAAAAGGTCAAATCCCTGAGTAACTCCGTGCCCTGCCATGCATCGGGCCACCGACTATAGCACCATCGGCCATTGAAATAAATGCCATACCCCAGTGACCCTGCCGCATCTGACTGCACCTGGAATTTAGGCGTTACAGAAAGTTCTGCGCGCCAAAAGGAAACTCCGTTAAAATTGGTCAGAAAGTCGAGCCAGACCTGAAAGTCGGCCTTCATCCCCCTCATGAGCCGGACTCTGTGGTGCTTCCTAGATAAACCAACCATGGCATCGCACAGACGCCTAGCAAAAGCACGGCCGGGCGTGATCACCCTACAAGCAAAGTTGAGATATCCATGAAGCACCTGCAGGTCATGGGGCAATACCTTAGGTTTGGCCAGCATGGCCAAAATTGCCTCTGAGATTCAGACAACCGTGTCCCTAGGTTACCTGGAGGTGTGCGCAATGGTATCAATTTTGATCCCCAGAAATGTCAGCATGCTGGCCGGGCCCTCCATCTTTTCAGGAGCTAAAGGTACCCCCAGTTCGGTCATGAGCCCCTGAAAAGTGTGGAGCAGTTGTTCGCACGTTCCAGAACCATGCCTCCCACTAAACAAAAAATCGTCCAAAGAGTGAGCCACAGTGTGGGCCCCAGAATGGCAAACAAATGCCCAATGAAGGAAGGAACTAAAGCACTTGAAGGCTGAGCATGAGATAGAACAGCCAAAAGGCATGGCCTTATCAACAAAATACTTTCCTTCAAAGCGAAAACCTAACAATTCAAAATCATCTGGGTGCACAGGAAGAACCCGGAAGGCGAATTTAATGTCACACTTGGCCAGTAATGCCCCTCGACCAGAAGAATGGACCATCTGCAATGCCTGGTCAAAGGACGTATACTGAACGAAACAGAGTTCCTCCGGTATAGCATCATTGATAGATGAGCCCGCCGAGTAAGATAGGTGATGTATCAGATGAAATTCACCTGATGACTTTTTGGGTACCAAGCCAAGCGGGGACACCTTCAAGTTCAAATACGGGGGTTCGTTGAAAGGGCCAGCTACCTGTCCTTCCTGTACCTCCTTAAAAATCTTTGCCCGGGCCACGTCCTCCTTGCCCCTTAGTGATTGTAAATTGGGTGCATCCTGCGGTGCGCGTACACCTGCAAAAGGAATGTGGAAGCCCAGGGAAAACCCTGCTAACAGATAAGTTGCATCGTCCCGCCTGGGGTAGATGCGCAGCCATCATTCCAGTACCTCGGTTTTAATTGGGGAGGGACCCTTTCACAGATGCTGTTGCCTCTGAGGGGGTACGGCCTGCGCCCTGTTGCCCGCACCCCCTACCTCATGTCCCACCTGATTGTGGGCAAGCGATGGCCGAATGGGGTCCAGCACAGATAGAACACTCATGCCTAAATGTGCACTGCCTGCGGGTGCAACCATCCAGGGATGAAAAGTTCCAGCACAGCAGGCGGGCTGGAACCCGCTGTCCCGCTGACTGGTGGGGAGACTGTGCGGTGCTGGGTCATTGTACAACATGGCCGCAATGATAATGATCACCAGATGCAGGGCGTGATGGTGTCATGTATAGTAGCCAGAGCAACTGGTTGGGCTCATCCCAATGCATCTTGGGGTAAAGGGCAGCCCGCATACCAAATTCCTCATCGTAAGCGAGCCATGACTGACCTGGGAAATCAATGTATATTATGTCCAGGTACTGAATTGAAGGGATCACCAGGTCTGGGCAGCATAAATCAAATAGGCCGGCAGCCAGTTGGCTCAGGTCCGAGGAGGTTTATGACGACGGGATAATTCCTTATCCCGGTCATCCTCCTTTTCTTTCTCCTCCCTAGTTGGTTCTCTGTTTAGAAGACTAAACAAATCCACATATTCCCTGTGCCAGATCTTGTCCCTGGTGGCAGGTAAAAGGTGGTCCCCGAGTGGCAAGAAAAAACCAGCCGTTGGGATGGCCAAATTTGGTACGAGGGGCCGTAAGGCCAAATCAGATACGGCACATGAGATCCTGTAGGTGAGATCCCAGGTGGGACAGGTGGATACGGCACTCACCAATTGACCACCTGTGAGGCCGCAAGCATGGGTGCCTGTGTTGTAATTGCAGGAGCTGACTGCTGTGGCTAGGGCCACTGAACTGCAGATATCGACGGCCCGGGAACCACAGTGTGTGAGTTAACTTGACCGTCATACTCACCAGGTGCACACACCCCCAGCTGCCCCCACTGGGGGTTCCGACTGTGGTAGAGTGTCGGAGCTCGTGACCAAAGTCGAGCCCGCCATCCCGGACCAGGAAGATGCCACAAGGCCTGAGTCGCGTGCTCGGCCCAAAGCAGGCTGACCGGCCTCAAGTTGTTCCACCCTCCGATTTAGAGAGGCGGACAACTGGGGCCAATCTGTGCCCGCACGATTGGGGGGCCACGGCATTGACCGCCCAGCTGACCGGCCCATGGTTACGGCAGGCTGTATGCCCGCAGCCCGCTCCAAAGCCGCAATACGTGCCATAAGGGCCTCGTGGTCCACCAGTGAGGGCCATTGTAGGGCCTGTTGCCCAACCCTTGTAAAGGGGCCTGGGGGTATCCCCTGCGTGGTGACGGGCCCAACAGGTTCGCGATCCCTGGGGTGAGCATTAGAGGGATGTCGAGGGCCTAAACGAGCTCCACCCCTCCTAGAAGCCCCATCAGGGGCTGGTGTGCCAGGCCTAACCCGAGCCCTGCGACTCGGGGGAGGCCCGGCCTCTGGCGCCAAAGGCCCGGGCCCAGGAGGGGCCCTGCTAGGGCCTGAGCAGGCCTTCTTCTTTGGTGCCATGTGGTGGACCTGTCAAGGCCATGCAGGAGCAGCGCAACAGGCCTCACATGTTGAGGCGGTGGTCCGCTGCAAAGCTGTCACCCCCGAAGCCTAGCTGCAGCTGCGTAGGGGTGCCGCAGCAAAACGTCATGGCTATTGGAGGCTCCGGCGATGCTTGGGGGCTATGCCCTGCCTAGCACCACTCAAGCCTGGGAGATCGGCTAACTCATCGAGGGCAAACGCGCCCTTGGCCCAGCCGATCTTGAAATGACGGTGATGGTGTGCGGAGCCTCCCCTTTTAAAGGAGAGCTAGCTCCACCCCCTCGCCAAACCAAATTGCCTGTCTCGATGTGCAGTAGCCGGCAAAGCGTGTGGCAGTCATATTGTTGCCACCGCGCATCCCGAGTTGGAAGGGGCCTTTTAGGCCATCAGGCCCAATGCCCTGGTTTCCTGTTTGGCTAGTGTTTATATAACTAAAATACCCTTGTAACAAAAGCAGTAGTGTTATGTAAAGGAATAGAAAGGTGCTTGCTTCTTAAAAGTAATTTCTGATTTCTTGTTCCCAAAGCCAGAAAAGGTATGTGGCCTTCAAAGCAGCTGCTGGGTGGAAGATTGTAAAACAAGATGTAGTCTGTGGGAACATTTAGTGTGAGGGACCAAGGACAATGAAACAGCCGAAGGGTTGGCTTAACACAGGTTTATTGCATGATGATCCGGAGGAACATGTGGTAATGGCAGATGAGTAGCTCAATATATACAGCTGGCTATACATTTGAATGTGGCTCGTCGACAGACTATTGGTTGCTGCCTGCGTGACGTCATCGGAGGTCACGCCCTTCATGACCAGGTGAGGAGGTCGCGGGGAATCTTCCCGCGCTGCTGAACCAGGTGACTATGATCCATGAGAGCTGGACGCTCGCTACTGCCCTCTGGTGGTCACTAGCTCGCGTCCCCTTATTAGGTTTACATTGATACAGCTGATGGTTATAATGTTGCACACAGAAAGGTTACATTGGTAACACATGGCAAAGGTACATTGTTAAAGGCACAGCTTTACAGAACACAACATCCCTCCCCCCTAGGATGAGACGAAGTCTCTCAGCCAAGATGGCTTGTTGCATGTGCATTTGGGCCGTGAAGAGGGCTGCCCCCCCCGGGGGCGTTATTGCTTCTTTGTTCCCTGGTCCCTTGTCCTGCAATGGGAGAGGGAGACTTGTTAGTGGCTTGCCGCTGTCTGGCGGCCTTAGGGGAAGGGAAAAACTCCATTGTGGGCAGACCGGGGGCCGTTGGGGCTAACGAAAAACCCCTCTTCTCGCTTGGACGGGTGGGGGACCACTCCGAAAAAAACCCCCGGTCCTGAAAATCAAAATCTAACTTGGTAGGGGTACCCGCATTTGTGGGGACTTTCCGCGAGATATGTATGGGGTCGGGTTCCTCCTCCTTGGAAAGATCCCCTAGGATATCTACGAGAACATCCTCCTCCCCCCTTGGTGGGGGCCCGCGGTCCCCTTTCCCTCCCCCTTGGGCTGAACGGGTGGGGGAGAACCCTAACGTTGACTGATTCCCTGCTTGATCTGTGCCCTATTCGTCGGAGACCCTGCGTCGGAGCTGGTCCACGTGCCGCCTCCACAGGAGCCCTGTGCTGGTTTCCACTCGGTACGACACGGGGCCGGTTTGCTCCACAACTACGCCCGGCACCCAGGCTGGGCCCGTGCTGGCGTAATTCCTGCAATGCACGGGGGCGCCTATGCTGAAACTCTTTGTAGCCTCTAGCCCGATGTTCCTTCCTTTGTCCTCTACCCTCGTGAGGTCTAGCCTAGTAAGGATGGTAGTCAGCTTCCTGCGCATTAAGAGCTCTGCGGGGGAGTATCCTGACGCCAATTGGGTCACCCTGTACCCTAGCAGAAACTGACACACTTGTAGGTTCAAATCCCCGGGGTCCATGCGCCGCAACGCGTCCTTCGTGGTGCGGACGAGGCGCTCTACTTGGCCGTTGGTGGCCAGGTGAAAAGGGGCGGAGGTGATATGCCGAACGGCGTTAATCTCCATGAATGCCCTAAACTCGGATGACGTAAAACAACTAGCGTTGTCGCTAATTAACGTGTCGGGTATGCCGAACGTGGAAAAGAGCCTCCGCAAATGCCTAATGGTCTGGGCCGAGGAGGTGCTCGTGACTGGGATAACCTCCAACCATTTGGAGAAAGCGTCCACTACAAGGAGGAACAGGGTGCCTCTGAACGGGCCCGCGAAATCAACGTGCACCCGGGACCACGGCCCCTTAGCCGCGTCCCATTCCCTGTGGGGAAGGCGGGCCTCCTCTGGTCTGGAGCATTGGCAACTTTCACAAGTGCCGACCATGTGCTCGATGTCGGCGTCTAGCTGGGGCCACCAGAAGTAACTCCGGGCCAGCGCCTTGGATCGCACGATGCCGGGGTGACTGACGTGAAGCAGTTTGAGCACCCGCGGCCGAAGGGAAGTGGGAATCACCACCCGCTGCCCCCACAAGAGACACCCCCTCTCTAGGGACAGTTCTAGCTTTTTTCTGAAAAATGGAGCGAACTCCTCTGCTGGGGAGGACGCGGGCCACCCTTTCTGCAGCCAGGAGCTTACTGCCGCTAACGTTTTGTCCTTCTCTGTCGCTTTGGCAATGTTGGCGGGCATTACGGGGGGCAAATCCATCACCTCAGTCATGAGAACCTGACGGTCCCGCTCCCCCATGCTCACCTGGCTGGGCGTTAGGGGAAGGGGAGACCTTGATAGAGCGTCCGCATGGCTGATCTCTTTCCCGGGCCGGTAGACCAACACGTGCTGATACGCGTTGAGAAAAATGGCCCACTTGAGCATCCTCGGGGACAGAATCTGAGGGGTGGGCTTATCCGCGGTAAAAATGCCTAGCAGGGGCTTGTGGTCCGTCACAATGGTGAAGGGGCGGCCATACAGAAAATCGTGAAATTTTTTCGTCCCCGCGACTATCGCTAGTGCCTCCCTGTCCGTCTGTGCGTAGTTTCTCTCTGCTTGGGACAGGGACCTGGAGTAAAATGCTATCGGGGCCTCCCTTCCGTTTTCCAACACGTGGCACAGCACCGCCCCCACCCCCACTGGAGATGCATCACAGGTCAGAACTACTGGGCGTTTGGGGTCGAAGTGAGTGAGAATGGCGTCGGATGCCAGGAGGCTTTTTAGCTCGCTAAATGCCCTTTCTTGGTCATCGCCCCACTTCCATGCCTGGTCTTTCTTTAGCAATTTGTGTAGCGGCTCAGCGACCGCTGCCTTTCGGGGGAGGAAGGAGTGGTAAAAGTTGAGCAGCCCTAGGAACGACTGCAACTCGGGCTTGGAGGTGGGGCGGGGGGCTTTCTTGATAGCTGCCACCTTGGACTTGGATGGTTTTATCCCCTCAGGAGTCACACAAAACCCTAGGAACTCAACCTCGGTTGCGAAGAAGACGCATTTGTCCTTCCGCAGTCTCAGCCCCGCTTTTTCGAATATTGTCAGGACCTTCCCCAACCTCTTGGCCAATTCAACCCGACTCCCCCCCGTTATTAACACGTCATCAAAATAAGGCAACACCCCCTCCAATCCCTTCAGGAGGCGTTCCACGAGTGACTGGAAAATTCCAGGTGCCGAGTTCACGCCAAACTGGAGGCGCGTCACCTGGAACGCCCCCTTATGGGTGACTATGGTCTGCGCAGCAGCTGCGGCAGGGGACACCGTAAGCTGCTGGTAGGCCTGTGCTAAGTCGAGCTTAGCGAAACACTTTCCCCTGTGTAACCTGGCCAGCAGATGGCTGACTACCGGCACCGGATATGCATTCGGGCGGATCGCCTTGTTGATGGTGCACTTGTAGTCGGCGCATATGCGGACCTCCCCATTGGCCTTTAGGGCGGTTACAATTGGAGTTTCCCACTCCGCAGAATCTACAGGCACAAGGATCCCCTGACCCACCAATTTGTCCAGTTCCGCCTCTATCTTGTCCTTGAGTGCGAACGGCACCCGGCGTGGTTTTAGGCGAATTGGGCGGAACTCCGGGTCCAGGTCGAAAGTCACTGGGGGCCCCTTGAACTTCCCCAGTCCTTTTTTGAAGACTTCGGGGTGCGCCTCGCACACCTCCTGAATTGGATCAGTCCCAACGGCGTGCATCCCAACGGCGTGCACCCCCCCCAATAAACAACCCCAGGGGCTGGAACCATTGAGTTCCGAGGAGGCTGCAGTCTCCTCCCTTGAGCACGACTAGGGGAAGGGACGTGGCGTGCTCCTTGAATTTGACCTGAAATTCTCCAACCCCCAACACTGGAATACTGTTCCCTTGCACGTCCCGTAGTGTGGACCTCAGTGCTTTGAGCTTGGGCCGCTTGTGGGGGGCAATTCCCAAAAACTCCCTCTGGGAAATGATTGAATATGAGGACCCTGAGTCAATTTCCATCCTAATGGGGACCCCTTGGACTAGTACCTCAACAAAGTAGCGGGGGTGTCTAGTAGACACGCTGAACACTGGGGCGTCGTCCTCGCTGCCGTCGGAGATGCGGCCCACGCCGTCCTGCTTCCGCGTGGCCTGGGCGCCATCCTTGGGTCTCGTTGGGCGGTCTTGTCCCGTGGAACGGTCTGCGGAGCTCCTCCGGGTCTCGCGCTTCTTCCTGCACACCTTGGCGATGTGCCCGCGGCGGCTGCAGTTGTGGCACTCGGCCTTCCGAAAGGGGCATTTCACGCGGTCGTGGGCCGCTCCACAGCCGTCGCATCGCCGGCTCTCCTTCCGGACCCTCTGGACGTCCTCGTCGTCGCTGCTCTCTGTGGACGACCTCGAAGTTCTCCGGGCCGCCTGTACCGGAGCCTCTGCTTTGCTCGCCTTTGGCCGCCAGTCCTGAAGTTCTTGGACCCCGGCCTTCGTAGCTTCCGCGGCCTCGGCCGCTCTGACGACCTCCTGCAACGTGGGAGGCGGCTCTTGGTTCATTAATGTGCGCTGGGTCTCGGCGTCGTTCAGGCCGCACAGCACATAGTCTCGGAGGGTGATTTCGGCATTCTCCCATTTGCACGGGCCGGCCGCCAGCCGCAGGGCCGCCACGAACGCGGTGACCGTCTCCCCGGGCGCTTGGACTCGCCTCCAAAACGCACTCTGAGCGGGAAACATCGCCGTGGCGGGCCGGACGTGCTCACGCAGCATCTGCATGAGTTCCTTGGCCTTGAATTCGCTCACCCTCCTCGGTGCAATCAGGTCCACCAAGGTCCTTTTTGTTTCTTGTCCGAGCATTCTGGTGAAGATGGCTCTTTTCTTCGCCTCTTCCGTGACTTCGGACTCGATCAGTGCGGCCTGGAAGTCCATCTCGAAGATCTCCCAGTCGCCCAGTTTCCTGATTTCGAAACCGGCGCATGTCTTGGTCCCGTGGGCTGCCATATCCCATCCTCGTCGCCAATTTAGTGTGAGGGACCAAGGACAATGAAACAGCCGATGGGTTGGCTTAACACAGGTTTATTGCATGATGATCCGGAGGAACATGTGGTAATGGCGGATGAGTAGCTCAATATATACAGCTGGCTATACATTTGAATGTGGCTCGTCGACAGACTATTGGTTGCTGCCTGCGTGACGTCGTCGGAGGTCACGCCCTTCTTGACCAGGTGAGGAGGTCGCGGGGAATCTTCCCGCGCTGCTGAACCAGGTGACTATGATCCATGAGAGCTGGACGCTCGCTACTGCCCTCTGGTGGTCACTAGCTCGCGTCCCCTTATTAGGTTTACATTGATACAGCTGATGGTTATAATGTTGCACACAGAAAGGTTACATTGGTAACACATGGCAAAGGTACATTGTTAAAGGCACAGCTTTACAGAACACAACAGAACAGAAATTAGTTTGACAGGCATTGTATTCTATGTTGTAATTAGTTGAAACCTTTCAGAAGGAGGGCTAAGTGTGGAAAAATATGTTTTGATATGGGAAGAACAGGGAAAGAGAAGAGAGAATTTGCCGTGTTTTGAAATGCTTTGGATCGCTTTGCATCGGATGGGAGCTTGTGAATAAAACTAGAAAAGTGTAGTCTTTTATGTTAATTAGGCAAGGCTAGGCCAAGTAATTAGTAAGGCTTTGTTGTTTTCATATTTGGATCGATTATTGGCAATTATGTTCCTCTGCCTTAATGTTTTGAACTTAAAATCTGTGCACTAAATAAATCAGGGATTCTTAACCTGTGGCCCTTGGGCCAGATGTGGCCCGCGGTGCCATTTCATGTGCCCCCCATGCCTCCACCACACCTGGAAGTGCCAAGTGGTTAGAGTTGGCATATGTCCCAATTTCCTGGGATTTTCCCAGGTTGAAGCAGTCCTGGCCGGTTCTAGAA
The DNA here is from genome assembly GCA_035047305.1 of Bradypodion pumilum. NCBI lineage: Eukaryota > Metazoa > Chordata > Lepidosauria > Squamata > Chamaeleonidae > Bradypodion > Bradypodion pumilum. The sequence continues at coordinate 11,903,867 of JAWDJD010000011.1, read as the reverse complement.
AAAACATGTAAAAATCCCAAAAACAAAGGGTTAATTTCATAGAGTCACTATTCCTAGAGAGGGAGGACAGAAAGTGAAGAGTTGTCCATTGCAAAATAAGTCCCTTCCTGTCTCCTGCTTTTCTCCTTCCAGAGGGAAATGGAGGCTCCATGGGCTACATTACTGTTCCAGGCCTCTCCTTAGAACTTTCTTTCGAGGGATCCTCATGTGGGGTTTGACGGTGTGTCAATGTGTGTGTGTGTGTGTGAAGGGGAGGGGTGACCTCAGGGGGAGGAAGAATAGTTTAAATAGTAGCCCAAGAAATTTTAAAAAGGTAAAGGTCACCCTTGCTCGAAAGCCAGTCGTATCCAACTCTAGGGTTCAGTGCTCATCTCTGCTTCATAGCTGAAGAGCCAGTGCTGTCTGCATCTGCAGATGTTTCCATGGTCATGTGGCAGGCATAACTAGGCACCGGAGTGCATGGAATGCTGTTTACCGTCCCACCAAAGTTGTCCCTATTTATCTACAGTACTTGCAATGTCTTGCTTTCAAACTGCTAGGTTGGCAGGAGCTGGGGCAGAGATAGGAAAAGAAATAAAAATAGAGCCATCAAGAATAATCTTTTGCAAGAACAATCATATGGGAAACAACCTGTTGACTACAGCTTTTTAAAAACTGATGGTGGCTGCCCGCCCTGGACGGGGATTCTGTGGGGTCTTAGAGCTGCGGTCTCTGTGACACATGCACAGATTGAAGAATGCAATGATGCCACATGGCTGTCCTGGTTTGGTGGGAAAGAATGATGGCATCTCTACATTTGGTGGAAGAAGGGCAAAATAGCTATGTGGCCCCCGAAGTTGTCTGAGGGAGCGTGACCCGGCTCCTGGCATAAAAAGGTTGAGATCTCCTAAAATAAATGATCATTTGAACCCAGAGTGCTAAGCTGGTTGGAAAGGATATCTGATGCCTTGGAAACTGTTATGTATGTTGACTGTGTTTTCTGACAGGAGCAGAATGTATCTTTTCTCATGTATCTATTCTTATGCAAATTAGTGGATCGAAAATGTGCATACTCTGTTAGCCAATGGGTTTGTTGTATTATTGTTACTGTTTATAGTGTATATAAGTCTGAGTTTTGCCCCATCCAAACTGTGTTCAAACCCCACTAATAAAGAGCTGAATTTCACTACTTCACTCGTCTGCTTCTTCATTCCCTGGACACAGAACTGGCGATGAGGATGGGATGGTGTCCCCACACGGCAGCAATATCGGCCCATTTGACCCAGCATATCCAGAGAAATGGGCAACATACAAACGCTGATTCTGCCATGCAATGGCCTTGCAGAAGATCACCAACAAAGACCAGAAGCGCTCCTGTTTCCTCGTTCAGTGTGGTTATGAGACGCTTGAGCTGGCAACCCACCTCGTTCTCCCAAGGGACGTGAATGTGGTGCCGCTCGATGAAATCATGTCCGCATTGAGGAAACACCTGCAGCCAGAGGTCTCAATCTTCCCGGCCAGGGTGGCCTTCCACAGAAGGGAGCAGTGACCTGGGAGTCCATTGCAGACTACGCCGATCCTCTGCGCATTGCTGCCGCCACGTGCAAGTGGGATAACATTGAAGAAGCACTCCGGGACCGTCTGCTGGCCAGCATGAGGGACGAAGATGCTCAATGTCACCTCATGATCAGGAAGATGCTAACTTTCAAGGCTGTCTGATAAGAGGCAGGAGCATCTGAGGCCGCACGGTCCAGTATCAAGCTTTTCCGGCATCGCCACTCCACCACCAGTGCCACCGACTCAGCTGTGCAAGCTCGGCAAAATTCATCTTCATCCTTCTCAGCATTGCCTGGATCCACCTCTTCATCAGAGTCCTGCGATGCAGAGGGAGAAGTCCGAGTGGAACAACGAAAGCACTGAGAGCACCGTGACGATCGGGAGAAGAAATTCCTTTGCAAGTGTGATGGCTGCGGAGCCCAGCATGACTGCAGGAAGTGCCCCTTCTGCACCACAGAATGCCACAACTGCGGGCGATGAGGGCACATGGCTAAAGTATGACAGCAAAAGCAAAGAACTCCAGCACCTGAGTCCAAGAAGAGTCATCACCACAAAACGTCCATCGCCAAACTGTCACCAGAGCCTGAGCCGTGCCAAGTGGGCATCATCAGCGAGCGTTTCTTCGCAGACCTGAGCCTGCAGGATGTCCCTTTCAAGATCGAGGTGGATTCAGGTACTACCTTTTCCATAATCCCACAGTGGGCATTTTTGAGAATACTCCCTGTCTCTCTGCCCAAGCTCAAATCTTTTAAAACTTCCCTCCGGAATGTACAAGGTTGCCAGATTCCGGTCCTGGGGGTGGGAAATGTATTGGTCAAATTCAAAAACATTTGCACCTCCTTGCCATTGGTTGTAGTTAAGCAGTGCACTAACTGTCTTATTGGGACCCAATGGTTTAGGCCCCTGGGAATCCGGCTTTCTGGCATTCACACAATAGACGCTGACCCAATCCGGGACGTTTGTGCTGCACATCCTGAGGTGTTCAGAAAGGGTTTAGGGTTATACAAAGGACCCCCTGTGGACTTTGAGCTTGACCCAACCATCCGGCCCATCCGGTTGAAGCCATGCCGGGTTCCCTTTGCTTTAAAGGAGAAGATAGAAGCTGAACTGGACAAACTGGTGGGGCAGGGCATCCTAGTGCCAGTGGACTCCGCAGAGTGGGAGACACCAATAGTGACTGCCTTGAAAAGTAACAGGGAGGTCAGGATATGTGCTGACTACAAGTGTACCATCAATAAAGCTATTCACCCGAACACATATCCTGTGCCCATGGTAAGCCACCTTCTTGCCTCCTTGCAAGGAAGAAATTGCTTCGCAAAACTCTGGCTCTAGTATACCAATTTGTGTTGCGCTCCTTGTGCCTTAATGTCCTTTTTAAGGCCAGGCACGTGCCAGGCATTGATAATAATATTGCTGACGCTTTATCCCACCTGCAGATCGCCTGGTTTCGGGCTCTAGCTCCAGAAGCCGAGGAGCTTCCCTCTCCACTTCCGAATGAGATTTGGACGTTTGGCGAGAAGAAGTGAGCAGGGCCATCAGCTTGTCCCTGGCCAGCCGCACCCGTAAGGCGTATCACCAAATTTATCTGGCCTTTCTTGCATTCCATCAGAACTCATCCCTGCCCGACGTTTGGCCCATTCCAGTTGACCATTTATTGTAATACATGGTACACTTGTACGGATCGGGACTGGCTCCTCGTACCATATGAGGGCGCCTGTCCACTTTGGCTTTTTAAAAAAAAATTTATTACATTTTCAAAAATAATACAAACAATAAGAAAACATCAAAATTACAAATATAAAGAAAATTACGCATATAAAAATAAAATTACATATATATGTAAAATTAAACATCAGCGAACCATATCCTCATTGTTTATGATATATACTATTTCAGATCAAACCACTAGGATATGGTTTCTATACCTCATTTTCCAATAATGTTTAATATAAAGACAAAAAATAAAATACTAACCACCCAGTGTTATTTACAATGCCCTGGAGAGCACGGAAATATTCATTGAGATTTCCCCCAGAAAATCTTGTGATCAGGTACAGGTCTTTGCAGATCATTCCCCCTCAGTGAGTAATCCACAAAAGCTTGCCAAACCTCCCAGAATCTATTTTCTTTAACAATTCCCTTTTTAAAGTTTATTTCCCATGTCAACTTGTCATTCAATGCTAACCCCCACATTTCCTTATACCACTCCTCAATATTCAGATTACCTCATTTTTCCATTTTCTAGCAATACACTGTCTTCCCGTTGACAACATTATTTCCAATAACTCCTTTTTATTCTTGCTCAAGTTTATATTTTCCACTTCTGTCAACATAATCATACTAACACCCAATTTAATTTCCCCCCCCATAATTTCAGTTATCTCGTGTTCAATTTTCTTCAAAAATTTTTTTGCCACAATACAACTCCACCACATGTGTTCATATGTTCCCATTTCCTTCTTACAACGGCAACACATTTTATCTTTTTTCTAATCTATCTCATGTAACTTCATTGGAGTCAAATACCATTTCCACAGCATTTTATAGTTATGTTCCTTAACTCTAACCAACATAGTTCTCATAATTCTTTTCCTCCATTTATTTTTCCAATTCTGTTCTTCTATTTTTATACTCAAATCTTGTTCCCAGCTTAATCTCAAGTTTTCCTGTGGATTACCTACCTTATTTATCATTCTATATATTTTACCAACCAATCCCTTTATACCACTTTGTCCCCTTCTTATTTTCCAAATCAGTTCTTCAAACTCAGTCCTATCTCTTTCTAATCCAACTACATTCAAATATTTACTGTTCCAACTATTAACCATTCCTGTCTGAAACCAATTCAATTTCAATTGTCCATACAAATTTATTTTCCTCTCTGTCTTTACAGGCCGATATCCAGTCTCTCAGCAGGAATTCCTCATTCTTATCAAATACTTTTTTGACCCTTTTATCAATTTTTATTGGAAAATTTGCTATATCCTCCAACTCTATAATAGGGGAAATATCCGGTACCAAGTCCATTTTTACTTTTTTCCATACCCCCAATGTTGCCTTCATCATTCTATTTTTAGTGACTACTTTACCCATACTACCTTCTAAAAAGACCAATTTTCCAATATGAATAAAATCTTTCATTTCTAGTTCTTCCCAAATTGCCTTTTCATGAGCCAGGATCTTCACAACGTTTTTAATTTGAAAAGCTCGATAATATGCCACCAAATTTGGCATTCCTAATCTCCCTTCCTTCTGAGATAAATACCAAAAAATTTTACCAGTCGGGGCATTTCCCCCCCATTACAAAAATTGTTGATCAATTTTTGAAACTCCTTAATTTCTTTATCATTCAATTGGATTGGAAGAGCATCAAATAAAAAATTAATTCTTGGTAACAACATCATTTTACATATTGCAATTCTTCCAAACCATGACAATTTCAATTTTTGCAATTGTTGTATTCTATCCTTAATTTCCTTTTTCAGCTTTACGTAATTCAATTTCTTAAATTCATCAAATTTATTTGAGATATTAATCCCCAAATATTTCAAATCATCCTTAATTCATAAATTAAATTTTCCCCTTATCCTTTTCTGTTCTTCTTTACCCATATTACACAGTATCAATTCAGATTTATCCCAGTTTATTCTCAAACCCGTTATGTCCTCAAAATTCTTCAGCTGCAGTTGTATTCTATCCAATACCTTTCCAGGGTGTTAAACTATTATCAAAGTATCATCGGCATATAAACTTATCGTATTACCTAAAACCCCTTCTATCTCTTTGTCTTCCCTTACCTCCTTTGCCAACATCTCCATTGCCAAAATAAATAAGATTGGAGACAAGGACAACCCTGCCTTGTACCTGCTTCTAACTTTACCTCCTCCATATCCGCATCATTTACCCTTACAACTGCCTTCCCTTGTTGGTATAATTGTCCAATTATCTTCTTAAATTTATCACCAAATCCATAACATTTAATTATCTTGTTAATTGTTACCCATTGTAAAGAATCAAATGCCTTGAAGATATCCAAAGATAATAGTCTGACTTTCTCTTTTGTTTGTCCTACCTTATCAATTAAATTTAAAACTCTTCTTGTCAAATCCCACCTGGTCCTCATTTATATAAGTGCCCATAAAACTATTCAGTCTATTAGCTAATATCACTGTGAAGATCTTGGTTTATTAGTGAAATTGGTCTGTATGATTCAATTTTTTCTAAATCCTTTCCTGGCTTTGGCAACAGAATAATTATAGTCCTATACCATGAAGTCTGGATTTGCCCTCCTTCTAATATATAGTTATATAACTTATTCAATTTTGGAACCACTATATCTTTAAACTCCTTGTAGAACTCGGCTGGTAATCCATCCTCTCCAGGTGCTTTATCTGTTTTTAAACTAGCTATAACCTCTTTTATTTCCTTTTCTGTTATTCATTCTTCCATCCTGTTCTTATGTTCTTGTGTTATCTTATTATTTATTTGTTTCTCCAATTGTTTTTTCAATTTTGGTATATCTATGTTCTTTTTCGCATATAATCCCTGATAAAAATCTTTAACAATTTTACATTTATCTCTAATCTTATTACATCTTATTCCATCCTTATTGATCAAAGTTCCAATTTCTCTTTTTTCTCTTTTTTCTTTTGCGGCCCTTGCTAACAATTTTGAATTTTTATTGCTAAATTCAAAATATTCTCTTTTTAAATATACCAAGTCTCGTTTTACTTTTTCTATGTCCTTTCCTATCAATTCAGTCTTCAATCTTTGTATATTATCAAAAACCTTCTTGTCCTTGGTCCTTGTATGTTTTTCTTGTAACTGCTTTATATCCTTCTCGATTTTATCTTGCTCCACTTTGAATTGCTTATTTCTAAAACTGGCCAACTTTATACTCTCCCCTCTAAATACCGACTTCATGGTATCCCAGACCTCATTAAAACTCACCTCCTCCGTATCATTCCATTGCCAACTTTACTTCCAATTCTCTGTTATTTGTTCTTTACATTTATGGTCTTTATATAATTTAGGATTGTATCTCCAATTCCTCCTTATTTTTCTTATGCTCTCTATCCCCAATTCTAAGAGCACTTTCGCATGATCTGATTCTTTGAATATTCCCACTTCTACCTCGTCTACCTTTCCAATCATATTTTCTGTTACGAATATGTAATCTATTCTAGAATATGAATTATGGACATGTGAAAAATAAGTATAAACCCTTTCTGATCCCTTAAGCTCTCTCCACGTATCCTTCAATCCTATATCTTCCATCCATTTATCCAAAATTTGTTTTTTAACCCCTTTTCCACTTCTTAGAATATTTGTACAATCTAAATTTGACCTAATTAGATTAAAGTCCCCAGCTATTATCATTCTTGTTGTTTTTTCTTTTACCAATATTGTATACATTTTCTCCAAGAAATCCTCTTGATGATCATTTGGGGCATATATATTCTTCCCTCGGGGTCGGAGATACTACCTGTCATCTCGAAGCCCAACCTAGTCAAAATTAGAGTAGCCACACCCCTTGCCTTTGAGGTACCAAATGATTTTTCATAATAATGCATCCCTTTCAAAAAAATCTTATTCACGTCTTAAGATTTTTGATGGGTCTCCTGCAAAAAGACTACATCCGGCCTGTCCTTTCTTAAAACTGATTCTATTCTTTTCCTCTTAACTTGATATCCTGTACCTTTCACATTCCAGGATATTACTTTAATACTCCTCATAATTTACCAAAAAGCAATCTTCTGTCATCTCCGAACTCTCCAATAAGCATGCACCCTCACTTCCCGTAACTAAAACTAAATCTAACACAACAAACATTCTACTCTATCCTCCCCACCCTTTTCCTCTACAAAAATAAAGAAAAAGCCGCCTTTGCCAACCAAAGAGATGAGAGGGGGAACGTGGAAGATGTAACTGCTGCCCTCAAAATGCCCACGCGCACTCTCATTAATACAGTTCCTTTTTTAACACTTTTATACATACAATCCCAAAACCTCCCTAACTCCACTCTCCCTCTCCTTAAGTTCCTCCATCCTTATACTTCACCCTTCCTTTGCCACATTCTCAGTTTTAGATCCCTCCTCCCTCCCCCTGTTGCCCCCTCCTGCTCCTGACCTCCATATTCTCTTCTTATACCTCCTGATTCCAACAAGTCTTTTCTTATTGCCAACCCCTCTCTTGAAGACAAGTCTATCATATCGATTGTACTAAGATAATACAGTGCATCAGTTTCAGCATCAATTGTGTGCATTTTTTGTCGTAAAAAAATCTTAATTGCTGTGGGAATCTCCAATTGTATTTTATCCCATGTGCAATCAACAGCTTGGTCACAGGCTTCATTTTATAACGCCAAACATGTTCATCCACAGCAATATTGTTATATACTTCCACATCATTTCCATCCATTTTTAAAGCGCCAGACCCAGCTTGTTTTAAAAAGGCCATCACCTTTAATTTATCGCCCCAATTTGCAAATTTAACCAATCTATAAACACTTGCAATGTCTTCATTGACAAAATCTTTCCCCGTTTTCAAATTGTTCAGCCAATCAATTATTCTGTCTTTCAAATGGTCTGGCGTTTTCTCCGGTAAATTGCGTATCACAATATTCTGTTTCCTCATCATCTCTTCCACCATGTCTATCCTTTTCCCTTGTCCTTCTACCTTTATTATAATTTCCTTATCTTCCTCTTGCAACCCATTCAGTTCAGTCTGCATCGATTTCACATCCCTTTGCATCAAATTAACACTTGTTTCCAACTTTTGAAAGGTAAAATCAACTTTGTGAGCAAAATCCTGAAACATTGTATACATTTTATCTTGTTTCACCATAATTTCATTTTTATCTTTCCCTCTTAGTTCTTTCATTTCCCGAAAACCTTTCGCAATTGCCTCCTCCATCTTATCAAATCTCTTAAACAATTTACCCATCTCAACCATTAATTGTGTTTGGTCCAATACTACTGGTTCCGGTGATATAGATGATGGGGGTGTGTCCTCAGTTTCAGTTTTCTCCTTCTCCTTCCTCTTAGGTTTCACCACCTCCTCCTTCGTCGCCCTTCCCTTCACAAATTTGTCCATTGTAGTTTCAACCAATTCTTTCAATATAATCAAACTTTTACTATCTCCCAATTCCAGCTCTTGGCCTTTCCAAATTCACTCGTGATCGGAACCTTGATTGTAGTTTGGTATCTTATAACTAATTTTTAAATTGCTTTATAATCCAATCTGTGTTGACATCTTCAGCAAAAATTATGCCCAACCCCAAATCCTGTGTGCCAAATCTTCAAATCTCACTCAATTTATAATTCAAATGTCTAATTACTTGATTTCCACCAAATCCAAATTCTCAATCAGCTTTCAAAGTCAATTAATTAGTTCACAAGTTCAGCCCCTATATTTATACCCAGACAGAACAGATCAGCTTCGGTATAACAAACCAGTAATAAAATTGAAATCCAAAAAAATTGCTCCTGATCTACTTTGCTGCTTTACTGTTATCCAATGAAAAAATGGCTTGGTAGTTTCAAAAACCCAAAACTTGATTGAAGATTTTTTTCTATTAACCAAAACTATAACAATGTTTCAAAAAGAGAAAGAAAAAAAGCCCCAGAACAATTGAATAATCCAACGACTGTATGTCCAAAATCTTGATGGAAGAAGGAAAAACAAATTGAAACAAATTGAAACAAAAAAGCCAAAAAGAGCAAGGGTAAAAAGGAAAGAAGAGTCAGGTACCCCAAATATGCAAAAAAAGAAAAGAGAGAAAAACATAAAAGGGCAGAAGATTCCAAGGGGTCCGAAAAAATAATTAAAAAAAAATTGCTCAGCAAAGGGAGGAGGGAAGTCCAAGGTATTTAAAAAGTTTATATTACTCCGTACTTAACTGCTCGATCCACGAAGTAAAGTTACATCTGCACCATTAATCCCTGGCCTCGGCTGCGGCTTCCAGGGGGGGCCCTCCTCCTTTCTCCTCCGAGCACTCCAACCTACGTACTTCATCTGTTCTTACGCTTCCCGTCCTTCAACAACACTCTCCGTTCCTTCACTTCTCCTTCTTTGTCTTTCTCTTCTCCTTCTCTCCTTTACTTTCAGTCTCTCCGCAATGCTCCAGAAACCCTCTCCAGTTGTTTCCCTCCCGTCTTCGGTCACTCTAACTTTTGATTTCCTTCTTCACAGCAGCCATTAATCCCCTTTCACAGACTTTCTCTCTTCCGCTCTCCCTCTTGACTCCTCCTCGCTCCTTTACACACTTGCTTTTCCTTCGTTTTCACTCTCCTTCTCACTCCCTCAGCCACTCCAGCCACCACTTCCAAATTCGTGTCTTTATTTTCAACAACTCACATTTTCATTGTTTCTCCTGATCTCCTGGCAGTCCCGTTCGCCGCGACTCAGCTGGTGAGGCCACCGCTTGCGCTGCTAGCCTCCCAGCCAAAATGCTCCCAAACTCCGACCTTCCAGATCAAGCCTTTTCAATTACGAGGTCTATAAGCTTTCTTTGTTTATTTTCTCATTGTTTTTCTCATTGAGAAGCGTGAGCTCTGACGAAAGTGTGTTAACACATCAGCATCTTAGCCACACACACACACCCCGCTTTGGCTTTTGCCACAAAAAATCCAGGGCTATCAGGATACCACAGGAGATTTCTGTGTCTGCAGGGTCCTGGAGGGTTGGGCTCGTGAACACGGCCATCACTTCAACATGTGGCAACCAGTATCCCTGACTCTTCTTTTGAACCTGGCCGAAGCATGGCCGGTTTGGCTACTTTCCCCCACCCATGGCGAAGATATGATCTCCTAGCAAGGGGTGGTATCAGGGTGGCAGATGTGAGGGTAATATGCAACAGGGTGTGTGCAAAATTTACAATCTAGTTCATATGTCCCTTGACAATCCCACCTTGAGCATTGTACAAACGCAAAGAATTCAAAGATTTGCAAAGACAATACAAGCAATAGCAAATAGTGAAACATATAAACAAACATTCAGCTGCTTCTCCTAATGCTGATCCTTGAAGTGGGGTTACATGTGGTGAAGCCATGAATTGTCCCAATTGTCCTTTGGTGTGGATTTTATTGTATAACTCAACATGTCCATTGGTAACTTGAAGAGTCTGTATTTGTGGCAGTCCAAGTTGGCATAAAGCAAGGTTGTGTGAGCATGAGGTCCTTTGAAGGCCCAATTGGTGGGCAACATTGAATGGCTTGTGTGTATGTGTGTGTGTCCCAAATCCTCCACCCTTGGGGTAAAAGCATGCCAAAATCATGGCTGGTGTCATCTTTGGCTGATCTCTGTGCTTGCTGCATTTGGATGTTGGCTGGGACCTGCTGGCATCACTCCTCCTGCATTTCTGGCCTCCAGAATTGGACCTTCAGAGGAGATAAAAGCTGGCTGTGGAAGCAGCCTTGGAAAATCTGGGAGAAGAAGTCTGAGAGAGTTAATTTTTGTAATTATAGGTAAATATCGCCTTAGCTGAGGATCCCGGGGGGCTTCCCCCCTTCTTTTAACTGAAAGAAAAGACAGTGTAGGTTAATTCATTCCACAATTGCTTGACCTGGCATTGTAAAAAGTGCCATTTAGATGCAGAACTTCCTGATTCCTGCTTGGAAGGTCTGCCAGAAAACAAGAATGTTAGATCAAGAAAGACAGGATTCTAGTGAAATCCTCCATGTCTCGAGGGGAAGCTGTGAATGTTCAAAAAATCAGCAATTAGAATAGAAGGACAAACAAGCTAAAAAGACAATCTTAATGTGCAATGCTGTGGTGGAAAAAAACATCAAAATGAAGACACGAGTTAACAGTTTCATACAGTGTTACTCTAGTGACAAAAGCATGCAGCAAATGCTTATCAGTTAATGAGAATGTAATGCTCCCTTGAGTTCCTGTTTCTGTGGAAAGAGATAGCAATCTTTGTCAATGAAGAGTTAATTAACTAAGGAGGCCGTGGAAAAACACTACACAATTCACAAAGAGGTTGGAACTCAGTTCCAGGCATGTTATGACTGCAGGAAAACAAATTGCCTTTGAAATGTGGTGCTAAGGAGAGAAGTTTGCAAAAATCGAAGCATTATTTATGTAATGTAAAGGGATTAGGCATAGCAGAGCTGTGGGAATAAATCCAAGTCATTAGGCTTGTTCATAATGTGATGGGTTAGTGACATTTTACCTTGATCAAGATTCTATTTAATTCAAGCGCCAGTGTCATACTTAATGTAAAATTTGAACCTGTAATGTTACCTGCTGAGAACCTCAATTTCATATGATCTGACCCTACTACATTCCTAAAACATTTCTTCCCTCCTTTTTTTAGAGCACTCTTGCTGGGTGAGAAACTCAGAGACAATTTTTCAGGTTCGCGAGGCCGTAAAAATTGTCTCTTCCAGCGCAAGTCTCTTTAATGTAAATGAATCAATTGCTTTCCCATTTTTAGCTATCTGCTTTGCAAAAGCACTAATTACTAAGCAGGCTTAAGAATGTGGAAGTTGCGGCTTAACCAGAAGGAAAAAAAACCCTCCCTTGCACATTTAAAGGCAGGCTTAGCTGAGAGGGAGAGGGGCTAGAATTTTTGGGGCTAGAATTTCCCCCTCCTTCTTCCTCCTTCATCCCTGGTGCTTATGCTGCTAGGCAGGCAGCCAGGAAACAAAGAAGGTTTTTATTTCACCGCTCTTTCTCAGACTCTCTCTAGCTTGCTGCTTCAATGAATCAGGGCTGGGGCGACTTTCTTCCTCCCATTGAAAGCAATGCATCTAACCCATGAGCAGAGTTAACTGTCACCTTCCTTATGACTTCTAGAACACAATACTTGGCATCTCACTTTTTGAGAGGAAGGGCCATGCTTTACCCTAGAGTAAGGGTCACTCGATACTGCTGTAAGATGTCTCCTCCCCAGAGGTTGACAGGCACATCTAGCACATGCGGGCAAATTACCGCTGTCCCGTCTGCCCCGGGGATAATCTTGGCTTCTGTTGGCTTCCTGGATCCCTCCTACTCCCCGCACATCTGAAACTGCCTCTATGGCCCACTCCTTGGGCCAGAATTTCTTGCCTAATATGCTCACGTCGGCCCCTGTGTCAAGAAGCCCATCGAAAGGCACCCCGTTCAAAAATACCTTAATCACAGGGTGCTGCTTCCACTCTATGTTCTGTTCCACTGCTGCTATGATTTGGTATCCTTCTACTGCCCTCTCCTCTTTCTGGTGGTCTGTCGACCCGAATCCTGCATCTTCTCTGACTACCTTTTACCCCCACCTGGCAGATGATAAGGAACCATGATCAATTGTGCTACTGAATCCCTTTTGCTAATTGTCTGGGGCAGTTGTGTCCATAGCTGGATTTTGATGATGCCGGTATGATCGGAGTCTATGACTCCTGGGATCACGAAGATCCCTTTCTTCCCTGTGCTGCTTCGAGGCAAGACAAGTCCCACTGTGCCTTTTGGCAACAGTCCTTTGTACTGGGTGTCAACTAAGGTGACCACGCCTGGCAGGTCGCATGTAACATCTGCCTGGCACTCAAGGACCAACCCTGCGCTGCCTTTGGTCTCTGCCTGTGCTTTGGAGATGCTTGGGGTAATTATTGCTGGGATGTTTCCTCTGGTGCTGCCAGAGCGGGGACTGCCTCTATTTGGACTGGGGCTAGAGACACGCCCATGGGCCGGTTTCCCAAATTTGGACATTGCATGGCCCAATGAAAGCCATTGTGGCATTGTGGGCATTGGGTGGTGGGCTTATCCAAGCAGCCCTTTGAAGAGCCGCCTTCCCCCCGGTGGGCACTTCCCCCTTTGCCGCCTGGCCTTGATCTGCATTCCTTTTTGAAGTGCCCCACCTTCCCACACTGATAACAAGCGCCTTTGGGTCTATCCCCTTTTTGCACTGCTGCCGCCAACAGACCCATTTTATAGGAATCTGTTCCGACATCAGCGCAAGCCCTGATCATATCTGTCAAAGTCAAATCCATCCTGTGTCCCATGGCCTGAAGGATCTTGCGGCAATCTAGATTGACATTGCCAGTTTCATCATGAGCTCTTCCTGAGTGTCCTAATTATCTATTTGCCTGCTGATGGCCTCCTCTAGGCGGTTAATGAAATCCATGTAGGATTCCTGAGCTACCTGCTTTACTGTCATGTAATTCTTTGCTCCCTTGCCAGTGGCGGGCACCTTGAGGAACGCCTTAAAGGTGACCTCAGAAGCCAGTTGGAGTGTGGTGGCTGGCAGTACGGACTGCACTTGGATGGATTCGAACTGCCCAGAGCCATAGAGCTGCTCTGGAATTACTGCTCCTCCCATCCTGGCAGCCCTAGCTTGAGCTTCTAGCTTGTACTTGCTGTCCCACAGGAGGTACCGGCTAGGATTGAGCATCATCCTCGTTGTGACTTTCCAGTTATGAGGGATGAGCATGGTGGACTCCCATAATTGCTGCAAAGTGCCTCTGGTAAAGCGACTTTGAAGCCCTGTGTCCGTAATTGCTTTGCGGATCTCCGCTAGCAACTTGTATGGAATTGGTGAGTAAACTGCTACCTGATTGCCCAAAATTGCATCCGTCTCTATGCGGACAGGGCACAGCATCTGAAGTTCAGCTAGTTCTGCGGCCGGCAATTCTCCCTTGCGAATCTCCTCTTCCACCATGAGCTGAAATGGACTCTTGGGAACGCGGGGGGCACCTGGTCCCCCTGAGCCCCCGCCCACCTCCACAGCCCCTGCAGTGGCTGTAGAAGGGGAGTCCTCTATGCCCTTATGCCTGAATTGGATGGTCAGGTAGAGACACTGGAGCACTGGTGGCTCCTCATACGCTGGTGGTTTCTGCGTTTCTACCTGGGCTGGACGTATGGCTGAAATTATTTGCCTACATTTACTCCAAGCCCCTATGATTTTAGCAGGTGTTTGGGGCTCCTCTTGCAGACATTTCCCTACTTTCTTCCAAACCCCTGGGTCCATCATTCCTGACTCTGGGTAGAACAAGCAGTTCTCTCCCAGATACACAATCAAATCCACTAGCTCTCCTCTCCCTAGCTCTATCTTGAGCTGCTTGGCCAGGCCTTTGAGCTCACGTGCATGCGGCCATTGCCTAATGGGTGAATTAGCCCCCATCTCTGCCCCTTGAAATCCCCAAAATTACCCACTGCGGGTCGAGTTGGCGCACCGACCGGCAGGATGGCCCTAGGCGAGTGTACTGGATGATGGACTAGCGATCGTGGCGGCGGTCTGCCATTGCTGTCATCTGCTGCTGTGAAGGATCAGGCCCTGACTTGCCCTGGCTATGGAACGCGTCCGTCCCAGTGGCTTGCTGGAGCATGAGATTGTCTGCGGCTTGGTGTCTGTGCTAGTTGTGTTGGAATATCATGTCTGGTTGGAATATTTCAAGATAAGAAGTCTTTATTCTGAATTATGGCGCGGCTGTGGCCGGCGAATGAACTTATATATTAATATAATAAGACTCTCCGCTACGCGGGCAGTCCACAGTCAAGGTTCTCCAGATTTAATAGAAATATGGCAGGACGGTGTAAAACAAGTAGAATGAGCAAAATCCGTCCAAGAAAACAGAGTTTATTGTAAAATAAATTCCTTATAGTCAGGTAAAAAGAAAACCGAAGCTATTTTGATATATACCCTTTCACCAAAGCTTCTTCTGCATGACATTTGCACTAAAAAATAGACAAAGAGGCTGTGACGCTATCACTTCCTCCAATGTCCCTTCTTTTGACAGCAAAATGAACTTATTGACAAATAAGATTAAGGAATTCCAAGATGGATTATTATCCTTCAAGAACAAGAAGCTCAATCGTGACCGCAACGATTATAAGACCTCCAGGATTTATAAATGGCAGTTCGCCCGCCCAACTACATCTAAACAGGTCACCTGGCGCCGACCCTTGGAAGACAATGATTTTGAAACCACCGATTCAGATATTGCGGATTCTTCTGCTGACGAAAGGATACGTGCACCTTATAACACCAGGTTCCATCGTAACAAACAGTCTACCAACAAACACAACCCCAGTACTGATTTTTTAGGACAGCGATATGTTCGCAAGAACAAAAGGAAATAAGACCTTCCTTAGTTTTCAATCTATCCCAGAGAGTCCTTACGGTAAGGGAAAAGGAACTTTTAGATCTTGGTTTGGGATTCGTCCCTACTCCTAAATATTCCTCTTTCAAAACACGTATCAATATTTACAAACTTATCCGTTTACTCAAATTACGCCTTTTCTTTAAAGACACTCCTCCTTGTTCCAACCCATTCTCTCCCCGTTCCACTTTTACACCAGCTGTTGATAATCCTGCTATCGAAGTTTTTCGCAGGGTAGTTCTACGAGACATTTCTGTCTTAGAAGATCGCTATCGTGTCTCGCACAATATATCTTTAAATGATATGTATCTTTTGGAGAATTTGGGACACGATCCTGACATTATTATCAAAGCAGCTGATAAGGGCGGTGGGGTAGTCATTATGGATAGGATCAACTACATTGAGGAAGCACAAAAACAACTTTCCAATCCTCTTTTTACAGCAGACTTCATAACGATCCTACACCACATGTGTCTAACATTATCAAAGTTGTTTTACAAGAAGGACTTGCTTTGGGCTTTATTTCAGAATCCACCTTTCGTTTTCTTTACAAATCACACCCACGGGTACCTATTTTTCATTTATTACCAAAAATTCATAAACTCCCATCTGGATCAAACCTTGTACCATGTAGACCCATCATAGCGGCCAACGATGGCCTCTTGGAACCCATTTCTATTTTTATTGATCATTTTATATGTTCCTTTGTTTCTGATACCCCTTCCTATGTTAAAGACTCTTCTCATTTCATCCAACTTTTAGAACACACCCCTGTTCCTGATAACTGTATGCTAGTTACGATGGATGTTGCTTCCCTTTACACAAACATCCCTCTTTCAGAAGCCAGGATTTTGGTTGAGCATCTCTTATCTTTACGTACCAATCCCGACCCTCCCACACATTTTCTTTTGGATCTTTTAGATATAGCATTTGAGCACAATTTCTTCCGATTCTTGGACACTTTTTATTTACAGACACACGGCATAGCCATGGGTTCAAATTTTGCTCCTTCAATCGCTAACATTTTTATGAATAATTTTGATCTAACTTTCATCCTCAATTCAGCTGTTAATCCTTTTTTAATGAATATTTTTATTTACAAACGTTACATTGACGATCTATTTTTTGTTTTTTCAAACCCGGCTAATCTACCTGGTTTCTTTACTTGGATTAATTCCTTACACACAAATTTATCATTTACTCATACTTACAGTCCTGTCTCAGTTTCGTTTCTCGATTTAGAAATTTTTGTTACTAATAATCAACTCAACATGCGCCTCTACAATAAACCAACTGATCGGCATGCCTATTTACAATTCCATTCTTATCATCCATCCTCCTTAAAAAACAATATACCATATAGTTTATTCCTTCGGGCAAAAAGAAATTCCACACTTGATTCTGATTTTAAATCATCTGCTAGCAATATCCGACAGTCTCTACTCATCAGAGGATATCCCATTCACGTCATTAATAACGCTTATCAGAAAGTTAACAATAGATCTAGACAGTCCTTGTTCCAACGTAAATTGAAAAATACACATAACAATAACATATTTTGGTCTATTGATTTCACTCCCCTGGCACAACAAATTAAGAAAACTATACATCGCCATTGGCACATCCTAGACTCCATCTCAGGGTGCAAAGATAAACCTACCATTGGATTCAGAAAAACTAGAACTATTGCCGGGATTCTTTCCAAAACTGATTGTCTTCCTTCCGCCTCTAGCCCTTCGACATTTCCAGCTGGGCATTTTTCCTGCGGACATTGTAAGTTTTGTTCTTATATGTGGAGAACTGATGTTATTTCCATTCCTAATTGTACCTTTATACTTCCTCTTTTGCGGTTTTCTAATTGTAATTCTCGCGATATCGTCTATATTCTAATGTGTCCTTGTGGGCTACCTTATATAGGACAATCCTCCAGACCACTTAAAACGAGACTCGGAGAACATATTTCACGTATTCGTAACAAGGTTCTTACAGCACCTCTTGTCTCCCATTATGTCGACAAGAAGCATTCTCCTACAGATCTAAAAGCTGCTATATTGGAATCATTTTCACCGCACAAATTCCACTCCATTAACAAAGAACGTTTCCTGTTACAACGTGAAGCCTTTTACATTCACCGTTTTTCCACTTTGCACCCCAGAGGTTTGAACACGGAACAAGACTATTCAGCTTTTCTTTAAACCTTAATTTCGTACTTGCCTTTCTGTCGTTGCCTCTTTAAAAGAATCTGTAAACAGCTTTTCTCATCATTGTTTAATTGCTTATCATTCTGATCCCTCACACGTGTCCCCACCTGAGAACTATATCTAGGTTGTATTTTTGTATCTGTTTAACGCTTCCACCCTACATCAGTTTATACATAGAGGTGTTGCTAGCGCGTCGTTACAGGTACTACTTCTTTTGTTAGTTATGTATGCTCAGTTTATTCCATTTTTGGTGCTTTTTGATGTATTTTACTTACTGTTTATATATTTATACTATCTATATTCACATGCCTTATTCTTTCATGTATATTACTGTCACCTTCGGTTTCGATTTTCTTGCAGATCTTGATAAAGATACGAAATATTCTTTACCGGAGGAATATCGACCTGTATCTGCTCGGCCCGTGTATTCGTTTAGTGACATGACCTGTATTTGCTCTGCCTGTGTATTTGTTTAGTGACTTTTGCTCAGCCCTTCGGGCTGTTATATCGCTATTGCCACATGCACGTTGGTACCGGACTACCAGGCTTTTCATCGATCATGGACATGGACTCTGATTAGCGTTTTCAGCCATTACGCCACCTCTCTACGTCAATATAGCCCACCTGGCCATCATTACCAGTCTACGAAGTTACCTCGTTTCTCCCTGTATGCTGGGATTTTTACATAGCCCTCCTGGCTGTTATTGTATAGCTTTTACTTGGCTTGTTTCGTCAATCTTTCATACGTTTACACGGACTACCATGTGTTCCATGCTCTGAATTAGCTTTAAAACTTGTTACTGTTCTACGGACTTTTACCCACCCTTGTGTGGGCCGTCCCGTGGTGTTGTTTACTTAGATTGTATTTCTACGATTTGTCTGGTTCCTGAGTGTCCTTTTACCTGCTTTTCCACTTATTAAACTCATATTTTCTTATTTTTGCTCCTTCGGGGTGTTTTCTACCCTTCCTTCCCTTCTGTGGAAGGCCATCCTGGCCAGAAAGATCGAGACCTCTGGCTGCAGGTGTTTCCTCAGTGCGGACTTGATTTCTGCGAGCGGCACCACATCCACGTTCCTTGGGAGAACTAGGTGTGTTGCCAGCTCAAACGTCTCAGAACCACACTGAGCGAGGAAACAGGAGCGCTTCTGGTCTTCGTCGGTGATCTTCTGCGATGCCATTGCGTGGCGGAATCGGTGTTCGTATGTTGCCCATTTCTCTGGACGTGCTGGGTCAAATGGGCCGATGTTGCTGCCGTGTGGGGACATCATCCCACCTCGTTGCCAGTTTTGTCTTCAGGGAATGAAGAAGCAGACGAGTGAAGTAGTGAAATTCAGCTCTTTAATAGTGGGGTTTGAATACAGTTTGGATGGGGCAAAACTAGGACTTATATATACTATAAACAGTAACAATAATACAACAAGCCCATTGGCTAACAGAGTATGCACATTTTTGATCCACTTATTTGCATAAGAATAGATACATGAGAAAATGACAACCAACTACAAATGAAGGCTGCCCATGCGATTCGAAAGCTGCTCTCCAGGCAGAAAAATCCACCCATCAATCAAGTGATCGATAGTGGCATCATTCCAAAATTGGTGGATTTCCTCTACCACCATGATGCTCCTGGATTGCAATTTGAAGCCGCCTGGGCCCTCACGAATATCGCATCGGGAACTTCGGACCAGACCAGAGCTGTAGTCGAATCCAACGCTATCCAAGGTTTCGTGGTCCTCTTGTCCTCTCCTCACATGCACATCTGTGAGCAAGCGGTGTGGGCTTTAGGAAACATAGCAGGCGACGGTCCCTTGTACAGAGATGCCCTGATCAGCTTCAATGTGATCCCACCACTTTTGTCTCTGGTGAACCCCGCCACCCCTGTTGGGTTCCTACGAAATATCACCTGGACGCTCTCCAACCTGTGCCGAAACAAAAACCCCTGCCCACCTTTTGGGGCAATAAAACAGATCCTCCCTACGCTTACCTGCCTGCTACAACACGAAGACCAAGAGGTCCTTACAGATGCGTGCTGGGCCATTTCCTACCTGACCGACGGATCCAACGATCGCATCCAAGTGGTGGTAGACGCCGGACTATTGCCGCGGCTGGTGCACTTTCTGAGCTACGCAGAGCTGCCTCTTTTAGTAAGTCGGAACTAAATTATACATCATAGATAACCTCTCATTAGGAGAAGAAATTCTTTACGTGATGACAGCACCTGAGTTTCATGATCATTTTTTGTTTGGGAATGCGTGATTGGCTGTTACAAAGTAAACTCGGGCTTCATTTGCAAGTCTGATTGCTTGGTCAAAACAGGTCAATCTGCATCGTGTCTCTGAGCACTGAGGCATTTTGGCTTTTAAGGACAGGCTAACTATAATGTGTAGACCAGCCTTAAAACTTTTGGGGAAAGTAAACGAAAATAGAGTTTGGACTGTTATTCATCGAAACTAATTTACAATTCATTCTCAGGATCGTAACTTAATATGCTTATTTGTATTGCTCGCTATTGTAAATTTATAGTATCTCTGTATTGTTATGTTGTTGTTATTTTGTTTGTACATGCTGTTAGCCACCTTGAGTCGGCCTTTGGCTGAGAAAGGCGGGATATAAATTAAACTGATTGATTGATTGATTGAAAAGATACATTCCACTCCTACAGAAAGCCCATTGGCTAACAGAGTGTGCACATTTTCAATCCACTTATTTGCATAACAATAGCTACGTGAGAAAAGATACATTCCGCTCCTGTCAGAAAACACAGTTAACATACATAACAGGGAGATAGAACTTTTTGAGGAGCAATCGAGTACACAGAAACAGCCTCCTTGAAGATTGTGGTATTTTTGCACCACAATGAGGTGTACCCTGGGCAAAGAGAACCTTGTTGTGTCTGAATTAGAAGAGGTTTGATTTTAGGAGCTAAAAGTGTATGCGTGACGTAGTAGAGAGACATAGTACAGAGACAGCTTCTAGGGTCTGATGGTTCTTCGCCTGGTTTCATCTTCTGTCATATTTATCCAACAGTTATTAAAGAGTTGAAGGAGCCAGTCCTCTGAATATTGCCCAAAATGTTTAATTTTGTCAGTCTGGATTTCACTGAGTCCTGCTGTTTTGCCATTTGTATATCTTTCTATGGCTTCCTTATTCTGCCAGTATGAAGGCAGTAGAGAGTTCATTGAATTCACTCTGTTTATCCTTTTGATGTTTTATTTTTATTACATGCATTTGTTGGTCTTCTCTATCAGGAGCAGTTGGTATGCTTTTTAGTTTAGAGTTATATTTGCATAAAGCGTTTAAATCATTTTCCAGTCTTTTCAGTAATTTCTATGCTTTCTGTACACTTCTACCAGCATCATGTTCTCTTACACTGTCTATCCACAGAGTTCTTTTTTGTTACTGTAAGAATCATTGCACTGTAAAGTTTGGATAACAGATTGCATTCCTTGGAACTAGCTACTCTAAAAGCTAGAGTTACTATAATTGGCTTGTCATAAACCTTTTAAAAATACAGAAAACCAAAACGATAGAAGGAAACCAGGAATATTTTATTATTATTACTAGCATATTTTGCCCGGCAGTGCCGGGCTTTTTAAAATTGTGTTGGATAGTAAAGGGTTTGTTTTTTTTTCTTGTACCAATGGTGCTGGGCTGTTTTAAATGTTGTTGTAAGGTTTTGTGATTTTGTGGCTTCGAGGCACTGCGTCTGCCTGCGGCGGACTTGCGCTCCCAGTGTTTTTCATTTTTGTGTGTGTGTGTGTGTGCTGGGCTCTTTATATTGGTTTTTGAAGGTTTTTGTTTTATGTTTATGCAAATTTTAATTTAATTTAATTTAATTTAATTAATTTAATTTAGTTTAAAATTTAATTTTGGTTTTTAAATATTTTTACGCATTCTTCTTTTTTGTTTTGGTTTTTTTGAGTAAAAAGTGATTTCTGTTTTTTTGGTATTTTTTGAGATTAGTGTGATTATTTTTTAATGTTTTTATAACTTATTTGATTAATTTTGAATTAATCTTATTATTTTCAATATTTTTGAATGTTTTTTCTCTTTTGGCCTCTGGGTGGGGGTGGTGAGCTTTTCTTCCTCTCTATAATTGTTCTCTTCTGTCCTCTGGGTGTCGCTTCTGGTAAGTTTTTTTTCCTCATTTGAGTTCCGGTCCTCATGGATAGAAGACGTCTTTTGGTAAGCTCTCTGGGGGTTTCTTTGTGTGTTTTTTCTAATTTGTTTTTGGCTGTTTTTGTTTTCCTTTTTGGATTTTTGAGTGTTTTGATTGTTTTTGTTCTGTTTTTTACTTTTTCAGGGGGGTGGCTTTCTTTCCCGCGGGCCATGCTGGCTGGCCCGTGGGAAGGAAGGGCATTGGCGGGGGGGGGGCTTTCTTTCCCATGGGCCATTCTGGCTGGCCCATGGGAAGGAAGGGCAATGGTGGCGGGGGTGGTGCTTTCTTTGCTTTCTTCTCCATGGGCCAGGCTGGCTGGCCCATGGGGAAGAAGGGCAGCGCCAGGGGGGGGTTCCCTTTTTTCCCCGTGGGCCATGCTGGCTGGCCCGTGGGGAAGAAGGGCAGCTGCAGCGGTTTTTTTAACTTTTATTTTTCTTGCGTCGGCTTGCCCATCGAAAGGAAGGGCAGCAGCGGCGAGGGGTTTCTTTTTTTTCCCCATGGGCCATGCTGGCTGGCCCATGGGGAAGAAGGGCAGCGGTGGTGGGCGTTTTTTTTTACTTTTATTTTTCGCGCGCAGGCCACCTCAGCGTTCGGCGCGCTAATGGTGCACAGGATGCTGGGGCTTGTAGTTTTGCCTGCGCGTGTTTGCTTACTGTGGCGTTTTTTCCTGCGGCTTTTTTTTTATTGGCCGTGGCGCATTTCCGAACATTCCTTTTGCCGCGCCGCTCAGCCTGATTGGCTCTGGTGCGGCGCAGTGCAAGGAATGTTGGGAATTGAAGTTCCCTTTTTTTGTTTGTGACTGGGGGGCTCCTGCCCCTGGGTCAAAAATTTCAACCCGACAGTTACCTGCGAACCGGGTTCGGGTGAGTGAACGGAGGCCCATTACAGGCTAGTGGGGCCTGGTGCAACATCCTTTGTCACATTCCAACGGTTAATGCACCATTTTATAGGTATAGATTTATATTTTGCAAAACTGACTTGTGCCAGCCCTCTTAGAAATATGAGATTCATTTATTGGCATAATTTTGGAAAAGCCACAAGACCTTTTAGCAGAAAATCCAATTACTTATTTTTGCTAGGTGTTTACCACCTGATTAATGAAATATGTTCCAGGAGAATCAAATTCTCCAGTAAGATCTTGCTTAGAATGAGTAATCTATAAATAGTTATTGAATCAGCTATTTTATGTTAATTACAGATTATACTCTGAAAGATGAAAAGGCAAGAAATAAAACAAGCTATGGGGGCTTTGCATTATACAGCTGACTTTATCACTGTTCACTACAATTATTTTTTCATGCATTTATGTTGCAATGGTGGGCCAGAAATGTGTGTTTACCTTGAGTTATCACCTTGGGACCTTTTGCCCTGATCCATGTCCAAGCTAATGGCCAATGGATCCTAAAAGAAGCTGAAAGGGAAAATTGAGAGAGTCCAAACACTCTAAGAGGCATGGAGGCTGTTTACAAAAACAATAACAGAGGCCCAATTGGAATGCATACCCCAAAGGAAAAAGGGCACTGCCAGTTCCAAGAGGACTCCGATGTGGTTTACAAGAGCTGTTCGGGAAGTGATCAAGAGCAAGAAAAGCTCATTTAGAAGATGGAAGGCTTGTCCGAATGAAGACAGCAGGCAGAAACATAAATTCTGGCAGAACAAATGCAAGGCAACAATCAGAAAAGCAAAGCAAGACTTTGAGGAGTGTATAGCTAAAAATACTCAGAGAAATAACAAAGACTTCTTTAAGTACATTAGAAGTAAGAACCCAACTAGGAAGGCCATTGGACCATTAGATGACAATGGAAGGCAAGGGGTTATTAAAGAGGAAACAGAGATTGCAGAGAGATTCAATGAATTCTTTGCTTCAGTATTCACTGAAGAAGACAGAGACCACATGCCCAAAGCAGAGCCTATCTTCGTAGGGAGTGAAACCAAAGAATTAAGCAAGATAGAAATAACCAGGGAGGAGATCCTTGCATGTCTTGTTAAGCTAAACACTAACAAAACACCAGGACCAGATGGCATCCATCCACGAGTTCTCAGGGAACTTAAAGATGAAATTGCTGATCTCCTAGCCAAAATATATAATCTGTCCCTCAAATCAGGCTTTGTGCCTGATGACTGGAAGGTAGCGAATGTAACACCAATTTTCAAAAAAGGATCCAGGGGTGATCCTGGAAATTACCGACCTGTCAGTTTGACATGTGTCCCAGGGAAAGTGATGGAAACCATCCTAAAAGATAGAATTAATAGGCACATAGAAGAGAAGGTGCTGCTAAAGGAGAGCCAACATGGCTTTTACAAGGGCAAATTATGCCTCACTAATCTGTTGGAATTTTTTGAGAGTGTCAACAAGCATGTGGATAAGGGGGATCCAGTTGACATTGTTTATCTGGACTTTCAGAAGGCTTTTGACAAGGTCCCACACCAAAGGCTCTTGAATAAACTTACCAGTCATGGAATAAAGGGACAGGTCTTGTCCTGGATCAGCAACTGGGTAAGGGACAGGAAACAGAGGGTAGCACTAAATGGACACTTCTCCAAATGGAGGGAAGTAAAGAGTGGGGTCCCCCAAGGTTCAGGACTGGGACCCCTGCTTTTCAACCTCTTCATAAATGATTTAGAGGTAGGAGTAAAAAGCAAGGTAGCCAGATTTGCTGACGACACTAAATTATACAGGGTAGTGAAAAGTGTGAGAGATTGTGAGGAGCTCCAGAGGGATCTCTTGACACTGGGGGAGTGGGCAAAACAGTGGCAAATGAGCTTCAACATTAGTAAGTGCAGAGTGATGCATGTTGGGGCAAAAAAACCCAATTACATTTATAAACTGATGGGTTCTGAACTCTCTGCGACAAACCAGGAAAGGGACCTTGGTGTCCTGGTGGACAACTCAATGAAGGTGTCAACCCTGTGTGCCTTAGCAGTGAAAAAAGCAAACTCAATGTTAGGGATCATTAGGAAGGGTATAGAAAATAAGTCAGCAAGTGTCATTTTGCCTCTTTATAAATCTATGGTGAGGCCCCATCTGGAATACTGTGTACAGTTCTGGTCGCCATATCTCCAGAAGGATATTGTTGTTGTTCAGTCGCACAGTCGATTCCGACCCTTTGCGACCCTATGGACCATCGTTCTCCAGGCGCCTCTGTCCTCCACCATCCCCCTCAGTCCTCCCAGTTTTGTGCCCATTGTGTCTACAATACCATCTATCCATCTCATCCTTGGCCTCCCCCTTCTTCTTTTGCCCTCCACCTTTCCCAACATCACGGCCTTCTCAAGTGAATCCTCCCTTCTCATTTGATGCCCAAAGTACTTTAGCCTCATCTTTACTATTTGACCTTCCAATGAGCAGTCAGTGTTGATTTCTTCTAAGATTGACCTATTTGTTCTCCTTGCTGTCCAAGGTACCCTCAAAACTCTCCTCCAACACCACATTTCAAAGGCATCTATTCTTCTGCGTTCAGCTTTCCTAATTGTCCAGCTCTCACATCCGTACATTACCACTGGGAATACCATTGCTTTGACTATTCTAATTTTTGTTTTCAAGGTGATGTCTCTGCTTTTCACTATGTTCCCCAGGTTTCTCATGGCTTGTCTCCCTAGAATCAGCTGCCTCTTTATTTCATGGCTGCAATCTCCATCTGCAGTGATCTTAGATCCTAAGAAAGTAAAATCTGTCACTGCTTCTACTTCTTCCCCGTCTATTTTCCAGGAACTGATCGGGCCTGTTGCCATTATCTTGGTTTTCTTGATATTGAGTCTCAAGCCAGCTTTTGCACTCTCTTCCTTCAAACCGATCAAGAGATTCTTTAGGTCTTCCTCACTTTCTGCCATTAGGGTGGTGTCGTCTGCATATCTCAGATTGTTGATGTTTCTCCCAGCAATTTTGATCCCATATTGTGATTCCTCCATCCCTGCATTGCGCATTATGTGCTCTGTGTATAAGTTGAATAAGCAGGGTGACAAAATGCAGCCTTGTCTTACTCCTTTTCCTATTCCAAACCACTCGGTCATTCCGTGTTCTGTCCTAACTGTTGCTTCTTGGTTCATGTACAGATTTCTCAGGAGGCATATGAGGAGGGCAACCAGAATGATTAGGGGACTGGAACACCTTCCTTACCATCTGAGGCTGCAACGGTTGGGCCTTTTTACTCTTGAACGACGGCGTCTAAGAGTTGACCTGATTGAAGTTTATAAAATCATGCATGGTGTGGACAAAGTAGATAAGGAAAAACTGTTTTCCCTATCGCACAACACTAGAACTAGGGGACACTCCATGAAACTTTTGGGTACTAGTTCTCAAACAAATAAGAGAAAGTACTTTTTCACCCAGAGGATTACTGGTCTATGGAACTCCCTGCCAGAAGAAGTGGTGACAGCTGTCAGTCTTGACAGCTTTAAGAAAGGATTAGACAAGTTCATGGAGGACAAGGGTATCAATGGCTATAATTATGGATACTTAAGGACAACCTCGGGGTTGGAGAGATAGGCAGGATATCTCTCAATGCCATTTCCAGGGAATCCTAAGCAGGTGAAGGCATCTCCTTGGGAATACCCTGAAGGAAATGGTGAGCCACTGTGTGAGACAGAATGCTGGACTGGATGGGCTGTGGCCTGTTCCAGCAAGCCTGTTCTTATGTTCTTATGTTCTTAACTATGACTAATATGAATCTGCATCCAATTTCCCTTCCAACCAAGTTGTGAGGGCTTGAGGGCGTGTGCGCCCGAAACCCACCTTTCAGGAAAGGTTATGCCAATTATATCTGCAGATAAACCACACATTTATAGATGCTTTTCTTCAATGTATTTTAACAAATGGACTTTTAAAAGATTTGATATTTAATTAGTGTACAGCTTTAATTGAGGCATTAATTAGGGAATTTTGGTTATTCCTTTTAGTTAGCAGAGTGATAAGGTAGGAAAAACCAACAGCCACACAGAGAAAAAGGTGGAGAGATTAGCTCTCTATAATTCCTCCTCTGTTTTTCACACAAACACTAGCACTTTGTATAATAAAATCACTCTATTGTTGTTCAGTTGCATCCAACCGTTTGCAACCCCATGGACCACAGCACGTCAAGCTCCTCTGTCATCTGCCATCATCTGTAAATCTACTCCCACTGTGTCAATGATGCCATCTAGCCATCTCATCCTCTGCCATCCCCTTCTTCTTGTGCCTTCAATCTTTCCCAGAATCAGAGCTTTCTCCAGGGAGTGTTCAAATTTGGTGGCCAAAGTACTTGAGCTTCAGCTTCAGTATTTGTCCTTCCAAGGAGCAGTCAGGAGCAGTTAGAATTGACTGATTTGATCCCCTTGCTGTCCAGAGGACTCTCAAGAGTCTTCTTCTGCACCACAGTTCAAAGGCATCTATTCTTCTGCGCTCAGCCTTCCTTATGTTCCAGCTCTCACAGCCATACATTACTATTGGGAAGACCAGTGCTCTAACTATGCGGACTTTTGTTGGCAGGGTCTCTACTTTTTATTGTGCTGCCTAGGTTTGCCATAGCTTGTCTCCCAAGAAGTAAGTGTCTTTTTATTTCATGGCTGCAGTCACCATCTGCAGTGATTTTAGATCCCAAGAAGGTAAAATCTGTCATTGTTTCCATTTCTTCCCCTTCTATTTGCCAAGGAGCAATGGGACCGGATACCATGATCTTGGATATATTTTTTTAGTTTTAAGCCAGCTTTTACACTCTCCTCTTTCACCTTCATCAAGAAGATCTTTATGTCTTCTTCACTTTCTGCCATTAGAGTAGTCTCATCTGCATATTGCAGGTTGTTGATATTTCTCCCAGGAATCTTAATTCTAGTTTGTGCTTCATCCAGCACTGCATTATGCATGATCTACTCTGCATATAAGCTAAATAAGCAGGGTGACAATATACAACCTTGCCAAACTCCTTTTCCTATTCTAAACAATTCAGTTATTCCATATCCTAAAATCACCCTAGAAACATTTAAAGTAGAAAAAACTGAAAGTACTTACATTTGCCATTTATAGTTGCAGTCAGAAGAATTAAAATAGGTAAAATGGAGTTTCCACCATCTATAGGACTTCCCATGTCTACTGCTTGGTTAGAAGTCAGGGGAAGAAAACTAGATATTAACAACAAAGATAATGGAAGCAAGCCAACATATAGGAAGGAAGGGAAATGACTTACCTCAAATGCCAAAGGTTGAAAATAGAACTCTTTTGTTGTTCAGTCGCACAGTCAATTCTGACCCTTTGCGACCCTATGGACCAATGACCTCCAGGCACCCCTGTCTTCCACCATCCTCCTCAGCCCGCCCAGCTCTGTGCCCACTGTGTCTACAATACCATCTAGCCATCTCATCTTTGGCCGCCCCTTCTTCTTTTGCCCTCCACCTTTCCCAGCATCAAGGCCTTCTCAAGTGAATCTTCTCTTCTCATTTGATGTCCAAAGTACTTCAGCTTCATCTTTACTATTTGACCTTCTAAGGAGCAGTCAGGACTGATTTCTTCTAAGATGGACCTATTTGTTCTCCTCACTGTCCAGGGGACTCTCAAAACTCTCCTCCAACACCACATTTCAACGGCATCTATTCTCCTGTATTCAGCTTTCCTAATGGTCCAGGTCTCACAGCCATACATTACCTCCAGGAATACCGTTGCTTTGACTATATGAATTTTTGTTTGCAATGTGATGTCTCTACTTTTCACTATGTTCCCCAGGTTTCTCAAAGCTTGTCTCCCAAGAATCAGTTGCCTTTTTATTTCATAGCTGCAATCCCCATCTGCAGTGATCTTTGATCCTAAGAAAGTAAAATCTGTCACTGCTTCTACTTCTTCCCCATCTATTTTCCAAGGACTGATAGGGCCTGTTGCCATTATCTTGGTTTTCTTGATGTTGAGTCTCAAGCCAGCTTTTGCACTCTCTTCTTTCAACCTAATCAGGAGCTTCTTTAGGTCTTCCTCACTTTCTGCCATTAGGGTGGTATCATCTGCATATCTCAAATTGTTGATGTTTCTCCCAGCAATTTTGATCCCATATTGTGATTCCTCCATCCCTGCATTGCGCGTTATGTACTCTGTGTATAAGTTGAGTAAGCAGGGTGATAAAATGCAGCCTTGTCTTACTTCTTTTCCTATTTCAAACCACTCCGTCATTCCGTATTCTGTCCTAACTGTTGCTTCTTGGCTTATGTACAGATTTCTCATGAGGCCTATAAGATGTTCTGGTATTCCCATCTCTTTAATTAATTGCCACATTTTGTTGTGGGCCACACAGTCAAAGGCCTTGGGGTAGTCAATAAAACAGAAGTAGGCTTGTTTCTGATATTCCTTTGTTTTCTCCATGATCCAACGTATGTTGGCAATGTTGTCTTCAGTTCCCCTGCCTCTTCTGAACCCAGCCTGCACCTCTGGTAGTTCTCTCTCCACATGCTGCTGCAGTATATCCTGTATTATCTTGAGCATCACCTTACTAGCATGTGGGATGAGCACAATTGTTCAATAATTTGAACAATCTTTGTTGTTGTTCAGTCGCACAGTCGATTCCGACCCTTTGCGACCCTATGGACCATTGTTCTCCAGGCGCCTCTGTCCTCCACCATCCCCCTCAGCACTCCCAGTTCTGTGCCCATTGTGCGTACAATACCATCTAGCCATCTCATCTTTGGCTTCCCCCTTCTTCTTTTGCCCTCCACCTTTCCCAACTTCAAGGCCTTCTCAAGTGAATCCTCCCTTCTCATTTGATGTCCAAAGTACTTTAGCTTCGTCTTTACTATTAGACCTTCCAATGAGCAGTCAGGGTTGATTTCTTCTAAGATTGACCTATTTGTTCTCCTCACTGTCCAGGGTACTCTCAAAACTCTCCTCCAACACCACATTTCAAAGGCATCTATTCTTCTGCGTTCAGCTTTCCTAATTGTCCAGCTCTCGCATCCGTACATTGCCATTGGGAATACCGTTGCTTTGACTATTCTAATTTTTGTTTGCAATGTGATGTCTCTGCTTTTCACTATGTTCCCCAGGTTTCTCATGGCTTGTCTCCCAATTATCAGTCGCCTTTTTATTTCATGGCTGCAATCTCCATCTGCAGTGATCTTTGATCCTAAGAATGTAAAATCTGTCACTGCTTCTACTTCTTCCCCATCTATTTTCCAGGAACTGATCAGACCTGTTGCCATTATCTTGGTTTTCTTGATACTGAGTCTCAAGCCAGCTTTTGTACTTTCCTCCTTCAGCCCAATCAAGAGATTCTTTAGGTCTTCCTCACTTTCTGCCATTAGGGTGGTGTTGTCTGCATATCTCAGATTATTGATGTTTCTCCCAGAAATTTTAATCCAATATTGTGATTCCTCCATCCCTGCATTGCGCATTATGTGCTCTGTGTATAAGTTGAATAAGCAGGGTGACAAAATACTGCCTTGTCTTACTCCTTTTCCCATTCCAAACCACTCTGTCATTCCGTGTTCTGTCCTAACTGTTGCTTCTTGGTTCATGTACAGATTTCTTAGGAGGCATATGAGGTGCTCTGGTATTCCCATCTCTTTAATTACTTGCCACATCTTGTTGTGGTCCACATAGTCAAATGCCTTAGTGTAGTCTATAAAACAAAAGTAAACTTGTTTCTGGTATTCCTTTGTTTTCTCCATGATCCAACGTATGTTGGCAATGTGGTCTCTAGTCCCCCTGCCTCTTCTGAAACCAAGGAAGGGTAGAAAACACCCCGTAGGAGCAAAAATACAAGAAAATATGAATTTAATAAGTGGAAAAGCAGGTAAAATGACACTCAGGAACCAGACAAACCGTGGAAATACAATCTAAGTAAACAACAGCACAGGACGGCCCACACAAGGGTGGGAAAAAGTCCGTGGAACAGTAACAAGTTTTAAAGCTGATTCAGAACATGGAACACATGGTAGTCCGTGTAGGCGTATGAAAAATTGACGAAACAAGCCAAATAAAAGCTATACAATAATAGCCAGGAGGGCTATGTAAAAATCCAAGCATACAGGGAGAAACGAGGTAACTTCGTAAACTGGTAATGATGGCCAGGTGGGCTGTATTGACATGGAGAAGTGGCGTAATGGCTGAAAACGCTAATCAGAGTCCATTCCATGATCCATGAAAAGCCTGGTAGTCCGGTACCAACGTGCATGTGGCAATAGCGATAAAACAGCCAGAAGGGCTGAGCAAATGTCACTAAACAAATACACAGGCAGAGCAGATACAGGTCATGTCACTAAACAAATACACGGGCCGAGCAGATACAGGTCGATATTCCTCCGGTAAAGAATATTTCGTATTCTTTATCAAGATCTGCAAGAAAATCAAAACCCAAGGTGACAGTAATATACATGAAAGAATAAGGCATGTGAATATAGATATGTAGATAGTATAAATATATAAACAGTCAGTAAAATACATCAAAAAGCACCAAAAATGGAATAAACTGAGCATACATAACTAACAAAAGAAGTAGTACCTGTAACGACGCGCTAGCAACACCTCTATGTATAAACTAATGTAGGGTGGAAGCGTTAAGCAGATGCGAAAATACAACCTAGATATAGTTCTCAGGTGGGGACACGTGTGAAGGAGCAGAATGATAAGCAATTAAACAATGATAAGCAAAGCTGTTTACAGATTCTTTTAAAGAGGCAACGACAGAAAGGCGAGTATGAAATTAAGGTTTAAAGAAAAGCTGAATAGTCTTGTTCCGTGTTCAAACCTCTGGGGTGCAAAGTGGAAAAACGGTGAATGTAAAAGGCTTCACGTTGTAACAGGAAACGTTCTTTGTTGATGGAATGGAATTTGCGCGGTGAAAATGATTCCAATACAGCAGCTTTTAGATCTGTAGGAGAATGCTTCTTGTCGACATAATGGGAGACAAGAGGTGCTGTAAGAACCTTGTTACGAATACGTGAAATATGTTCTCCGAGTCTCGTTTTAAGTGGTCTGGAGGATTTCCACTTTGCACCCCAGAGGTTTGAACACGGAACAAGACTATTCAGCTTTTCTTTAAACCTTAATTTCGTACTCTCCTTTCTGTCGTTGCCTCTTTAAAAGAATCTGTAAACAGCTTTTCTTATCATTGTTTAATTGCTTATCATTCTGATCCTTCACACGCGTCCCCACCTGAGAACTATATCTAGGTTGTATTTTCGCATCTGCTTAACGCTTCCACCCTACATTAGTTTATACATAGAGGTGTTGCTAGCGCGTCGTTACAGGTACTACTTCTTTTGTTAGTTATGTATGCTCAGTTTATTCCATTTTTGGTGCTTTTTGATGTATTTTACTGACTGTTTATATATTTATACTATCTACATATCTATATTCACATGCCTTATTCTTTCATGTATATTACTGTCACCTTGGGTTTCGATTTTCTTGCAGATCTTGATAAAGAATACGAAATATTCTTTACCGGAGGAATATCGACCTGTATCTGCTCGGCCCATGTATTTGTTTAGTGACATGACCTGTATCTGCTCTGCCTGTGTATTTGTTTAGTGACATTTGCTCAGCCCTTCTGGCTGTTTTATCGCTATTGCCACATGCACGTTGGTACCTGACTACCAGGCTTTTCATGGATCATGGACATGGACTCTGATTAGCGTTTTCAGCCATTACGCCACTTCTCCACGTCAATACAGCCCACCTGGCCGTCATTACCAATTTACGAAGTTACCTCGTTTCTCCCTGTATGCTTGGATTTTTACATAGCCCTCCTGGCTATTATTGTATAGCTTTTATTTGGCTTGTTTCGTCAATTTTTCATACGCCTACACAGACTACCATGTGTTCCATGTTCTGAATCAGCTTTAAAACTTGTTACTGTTCCACGGACTTTTTCCCACCCTTGTGTGGGCCGTCCTGTGCTGTTGTTTACTTAGATTGTATTTCCACGGTTTGTCTGGTTCCTGAGTGTCCTTTTACCTGCTTTTCCACTTATTAAATTCATATTTTCTTGTATTTTTGCTCCTACGGGGTGTTTTCTACCCTTCCTTGTCTTGTTGACACCCCTGCCGTTCCCCTCCCCTCTTCTGAAACCAGCCTGCACCTCTGGTAATTCTCTCTCCACATGCTGCTGAAGTCTATCATGTATTATCTTGAGCATCACCTTGCTGGCATGTGGGATGAGTGCAATTGTTCGGAAATTTGAACATTCTTTGGCATTCCCTTTTTTTGGATTGGGACGTATACTGATCTTTTCCAATCCTGTGGCCACTGTTTTGTTTTCCAAATTTGCTGGCATATTGAATGCAGTAATTTGACGCCATCATCTTTTAGAGCTTTGAAAAATTCCACTGGGATACCATCATCTCCACTAGCTTTGTTGTTTGCAGTGCTCTTTAGGGCCTTTATAACTTCGCTCTCCAGGATGTCTGGCTCAAGTTCAATTTTTTCATCATTGTGATTATCAGGAGTGTTGAGGTCCTTTTTGTAGAGTTCCTCTGTGTACTCTTTCCATCTTTTCTTAATCTCTTCTGCATCAGCTAGTTCTTTTCTGTCTTTGTACCTTATCATGGTCATTTTTGCTTTAAATGTTCCCTTGATTTCCCCGATTTTTCTGAAAAGATCTCTAGTCCTGCCTCTTTTGTTGTTTTCCTCCATTTCTTTGCACTGTTCTTTTAGGTAGTTTTCCTTATCTCTCCTTGCTTTTCTTTGAAATTCTGTGTTCAAATGATTGTATTTTTTCCTTTCTCTTTTGACTTTTGCATTCCTTCTTTCCTCTGCTATTTTAAGAGCCTCATCAGACAACCACTTTGCTTTCTTATGTTTCTTTTCTTTTGGTATGGTTTTCTTTGCTGCTTCCTGCATGATGTCCCTCATCTCTGTCCATAATTCTTCTGGCACTCTGTCTATTGAGTCTAGGCCATTATATCTGCTCATCACCTCCACCGTGTATTCTTTAGGGATGCTGTCTAGGTGATATCTGTCTGGTCTCCTTGTTTTCCCTAATTTCTTTAGGCTTAGCCTGAATTTTGCGATCAGTAGGTTGTGATCTGAGCCACAGTCTGCTCCAGGTATTGTTTTTGCTGACTGTATGGAGGTTCTCCATCTTTGACTGCAGAGTATATAGTCAATTTGGTTTTGGTGTTGGCCATCTGGTGATGTCCATGTGTAAAGTCGCCTCTTGTGTTGGTGGAAGAGAGTGTTTGCTATGTCCAGAGCGTTCTCTTGGCAGAACTCTATCAATCTTTGCCATGCTTCATTCTGTACTCCAAGACCAAACTTGCCTGTTATTCCCTCCACTTTTTGATTCCCTACTTTGGCATTCCAGTCTCCTAATATAATTTGGACATCATTTCTTGGTGTCTGTTCTATGAGGTATTCTAGGTTCTCATAGAACTGATCCACTGTGGCTTCATCTGCACCAGTTGTTGGTGCGTATATTTGTATCACAATGACATTGAAAGGTTTGCCTTGAATTCTGACTGATATCATTCTGTCATTTCTGAGGTTGTATCCCATTACTGCTTTTCTCACTCTTTTATTGACAATTATGGCTACTCCATTTCTTCTAAGGTTTTCTTGTCCACAATAGTAGATATGATAGTTTCCAGAGCTGAATTCACCCATCCCTGTCCATTTTAGCTCACTGATGCCCAAGATGTCAATGCTTATTCTTTCCATCTCATTTCTTACCACTTCCAGTTTACCTTGGTTCACTGATCTCACATTCCATGTCCCTATGCAGTATTGTTCCTTGCAACATTGCATTTCTCCTCCCCCTTTCCTGTCCCTCCCCTTCCTCCACTCTGTGGTGCTAAGCATCCTGTATCATCTAGCCTGCTCCTTTGTTTTGCCTTTTGTTTTTGGTCAATAGGGTTATCTTGGCAAGCTTTATGGCATGGTTTGCTGGTTTCTGTGCCATTCTTCTTGCATCATACATCTTATCACAGTTTTAAAAGTTTAAACAGTTTAAACAACATATTATCATGCATATTCTCACACTCTAAAACACAGTCTCTATGTCAGTTGCTATATTAAGTCAGTATAAAGTCTTTATGTGAGTTACTATATTAAGTCATCTACATTTCTGCATATCAGTTACTTATCCTTTGCATGGGGCTCTGAGTCTCGCCCCTGGTTTTCCTCCTCTGCCTTCTTCCCTTCTGCCAATTGGTCCTCTCATTCGGCGCTCGGTTGGTGCCTGGAGGCTGGGGATGGTGGTGTCCGGGCTCGGGAGGGCTCGCGGTGGGGCAAATGGCTGGCCTCCCCCCGCCCGGCTGGTCTTCCTCCTCTTCACTCCCTGGCTGGGGCTGGTGGCATCCAGGCTCGGGAGGGCTCGCGGTAGGGCAAATGGCTGGCCTCCCCCCTCCCGGCTGGTCTTCCTCCTCTTCACCCCCCAGCTGGGGCTGGTGGTGTCCGGGCTCAGGAGGGCTCGCGGCGGGGCAAATGGCTGGCCTCCCCCCTCCCGGCTGGTCTTCCTCCTCTTAACCGGCCCACCTGGGGCTGGTGGTGTCCAGTCTCGGGAGGGCTCGTGGTGGGGCAAATGGCTGGCCTCCCCCTGCCCGGCTGGTCTTCCTCCTCTGCATCCCCCAGCTGGGGCAGTTGGTGTCTGGGCTCGGGAGGGCTCGCGGCAGGGCAAATGGCTGGCCTCCCCCCTCCTGGCTGGTCTTCCTCCTCTTAACCGGCCCGGCTGGGGCTGGTGGTGTCCAATCTTTGATATTGGAATGTATACTGATCTTTTCCAATCCTGTGGCCACTGTTTATTTTTCCAGATCTGCTGACATATATAATACAATAATTTGATTCTGTCATCTTTTAGAGCTTTGAAAAATTCAACTGGGATACCATCATCTCCACTAGCTTTGTTGTTCGCAGTGCTTTGTAGGGCCTTTCTGACTTCACTCTCTAGGATGTCTAACTCAAGTTCAGTGTTCCCATCATTGTGATTATCAGTGGTGTTGAGGTCCTTTTTGTAGAGTTCCTCTGTGTACTCTTTCCATCTTTTCTTACTCTCTTCTGCATCAGCTAACTACTTGCCATTTTTGTCCCTTATCATGGTCATTTTTGCTTTGAATGTTCCCTTGATTTCCCCAATTTTTTTAAAAAAAGATCTCTAGTCATTCCTCTTTTGTTGTTTTTCTCTATTTCCTTGCACTGTTCATTTAGGTAGGTTTCCTTATCTCTCCTTGCTTTTCTTTGTAATTCTGTATTCAAGTGATTATAATTTTTTCCTTTCTCCTTTGCCTTTTGTGTTTCTTCTTTCCTCTGCTATTTTAAGAGCCTCATTAGACAACCACTTTGCTTTCTTATGCTTCTTTTCTTTTGGTATGGTTTTCCTTGCTGCCTCCTGCATGATGTCCCGCATCTCTGTCCATAAGTCTTCTGGCACTCTGTCTATCAGGTCCAGTCCATTAAATCTGTTCCACACCTCCACTGTGTATTCCTTAGGGATGTTGTCTAGGTCATATCTGTCTGGTCTGATTTCCCCCACCCCCCGCCCCCTATTTTCTTTAGTCTACGGCTGAATTTTGCAATCAGTAGGTTGTCATCTGAGCCACAGTCTACTCCAGGTCTTGTTTTTGCTGACTTTATGGAGGTTCTCCATCTTTGGCTGCAGAGTATGTAATCAATCTGGTTTCAATGTTGGCCATATGGTGATATCCATGTGTAAAGTCACCTCCTGTGTTGCTGGGTGTTTGCTATGACTAGCGCATTCTCTTGGCAGAACTCTGTCAATCTTTGCCCTGCTTCATTCTGTGTTCCAAGACCAAACTTGCCTGTTATTCCATTTACTTTTTGATTTCCTACTTTGGCATTCCAATCTCTTAAGATAATGTGGACATCATTTCTTGGTGTCTGTTCTATAAGGTGTTGTAGAACTCTACCAACCAAGTTAGTGGTAAAGCACAATCACATCAGGGTGAAAAAGCCCCTTTCCACCAATCTTGTAAACAAGATTATTTTTTCCCAACAGAACTTACATATCTTTTCTATTTGTGAGTACTGTCTCACAAACAACAATTGTCTTCAAATGGTGGTTGCTATTTAAAACTGTGAACAAAAAATTCTTCTCTGGAGGAGAAGTTTGCAGATACCCTAAAATTGCTAGAAAGACAAATGTGGGTTTTAGAGCAAATCAAGCTTGAACTACTGTAGCTCTAGAGCAGTGATGGTAAACCTATGGCATATGTACCAGAGGTGGCACCCGTGCAGTCAACCCAGCACAGAGTTTGCCCTGCTCACCAGCCCAATGCGATCACTTCCTCCCTCCTCCAGCACAGAGTTCACCCCACCCCTCTGCCCAGCAGCCCAATGGGAGCATTTCCTTCCTCTCCTGTTGCAGTTTCGGCATTTTGCGATAAATAAGTGGGTTTTGGGTTGCAGTTTGGGCACTCGGTCTCTAAAAGGTTCACCATCACAGCTCTAGAAGCAAAAATTGTGGAAGCTGAGACTATCATAAGAAAGCAAGTTTATCTGGAAAATACCACAATGCTAGGAAAGGTTAAAAGCAGCAGGAAAAGAGGAAGACGAAGTGTGAAATAGATAAACTCCCTAAAAGAGAATAACAGGCTTCCTTGGAAGAGCTGAGCAGGGCTATTGAGGACATGCATTTTTGGAGGTCTCTTTTTTCATGGGTGCGGAATCCGCGAGCACAATTGGCATACTGTCCCTGACAGAGGCCATGACTTGTGAGAACACTCCAGGCCTTTGGGCTCCGAGGGGACAGAAATTGGGGAGCGGATTAATAGTCATAAGATTGATTCACCCATATCTGACCTGACAGGCAGTCCAAGCAGGAGGAAATTGAATGCCTAACTAAGCGGTTAGGTAATAGGTAATATCGCACCTGCGAATTACCCCAAGCCCTAACATCAACAGTGGCCATATTTACTCTTGGGTAAGCTAGGAACAATGGACTTCCCCTGCCAGTGTTTAACAGTTAATTAACTTCCCCAGGAGAGGTTCCCAATTAACCCGTGTAAACATGTGATGTGATTTTCTGTCAGATGACGATTCTATCACACACTGCCTTGAATTCCTATATATGATATCGTTACTTGACCAGTCTCCTCCGGGACCCAACAGCCGCCTTGCAGCCACAATCCAACACATGGGGTTGCCATGGATCAGAGACAACTTGACAGCACATAAGAACAACAGCAAAGAACTCTGATTCCCCATTGGCTGGTTGTATAATTGACCTAACTACTCTGGGGTCAGAAAGCAGTTTGTTGGGATAATTGCAATTGTACATATAATAACATTGTGCATTATGGGGAGAGGCCTTTGCAGACTTAATATGATTATCCTTTGCCATGAACTTGATTGGCAATGTTCTTTTCCCACAAGCTGTCGTCCTCTTTTACCTTTTTTTTTTGCTTCTGTTGTTTTGTTGATAGTCCCTCTTCTTCCTCTGACCTTGGTCCAAGCAAAAAGCATGGAAGTTCTCTCCACCTGCTGCAAATATTTTCTTCTTCAGACTATAATGATATATAGTAACTGAAAGTAAAGGTACCTTTTCCAATTCCAATTCCAATTTAATTTATATCCCACCTTTCTCAAGCCAAAGCTGACTCAAGGCGACAAACAACATATAAATCATACAATAATACATATCAGTCAATAAACATAGAATACAATATAAAAATTTCAGTACAATCAAGATAAATTAAGTAATAAAATAATCAAGTTAAAAAAACATATATCAATAGAAACTCAACAACAGTCCCAACAGAGAAAGAGTCCCTCACCTTTTAAGTCCCATGGGAGGGGGGAGGGCGGGGCCCAGGAACGCCGGCCAGTGGTGTGGCCGGGAGGGCCTCTTCTCCCCCACTGGGGCCAGGAGTGTGGTGGCTGTAGCTCGCCTGGCACCCCTTTGCCTTTTAAGTCCCAGGGCGAGGGGGGAGGGCAGGGCCCAGGAACGCCGGCCGGTGGTGTGGCTGGGAGGGCCTCTTCACCCCCACTGGGGCCAGGAGCATGGTGGTGGTAGCTTGCCCGGCACCCCCTTGACTTTTAAGTCCCAGGGCAAGGGGAGAGGGCAGGGCCCAGGAACGCTAGCCGGTGATGTGGCCGGGAGGGACTCTTTGCCCCCACTGGGGCCAGGAACGCGGTGTTGGTAGCTCGCCTGGCACCCGCTCGCCTTTTAAGTCCCAGGGCGAGGGGGGAGGGCAGGGCCCAGGAATGCCAGCCGGTGGTGTGTCCGGGAGGGCCTGTTCACCCCCACTGGGGCCAGGAACACAGCAGCGGTAGCTCACCCGGCATCCCCTTTTTCTGGGAATTAAAGCTTTGGCCTCTTCAGCTATCTCTGGACAGAGATTAGCTAAACATGCCAATTCAAATTTATGGAGTTTCTTCTGTAGCAACAAACTGCGGACATTTGCAATTTTCCTACTAAAAATTCTTCAAGAATACTTTTATTTTGCAAAGTGCTTGTTTATGTAGAAAAACAAAAGCAGATTGAGGTGAGGGTGGAGCCTGTGACTGAGCTGATCTCTCTACATTTCTATGTTGTTATTGTTTATTCTACCACATACGCTGATACCTAAGAGGAATAACCAGAAATTCCTCCAAGTTTTCCTGTCTGTGCAAGCCTAATGGGTACCGTATATACTTGAGTATAAGCTGAGTTTTTTAGCCCAAAAAAGGAACCCCATAAAGGGGACATGGCTTATACTCGGGTCAATGACCACAAGGGTCCCAAGACTGCCAAATTGAAACATGCTGACAATTTAATTAATTTTACCATATTTTCATGTACTTTGATTATTGAAACTCACTAGCAGCTGCTACATTTCCCACCCTCGGCTTATACTCGGGTCAATCTATTTTCCTGAGTTTTCAGGTCAAAATTCAGTACCTTGGCTTATATTCGGGTCGGCTTATACTCAAGTATATGTGGTATGTTTCCTCTTGAGAGATGGGCATCTATATCCAGCCATATAAAGAACACTGCATAATTGAATTACAACAAACCATCAAGAAGCCAATTTTTGGACCTAAATCCATTATTCTCAATTCCAAAGAACATATTCATTACTTCTCTTTTCTGTCTTTTCCTTTAAAGCCAATTATGGATTTTCATTTTACTTTTTTTATTAAAAGAAATAATTTTCATCAGTTAAGATTTTATAAATACTACTCAGCAAGTTCTGAGAAGCCATTTGCTGATAATTATAGGGTATTCAGAATGAAAGCAAGCGAAAGTTAGTGCCATTACATTAAGCAGGCTTGGCTCTCTGCTGTTCCTCCTTTGAGTTCTTTAGTATTGCAACAAATCAGTCTGAAAGGAAAAATAGACTTGGTGAAAAGGATGTGACTGCTCAAAACATATGTAATAAAAGGTATTAACGCATGCTACAATAGACCCTTTTTGGTTGCTGCCATGAACTTTCATTCATCTGTGCAATTAATGTATATGTCATTCTATATATAACGCCACTATACTTGCAGTCACCATCTGCTCATGGATAGTGTCTTCTAAATTACTGTGTACATCAGGGGTTCTCAACCTTTTGGTACCATGGGCCAGATCACACCTCCTCAGACAACTGAGCAGGCCACACAGGTGGTTCCTCCTACCATAAAGGCTACCATAAATGCACCCACGGTGGCTGTAAATGCATTTACAATAGCCATGGGGGCATTTATGGCAGCGTTTAGGCTGTTTCCACTGTTTCCGCCTCTTCCGGCAGCAATGGCAGTGGCAGCGCAGCAGTAAGAGCGAGGGCGGTGCATTTTCGGCTGTTTTTGCAGCTTTCGATGCTTGCGGCAGCAATCGCAGAGGAAACAAGGGCGGTGGGCCACATGAAATGGTGCCATGGGCCAGAGCCAGCCTGCAGGCCATAGGTTGTGAACCCCTGGTGTACTTAAAACATAAGAACAGCCTTGCTGGAACAGGCCATAGCCCATCCAATCCAGCATTCTGTCTCACACAGTGGCTCACAATTTACTTCAGGATATTTACTTCAGGGTATTCCCAAGCAGATGCCTTCACCTGTTTAGGATTCCCTGCAAATGGCATTGAGAGATATCCTGCCTATCTCTCCAACCCGGAGGTTGTCCTTAGGTATCCATAATTATAGCCATTGATACCCTTGTCCTCCATGAACTTGTCTAATCCTTTCTTAAAGCTGTCAAGACTGACAGCTGTCACCATTTCTTTTGGCAGGGAGTTCCATAGACTAGTGATC
Organism: Bradypodion pumilum; assembly: GCA_035047305.1. Classification (NCBI taxonomy): domain Eukaryota; kingdom Metazoa; phylum Chordata; class Lepidosauria; order Squamata; family Chamaeleonidae; genus Bradypodion; species Bradypodion pumilum. The sequence continues at coordinate 11,862,779 of JAWDJD010000011.1, read as the reverse complement.
CTCTGGGTGAAAAAGTACTTTCTCTTATTTGTTTGGGAACTAGTACCCAAAAGTTTCATGGAGTGCCCCCTAGTTCTAGTGTTGTGCGATAGGGAAAACAGTTTTTCCTTATCTCCTTTGTCCACACCGTGCATGATTTTATAAACGTCAATCAGGTCACCTCTTAGACGCTGTCGTTCAAGAGTGAAGAGGCCCAACTGTTGAAGCTTCAGATGGTAAGGAAGGTGTCCCAGTCCCCTAATCATTCTGGTTGCCCTCCTCTGCACTTTTTCCAGCTCCATAATATCCTACTAGAGGTATGGCGGCCAGAACTGTACACAGTATTCCAGATGGGGCCTCACCATAGATTTATAAAGAGGCAAAATGACACTTGCTGACTTATTTTCTATACCCTTCCTAATTATCCCTAGCATTGAGTTTGCTTTTTTCACTGCTGAGGCACACCTTCATTGACCTGTCCACCAGGACACCAAGGTCCCTCTCCTGGTTTGTTGCAGAGAGTTCTGATCCCATCAGCTTATAAATGTAATTGGGTTTTGTTTTTGTTTTTTTGCCCCAACGTGCATCACTCTTTACTTACTAGTGTTGAAGCTCATACTTGATTTCAAATTAGACCTTGGAAACATTGCTGTTGGAAAGTGCAGTTCATACAGGCCTTTAACCAACAAGGGGCCAGGCAGTCAGCTGGCTGGCCAACCATTTTGTCTTTATCCCCTTTTATTTCAGTAAAAAAAGATTGCACATGTAGATTTGGCCTCTGCGTCCTTTGCGTTGGATGGGAGATGTGGTCTTCAAATGACAGAAGGGCTGGTCTTAGATTAGATTCTCACTTTTAAAAATGGAAAATGTAGAGCTGGCCTTCTCACCTTTGGTTCCTGTGGATGGAACTGGCCTTTGGAAAACCCACAAAGCAAAGCAATCGCACTTACAGTATATAGCGCCCAGTGATGGGCATTTAAAAAATTACTACCATACTGTGGGCAAGGCTACCTCTGTGGGCAGGGCTACATCTGTGAGTGGGGCCAAATGGGCTTGCTGTATTATTGTTACTGTTACTGTTTATAGTGTAAATAAGTCCGAGTTTTGCCCCATCCAAAGTATGTTCAAACTCCACTAATAAAGAGCTGAATTTCACTACTTCATTCGTCTGCTTCTTCATTCCTTGAACACTAAACTTATCAAGTGGGAGGGCTTAGTAGAAGCTTCTCAAAGCTTCAAGCCTATCTTTTGTCTTCCACTCCAAGCCTGAAATGTTCTTCTGCGTCAACATCCAGAGCTGGGAAAGGCAAGACTATGTTATTGGAACCAATGGTTGTTTATATAAACCCTGGGCTCTAATTGGCTGTATGCTAATTAGGAGGGGCAAGCTCATGTTTTTCCTATAGGCACATGGGTTTGGGAGTTAGTTCGAGTTCTAGTTCTTGTTGGAGTTCTACTGGAGTTCGAGTTTGGGGTTTCTGGGGACTGCACCAAAGCCCCTAGTCCTACCCAACATAATTACTTAGAAGTAGTTAGGTTTTCCTTTTTTTTCTGGGGGAAGGCCTGAGTGTGTTTCCTTAACTGTCCATTTTGATTAGTATTTTTGTATGCTGTAACTCTGTATTCTGAAACAACGAGTGAACCATCTTGCACCATCTTTGGCCCCCTCCTCTGGCCCAGCCAGTCAGGGGAGGAGAGAGGAGCCCAGCTGAACCTCGTCTCCGTGGTGGGGCTTGAAAAAAACCACCCCCACACTCCGGAGCCGCTCGCACCATCTTTGGCACCCTCCTCTGGCCCGGCTGGTCAGGGGAGGGGAGAGGAGCCTATCTGAACCTTGTCTCTGCGGCGGGGCTTGAAAAAAGCCACCACCAGTGCTCCGGAGCCGCTCATACCATCTTCGGCCCCCTCCTCTGGCCAGGACGGTCAGGGGAGGGGAGGAATGGAGCCCAGCTGAACCTTGTCTCCGTAGCGGGGCTTGAAAAAAGCCACCACCAGTGCTCCGGAGCCGCCTGTACCATCTTCGGCCCCCTCCTCTGGCCCAGCTGGTCAGGGGAGGGGAGTGGAGCCCAGCTGAACCTCATCTCCATGGCGGGGCTTGAATCCGCGGCGATGCCATGGAAGGGACATTTCTTTCCTCAGCCGGACTTGTTTCTTCCCTTGGCCCCATTACGGACTTCTGAGTCAGGGGCGCCATTCACTGATATTTTTCGTATTTAATATTGTATTTTTTCCTGATTTGTAATTTTGTAACTTGATGACTTATGTTACTATATTATTGTGACTGTGTACACCGCTTTGAGTCACCTTCTGGGTCGAGTAAAGCGGTATAGAAATTAAACATGAAATGAAATGAAACTGTTATTTCTTCAAAATGCTTTGAGAAAAATAAACATCTTTAATTCATCAACAATGCCTGCTCTTTCCACATTTAATACAATACTCTCCATAATACTTGCTGGGCGCTGCTAATACAGGTAAGCCCCAGGTTGATGCAGGACGGCATGTAGGCCTCCTGGAGCTCGGAGCCTTTGAGGAAGTTCCATCGGGCAGGCTGGTAAAAGTCGCTCGGCAGGAACAGGAGAGCCCCAAAGGCAAGGACCGGGTCAAAGCCTATCTGTTACACCACCAGGGCTCTGCAACTCCTCTGCACCTTACAGGCCTGAGTGCACATAATCAGTGGGCTCCTTTTCCAGTCCATCAGTTTGTCCTCAGGCTTTTTGGTACACTCACATTGTATATATGCAACACATACACAAATACTTTTGTGCCATGCTGGGGCATTTGCTAGAAAGGAATAAAAATGGATGTCCTGACTTTAAAGCCACCACTACTCTGCCCGGACTGCAGACCTAAGAAAGCCATTTTCTCTGACTCCACCTGGAGATCTGATCAACTTCGCAAAGCTTAGGCATGATGCAGAAATTGGTTTTTGACATCTTCTATTACCCCTCCTAATACATTCACACACAAATACTTCTCTTCTTTTAAAAGCACTAGACAAGATACCTCAACATTAACATGGGAGGCAGTGTTGTTCTAAGGCAGGGGTGCCCAAACTATGGTCCACAGGCCTGATCTGGCCCCTGGAGCTACTTCATCCCCCTCCCCAATGCCCTCGGTGCTCCTGGAAGTGGAAGTATAACATGTATGCATGGGTGCATAATGCACCCACCAATGCACATTTTACTTTTGCTTTCAATGGAACCACATGACCGGCCTGATCAGCTGTCCAGGGGGCATGGTCAGGCCCATGGCCTGAAATGTTTAGGCACCCCTGTTCTAAGGTGTGATTTCAGTTCTTTTTCATATGATACCTCTCCTTGTTATTTTTTCTTTAACAATGAGCTGTATGCAGGCTGGAAGTGATGTGTTTTATACCACATGTTGTTAAGTCTTCAGTCTCAGATATGAAGAACTCCTACCCTTGTGTTCCACAGCAGAGGGATTCTGGGCGTTTCAATCCAAAATAATAATTCTTCCATTGTCTGTTATCAAGCAGAGATGGGCAAGTTGTCTACCCCTAGGCATCGTTATGTCTGGCAATGAATTCCAGAAGTCTTCACTGCAGCAATTATTTCTTCACTTCTTTCCCACTCCACTGCTGTCATAGCCTTTCTGTCTCATTTTGTTTGGTCAGAGGTTTATCTTTGCCGGAATTGATGCTATGGGCCAAGAGTTAGATGCTGAGGACCTGCACTAGCAGACTTGACTGTTCTTGCTGAAATTAAAGAAGACATTAAGGATAACATGATTGTCTTGAACACTCGACTGGGCGCTGGCTTACAGGAGGCAGGTAACGATCCTTTAGGCTGCAATAATTTCCTTTATCCGCACACTCCCAGTGCAGCCTAAGGTCGCCTCACCGTACTGCTTCCCAATCGGCTTCAAAGAACTCCACCTGTAGCTTTCAGGGAGTATGTGGTGGTTTAGTATATTGGTAGAATGTGGGGGCATAGAGCAAAGCACTTAGAAATAGCCTGATAAATTGACATCCACTCCGTTGATGTTACTCACAAAGAGTTTTATTTTCCTTTAGTATCTGGAAAAGAACAAAGACAGGAACAAAACAAAGTACATAGCAAACATAGTTAGTATAGTCCACTTAGATCTGAGGGGTTTAGATCATAAGTGTTTAGAGTCCAGCTCAAGGAGACATCTCTGCCTTCAACCTGAGAGGACCGAAGAACTCAGGGAAAGGGCTCTGCTTTTATACACAAAAAGGAGCAGATTTCCCTCCCACCTTTGCATTCCTAGGATGACTCAATCTGCAGGTGTTTCAGAGTCACGGGGTTTTGATTGACAGGGGGGAGGCATCTTCTCCCTCGTGGGGTAGTCAGATGTCTCTGTCGTCACTCTGCCACCTGATCTATTTGTCATCCTCCCTCGAGGGGTCTGCAGGTGTACATTCCTTTGAGGGAATGCAGCTGTGTTGATTCCATCAGAAAGGAATTTGTTTACAGCTCTATCTGCAGGTGCGGTATTGCTCATCAGAAAGGAATGTAGGAATGTGTTTACAAGTAGCTTCAGTAGCTAAGTGATAAGGTTGCCATGACAACTCAAGGTTCATGACAATGATAACTACCTAGACCTGGCTCTGCCTATAAAAACATGTTTTCTACTCTATCACTGGTTCTGGCTTTGCTTGTTATTATGTGTCTGTGCCCATAATACAGTGAAGGTTGGTGAATTTTGTGGTTCATTGGTAGAAGAAACATACCTGATAATAGTAGATTAAAGTTAAAAGTGAGTGCTCACACACACACACACACACGTCCAATGTCAGTTGAGGGTCATCTGGTATGAGCTATCCAAGATGCTAACCCAAGGGTGGCCAACCTTTTTGCACCATGGGCCGGACCACACCCCTTCAGACAGCTGAGTGGGCGAAAGGTGTAGTTCCTCCCGCTGCTTCCACCACTTCCGGCAGCAGCAGGGGGAGCATTCATAGCACATTTTCTTTTGTTTTCGGCACTTTTGGCTGTGGCAGTGGCAGGGTCCTCACCATGGGCTAGATTAATTGCCAGATTTGATCCACAAGCCATAGGTTGGCCACCTCTGTGCTAACCTAATAGGGTTCAGAACCATGAGGAAATCCTTTCAATCCAGAATAATTTCTGACATGAAATTATTATTATACCCATTATAAACCAGGATTTAGACACACACCAGAGAAAAGAAAGCAATCAGGAGTAGGCTGACTCTGGTGGAACAGTGCCTCATTAGCCCTAATACACCAGCCTCTATTTTATAATAGGCATGTTAGTTTAAAACATCCACTGTTGTTTTCCTTAGTGCCGATCAAGCCTACAATCCATTTTCAGGTGGATTTTTCTGAGTGACATTTTTTAGAGCTGCTTTGCTCTGCAATGAGACTGTTCAATGGAAACTAATCTTACAAGCTAAGTTGACTAATTTCAGCTCCCATTTTGAGAATGACTCATCTTTCTTTTTATTAATGCAAATAGAAGGGTAATCAATCTAGACAGCTTCAGAAGAGTAGCTGTGAAGGGTGGCCAACTCACTTATTGGATCTTGTCTTTTTTTTTAAATAATAATTTTTATTAAGTCTTTAATAAACATACAGAAAAAGAAAAGAAAACATTAACAGTACATTAACAGTACATTACACTAACAAGTCCATATATCATACTAACAAACATTACTATATGCTAGCACATAACAATATCTATATTCATTAACTACTATTTAACCACCAAATATTAAGAACCTTTATTTCAAAGTCCAAAATAATAGAAAGAAACTTTCTGTACTACCACTAATCTTTTTAACCAATTAAAAAAAAACACCCTGTGAATATATACAATGCCCGGAGAGTTTATTTTCTACTCAAGTCCAGAAACTTCTTTGAGATGGTACTGGTCCTGAACTATCACCTGCCATGATAGAGTGATCCACGAACGGTTTCCATATATTCCAGAATCTATTCTCTTTTAAATTATCTCTTTTGACTTTAATCTCCCATGTCAATTTATCGTTCAATGCTAAACTCCACATTTCTTTATACCATTCTCCAACCTGGATATCTACATCGTTTTTCCAATTTCTGGCTATACATTGTCTACCCGTTGTCAGTACAATTTCCAGTAATTCTTTTTCCTCCTTGTTTAAACCCAGATCTTCCACATTCGTTAAAAGAATAGTACCCGACACCAACTTAACACTTTTACCCAATATTTCACCAAATTCATTTTCTATTCTTCCCCAAAAATCCCTTATTTTTTTACAACTCCACCACATATGTTCATATGTTCCATCAAATTCTTTACATCTCCAACATAACTTATCTCTTTTATTATCCATCTGGTAAAGTCTTAATGGTGTCAGGTACCATTGCCACAACATCTTGAAATTATGTTCTTTAATTCTTACAGACATTGTTCTCATAATTTTCTTTTTCCATTTATTTTTCCATTCAGTCTCCCCAATTTTTATATTCAAATTTTGTTCCCACTTCCGTTTCAAATCCTCCTGTGGATCTGCACCTCTATTCAATATATTATAAAGCTTACTTACAAGACCCTTAATACTACTTTCCCCTTTTCTAATCTTCCTTACCAATTCCTCAAATTCCGTAAGTACTCTATCTGACCCTAGTTCTCTTTTATATTTTTTATTCCAATTGTCCACCTTTAACCTCTGAAACCAATTCAAATTTAATATCTCAAACATTTTTTTCCGCTCGGCATCAACATCACATGCTTTTAACCAATCCTTCAATAACAACGTCCCATTTTTATCCAATATTTCTATTTTTTCTTTGTCTAATTTTATTGGGAAACACATCATATCAGTCAATTCCAAGATTGGGGAGAGATTCGGAACCATATCTTTTTTTACCTTCTTCCACACCTCCATGAGACCTTTCATCATAGTATTATTTGACCTTTTCACCTTATCCTTCATTCCCAGAAAATTCAAGTTTCCAATATTTCTGTATTCTTTCATTTCCAATTGTTCCCAAATTACCTTTTCTCTTGCCAAGATCTTCACAACATTCTTGACTTGAAATGCTCGGTAATATACTAAGAGGTTTGGCATACCCAACCCCCCTTTTTTCTGAGACAAATACCATAGTTTCTTTGGAAGCCTAGATTTTTTTCCTCCATTACAAAAGTCATTAAACATTTTTTGAAACTCATTGATTTCTTTCTCTTTTAAATGGATCGCGAGCGTATCAAATAAAAAGTTAATCTTTGGTAACAGTATCATTTTACACATAGCAATCCTTCCAAACCATGACAGCTTTAACTTCTGAAGTTCTCGTATTTTATTCCTAAATTCAATTCTCAAGCTGTCATAATTCAATCGTTTAAGTTCTTCTAATTTGTTTGAAATAATTATCCCTAAATACTTCAACTTATCTTTGATTTGTATATTAAGTGTCGACACCGTCCTACCCATCTCGCTCAATTTCAAATTACACAACATCAATTCAGATTTATCCCAATTTATCTTTAATCCTGTTATAGCTTGAAATACTTGTAGATGATCTTTAATCCTGTCCATTACCTGTTCCGGGTGCTTCACCATAAGCAATGTATCATCAGCGTACATGCTCACTTTATTACCCATAATCCCTTCTATATTTGAATCCTCCCTTATACTTTTAGCTAAAATCTCCATTGCCATTATAAACAAAATAGGAGATAATGGACAACCCTGCCTAGTGCCTGCCTCTAGCTTTACCACATCCGTGAGCTCCTCGTTTACTCTAACCCTGGCATTTCCTTTTTGATATAGTAAATCAATAACCCTATTAAATTTATCTCCAAACCCATATTTTCTAACTATTTCCTTAATTGAAGACCACTGCAATGAGTCAAATGCCTTAAAAATATCCAATGATAGTAGTCCCACTTTTTCATTTGTTTGATTAACACTGTCTATTAAATCTAATACCCTTCTAGTCAAATCCGCCATGTGTCGTCCTTTTAGAAACCCAACTTGATCAACATTTATATATTCCCCCATAAAACTATTTAAACGGTTAGCCAATATTGCCGTGAAGATCTTCGCATCTTGATTTATAAGCGAAATTGGTCTGTACGAATCCACTCTTTCCAAATTCTTACCAGGTTTTGGCAAAAGAACAATTGTGGTGTTATACCATGAAGTCGGGATTGATCCTCCATCTAGTATATAATTATATAACTTCACCAATTTCGAGACCACCACCTCTTTAAATTCTTTGTAAAACTCTGTTGATAATCCATCATCCCCCGGGGCTTTCCTTATCTTCAATCCGTTTATTACCCCCTTAACCTCTTTATCAGTTATCTTTTCCTCCATTTTCTCCCTATGCTCTTGCTTTATCCCATTCCCTAACTGCCTCTCCAATATCCTTTTAAGCTTTTCCATATCTATTTCTTTTTCTGCATATAACACCTGGTAAAATTCCCTAACTATTTTACATTTATCGCTATTCTTATTACACCTTAAACCTTGCCTGTCAACTAACACCCCAATTTCTCTTTTTTCCCTTTTAACCTTAGCTGCTCTTGCTAATAGTTTTGAGTTCTTATTACTAAATTCAAAATATTCTCTATTTAAATAAATCAAGTCTCGTTTAACTTTATCAATATCTTTACCCATTACTTCTGCCTTAAGTCCTTGTAGTTTCAAAAAAAAAATTTTATCTTTACTTTTTGCGTGTTCTTCCTGTAATTGTTTTATTTCCTTTTCTTTTTCTATGTGTTCTGCTTTATACCTTTTATATTTGAGGCTTGCCACTTTTATGCTTTCCCCCCTAAAAACTGACTTCATGGTATCCCATACAATGTTAAAATCAACCTCATTATTATCATTCCATTGCCAACTTTCTTTCCAACTTTCCATAATTGCCTCTTTGCTTTTCTGATCTTTGAACAAATTAGGATCGTACCTCCAATTTCTAACTCTTTGAATATTTTTTGGTGCTTTCAATTCCAAATATACTTTAGCATGATCCGATTCCTTAATAATCCCAATTTCCGTACTTTCTATATCCCCAATTAAGTTTTCCGACAGAAAAACATAATCTATTCTCGAGTAGGTCCCATGTACATGCGAAAAAAAGGAATATGCCCTTTCCAAGCCTTTAAACTCTCTCCACGAATCCTTCAAACCCATAACTTTCATCCATTTGTCCATCGCCTTCCCTTTCACACCCATTCCACTTCTAGCTATGTTTGTGCAATCCATTCCTGACCTGATCAAATTAAAATCACCAGCCACAATAATTTTTGCAACATTTTCCAACTCCACTATTTTCCGAATTTTTTCAAGAAACACTACTTGGTGGTCATTTGGAGCATAAATATTTACCAACAATATTTCCTCATCCTCCAATTTTCCTCTTAACAACAAATACCTACCCTCTTGATCAGCAATCTTTTTTGTGATTTCAAATCCTAACTTCCTAGAAATCATAGTTGCCACCCCTCTTGCTTTAGATGTTCCAAACGCCATCTCATAGTGTTGGATCCAACCCAGATAAAGTTTATTCGTATCTTTTGATTTCTGATGTGTTTCCTGTAAAAATAAAATATCTGGTCTATCTTTTTTCAACGCCGATTCCAGCCTCCGTCTCTTAAGAACAGAACCTGTACCTTTCACATTCCACGATATTATTTTAATACTATCCATAACCAAATTCTTCTCCCAACTTTAAACTCTCCATCGGGCGTGCCACCAAAAACCCTTCACCATACCCACTACATAAAACACACATTTTTCACTCTCCCCACCTTCCAACGAAAAGTCGCCTCTGTCAACCAAAGAGGGGAGAGGGGGGACCTGCAAGATGCGCCCTACTGCCGGCGCTATGCGCTATTTACCCATTCTACCTCTATTAGATAATTAAGATTACTACAATCTAATGCTCATCCTTCCTTACCTATCTCCTCCTCCATCATAATCAAGGACGGCTCCTCCTCCTCCTCCCCTCGTTGTGGTGTTCCACCTGTTGCCCCACCGGGCTCCTCCCTCCCATATTCCCTCCCCAAAGCTCCAGAATCCATCATTTCCTTCTTAAGATTTTTCCATTCTTCCGAATCTACTTGTACCAATCCCAACAAACTCAGGTATTCCAATGGGTTAGTGCCTTCATCAATAACTTGCATTCTTTTATCATAGAAAAAGCGCAATTGTTGTGGAAATCTCCAATTATACCTTATATTTTTACCCATCAATAATTTAGTAACAGGCCTCATCTTATATCTCCATGTTCTTTCTTTTAGTGAAATATCATTGTAGACTTCTACATCTGAGCCATCAAATTTCAACGCATCTGAACCAACACTTTTCAGATGAGCCATTACTTTTAATTTATCTGCCCAATTTGCAAATTTAACCAACACATTTCTCTGAGCCACTCTCCCTCTTCTTGGACCCACCCGGAATACACTTCCTAAATCCTCCTGAACAAATTCCTTCCCCATTTTTAAACCATTTAACCACTGAACCACCCTCTCTCTTAACAGATCCGGAGTGCGTTCCGGTACCTGACGGATCAAAATGTTCTGCTTTCTCATCATATCTTCGACAGCATCTATCCTCATTTCTTGTTCCTGCAGTTTTAACTTACTGTCCCGCACCACCTCCTGAGTCCCTTTTACTTCCTTCTTTACCGCATCCACCTCGATTTGAACCACTTTCAGCATTCCCTCAAATTTATTCAAACTTAAGTCCACCTTTTTGGTATAATCTGTCAGTGTTGACATCATCTTTTCTTGCCTTTTGAACATTTCATTTTTATCTTTCACCCTTGAAGCCTCATTTTTCTCCATTTTTTGCGACAACTTGCCAATTTCCACCATAATTTGAGTCTGGTCCAATGACACTATGGGCAGAGCTGTTGGCTGAACAAATTCATCCATTGGTGCTTTTTCAATCTTCTTAGGTTTTACAACCTGTTCTTCTTCTCTTGCTTTCGCTCTCGTACCTTTATCCATGATGATGTAATATATTTCAAACCCAATGTTGCAGATCGCTGTAACAATTCCAATACAGTAAGGCTTACTACACTGCAGCCATAGGTTCCACCAATACAACCGGCAAGTTCTTATGTCAGCAGAAGATCCAAAATTTACTGTAATCCACAACGATGAAATAAAGGAAAACAAAAGAAAACAGCTCTCCAAACAGGCAGTTTAAAAGTAAAAATTGTCAACCACCAATAATCCTTTCCCACAAAACCAGCAGTCAAATGACGTCTTCCAACCACGGCAAAAAGGCTTCAGAAAGACAGTTAATCAGGTTGCTGAGGGGGGGGGGGAGCTCAGAAGGAAAGAAAAATCCAGCCACCAAGGGGTTAAGGTGAGAAGTTGAGCAGCTATTTGTAATCCACACGGTGATGGAACCCTGCAATCAAAGCCACATAATCCTTCCTTTGAAGTGGATAATCAAAGCACCCTTTTCCAGCGAGTGCCTTAACTTTGAAGTGAGAAGAGGCCCCCCCTCTTCCCCCTCTTCCCTAAATGAGCAGGCAGTTTAGGCAGAAGAGAAGAGAAAGAAAAAAAAACAAACTCCCACAGCTTCTCCTCTTTTCCAGTCCAGAGAGGAGGTAGAAAAAAAAGAAAAAGGAAAATTAATCAATCTTATTGATCTCAGAGTGTAGCGCGGTCCTCTGGTATGTAGAAAAAAAAACCCACAGTCTATACACGATCACTTTCGTTTTCCCTGACCGTCGCCATTACAGTACCTCCAGCTCTTCCCCCCTTTTTTTTTTCTTCTGAGAAACTCAGCCGGTTTTATAGCTTATAGCTAAGAATGTAGCTCCCTTCAGGCACTTACACACAAATTGCCTTCACTCCAGCCGCTTCATGCCACTTCCAAAACCAGTTCCAAAGCCTTCTCCTCACTCTCGCTGATCCCGTTCCTCGGCTCTCCAGCAGAAAAGCCACGACTACCGTCACAGCTCAACCGCCCAGAAAAGCCTCCCGAACTTTGATCATCCAGCTTCAAAAGCTCAGCAAACTTTCCAAGGAGACAGGCAAGGATCTTAACTTTAAGCTTTACCACTTGAAAATTTTTCTATTCCACTCCTTCACATTGTTCACCACTTTGTTGAGCGCGAGCGTCCGAAACTAGATGTTACACAGCGGCCATCTTAGCCAAGCCCCCCGGATCTTGTCTTAAAGAAACCCTATAATCTTGAAATTTTCAGAAGCATGACTGCAATTTGCATCATCGGGTGGAAAACTATATATAGAAACCGAGCAACAGCCATGGAAGCTGTACTGAATGGTCGATACCACTACCCACAAACCATTTGCTTGCCTTTGATATTTCTCCTCTTTACTACATAAATAACTTATTTCAGAAGCTTTTTTCTACCCCAGAGATTGAAAGAGTAAGTTTTTGACAATACTGGCCTTGGGAGTTGTGGATTTAAAGGGGGGAAGTGGTATTATTTCCAAGATCAGTATAAATGTTCATGGTATAGAGTTCATAGCAACATTAACAGATTATCTTGGATTGCAAAGGATACCAAAGTCAAAATTTTCCTCTATTCTTACCACTAGAAAATATCTAATAGCTCTATCTTCTGGAGCTGTAGTCCAAAAATGTATTTTTTTCAAGTCCAAGTTATGCCAAATGAGATTATTGGTCTATATAGGTTAGTCTTCTTTGCTCTCAGAGGCTGGAGCTATTCTGTATCATGAACACATGACATAAGAGTGGAGCAAATAAAGCAGTTTGGTCCTCACACTTTGGAATGGCTCCTGCAATTAATGAACAACTGCATAGACAAACATAAGGTTCCTAAATTGTGGAGACTGGCTAGAGATGTTGCTTTATTGAAACCTGGCAAAGACCAAGATGACTCAAAAAGTTACTGACCAGTGTATTATTTACAATTATTTGCAGTCGTATTTCTGAATTTATTGATGGAAAGAGAATGAAGGAGTAAGCAGGCTTCAGGCTGGGCAGGTCATGTTATGGTCAAATTCTAACCTTATACAACATATTGAGGATGGCTTCAAAAGAAAGCTAATTATGAGAGTGGCTTTCATTGATGTAACTGCAGCATATCATACGATTCCGGTCCATAAAATAAATAATCTTACCAGAGATAACAAGCATACTAGGGGCATTGGCAGCTTCCTTTAGAACTGGAGATTCTATGTGATTTATTTATTTATTTATTTATTTATTTATTTATTTATTTATTTGATTTATACCCCGCCCTACTCAGCGCAAGGCTGACTCAGGGCAGCATAACAACATATCAATTACAGCATAACATAATGCATAAATACAATGGGGAAAGAAAAAACAAAGTCAGGAATCATATACAGTACAAGTTAAAACAGAATAAGCAAAAAGATCCGGGGGGGGGGGATCGGAGCCCAAGCACAACAACCTTAACAAGCCTTGAGAGTGTCCTCAGCTGCCAAAGTCCGCAACATAGCCAAAGGCTGGATGTCCTTAACTACAGCAAATCCAGGGAACACCTGGCCCTTACACAGCTGCAGCCGCTCCGGCGCTCTTTTGAAGCCCTCCTAGCAGGCAGGGCCAGGAGGGAATGGACTGCCGGCGGCCTCAGTTGTTGTTCCTCTCCCATCTTGGGCTGGTGGAATGAGCCCAGGAGAGATGCGGCAAAGACCCGCAGGGACGGCAGGGACGGTGCTCTTTTGAAGCCCTCCTGGCGGGCAGGACCAGGAGGGAACAGACTGCCGGCGGCCTCAGCTGTCGCTCGTCTCCCATCCTGGGCCGGTGGAATGAGCCCAGGAGAGATGCGGCGAAGACCCTCAGGGATGGCAGGTACAGCGCTCTTTTGAAGCCCTCCTGGCGGACGGGGCCAGGAGGGAACAGACTGCCGGCAGCCCCAGCTGTCGCTCATCTCCCATCCTGGGCCGGTGAAATGAGCCCAGGAGAGACGCGGCGAATGATGAATGGAAAAAACAGCAGGTGGAGGTTGCAGTGGAATAGGACTACCCCAAGGAAGTGTATTATCCCCAACACTGTATTTTTATTTATATATATACTAGCATAGGTTGCCTGGAGTTGCCGGGCTGTTACAAACTGTGATCAGCTTTTTTGGGTTGTTTTTTGTGGATTAAAAAAAGAACAAAGGATGATACAATTGTTTCAAATTGTTTTATTTAACCAAATAATGTTTTAGTATGTGACTTTTTTTGTTAATAGTTGTACCGTAGGTAATATTTTTTAAAATGTGAAAGTACATGTTTTTTACATTCAATGTTTTTAAACTGTGTTTAGATGTTTTGGGGGTTTTTTTAATTTAAAACTCAACAGAAGATGCTATAAATATTTTTATTTTATTTATTTAACATATGTTTGTTATTTGTGTAAATTTTTGATTTATTGTTATGTTTTTGACTTGTTTTTACTCTTGTGGCCTCTAGGGGGGCTTTATTGTTTTTGACTTGTTTTTAATATTCCGACCTGCAGGTGGGGCTGTTAGTGGTAATGTTTTCATTTCTCCTGGCCTCTAGGTGGGGCTTCTTCCAGTAAGTAGTCTTTGTTTCTTCATTTCTGTTCTGATCTCGTGGAGGGAGGACATGCTGGTGAGTTCTCTGGTTTTCTTTCTTCTGGGGTTTTTCTTTGTTTTTTTGTGGTGGTGGGCTGGGAGGTGTTTCTGTTTGTTCTTTTGTGGTTTGGTTGGGTTTTAGGTTTGTTTAATTGGTTTGTTTATTTCTGGTTTGTTTAATTTTTGTAATTTCGTTGTTATTTGTGTAATTTGTGGTAGTTGTGTTGTTAGAGTTAGGTATTCTCGTGTTGTAGTTAGGTGTTTTGTCTGTGCTTTTCTGGAATTGTGGATTTTTTGTGGATTTTGTTGTTTTCTTTTTTGTGTGTATTAATTGGTTTTTTAATTATTGATTTATTTGTGTTTTATTAATGTTTATTAATGTTGGTGTTTGTTTTTGGTGTGTACATTTGCGTGAAGAATGTGCTGCCTGTCGGTTCCTCTTTTCCCCATTGCTGCTTCGAATTTTGGTTTCAATGCAGCAATGGGGTAGAGGAGGAGCCGGCAGTCAGCTGGCTCTTCCCCCGGGAAGGTTCGTTAGGTAGGTCGGGGGGAAAGGAGGCAGAGTAGAGCTATCTGCCTGATGATAGTACTCTCTGTCTCCTTTTTCTCCTGGCTTACCTAACCGGAGATCAGCAGGCAGCAATCCATAAGAAGTAGTGCTCTTCCTTGCCGATAGCTGGCTGCTGCTTTTGTATTACCTCCGTCGGAAGTACAAAGGCAGCAGCCAGTCATTCGCCAGGGAGGGTGCTTCCCCTGACAAACTTCTGCCTGCTGCTGTTGTTTTATTCCACCCCGGCTCAACTATCCTTGAGGCCGGCAGTAGTCTCGCCGTGTCTTCGGCGGGGTAGCATGGAGGATAGGGAATCCCACTTCTCCCCGTTGCTCCGGGAAAGAAGGCCGGCGGGTGTCTCGCGGTGGATTTTTGTGGATTTTTGTTTTGTGAGGCTGTGAGGCGCTGCCTGCTGGGAACTTGCACTCCCATTGTGTTTTTAAATTTTATTTTTCACGCGCTGGCTTTCTCAGCATTCTGCACACTCATGGTGCATAGGACACTGGTACTTTGAGTTTTGCGTTTTTGGTTTCCGGTCATGCGGTGGTTTTTTCTGTGGCTCAATTTTAATTGGCTGCGCCGCGTTTCCCAATGTTCTTTTTCTCGCGCCTCTCAGCCTGATTGGCTGTGGCGCGGCACGGCACAGAGAACATTGGGAAGTAAAGTTCTTTTCCTTTTTTTGAATTCGTGGGGCTCTTGCTTCACTGGCACCTTCCGCAACCCTACAGTAACCTGTGGGCCAGGTTCGGGAGAGTGCAGGAGACTCAGTACAGGATAGGATGGAGAGGTGCAGAAACGTATGGCAAGTTCCAATGGTTAACTCTTGGATTTATAGGTATAGACTAGCAAAGGGTGCCTGGCTTTGCCGGGCTGTTATAAATTATGTCTTGCTTTCTTTTGGGGGGGGGGGGGTTGAGTTAAAAATCAACAGAGGATGCTATAAAACTTTTATTTATTTATTTAACATACGTTTGTTATTTGTATAAACTTTTGATTTATTGTTGTGTTTTTGACTTGTTTTTACTCTTGTGGCCTCTAGGTGGTGCTATTTCGCTTTGACTTGTTTTTAATATTCCGACCAGCAGATGGTGCTGTGGGTTTTGTTGTCATTTCACGTGTTTTTTCTCTCCTGGCCTCTAGGTGGGGCATCTTCCGGTAAGTAGTCTTTGTTTCTTCATTTCTGTTCTGGTCTCGTGGAGGGGGGACATGCTGGTGAGTTGTCTGGTTTTATTTATTCTGTGATTTTTCTTTGTTTTGATTTTGTGGTGGTGGGCTTGGAGGTGTTTCTGTTTGTTCTTTTTTGTTTTGTTTCGGCTTTAGATGTATGTAATTGGTTTGTTTATTTCTGGTTTTGTTTATTTTTGTGATTTCATTGGTTTTTTTGTGTAATTTGTGGTAGTTGTGTTGTTAGAATTAGGTATTTTTGTGTTGTAGTTAGGTGATTTGTCTGTGCTTTTGTGGTATTGTGGATGTTTTTGTTTGTGGATTTTGTGGTTTACTTTTTTTGTTTATTAATGGGTTTTTAAATTATTTATTTATTTTTGTTTATTAATTTTTATTAATTTTGGTGTTTGTTGTTGGTCTGTACTTTTGTGTGAAGAACGGGCTGCCTGTCGGTTCCTCTTTTCCCCATTGCTGCTTCGAATTTTGGTTTCAATGCAGCAATGGGGAAAAGGAGGAGCCGGCAGTCAGCCCATTCTTCCCCTGGTAAGGTTCGTTAGGTAGATCGGGGGAGAAGGAGGCAGAGAAGAGCTATCTGCCTGATGATGGTTCTCTCCTCTCTGTCTCCTTTCTCTCCTGGCTTACCTAACCAGAGATCGGCAGGCAGCGATCCGTAAGGGTGGTGCTCTTCCTTGCGGATTGCTGGCTGCTGCTTTTGTATTACCTTCACCACTGTTTCATGTTAGTTCTCGAAACAGTGGCATCGGAAGTACAAAGGCAGTAGCCAGTCATTCGCCAGGGAGGGTGCTTCCCCTGATGAACTGCTGCCTGCTGTTGGTTTCTTTTTTCCACCCTGGCTCAAGGTACCTTGAGGCCAGCGGTGATCTCGCCGTGTCTTCGGCGGGGTAGTGTGGAGGAAAGGGAGTCCCTCTTCTCCCCTTTACTCCAGGAAAGAAGGCCGGTGGGTGTCTCGTGGTAGTTTTTTGTGGCTTTTTGTTTTGTGAGGCTGTTGAGGTGCTGCGTCCGCTTGCGGTGGACTTGCGCTCCCATTGCATTTTTTAATTTTATTTTTCACGTGCTGGGTTTCTCAGCACACTGCGCACTCATGGCGCGTAGGATGCTGGGACTTTGAGTTTTACGTTTTTTGTTTCCGTTCATGTGGCAGTTTTTTTTTCTGCGGCTTGATTTTAATTGGCTGTGCCACGTTTCCCAGCGTTTTTTTGCTTGTGCCTCTTAGCCTGATTGGCTGAGGCGTGGCACAGCACAGAGGATGTTGGGAAGTGAAGTTCTTTTCCATTTTTCACGTTCGTGGGGCTCTTGCCCCACTGGCACCTTCGTCAACCCTGCAGTAACCTGTGGGCCGGGTTCGGGATTGTGCAGGAGGCTCGATATGGGATAGGATGGATGGTTGCAGAAATATATAGCAAGTTCCAACTGTTAACCCTTGTATTTATAGGTATAGATATATATGATCAACAAGTTCCTGACAATACAAAATTGTTCATCTGTGCGGACAACACAGCAATGGCCATACAAGGATCAAGTTTTGATGAGGTAGCTGGAAATCTTACTTGAGCTCTTGAAGAATTAGGACAGTGTTACAACATCAACCACTTGAACCCTAATCCAAGCAAGACTCAAGTGCATGTTTTCCACAATCCAAGAGGTAAGGGTTGAGTTCGATGTTACGTGGCAAGGGAACCAATTACAGCATTATTCAGCACCAAAATACCTCAGTGTGATGTTCAACAGGGCATTCTCTTCTAAGCAGCATTGCCTGAATATCAAAGACAAAGTTAGTAAAAGGAACAACATCATCAGAAAACTCACAAACTATAAATGGGGAACTCAACCATCCACACTGCATACATTAGTTTTGGCCCTAAGCATCTTTGCAGCAGAATATGCTGCTTCAGTATGGAGCACACATCCACACATGTAAAACAAGTTGACATTACTGTTAATGAAGTCATGCATATAGTGACACGATGCCTCAAGCCTACACCAGTTGAGAAAATATACCCTCTTGTTGGTATTGCTCCACCTAAGATAAAGCGAGAAGTAGTAGCAGACATTGAGAGAACTAAATGATTATTAGTGTTTGTTTCTATGTTGTATTCAGGAATGGTACCAAAATAGCCTCCTTTTGATATTTAATGAAAACAAATAAGTATACCTCCTCTGCCACCCACTAAGCCAATCAATACTCCTCTAATTTAGTAACCTGTACATCAAACATGTTGATATTTCTCATTGATCCCATAGCTAACACATAGGGAGAAACCACCCAAAGCCGGTTATGAGAAGTTTCTTTTTTTAATTGATATTTCAGTGTAAGAAGTTTGCGCTCTCTCTCTCTCTCTCTCATAAGAACATAAGAACAGCCTTGCTGGAACAGGCCACAGCCCATCCAGTCCAGCATTCTGTCTCACACAGTGGCTCACCATTTCATTCAGGGTATTCTCAAGGAGATGCCTTCACCTGCTTAGGATTCCCTGGAAATGGCATTGAGAGATATCCTGCCTATCTCTCCAACCCGGAGGTTGTCCTTAGGTAACCATAATTATAGCCATTGATACACTTGTTCTTCATGAACTTGTCTAATCCTTTCTTAAAGCTGTCAAGACTGACAGCTGTCACCACTTCTTCTGGCAGGGAGTTCCATAGACCAGTAATCCTCTGGGTGAAAAAGTACTTTCTCTTATTTGTTTGAGAACTAGTACCCAAAAGTTTCATCGAGTGTCCCCTAGTTCTAGTGTTGTGCAATAGGGAAAGCAGTTTTTCCTTATCTACTTTGTCCACGCCGTGCATGATTTTATAAACTTCAATCAGGTCACCTCTTAGACGCCGTGGTTCAAGAGTGAAAAGGCCCAACCGTTGCAACCTCAGATGGTAAGGAAGGTGTTCCAGTCCCCTAATCATTCTGGTTGCCCTCCTCTGTACTTTCTCCAACTCCATAATATCCTTCTGGAGGTATGGCGACCAGAACTGTACACAATATTCCAGATGGGGCCTCACCATAGATTTATAAAGAGGCAAAATGACACTTGCTGACTTATTTTCTATACCCTTCCTAATGATCCCTAACATTGAGTTTGCTTTTTTCACTGCTGAGGCACACTGGGTTGACATCTTCATTGAGCTGTCCACCAGGACACCAAGGTCCCTTTTCTGGTTTGTCGCAGAGAGTTCAGACCCCATCAGTTTATAAATGTAATTGGGTTTTTTTGCCCCAACATGCATCACTCTGTACTTACTGATGTTGAAGCTCATTTGCCACTGTTTTGCCCACTCCCCCAGTGTCAAGAGATCCCTCTGGAGCTCTTCACAATCTCTCACAGTTTTCACTACCCTGTATAATTTAGTGTCATCAGCAAATTTGGCTACCTTGCTTTTTACTCCTACCTCTAGATCATTTATGAAGAGGTTGAAAAGCAGGGGTCCCAGTACTGAACCTTGGGGGACCCCACTCTTTACTTCCCTCCACTTGGAGAAGTGTCCATTTAGTGCTACCCTCTGTTTCCTGTCCCTTAGCCAGTTGCTGATCCAGGACAAGACCTGTCCCTTTATTCCATGACTGGTAAGTTTATTCAAGAGCCTTTGGTGTGGGACCTTGTCAAAAGCCTTCTGAAAGTCCAGATAAACAATGTCAACTGGATCCCCCTTATCCACATGCTTGTTGACACTCAAATTCCAACAGATTAGTGAGGCATGATTTGCCCTTGTAAAAGCCATGTTGGCTCTCCTTTAGCAGCGCCTTCTCTTCTATGTACCTATTAATTCTATCTTTTAGGATGGTTTCCATCACTTTACCTGGGACACATGTCAAACTGACAGGTCGGTAATTTCCTGGATCACCCCTGGATCCTTTTTTTGAAAATTGGTGTTACATTCGCTACCTTCCAGTCATCAGGCACAAAGCCTGATTTGAGGGAAATATTATATATTTTGGCTAGAATATCAGCAATTTCATCTTTAAGTTCCCTGAGAACTCGTGGATGGATAGCTGTCTGTCTGTCTAATCTCTCTCTCTCTCTCTCTCTCTCTCTCTCTCTCTCTCTCTCTCTCTCTCTCTCTCTCTCTCTCTCTCTCTCTCTCTCTCTCTCTCTCTCTCTCTCTCTCTTGGAAGTGTGACAGATGCACAGAACTGTATGAAACCTGCTTGTCCGAGTGACAGTCAGATTCTGGAGCACAAATGATTTTTTTAAAGGAAAACATTTATTCCTTGTTTTCACTGATGAAGCAATTGACTTGAGAGCAAAACTCCCATTTTAGAGTGGCACACCACAACTGTTTGAACAGCTGCAAAGCCAAAAGCCTCTGATTAGATTTCAGCAGGTATATTGTAATCACAAGAGCCCTTTGTCATTATGAGAAAAAGGTTGTCCAGGTTGTTGAAGGTCATCATTCTCACTGTTTTACTTGCCCTTGACTCTTTAATGTTTGAGGGCAGGAGCTGACTATGGGGAAAACAGCAAAGAACAAGGTACAAGCAGCAAAGAAACTGTGACGTGGACTATTTGAACTGTTCTATTACCTAAATAGCACCACCCTTACCACTCCAGGGTCTTGCCTTTAGAAATATACTTTCCAGATTAGTTGGGGGAATTACATATTCCCAGATACTTCTAAAGCATGGGGTGCCCAAACTATGGCCCATGGGCCAGATCCAACCCACGGCGCAAATTAATCCAGCCCACACTGCCCTTGCGATTCCCGGAAGTGGAAGTAAAACGTGCATGCATATAACACTGCTGTAAATGACCCACGGCTGTTGTAAATGTGTTTACTTCCACTTCTGGTGGGAGGATTCATGTGACCAGCACACTCAACCACATGACTGGCCCATGGACTGAAAAGTTTGGGCACCCCTGTTCTAAAGCCTGAAACAGCAGGTGGCTGTGAACAAATAACAGAATGCAATGTGACTTATAATCTTCACCACATGGAAGAAATTGTACTTGCAATTTTTTCCAAGCAATGAAAGTAATCGGAGGCTCAATTATTATATTGTCCTTTCCAAGAGGTCACTCCTGGTCATGAACACTTCCAAATTAAGATAATTTGTCGTAGGTTCAAACCAACTGAAGCTCAGTGTCCTGTCCTACCACTCCTATTGATCTATTTATCTATCTGGCTGGCTGGCTGGCTGTCTAATCTAGCTAGCTAGCTAGTTAGCTATCATCTCAAATGCGTACATACTATCCAATTCCCTTGGGTTTTTGTAAAGGGCATCAAAGGAGGGAACCCAGTTAAGTCATGTCCATCCATATACAAAAAATCAGTAGGGGGGGGGCTTTGGGGGTCTATAAATAGGGGCCACAGAAAGAGCTCTGAATGCCATACCTAGAGCCTGCAGACTGTGCTTTGCCCATTCAACCATTCAGAACAGCATTAAAGTCAACTAAATAAAGTAAAGCATTGCCCTCATTGACCTTCATTCCTTCTTCAGAAAAATCAGATTTATTTGCCATATTGACAGAAGGAGAGGTCCAACAGGTGGTTAAGCATGTTGTCCTTAAGGGCAGAAAAAAGATCTAGAAAAGTTTCCATCTGCTTTTTCTTTTCTTTTACCTAGCCTGGAGATGTTTCCATTACCCACAGAGCATGAGACCCTACTTCCTTTTTAAAACTGCATTTTCTCCCGCAAAATGCCCACAGGCCCCTTATAAATAAAAGCTTCCCATGATTTTTGCGTCTTCTTTTTTTGCAGTGGAAATCTATCTTTTCTTCCTCTATTGCAGCGACTGCTTTTCCCCTTAGTAAGTCATTTTCCGGCTCTTTGGTATGATGTTATAAAAATGCAGACCATCTTGTGTTTGCAGAGTTAAAGAGGCCCCACTGAAAGTAATCATATCAGACAAATGATGCAAGGGGCTCTCAGATTTATGAGGAAAATAAACTGCTGGCTGTTTCTCAGTTGCATTACTCTTTCATTAGGACTCTGCTATGCTGTCCCTCCAGAGGCCAAATTCATGCTACAAACAAGTCTCCAAAATGAAAGCAGTCTAAAAGGCTGCTAAAAGGCTGTAGGAGATCTATTCTCAACTACAGACTGATTGCTCTGCTTCCTTGCAGAATCTCCAGTTTTATATATACTCCCAGTGAGATTCTTCGACTATTGACTGAGAGCCATGTTTCTCTTCTTATAAGCTTCAACAGTGGAAGGTGGCTGTGGAAGAGAGTCAAGATCAAGTCTGAATGTCCATCTGACATGCACTCCGGTACGTCTAGGCCAGGGTTTCTCAACCTTGGGCCCCTAGATGTTCTTGGAGTTCAATTCCCAGGCGCCCTGATCAGCAGGTGTGCTGACTTGGGCTTCTGGGAGTTGAAGTCCAAGAACACCTGGAGGCCTAAGGTTGAAAAACCCTGGTCTAGACCTTGTGGATTAAGAGCAGAAGGAGCCTCCATGAAGACTGTGAATACACCAGGGCATACCCTGGGTGGCAACCATATAAATAGTATGTGCGAAGACAAGTCACTAGAGACAAAGGTCAAACCCATTGACACTACAGTATCTCCAATTATAGGGGAACCTCAAGACTACAAAATCAATTCATTCCTGAAGGTTTTTCGTATCTTGAAAAATTCATATCTTGAAATGCAATTTCCCATAGGAATGCATTGAAAATCAAATAATGCATTCTGCAGCTCAGAAAAAGCCAAAAAAACATTTTTTCTGTTCAAAACTATTTCTAAAGTGGCGAAAACATGGTGAAAAATTCCCAATTGCACTTTAGAAAGAGTTTTGAACAGATAAAAGTCCTTTTTTTCTTCCCTTTTTCTGAGCTCTGGAAGGTTTTTAATGCATTTCAATGCATATTTGGCACATTTCAGACAGTACCCTCTAGTGGCCATCTCTGGTAATTGCCAGCTCAGTCCTGACTATCAGCTGTTGAGAGGAAGGGGGGATCTTTGGCATTTCCTGTTTGCAGGGAAAGCTTCTGACAGTGCCCAAATCAATCAATCAATCACTTTTATTTGTATACCGCATTTTCTCAGCCCGAAAGTGACTCAAAGAGTTTCACAGTATAGCATGCTGTCTGCACAGCAGACAGCAGCAGAAAAAGTGATACAATAATATCAACATACAAAAATAGATAAATACATAATAATACAAGTTCAGTAATTCAACATAATCCATACAATGTCAATATCAAGAGCGCAGGGGGGTGAACAAAACAAAAACAATAGTACATTATAACAGTATTCAAAATGCGATGAAAAATCCCAAAATGAGAGCGGAAATGCTCAGATGCTGTAGGAAGCATCGGAAAATAGTTAAAAAATTCATATCTAAAAAAAAGTCATATCTCAAAGCATTATTTTTCAGGATTTTGTTTTGTATCTCAAGTTTTTCATAAGTAGAGGCGTTTGTAACTCAAGGTTTTACATTACTATCGCTGCTGCTATGGAAGCTGCATTGGCTGCCAGTATGTTTCTGGGTGCAATTCAAGGTGCTGGTTTTGACCTTTAAAGCCCTTTATGGTAGTGGGCCAGGTTACCTAAGAGACGATATCGCCCCAAGGTTTTCGACCCGTCTTACGAGAGCGGACCATAGGGGCTCTCTGGTGGTCCCATCAGCTAGGGAGGCACACCTCACTGGGACCAGGAGGAGAGCCTTCTCGGTATCATCCCCAGCCCTATGGAACCTCCTGCCACCAGAACTGCACCTCCAGGCGGAGTTGCCTCCCTTCAGGAAGGCTCTAAAAACATGGCTTTGCCAGCAGGTGTGGGGTGCATCTGGAACCACAACCCAGCCCTGCTGGCTCATCTAACCCTGGCAGCGATTTTAATGAGGGGTTAGGGAGTTATATGGGCATTTTAAAAGTTTTTATAATCTTAATATTTGTTTGATTGTATGGGGAAGGTTTTAAACTGATGTGAGACACCTTGGGTCGCCTAGGCGAGAAAGGCGCCAATATAAATTTTAAAAATAAATAAAATAAATTACTATGTACAGATGTGAAAACTGGATAGTGAAAACAGATAATATGATGCTAGAGGATTGCTGAATGGATACCATGGATTATGAGAAAGCTAGGCAATTAGTCCCAGATCACATCAGGCAGAGCTCATGCTACAAGAAAAAAATTAGCACTTTGAGGTTGCTGTGCTTGAAGCACATCCTGAGAAGACAAGATTCACCAGAAATGACAATATGTGGTGCTCGCACCAAAAGGGTGGGGGATAAATGTGAATAAATAAATAATATTATAAAGAGTAGAAAGTAGCAGGAAAAGAGGAAAACTAAAAATGAGACATATCAATTCAATAAAGGTCCCCACAGTGTTTAGCTTACAAAAGCTGAACAATTCTGAATAATAGAATCTTTTGAAGGTCACTAATTCACAAGGTTGCCATGGGACAGAGCAGAGGCGTCGGAAGTGGGGCGGGGGCAGGGAGGGCCGAATGCCCCCCACCTGAATTTGCCCTGGGCCCTTTCAGAAGGCAAGAATCCAGGACCTTCTGCGCAGGTACCTTCTACGCATGCATAGAAGGCTTCTACGCATGCGTAGAAGGGTTCTGCGCATGCGTAGAAGGGACCTGTGCATGCGTTGAAGGGACCTGCGCAGAAGGGGATGCACAGTAACTACTTTTCCCCCGGGCACTTTTCAGTGTGCCCCCCCCCAGCAAAAATAGTTCCTCCATGGCTGGGACAGAGGCAACTTGACAGCACATAACAACATTAAATAATATATAGCTCCATGTGAAAGCAGTCAAAAAGCTGTTTAAAGCACTTTAACCATCATGCAAGCAGGGAGAACACTTCGGTATCCCAGAGTCAGGTTTTATTTTTTTTTTAAAATCAAACTATACGTGCCAGGTAGGCACTTTATCACATTGATACTCAAATGATCTTAAACCATATTTCCAAGTTTCAGACACTTCCATCTACAGGAATTAAAAATAGCCAAAAAAAAAAAAAAAAGATAAGACAGGTCTTCTTTAGAGCTTCATATTTAAAAGGCAAGTCTGGGTGATTTCCATGTGAGAGGCTAATGAGTGTGTAACTCATGAGTATGCATTCTTCCCCATCAGGCGTACATGGCTTCAAACCATAGAACCTGAATAAGGGCAATCTCATAAGGGTTTGAAGATCCTTTAATTTGTTTTTTGCAGCCAAATATTTCTTGGACCTCGATTAGGCTAGGGCTGAACTTAGGCCAGTGGTGGCGAACCTATGGCACATATGCCAGAGGTGGCACTCAGAGTCACACCGGCACAAAGTTCACCCCACCCCTCTGCCCAGCAGCCTAATGGGAGCACTTTCTCCCTCCCCCCAGCACAGAGTTCACCCCACCCCTCTGCCCAGCAGCCCAGTGGGAGCTTTTCCTTCCTCCCCTGTTGCTGTGTTAGCACTTTGCGATAAATAAGTGGGTTTGGGTTTGGTTTGGACACTCTGTCTCTAAAAGGTTTGCCATCACTGCAATAGGCTAAAAGAGAGTTGTCACTATCTAGGATATACAAAGCTTTAGGGGTGGGGGACAAAAAATTCATTTGGCCACATGCATTTCCTGCCCTAGCAGATGGGTAACTGTTTTGATACTTATGATTCTCATGCATAATCTAGGAAATGTGAGCCAAATCCCACAGGGTGCAAATGAATCTATCCATTGCTTCTTTTATCTCCTTCAATCAGCCAAATGAGAAATGCACAGATCTCCCCTTCTCTATGTTATCTTCATAACAAGCCTATTAAGTAGATCAGGAAAAGATGAAGAGGTACAGGCCCAGGGTCACCCAGTAACATTTCCTAACTCATACCTCCATCCAGAGGTGATTTGAAGCATCTGAAGTCCACATGCATACAATGGAGCATACTAGACCCACCCCAACTATCCACTTTCACTACAGAAGCACAATCTCTGAATATGGAGAGACTGCTTTACCACATACCATTTCCATGGGAGGTAAAGGTCTCCCTTTCTCAAAAGCCAGTCATATCCGACTCTAGGGTGCGGTGCTCATCTCTGTTTACAGCCAAAGAGCCAGCACTGTCTGCATCTGCAAATGTGTCCATAGTCATGTGGCAGGCATGAGTAGATGCAGGAGCACACAGAACACTGTTACCTTTCCCACCAAGGCAATACCTATTTTTGTACAGTACTTGCAATTTCTGGCTTTCAAATTGCTAGGTTGGCAAGAGCACTCCATCATGCATCACTCAGGTCTTGAACTGCTGACCTGCCAACCTTAGCTTCTTAACCACTAAGCCACCAAGGCCTCCTTTTCCATGGGAGCCACCCCACAAAGACTTTTTGGATAATAGCACTCTATCATCCTCTAGTACTGAATATCTTTAACCCATACTTGATTGATTAAAGTTCTTTTCCCATCTTTGGTGTATGAAGCAAGCCTGCATCTTTCTTCCTGTTTGTTTTTGCTCTCATCGTTTTGTTGCTCTGTGCAACTGAACAACAACAACCTACTCTGAAGGTTGCCAAGCAGCAAACATGCAAGAGCTCCAGCATACTGAAAAGTTTATTACCACCCCTACTTTCCCCCTCTGATTGTAAACACAGATGGTTACTATAAGCAAATATACTTTTTCTTTTACTCTTAATGCTTCTTGTGTGCTTTTTATGATACAACTAGCTGATTGCCCGGCCTTGCCAGGCAGGTGTTGTTTTTGTGTTGGTGGTGGTGGGGAGGTTGGGGTGTATGGCTTAACTGGGAAGAGACGATTCACGTGAGTAAGCCTTGATGCTGGGGAAGGTTGAGGGCAAAGGAAGAAGGGGATGGCCAAAGACACGGCAAGGGAGAGAGGCAGGTATCTGTCAGGGGAGGTGTCTTCCCTGGCGGATCCTTGCCTGGCACTTTTGCATATCCCCCTCCACTGTTTTGAGGGCTGTCTTCGAAACAGCAGAGGGGAAATGGCAGGGCGAGAGGCAGGTATCCATCAGGGGAGATGCCTTCCCTAGTGGATCCCTGCCTGGAGTCTGTGCATTTTCCCCTCTGCTGTTTTGAGGGCTGTCTTTGAAACAGCAGAGGGAGAATGCCAAGGGTGAGAGGCAGGTATCCATCAGGGGAGGTGCCTTCCCTGGCAGATCCCTGCCTGGTGCCTGTGCATTTTCCCCTCCGCTGTTTTGAGGGCTGTCAACAAAACAGCGGAGGTCAAATGGCAGGGTGAGAGGCAGGTATCCATCAGGGGAGGTGCCTTCCCTGGTGGATCCCTGCCTGGCGCCTTTGCATTTCCCCTTCCTCTGTTTCATTGACAGCCCTCAAAACAGCAGAGGAGGAAATGCAAAGGTGCCAGGCAGGGATCTGCCATGGTAGGCACCTCCCCTGACGGATACCTGCCTCTCGCCCTTGCCATTCTCCCTCCACTGTTTCAGGCAGCGTGGCTGAGGGCGGCAGAGGCAGCAGGGCAGAGGCAGC
The DNA here is from genome assembly GCA_035047305.1 of Bradypodion pumilum. NCBI lineage: Eukaryota > Metazoa > Chordata > Lepidosauria > Squamata > Chamaeleonidae > Bradypodion > Bradypodion pumilum. Next base: position 11,835,210 of record JAWDJD010000011.1, on the reverse strand, counting down.
ACCTACAGTGGTGCCTCACCTGGCTGCGTTGGGTCCTCAGCTGTAGTGCGCATGCACGTGAAGTGGTCATTGGCTTCAGCGTTTGCGCGCTGGCTGTCCCGCCTCCTCCGCGCTTGGGCCATCCTACCTGTTTGGCTGTAGCATGCCATGGAAGACGCAGGGACTTGGAGTTTTTTGTTGGCATTTGTGGGGCGCAGGACCTACTCTCATTCTCTGGACCCTCGCAGCTAGAGTTGCCATAATGCTCTCCCACAAAACTGGGACAGAAGTATACTTGACAAAAATGAGCAGGTTATCTACAAAATAGCCTTTAAAAATCATATTATAATGACAACTATAAAACACTTTCACATTAAATATATCAATACATAAATGAATTTGTTTACAACAGTTAATTCTTACTGTAAGATGATCTGTTGTACTTCTGAGAATTTGCATCACGGTCAACTCTTAACATCCTCAGTTTCAGGAAACACACTGGTCACACTTATTGGGTGGTGGTGTGAGGCGAAGACATTAAAATTTATCTCCAGGTATACTCCAACTCCATTGTGACAGGAAATCGCTTGTTTGATGGCGAGAGTTCGAATTCGTGTTAATGGTGTGTTATAATACGCAATCAGTAAGTTTTAAAATCTGGGACATGATTTTTATTGAACTGGCCGGGACAATTTTTCCGACCTTGAGTCTGGGAAAATCCCAGTTTTCCGGGACGTATGGCAACCCTACTTGTGGCGATGATGTCAGGGATGTAAGGTAAGTGTGAATGGTACATTATGGGATAGGCTGGATGGGTGATGAAACACATTCCACACACACATGGCCCAACCCCTTTCTTATAGGTGTAGAAGTGCTAGTTTTGAGTGCAAATCAGGAAGGGGGTTGGGTGAGGCTGGACTGTTCACTACAAATTTCAGTGTGTTTTCTGCCTTATATTCTGCTAAGTAAAGGAATAAAAAAATTCCTAGAACCTCCTCTTTTTTAACCAAAATTATCCAATAAAAACTTAGGATTCTCATTAATGCAGACAGGTTACCTAGATAGAGCATCCTCTCCCTCTTCAGACCATCATCTTTCATGTCAATGAGATGGAGGTGGTGGCAGGCTAGCACTCCCCTCCATACATGTGAGCTCTACACATTTTAAACCTTGACTAAATAGGACTTCAGTGAGGGGTTGAATAGGGTTTTCCCAGTCCAAAACTCTTATTGTTGTATTGTCACTGATATTTTCTACATTCTCCTCCATCTAAAGTTGAGCAGGGGAACACAACCAGGTGGCAGGGCTCTCCCAAGGCAGTTTGTTGTCTGAGGTAGAGGACTGGATGGTGCTGTGATTAATTTGGAATGTGGTGCTTTGTGGATACCTTCATCCACCAGAAAAATCAACGTGACTTCTAGATCAAATCACTCCTAAACCTTCTCTAGAAGCAAAAAGTTGAAGGGAACAGGAAAAAAGGAAGACCAAAATATGAAATGGATTGTCTCCATAAAGGAAGCCACAAGCTTGAGTTTACAAGAGCTGAGCTGGGCTGTTGAGGACAAGACATTTTAGAGGTCACACTTGCATACAGTCAGCATAAGTGAGAAGTGGCTTGATAGCATGCAACATTGCACATACAACAAGAACTATTAGTTTGGCAACTTAACCCTACTTCATCATTGTTGAAGAGTCAATATCCCTTGTTGCATCTTATAGCAGCAGACAAGCTTGAAGGGTCACAGGACAGTCTGTGTGGCAAATGGCTGGTGTTAGCTTAGGTGAAATGGCTGCCATTGGCCAATCTCTCTCTCTAACATACATACAGAAATACCCCAGAATTTGCCACCTGAGAAACCTGCCTTACCTCCGCCAACAGTAGGGCCTGTCCTCCATAGTTGCATATGATGAGCTGGATCCTTGCATTGGCTTTCAGTCAGGAAAGAAAATATATTTTATTTGCAAAGTTTGTCTAAGTCCCTGGTGTAGGATCTATACTAGAAGCTTTCATCAGCTTTTCTTCAGTGAAAATATATTTTATTTACTAGGGCTGTCAACATCTTCAAGCTAATTGATTAACTAGGAAGGGGGGAAGCAATAAAGAGAATACATCAACAAAAGTGAATATTACAATATGTCAACTTAGACAGTATTTCAAGGATATTTAATGAAGATTCATTAAACGCTGCAGTCGTCATTCCTACCAGCAGGGCACATACAGAGCTTAGAATATTACATTTTAAAAGGAAATCATTGTTCTACCCCTTCTTTCTTAACAGCCAGGTTGCTGTTATAGTTATAGTTATCTTTGTTCCAGTTGTGCCAGTAATTTGTTGAAACGTGCATTATTAACATGTTGCATCCTCCTTTCCAACAGGCAAGATATACAAGGGAATATTCTCTGGTTCCTTTTCATGGCCATGTTTGATATTGCACCTTGGAAATAAGTGCAAAAGATAAAACCAAAGAGCATTTTCCTTGTCACTAGAAGTGTATAGTTTTGTGGTTTCCGAAAGTTCCAAAAATACAAATCTGCCATGTTGGATTAGTGATTTTTTAACATAGTAAAGGTAAAGGTCACCCTTGTTCAAAAGCCAGTCGTATCTGACTCTAGGGTTCAGTGCTCATCTCTGTTTAGAGCCAAAGAGCCAGCGCTGTCTGTGCTGCACATGTTTCCATGGTCATGTTGCAGGCATGCCTCAACATGGCACTTGTGCTGTTTACCTTCCCACCAAAGTGGTCCCTATTTATCTACTTGCAATTTCTTGCTTTCAAATTGCTTGGTTGGCAGGAGCTGGGACAGAGAAAGGCACTCACTCACCATGTAGTGCCCAGGAATCGAACTCCAACCTTACAGTCAGCAGGTTCAGCGTCTTAATCACTTGAGCCACCGCAGTCCCTTATTTTTAACATAAAAACTGAAAAATTCCTGCCCAAATGACTGAAACATCTTGTAAAAGTAACTTTTGAAAGAAACTGGGCATTACTTTGTTACTCCAACTCACTACTTCTTTACTCCAAATGTAACTAGTTACTTCCAAGCTATGGTCAAGTACAAAAACTTCCATAGCATTAGTTCCCAAATATTTACTATTCTAAAAGGATCTCTCTCTTTTTTTTCTACTCTGTATTTACCCCAAAATCCTCATAATCTAAGGTTTTCAACAGAAACATACTGTGCTTTTACATAATTCCAGAACCACTTCTGTTCCTTTCATGAGATTGTATGAACTTCCTCCTCCAGTAAAAACCAATCTGTTGTTTCAATTTTATGAGACTGGTGCAAAATTTTTAACTTCCAAATCATTTCAGATCATTTAAGACTGAAACTGACCTTTAAAAAAAACATGGTTTCAGATGTGCAAAAATATATTAAAAGCAATTGAGTTAATGAAGTAAATGTGGAAAAGATAAGTCTCCCAATAGAAGCTGTAGATAATGTGGGGACTGCATGCAGGCAAATTCTGAACAAATTAAAATTAAAACTCCGTAAAGTGAGAATAGAGGAGGAACAAAGCAGAGGCTAGAATGGAATATGATGTTCCAGCTCATTTATCAGAGCAACCTTGTCTGAGGTGAAAGACATTGCGTTGCTGTTTGTACTGGTTTCACAGGGTTTAGTGTATGCAAACCAAGACACAGGACACAGCCTCGGGCTGGGTTAACTCAGGTTTATTGCATCGTGGGCAGAGGGAACATGAGGTAATGGCGGTCGATAGCTCTTTATATACAGCGGTAACACATTTGAACGTGGTGCCATGGTAGCCCATTGGCTACTGTCTGCGCGACGTCATTGCAGGTCACGCCCTTCTTGTCCAGGTGTAGGTGGTGGCGGGAAAACTTCCCGCGCTGTTGCCTTTGATGAGTTTGGACCGAGAGAGCTTGGACGCTCGCTGCTGCCAGCTGGTGGTCATTAGCTCGCGTCCTATTACAGGGTTTATATGAAACAGCTGAAGGTTACATGGTTGCTATAGGCAAGGTTACATTGGCTCAGATACATTGTAATCCATGTGTACAATAAAACCAACAGAACACAACACCCCTCCCCCCTAGGACGAGACAAAGTCTCGAGCCCACACTTAAACACACTCCCCCCCCCTTTAGGAGACAAAGTCTCTCAGCCAAGATGGCTTATTTCGAACACGCTGGGGTCTCGATGCGGGCTGCCTCTCCCCGGGTTTGCTACCTTCTCTTTGTCCCCTGGTTTCCTGTCCTGTAATATGAGAGGGAGACTCGTTAGTGACTTTCCGCGGCTCCGCGGCGTTGTTGGGAGGTGTGCTCTTTCTTAGGGAGGAACCGGGGGCACTGGGGGCTAACGAAAAACCCCTCTTCTCGCTTGGACGGGTGGGGGAACACTCCTGAAAACCCCCCCGGCTCGCAAAATCAAACTCAAAATTACTATCGGGGGCAGCGGGCGCGAACTCCTCTCCCCCTTCCCCGACCCCTGATAGGACTGGCGTATCAAAAGGATATGAGTCGGGGCCGCTGCTATCAAAAGGACATGAGTCGGGGCCGCTGCTTCTGCTTCCTTCCCCCCTTGCTTGGGACTGTTGTCCATTGCTGCCTCCCCCTTGGGTTAAGCGGGTGGGGGAGAACCCTAACGCTGAATCCTGTTGCTGAGCTCCACTGACTGGCCCACTCACTCGGTGCCTCAGTTGGTCTGCGTGCCTCCTCCAGAGGAGGCCGGTGTTAGTCTCGACCCGGTACGATACTGGCCCCGTCTGTTCTACAACCTTCCCTGGTACCCAGGCCGGCCCTGCGCTGGAATAGTTCCTGCAGTGAACAGGGTCCCCAGCGGCGAAACCTTTCGAGACTGCCAACCCTATGTTTTTTCCTTTATCCTCGACCCTCGTCGGGTCTAGCCTGGACAGGATCGTGGTCAGTTTTCGCCGCATCAAGAGCTCCGCCGGCGAGTAGCCTGACGCTAAAGGGGTTACCCTATACGCTAAGAGGAACTGGCATACCTGGTGATTCAGGTCCCCCGGGCCCATGCGCCGCAGCGCGTCCTTTGTTGTACGCACTAGTCGTTCCACTTGGCCATTCGTGGCCGGGTGAAACGGTGCGGATGTGACATGCCGAATGGCGTTTGCCTCCATGAATGCTCCGAACTCAGCGGAGGTGAAACAACTAGCGTTATCGCTGACTAAAGTGTCGGGTAAACCGAACGTGGAAAAGACTCTCCTTAGCCGGCTAATTGTCGTGGCGGAGGACGTGCTCTTTACTGGGATAACCTCCAGCCACTTGGAGAACGCATCTACCACCAGGAGAAACATGGTTCCTCGGAACGGGCCAGCGAAATCCACGTGCACTCTGGACCACGGCCCCCTTGCCGTGTCCCACTCCCTATGCGGGAGACGGGCCGCCTCAGGTCGGGATTCCTGGCAAGCCTCGCAAGTGCCGACCATGTGCTCAATGTCCGCGTCCAGCTGTGGCCACCAGAAGTAACTCCGGGCTAGCGCCTTTGAACGAACTATGCCCGGGTGGCTGACGTGCAGCAGTTCGAGCACCCTCGTCCGCAGGGGCGCAGGGACCACCACCCGTTGGCCCCACAGAAGGCACCCCCTCTCTAGGGACAACTCAAGCTTTTTCCTAAAGAATGGGTCGAACTCTGTACTCGGGGACGAAGCCGGCCACCCCTTCTGCACCCATGCACCAACTTTCTCCAGCGTCCTGTCCTTGCCTGTCGCCCTAGCAATGTCGGCTGGTACTAGTGGGGGTGCGTCTAAAACCTCAATTAGCAACACCTGGCGGTCTCTTTCCGCTCTCGCCTTCTGGTCCGCCGACAAGGGCAGAGGGGATCTCGAAAGCGCATCAGCATGGCTGATCTCCTTTCCGGGCCTGTACTCCAACTCATGTTGGTACGCGTTGAGAAAAATAGCCCATCGCAGCATCCTCGGGGACAGGATCTGTGGCGTGGGCTTGCTTGCCGTGAAAATCCCTAACAGCGGCTTGTGATCGGTCACGATTTTGAACGGGCGGCCATACAAAAAATCGTGAAATTTTTTTGGTCCCCGCTACTATTGCTAACGCTTCTCTGTCGGTTTGTGCGTAATTTCGCTCCGCTTGGGACAGGGACCTTGAGTAAAACGCTACCGGGGCCTCCCTTCCGTCCTCCAACACGTGGCAAAGCACCGCCCCCACCCCCACCGGGGATGCATCACAGACTAGGACCACTGGCCGTTTGGGGTCGAAGTGCGTCAGGATTGCCTCAGATGTTAGGAGTTGCTTTAGCTCCTTGAACGCCCTCTCGTGCTCGTCACCCCACATCCATGGCTCCTCCTTTTTAAGTAACCGATGGAGCGGTTCGGCCACGGATGCCTTCCGCGGGAGGAATGTATGGTAAAAATTGAGGAGCCCCAGGAAAGACTGCAGCTCGGTTTTGGATGTGGGGCGAGGGGCCTTTTTAATGGCTGCTACTTTGGAGTTAGACGGCTTAATCCCCTCGGGTGTGATCCGGAACCCTAAAAACTCGACCTCGGTCTCGAAAAAAACACATTTGTCCTTCCTCAATCTCAGCCCCGCTTTCTCGAACACGGTCAGTACTTTGTCCAACCTTTTCGCCAGTTCAGCCTCACTCCCCCCTGTTATCAACACGTCATCAAAATAAGGCAACACCCCCTCCAGGCCCTTTAGGAGGCGTTCCACGAGCGATTGAAAAAGGCCGGGTGCCGAGTTCACGCCGAACTGTAACCGCGACACCTGGAACGCTCCCTTATGTGTAACTATCGTTTGTGCCGCGGCCGTGGCGGGGGTCACTGGAAGTTGCTGATAGGCTTGTGCCAAATCGAGTTTAGCGAAACACTTTCCCCCATTTAGTCTGGCCAAAAGGTGGCTGATCACTGGCACCGGATATGCATTAGGGCGGATCGCCTTGTTAATTGTACACTTATAATCAGCGCAAATGCGCACCTCCCCGTTAGCCTTTAGAGCCGTTACAATTGGAGTTTCCCACTCCGCGGAGTCAACAGGAATAAGAATCCCCTGGCCCACCAGTTTGTCCAGTTCCGCCTCTATCTTGTCCTTGAGTGCAAACGGCACCCTGCGTGGTTTGAGTCTTATCGGGCGGACCTCCGGGTCTATGTCGAAAGCTACAGGGGGTCCCTTGAACCTTCCGAGTCCTTTCTTAAAAACGGCGGGATGCGCATCGCAAACCGCTTGTATTGGGTCCCCCCCCACGGTATGCACCCCCCCTATGAACAAACCTAAGGGCTGAAACCACTGTGTCCCTAGGAGGCTACAGCTTCCCCCTTTGAGGACAACTAGGGGCAGTTCCGCAGAATGTCTCTTAAACTTGACCCGAAATTTCCCGACCCCCAACACCGGAATGCTGTTTCCCTGTACGTCCCGTAGTGTGGACCTCAGCGCCTTAAGCTTGGGCCGCACATGGGGGTCGATTTTCAGGAACTCTTTCTGGGGAATTATGGAATAGGAGGACACCGAGTCAATTTCCATCCTAATAGGGGCCCCTTGTACTAATACCTCAACGAAGTAATGGGACTGTCCCGCGGACACGCTGAACACTGAGGCGTCGTCCTCGCTGCCGTCCGAGACGCGGCCCACGCCGTCCTGCTTCCTCGTGGTCTGGGCGCCATCTTTGGGCCTCGCTGGACGGTCCGGTCTGGCTGCGCGGTCTTGTGACTGCCTCCGGCCCTCTTTCCTCTTTCTGCACGCCTTGGCGATGTGCCCCCGACGGCCGCAGGTGTAACACTCGGCCTTCCTGAACGGGCATCTCGCGCGCTCGTGGGCCGCTCCGCAACCCTCGCAGCGTCGACCACCCTTCCGGACCTTCTGGACCTCCTCGCCGTCGCTGCCTTCCGTAGACGACTTTGAGGCCCGTCGAGTCGCGTGCACCGACTGTCCGGTCTTCCCGTGCACCGAATTTTCCGCCTTGCCGGCTCTAGGACGCCACTCACGCCACTGGTGCATCTCGTCCACTCCGGCATTCGTGGACTCTGCGGCTTCCGCGGCCTCTATGACCTCTGCCAGCGTGGGTGGCGGCTCCTTATTCATCAAGCTGCGCTGTACCTCCTTGTCTTTCAGGCCACACAGCACGCCGTCCCTGAGGACCAACTCCAGGATATCGCCCCATTTACAGGGGGCGGCGGCTATCCTCATGGCGGCCACGAATGCCTCAACCGACTCATCCGGCGCTTGGACTCGCCTCCAAAACGCGCTCCGAGCGGGAAACATTGCCCTCGAGGGGCAGAACCGCTCTCGCAGCAGTTTCATGATGTCGCTAGCCTTAAAGTCGCTCACCTTCTTCGGAGCGATTATGCCCACCAGCGTCCGCTTGGTTTCCATCCCGAGCATTCTGGTGAGGATGGCCCTCTTTCTCTCCTCGTCTTCTCCTTTGACTCTGAGTTCCACCAGGGCCGCCTGGAAATCCATCTCAAGCAGCTCCCAGTCTTGCGGTTTGGTGATGTTGAAACCGCTCTGTGCCCTGGCTGTTCCGTGGGGATCCATTATCCCACCTTCGTCGCCAATTTAGTGTATGCAAACCAAGACACAGGACACAGCCTCGGGCTGGGTTAACTCAGGTTTATTGCATCGTGGGCAGAGGGAACATGAGGTAATGGCGGTCGATAGCTCTTTATATACAGCGGTAACACATTTGAACGTGGTGCCATGGTAGCCCATTGGCTACTGTCTGCGCGACGTCATTGCAGGTCACGCCCTTCTTGTCCAGGTGTAGGTGGTGGCGGGAAAACTTCCCGCGCTGTTGCCTTTGATGAGTTTGGACCGAGAGAGCTTGGACGCTCGCTGCTGCCAGCTGGTGGTCATTAGCTCGCGTCCTATTACAGGGTTTATATGAAACAGCTGAAGGTTACATGGTTGCTATAGGCAAGGTTACATTGGCTCAGATACATTGTAATCCGTGTGTACAATAAAACCAACAGAACACAACACAGGGTATCAATTTTTTGCTGTTTAATTTAAAAGCAAGAAGATGGAGGGAAGTGAAATGCAATCTGAAAAGGGTGATCATTAGGGGATGGTGCCAAAGTGTTATTGGTCGTGTTGCATTAACTGAACTGCAGACAAAAGAAGAGATAAAGGACAGTGGGTAAAGTAAGACATCACTCAACCTCCTGCTGCTGAACCAGGCAAGCAGACCCTTCCCGATCTACAGTAGCCAAGTGGCATCAACTGGAGGGGGGTGACTGAAGCCATCACTAGACCTGAAACAATTACTGTATATATTACATTATTATTATTATAGTTGTACTTATACCTTGCCTCTCTAGGGAGAATGAATCCCTACACGAGGCAGCTAACAACATAAAATCCCCCATACAACAAACAGACATTTTAAAAGTACCCCCCCCCATAAAATTATGATAAAAATAAGCTACAATAAAACCGACAGTAAACATGCCATAAAATTGGGCCAAAATACAGCAGACCCATGTCCTAAGCCGCTGAACTGGGAAAGTATACGCTGGGCCCCAGTCTGAAAGCCAGGGATGGGTAAAACATTTACAAAGGCCTCCTCAAAAAACAAAGTCTACAATTGCTTTTTAAAAGACTGGCATGAGGAAGCCTGATGCAGCTCAAGTGGAATAGCATTCCACAACATTGGTGCCATCACTGAAAAGGCTCTGCTCCTTGTCCCAGGCCTTAGCCAATCTCAGGGATGGCACCTGAAGCTGCGCCGATGAAGTGGAGCAAGTGATGGGGGCTACAGACCTAAGGGGAAGACGTTCCACAAGGTAAGAAGGTCCCAAGCCGTACAAGGCTTTAAAAGTTAACACTAACACACAAACAATGAATAAAAACATGTTTAACTGAAATTAATGGCAAAAAATCAGATCAATTTTAAAACCCAGAGAAACACACAAGATGAAGTGATGCAAAGATTTTATCAACCTTACTGATCCTGAACCACTGTAATGAAATAGATTTCTCCCTACGTACAAGAGGGTTTTCCACCAGTATTCAAAATTCTACATTTTTTTCCTCCAACTTTCCACCCTCTCTATCATCTTGCCTTCCTGCCTTCCTGCCTGCCTGCCTTCTTAGACCATTCCTTCTCCTAGTGGGCCCATTTCTGTGATCTTCTTTTTCAATCTGTGCATGCATCTATGACAAGGGTGCCCACATGGTCCAGGGAGCCAGTCACTATAGCCCATGGGCCAGATCTGACCCCCAATGCCAATTCATCCAGCCCACGAAGCCCTCATCGCTTGTACGGGCGCATTTTACTTCCACTTCCGGGAGCAATGAGGGCTTTGCAGGCTAGATGAATTGGCATTGGGAGCTGGATCCAGCCCGTGGGCCATAGTTTGGGCACCCTTGATCTATGAACCTGTATTTGGTTCTGTATATGCTTTTATACACACAAAAATCAGAATTTGTGGCTGTTGTATAATCGATCAATGTTCTGGGATTGTCTCTTTACCAGGAGTAAATTTTAAAGCAAAAGCAAAGCAATCACATGTATATACCACATCATAGCACTTAGTGCACTCTCTGGGCAGTTCACAAGTTAATTAGCATTTTGCCCCCAACACACTGGGTATTTGTTTTACCAACGTCGGAAGGTTAGAAGGCTGAGTCAACCTTGAATCCTGGTCAGGATCGAACTTACAACCTTTTGGATGCAGTACAGCAGTTTAACCACTGGCCCACCTGATTGTGTTAACCTCCTCAGTTATTTACCTCAAAGTGTGGGGGTGTTGAGTCCGGCACTTAAGAAGTATTCTGACCAGCAGGATCGGTACAAACACAGTGATTTATTATTCAGCTCAAAATGCCAGACTGGGGAACATGTACAAGGTGGCCAGCTTATATAAAGTGAGAATGGCAGTTACACAGGTTGATACATTTCAGCAGTCTTCCAGGGAAGCAGGAAAGTTTGTACTGACGAATCAGCTTTTTTGACAGACATTTGAAAATGGCGCCTTTGTAAAAAAAAGGTGCGCAATAGCACCACAGACTTTATGGCACTTAAGCAGTTATAACAAATAATGTTTGGAAACAACATTCCTTCCCCCCCATTGAGAAACCCACTACCCCCATCTTTTTGGTGGACCACAGGTCTGTTTAGGGTGCCCAAATGTGTCAGGACTTAGTGCTGGGGGTATGGGTCGACCAGGAGCAATGGAAGAGTGGTCTGGCTCACTGGACTGCCTAGGCAAGCTAGGTCTTTAGGGTGTTTCTCTAGTGCAGGGAATTTCTTTGGCAACTGTACCCATAGAGCGAGGGCCAACCTCTACCGCAGACTCTGATGCAGTCTGTTCCTGGGAACTATCCTGGGATGGAGATACCTGTAAAAGGTCTCCTGGCAGTGGCTGAGTGAACAGCTCTTCCTCCAGGTTGAAGTTGGGCAACTCCTGACTTCCGTTTGATGAAGGACCCAGCTCTGACTCTGTTGTGGCGTTGTTTCCCCGAACCCGGGGATGCATCTGATCTGCATGTCTCCTCTTTGTTAATCCGTTGTTCATAAGGACCTTGTATGACATGGGCCCTGTTTGTTCGATCACTTCCCCCCACCCACCCAAGGGGAACCTGATGCATAGTTGCGGCAATGAACAGCCTGTCCAACATGGAAAAACGTAGAATTACTGACATCCATGTTGAGGCCCCTGTCCTAAAGGACCATAGACAGACGCCTCTTCATTAAGAGGTCTGAGGGTGATGACCCTGAAGCAAGGTCTGAGGGTGACCCTGAAGCAAGGGGGTAACCAAATACTGACAAAGCTGTAACTCTAAATTCCCTGAGCCCATACGCTTTAGTGCCACCTTAACGGAGCAAACCATTCTCTCTACTTGCCCATTTGTGGCGGGATGAAATTGTTCAGAGGTGATATGTCATATGCCGTTGCGGCTAAGGAAATCCTGGAATTCAGCTGGCATGAATGTTGATGCGTTATCTGAGACAACAATGTTGGGCAACCCAAAAGTACAAAATACCTTTCCCAATTTATGAATTGTAATAGCAGATGAAATCTCTTAGACGGGAATTTCATTGTTCCTGCAAGGGGACAATGACAATAAAGATTTATCTATCTATTACCTCTAACCATTTAGTAAAGGAGTCAACAATAATCAGGAAGGTGGTCCCCCTGAATGGGCTGGCAAAGTTGATATGGACTCACGACCAGGGCCCCTTCGCAGTGTCCCACTCCCTGGTAGGCTGGTGGGTTTCCTCCGGCCTGGAGGACTGGCACTCTTGACAGCAGCCAACCCAGGCCTTGATATCTAAGTTGAGTCTGGGCCACCACAAGTAACTCCTGGCAAGTGCCTTAGAGCATGCAGTGCCTGGATGACTGATGTGTAATGTGTGTAGAACCTTTCCTGAAGTGTAGATGGGATTACCACTCTGGCCCCCCCCCCATACCAAATATTCCCTTTCCAATGACAGTCTGTTCCATTTAATGTAATAAACCTTGAATTCTTCAGAGACTGGTGGTGCTGGCCACGTTTCTGAACCCATGAAATCACCTTCATCTACTGGGTGTCGCAATCCGATCCATGTAAAGATCTAATCAGTCTCAGGCAGAGTAGTTTACAGCCCCAAATAAACAAAGGAAGAGTTAAGAATTCTAATGAAGTCCAGCTTCATTAGGCAGAGTAAGGAAGAGACAGAGAAATAGAGAGAAAACATACACACGACTGCAGTCTTAGCTTAACAAAGGAATAATGGTGTCTCTTTATTCAACAGAGTATATCAAAACAAAACTAAGGCACACACAACCAATCAGAATGTCAGACCCATATAAGGAGGATGATTAAGCATTTTTCTCACTTTCTGCGCATGCCCAAAATCAAGCATTGTCTCTCATGTAAACAAAGGGACCTTTGTTTACAAAATGTGTAGAAAGCAGACAGACAGAAACCAGATAAATTCCCACATGTCCTCCTTTTTCATTTAAATTTGAGAGAGGGACGGCTAATCATACCCCTGCATGTCATCATACTCCATAACTACTCCTCCATATACATCATCACTGTCCTCCTGGACATCGTACCCTTCCTGACTCCTGGTACCTTGTTCCAGAGGATGATACCTCATTGAATACAATTGCCGTCGTGCAAAACCCGATGTCTCCCTTCTACGCAGTGGACATGTGTTACACATAGAAATAAGATTAGGAATACAATAAATGCAAAAACATAAAAATATAAGGCAAATAATAGTAATGACCCCATAAAAGAAAACTTGTCTAAGGACAGACAAATCAGGCAACCAAGAAGTTATCCAATCAAAGAGATTAACATCAGTGCGTACATTGTTAGTAATGCTCTCCTGTAAATTCTGAAGTTCTTTCTCAATAGTATTATTCAGATCCTGGAATTTTACCCGACATCCCTGGTTCCCGACCAGTTTACAAAATCCTCCGGATTTTGCTAACAGGTAATCTATGGCCAGTCTGTCCTGCATTTGGCCTTGATGGAGCTCAGTGATTTCCATTTGAAGATCCCGTATAACCCTCCCTGTGGTGTTGATTGATTTCTCCAGCCTACAGGTGAGTCCCAAAATGGACCTTCTATTCTCCTGGGAAATGACACCTGGGTACGATCCCAAGGTGAGTGCTCCAGTGATAACACTCCCTATAGCTCTCCCCCAGGAGCTACCATCAGAAAGCTGAACATCGATTATCACTTCATCATTGCAACCAGAACCCATCGGCTGGCAACAGCTCTCTGGCGCCGTGCATCTGCCTGAAACGGCGTTTGCACTTGTACGGGTAAGGTAAAATAACCCAATGCTGTACATTGATATTGTCCTGGATGGAAATTCGTGGCAACTCCATTAAAAAAGAACCACATGTTGGGATCCTTAATTTGCCATCCATTGCAAATTGAACCACTATCTATAGCAGAATAATCAGGAGTAAACATAGGAAACACATCATATATATCTTCAATAGTAGTGTTAAACAAAGTATAATTAAGCTTATAAGAATTGTTATAACTACCCATAACCAAAAATAATCACATCCCGTATAATTGCCTACATTCCGCAAAACCCTTTTTGCTTGAGTCCAGTGCTTCCATTTACTATTCCAGACCCCAGAACTATGACAGCAGAAACAAAGCCCTTTAGTGTATTTCTTGAATGTCATGCTTCGCCAGCGGGTGTTGTTAAATTGTTCTGGGGGATTGGAGAAGAGTGTAGACCTGTCAATATGTTGCAAGTGTCCAATAACCAACTCAGGCGTGTTGAACAATGCCGGAAGAAAGGCCATTTGAGACACTGCCAGTGGATGCTCATAGTATAACGTTGCATTCTTACGATGAACCTCAAACATATAGTTAGCATGACGAAGCCAAAAGTTGGGGTTGCCCCCATGAGTCATTGTTCTTACAGCTTGAAGCACAGTAAGAAAGAAAAGAACAAATGTCAGCAAATTTAGTTTACTGGTGAACCACCGTCCTGGAGCTGAGTAACCTTTTCTTCTCTCCATGGGCGGATCGCTCGGGCAGGTACCCTTCCACTCAGGATCCCCTTGTTGCCAATAAATGACCAATGGCTTAGGAAGACACTCCTCTAAGAAACAGGAACATGCCCTGTTTGATGACCAGTGCCATGTTATTACTAGCACCATGGAACTAGACATGAAACATACCTGACATATAACACAAATGCAATATCACAAACCCATTTACATGTGTAGGGTACTGAAAACTCTTCCATGTACTTCTGGAGGTACCTTGAGATATACAGTTACATAAGGCAAAATATAACATAAGCAAAGACAGGTCTTTCCCCTGCAAGGGAATAAGCAAAACTTTTAAGCATGAACAAAACATGAACATTTCTCTTCTTCCTTACATGAAGGAGGTTTCTGTTGCATTCTAGCAAGCATTTCTCACTCCCCAATTACATGAGTAAGGCATTACATTTCTTCTTCTCTCACTGGGTGTAAGTGAAAGAGGCATTCCACATCTTAAAACCAGCATAGCATGGTAAATCAAATACAGTACAAATATCATTAGAGCATTTCACACTCATAGCATGAGCAGGTAGACAATTATTTTTAAAAAAAACGTTTTCAGGTTATATAATGCAAACAAAGCCAATTCTTCTTTAGAGTCCACACAAATTTAGAGTCCAATTAAAATGTCCAAATTAAAAGTCCAAATGTTGATTGAAGATTTCTTCTTCTCAGATTATAACTTAAACACTATCTTCTCTCCAGCAAAGTTCTTAGTATGGCAAGGTTGAAATTAGGCCATAAATTAATTCTCACTGACTTCATAAGACAACCAGACAAGCCTCCACCCAACCACATCTTTCAGCTTTTCAGCCAAACCTACTCATTACTTCATGCTCCAGGCACACCCATCTGTATTAAAGCAGACAGATGAGGTATGAGCACAAAGAACAACTTCTCCAGAAGTTGCAAGTAACTTCCACACAGATGAAAAGTACAGGGAATTCCCAGTTGCTTTCCCTGCAATTCTGATGCTTGAAACTTGGAACTATTCACTCTGGATCTCTTTGCTTGAGGGATGGGCAATTCAAAATCAGCCAAAAACTAGAGTATGTCTTCACCCTCCTTGTATTTTTGCAAAAGCCTGCTGTCCATAGAGGAAAGATCCACACCCCTTTTCCTCTGGACTTCTTTCATCTGCAGCATCTGAATCTCAACTTTATGACAAACTGCACCTGTTAGTTTGTATTTGCAAGAAGACCCTTTTCTGGGCTTGGGTTTTCTGCATTCCTCCTCTGGGCCATCCTTCCACTTCCTGCCCACACGTGAGGAGTCACACATACCCCTCAGCTTCTCCTGCTTTTGTGATGAGGGTTTCTTCAGGGGTGAGCTGAGGTCTCCTGTGCTTCTCTTTGAATCACACTCCTTGCTTCCTGCCACTTTGCATGCATGAATAACTTCAATCTGTGATGAGGTCCCCACCATTTGTTCCCAATCAGCTGGCACTAGTTGTTTTTTATACTTGGCAGGCAGTATTGCAGCAGTCCCATTTGTCAGAGCCTCCCTGTTCACTGGATATACAGCAACAGGTTCCATATCCAGCACAGCTGCAGTTAAAGCAGCAGAGAACAGGTCTTTTGTAGGGCTAAAAGTGCTTGATTGCTGCAAGGCAGGATATAATGTCCCTTCTCCATTTCCACCCCCACCTCCATCAGGGGGCTCATGCTGTTGTTTCTCATATGATGGAGGGGCAGTCGCCAGAGTCCCTCCCTTGGCTGGGAGCAAAAGCTGTGGAAGGGGAGCAGCAAGCCGCTGGGACAACAAAATATTTTTTGGAGTAAGTCTTTGAAGACAATTTCTGACTTCATTCCCCTCTTTTGTGATTGCCCTTTGTCCATTCTTATTCAGACAAAACCTCTGCTCTGGCGATGTTAGCACACACCCCATAATAAATCTTTCACTCACCCTGTGAGATCCAAAGTAAAACTTGGATGATTTTCAAGTGCTTGAAGACCTTTCCCGGTCGGACCTTTTCTCTGGTCGGGGGTGAATAATAGACCTTGTCCTGGTCGCAATGAGGTGATAATGAGGTGCTAATTGCTCAAGCAGTGTGTTCAAAGAGTTCCTTGCAATTCAAATGCCTCCCACGGAGCGCCAGTTGTCGCAATCCGATCCATGTAAAGATCTAATCAGTCTCAGGCAGAGTAGTTTACAGCCCCAAATAAACAAAGGAAGAGTTAAGAATTCTAACAAAGTCCAGCTTCATTAGGCAGAGTAAGGAAGAGACAGAGAAATAGAGAGAAAACATACACACGACTGCAGTCTTAGCTTAACAAAGGAATAATGGCGTCTCTTTATTCAACAGAGTATATCAAAACAAAACTAAGGCACACACAACCAATCAGAATGTCAGACCCATATAAGGAGGATGATTAAGCATTTTTCTCACTTTGTTTACAAAATGTGTAGAAAGCAGGCAGACAGAAACCAGATAAATTCCCACAACTGGAGATCCTTTTTTGTAGCGATAGCAATGTCCATGGCGGACACAGGCAGGGACTCTAAAATCTCTAACATAAGGACCTGATGGTCAGACTCAATCTTGCATCTGCATTGGAAATACTGGCACCCGGCTGGTGCTGCAGAGAGTATTGATAAGCTTGAAGGAAATTGCCCAACGAAGTATTCAAGAGACAATATCTGGGGTGTAGGCTTGTCTGGCATGAAAATGCCAAGTAGTGGCTTGTGATCCATGATGATCATAAATGGCTGCCCGTAAATGAAGTCATGAATTTTTTTGTCCTCACAATAACCGCAAGAGCCTCCCTGTCTATTTGTGCATACCGCTTCTTGGTGTCCGACAGAGACCGCAAATAGTAGATGATGGGTGCCTCTCTCCCTCCCCTAGGTCATGGCAGAGCATGGCCCCGATCCCTACGGGAAGCATTACACACGAGAATCACTGGCTTACTTGGGTCAAAATGTGTGAGGACGGCATCAGAAATAAGGAGCCTCTTAACTTCCCAAAATGCCCTGTCCTGTGGGGGACCCCAACACCACACTACTTGTTTCCTAAACAGCTGGTGCAGTGGGGCAGCCATGGTGGCCTTTTGAGGTAGAAATGCATGGTAAAAGTTCAGAAGCCCAAGGAAGGCTTGCAACTCACTTTTTGTATTCGGGCGCGGAGCATCCCAGACTGCTTTCACTTTAGAGTCAGAGGGTTTAGTGTATAAAACTAAGACACAGGACACAGCCTCGGGCTGGGTTAACTCAGGTTTATTGCATCGTGGACAGAGGGAACATGAGGTAATGGCGGATCAACAGCTCTTTATATACAGTAGGAATACATTTGAACGTGGTGCCATGGTAGCCCATTGGCTACTGTCTGCGTGACGTCATTGTGGGTCACGCCCTTCTTGTCCAGGTGTAGGTGGTGGCGGGAAAACTTCCCGCGCTGTTGCCTTTGATGAGTTCGGACCAAGAGAGCTTGGACGCTCGCTGCTGCCAGCTGGTGGTCATTAGCTCGCGTCCTATTACAGGGTTTATATGATACAGCTGAAGGTTACATTGTTGCTATAGGCAAGGTTACATTGGCTCAGATACATTGTAATCCATGTGGAAGGTAAAACCATTAGAACACAACATCCCTCCCCCCTAGGACGAGACAATGTCTCGAGCCCACCTTCAACACACTCCCCCCCCCTTAGGAGACAAAGTCCCTCAGCCAAGATGGTTTATTTCGAACACGCTGGGGTCTCGATGCGGGCTGCCTTTCCCCGGGTTTGCTACCTTCTCTTTGTCCCCTGGTTTCCTGCCCTGTAATTGGAGAGGGAGACTTGTTAGTGACTAGCCGCGGCTCCGCGGCGTTGTTGGGAGGTGTGCTCTTTCTCGGGGAAGAACTGGGGGCACTGGGGGCTAACGAAAAACCCCTCTTCTCGCTTGGAAGGGTGGGGGAACACTCCTGAAAACCCCCCCGGCTCGCAAAACCAAAATCAAAATCAAAATTACATTCGGGGGACGCGGCGGCGGCCGCACATTCCTTTTCCCTCCCCCCGGGCCCTGATAGAACTGGGGTATCAAAAGGATATGAGTCGGGACCACCGCTTTCCCCCCCGGTTTCGGACTGCTGTCCTTCAATGTCTCCCCCTTGGGCTAAACGGGTGGGGGAGAACCCTATCGCTGAATCCTGTTGCTGAGCCTCACTGACCGGCCCTTCACTCACTCGGCGCCTCAGTTGGTCAGCGTGTCTCCTCCAGAGGAGGCCGGTGCTCGTTTCCACCCGATATGACACTGGCCCTGTTTGTTCTATTATTGTTCCTGGCACCCAGGCTGGCCCTGCGCTTGCATAGTTCCTGCAGTAAACAAGGTCGCCGGCGGCGAACCCTTTCGAGACTGCCAATCCTATGTTTTTTCCTTTATCCTCGACTCTCGTCGGGTCCAGCCTGGTCAGAAGCGTGGTCAGTTTTCGCCGCATCAAGAGTTCTGCCGGCGAGTAACCCGACGCTAAGGGGGTCACCCTATACGCTAACAAGAACTGACATACTTGGTGATTTAGGTCCCCCGGGCCCATGCGCCGCAGCGCATCCTTTGTTGTACGCACCAACCGTTCCACTTGGCCATTCGTGGCCGGGTGAAACGGCGCGGATGTGACATGCCGAATGGCGTTTGCTCCCATGAATGCCTCGAACTCCGAGGAGGTGAAGCAACTCGCGTTATCGCTGACTAAAGTGTCGGGTAAACCGAACGTGGAAAAGACTCTCCGTAGCTGGCTAATTGTTGTGGCGGAGGACGTGCTCTTTACTGGGATAACCTCCAGCCACTTGGAGAACGCATCCACCACCAGGAGAAACATGGTTCCTCGGAATGGGCCAGCGAAATCTACATGTACTCTGGACCACGGCCCCCTTGCTGTGTCCCATTCCCTATGCGGGAGGCGGGCCGCCTCTGGTCGGGATCCCTGGCATGCCTCACAAGTGCCGACCATATGCTCAATGTCCGCGTCCAGCTGTGGCCACCAAAAGTAACTGCGGGCCAGCGCTTTCGAACGAACGATGCCCGGGTGGCTGACGTGCAGCAGTTTGAGCACCCTCGGCCGCATGGCTGCAGGAACCACCACCCGTTGGCCCCACAATAGGCACCCCCTTTCTAGGGACAACTCTAGCTTTTTCCGAAAGAATGGGTCGAATTCCGTGCTTGGGGACGATGCCGGCCACCCCTTTTGTACCCATGAGCTGACTTTCTCGAGTGTCCTGTCCTTGCCTGTCGCCCTCGCAATATCGGCTGGTACTATTGGGGGTGCATCTAAAACCTCAATTAGTAACACCTGGCGGTCTCTTCCTACTCTAGCCTTCTGGTCGTCCGACAAGGGCAAAGGGGATCTCGAAAGTGCATCAGCATGGCTGATCTCTTTTCCGGGCCGGTACACCAACTCGTGTTGGTAAGCGTTGAGAAAAATGGCCCATCGCAGCATTCTCGGTGATAGGATCTGCGGGGTGGGCTTGCTTGCCGTGAAAATCCCTAACAGGGGCTTGTGATCCGTCACGATTTTGAACGGGCGACCATACAAAAAATCGTGAAACTTTTTGGTCCCCGCTACAATTGCCAATGCCTCCCTGTCGGTTTGTGCGTAATTTCGCTCTGCCTGGGACAGGGACCTTGAATAAAATGCAACCGGGGCCTCCCTTCCGTCATCCAGCACGTGGCAAAGTACCGCCCCCACCCCCACCGGTGATGCATCACAGACTAGGACCACCGGCCGTTTGGGGTCGAAATGTGTTAGAATTGCGTCAGAGGTCAAGAGCTGCTTTAATTCTTTGAACGCCCTCTCGTGCTCGTCACCCCACATCCAAGTCTCCTCTTTTTTAAGCAACCGATGAAGCGGTTCGGCCACGGACGCCTTCCGCGGAAGGAATGTATGGTAAAAATTGAGGAGCCCCAGGAATGACTGTAGCTCGGTTTTGGATGTGGGGCGAGGGGCCTTTTTGATGGCTACTACTTTGGATTTGGATGGCTTGATACCCTCGGGTGTAATCCTGAACCCTAAGAACTCGACCTCGGTTTCGAAAAAGACACATTTGTCCTTCCTCAGTCTCAGCCCCGCTTTCTCGAACACCGTTAGTACTTTGTCCAATCTCTTTGCCAGTTCGGCCTCACTTCCCCCTGTTATTAATACGTCATCAAAATAAGGCAACACCCCCTCCAGCCCTTTCAGGAGGCGTTCCACAAGCGACTGAAAAAGGCCGGGTGCCGAGTTCACGCCGAACTGTAAACGCGACACCTGGAACGCTCCTTTATGTGTGACTATCGTTTGTGCCGCGGCCGTGGCGGGTGTTACGGGAAGCTGCTGATAGGCTTGTGCCAGGTCGAGCTTAGCGAAACACTTTCCCCCATTTAGCCTGGCCAAAAGGTGGCTGACCACCGGCACCGGGTATGCGTTAGGGCGGATCGCCTTGTTAATTGTACACTTATAATCAGCGCAAATGCGCACCTCCCCGTTAGCCTTCAGAGCTGTTACAATTGGAGTTTCCCACTCCGCGGAATCAACAGGAATAAGAATCCCCTGGCCCACCAATTTGTCCAGTTCCGCCTCTATTTTGTCCTTTAGTGCGAAGGGCACCCTGCGCGGTTTGAGTCTTATCGGGCGGACCTCCGGGTCTAGGTCGAAAGCTACAGGGGGTCCCTTGAATTTCCCAAGTCCTTTTTCAAAAACGGCGGGATGCGCATCGCACACCGCTTGTATTGGGTCCACCCCCACTGCATGTACTCCCCCTATAAACAGGCCTAGGGGCTGGAACCACTGTGTCCCTAGGAGGCTACAACTCCCCCCCTTGAGGACAACTAAGGGCAGCTCCGCAGAGTGTCTCTTAAACTCAACCCGAAATTTCCCGACCCCCAACACCGGAATGCTGTTCCCCTGTACATCTCGTAGCGTGGACCTCAAAGTTTTAAGTTTGGGCCGCACGTGGGGGTCGATTTTTAGAAACTCTTTCTGGGGAATTATGGAATAGGAGGACCCCGAGTCAATTTCCATCCTGATGGGGGCCCCTTGTACTAGTACCTCAACGAAATAATGGGACTGTTCCGCGGACACACTGAGCACTGGGACGTCGTCCTCGCTGCTGTCCGAGACGCGGCCCACGCCGTCCTGCTTCCTCGTGGTCTGGACGCCATCTTTGGGCCTCGCTGAACGGTCCGGCCTGGTCGAACGGTCTGGTGACTGCCTCCGGCCCTCCTTCCGTTTTCTGCATGCCTTGGCGATGTGCCCCCGACGGCCGCAGGTGTAGCATTCGGCCTTTCTAAACGGGCACCTCGCACGCTCGTGGGCCGCTCCGCAACCATCGCAGCGGCGCCCCCCTTTTCGGACCTTCTGGACCTCCTCGCCGTCGCTGCTCTCTGAGGACGACTTTGAGGCCCGTTGAGTTGCGTGCACCGACCTTTCCGCCTTGCCGGCTCTGGGACGCCACTCACGCCACTGGTGCATCTCGTCCACTCCAGCATTCGTGGACTCTGCGGCTTCTGCGGCCTCGACGACCTCTGCCAGCGTGGGTGGCGGCTCCTTGTTCATCAAGCTGCGCTGCACCTCCTTGTCTTTCAGGCCACACAGCACGCCGTCCCTGAGGGCAATTTCTAGGATGCTGCCCCATTTACAGGGGGCAGCGGCTACCCTCATGGCGGCCACGAATGCCTCGACCGACTCGTCCGGCGCTTGGACTCGCCTCCAAAACGCGCTCCGAGCGGGAAACATCGCCCTCGCGGGTTGGAAGCGCTCCCGTAGCAGCTTCATGATGTCGTCCGCCTTAAATTCGCTCACCTTCTTTGGAGCGATGATGCCCACCAGCGTCCGCTTGGTTTCCGTTCCAAGCATGCGGGTGAGGATGGCCCTCTTCCTCTCCTCATCGTCTTCCTTGACTTTAAGCTCCACCAGCGCCGCATGGAAGTCCATCTCAAGCAGCTCCCAGTCTTGCGGTTTGGTGATGTTGAACCCGCTCTGTGCCCTGGCTGCTCCTTGGGAATCCATTGATCCCATCCTCGTCGCCAATTTAGTGTATAAAACTAAGACACAGGACACAGCCTCGGGCTGGGTTAACTCAGGTTTATTGCATCGTGGACAGAGGGAACATGAGGTAATGGCGGATCAACAGCTCTTTATATACAGTAGGAATACATTTGAACGTGGTGCCATGGTAGCCCATTGGCTACTGTCTGCGTGACGTCATTGTGGGTCACGCCCTTCTTGTCCAGGTGTAGGTGGTGGCGGGAAAACTTCCCGCGCTGTTGCCTTTGATGAGTTCGGACCAAGAGAGCTTGGACGCTCGCTGCTGCCAGCTGGTGGTCATTAGCTCGCGTCCTATTACAGGGTTTATATGATACAGCTGAAGGTTACATTGTTGCTATAGGCAAGGTTACATTGGCTCAGATACATTGTAATCCATGTGGAAGGTAAAACCATTAGAACACAACAGAGGGCCTAACACCTTCTGGGGTAATCTTGAAACCCAGAAAATCCACTTCCATAGCAAACAAACAACATTTCTCTTTCTTGACTCTAAGCCCAACATTTTGAAAACGTTCAAGTACATTACCCAATTTCTTGGCAAGAACCCCCCCTGTCTTTCCCCACAATCAACACATCATCAAAGTATGGCAGAACACCTGGAAGACCTTTTAGCAATTTTTCCACTAACCCCTGGAAAATACCTGGTGCCGCGTTGACACCGAATTGTAGTCTTTTAACCTTGAACGCACCCTTGTGTGTGGTTCCCATGGGGTGAGGTATGATCAGTATGCTGATGATACCCAGCTATATATCTTGGCCCATGGGGACCCCACTGATGTGGTCAATGTCCTATCCAGATGCTTTATTTATTGTACATTTGTAATCTGCACAGATGTAGATGTCACCATTAGACTTGATAGCCATGATGATCGGTGTTTCCCATGAATCCCAAAATGCCCTGCACAATTAGTTTATCAAGTTTGGCCTCAATACGGTCCTTTAGTGCAAAGGGCACCCGGTGGGGCTTCAGCCTAATGGGCTGAACAGAAGGGTCAAGTTCAAAATGAACTGTGGGAGGGGGGGGGCTTGAACGTACCCAGACCTGGGAGGAATATGTCTGGGTAGCAGTCACACGTAGACTGAATGGGATCAGCCTCAACCTTCCCAATACCCGAAAAAGCAATTCCCCGGGGCCTGAACCACTGAGTGGCCAAAAGGTTGTTCTTACCCGCCTTGTCCATGACAAGGGGCAAACTGGCCATCAGCGACTTGAACCTCACATTAAAAGTGCCAACATCAAGCACAGGGATGTGGCAGCCCTGCACATCGCTTAACCTGACCTTGAGTGCCCGCAACTTCGGGCAGTAAACAGGAGGGTGCCAGAAAAACTCCTTCTGCGTGATGATCGAGAAGGATGATCCCAAATCGATTTTCTTTTGGAATGGACAATCCTGCAGGTGGACTCTCATGAAGAATCTGTCGGAGACAGCATGAACTCTGGAACTGGAGCAGTGGCTGGCGAAGGCCTTGGAGATGAGATGCTCCTTGTTGCAGTGAACCTTGTTCCCAGACTGCACCTCGGCGCACTGGCAGTAACTCTCGTGATGTGCCCCTTCCTCCCACAATTGTGACATTCAGCAGCCTTGAAGGGGCATTGGGTGTGAAGCTGTCTGCTCCTGCAACCCTAGCATGGTTCAATGGTCCTCTTGGACTAGCCCAAACTTCTGCAATGCACTTTAGCAACATCGTCCCCCTCTTCGGAGCTGACTGAGGTTTCAGACGGACTGGACAAGCATTGTTGCTGGACAGCCAATCCCCTCTGGATCAGTGCTGTGGACGTAGCCTGTTGAACTGGATCCCAGTGATGGCAACCTCAGCCGCCTGAGCCTCTTTCAGAACCTGGGCAAACATCAGTGTCCCTTTTCATAAGGCAACATTGTGTAGCCTCGTCCCTGAGGCCTACAAGGAGCATGTCGCAAAGAGCAATGTTGAGGTTTTCCCATTCGCAGGGAACTGCGGCGTGGCAGAGAGCGGCCATATACTCAGCTACCGTTTCCCTGGCTTTCTGGTCCCTTCTGTAGAAGGCCACCCGGGCTAGAAAAATTGATGTTTTAGGCTTAAAGTGGTCCCGGAGGACGGTCAAAATGTCTTTCAGAGGGGTATCCTTCAGCAGTCTTGGCAGAAGCAAGTCAGTGAGCAGCTCGAGTGTTGTTAGCCTGCAGTGAGCCAAGAATGTAGCCTTCTGCAACCCCTCATCTGCAATCTTCTGCGAGATCATGTAGTTGTCGAACTGGACCTCGTACGTAGGCCATGAGACTGGTCTGAATGTCTCAAATGGCCCAAATGGAACAGGAACGGCAGCAGCCATTGGATCCCACCTTCGTCACCAATGTGACGAATGGCACTGCAGTTCGGCACTTAAGAAGTATTCTGACCAGCAGGATTGGGTCAAACACAGTGATTCCTTATTCAGCTCATAATACCAGACTGGGAAATATGTACAAGGTGGCCAGCTTATATACAGTGAGAATGACAGTTACACAGGTTGATACATTTTGGCAGGTTTCCGGGGACACTGGGGAGGTTTTAATGATGAATCAGCTATTTTGACAGACATTTGAAAATGGCGCCTTTTTAAAAAAAAGGTGCGCTATAGTGCCGTAGACTTTACGGCGCTTAAGCGGTTATAACAAATAAGGCTTCAACACAACAGGGGGCTAGGTGGGAACATGGATTAAAACATTATTTTAAAAAACAAGAGCAAAATTCTCCCTCCCACTCCTCAAACTAGCTATTCTTCTCAACATCTCCAGATCAAAAGCCGCACACATCTCATGAAACTGGTAGGCCTCCATGTCAGAACTACAAATTGCAGATAAGGCTGCTAGCAGCAAAAGCAGCAGCTCCATGGAAGAAATCAACACAAGGTCAAGGCTGATGTGATCAGAAACACAAAACATGAGCAGCCTCCATGTGGCTGTCAGCAAGAAACTCGTTTTGCTGATGCATGCTGTTAAATTTGTTAAGGTCATTCTCCTCTCCGATTATCATGCTAGAGGGAGTGATAGGTACTGATCTTCCTTCCACAATTAGAAGGAACAACAAAATCTTCCAGCTTTAGATACATGAGGGAGAGGGGAACTCCAGATGTTCTTAGACAGTGTAGCATCAATGTGCTTAATCAATGCTCTACACAGAATTGCAGCCAACAATTTAGGAGGCTTAGAACATTTCCTGTATCTCACATGTGCTTCCAGATTCAAAGCATGATGCTAAGAAGAGAAATCAGTTTATTGTATTGAGTACCAGGTGCAAACACTTGAGGGCCAATCCAGTGCCCCAATTAAATTAAAGAGGTTAAAATTAAATTAGCCATATGGCCAGGTTATTCTGCTATGGTAATAGAGTAGACTGCTGGTTCCCAATGTGGGGAACACACCCAACAGGGGGACTTACAGTAAATTCCCAGAAGCCCAAGTCAGAATATTTTATTTATTTATTTACTTACTTATTAGGTAAAGGTAAAGGTTTCCCTTGCTCGAAAGCCAGTTGTATCTAGGGTGCAATGCTCATCTCTGTTTCTAAGCTGAAGAGCCAGCGCTGTCTGCTTCTGCAGACGTTTCCATGGTCATGTGGCAAGCATGACTAGACACCGGAGTGCACGGAATGCTGTTACCTTCCCACCGAAGTGGTCCCTATTTATCTACTTGCAATTTCTTGCTTTTGAACTGCTAGGTTGGCAGGAGCTGGGATGAAGACAGGAGCTAATTTCCATCCTGCAGTACTCGGGAATCGAACTGCTGACCTTGTGCTTCCCAGTCAGCGTCTTAGCCACTTGAGCCACTGCAGTTATTATTTAAACTTATATCACCACCCGCTCGTTGTGGTGACTCAGGGTGGCTTACTGTCAACAAAAACAACAGTCACAATACAAAATCGAATCACAACACTATAACTAAAATCAGTAAATTACACAACTAAAATACACCTTATTAAAAACATCCTTAGACCATTAAACTAAAATCCTCAGATGGGGAGTTATTTAGAGTAGTCGTATGAGCCAGCGATGGGGGTGGGGGGTGGCTGCTCCCACTGCTCCACCCCACATCCGCTGGGCCAGCCAGATCTTCAGGCCTTTCCTGAATGCTAAAAAAAAAACCTACTTGTGGCTACTACTAAGTCTATGCAACGTGTGTTTTGAACGTTTAATATCTCAACAATATGACAAAATGATTCTATTATAATACGGTTTACTTATGTTCTTCAAAGCATATATAACAGCTCAATATAACTCAATGTTCAAAGCATATATTACTGAAATAGGGGTGAAAGAATTAAGATATTAAGATAATATTAATTCTATTTTAAAAGTAAAAATTATTTTCTCAGTACTCTGTAGAGTTGAAACAGATCAGATTGACCTATCATACAGGACTGATGACGAGGCTAAGTAAACAGAAGCCTTTATATCCACAAGCGGAGCACAGTTTGTACAGCTGACAGGGAACCGTAAATAATATTTGTGTGACATGACATGATGTGACATGAGACATGTTCCTTATATGACATGATCTAAATAACAGCTATGGAATGTTCTAACCTGAACTTAATGAAATGTCAGAAGGTTAATTAATAATTTTGGCTTATCCCATAGTGATGTAATGTGTAGAAATTTCCACATTTTTATGCTATAAAAAGATGGCTCTGAAAATGTATATTCATTCAGGGAATAATTTGCTTGGTAAAGCGTTTCCTGAATCTGTTTTGCCAAATATTAATAACAAATATTAATAACAAATAAAACTCCTAAATCTGTCTTAGTGTGTGGAATGCGAATTTGTCTAGTTCAGAATTCCATAACATTACAGCTCAATATAACACAAGCAGTTTTGGTTTTTCTTAGTAATACACCGTTTAGCCATTAGTTTTTCTATTGCTTTCCTGAATGCTAGCAATTCTGATTGAAGGAAAAGGTTAGTCGACAGAAGGTTCCAAAGGACCAGAGCAGACATCAAGAAGGCCATCTGTCTGGGGCTAGAGAGATAAGCCTCTCCAGGAGTTGGTACTCTTAAAGAGCCCCTCCGGTAGGCTCTAGTGGGATGGGCTGATATCCTCGGGGTGATGTGGTCTCTTAAGTTGCCTGGCCCACTACCATGTAGGGCTTTAAAGGTAATAACCAGCACCTTGAATTGCACCTGGAGGCACACTGGTAGCCAATGCAGCTCCTGCAGTAAGGGCGAGGCATGGTCATAGCGACCATACCCCATCACCACATGGGCTGCCACATTCTGCACCAGCTGCAGCCTCTGAATTGGCTGATCAGTGCTTTGGGGAATTGACATAGGCTTCTGGGAATTGAAGTCCAAAACCCAAAAGTTGGGAAACACTGGAGTAGACCATACTGCCAGCAACTCAACACCAATTGTCAAGGAGTGGTTCACTAACCTGACAACCCTGAGGACTAATGGACTTGGGTGGCAAAGTCCACAGGGAAGGATGATGGTCCCCAATTGGATTAAATCCCACTTGAACCCATCTTAATGGAGGGCAGCAGCTTCATCAACACTGGCCTGGGGCTGATGAGGACTTTGTGTGCCAAAAGGGCTCAGGACCAGAAAATGACTCACAGAACTGGATCAGTGGTATGGGTGTTATTCTGCGATACAGAAGGCAAATGGAAGGCCACTGCATTATATTAACAGGACAATCTTCATGGCTGATTGCCATGATGAAAGCCAAGAAGAAATGTAAATTAAATTATGGAGAATGGTTGTTGGGAAGCAACATTGTGAGGAAACAAATATCTTCAAGTATGACTTGTGGGCTTCCCAAGACCATGGAGAGAATGATGCTGGACTAAAGATTTATCTGGGCTGCTCAAGTGTTCTCATAAAACCCCATTGAATTCAGCTTAGTCCTCTCTGAGATTCTTTTAAATGGAACCAAAGAGGCTGAAGATTCAGATTTCAGGGATGTGCATAACTCCATAGTTTTTAGAGCTTCACAACAGCAACCAAAGTATGCAATTCTACGCCAAAATAAGAGCTTGAGTAGATTCTTTAACATTTAGACTTAAATCTAGAGACCATTAATCAGCCCCAAGAGTCACCTGCTTCCACTATACTGGAAGTGCAAGGACTGAATCTCATTCTTTGCACACACAACTCATGTGGCCCATCATTGAAACCTGGGCAAGAAAAGCTAGCTTCCACTAAGTCTAATTTTGCCCCATTCCTGTGCTGGCATAAGAACATTAAAAAATTGTCTCATTGTACAGTAATTCATAACAAGGGACTGTGGTGGCTTAGTGGTTAAGATGCTGAACTTGGCAACTGGAAGGTCAGCAGGTCAGCAGTCCGAGACCCAAGTGCTGGCTGATGGAGTGAGCTCCTGTCTCTGTCCCAACTTTTGCCATCCTAGCAGTATGAAAACAAAAAATTGCAAGTAGATAAATAGGTACCACTTTGGTGAGAAGGTAAACAGCATTCCGTGCACGCCGATGTCTAGTCATGCCTACCATGTGACCATGGAAACATCTGCAGATGCAGACAGCGTTGTCTCTATGGCTATAAAAGAAGATGAGCACCAAACCCTAGAGTCGGATACAACTGGATTTCGAGCAAGGGCGACCTTTACCTTTACTTAATTCGTAACATACTGCATGTAACCCAGTGGAAACTGATGACTTTGATCTTGGATGGAGGAAGTGAACCCATTCTGGGTTTTTTTAACAAGCACTATCCAACAGGCTGAAACTGTTTGGTGTGTGTGTGGGGGGGAGGGGGGGTTCAGTACCTTGGGGAACTAATGTAAAGCTTATATCAGGTGTTCTCAACCTATGGCCCACAGGTCAGCCCCAGCCACCATTTCATATGATCCACATTGCTGCCGCCACCATAAGCAGAAGTGGATGCATTTACGACAGTCGTAAATGCACCCACAGCTGTTGTAAATGCATTTACAACAGCCGCGGATGCATTTTATGGTGGCATTTATGGTGGGGGAACCACCAGTCTGGCCCACTCAGCTGTCTGAGGGTGTGTGGTCTGGCCCACGGCTTTAAAAGGTTGAAAACCTCTGGCTTAGATTAAGACCTGAAAAGGAATCAATCAAAGCCATCAGCCTCCATTGATCTTACTCAGGGGATCTCAACCTTACCACTCTACAGGCCAGACAACTCTCCCTCAGACAGCTAAGTGGGCTGGACACATGGTTTCCCCCTGTTGCAAATGCTGCCATAAACTACAGCTGGTGCGTTTGCACATGCATGGCATGTTTGTGCATGCACAGGTGCATTTACAGCTGTCATAAATGTATCCGCTTCTGCGGTCATCGCCACAAGCCAGATGGAATGGCGTTGGGTGCCTGGGCCAGCCTGCGGGTCATACGTTGTGAACCCCTGATCTAACTCTTTGGTGTCAATAACAGGGAATTTTTATGAATTTTTATCAAATTTTGCTCGTGTACTCCATGGTTAGGTAAGATAGATCAAGAACATCCAATGATGCAAATGTTCCATTCTTCCTAGCGACAATGATAAGCAGTAAGTTTCTTGGGTGTCCTTCCAAGTCCTATCTGAAAATGTGGGGGTGGGGTTTTTTTTTAAACTGGTACCTGTTACTAGACTGTAGGCCGCCCTTCCCAAGTACTTTTATAGCAAACTAGCAAGGGTTGCCCGGCGTTGCCGGGCTTTTTCCCCCGTGTGTTTTAATAAAAAATGAACCAATTTTATTTTTGCTATAGTTTTACATTGTGTTGGAAGGTTAAATTGTGTTAATGTTTTTTAAAAATTGCTTAGTCTGTAATTTTATTTTTTTAAATGTTTATTTATGTAAAAAAAATTTGGCTTGGCTGTTATTAACTTTGATCTGCTTTTTTGGTTTTTTTTGAGGATTAATAAAAGAAAAAAGTATGATATAATTTTTTCAAATTGTTTTATGTAAGCGAATAATGTTTTAGTTTTTTGAATTTTTTTAATTAGTTGTACCGTAGGTAATAATTTTAATAATGTAAAAGTAAATGTTTTTTACATTCAATGTTTTTAAAATGTGTTTAGATGTTTTGAGTTTAAATTTGAGTTATAACTCAGCACAGGATTTTTAAAAGTTTCTATTGTATTTTATTGACATATGTTTGTGATTTGTGTTAAAGTGTGTTTTAGTGTAATTTTTTTACTTGTTTTTATTGGTGTGACCTTTTGTGTAAAATTGTGAATTTGTGTTATGTTTTTGATTTGTTTTTACTCTTGTGGCCTTTTATTTGGAGCTGTTGTGTGTTTTTGAATTGTTTTTACTATTGTGGCCAGCAGGTGGTGCTGGTAGGGGTTATTGTATTTTGACTTTTTTTTCTCTCCTGACCTCTGGGTGGAGCTTCTTCTGGTAAGTAGTCTCTTTCTTTATTCATTTCTTTTCCAGTCCTGGTGGAGGTAGCACATCTTTTGGTAAGTTTGCTTGTTTTCTTTCTTGTGTGTGTGTGTGTGTGTGTGTGTGTGTGTGTGTGTGTGTGTGTGTGTGTGTGTGTGTGTGTGTGTGTGTGTGTGTGTGTGTGTGTGTGTGTGTGTGTGCAGGGGGGGTGGAATTTGTATTTTTGTCTGTTTGTTTTGTTTTTGAATGTGTCTTTGTTTACTTTGTATTGTTTTTGGTGTTTTTGTTTTTGTGTTTTTTTTTGGATGTGTTTGACTGTTTTTAGTAATTTTTTAAAAAAATATTTATTTATTTGGTGGTGGGGAAGGGACGTGGTCATTGGGGGTTAGGAAGGGTCGTCTAGGTGGTGGGGAGAGGGGCATGGTCGTTGGGGGTTAGGAAGGGTGGGTTAGGTGGTGGGGAGGGGGGCATGGTCGTTGGGGGTTAGGAAGGGTGGGCTAGGTGGTGGGGAGGGGGGCGTGGTCATTGGGGGTTAGGAAGAGTGGGTTAGGTGGTGGGGAGGGGGGCATGGTCATTGGGGGTTAGGAAGGGTGGGCTAGATGGTGGGGAGGGGCGTGGTCATTGGGGGTTAGGAAGAGTGGGTTAGGTGGTGGGTTGGGGGCATGGTTGTTGGGGGTTAGGAAGGGTGGGCTAGGTGGTGGGGAGGGGGCGTGGTCATTGGGGGTTAGGAAGAGTGGGTTAGGTGGTGGGGAGGGGGGCATGGTCATTGGGGGTTAGGAAGGGTGGGCTAGGTGGTGGGGAGGGGGGCGTGGTCATTGGGGGTTAGGAAGGGTGGGCTAGGTGGTAGGGAGGGGGGCTTTATTGTGTTATGGTGCTTTGTTTGTGTGGAGTCGTGAAAGTAGATCGGGGTTTCCCCTTTAATATCAGTGGGTCGGGGTTGCGACCCCCCTCTCCGCTGGCTCCCCTGGGGTTGGGAGGTTTGTGGGGACAAAAGGGGTATATTGCCCTAACACTTCTGGACCCAGGAGACCAGGCAGAGTGGATCAATTCCCCCCCTCCTTAAAACAACTCCGTTTTTAAAGAGAAGAAAAGACAGAGTTGTTTTAAGGAGGGGGGAATCGATCCACTCTGCCTGGTCTCCTGGGTCCAGAAGTGTTGGGGCAATATACCCCTTTTCTCCCCACAAACCTCCCAACCCTAGGGTAGCCAGCGGAGAGGGGGATTGCAACCCCTCCACCCACTGATGTTAAAGGGGAAACTCCAGTCGGGACCTTCAGGCGCTGTTGGTGAGGGAAAGAAAGCCAGCTGGTGTTTGCTTGGCTGTGAGGCGGTGAGTTGTTTTTCGTTGGGCGTTAGGAAGGGTGGGCTAGGTGGTGGGGAGGGGGGCTTTAGTGTGTTATGGTGCTTTGATTGTGTGAAGTCATGAAAGTAGATCGGGTTTCCCCTTTAATATCAGTGGGTGGGGGTTGAGACCCCCCTCTCCGCTGGCTACCCTAGGGTTGGGAGGTTTGTGGGGACAAAAGGGGTATATTGCCCCAACACTTCTGGACCCAGGAGACCAGGCAGAGTGGATCGATCCCCCCCCTCCTTAAAACAACTCCGTTTTTAAAGAGAAGAAAAGACAGAGTTGTTTTAAAGAGGGGGGGGAATCGATCCACTCTGCCTGGTCCTCTGGGTCCAGAAGGGTTGGGGCAATATACCCCTTTTGTCCCCACAAACCTCCCAACCCTAGGGTAGCCAGCGGAGAGGGGGATCGCAACCCCCACCCACTGATATTAAAAGGGAAACTCCAGTCGGGACCTTCAGGCGCCGTGGTTGAGGGAAAGAAAGCCGGCTGGTGTGTGCTTGGCTGTGAGGCGGTGAGTTTTTTTTCTTTTTAATTTTTCGGGCACCGTTTTCCTCAGCGTTCTGCGCGCTCATGGTGTGCAGGACGCTGGGGCTTGTAGTTATGGGTTGGTGCTTTGTGTTTGTGCTGCGTTTTTTTAAAATGCTTTTCTTTTGATTGGCTGTGGCGCGTTTCCGAACGCTGCGCCGTGCGAGAACCTCTCAGCCTGATTGGCTCTGGCGCGGCGCGGCGCAAGGAATGTTGGGAAGTGAAGTTGTTTCCCTTTCTTCGCGTTTGTGGGGCTGTTGCCCCACTGCCGGTTTTCTCAATCCTTCGTTGACCTGCGTACCCAGATCGGCCGTGTGCACGAAGGGTGAGTGCAGGCAAGTAGGGCGAGGCATAGCAACCTATAGCCAGTTCCAACGGTTAACCCTTGGATTTATAGGTTAAGATAGACCAGTATTATATCTGTGAAAAGGTTTTGCCTGCAGGAATTTGCAGCTCTCCCTGGGATTATTCTTTTTCCCAGTTTCTGGACCTCAGCCCCACATTTTCCTGTGATTGCTGCAGCTGTTTATTGATGTTGAAAAAGCAACTTTTCTATTTTCCCCAGAAGACGGGACTCAGCTGCAAGAAATAATTTAATAAATATCTGCAACTTGCTTGATCAAAGGAAGTGTTTTCTGATCATGAGAAGAAAGAAACATTTGTTCAATCCTGTTGTTCAGAAAGTCAGCTGAAAAGCAATTGGTATTACAGGAATGTAACTGGGAAGAAAAAAGGGGGGAGGACAGGGAACATGAAATGAATTTAAAAGCTCATAAATCATACAATTTGCTGCAACATATACAAGATTTCTCAGTAACAGAAGCATTTTATTGCACAGTTACTCCAACATAAGCCTGGGTATATGTATTTTAAGTATATGCTTGAACATATAAAGTACTGTAGTAGCTAAAAACGTAGCTTTGGCTAAAGCCAAAGGCTTAAATCCATTTGCTTGTTTCAGTCAGCATAAACCTCTTGAATCAAGCACTGAATTGTAATTCCACCCTTATGTAAATCCAATTATCAAATGGGTCTTTTAGAGCAGGGGGGCCCAAACTTTTCAGGCCATGGGCCGGTCATGTGGTTCAGTGGGCCAGTCACGTAGTTTCTCCCACCAGATGCAGAAGTAAAACATGCCTGCACTTGTACAGAATGCTGCCATAAATGCACCTGCGGCTGATGAAAACACATTTACAAAAGCTATGGGTGCATTTATGGCAGCATTCTGTGCATGTGCGGGCATGTTTTACTTCTGCTTCCGGAAGCAGTGAGGGTGCTGTGGGCTGGATGAATTGGCATTGGGGGCCCTTTGGCTGTAGTTTCGGCACCCCTGTTTTAGAGGGAACTAACAATTGAATTTAGGCCAGTGAATTTTCATTTTGTGTCACCTTTAGAGCTAAACTACCTTTGGTGTTAAGGACAGGACTGGCTGGCAAATTCATCACTACTGGGTTTTTATGCATTAAAAAAATTGTTGTGACTATCATCATGAGACAAGACATTTATTCTTTTCCTTCCCAGTCACATTCTCAATTAAAAGGAATATTTTTTTTTGTCTCGAACAGTGATTAGGACTATTTTAGGATGAAGAATCATGTCAATGGAAGCTTCTTCTTAATCATACCTATATAGAAGGGAAATTTTTGCTGAAAACATGCCTGGAAAGAGTTGAACTCATCTACTTTGTTCTGAAGTGCCTACAAAATCCTTTGGACACCTTGGAGTCGTTATTCAGCGAGGAGCCCGCACAATGGTAGACAGCTCCACGACGACATTCTGTGCATACAAATGGACTAGAGAAATCAAGTCCATTTGTATGCAGTTTTTTAGCCATTAGGATATCATGTCACCAGATGGCTAGGCAGAACATGACATACCTAAATTTAACAAATTATACTGGATTCAATTATCCATAGGGTCCCTTCCAGCTCAAAGGTTCGATGATGATGATGATGCAATCTTATCACCAAAAACATATGTCTAAAACTCTCTAGAGTTTTAGACAAGGTTGTTTCATAGCCTAATCTGGAGATTCCTGACATTGTCTGATGGTTTCCTATCTAAGTACAGTACTAACCAAGCCCCACCTTGCTTATCTTCCAAAATCAGATGAGGCTAGTATTGGGGCCTTCCCCATCCAGCACAATCCTTGGTTCCCTTCTGATTCAGAGGCCCACAGGTGCCACACAGGTGATAAACCCCAGTGATTTGGCTCACGCAGCCAAGAAGGGTGTGCTTTCTCGAAGTTGGGCCAAAAAGACAGGTCCAGCAGAGCTGGGCAACAGGTTCACAGGGAAATGGCAATCTGTGACTGATGTCGCAGAAGAAATTAAAGCTGCAAAGCCCCTTGGGACAGGACTCCAGATTCCCAAGCGAAAAACACACTTATCTAGTTTTGGAGAATATGACGGCCTTGGAGATGGGTAAGGTGTGTGGGAGTAAAGCTGTTACCTCTGCCACAGCTCACTCTTCTGTAGCTGGATTCCAGGCCTCGAAACAAAGTTTCTCCTTTGGCAGAGGCTTCCCATAAAGTAGCCCAAAAGTTGTAATCTTTCTCTTAGGAAAGAGGCCTTATTATTAAATATTCCCATTCAATCTGCTCCATTTTTGGAGGAGCAGAATGAACACTCTTGACAATCAATTGCAGTTTCCCCATGCCCAATTGGCACGGAACCTTGGCAGAGGTTAAACCAGTTGAGCAGACTCCTGGCCACTGGCCCTTGCCAGTACGGAAATTGGGGGAGCGGACTAATAGTATAAATCATAAGGGTTTATTCACCCACACCCGACCTGACCGGCGGTTCTGCTGAGAGGGCAGATCGCTAACCTCCGTTACCCATTAAGCGATTACTGACTCACAGATCAGCCTAATCTTTGGTGCAAATAGAAGCCATATTTACCCCAGTCTAAGCCCTAAACAATGGTGTTTCCCCTGTCAATGTTTGCCCCCGTTAATTAACTTCCCCAAGAAAGATTCCCCATTAACCTGAGTTAATAGGTGATGTGATTTCTCTGTCAGATGACGGTTTTTTCTGCCTTGCCTTCTGATCTATAAATGTAGATACTTTTCTCTCAATAAACCACTGATCTGATCTCGCTCCATACTGCCTCGTATCGTTTCTTGATCAGTCTCCTCCGGGACCCAACGGCCGTCCTAGCGGCCCCGATTCCTACAATCAATGTCCTTTTATGATTTATTGAAGAAAATAACAGAGTCCAATAAATGCGATGTAACAGAAAAATTGCAGTCTCAGAAGAAATTCTAAGTGTCGAAGTCTCTGCAAAACCTAAGTCCTACTGTCTCTGGATTTTAGGCTAAGTGCGGCGGAGTCCCGCCACCCCATATGAGATGGTTCAATGTGGGAGTCTATCAGATGACAAGAGTTATAGAGCTCCCGCAGGAATCAAAAAGTGTCTCTCAAGCAGAACATAACATAAGAACATAAGAACAGCCTTGCTGGAACAGGCCACAGCCCATCCAGTCCAGCATTCCGTCTCACACAGTGGCTCACCATTTGCTTCAGGGTATTCCAAGCAGATGCCTTCACCTGCTTAGGATTCCCTGGAAATTGAGAGATAGCCTGCCTATCTATCCAACCTGGAGGTTGTCCTTACGTATCCATAATTATAGCCATTGATACCCTTGTCCTCCATGAACTTGTCTAATCCTTTCTTAAAGCTGTCAAGATTGACAGCTGTCACCACTTCTTCTCGCAGGGAGTTCCATAGACCAGTGATTTTCTGGGTGAAAAAGTACTTTCTCTTATTTGTTTGAGAACTAGTACCCAAAAGTTTCATGGAATCAAGGCCGCTGTCAGGGGGGTACAGGGGGGACTGCCATCCCGGGACCGGAGCTGGCAGGGCCCAATGGCGCTAAGTTAATTTTTTATAAAAATTTTCATAAATAAATAAAAGGTAACAGCATTCTGTGCGCTCTGGTGTCTAGTCATGCCTGCCACATGACCATGGAAACATCTGCAGAAGCAGACAACGCTGGCTCTTCAGCTTTGAAACAGAGATGAGCACTGAACCCTAGAGTCACATACGACTGGCTTTCGAGCAAGGGAAACCTTTACCTTTACTTAATTTTTTTATGTGCGGTGTGTGGCGCCACTGCGCATGCCCCACCACTGCCAGAGGGCTCTGCCTCCTCCCAGAGTGGCATGGGTGTGGCTAGGGGGAACTTGCCGGGGTGCGCGCTTTAGGACCCGTCTGTGTCTGTACTTCCTTTCTGCGCATGTGCACGGCCTTCAGCAATTGCTTCCGCATGTGTCTCGCACCCTCGCTCACACAGGACTGAAGCCCGAAGGTTTCTGGAGGAAGGAGCCCCAGTGCGCAGTCTCTTCCGGACTGGGACCGGTGTGCATCATGGGCTGAAGCCTTGACCATGAGGTGCACTGCGCCAGGCTCAGTCCAACCAGACCAGACCAGAGGGGCTCTCTAGCTGTACCATCGGCTAGAGCAGCTAGTCTCTCTAGCCATACCTGTCAAGTTTTGGATTTGAAAATAAGGGAAATTTTGTTCACACCCCTCTGTGGGTGTGGCCAAATCTGTCGGCGTAGCCAAATATAGCCATGTGACTTGCCTGCCTCATGGCCATTAAAATGTCTGCAAACACAGATAGCACTGGCTCTTTGGCTGTAAATGGAGATGAGCACTGCACCCTAGAGTTGGATACGACTGGCAGATTTTACTTTTTTAGGATCAAAGATCTCTGCAGATGGCGATTGCAGCTGTGAAATAAAAAGGTGACTGATGCTTGGGAAACAAGCTATGAGAAACCTGGGGAACATAGTTAAAAGTAGAGGCATC
Organism: Bradypodion pumilum; assembly: GCA_035047305.1. Taxonomy (NCBI): domain Eukaryota; kingdom Metazoa; phylum Chordata; class Lepidosauria; order Squamata; family Chamaeleonidae; genus Bradypodion; species Bradypodion pumilum. The sequence continues at coordinate 11,797,806 of JAWDJD010000011.1, read as the reverse complement.
ACCTTGCAAACAAAAAATTGCATAGTCAAAGCAATGGTATTCCCGGTGGTAATGTATGGTTGTGAGAGCTGGACCATTAGGAAAGCTGAGCGCAGAAAAATAGATGCCTTTGAAATATGGTGTTAGAAATAGGTCGATCCTAGAAGAAATCAACCATGACTGCTCATTAAAGGTCAAATAGTAAAGATGACGCTAAAGTACTTTGGACATCAAATGAGAAGAGAGGATTCACTTGAGAAAGCCTTGATGCTGGGAAAGGTGGAGGACAAATGAAGGGGTTGGCCAAAAATAAGATGGCTAGATGGTATTGTAGATGCAATGGGCACAAAGCTGTGTGGGCCGAAGAACCCTTTCCCCATCTTCTTGGGGGACTTTTGTTTTGTTTTCTTTCTTGTTTACTCAGTGGCTTAAGTGATTAAGATGCTGACTGGGAGGCAGAAGGTCAGCAGTTCAATTCCCGAGTACTGCAGGACAGAATGAGCTCCCGTCTTTGTCCCAGCTCCTGCCATCCTAGCAGTTCAAAAGCAAGAAATTGCAAGTAGATAAATAGGGACCACTTTGGTGGGAAGGATGATACACAGTACGCGGATGATACACAGTTGTACATCTCGGCCCGTGGGGACCCCAGTGATGCAGTCAAAGTCCTTTCCAGCTGTCTGGAGGCTGTTGGGGTCTGGATGGGGGCAAATGGGCTACAGCTGAATCCTAGCAAGACTGAGTAGCTATGGATAGGGGGTCCTGCGTTATCCCGGGAGCTACCATCTTTGGTTTTGGATGGGGCTATTTTTCCCCAGACCGACCCGGTGCGCAACTTGGGGGTCCTCCTGGATTCGCGGCTGCTGCTAGAAGAACAGGTGGCGGCTGTGGCCAGGAGGGCCTTCGCCCAACTTCGGGTGATTCGCCAGTTGCGCCCACTCCTGGACCGGGACTCTTTGCTCATGGTCACTCATGCTCTGGTGACCTCCAGACTAGACTACTGTAATGCGCTCTACATGGGGCTGCCCTTGATGACCATTCGGAGGCTGCAGCTGGTCCAGAATGCGGCGGCCCGGGTGGTGATGGGGTGTGGACGTTATGCCCATGCCTCACCACTGCTGCAGGAGCTGCACTGGTTACCAGCTTGTCTCCGGGTGCAATTCAAGGTGCTGGTTTTGACCTTTAAAGCCCTATATGGTAGTGGGCCAAGTTACCTTAGAGACCGCATCGCCCTAAGGACGTCTGTCCGCCCAACCAGAGCAGACCGGAGGGGCTCTCTAATTGTGCCATCGGCCAGGGGGCCTCGCCTCTCTGGCACAAGGAGGAGAGCCTTCTCTGTGTCCGCACCGGCCCTTTGGAACCTCCTGCCTGTGGAACTGCATCTCCAGACGGAGTTGTTGCCCTTTAGAAAAGAACTAAAAACCTGGCTGGCGGGCCAAGTTTGGGGTGCAGGTGGAGGGGTGGCTTCCGTTGGGTGGTTAATATAGGGGAGGATGCCTGCCCCACGGTTTCTTCAGTTCCTGCACCCCTCTTTTTTTAGGGGTGGGTTCTTATTGCTGGTTTTTATCTGTTTTATTTGTTTTTATATGTTTTTACCCACTGTTGTGAACCGCCCGGAGTCGGCTTTGGCTGAGTGGGCAGTATAAAAATTTAACAATAAATAAAATAAAATAAATAAATAAAAGGTAACAGCATTCTGTGCGCTCTGGTGTCTAGTCATGCCTGCCACATGACAACAGAAACGTCTGCAGACGCAGACAATGCTGGCTCTTCAGCTTTGCAACAGAGATGAGCACTGAACCCTAGAGTCGGATATGACTGGCTTTCGAGCAAGGGAAACCTTTACCTTTACCTTTACCTTACTCATTTTTAATTATTTTTTCCTGGGATGCAAAGAAAGTGCAGAATAGTAAACCAGCCCCCTAGGGTTACCAACTGCTTGTAAGCAGCTTGGCTTTAACAAACTAGCCCTGCACATGGCTAGACACTCTCCCCCCCACCCCCAATTAGGGTGGAAGAGCAAGGGATTAATTCCCCCAAATTAACCAATTGCAACCAATTGAAGCACCAACATCTGAGAATGTTGGATCCAGCTTAAGGAAGGGAATTAGTAAAGAATTTAAAAGCAACCTCTGTAGTTTCCAAGCCTCCCAGCAGCTGAGGAGTTAATCTCCCTCCAGATGGTTAGTTAGAATGTGGGGTGCTCTCTCTCTCTCTCTCTCTCATATATATATATTGATCACCTATAGTGATCAAGCAACATCCCCCCCTCCCAAGTTAACTCTAGAACAGAAACGGAAGCCTCCAGCCAGGAGGCAGGGCAGAAACAGCTCAATAAAGCATGAGTAAGAGAGAAGTCTCTCACTGATTTGCCCCTGCATATATGAAATATCGCTCATCTCTAGAGTAGACTCCCGTCCCATGGTGGCTCCGAACAGCAGCAGCAAAAACGAAGCCTCCATGACCATGTGACAGGGAAGGGAAATGAAAGAGAAACTACAGAACGCCCCCACCACCTTCTCTCTCCCCCCTTCCACAAGCGAAGAGCCACACAGTGACCTCTGGTGGCCAGAAAAACATACTGCAGATTCACCTGTGAGGGATCCGGTCAGGATCTCCTGCCGATAGAGTTACAGCTGCAGACAGAATTGCTGCCCTTTAGGAAAGAACTTAAAACCTGGCTGGCAAGGCAGGTGTGGGGCACTGATGGGGAGGTGACCCCCTCCTGTTGACTCATAATTTTTCCCTCTTTTGCAGATGGGGTGGATGGATTTTTAATGGGTTGGTTTTAAATGATTTTTTATTATGGACTAGCATATTTTGCCCAGTGGTACCGGGCTGTTTTAAATTGTGTTGGAAGGTTTTTGTTTTATGTTTATGCAAATGGGGTTAGTTTTTAATTGTGGCTTTTTAAATTTTTATTTTTACGCATGGGCTGTTATAAACTGTGATTTTTTATTTTTGTTTTTTGTTTTTAAAAAGAGGAAAGGATGATATATTTTTTATAATTATTGTATTTTACCAAATAATGTATTACTATGTGAATTTTTTAAAATTGTTGTACCTTGGATAATAATTTTTAGAATGTGTAAGAATATGTTTTTTTTAAAATCAATGTTTCTATACTGTGTTTAGATGTTTTGTTTTGGTTTTTTTTAATGAAAATTTATTTTTTGGAATTATTTGTGATTTTTGTGAATATTTTTGAATGTTTTGATAATTTATTCCATTAATTTGGGAATTATTTTTATTACTTTGAATATTTTTGAATGTTTTTTCTCTTGTGGCCTCTAGGTGCGGCTGGTGAGCTTTTCTTGTATTTTACTATTTTTCTCTACTGTCCTCTGGGTGTCGCTTCTTCTTCCGGTAAGTCATCTCTTTCTTTCCTCAGTTTAGTTCTGGTCGTCATGGAGTGAAGACGTCTCCTGGTAAGCTCCCTGGTTTAAATTTTTTTTGGGGGGTGTTGTTTTGGGGTGGGGGGGTTCTGTGTGTTTTGTCTTCTTTGTTTTTGGATGTTTTTGTGTTTCCTTTTTCTGTTTTTTATTTTTGGTTTTGAATATTTTTGACTCTTTTTGGATTGTGTTTTTGGATGTTTTTGTATTTACTTTTTCTGGTTTTATTTTGGTTTTGATCATTTTTGACTGTTTTTGGATGGTGTTTTGTGTTGGGGGTGGGGGTATTTCCGTGGGCCGGTCTTGGAGGCTGGACCGTGGAAATACCATCGCCACTTGATGCGGCGTTGGGGTGGTGGTATTTCCATGGTCTGGCCTGGGTGGCCAGACCACGGGAATTCTCATCGCCGCTTGATGCGGCATTGGGGTGGGGGGAGTATTTCCGTGGGCTGGCCTGGGTGGCCGAACCACGGGAATCCCATCGCTGCTGTATGCAGCGGTGGGGGTGTGTGGGCTTCGCGGCCTGCCTTTTTTATTTTTCACGCACCGGCTGCCTCAGCGTTTTGCGCGCTCATGGCGCACAGGACGCTGGGGCTTGTAGTTTAGCGTGCGCGATTTTAGTTAGTGCAGCGGTTTTTTCCTGCAGCTTTTTTTTGATTGGCCGCGGCCCGTTTCAAAATGTTCCTTTTGCTCGCGCCGCTCAGCCTGATTGGCTCTGGTGCGGCGCAGTGCAAGGAACGTTGGGAATTGAAGTTCCCTTTTTTTTTGCTTCCGGGGGCTCCTGCCTTACTGCCACAAATTTCAACCCGACAGTTGCCTGTGAACCAGGTTTGGGTGAGTGAACAGAGGCCCATTATGGGGTAGTAGGGCCTGGCTAAACATCCTTTGTCACATTCCAATGGTTAACACACCATTTTATAGGTATAGATGTTTTTTATGTTTTTATGTCTTGTTGTGAGCCACCGAGAATTGCTTCAGTGAGGGGGAGGTGATAAAAATTTAATAAATAAATAAATGTGTTTAGGATTGTGGTCCATGTCTTTCAATGCCTAGAACAGAGAAGATGATCTTTTCCACCTTAATATGGCCTCAGATTCCTCAGAGGTATTCATGGTGTAAATTAATGTTTATATTTGTCTGAAAATCAGATAATTCAAGGAAATAGTTTCTGCTTCTTTCTAGCATCTCCCTGGCCAAGAAATTTTCCCACTTACAGAAAAATTGCAGATCTGATATTAATTACATAGTTATCAGTGGGCAATCTACTACCAGAGCTTCACCAAGTTGGTTTTCTGGACTGCAATATGCAAAATCGTTAAGCTTGTATGGCCATCCACACTGGGAGATAGTGGTAGTTATAATCTGCAAAAGTAACTTTGCAAAGCTCTTGTCAACTATTTCAGTGATAAAAAGAGGCAACATTTTTGGCCAGAGGCTGGTAAAAACAATGCACACAGGAGAAGGTTCTGTCTTAAAGTACTAACTTCTGGCAGGCCTCTCTTGACCTCATTTAAAATTCCTGTACAAGGCTCTGAGTGATGCTTCTTCAATTAAGAAATATGTTTTCTTTCCCCTGAAGTCATTAAGGTTTTAAACCATGGTTGCAAGGCTAGTCAACTGTGAAAAGCCCTCAAATAAATGAATCCGTCTTTGCAGAATTTCAGTTGTAAAATCTGCATTACCAGAAAACAAAGCAATCACCAATAAAAGGAGAAAGGGTGTGGATAGCTTGAAAATATGCAACAGAGACCTTTTCCTTGCACCCTTTTGGCAGAGTGGAGCAACTTAACTTTGATATCTTGGAGTTGTTATTCAGCAAGGAGTCCGTGCATTGGTATACATCTCTGCAAAACCTAAGTCCCATCGTCTCTCTATATATGTGTCAACAGCCTCATAACTCGTGATTCTTTGAGTGCCTACAACGTTAAATCATCCCTCAGAAATCTTTAGTATTTATACAGAAACTGGTTGCACAGCTGAACTCTTCACAACATATTACAACAACTTCTTAAAGTGACTAGGATTTGGATCCAAACCTTTGCCGCACCTCTTGTGGCTCATTACTTAGTGAAACATCATAGTGAAGATGAGTTTAAATTTTTAGCACTTGAGAAAGTCACCTTTAGGAAGTTTGAAAAGATCAACATGGAAAAACAGCTATTACAGAGAGAGGGATTTTATATACATTTATTTAACTCTTAAGCTCCACATGGACTAAATAAAGATCTTGATTTGAGTTGTTTTCTGTGATATTATGTGGATTATGTGCCACTTTAAGAAGCTGCTGTATTTCTTGAGAGTTGTTCCGAGAGACTATGGGGATTGCGGGTCACTTTAAGAAGTTGCTGTAATATGTTGTGAAGAGTAAGGTAAGAGTTCTTTACATATAGTTTTTTTTTTAAAAAACGGAGTTTGTAATGGTCAAGCCATTCATTTATTTACTGTATCCTCATTTCTGAGGGGCCGGACCCAGTCGGTATGGCTGGAGAGTGAGAGGTCGAGTCCTAGGCCCCTAAAATATGGGGTGCCTCAGGGTTCCGTACTCTCTCCTCTCCTATTTAACATCTACATGAAGCCGCTGGGTGAGATCATCCATTCCCACGGGGTGCGGTACCACCAGTACGCGGATGACACACAGTTGTACATCTCGGCCCGTGGGGACCCCAGTGATGCAGTCAAAGTCCTTTCCAGCTGTCTGGAGGCTGTTGGAGTCTGGATGGGGGCAAATGGGCTACAGCTGAATCCTAGCAAGACTGAGTGGCTATGGATAGGGGGTCCTGCATTATCCCGGGAGCTACCATCTTTGGTTTTGGATGGGGCTGTTTTTCCCCAGACCAACCTGGTGCACAACTTGGGGGTCCTCCTGGATTCGCTGCTGCTGCTGCTAGAAGAACAGGTGGCGGCTGTGGCCAGGAGGGCCTTCGCCCAACTTCGGGTGATTTGCCAGTTGCGCCCACTCCTGGACCGGGACTCTTTGCTCACGGTCACTTACGCTCTGGTGACCTCCAGACTAGACTACTGTAATGCGCTCTACATGGGTCTGCCCTTGATAACCATTCAGAGGCTGCAGCTGGTCTAGAATGCCGCGGCCCGGGTGGTGATGGGGTGTGGACGTTATGCTCATGCCTCACCACTGCTTCGGGGGCTGCACTGGTTACCAGTTTGTCTCCGGGTGCAATTCAAGGTGCTGGTTTTGACCTTTAAAGCCCTACATGGTAGTGGGCCAGGGTATCTTAGAGACCGCATCGCCCTAAGGACGTCTGTCCGTCCAACCAGAGCGGACCAGAGGGGCTCTCTAATTGTGCCATCAGCCAGGGGGGCTCGCCTCTCTGGCACAAGGAGGAGGGCCTTCTCCGTGTCCGCACCGGCCCTTTGGAACCTCCTGCCTGTGGAACTGCGTCTCCAGACGGAGTTGTTGCCCTTTAGGAAGGAACTAATGACCTGGCTGGCAGGCCAACTTTGGTGCGGGTGGGGATGGGGGTACCATTGGGTGGTTGGTATAGAGAAGTGTGCCTTCCCCCAAGGTCCCTTCGGTTCTTGCGCACCTTTTAGGGGTGGGTTTTTTAACTTTTAACTTTGTTTTGTTATGTGTCTTTTATGTATTTACTGTCCGCTATGTAAACCGCCCTGAGTTGGGTTGTACCTGAGTGGGCGGTATATAAGCGTGAAAAATAAATAAATAAATAAATAATTGTTAATTAATAATTTTTATTGTGTAATTGTAAAAAGATTTGAAGAAGTTTATTTAGATAATGAAACTGAGACAGAGAACTAATATTTGAGTTGTGTATCTATGGCAGTGTATAATTTCATGATTTTTATTATATTATTTTCAATTGTATCTGTAGAATACCCTGAGGAAGCAAGTTTGAGAAAAGCCATTAATTACTGGATTGGCTTCGGGTTTTTCAATAGATCTACAAGCTTACTAATTTTAAAATTGCTGAGAAAGACTTTTTGTTACCTGAAGCAAGGGTTTTTAGTTATCATTAAAAAATATATCAATTTTTGAAAACGGTTTTTTGTTTCATTGCCTGTATTTCCACCGTCTTGCCATATCATCATCTGATGAACAATTCCATTCACAGCATGTCAGATGATGTGATTATTTATGTTGTTAAATTAACAAAGAGAGAGTTCTGAGTTCTGAATTGCTTGAGTTCTGTTTTTAAAGCAATATTTTTAGCCACGTCGATGCTAAAATGCCATTTTACTTCAAATTGTTTCTTTTTCCCCCTCCCTTTGCCTTGCTATTTCCATTCTATTTCCTTTTTTAAAAAAGCCTTGGTGAATTCATGGGAATTCACTTTGGGAGACCAAAGTGAGGAAAAGAAAAATGAGGGGTTAGCAGAGAGCAAGAAGTAAATTGTTAATTAGCATTTCTTCGCAGCTTGTTAAGGTTCTAGTTGTGCCTCCCTGTTGTGTCCTAAAGCCTGTGCCTTTAAACAATGTACCTATCCATGTGTATCCAATGTAACCTGTTCTATGTGTAACATTGTAACCTTCAGCTGCATCACTGTAACCTTAATAGGACGCGAGCTAGTGACCACTAGATGGCAATAGCGAGCGTCCAAGCTCATTAGTCCAAGACTCACCTAGAACAACAGCGCGGGAAGATTCCCGCCACTACCTTCACCTGGACAAGAAGGGCGTGACCTACAATGACGTCACGCGGACAGTAGCCAATGGACTGTCAAGGAGCCACATTCAAATGTATAGTCACTGTATATATTGAGCTGTTCATCCGCCATTACCACATGTTCCCTCTGACCAGCATGTAATAAAGTTGTGTCAAACCAGCTCTTCGGCTGTCCTGGTGTCTTTGGTCCCATACACTAAATTGGCGAAGAAGGTGGGATAATGGCTGCCCACGGGATCAAGACATACGCCGGTTTCGACATCCAGAAACCGCAAGATTGGGAACTCTTCGAAATGGACTTCCAAGGCGCGCTGGTGGAGTTCGAGGTCACGGACGAGGCGAAGAAAAGAGCCATCCTCACCAGAATGCTCGGGCACGACGGCAAGAGGGTTTTGATTGACCTCATTGCACCAAAAAAGGCGGCTGAATTCAAGGCAAAGGAGCTCCTGACGGTGCTGCGAGACCATTTCCGGCCCTCGGTAGCGATGTTTCCCGCTCGGAGCGCATTTTGGAGGCGAGTCCAAGCGCCTGGTGAGTCGGTCGCCGCTTTCGTAGCGGCCCTGCGCCTGGCTGCCGGCCCATGCAAATGGGAGAATTTGGAAGTCACCCTCAGGGACTGCGTGCTATGCGGCCTGAAGGACGCCGAGATTCAGCGCACGCTAATGAATCAGGAGCCGCCCCCACGTTGCAGGAGGTCCTGAAAGCGGCACAGGCCGCAGAAGCCACGAAGGCCGGGGTGCAAGAGCTCCAGGACTGGCGGCCGAAGGCCGACAAAACGGAGAGTTCGGTGCACGCAGCCCGGCAAATTTCGAAATCGTCCGCTGAAAGCAGCGACGACGAGGACGTCCGGAGGGTCCGGAAGGAGGGCCGGCGTTGCGACGGCTGCGGGGCAGCTCACGACCGTGCCAGGTGCCCGTTCAGAAAGGCCGAGTGCCACAACTGCGGGCGATGCGGGCACATAGCCAAAGTCTGCAGACAACGGCGCAAGGACCGGAGGAGCTCGCCCGACCGCCCAGCGAGGCCAGACCGCTTGACGAGACCAAAGGATGGCGCCCGGCCCGCGAGGAAGCAGGACGGCGTGGGCCGCATCGCCGACAACAGCGACGACGACGCCCCCGTTTTCAACGTGTCCATGGGACACCCTCGTTATTTTGTTGAGGTACTGGTGCAAGGGGCCCCTGTTAGGATGGAGATTGACTCTGGCTCCTCTTACTCAATCATTTCTCAGAGGGAGTTTTTGAGAATTGCCCCCCGCGTACGGCCCAAGCTCAAAGTGTTGAAGGCCACGCTTCGGGACGTGCAAGGGAACAGTATCCCGGTGTTGGGGGTTGGGAAATTCCAGGTTCAGTATAAGCGGCACGCCGCGGAACTCCCCCTAGTCGTTCTTAAGGGGGGTAATTGCAGCCTCCTCAGGACTCAATGGTTTCAGCCCCTGGGTCTGTTCATTGGGGGGGTGCACGCCGTTGGGTCTGACCCAATACAGGAGGTGTGCGACGCGCACCCCGAAGTCTTCAAGAAGGGACTTGGGAAATTCAATGGACCCCCAGTAACGTTCGACCTGGACCCGGAGGTCTGCCCAATAAGACTCAAACCGCGCAGAGTGCCTTTTGCACTCAAGGACAAAATAGAGGCGGAACTGGACAAATTAGTTCCTGTTGATTCCATGGAGTGGGAAACTCCAATTGTCACAGCATTGAAGGCCAATGGGGAGGTTCGCATTTGTGCCGATTATAAGTGCACCATTAATAAGGCAATCCACCCTAATGCGTATCCGGTGCCGGTGGTCAGCCATTTGCTAGCCAGGTTACATGGGGGAAAGTGTTTCGCTAAGCTCGACCTGGCACAGGCCTATCAGCAACTCATGGTAACCCCTGCCGCAGCTGCTGCACAGACTATAGTCACGCATAAGGGGGCGTTCCAGGTGACGCGCCTCCAATTCGGCGTGAACTCGGCGCCTGGAATTTTCCAGTCGCTCGTGGAACGCCTCCTCAAAGGGCTGGACGGCGTTTTACCATATTTTGATGACGTATTGATAACGGGGGGAGTGAGGTTGAGTTGGCTGAAAGGCTAAACAAGGTCCTGGCGGCATTCGAACAGGCGGGGTTGAGGTTGCGAAAAGACAAATGCGTCTTCTTCGCGAAGGAGGTTGAGTTCTTAGGGTTCCGGGTAACACCCGAGGGGATCAAACCGTCCACATCCAAGGTGGCCGCCATCAAGAAAGCCCCTCGCCCCACATCCAAGCCCGAGTTGCAGTCGTTCCTAGGGCTCTTGAATTTCTACCACTCCTTCCTTCCACGGAAGGCTGCGGTGGCTGAGCCGCTTCACAAGTTGCTCAAGAAAGATGTGGCATGGAAGTGGGGCGATGACCAGGAGAGGGCATTCACGGAATTGAAACAACTCCTGGCGTCTGACGCCGTCCTAACCCATTTCGACCCCAAAAGGCCGGTGGTTCTGGTCTGTGATGCTTCCCCGGTGGGGGTGGGGGCAGTGTTATGCCACGTGTTGGAAAATGGGAGGGAGGCCCCAATAGCGTTTTACTCCAGGTCCCTGTGCCAAGCGGAGAGAAACTACGCCCAGACAGACAGGGAGGCGCTGGCGATAGTTGCGGGGACCAAAAAATTTCACAATTTCCTGTATGGCCGCCCCTTCACCATCGTGACTGACCACAAGCCCCTACTAGGCATATTTACCGCAGATAAGCCCACGCCACAGATCCTGTCCCCGAGAATGCTTAGGTGGGCCATTTTTCTCAACGCCTACCAGCACGCGTTGGTGTACCGGCCCGGGAAAGAGATCAGCCATGCGGACGCTCTACCGAGGTCCCCCCTCCCCCTGACGCCCAGCCAGGTGAGCAAGGGGGAGCGAGACCATCAGGTTCTCATGATAGAGGTGCTGGATTCACCCCCCATAGTGCCCGCCGACATTGCCACAGCGACAAGGAAAGACAAGACGTTGGCGGCTGTTTGCTCTTGGGTACAGAAAGGGTGGCCGGCGTCTTCCCCAGCAGAGGAATTCGCCCCATTTTTTAGGAAAAAGCTGGAACTGTCCCTAGAGAGGGGGTGTCTCTTGTGGGGGCAGCGGGTGGTAATTCCCACATCCCTTCGGCCGCGGGTGCTTAAACTGCTGCACGTCAGCCACCCCGGAATTGTGCGCTCCAAAGCGCTGGCCCGAAGCTACTTTTGGTGGCCCCAGTTAGACGCCGACATCGAGCACATGGTCGGCACTTGTGAGAGTTGCCAATGCTCCAGACCAGAGGAGGCCCGTCTTCCCCACAGGGAGTGGGACGCGGCTAAGGGGCCGTGGTCCCGGATACACATAGATTTCGCGGGCCCGTTCCGAGGAACTCTGTTTCTCCTTGTTGTGGACGCTTTCTCTAAGTGGTTGGAGGTCATCCCAGTCACAAGCACCTCCTCGGCCGCGACAATTAAGCATTTGCGGAGAATTTTTTCCACGTTCGGCATACCCGACACTCTAATTAGCGATAACGCTAGTTGCTTCACGTCCGCTGAGTTCAGGGCATTCACAGAGATTAACGCCATCCGGCACATCACCTCCGCCCCTTTCCATCCAGCCACTAATGGCCAAGTGGAGCGCCTCGTACGCACCACAAAGGACGCGCTGCGGCGCATGGGCCCCGGGGACCTCAACCTGCAAGTGTGTCAGTTCCTGCTAGGGTACAGGGTGACCCCGCTAGCATCAGGCTACTCCCCTGCGGAGCATTTGATGCGCAGGAAGCTGACCACCATACTCACTAGGCTAGACCCCGCGAGAGTTGAGGACAAGGGGAGGAACATAGGGTTAGAGGCCACCAAGAGTTTCAGCGTGGGTGCTCCAGTACATTGCAGGAACTACGCCAGCGCGGGGCCAGCCTGGGTCCCGGGGGTGGTTGTGGAACAGACCGGTCCCGTATCGTACAGCGTGGAGACCAACACAGGTCTACTTTGGCGGCGACACACGGACCAGCTCCGGAGCCGGGTCCTGGGAAGTCAGGGCGCCGACGGCGCGAACACAAATTCAGCGTTAGGGTTCTCCCCCACCCGTTTAGCCCAAGGGGGAGGGGAGGGAGGTCCAGAGTCCCTACCAAGGGGGAGGAGAAGGAATTTGTCCACGTAGATATCCCGCGGGATCCCCCAACAGAGTTTGATTTTGATTTTCAGAGCCGGGGGGGGTTTTCGGAGTGGTCCCCCACCCATCCAAGCGAGAAGAGGGGTTTTACGTTAGCCCCTGGTGCCCCCGGTTCAACCACAACGGAATCTACCCTTTCCCCTAAAGCTGCAAAACCGCAGCAAGCCTCTAACAAGTCTCCCTCTCCCATTACAGGACAAGGGTCCAGGGAACAAGGAAGCGGGAGCGGCCCCCGGGTGGGCCAACCCACATCGCGGCCCAAACGCGAGTGCAATAAACCATCTTGGCTAAGAGACTTCGTCTCATCCTAGGGGGGAGGGGTGTTGTGTCCTAAAGCCTGTGCCTTTAAACAATGTACCTATCCATGTGTATCCAATGTAACCTGTTCTATGTGTAACATTGTAACCTTCAGCTGCATCACTGTAACCTTAATAGGACGCGAGCTAGTGACCACTAGATGGCAATAGCGAGCGTCCAAGCTCATTGGTCCAAGACTCACCTAGAACAACAGCGCAGGAAGATTCCCGCCACTACCTTCACCTGGACAAGAAGGGCGTGACCTACAATGACGTCACGCGGACAGTAGCCAATGGACTGTCAAGGAGCCACATTCAAATGTATAGCCACTGTATATATTGAGCTGTTCATCCGCCATTACCACATGTTCCCTCTGGCCAGCATGTAATAAAGTTGTGTTAAGCCAGCTCTTTGGCTGTCCTGGTGTCTTTGGTCCCATACACTAAACTCCCACAAATCTGGAGGGTTACAGCAGAACTATCTTAATAAGTTGCACACAAGATTGGTTGCTAGTTTCCCCCTCTCTTCTCTGATGACTTGAGTATGGGCTTCTAAAGCAAATTCATCCCCGAGAAATGCAACTTCCCAAGTGCAAATTCACAGTGGATTCATACAGATTTTTCCCGCTGGAGATCTCTGGGTTTTTGCATTGCTTTTTCCTCCAGCCACAAAGAGTCTAGCAGTTTCACAAGAAGGCCATCTGCAGGTGGTGGGAATATACAGATATCTGGCTTCCTGTATTTGTTGAATGGGAATGATATCAGATTCAGCGTGCTGTTTTTGCCAAGTCTCCTCTAAGAAGCAAAGCCTGGCACAACATTTACCATTCAACTTTGGGAACTTTCAGTAACAATTTTCCCACACTATTCAGAAGAAATTGGTGCATTCCTGAAGAAATGATCTTGAACTGTAGCTGAAGAAAAGTCATTTTGAACTAAGTGAACTAAGTGTTTTAAAATCCCCATCCCCCAATGCTTTTGTGTATGTGCCAGAAAGCAGGTAAAAAAAACTTAATTGGTATGCAAAAGACAAGACCATTTTGTATATTCAATTGTCTCTCTTAGGCCTGGACTATAAATGTGGCCCCACTACACTACTGCTTTCATCTGTGGTAAATTCATGGAACCTGAGGATAATTGAACATTTATTTGTGACCAACATAGATACTATCCTAAAGAGATGGCTTAAAACTGTAGAACAGAGGTTCCCAACCTTTGGCCTGTGGGCCAAATCCTGCCCACGGCACCATTTCATATGGCCCACCACTGCCGCCGCACCCAGAAATGGAAGCAGGCACATTGTCAACAACTGTAAAACATGCCCACGCATGCGTAAATGCAATTACATCAGCCATAAATGTGCCCTTGGCTGTAGTAAACATGGAATAAGCAAATAATTTACTCATCTTACTCAGGAGCCCTAGGGTTTTAATCCAAACTTTTAAGGAGATGTCTAAGGCATTGAGCCTATTTGCAGGAATAGGACTCATCCCTGTGGATAGCTCTTTTAAAGTTCAGACTAAATCTCAGAACATACACACCACAAAGCATACACACAAATGTCTGAGCAACCAGCTCCCACAGTCCTGTAGCTGGTAGCAAGTGTACATAAAGGTAAAGGTCCTCTTGCTCGAAAGCCAGTGATATCCAATTCTAGGGGGTGGTACTTATCTCTGTTTACCACCAAAGAGTCAGCACTGTCTGTGTCTGCATGTGGCAGGAATGACTAGATGCTGAAGCACATGGAATGCTGTTACCTTTCCCATCAAAGAGGTACTGTACCTATTTATCTACTGCTAGGTTGGCAGGAGCAGAGGGAGACGACAGGAGCTCACTCCATCACATAGCACCCAGGTCTCAAACTGCTGAGCTGATGACCTTCTTGTTGTAAAGCCCATTGTCTTAACCACTAAGCCACCACAACCCCAGCAAGTGTGCATACCTCTGTGTTTTACTAGCAAAATTATAATATCTCTTGAAGCAAGTGAGAAAGTAGTCTAGACAACTGAACTCCTAATTTGATTATTTCATTATTGGGGAGTATGGCTTTTTAAAAAAAGATTTTATTAAACTCAGAAATATGACTGATTTATCAAATTATGCAGTTCAAAAACAATTAAAACAAAGTATCCAGAAGTAGGTGAATTTGCCAGCTCTGTTCTTGCAGTTTTGACTCCTCACTTGTCATTATTCTCTACTGACACTTATCAATCTAAATGTAAGGGCCAGATTTAAATAGTAAAAGTGTTTGCTGCAGAATGTCACAGTTAAGAGTATCACAGCTGTGACATATGACAAATCTATTGCTGAGCTGTCCCATTTGAGACTCAAAAGTGAGAACATGAATGTTTCAAGGCATCCATATTTAATAATTGATTTGAAAAAACCTGCTGCACACACAAAGCTGCATTTTCCAGGAAAATTCTAGTGTGTGCAGCACGTTTTTCTTTTGAAAAACATACACACAGAAAGCATTTCAAGATTGTATTGAATCTGGATAAGACGGAGGTTATGCAGGTTGGGGATAACTACTCTCCAGTTTTTTTTGGGGGGAGCGTGTTGTGATCCAGCCCTCCTCCGACTCCAGAGATGGCCTGGATCAGGGGACACTCCCTATGCCAAGGCCAGTGCTGCCTGCACCCGAGCCTGAGGATGTCCTGAGGCAGGGATCTCAGCCTGCGCCTGGCCCAAGTCTCTTTCCCCCGGCAGCTGATCTGTCAGATCAGGAGTCTGGTTCTGACAGTGATCAGCCCTCAGTCAGGGAGTGGTCCAGGAAACAGCTACACCTGAGATGTAGGCAGGCTAGAGCGAAGTACCAAAGGAGGCTCCCAGCTGATACCGATTAGCTGGGAGGCTTATAAGCAAACTTGTTGCAGCGTGTTACAACAGCTATGGGTCATTTATGGCAGTGTTCTGCACATGCGCAGGCACATTTTTTTGCACATGCATGTGTTTTACTTCTGTTTGGGAGGAACCACATAATTGGCACGCTCAACCACATAAAATTTTGAGCACCCCTGCTCAACAGGATAACTAAAACTACTGCCAGCAGATAAACCAATTCTGTTGGATGGAAAGTAATTGTCATTAACAGTCAGGACTGCAGCTAATTACTGAGGTTTAAAGGATTCCCCATAAAGATGTTGCAGCAAATTATGTGGCCAGTGATAAAAGAAATGTTAGGCTGTACAAAGAAGTGTCAAGGAGGCTCTTTTGTGTACCCCAGTACTTGGATGAGCCTCAACCAGAGAAGATCAGGGATTTCAAGGGCTTTGAGTGTACATTCATAGGTCTCTGTCTCTGGAGATGATTCTTACAAGGTTGAACTTAGGAAGGTGTTGTGTATGGAAACACTATATCTTTAAGAATGAATGTAACCACTCCAATGTAAGAATGTAACCTTGTAATGAATACAATGTTTCTCAGCTGTAATGGAACACAAGCTAGCTACCCATAGAGGGTAGCCCAGCTGTGGGCATTCAGCTCACATGGTACAAATTCCCCAATTACTGTCAACCATGGGAACATTCCTGCAAAGGCTACACCTGGTGAAGAAGAGCGTGACTCAGAATGACGTCACGCAGGCAGTGGCCAATGGGCTACCATGTATCCATATTCAAATGTATTGTTGCTGTATAAAAGGAGCTGTACCGCCGCCATTACCACATGTTCAGATTGCATACCACCAAATAAAGATGTGTTTAGCTTTGTAACTGCTGACTGCTGCATATCAATCTGCCAACATTAAATTGGTGACGAAGGTGGGATAATGGCATCCCAGAAGGTACATGTTCCTCTATTCGACATCAAGCACACCGAAAAATGGGGGTTGTTTGAGATGCATTTCCAGCATGCAATGGACGTTGCCGACATCACCGACGAGGGGAAAAAGCGGTCGCACCTCCTCACAAGCGTGGGGTTCCCCATGCTAGAGCTCCTGGTAAACCTGCTGGCACCGAGGAAGATGGAGATGGTTCCACTTGTTACCTGAAAACTGGCAACCTTTTATGGGACCATACACAGGCAGGGTTGAATCAGGAACAAACTCACAGACAAAGTGTTTTGATACAATTTTAAAGATGTTTACTTATGAATCAAATAAGGAAATAAAGTACCAAATAAGAAAAATAAGAAATCCAGTTAGATGGAGTTCACTTTAGAAATACAGAAGATTGCTTAAAAATACTTAGACATATGGAGTTACTCAGGAATAAAAATAAATGAAGAAGTTACTATAAATGAAAAGCTTACGTAAAGATAGAAAACGGAAAGGAAGAGAAGATTGCTTAGAAATCACATGCTTAAGATTTGCCTAAGGAAAAGAAAGAGATAGGGAGGAAAAGCTTACTGAAGGTAGAGAAAGAGTGAGAGAGAAAGAGAGGGGGGGAGAGAGAAAGCCATCCTGACCACGCTGGATCAGGGAGTGAGAAGGTGAAGGTGCAGAAGAAGGCCGAGAGTCTCAAGAAAACCCTTTCTTTATAAATGAAACAATTCAAAAATCCAGACAATTTCAATTGGTCCAAACAGGATCACATGGTAAATTAGTGATGGACAGTCCCCTCCTCCATGAAGTGATGCCCAAAATATCAGTAGCAAATGGCTAAACCCCCAAATTGCATAACTATAAATCTCAATACAGAAATCTTCATAGCCACCTCCCAAACAGCCCATTTCCTGAGATAGTGGTCTTTGATCTGTGGATGAAAGCAGTGTCACCTCCTTGTTAAATCCTCCATCCTGTCCCATGCATAAACAACTATCCTGATGTACTTCAGGTTTTAAAGAAAAAGAAACATTTTGGGAGTTCAGAAAATACAGAGTCATTTTACAATATTCTTCATGTGGCAGAAACAGCATTTTATCATTATTTTTCATGTAGCAGAAACCAAATAGCTATTGCAAGTGTTACAATTAGAGATTTGAGTAAAACAAAAGGCTGGATAAGAAGCAGCCATGGCAACAAATTGTCCATATCTGGATGATGGTAGTTGACTCCTTCTTTCACACAATTCCTTGAGAGCACAGGGTATGGTCATTGATATATATGCTTTTATCAGAATTTATCAGCACTGTTCCTTGAAATGATAAGATATAACATTCAGGGTTAGTAATCGTGCACACAGAGAGGCAGGTTTTCATAAAAGTTACCTATATTTAAAAGAAATCACTCTAATGCCACTCTGAGCTTCAAGTTTAACAATAGCTCTTGGGCAGCCAGGACAGACAAATTAACATCCCAAAAGGTAGCTTCCAAGAAATCAGGCGCCTGGCTTATTATTGCCCATTAACTTTCAGCTCCACCTGAGTCAAGAGAAATTGGAAGTTTTAAGTAACTTTATTTAAGAATATAGAAATTAGACTAAGCATGATATTATAATATTTCAAAATATTTTGCATTCAAAATATCATGTTACACACTCAAACAGATCCTGATGACACTACGGGAACATTTCCAGCCAATGGTGTCTATTTTTCTGGCCTGGGCACCATTCCTGAGGAGAGACCAGCAACCAGGTGAGTCCGTGGCTGAATACGTGGCGGCCCTGCAACTGGCGGCAAGCCCTTGCGACTGGGAAACTTTAGAGATAACCCTCAGAGACCGGCTACTCTGCAGTCTGCGGGACGAGAAGACCCAGAGAAAGCTAATGACCCCGGGCCGCGACCTGATGCTCCAAGACATGATGAAGGAAGCTCAGGCGGCTGAGGCAGCGAGGAGCGGGGTCAAGATGTTTAAGGCACGACCCCCAGCTCTCAAAGGGCCAGTGGTCGTGGTGAAGGCGGCCTGGCGTACTCCACGGCCCCCGAAGAACCCGCTATCCTCATCGGAGGCCTCCGCAACTGCAGGTTCGGGTTCCAGCGAAGACGACGACGTCCAAAATGTGCAGAAAAAGTCAGCGGAGAACCACACTCGCTCGAAAGGGAGCCACCGATGCGATGGCTGTGGAGCATCTCACGAGCGGAGGAGGTGCCCTTTCCGGAAAGCGGAGTGCCACAGCTGCGGGCGGTGAGGCCACATCGCCAAGGTGTGCAGGCGACCGCAAACAGAGGACAAGGGCTCAGCAGAAGAACCTCAATGGAAGGCAGCCGGTATCGGCAAGGTCTCCGATGACGGCGACGCGCTGGCGGTGAACTGGAGCACCGGCGTTTTTTTTGTTGAGGTACTGTTACAAGGGGTCCCGGTTAGGATGGAAATAGACTCGGGGTCGTCCTACTCCATCCTTTCACAGAAGGAGTTCCTGCGCATTCCCCCTAATGCGCAGCCCAAGCTGAGGGCTTTGAAGTCGAACTTGTGGGACATACAGGGTTATGGGATCCCGGTGTTGGGGGTGGGAAACTTCATGGTGAAGTTTAAAAGTTTCACAGAGAAACTGCCCCTAGTAGTTCTTAAACAAGGGTCTTGTTGCCTCCTGGGGATGCAGTGGTTTGCCCCCCTGAGAATTGAACTGTCCGGCATAAACGCCATTGAGACTGACCCAACACGAGATGTGTGCGACGCATACCCGGTGGTTTTCAAAAAGAGGCTCAGGAAGTACAGGGGCCCCCCAGTTTCATTTGACTTGGACCTGGAAATCCGACCCATATGGCTCAAGCCAAGAAGAGTCTCCTTTGCCCTCAAGGACAAGACTGAGGTGGAATTGGACAAATTGGTGGGTCAGGGGATTTTGGTTCCAGTGGATTCTGTGGAGTGGGAAACTCCAATTGTTACAGCATTGAAATCTAACAGGGAGGTTAGGATTTGTGCTGATTATAAGTGTACAATTAACAAGGCCATTCGGCCCAATGCATATCCAGTGCTGGTAGTTAGCCACTTACTAGCCACTTTACACGGGGGTAAATGTTTCACTAAGCTAGATTTGGCGCAGGCATACCAGCAGCTCACTGTAACTCCAGCTGCCGCCACTGCGCAAAACATCGTCATGCACAAAGGTGCATTCAAGGTAACGCGCCTACAGTTCAGCATGAATTCGGCCCCCGGGATTTTCCAGTCTCTCGTGGAGCGCCTTTTAAAGGGGTTTCTAGGTGTTCTCCCCTACTTCGACAATGTTTTGATAACATTGCGAATCAGAACTTGTGAAAAGGCTAGACAAGGTCCTAACAGTATTCAAGAAAGCAGGACTGAGATCGAGAAGGGACAAATGTGTGTTTTTTGCGAGGGAGGTTGAGTTTCTTGGGTTCAAGATAACCCCCGATGGTATTAAGCCCTCCAAGTCAAAGGTTGCGGCTGTTCAAAATGCCCCTCGCCCCACTGCGAAACCGGAGCTGCAGTCATTTCTAGGGCTCCTAAATTTTTACCATTCCTTCTTGCCAAGGAAAGCATCTGTTGCGGAGCCACTGCACGGATTACTAAAGAAAGACGCGGTTTGGCGGTGGGGAGATACCCAGGAAAAAGCGTTCAAAGAGCTCAAGAGGCTCCTGTCCTCAGATGCTATTCTGACCCATTTTGACCCGAGGAAACCTGTGATCCTGGTCTGTGATGCCTCACCAGTGGGGGTGGGGGCCGTGCTGTGCCACGTGTTAGAAAATGGGCAGGAAGCTCCGGTTGCCTTTTATTCCAGGTCACTTTCTGTGGGAATGTATCTGTTTTCTGTCTGGCTGTCTCTGACACATTGTGTAAACAAAAGTCCTCTTTGTCTGCATGAGAGATAACACTGGATTTTGGGCATGCGTAGAATATGAGAAGATTTCTCCCTTCTTTCTCCTTATTTGGGCTCTGACATTCTTATTGGCTCGGTGCCTTAAGTTTTGTTTCTGTTAAGTTTCGTTTCTGAGATACTCTGCTTGAATAAAGAGAAGCCATGATTATTCCTTTGTTCAGCCAAAGACTGCAGTCGTGTTTTCTGTCTCTCTCTGTTTCCTACTTACTCCGTCTAATGAAGCTGGACTCCGTTAGACTTTTTAACTATCTATCTTAAAAGATCTGGGACTATAAACTGCTGCTAATGAGGCTGAATGATTATCTTTACATGAATCAAATTCCTACAACTTTCAAAGGCAGAGCACAATTACGCGCAAACAGATAGAGAAGCCCTAGCCATAATAGCGGGGACGATTTCCTGTATGGTTGACAGTTCACTATCGTGACCGACCACAAGCCTCTTTTGGGGATTTTCACCACGGGCAAGCTCACACCACAGATTCTGTCTCCCAGAATGCTACGATGGGCCATCTTCCTCAATGCATACCAATTCACACTGGTCCACCGCCCAGGGATGGAGATCTCCCATGCAGATGCGCTTTCCTGGTTCCCCCTTCCACAGCTGTGAGACTCCGATTGCGAGGTAGAACAGGAGCACCAGGTCCTGCTGATTGAGTCTTTTGACTCACCCCCAATAGTACCCACAGACCTCACCACAGCCACAGCAGTGGACAAAGCCCTGTCCCTAGTCAGTTCCTGGGTTAAGAAAGGGTGGCCCACAATTCCCCCCATGGAGGAGTTCAAAGCATTTTTCAAATGGAGGGTTGAGCTCTCCATAGAGAGGGGCTGCCTCCTCTGGGGCCAACGGGTGGCCATTCCCGAAAAGCTACGACCGAACATGGTCAAGCTACTGCATACCAGCCACCCGGGGATCGTACGCTCTAAAGCTCTGGCCAAAAGCAATTTCTGGTGGTCCCAAATAGATGCTGATATAGAGCACATGATGGGCACTTGCGAGAGTTGCCAGAGCTCTCGTCCCGAGGAGTCCCGGCTTCCCCACAGAGCATGGGACACGGCCCACCGCCCATGGTCCCGAGTGCACATCGACTTCGCTGGCCCATTCCGGGGTTCCCTTTTTCTGTTGATAGTAGATCCGTACTCTAAGTGGTTGGAGGTCATTCCAATGTCCAACAGCTCATCAGCCGCAACAATAAAGCAGTTGCGCAGGGTGTTTAGTTGCTTCGGTTTACCCGATGTACTGGTCTCCGATAACGTCAGTACCTTCACATCTGCCAAATTCAAGGCGTTAATCGAGAGGAATGCCATTCGGCACATCACCTCTGCTCCTTTCCACCCCACCACAAACGGCCAGGTAGAACGCCAGGTGCGGACTACAAAGGATGCACTGCAATGAATGGGCCCCGGGGATTTGAACCTCCAGCTGTGCCAGTTCCTAATCTGCTATAGGGCAACTCCCCTGGCATCTGGGCTCTCACCTGCAGAGCTCCTAATGCATAGGAACCCCGTAACACTCTTTGATCGGTTGGATCCGACCAGGGTGGAGGATGAGGGGAGGAATATAGAAATAGGGAGCACCAAAAATTTTGCAGTAGGGGAACCAGTGCATTGTAGAAATTATGCGACCTCGGGACCAACATGGGTTCCAGGAGTGGTAGTTGAGCAAATGGACCTGGTATCATACAGGGTAGAAACCAGTACGGGTCTACTGTGGAGAAGACACGCTGACCAACTCAGGCGTCGGGTCACCAGCAGCCAGGGCGAAAAGAGCCAACAAGGAGAGTCAATGTTAGGGTCCTCCCCCACCCGCTTATCCCAAGGGGGAGACACAGAGTACCCTTCGAGTACAAACCTGTATCCTTTGGGGGCCCCGGGTACAAATGCATATCCTCGGCTCCCACCAAGAGGGGAGGGGGATGATACAAATCCATATCTTTTGGAGACATCATGGGGGGAAGGGGATGATGAAGTGGTTGAGGAGTTTGATTTTGATTTTTGAAACCGGGGGGGGGGGGGTTGTGGAGTGGTCCCCCACCCGTCTGAGCAAAAAGCGGGTTTTTTGTTTAGTCTCAGGTGCCCCCGGTTTCTCAGGTTTAGAATTTACCCCTACCCCTTGACAGGAACCATCGAGGACAGTGAGCCCGCAGCAGATTGCTAACGAGTCTCATTCTCCCCTTGCAGGGTGAGAATCCGCGGAACATGGAACCCTTAGTTCCCCCGAGATTGGCCAAGCTGCCGTATGCCCCAAGCGCACATGCGGAAAGCCACAATGGTTGAGGGACTTCGTCCCATCCTAGGGGGGAGGGGTGTTGTGTATGGAAACACTATATCTTTAAGAATGAATGTAACCACTCCAATGTAAGAATGTAACCTTGCAATGAATACAATGTTTCTCAGCTGTAATGGAATGTGAGCTAGCTACCCATATAGGGCAGCTGTGAGCGTTCAGCTCACATGGTACAAATTCCCCAATTACTGTCAACCGCAGGAACATTCCTGCCATGGCTACACCTGGTGAAGAAGGGTGTGACTCAGAATGACGTCACGCAGGCGGTGGCCAATGGGCTACTGTGTATCCATATTCAAATGTATTGTTGCTGTATAAAAGGAGCTGTACCGCCACCATTACCACATGTTCAGCTTGCATACCACCAATAAAGATGAGTTTAGCTTTGTAACTGCTGACTGCTGCGTATCAATCTGCCAACATTAAAGAAAGGATCTGAAAAACTACAGTCATTAGTAGGTCCAACAATTGAAATTTGGTATACCAACAACAGTTATGCAATATTAATCTAGGTTTCATGTGAAAACACCCAGTCTCATCTTATTTTGGAAGATAATCAGGCCCAGACTTGGTTGGTACTTAGATGGAGGACTAACAGAAAATATTGAGTGGTATATTTTGGAATAGGGACTGCAGTGGCTCAAGTGGCTAAGATGCTGTCTGGAAGGCAGCAGGTCAGCAGTTCCATACCCAAATACTGCAGGGTGGAATGAGCTCCCATCTTTGTCCCAGCTCCTGCAAACCTAACAGTTCAAAAGCAAGGAATGGCAAGTAGATAAATAGGGACCACTTCAGTGGGAAGGTAAATAGCATTCTGTGCACTCCGGTGTCTAGTCATGCCTGCCACATGACCATGGAAACGTCTGCAGATGCGGACAGTGCTGTCTCTTTGGCTATGAAACAGAGATGAGTACTGAACCCTAGAGCTGGATACGACTGGCTTTTGAGCAAGGGTGACCTTTACCTTTACTTTTATAGTTTGGAAGGACCAAAAAAAGATTTTTAAAATGCTTTAGACCATTCCCTGATCTAGCCCTGTATTGTCAAACTTTAATCCCAAGTGGCTACGGTTTCAAGAGATTCTTTCCCTATCCACAGGTCTCTGGAATTACCTCACAGATGTGGCGTTGTCAATAAAGGAAGAACTATCAAGAGCTGTAAGAACCATGGAAAGATCAATGCTAAAGGTATCACTTCAGAAACACATCCCCAATGCCCAGATAAGAAAACAAAGCAGAATCAACAAAGTTGTTGCTGAATATCATAAACAGAAATTGTGCTGGACTGGACACATCTCTCGAATGACAAACAGGTGTTGGACAGCATCAGTCACCGATTGGTATACCCAGTGAAGTATAAAAAACCCTTGGCAGGCTGCCCAAAACATGGGAAAACCTAATTGTGAAAAGTTTTGGTCGAAGAAGAGCATGGCAGCAAAATGAATCGAAAATGAGTTGCGAATATCAGGAACTGATCCCTTGATAGTCGGTTCAATCAAGGAATCAAGGTGCTTTCCCACCCTAGGTACTAAACAGGCCCAATCCTCCTTAGCTTCCAAAACAGGTGAAATTGGTATAATCAGGGTTGTATGATGGCCAAGCACAAAAATAGAGATTGGAAAACCTGGAGGTCCACTAACAGAACTGACAATAGACAGGACAATGGTCTGACTTAGCTTCATGTGTTCCTAGGAAACTTTGTGGCATTCTCTTTTGAAGTATCCAGTGTGCAATACTGGATAGAGTAAGGGACTAGGACTCAGGAAAACCTATGCTTGAATCCCTGCTCAGCCATGGAAACCTGATTACAACAGAAAGAGTCGGTCTAACAAGAGTGGCTTCACTTCTTTCTGCCAAGGAAATCAATCCAGTCTAACCTTAAAAATTAGAAGCCCTCCAGATTGGGCTCAGATCAGGGTTGGGCTGGAGCACATTTCCCTGTCCAATGTGTGATCACTTGGAAATAGATCACACCAAACCACAAATGATCCAAATTGTAATCCATTTCCTGATTGTGATCACACACTTGGGGGAGTAGAACTTGTTTATTTATTCTTCAAATTTCTATTGCCGCCCAACTTTGCAATGACTCTGGGCGGCTAACAACAATTAAAAGCAACATCAAAACTACTTCTTAACACTTACCTGTACCTTGAAAGCCTTATCAGGGTCTCTTCCAACTTGACTGCGTATAATGCGAGGTTGGCAGGAGCTGGGACAAAGACAGGAGCTTGAGTAAACAGTAGAAGGATGTAATCTTACTGTGTTAGCTGGCTGTGCCAGGGAAAATATAGATATGCTTTTATTATTTCATCCAGGAAAGGGGGAAATGCAAAAATGTTCCTTTTCTATTTTTGTGACCCTGAACTTTGATCAATTTTTTTTCCTTCAAAATAAACCCTGATTTGTACCAGGAGAAGTATTAAATTTTATATAGAGTATAAACTGGTGGGAGATTTCCAGTTCCTTTATTTCTTTATTGGCAATGCTACATATTGCTACCTAATTTACATTGCTGATTCCTACCTGATCTGGTTGGTTTATAAACAGTCAGTGATTGAAACCTATCATAGATTTATCTAGCCTGGAACAGAACTACATGTAATATGAAGCAGCCAAAAGGGTTTGTGCTGGCTTCCTGAATGGGTGCAGGTCTCTGTCAGGCAGAAGTGGTTGTGCTGTGGTAATGGGCTTTGTTATCCTTACAATGCAGATATTCAACGAAACTGAGACAGTGAATTTTTGCTTCACCAGACCCTTTGTACACCAGTTCCTTCCCTGCTGAGCTTGCCATTTTATTTTATTTTATTGCCTTAATGGCTGTATAACCCCAAAAGCTTTTTTGCTTTTAATTTCTTAATCATGTCTAACAACAAACAGCCTCCTACACCGTCATCTCACCATTCCCTCATTAATCTTTCTTGTCAATGGCACACAGCATGCAGTGACAGCAGTGGAGGAGGGATCAGTTCTTTTTCTCATCAACCTGTCTCTCAGATTAATCTGCAGGACAAGCTGCGGGGAAGTGGGGAAGGGAGAAGCCAAATCTACATTCCCTGCAGCCAGGTTTTACTTGTGGTGTGACACCTTTCAGTTCCTGAACCTTGTCCTAAATTTTCCCCTGAATACTAAAAAGGGGGACACACTTAAGAATACCTTCTTCTTATTCTTCTTCCCCTCCCCCTCCCCTCCCCCTCCATCTCCTCCTCCAATATCTGATTCCAAATACAGTATTGGCAATTATCATGGCGATCAACCATGAAGACTGTCCTGAGAATATAATGCAGTGGCCTTTCATCTGCCTTTCACATTGCAGTGTGACACCCATAGTACCACTTATCCAGTTCCATGAGTCACTTTCTGGTCCTGAACTCTTTTGGCAAGCAAGGTCCTCCTCAGCCCCAGGCCAGTATTGATGAAGCTGCTGCTCTCCATCAAGATGGATTCAAGTGGGATTTAATCCACTTGGGGACCATCACCCTTCCCTGTGGACTTTGGCATCCAAGGCTGTTAGTCCTCAGGGTGGTCATGTTAGTTACTTAGTGGCCAAAATCCTGTTGCTCAGAGCAGTAAATTGCACATAGGCCATTAAATCAGTGGGCATGTAGTGAGTTGGCTCCTCCATAAATTCCATTGGTATGAATGCACCTGCTCTAACTGCGATGAACACTAGCATAGTAAGATGCAGTTGGAGTAGGCCCATTTGAATCAATGGATCTTATGGAGAGGGTGACTCACCAAATCTCCAATTATTCAACGGTCTTACTCTAATGCAATTTACCATGCTATGCAAAAGGATTCTGACCATTGTCTCGTTCTCTCTAGTGGCCAAATATGATATTAGCCTATGTGAGGGGCTGCCCCCCAGCTTGGTTATTCTGTTTTAACGTGGGTAGGGTGGGTAGGTTTGTTTTTTAATGATGATTTGTTTATTTGTGTTTTTTTTATGCTGGTTTTAGCTGGGGTTGTTGGGTCTTGTTTTTAGCTGTTGTTGTTAAACTGTTTTATATTGTAATTTTTACTTATTGTATTTTCTCCATCTTCCCTTTCCCTTTTTGTTGTTAGCCGCCCTGAGTGGTGTACCCACCAGGAGAGCGGGATATAAATGTACAAAATAAATAAATAAATAAATTATACCTTGAAAAAACTGTTAAAAATCAAGGAATATGTCTTAGGAAGTGGATTTAATCCACACAAAAACTCAAATACAGCATTTGTCTTTAAGGTGACACAATGTTTTATTTTTTTAAATTTTTTGTTATCTTGTCTGAGATGCTTGAACAGACTAACAAAGCAACCACTTTGAAAACCTCTTTTAAAAAGCTTCAGCAAAATAGAACTTATGTTGACATTTAGGATACATGAATTTTCAATGCATGTAAAAATGCCTGTAAAATATTGTAAAGTGCCTTTTAAAAGTCGGCCTTGCTCGAAAGCCAATTGTATCCAACTCTAGTCTGCAAACATTTACATGGTCATGTGGCAGGCATGACTAGACTTTGGAACTCATGGAATGCTGTTACCTTTCCTGCCAAGGTAGTACCTATTTATCTGTTTGCAATTTCTTGCTTTCAAACAAGGAGGTTGGCAGAGCTGTCACACAGCACTCAGGTCTCGAACTGCTGATTTGCCAACTTTCCAGTTGTCAAGCTCAGCATCTTAACCACTAAGCCACCACAGTCCTACTTTAAGCCATTCCTGGGTATCATTTCTCTCTCAGAGCTAGCAATTATTGCTAGGATGTTTTGTCATAATCACATGCCTGTCCTTTGGCATACATACTGATCAGGACACCCCCAGGTTCTGCCATTTGAAATAGTTGCCTCTATATTATTTTTAACAATATGAAAATTTATGTTTTACAATTGCTTGAAAAAAGTGTTGTTAGGGGTGGGATGTTATGGTGCCTCAGACATATGGCAAATATTTCATCACCCAAACCATCATGCCTTGTACATACATGCCTCTGCTAAAATATTTATATTCTGCTTTTAATAAATAACAAGGTTTGCTGACCCACCCCAGTGGGCACGGTCGCCACACAGCGGCACTACACAGAGTCTATTTGAGGGGAGTCCAGATGGCAAAGTCCAAGAGCAAGCCCAGGTCAGATACTGGTAGTTCAAGCAAGTGTCTAGTCCAAAGGATGTCCAGGGCATCGTCAGGTTTGACAGAGAAGGCATGGTCACAGAAGGCAGGTCAGGGTCTAGACAAGTTATCCAAAGTCAAGCAGAGTGCCGGTCTTTGCATTGAAGAATTGTACCAATGCTGGAAGACTGCAACAAGCTTGCTTATAAACCTCCCAGCTAATCACTATCAGCTAGGAGCCTTCTCTGATACTTAGTTCTAGCTTCTCTGTATCTCAGGTGTAGCTGCCTTCTGCACTTTGCCCTGACTGAGGGCTGATCACTGTCAGAATTAGACTTCTGATCTGACAGGTCATCTGCCTGGGAAAACAGAGTTGGGCAAAAGCAGACTAAGATTCCTGACTCATGACATTCTCAAGTTCAGGTGCAGCCAAGAGCCCTGATTTAAAAAACTGTATTTCCTCAAACAGAACGCACCAAATGAATGAATGAGGGAACAGGCCACTCTTGGAGTGTCAAGGGGTACAAATTTGTAGGTGACATCTATAGCCATCCTAGCTTACTTCTTGCCTAGAACTCAGCATAATTTAATCTGCTCCTGGCTAAGCATTAATGTACTAGACTCCACATGACTGAATTTCCTTTAATCAAGCAGTATCTCTCTACATACAATAATCTGAACTCACCATGAAAAGCAATGTCACAAGAACAGTTTAAAACAATCAGATGAAATATTATTAGGCAACAGCCTGAAAGAACCAAGCATGCTTCATAAAAACAACAGCTGGACTGAATACAGTGCACAAGCTTAATTTTTTAAAAATTAAGTAGGACCCAAAGCCCTTCAAAAATCAAACACACACACAATTAAAGTGAACTGGGTGATACAGAGAAGATTGGAAAACCTGGAGGTCCATTAACAGAACTGACAATAGACAGGACAATGGTCTGACTTAGCTTCATGTGTTCCTAGGAAACTTTGTGGCATTCTCTTTTGAAGTATCCAGTGTGCAATACTGGGTAGAGTAAGGGACTAGGACTCAGGAAAACCTATTTTTAACTGTAGGCAGTGGTGGGAGTTTGAACTCATATGTTCTCTCTAGTTCTTCATTAGGGGAAATTTAAAATCCAAGGAGTGCTAAATCCAGAAGTAAACAAACCTAAGCAATAGACTTTGGCTTCAGTAAAGCATTTTATCCCCAAAAGAACATTAAATGAAATTTCCTTCCTTATTCTCAAAATATATAATTACAGCAATGAACACAGCGCAAACAAAATTCTTAACTGGGATATATCATTTTCTCATTAGAACATATTTGTACTACAGAGCCATGTTCTTACAGTCCATGCCTTTTTTAAATAACAGTGACAATCAATTTGCTAGTCTTGGGATGTTTTGCACTACAACTCCCACAACAGTAGCTGGCGTGACCAGGTGGTCTTATCTAAAGGACCCAAAAGCTGAGTTTGCCTCACCATGAAGTACATTCATGTGACATCAACCCTCTTGTCCTTATCTTTAGCCCAGTGATGGTGAACCTTTTAGAAATTGAGTGCCCAAGGAGGAGGAGGAGGAGACATGCAGGCAGGCACCATGGGTGCCCACACACCCATGTGATGTGGCTGGTGTGCCTTTGGTGAAGTCATGCGGGTGGGTGTGTACACACACCACTTGAGGTGTGCCGTTAACACCACATGTGCACCTGCCCACCCTATGGATGCTCCCCACCCCCACCCCCTGCTAGTACTCTCCACCCCAAGGGCCTCCCCCCATGAGTGCTTCCCACCCCTCACAGGTCCTCCCCACACACCCCTATGATTGCTCATCACTCCTTCAGAGCCTGCCCACCACCCCATGAGTGCTCCCCCCATGGGCCCTTCCCCACCCACTGCCAAAACTGCTCCCCACCCCATGAGTGCTCCCCACCTCCTGCAGGGCCTCCCCACCCACCCCCACAACTGCTCCCTACCCCACCCCATGGGGACTCCACACCACTCACCCCCACGAATGATCCCCCCATACCTTGCCCAGCCAAAGCCTCCCATCTAGAATTTCAACCACCTCTCTCACCTCCCCTTTGGCAGAGGAAGAGGTGGGGAAATGGTGCAGGCTGGGTGGGACTTCCCCTCGATCGCCTGCATGCCAGAAGAAAGGTCTCTGTGTGCCACTTTTGGTACATGTGCCATAGGTTCACCACCAGGGCAATAGCCCTTCTTAAAGAATAATGCTGCCTCCAGTATAAATGTAATTTGTTATCACATGTCAGTCCCAGGAAAATCTACATTTCAATGCATAATTTTCACTTTGTCCTCTTTCTAAATAAACATATCTCAAAACACAGACTTGGAAAATGTGCAGAAGAAAACCATGGAACTTGGACTGACTTGCAGTCTAGAACTTTTGATTCCCAGTGGTTTGATTGCAATGACAATTAAATTGGCTCCTCAACCACAAAAGTGTACTGCTTTAATGAAGAAAGCATTGGATAGTGTGGGATTGAGACCAGCCCCAAATGCATTCATCCAAGAAGTGGTTTCCAACCTTGGATGTTCTTGGACTACAGCTCCAGGAAATCTTGGCCAGCACAGCAAATGGTGAAGGCTTCTTGGAGCTGTAGTACAGAACATCCAGGGAGCCAAAGGTTAAGAAACACTGCTCTAAGAAAATATGTGGATTAGAGCATCATTGCAGGTAGCAATTGATATGAACTAGGATGGAAGAAGCCATTAGCCATAATGATATCCCAGGATGTTTCACCCAATTTATTATTGAAACTGCTGGAGGTATGAAACTGGTAAAACCACTCCTTAGATATCCCACTTAACCTTGAATGCCCTTTTAGGATTGCTATAAATCAGTTCTGACTTAACGGTACATAAGAAGTTAATTATCCTAAGTCGAAAGCATCCTTTCAAGATCCTACGTCCTCTCCCCTAAAAAAAAATGCACAGCAGAAAGATTTAAACAGGGATGGAATTAATTGGATTACAAGCAGTTTGCTTAGTCTTCAAAGGGATCATATTACATAAAATCCCTGAGACACAGCAATGTGCAGTGGGAAGAAATTGTCAGTAAGGAAAATAAAATAGACAGCATTTTTTTCTCTGATCCAAGGTAGAGGACTGATAAGACAAAACAAACAAAACCTAATTAGCAAAGTTAAAGCTAAATCTGTAAAGTACACTAGAAAAAAATCAGATCAAACTAATTTGCTCTTATCCTAACAGAACACTGCTAAATTTATGAAGCGTATAAGGTATTTAAGTTCAATGCAAAAACAGTCAAGGTGCTGATCACTTTTAGCTTTCTTTCTTTCTTTCTTCATATCAGAACATTGCACAATTTAAAGTTATGGACATATATGAGATACCCAATGGGGTAAAAGAGGAAGCAAAGAAGAATAAGAAACAATTAGGCTACTTCTGACCAGAAGCAAGCTACATCTATAACACTACAGAATCTCAGCCGTTTACTTGATTTTCTTTTGTACATGTGGTAGGGCATAAATTGCATGCACATAAATGCTGCATTGATTGAATTTCTGCACATTAACTTGCAGTCAACTAAATGTGTCTCACTTAGGGAAAAGTCCTCAACTGGAAGATTTTAGGCTTCCAATTCATAAAGAAAACTCCTATTTAGCATAGAGGCAGGAACGGAAAGTTTGGTTGGTGCTAGGCCTGACTCCTTCCTGTTATGGCCCTTCTCGCTGCAATTACGTGCCCAAGTCTCCTTGGTTGGGAGGTGAGGTCCTGGAACAAAGGAAAATCCCGTTTCAGGCAATTATGTAGAAATGTTCAAAATGTTTCAAAATGTTTTTTCATTTATTGTGCAAGTAGATTCGAAGCCCTTCTGGTATTTACTTGTGGCTTTTCATAGCTTTGTCAGGAATCTAAATGCATACACAACAACAATGTATCACTCACTATACTGTTACATAGTAATATATACAATATATACAATATTTACAATGAGATCAGAGAGTTGCATACAAAATCAGAGAAAATGGTTGTAGATAATTAACTGCTTGCTAGAAGAATAAATTTCACTTATTAATTCATAAGAGAAGAGTTTCTTTTGCGTCTTGAGCCTCAATAGTATCTTCTTTCAGTGCTCACCAGATGTCAAAGAAGCCCCCAAACCTCTATTGTATTTAAAGGTACAATCATGCATAACAGTTAAACGACATTAAGGTACACCCAGTCAGTCTTAAAGAAAGCAGGACAAATCTAAATCAACGTTGAGTCCATGAGGCTGAATAGAATTAAAACAATATATGTAATATGCCTCCCTGTGGAGCAAATGTTGTTCAATATTAGCGCATTCATAGCGGGATGATCTGATAGTTTCTAGAACTGCAAATTTAAAATCCTTATCACTGTGCTGCCATTCTATGAAATGATTGACCATTGGTGCTTGTGTGTCACCTGATCTAATTTTGGACTGATGTTCCCCCACCCTAACCTTTATTTCATGAGTGGTGCACCCCACGTAACAAAGACCGCATTTACAAACAATAATATAAATACAGTTTTTTGTTTTACATGTAGTCAGTTCTCTTAGCTTAACTCTAAAATTGTTACCAGGTATTTGAATTTCTTTGGTTTCCCAAACTAATGCACAATGCACATAGTGACCGCACCGAAAATGACCTACAGCTATCGGTGTGGGGAGAGGAGAACCATCACCTAGGTCCAATCTCGTGACAATCTGGCGAATCGAGCGCGTCTTTCTAAAACCTATAAGAGGTGGTTTTTCACATCCAGGCATGTTTAATAATGTGCTAATGTTTGTAAATAATCGCCTTGTATCTTGCTTGCCAATGGGGAGAACTCAAATAAGCACGTTAATCTCTGCATTTCCTTTTTGTGTCTACCATTTAATAATTGCTGTCTAGAAACCTCACAAGCCCTATTATAACAGTTACAAATTACTTGTTCAGGGTATCCCTTTTGCTTTAAGAAAAGTTGAATAGAGCGAGACGTGCTTTCAAAGTCAGCTGCAGCAGATGAGTTCCTTTTGACTCTCAAAAATAGCCCATATTATTATTTATAAATTATATTTTGTGCTTAATGTTAAGCCCAAGGGGCAGAACCAGGAGTGCGCCTTTTTTGGAGGCACCAAATTAAAATAACTGTAACAAAGCTGATTCGTCACTTCATATTTTGCCACCTCTCCAGAAGCCCACTGAAATGTATCCATTTGTGTAGTTGCCATTCTCACTGTATATAAGCAAGCCACCTTGCGCATATTCCTCAGTCCGATTTCCTGAGCTGATAATAAATCATTTGTGTTTGATCCAATCCTGCTGGTCAGAGTACTTCTTAGCACTGGACTCAACAGAATATGAATCAAAAAAATTTAAAAATCTCATGCCTACTGAATGGTCCACAGTCTAAGCAGGGAGTAATGTTCAATGCTCTCTGCTGGGACCACAAGCAATCCCTCAGAATCCTTTGACCAAAATGGTCAAAGTGAAGAAGTTACAAAATCTTGGACTTTAGGATTAAAAGTAAGGGGCATGAGGAAAAGGAGTATACAATTCTGCTTCTGCAGAGAAAGTGAGTATATTTCTCCCCACATGACAACATTAGAACATATCTCCTGTTGCTGTTCAGTCACACAGTCGATTTCGACCGCCTGAGACACCTTAGACTATTGCATACCAGGCACCCCTATCCTCCACCATCCTCCTCAACCCACCCAACTCTGTGCCCATTGCATCCACAATACCATCTAACAATTTCATTTTCTGCTGCCCCTTTTTCTTTTGTCCTCAACCTTTCCCAGCATCAAGGCTTTCTCAAGTGCCCTCCCAGCTCCATCATCACTGGGAGGTTAGAAGGAGCTCCCCTTGGCTGGTGGAGTTCAAAAACACTGCCGCCACGAACCTGCCATGCCCTCCTGGCTCTGTCATCACCGGGAGGTTAAAAGTAGCTCCCCTTGGGGGGGAGCTTGAAGATGCCGATGCCTCAAGCCTGCCGCGCCCTCCTGTCCCATTATCGGCCAGGTAGTGGACAAGGGCAGTTGACTTTGACTTTGTTCTTGGGGCAGTTCTCCTGCAGACAGTTTTTGTGGGGCTTCTGAAATGAGGTTTCCCTTTTGTTTGAAATGCCTTTGATACTGTGTATTGTGATGTCTTTTTTACTTTGTAATTTACATAAGAACATAAGAACAGCCTTGCTGGAACAGGCCACAGCCCATCCAGTCCAGCATTCTGTCTCACACAGTGGCTCACCATTTCCTTCAGGGTATTCCCAAGGAGATGCCTTCACCTGCTTAGGATTCCCTGGAAATGGCATTGAGAGAGATCCTGCCTATCTCTCCAACCCGGAGGTTGTCCTTAGGTAGCCATAATTATAGCCATTGATAGCCTTGTCCTCCATGAACTTGTCTAATCCTTTCTTAAAGCTGTCAAGACTGACAGCTGTCACCACTTCTTCTGGCAGGGAGTTCCATAGACCAGTAATCCTCTGGGTGAAAAAGTACTTTCTCTTATTTGTTTGAGAACTAGTACCCAAAAGTTTCATGGAGTGTCCCCTAGTTCTAGTGTTGTGCGATAGGGAAAACAGTTTTTCCTTATCCACTTTGTCCACACCGTGCATGATTTTATAAACTTCAATCAGGTCACCTCTTAGACGCCGTCGTTCAAGAGTGAAAAGGCCCAACCGTTGCAGCCTCAGATGGTAAGGAAGGTGTTCCAGTCCCCTAATCATTCTGGTTGCCCTCCTCTGTACTTTCTCCAACTCCATAATATCCTTCTGGAGGTATGGCGACCAGAACTGTACACAGTATTCCAGATGGGGCCTCACCATAGATTTATAAAGAGGCAAAATAACACTTGCTGACTTATTTTCTATACCCTTCCTAATGATCCCTAACATTGAGTTTGCTTTTTTCACTGCTGAGGCACACTGGGTTGACACCTTCATTGAGCTGTCCACCAGGACACCAAGGTCCCTTTCCTGGTTTGTCGCAGAGAGTTCAGACCCCATCAGTTTATAAATGTAATTGGGGTTCTTTGCCCCAACATGCATCACTTTGCACTTACTAATGTTGAAACTCATTTGCTACTGTTTTGCCCACTCCCCCAGTGTCGAGAGATCCCTCTGGAGCTCCTCACAATCTCTCACAGTTTTCACTACCCTGTATAATTTAGTGTCGTCAGCAAATTTGGCTACCTTGCTTTTTACTCCTACCTCTAGATCATTTATGAAGAGGTTGAAAAGCAGGGGTCCCAGTACTGAACCTTGGGGGACCCCACTCTTTACTTCCCTCCACTTGGAGAAGTGTCCATTTAGTGCTACCCTCTGTTTCCTGTCCCTTAGCCAGTTGCTGATCCAGGACAAGACCTGTCCCTTTATTCCATGACTGGTAAGTTTATTCAAGAGCCTTTGGTGTGGGACCTTGTCAAAAGCCTTCTGAAAGTCCAGATAAACAATGTCAACTGGATCCCCCTTATCCACATGCTTGTTGACACTCTCAAAAAATTCCAACAGATTAGTGAGGCATGATTTGCCCTTGCAAAAGCCATGCTGGCTCTCCTTTAGCAGCGCCTCCTCTTCTATGTACCTATTAATTCTATCTTTTAGGATGGTTTCCATCACTTTACCTGGGACACATGTCAAACTGACAGGCCGGTAATTTCCTGGATCACCCCTGGATCCTTTTTTGAAAATTGGTGTTACATTCGCTACCTTCCAGTCATCAGGCACAAAGCCTGATTTGAGGGAAAGATTATATATTTTGGCTAGGATATCAGCAATTTCATCTTTAAGTTCCCTGAGAACTCGTGGATGGATGCCATCTGGTCCTGGGGATTTGTTAGTGTTTAGCTTAACAAGACATGCAAGGACCTCCTCCCTGGTTATTTCTATCTTGCTTAATTCTTCGGTTTCCCTCCCTACGAAGATAGGTTCTGTTTTGGGCATGTGGTCTCTATCTTCTTCAGTGAATACTGAAGCAAAGAATTCATTGAGTCTCTCTGCAATCTCTGTTTCCTCTTTAATAACCCCTTGCCTTCCATTGTCATCTAATGGTCCAATGGCCTTCCTAGTTGGGTTCTTACTTCTAATGTACTTAAAGAAGTCTTAGTTATTCCTCTGAGTATTTTTAGCTATACGCTCCTCAAAGTCTTGCTTTGCTTTCCTGATTGTTGCCTTGCATTTGTTCTGCCAGAATTTATGTTTCTGCCTGCTGTCCTCATTTGGACAAGCCTTCCATCTTCTAAATGAGCTTTTCTTGCTCTTGATCACTTCCCGAACAGCTCCTGTAAGCCACATTGGAGTCCTCTTGGACCTGGCAGTGCCCTTTTTCCTTTTGGGTATGCATTCCAATTGGGCCTCTGTTATTGTTTTTATAAACAACCTCCATGCCTCTTGGAGTGTTTGGACTCTCTCAATTTTCCCTTTCAGTTTCTTTTTTACTAGTTTCCTCATCTTTGGGAAATTTCCTTTTTGAAAATTTAAGGTCTCTGTGTTATACTCTGTTGAAGTATAATTATTGATTGCTGATACTTGTTGTGTTGAGACTCTGTACCATTGTGGATTTTTCTGATTATTTATTCGGTATCTGGGATTATGTATCATTATATTGTTGTAATTTGCATGTATATTAATTAGTTGTAGCCACTCTGAGTTGGCCTTGTGTCTGAGTAGAGCGGGGTATAAATCCAATAAAATAAATAAATAAATAAATTTGATCTCCAAAGTACTTTACCTTCATCTTCACTGACCTTCCAAGGAGCAGTCGGGGTTGATTTCTTTTGAGATCAGCCTATTTGTTCTCCTCACTATCCAGGGGGCTCTCAAAACTCTCATCTAATACCACATTTCAAAGGTGTGTATTCTTCTGCGCTCAGCTTTCCTTATGGTCCAGCTCTCACAACCATACATTGCCACCAGGAATACCATTGCTTTGACTATGTAAACTGTTGTGTCCTAAAGGTGGGAAATTAGAAAAGACAAAAAGTGGTGGGTTTTTTTTCTTCATAATTTGCTTCCACAAAAGATAGCCAGGTCAGCAGCATACTCTTCTTTGATATTTCAGGGCAAAACCTGAGAACTGGGGGGAGGGGATTCTATGAAGTTTCAGGTTGAAGTATGGGGCA
Organism: Bradypodion pumilum; assembly: GCA_035047305.1. Classification (NCBI taxonomy): domain Eukaryota; kingdom Metazoa; phylum Chordata; class Lepidosauria; order Squamata; family Chamaeleonidae; genus Bradypodion; species Bradypodion pumilum. The sequence continues at coordinate 11,761,241 of JAWDJD010000011.1, read as the reverse complement.
AGCAAATTTTGGGAAGGGTTCTAGGATTGTTTTTGAGCCAACTGAATGTTACGATGAGCATGTGTGACATCTGGATAGGCCAGAATCTGTGCAAGATACAGCTAAACAGGTGGATAGGAGATCAGAAACGGGAATGGTGGGGAATTGCCAGCCAACCAGGTGACAAAATGCATTCAGGAGCTGCAAGAGCACACCTGCCATTCCTGCGAGGATTTGTATTGCACGGTACTTAATGTATAGCATAGTCTGCAGTTAGATGACAAAAAAAATCCCAATTTAAAAACCTGTATTTTATCAAATCGATTAAGGGCTGTGTGGAATACGAGTTTATGTTCACAACCATGATGAAATCTTGTAAATCACTTTATTTTCATTGCTGTATAACTAGTGCCCCTGGTGTTGAAAAATGAACTTGTTTCTCAGAAAATGTATTACTAGAGAAATATACTATACACCAATTCACCTGGACACATGCACAAAATCAGTTCAATTTAACAGAACACAAATATCAATTTAAAATAAACAGCACCTCAAAACAATTTCAGATTACCCGCATTAGGAGCATATAATGCAAGTTTACATGAATATTGTGCAAACCAGTAAATTTTATTTGATTTCACCATTGTTTTTTAAGCAGCTACTCCTGCTGTGGAGGCTTACAGAAAGCACATGGATTTTATTTCCCAGGCACCACGATGTTTGTCAGGGGACAAGTCTTGCTGCTGGCACTTTCCTTTGTGCCTTCATAGAGGACATGAACCTATTTGCCACGTCTTTCTCCAGTCTCCTCTTCTTGTTCTTCATTTCTTCATGTGCTGACATTGTACAAGTGCAAGAACTTTAGCTACAGCTTTGTGTTGAACCTAGTTGAGCTCTCATGCTAGTTGGGAATGGGTGACGACGGACGCCTGGAGTTTAAAACCACCTCATCTTTTAAAAATCAGGTTTTCTCTTCTCTACTACTTCTCAGCTTCAAATTTATCTTCCTGCCTGGAGAACAGAGAAGCACTGCAATTCCCTTAGACCAGAGGTTTCCAAGCTTGGGTTTCCAGATGTTCTTGACTTCGGCTCCCAGAAATCTTGGCCAGCACAGCCAATGTAGAAGGCTTCTGGAAGTTTTAGTCCAAGACCATCTGGGACCCCAAGGCTGAGAACTACATTGCATTGAGAACTAGCAACCCTTTGTTCACATGAATTAGATTTTTGTAGTTTTTGAACGACAGTCCCCAGAAATCTACTGGAACTGTTTTGACCAGAATGTTGGGCCCTTAACCACCCAATAATCCCCCTCCAATGTTTGATATAACTTTTTTTAATCATGTCAGAAGCACACAAAGGTGCTTTCTGGGTTGAAAGGATTTTTGCTGGAGGGACTCCGCTCAGGGGACACCTGAATGAAGCTCCTTTCATGTCCCCAAGATCTTTTCCCACCAAAGTGACCCCTATTTATATCTACTTGCAATTTCTTGCTTTCAAGCTGCTAGGTTGGTAGAAGTTGGGACAGAGACAGGCACTCATTCTGTCATGCAGTACTCGGGTCTTGAACTGCTGACTTGCCAACCTTCCAGCTAAAAAGTGAGCTTCATAACCACTGAGCCACCGCAGTTCGCTTTGATAAAACCTACAGTTGGTGTAATCAATGAGTGGTGGACCTTCTGAGTTATAGGGCAGAGGAGCTGGATGAGCAGGGCTAAGCAATGTGGTTGTTGTTGTTCAGTCGCATAGTTGAGTCTGACCCTTTGTGACCCCATGGACCATCGCATGCCATTCACCTCTATCCTCCACTATCTTCCTCAACCTGCCCAGCTCTGTGCCCATTGCATCAACAATACCATCTAGCCATCGCATTCTCTGCTGCCCCTTCTTTTGCCCTTAACCTTTCCCAGCACCAAGGCCTTCTCAAGTGAGTCCTCTCTTCTCAATGATGTCCAAAGTACTGTACTTTAGCTTCATCTTTACTATTTGACCTTCCAAGGAACAGTTGAGGTTGATTTCTTTTAAAACCGACCTATTTATTCTCCTTGTTGTCCAGGGTACTCTTAAAATTCTCTTCCAGCACCACATTTCAAAGGCATCTATTCTTCTGCGCTCAGCTTTTCTTATGGTCCAGCTCTCACAACCATACGCTACTACCTGGAGTAGCATTGCAATGTGGTACTGCTAAGTATTAGAGGTATTCTGGCTTGGGCAAGTCCACTAGATGTCTGGAGCTGAGTTAAAAAAATATAAACATCCCATCTCTAGTCATAATAACTGTACAGCACCTCAAGAATCAATGCCAGCTGATGAGAACCAACAACATGTTGGTTACCTTTTTTTGGACTATAAATTACATAATTCCCAAGTCAGATTTTAGCCCCTCTGGGTATTCAAGGGGGTATGTCATGAGGGACCTGCCTCAATGCCTATTTTTCTAAATCTACTCTCCAGTTTTGAAAACTAAATTAAAAACTGGACTTGTGTATTTTTTCTTTACACTATTGTGTACACTTTAGCTTGTGTACTTTTTTCTTTGTAATATCAATACCATCATCACCATCCTTGTGCTTTTATTTCTCAATCATTTCTTCCCTCATTACGCCTAACTGCAGCTTCCAGAATCTAAGCAAACAGAATGTTTAGTCTGCAGATGTACTCTGTTCCTTTTTAAAGGATGAGAAATAAAACTTCAAAAGGTATAAGTGGCCACCTGCAAAATTCCATGGTTTCCTTTGATCTAAGAAACAATGGTTCATAAAGGAAGACGGAAGAGGGGGGAGGGGGGAAAGAGTCCTCTAAAAAGTAATGGAAGGAAATTATCTTCCATTTCCTTTCAGTGCCTCATAATGATTCAGATTAGAATTGCAGAAAGGCTGGGATGTAACTAATTATTTGAGTAGCTCTAAAGATGAGCCAAGGCTGATTAGCAATGTAGATGGCAAAACTGTTTACATAGTGAACATAAGTGTGTGTATTCTTTACACTACCTAGGATGCTACAGAAATTTTAAGGAGTAATAAAATGCGTACAAACAGCCTACAGTGATCTCCACATGGAAAGAAAGACTCTTTCTTAAAAGTCTTCATTCCTACCAGAACTGGTATAAGCTTATCAAAGAGGAGGAAAAAATTGACTCATTTTTCATGGACTACCAGAAAGCCAAATAAGTTGTTCCTAGATCAAATGATCTCTGAACTCTCACTAAAGGCTAAAATGACAAACCTTAGACCAGGGATTAACAACCTATGGCCTACAAGCCTGACCCGATTTCATGTGGCCTGGTGCCCTCACTCCTACCACCACCGCCAGAAGCAGCAGAAGTGGCGAAAACAGCCAAAAATGTGTCATAAATGCACCTGTGGCTGTCAAAAACACATTTACAACAGCCGCAAATGCGTTTTACAGCAGTGTTTACAGCAGGGGAACCATATGTCCGGCCTGCTCAGCAGACTGAGGGGAAGTGGTCCGGCCCACGGCTGGAAAATACTATTGTACCTTGGACACATCATGAGAAGGAAAGAGTCACTGGGAATATATCATAATTGGGGCAGTAGAAGAAAACCTAATGTGAGGTGGATTGACTCAATAAACAAATCAAGAACAAATCAATTGTGCAAGATGAATATGCAGAAGCAACCTACTGCAAGACAGGCCCAGAAGAGAAAGCAATCAAACTCTACAGGTTGTCACATTCCTCTCACATTCATAATGAAAGATCTCCTACCCATCCTTGACAAGAATACTTTACTCTCCAAAGCCCCTGGTGACAGACTTTTACGTGCTTACAGTCAACCCCACACCAATCTCAATTAACCATTGACATACAACAGTGAAACAGAGATGGAAACTCTGGCAACAGTATTACTGGACCCAACAACACCACACACAACATTTAGGACAGTTTTACTTGTTCCTCTGCTAATGTGATTTTCATCATCTTTTGCCAAAAATGTAATTCTGCACTCTACATAGGACAAACAGGACAATCTCTGCACAAAAGAGTTAATGGACATAAATCACATAATCACTCCTCTGCGGATTCCGCATGCACAGTTGGCACATACGGCCTCTGGCAGAGGTTACACCGGTCGAAGAAGGTTCCTGGTCACTGGCCCTTGCCAGCATGGAAATTGGGGGGGGGGGGATTAATAATCATAGGGTTGATTCACCCACATCTGACCTGACCGGCGATTCTACTGAGGGAAGTAAATCGCTAACCTCCATTACCTATTAGGCAATTACTGACTCACAGATCAGCCCAAGCTCTAGTGCAAATAGTGGCCATGTTTACCCTGGTGTAAGCCCCGAACAATGGATTTCCCCTGTCAGTGTTTGTCCCAGTTAATTAACTTCCCCAAGAGAGATTTCCCATTAACCCGGGTAAATGGGTGATATGATTTTCTGTCAGATGACGATTCTATCACACGCTGCCTTGAATTCCTATATATGATGATGTTTTTCCCTCAATAAACCACTGGTCTTCGCTCCATCTTGCCTCGTGTCGTTCCTTGACCAGTCTCCTCCGGGACCTCATGGCCGCCCCGCGGCCCCAATCCAACATCTGGTGACCCCGAGACGTGATCTTACCTGAGAGTAAGCGATCAACGCGGTCCGGTTCTATGCTAGAACCGTGTCCGATCATCCCGGAGGACAGCGCGGCAGCCCGGTCAGAAAGCCAGCCGATCGGGAAGACAGCTCCGCGACGAGGCATTTCAGAGAGGCATCCTACAACTTGCTCCGGCTTTCACGGCGGCTTGCAGCATGGAAAAACGCGTTCCGCTCAGGGTCGGCTGTGAACCCCTGACAGCGCAGAGGCCACCGAGGGCCCGTGGCGGCAGTCCACGCTCCGAGCTCTACCCAGAGATTCGTCACGCAAAACCTATTGCCTGAACTACAGACGCGTCGAATCGTCCCGAGAAGGAGACTTCAAAGGACCCCCGCAGGTAATATGGGGATTTGTCCTCAGCGGCAACGTCCGTCCGCTAGTCAAAGAATTCATGAGGATGAATTCAAAATCCTGGCCAGGGTATATCAGATAAGCTTTCACAGTGGAGAACTAGCGCGGCTTTTGGTGTTCTTGAGGGAACACTGCCTGCTTTACCCAGAAGCAGGTACGTTATCCCTTCAGCTCTGGGATCAGATAGGAGTCTGCATTCAGCAACCCCCGAAAGCTCCAGAGGGCATAATTCGCACATGGAGCAAATGTAGGAAACTTTTAGCAGAGGTAGATCCAGTCCGGGTAGAGGCTAAAGAACCCCCAGCGTCAGCAGAGCCATCGGTGCCCACGGCGCTCTATCCGTCATTTCAGTTTAAGCAGAGTAGTGTAGGGAGCTTTCCCTCGGTGACAGCTGCAGACGTCACCGGTGGAATGCATGGAATGGGGAGCGCTGGCGCTTCTCTGACAGCTACAGGTTCCCGAACTAAGAGTGCCCTTCAGCGCACAGTTGAGGAAGAGATCAGGAAGGGGGAATTGCCAGCAGAAGAACTAGCTGAGCTTAGTCAGATTTGTCCAATTCGCTTGGAAATGGATGCCCTCACAGGGCAGCAGCAGGTAGTTCATTCACCAGTCCCGTATAAGCTCCTTATGGCTATACGGAAGGCCATTTCAGAGACAGGACTACAGAGTCACTTCACTAGGGGCACGCTTCAGCAAGTGTGCGAGAACACCATGTTCATCCCGCACGACTGGAAAGCCGTCATGTGGATGATGCTCAACCCCAGCCAGTATTTGTTATGGGACAGCGAGTATTGCCTCGAGGCTCAGGCAAGGGCTGCCAGGATGGGGGGGGGGGCAATAATTCCTGACTAGTTATATGGTTCAGGTGCCTTCGAATCCATCAATGCGCAGACCGCCCTGCCACTCGCCACTCTCCAGATGTCAGCTGAGGCGGCCTTCAGGGCTTTCCTCAAAGTCCCAGCAACTGGCAAAGCGGCCAAAAATTACACCGCAGTCAAACAGGGAGCCCAGGAGTCCTACATGGACTTTATCAATCGCTTAGAGGAAGCAATCAGTACGCAGATCAATAACGAGCAAGCCCAACAAGAGCTCATGATGAAATTGGCTAAAGACAATGCCAATCTCGACTGCAGTAAGATCTTGCAGTCACTGGGTAATCGTCCCGACTTGACTCTTACGGACATGATTAGAGCTTGCACCGATGTTGGCACAGACTCTTACAAAATGGGTCTGCTGGCAGCAGCGGTGCAAGGGGGTAGGAGACCCAAAGGGGCATGTCACAATTGTGGCAAGGTCGGTCACTTCGCTAGGGAGTGCCGATCCAAGAGCGGCGGACAACATTCCGGCCGTTCCAAGGCTCCAACCACCCCATGTCCGAAGTGTAATAAAGGCTTCCATTGGTCCAGATTCTGTCCGAATTCAGGAAACCGGAACGCGGGCACGTCTCTGGCCCCGGTCCAAACAGAGACTTCCCTCGCTCTGGGCGAGCCAGAGCTGGATTAGATTCCAATCGCATTCCAGGCATTGCGAAGGCGCAGGCCAGCCCCAAGGGTAGTACAGGGCTAGAATTGACTTGCCAGGCAGACGTCACATGCGACTTGCCAGGCACAGTCTATCTGGTGGATTCCCAGTACATGGGACCCCTGCCCAAGGGCTTCATAGGCTTAGTTTTGCCTCGCAGTGTAGCAGGAGCACGCGGAATTCTTGTAATTCCGGGAGTCATTGACTCCAATTTTTCGGGTGTTCTCCAAGTTCAACTCTGGACGCACCTACCCCAAACCATTCACAAGGGAGACACGTAAGCGCAACTGATTATGGTTCCTTGTCACTCGCCAGCAGATAGCCAGGGAAGGCTCAGGGACAGCGCAGGGTCCGGGTCAGAAGACCGCTCGAGCGCAAGTGAGGCAGTACAAGGATACCAGGTCTTAGCGACAGTGGAGACCAACATAGAGTGGAAACAGCGGCCAGTGATTGAGGTATTTTTGAATAAAAAATCATTCTCAGGGCTGCTGGACACCGAGCTGACGTCAGCGTGGTCAGCCAAAGCCAGTGGCCATGAGAGTGGGCCATTGAGCCGGTCTCCGATGTGTGGGGGGTAGGCGGCATCCAAGAAGCGTTTAGAAGCTGGGAGTGGGTGGAAGTCACAATCCCTAAGGCTGATGGCACAGCGGTCATTCGGCCGCACATTCTGGACGTGCACATCAACCTTTGGGGGCGAGACATTTTACAGCAATACGGTGCCACTCTTACCTTCGGGTAATGGCTTTGCCACTTAAATGGCTTACCAACACGCCAGTCTGGGTGGAGCAATGGCCGGTAGTGGGGGAGAAATTAGTCGCCCTAAAGCAACTGGTTAAAGAACAGCTAGACGCAGGACATATAGAGCAGTCCACTAGTCCTTGGAATTCGCCCATTTTTGTCATCAAGAAGAAGTCGGGGAAGTGGCGACTCCTCCACGATCTCAGAGAGATCAATAAATGTATACAGCCAATGGGTCCGCTTCAATGCGGCATCCCAAATCCAAGTGTGATTCCCGAGGGTTGGGAGATCCTGGTCGTAGACCTCAAGGATTGCTTTTACACCATTCCCTTAGACCCCAGGGATCGGGAAAGGTTCGCCTTTACGGTGCCGGTTGTGAACCACAGTGAGCCCACGCAGCGTTACGCGTGGAAATATTTGCCACAGGGGATGCTCAATTCACCCACCCTGTGCCAAATTTATGTTCACAACGCACTGCCAAAGTTTCGAAACCTTCACCCCACAGCTTTAGTATGCCATTTCATGGATGATATCTTGGTCGCAGCGCCACAACTCGGCAGCGAAATGTTTACAGACCTCCAGGCCAGCCTGGGGGAGAAAGGGTTACTCATTGCCCCGGATAAAGTGCAGAGAACCGAGCCCTTCTCATACTTGGGTCATCGGCTTCTCCGTTCCTTCGCAGCACCAGTTTTGCCCCAGATCAACTTAAAAGACTCAGTCACCTTGGTAGAATTACAGCAAGTTTTGGGTAACATTAATTGGGCCAGACCGTATTTCAGATTGGATACGGATCTTTTGAAACCACTCTTCTCGCTGCTAACGCTAGGCAAGCAGCCGGCAGACCGGATACACATTCCTCGAGAAGCACGCTTGGCTCTCGAGAAAGTCAACCGAATTCTCAGTCAAAGGTGGGTGGACAGGATTGCGCAGGGGCCATATGTCCCGATCCTGAACTTGTACATCCTTCGGGCCGGATCCATGTTCACCGGAGCCCTAGGAGTGGACTCCGAGAGAGGAGCGAGTATCGTGGAATGGGTGTATTTACCGAACACCTCTTCCCGAAACATCGTTCCCCCCCAAGAGTTGGTCTCCTCGGTGGTCTACCGCGGAAGGCTGAGGGCTAGAGACATCTCAGGGCACGACTTAGCAAAGATCGTGGTCCCATTCACCAAGGAGCAAGATCAGCAGCTGATGCAGCTCGGTGACTCGCTTCCGATTGCCTTGGAGGGATTCACCGGATGCCTTGCATACCACTTGCCAAAGGAACTCCCTGCCAGAAGAAGTGGTGACAGCTGTCAGTCTTGGCAGCTTCAAGAAAGGATTAGACAAGTTCATGGAGGACAAGGGGATCAATGGCTATAATTATGGATACTTAAGGACAACCTCCGGGTTGGAGAGATAGGCAGGATATCTCTCAATATCATTTCCAGGGAATCCTAAGCAGGTGAAGGCATCTGCTTGGGAATAACCTGAAGGAAATGGTGAGCCACTGTGTGAGACAGAATGCTGGACTGGATGGGCTGTGGCCTGTTCCAGCAAGGCTGTTCTTATGTTCTTATGTTCTTATGTTCTTATGTTCTTATGACCCCAGACTTGTCTCGCTTCAAACGCAGACAGTCAGCTTGTACGAATTGCTTTCGCTGGTTCCACTTCAGGGGGGCAGAACAGTTTTTACTGATGGGGGTCGCACATATGGTGTCTTAACTTGGCAAGAGGGCCAGGCTTGGCGCACGCTGCTAACTCTTCCACAGAAGTCGGCGCAGCAGGCAGAGTTGGCAGCGGTGAACCTTGCTTTGCGCACCTTCACCAACGAGCGCCTCAACATCATTACTGACAGTCAGTACGTTAGGAATTTGCTTCACAGTCTACCGGGAGCATACATCACTCCCGCAATAGACAAAAATTTGCTGAGTTTGTTCCTCACAGCTCAATTTCACTTGCGGAACCGCACGGAAGCGCTCTATATCGCCCACATCCGAAGTCACCAGGACCTACCGGGTCCGATTTCTGCGGGCAATATCAGAGCGGATGCAGCCGCAAAGGAAATTCAGCAACGATCGGTGTTAGGTGTTTTCACTACTCCAATTCAGAGTCATGCATTCTTTCATCAGAATGCCAAAGCGCTCGCCAGACAGTTTAACCTGCCACTCTCTCAAGCCCAAGGCATAGTTCGCTCTTGCCAGCATTGTGCAGGGGCACCGGGGGGGCCTCGTGGGGGGTCAACCCACGAGGGACAGAGGCTAACCAGGTGTGGCAAATGGATGTCACACATGTCCCACAGTTTGGCAGATGGCAGTACATGCACGTTTGCATTGATACCTTTTCGCAATTCGTTTGGGCGACAGCGCAAAAAGGGGAGACTGCTTCCCATGTGGAGCAGCACCTCCTAGCCTGCTTCGCGGCAATGGGCAAACCTCGGCACGTGAAAACCGATAACGCCCCGTCCTACAGCTCTAGGCAGCTGGCCGACTTCATGGCCACCTGGGACATTAAGCATACCTTTGGCGTTCCTTACAATCCGCAGGGGCAAGCGATTGTGGAACGAGTCAATCGGACACTCAAGTCCTACATTGACAAACAAACAGAAAGGGGGGAGCCACCAGCCCTCCCCAAGTCACAGGGTCAGGCACAGCATTGTCTGAACAAGGTGTTGTTCACTTACAATCACCTTAATGTTTTCTCAGATTGCACACTGCAGGAGAAACACTTCCACCGCTCGGAAGCTCTCCCGCGACCGCTGGTTCGTTACCGAGTGCCACCGGACCCTTCCTGGAGGGCCCCGGCCAAACTCGTAACCTGGGGAAGAGGGTATGCTGCAGTTATGTCTACTACAGGTGTCATCTGGATTCCAGCTCGGTGCGTTAAGCCTCACTTGGAACCACATGGCGTGGACCCAGACCGACCCGAGTCCGATCCCGGAGATGGAGGACCTCACCCTGACCGAGGGGACCCGGCGGAAGAAGCGGCGACAGTGGATGGAGCCGAAGGTCACCTGGGGGATGGTCAAGATCCTTTGCCGTGAGGCCAAGGACGTCATCCGGCGCAAGGAATGGGAGCCAACGCCGGAGAACATCATGTCTGCAGTTTTTTCCCTGATCACCGCCAACACCATGGGGGTCACCATCATCCTGACTCTCTCCCTACTTGCGGGGGGAGGTGTTCAGGCAGCCTCGCTAAAGGCCAGCGATCTGATGCCAGGTGGAGTTCTCTCTGCCCGGATGCACTACAGTCTATGGGAAAGGTTGGCGGGTCTCGTCAACCAGTCCGATTTTTGCCTGAAGCAGGACACTGGTTCTGCCTCAATCCTGAGCACCTGTCTCATCCCAGTGTGCCACACTCCAGACGCGCACACCAGGGATGGCGACTGGCTGGTGAGGCGGATTTTCGGTCCATTTCTCCCAACAAGCTTCACAGCATACGCTCGTTGGGGAATGCAGCTGACCATGACTTTGCCGGCTGATGCAGCCACTCTCCACACCCCTCGAGTGGCGGTCAGCCCGAACTCTACTTGTGCTCGAATGACCGGCTGCTCCGCAGTCGGCCGGACTCGGCGCCGCTGCCTTGATGCTGGCCGCGGAAACTGGACTTGCAATAACCCAGAGACACTTGGTTCAATGTATGCTCATGTTACCCTACCTTCAGGTTGGTTCTTTACATGCAATCAGTACACTTGGAACTACATTCCCGCAAATGTATCAGATTCCATATGTTGTATCAGTCACTTGACATTGTTACTCCCCACTAGGGATATGATTGTTCCAAGCACAAATGTTTCCGCACCCATACGGCGCACTCGTGCCACCCAGTTAGACAGCTCATGTGATAGCAACATTAGGGTTCTGAGTCCAGCTGAGTACGTCTCGTTGGCAGTCAGCATACTTGGCGTGCCAGGCTTAGCCGTCGGCAACGCTCGGAGAATTGGTCAGTTGGCCTGTGGATTAGCAAAGGCCATTAACCATACCTCCTCAGCGATAGCGCTGCTCAACCAGGAGCAGGCAGAGCTCCGCCATGCCATCCTAGACAATCGAGCAGCTATCGACTACCTTCTGTTGTTACATCATTTGGGTTGCGAGTCTGTCCATGGCATGTGTTGCTTTAATCTCACAGACAATACCTGTAAAGTACAGAGCCAGCTCACGGACCTCCACACCCTAGTCAAGAACATCAAGGAGGATTCTTCATGGGGGTGGTGGGGTTCGTTGTGGTCGTGGCTCCCATGGGGGTGGCTCCAGACAATGCTCAAAGTGATTGCAGGAGTGATTATACTGAGCATAGCAGGATGTTGTTTCGTGCAATGTATCCCCTCGCTGCTGTCAAGATGTCCCCCATGGAGGGAACCCCGACACGTCATTCCCACACACCAGCTGATGCCCCTCCTACGCAGAGCCGTCTGTCAGGTCCAAAAATAACAGAGAAAGGGGGATGCGGATTCCGCATGCACAGTTGGCACATACGGCCTCTGGCAGAGGTTACACCGGTCGAAGAAGGTTCCTGGTCACTGGCCCTTGCCAGCATGGAAATTGGGGGGGGGGCGGATTAATAATCATAGGGTTGATTCACCCACATCTGACCTGACCGGCGATTCTGCTGAGGGAAGCAAATCGCTAACCTCAGTTACGTATTAGGCAATTACTGACTCACAGATTAGCCCAAGCTCTAGTGCAAATAGTGGCCATGTTTACCCTGGTGTAAGCCCCGAACAATGGATTTCCCCTGTCAATGTTTGTCCCAGTTAATTAACTTCCCCAAGAGAGATTTCCCATTAACCCGGGTAAATGGGTGATATGATTTTCTGTCAGATGACGATTCTATCACACGCTGCCTTGAATTCCTATATATGATGATGTTTTTCCCTCAATAAACCACTGGTCTTTGCTCCATCTTGCCTCGTGTCGTTCCTTGACCAGTCTCCTCCAGGACCTCACGGCCGCCCCGCGGCCCCAATCCAACACTCCTCGTTGTCTCAATCATTGTGATATCACTGGTACTTGTAGTGCCATTGTAATGCCAATAAAGGTTTTGAATTTGAATTTTACATAAATCAGACATCCTAAATGACAATCTTACCCCAAACATGAAAATTACCCCTTTAATTTTTTTAAATATTTTTTTCCAATAAAAATGCTTTTACTATTTATTTTTCAGTTTTTCCCCATTTTAACTGTTAGGCTCATAAGGACTACACTAAAACACACATTCATTCAACACACTTTGCAGATAAATAACTGCAAAGCCCTATTTTCAATTAATTTTTAAAGGATCGCAAAAACCGCAATCTAAAATGGCCCTCGCTCATTCACTTGCATAGGAGGTAGACTGGCTGGCTGTTCTGTTCAATTGAATGGGGGTAGACCAGGCCTTGCTCTGGTCCTCAGCTGATGCACTTGTGTGGTTGTAATGGAAGTAGACCAGCCTTTTTCAAAAGTAGGAAGAGTAGACCAAGCCTCAATAGCGAATAAGGTTTTTTAAAATGGAAAGCTGGGTAGACTGGGCTGATTTTGAGAACAAGATTTTTTTTTTTAAAATACAAGCAAGGTAGACTGGCCCGATTTAGAAAAACGGATTTTTTAAAATAGTAAATGGAGAGTAAACCAGGCAGTTTTTTCCGGATGATCATATTCATTCAAGAATAGCCAGTAGACTAAACCCATGTCCTCGGATGACCCCTGGATTTACATGAATTGGGTTCCAAATATGGTAGTTCAAAAGAACTTCAAAGACTAGAACTTTGAAACATTGTATCCAGTTAACTAACTCAATCAGGACATCAAAAGACTTCAAAGAAATACAGTAATACCTCATATACCTCATACAAAGTCCACTTCGTACAACATCGAATTCATATGACATTGCCTAATTCCTTGAAAAAAGTTGCCTCATACAAAGTCGCTGTGACTTTGTATGAGGCATTGGGGTTTTCCCCCAGGTTGATTTGTCCCCTCAAATCAGGATTGTTTGACATGTTTTTGTAATGTATTTAGCCTTTAGACAATGATTTCTTAAAGTTCTGTCAGTTTCCTGTCTGTTTCCTTGACTTTGCCCTGAAGTCTGTGCTGTTACAGTACAGTGTATCTCTATGGAAACGACGTTGTACGAGGCATCACGGCAAGGATTTGGACGTTGTATGAGGCATCATAGCTAGGATTTTGCATGCCTCATACAAAGTCCAAATCCGTATAAAGTCCAAACTTGTAGAACCAAGTTTGGACGTTTTATGAGGTATCACTGTAGTCAATTTCCAGGGATTCTTAGATAGCACCATGATAAAAAGAAATAGTAAAAATTCAGAGCGATTGGGGAAGACAGCGGAGGGGATCTAAAGATAAAAGTTAACCCTTTAAATGCTGAATTAAAATTTAAAATAATTATTAAAAATCGTGTCTTCACTCCTGGAGATTGTCCAAGCCTCAGAATTGGTTGACTGACAAATGGCTGGTAGCAGGACCAGACTGAGGGAAGGTCTCCTTGAGAGTAAGCTGGTAAAAATGTTTTTATGCATGACTGGCTTAGACCTTGAAAGAGCGGGCTTTTTGAAATTGGATTTCTCTCTGCCTCTTCTGCCTAAAAGTCAAGCGCGGCTGCAGCGGCAAAGTAAATTTAAGGCTTTAAAATGATTTAAAAGTAATCGCGGTTTGGATTAAAATGCAGTTTTCCCATCTTTGGAGCTGTGCTTGACCATAGGCATGACAAACTTAACCCCCTTCACTCCTGATTGAGTTTTAATTAGTGGTTTTACCTAAAATGTTCCAAAATCACTAAAGATACTGTCAGATGTACTAACATGTTTTATTTCTGTATATTTCAAGCAGGAATTTCTTCAATACTCTCATTTGCCTTAGGGGTAATTGGGCAAGTGCAAAAAGCCCAACCACATTCAAAATCACCACATCTGATACCCCAAAGCCAATAACTCATCTACACCCTTCCTGGAACCTAAAGCTCATCTTTGAAGACCTTAATTGTTTTAAGGATTATTCTTTCACTCTGTTTGCACGTGTCTTTCATGTCTTTTTTTTCTGGGGTCTGTAATTAACATATGTACATATTACTGGTTGGGTTTCAATGCTGCTGACAAGGTTTTCTGCCTGGAGACAGGATAGGATTATTTGGGTGAGAAATGCCTGAGTACTTCATCAAGTGAAGATCCAATGATGCTGACTGGTCAGTCAAACCTCAGACATGCAGTGTTCCTGATTGGTTCCTGTCTTCAAGCCAAGCATGCCCATTGGTGACAGGCTCCACAAACGAACTCTGCCATTGGTTGCTGCATTATCTTCGCCTTTACCTATTCCTCAATCTTCTCCCTCTATTTTCCTGGAAATTGTAATCTTTTACCATTACCATTTATTTGCATAAATGTTTACTTTTGTAACCCAAAAAATTGATTTACTTATCTATGAAAAGACCACCTGCTACAAGTTTGTTGTTTCATTGTAAAAACTTTATTGTTACAGTAGACACATGATAGGATTAGTCTGTATCTGTAGAAATGTATAAGAATTTGTGCTGTCAGGGACGGCAGCTCTCTAGCTCTCTCTCAAAATGTAGCTAGGAAAGCTCGTGTGTAAATTTTTACAGCAGGCAGGTTTGAGAATTGACTTTGACCAGCAGGTGGTCACTGTTGATTAAATGCATTTCAATAAGACTTAATTTTTGCCTGAAATTCAAGTCTTGGGGGGGGGGGGTCTGCCAGTGGAAGAACCTTTTGATTTTAGTGAAGCATCTCCAGTGATTTGCAGGTCTCCACTGTGCTCTGTTTGTACAGCTTCTTCAACCTGTGATAGAAAAAGGGGATAGCAGTTTTTCAGGTAACAGAATTACACAGAAACCTGTTTCAAACCACTTCAATCTAGCTGGACACTTGGCACAAGAGTTGAAAATTGCCATCCTGGAACAGAAAAATTACAGGACAAGGATCTAGAGAGAGACAGCATAGATAAAGTACATACATATGCTGTAGCACTTTAAAGACTAACTGTTATATTTTTACTGTGAGCTTTTGTGGATCAAATCCACTTCTTCAGACATAGGAGTGAAATTTCCAGGCATGTACCAGATACATAGGCAAAGAGGTAAAGAGTAATCAAGCAGAATGACAGATAAGCATGCATATCAATACAGCTTCCTAGAGCTAGCAGTAGCAGAAGATCTCTGGTTTGTTATTCAGATTAGCACTAACAGAAGATCTCTGGTTTGTTATTCAGATTAGCTTAAATGTCCCTTTTTTGTTTCTATTTTCTGATATGCCTGAACCACAGACTAACATGACTACGATTCCAAAAAATGCATATTCTGGATATCCAGCTCAAAGGTTTGAATATTAGCCATGTTAGTCTATGGTTCAGGCATATCAGAAAACAGAAACAAAACACAAAAGGGGGACATTTAATATGTATTTTTTGGTGGTTTACACATAAATATTCAAACATATCCCAGCAGATATAAAATTTAAACAACTATAACTAATCAAAAAGAATAATAATACAAAGAGGCAACAGACAACAGACAATTAGCAATATCCCCAACAGTTCAAAATGTTTTACCTGGAAGTATATCTTCTTTTTCTTGTTCCGTGTCTAGGCCAGTCATGAAACAGCCAAAATGAAGGCACCTTTTGGTGAGTTCATTCTGCATTTTCTTTCACCTGATCTAGTGTGAGAAAGATTAGCCAGCACAACAAGGTTGCCGTTGTCCAGGGTACACGCGATTGTGGTTCAAAAATACCACAATCTTCAAGGAGACTCTTTCTGTGTGCCCCAGGATATCTCCATAGGTAATGCTAAAGGTCACCCTTGCTCAAAAGCTAGTCTTATCCAACTCTATGATTCAGTGCTCATCTCTGTTTTATAGCCAAAGAGCTGTCTGTGTCTGCAGAGATTTCCATGGACATGTGACAGGTATGACTAGACACCGGAGAACACGGAATGCTGTTTACCTTCCCACCAAAGTGGTACCTATTTATCTACTTGCAATGACTTGCTTTCGAAATGCTAGGTTGGTAGGAGTTAGCTGGGACAGAGATGAAACCTCACTCCATCATGCAGCATTTGGGTCTCATACTACTGACCTGCCGACCTTACAGTTGTCAAGTTTGGCATCATAACCACTAAGCCACCACAGTCCCTGTATATCTCCATAGCCATCGTTATATAGTATTCAGAGAGATTTTTAACAGACTGAAGGGATGTAACTTGACATACTTCCTGTGGAAAGGTGTTCCACAAGATGTAGCCATTCCTGACAAGGATTAATTTATAGTAATTGTCCTTTCAGCCTATCTTAGTGTAAGAACCTGAAGACACAAAGCCACTCTCATTCTTCCCAACATAATCCATGATCCAGAAACTGTGGAAGCTGTCCAAAATGCCAGGAGAAACATTATGGTGCAGCTGCTGTTTTCAGCTTCAGTTAATAATAATAATAATAATAATAATAATAATAATAATAATAATAATAATAATAATAATAATAATAATAATAATAATAATAATAATAATAATAATAATAATAACAACAACAACAACAACAACAACAACAACAACAACAACAATAACAATAACAATAACAATAACAATAACAATAACAATAACAATAACAATAACAATAACAATAACAATAACAATAACAATAACAATAACAATAACAACAATAATAACAATAATAATAATAATAATAGTTTATTTATACCCCGCCCTCCTGATGCAAGCGTCATTCAGGGTGGCTACAACGTAATAAAAAAACTTAACAATAATAATAATAAAGTATAGCAATGTACAAAACACACAGATACAATGTTGCAAAAACCAGCATACAATATCAAAGCAAAGCACAATAATACAATACAATACAGTACAATAATAATGCAGTACAAAAGGGGTCAGTGGCAGCAAAAGTCCTCTAAAAAGTATTTTTAAAAGTCTTTTAAACCTGGTAGCCTTGGAAACAGTCTTTTTGGTCACACCAGCCACCCCACAACTGAGGCCAGTCTCTCCATGCCCCCGCTCTCACCGAGGGCAGGCACCTGACCTTCAAAGCTAGTGGAAGAGGGTGCCATGGCTCTGGGGCTTTTAAAGCTGGTGGCCAGCCCCCCCCCCCCGCAGGTGGTCCCAAAGGTGGAGGCGGCGGCGGTGCAGCTGCAGTCCCTCCTCCATGGCCGGGCTGAATGAGGAAGGAGTTCAACAGCCTCCCGGACAGGTGAGGCCCGGAAAGGGAAAGTCAGGCACAGCATCAAACCGAACCAATGAGGCTCAGCTGGGGTCCTTTAGTGTCTTGCACGGAAGACAAAGAAGGAGTCGCAGTGAGGACTAACACGGGTTTATTGGTTGATGATCAGGATGAACATGTGGTAATGGTGGAGGTACATCACATTATATACAGCAGTCCCATACATTTGAATCTTGTTGCACGGTAGCTCATTGGCTGCTACCGGCGTGACGTCGTCCCAAGTCACGCCCCTCTTCTGTAGTTATTGATAGTGCGGGAGAGTTCCCGCGGCTGCCGGTGATTTGAGGAATGAGAACCATGTGAGTTGTTTGGTGTATGGGACCAAAGACAACAGGACAACCGAAGGGTTGGTTTAACACAGGTTTATTGCATGGTGTTCCGGTGAAGCATGAGGTAATGGCGGTGATACATCTCAATATATACAGTAGCCCTCTACATTTGAATCTTGTAGCACGGTAGCTCATTGGCTGCTACCGGCGTGGCCTCGCCCAGGCACGCCTCTTTTCCTGCTGCTGAATGCAGGTCTTTCTTCTGCTGCTGAATGCGGGGAAGGTTTTCCCGCGGCTGTCCGTGATTGAGCAATGTGAACCATGTGAGACTGAACGCTCGCAGCTGCCCTCTATGGGCTGTCTGCTCGCGTTCCTTTACAGCTGAGGTCGTTTGTATTTGGAGTGGTTACATTCTTGCCTTTACAGTACAATGACATGCACACATACATACATAACATCCCTCCCCCCTAGGATGGGACGAAGCCCCGCAACCATTGTGGCTTGCCGCACGTGCGCTTGGGGCGTGCCTGCGTCTGACCTAGTACTGGAGAGCCTGTGATCCCTGATTCCGCGGGTGCTTGTCCTGCAACGGGAAACGGGGATTCGTTAGTGGCTCTGTGGGGCGTCCGTGCCTGCCTTGCGCCTGGGGATGGGAATGGAATGAATAGTTGGGAGGTGAACCCCTGCCTGTTGCTCTCGGACCCCGGGGACCCGCCTATTGTGAACCGTGGAACCAATGAGGTCGCCCTTGTGGTCCTGCTACCTTCTGATCCTTGCTCGGGGGACCTTGAGACTGTGGTGGGCGGACTCGCTGTTGCCTCCCGTCTTGGGGGTGTCGGCCTCCGGGAAATTGGCGCTATATTGCATTCTAACTCACAGGGGCTACTTGGACTGGAAGTACCAGGGGCTGAACTGAAACCCCTCTTTTCGCTAGGACGGGTGGGGGACCACTCCTCTAACTCCCCCTGGTACTGTAAATCAACGTCTAAACTTCTATGGGCATCTGTGTTTCGGGGAAAATTCCGAGGGGTATGTGTGTGGTCGGGGCTCTTCCTTTCTGCCGCGGACTCCCGCAAAAGATCTCTGTGGATCGATTCCCTTTCCTCCCCCCTTGGTGGGGGCCCATGTTTCCCTTTTCCTCCCCCTTGGGCTAAACGGGTGGGGGAGTACCCTAACGCTGATTCGATGCTATTTTCGTCTCCGTCCTGCTCTCCGGGGACCCTGCGACTGAGTTGGTCCACGTGTCGCCTCCACAGGAAACCCGAGCTGGTCTCCACGCGGTATGAGACCGGGCCGGTTTGTTCTATTACGGTGCCCGGCACCCAGGCTGGCCCCGCGTTGGCGTAGTTCCTGCAATGCACCGGGGCGCCTACGCTGAAACTCTTTGTGGGTTCCACCCCTATGTTCTGCCCTTTGTCCTCGACTCTCGTGGGGTCTAGCTTGGAGATTCCCGTGGCCAGCTTCCTGCGCATCAACAGCTCCGCGGGGGAGTACCCTGACGCCAATGGGGTGACCCTGTACCTTAGCAGGAATTGGCATAATTTCAGGTCGAGGTCTCCGGGGCCCATGCGCAGCAGCACGTCTTTCGTGGTGCGCACGAGGCGCTCTACTTGGCCGTTGGTGGCCGGGTGAAAGGGGGCGGAGGTGATGTGCCGAATGGCGTTTCGCTCCATGAATGCCCCGAACTCGGCGGACGTGAAACAGCTAGCGTTATCGCTGACGAGGGTGTCGGGTAAACCGAACGTGGAAAAGAGCCTCCGTAACTGCTTAATTGTTGTGGCCGAGGAGGTGCTCGAGACTGGGATGACCTCCAACCACTTGGAGAACGCGTCCACCACAAGGAGGAAAAGCGTTCCCCTGAACGGGCCAGCAAAGTCTACGTGTACCCGGGACCAGGGCCCCCTTGCTGCGTCCCACTCCCTATGTGGCGAGCGGGCCTCTTCTGGCCTGGAGCTTTGGCACGCTTCGCAAGTGCCGACCATGTGTTCGATGTCGGCGTCTAGCTGGGGCCACCAAAAGTAACTGCGGGCCAGTGCCTTAGAGCGGACGATCCCCGGGTGGCTGACGTGCAGCAGTCTAAGCACCCTCGGCCGGAGAGACGTGGGGATCACTACCCGCTGTCCCCACAAAAGGCAACCCCTCTCCAGGGACAACTCTAGTTTCTTTTTGAAAAATGTGTCGAATTCCGCTGCTGGGGAAGACACGGGCCACCCTTTCTGTACCCAGGAGCAAACTGTGGCCAGCGTTTTGTCCTTGCCGGTCGCTTTAGCGATGTCGGCTGGTACTACTGGAGGGGAGTCTAGGACCTCTATCATTAAGACCTGGTGGTCCCTCTCTACCTCGCCCACGTGGCAGCAATCCCGGGGAATGGGGGACCTCGACAGGGCATCCGCATGGCTGATCTCCTTCCCGGGCCGGTATACCAACGCGTGCTGATACGCGTTGAGAAAAATGGCCCACCTGAGCATTCTCGGGGACAGGATTTGGGGTGTGGGCTTATCTGCGGTGAAAATGCCTAGCAAGGGCTTATGGTCAGTCACTATAGTGAAGGGGCGGCCGTACACAAAATCATGAAATTTCTTAGTCCCCGCAATTATCGCTAGTGCTTCCCTGTCTGTCTGGGCATAGTTCCTCTCCGCTTGGGACAAGGACCTAGAGTAGAACGCTATCGGGGCCTCCCTCCCGTTCTCCAGTACGTGGCATAACACCGCCCCCACCCCTACCGGGGATGCATCGCATATCAGGACCACTGGGCGTTTGGGATTGAAATGGGTCAGTACCGCATCTGATGCCAGGAGTCGCTTCAGGTCATTGAAAGCCCTCTCCTGGTCGTCGCCCCACTTCCATGCCTCGTCCTTTTTTAACAATTTGTGTAGCGGTTCCGCTACTGCTGCCTTCCGCGGAAGGAAGGAGTGGTAAAAATTGAGCAGTCCAAGGAACGACTGCAACTCGGGCTTGGAGGTGGGGCGAGGGGCCTTCTTGATGGCGGCCACCTTGGATTGGGATGGCCTGATTCCCTCGGGAGTAACACGGAACCCTAGGAACTCAACCTCAGTTGCGAAGAAAACGCATTTGTCCTTCCGCAACCGCAACCCCGCTTTCTCGAATATTGTCAGGACCCTTCCCAACCTCCTTGCTAATTCGGCCCGGCTCCCCCCTGTAATCAATACGTCATCAAAGTAGGGTAACACCCCCTCTAACCCCTTCAGGAGGCATTCCACGAGTGACTGGAAAATCCCGGGCGCCGAATTCACGCCGAATTGGAGGCGCGATACCTGGAACGCCCCTTTGTGGGTGACTATGGTCTGTGCAGCAGCTGCGGTGGGGGTCACCGGGAGTTGCTGGTAGGCTTGGGCCAGGTCGAGTTTAGCAAAACACCTCCCCCCGTGTAACCTGGCCAACAAGTGGCTGACTACCGGCACCGGATAAGCATTAGGGCGGATCGCCTTATTGATGGTGCACTTGTAATCAGCGCATATGCGGACCTCCCCGTTGGCCTTGAGCGCTGTTACAATTGGAGTTTCCCACTCCGCAGAATCAACAGGAACAAGAATCCCCTGGCCCACCAATTTGTCCAACTCCGCCTCTATTTTGTCCTTTAGTGCGAAAGGCACTCTGCGCGGTTTAAGTCTGATTGGACGTACTCCAGGGTCCAGGTCGAAAGTCACTGGGGGGCCCTTGAATTTTCCGAGCCCCTTTTTGAAAACCTCGGGGTGCGCGTCGCACACGCTCTGTATTGGATCAGTCCCGGTGGCGTGTGCTCCCACGGCGTGCACCCCCCCAATGAACAACCCCAGGGGCTGGAACCATTGAGTCCCGAGGAGGCTGCATTTTCCTCCCTTGAGGACGACTAGGGGAAGCGTTGCGGTGTGCTTTTTAAACTGGACCTGGAACTTCCCAACCCCCAACACTGGGATGCGGTTCCCTTGCACGTCCTTCAGTGTGGCCCTCAACGCTTTGAGCTTGGGCCGCACGCGGGGGGCGATTTTCATGAACTCTCCCTGGGAAATAATAGAGTATGACGAACCCGAGTCCACCTCCATTCTAACAGGGGCCCCTTGTATTACTACCTCAACGAAGTAACGGGGGTGCTCCGTGGAAACGCTGCAAACCGGAGCGTCGTCCTCGCTGTCGTCGGAGATGCACCCTACGCCGTCCCGCGTCCTCGTGGTCCGGGTGCCGTCCTTTGGCCTCGTGGTGCGGTCCTGCCTCGCCGAGCGGTCTGGAGAACTCCTTGTGGCCTCGCGCCGTTTCCGGCAGACCTTGGCGATGTGCCCGCGCCGGCCGCAGTTGTGGCACTCGGCCTTGCGGAATGGGCATTTGGCGCGGGCGTGGGCGGCGCCGCAGCCGTCGCAGCGCCGGCCCTCTCTCTGGACCCTCCGGACGTCCACGTCGTCGCCGCTCTCCGCAGACGAGTTCGAAGCTCGCCGGGCCGCGCGCACCGAGCTCTCTGCCTTGGCGGGCTTCGGGCGCCAGTCCTGAAGCTCTTGCACCCCGGCAGTCGTGGCCTCCGCGGCCTGCGCCGTGTCGAGGACTTGTTGCCACGTGGGAGGCGGCTCCCTTTTCATCAGCGCGCGCTGAGTCTCTGTGTCCCTCAGACCGCAGAGCAGGCAGTCCCGGAGGGTGACGTCTGGAGCCTCCCACTTGCATGGGCCGGCGGCCAGCCGCAGGGCCGCGGCGAACTCGGCGACCGATTCCCCGGGCGCCTGGACTCGCCTCCAGAACGCGCTCCGAGCGGGGAACATCGCTATTGCTGGCCGGAGATGGGCGCGCAGCGCTGCCAGGAGCTCTGTGGCTTTGAGGTCGCCCACCTTCCTCGGCGCGATCAGGTCCACCAAGGTCCTCTTGGTCTCGTGTCCGAGCATGCGGACGAAAATGGCCCTCTTCTTGGCCTCATCTGAGACTTCGAGCTCCACCAGCGCTGCGTTGAAGTCTATCTCAAACAGCTCCAAGTCTCCCGGCTTCCTGATCTCGTAGCCGGCGCATGTCTTGGTCCCGTGGGCAGCCATATCCCACCTTCGTCGCCAATTTGGTGTATGGGACCAAAGACAACAGGACAACCGAAGGGTTGGTTTAACACAGGTTTATTGCATGGTGTTCCGGTGAAGCATGAGGTAATGGCGGTGATACATCTCAATATATACAGTAGCCCTCTACATTTGAATCTTGTAGCACGGTAGCTCATTGGCTGCTACCGGCGTGGCCTCGCCCAGGCACGCCTCTTTTCCTGCTGCTGAATGCAGGTCTTTCTTCTGCTGCTGAATGCGGGGAAGGTTTTCCCGCGGCTGTCCGTGATTGAGCAATGTGAACCATGTGAGACTGAACGCTCGCAGCTGCCCTCTATGGGCTGTCTGCTCGCGTTCCTTTACAGCTGAGGTCGTTTGTATTTGGAGTGGTTACATTCTTGCCTTTACAGTACAATGACATGCACACATACATACATAACAAGTTGAACGCTCGCAGCTGCCCTCTATGGGCAGCTTACTCGCGTTCCTTTAACAGCTGGGCTACATTGTAATTGTGGTCAGGTTACATTCATGCATTTCTTAAAGCAACATTGTACATACATAACAGGTCCAGTCCTCCTTCTCTCCCTCCATCGGTGACGGGGCCAGAGGTAAGCGGGCGGGAGTGCTCAACTGCCTTTTATCCCTCCCGGGCAGGTGGGGCCTGGAAAGGGAAAGGCGGGTGCAGTTAAGCTGCCAGATTTCAGACTAGCCATGCTAGATGTCACTTTGAACAGCAGTTTAGTCTCTAATGCTTGGTGGGTGGGGGTATGGTCACATTTTACCTCCATGCCATTGAAAACATTGACCTATACATGCCTCATTTAAAATAAGGAGGCAAGCTGCTTTTGTGTTAAATGGAACACAGATAGACTGAGAAAAAGCAAAGATCAGAGGAAGTCCTCCACCCCTAGTTGCATGATTTAACTCTATTTCTTTTCTTTCCATTTCTCTAAAGCTGATGAACGAAAACATAGATTAAAGGGTCTCACTTTTTGGTCCTCCAAAAAAACATAAAAGAAGATGTAGGTGAGTGATGGCTAACCTTGGCACTCCAGGTGTTCTTAAACTTCAATTCCCAGAAGCCCTGATCAGTGAGAGTGTTGACTTAGGCTTCACTGATGTAGGTAAATGGTTCACAACTTTTGGTTCTCCAGCTCTTTTGGGTTTCAACTCCTAAAAGTCCCAGTCACCATGACCAATGTTCAACAATGAGGTCAAAGAATTTTGTAGGTTAATATTAATTTTCATCAGTCCTTGCACCTCAGCCTAATTTTAGCCAGGGTGCTGGATAATGAAGGAGAATAACTCAAATTCTAAGCTAACGAAGGCTCTGGGTAAATCTTTGTTTCTGGAACAAGCTTTACCTGTCCCAAGAGTTCCATTCTAGTATTTATTTTAGAGTATTTCACCAACATTATTATTTTTTCTGGGCAGTTGAGAAAGAGAGATGTGAGCTGTGCCCATAAATCAGCACTCACCATCATTAGCAAAGCAACTGAATACTCAGTGTGAGGTTTGTAACTTTGAACTGGCTAGTAACAAACTACGTTGCATCCAAGACAAAGTTGGGCTTGATAAATCCATGTAACTGATAAATTGCAACTCTTTTCTTACAATTAGGAGGAGGCTGAGTTCTATGTTAGCTATCAGGAACAAGAAAAGTCAGCAAATGATGTATTAAATCCCACACACTGTTCTAATCTTGGGATATACAGTATCTGTAAATTCAGTTTCCCATCTGGCTTGATTTGTAGCACCAACAATTGTTTTAGAAGTACTGTTCAAGCTGACAACACCAAATCAGAACACGCGCCATCAGGCATCTCTGACAGACGCGCGCTTTGTGGGCGCCCTCCCCAAGGGATGGGAGCGCACCAATTTCCCGTCGGTTGGGCTGGGAGGAGCCAACACCCCTTTATAAGATGTGGCTCCTCCCAGCCCTGCAATTTGGCGATTCTGCTCCGGAGAACCTTCTGCTTCTCCTCGGGCAGAGTCCCTGTCTGCGTGGCTTGCTGGAGCCCCCGGTTCCATTCTGCCATGCTGCCTTGCTCTCCTGCGCCGTTCCTCTTGTCTCTGCACCTGCTGCCACCGCGGCGCAAGCCGCCCGGGCCTCCGCCCTCCTTTGCCTTTGACTCTGGCCCCTTGTCCCCACCAGGTGTGACTGGCGCTCTCTTGCCATCCCCCCACTCACCGATCACTGGGGTCGCGGTGCTGGAGGCTGCCGCTTCACTCCTCCTCTCGATGGGGTGGCCATCCCCGCCACCCTCTGGTGCCTTCCAGGTCGAGCCCTGCATTTCCCCTTTTTAGTGTAAGGGACCAAAGACAATGAAACAGCCGAAGGGTTGGCTTAACACAGGTTTATTGCATGATGATCCGGAGGAACACATGTGGTAATGGCGGATGAGTAGCTCAATATATACAGCTGGCTATACATTTGAATGTGGCTCGTCGACAGACTATTGGTTGCTGCCTGCGTGACGTCGTAGGAGGTCACTCCCTTCTTGACCAGGTGAGGAGGTCGCGGGGAATCTTCCCGCGCTGCTGAACCAGGTGACTATGATCCATGAGAGCTGGACGCTCGCTACTGCCCTCTGGTGGTCACTAGCTCGCGTCCCCTTATTAGGTTTACATTGATACAGCTGATGGTTATAATGTTGCACACAGAAAGGTTACATTGGTAACACATGGCAAAGGTACATTGTTAAAGGCACAGCTTTACAGAACACAACATCCCTCCCCCCTAGGATGAGACAAAGTCTCTCAGCCAAGATGGCTTGTTGCATGTGCGTTTGGGCCGTGAAGAGGGCTGCCCCCCCGGGGGCGTTATTGCTTCTTTGTTCCCTGGTCCCTTGTCCTGAGACTTGTTAGTGGCTTGCCGCTGTCTGGCGGCCTTAGGGGAAGGGAAAAACTCCATTGTGGGCAGACCGGGGGCCGTCGGGGCTAACGAAAAACCCCTCTTCTCGCTTGGACGGGTGGGGGACCACTCCGAACCCCCCCCCGGTTCTGAAAATCAAAATCTAACTTGGTAGGGGTACCCGCATTTGTGGGGACTTTCCGCGAGATATGTATGGGGTCGGGTTCCTCCTCCTCGGAAAGATCCCCCAGGGTATCTATGAGGATATCCGCCTCCCCCCTTGGTGGGGGCCCACGGTCCCCTTTTCCTCCCCCTTGGGCTAAACGGGTGGGGGAGAACCCTAACGCTGACTTATTTCCTGCCTGATCCGTGCCCTGCTCATCGGAGACCCTGCGTCGGAGCTGGTCCGCGTGCCGCCTCCACAGGAGCCCTGTGCTGGTTTCCACTCGGTACGACACGGGGCCGGTTTGCTCCACAACTACGCCCGGCACCCAGGCTGGGCCCGTGCTGGCGTAATTCCTGCAATGCACGGGGGCGCCTATACTGAAACTCTTTGTAACCTCTAGCCCGATGTTCCTTCCTTTGTCCTCTACCCTCGTGGGGTCTAGCCTAGTAAGGATGGTGGTCAGCTTCCTGCACATTAAGAGCTCTGCGGGGGAGTACCCTGACGCCAATGGGGTCACCCTGTACAATAGCAGAAACTGACACACTTGCAGGTTCAGATCCCCTGGGCCCATGCGCCGCAACGCATCCTTCGTGGTGCGGACGAGGCGCTCTACTTGGCCGTTGGTGGCCGGGTGAAAAGGGGTGGAGGTGATATGCCGAACGGCGTTAATCTCCATGAACGCCCTAAACTCGGAGGACGTGAAACAACTAGCGTTGTCGCTAATTAACGTGTCGGGTATGCCGAACGTGGAAAAGAGCCTCCGCAAATGCCTAATGGTCTGGGCCGAGGAGATGTTCGTGACTGGGATAACCTCCAACCATTTGGAGAAAGCGTCCACTACAAGGAGGAACAGGGTGCCTCTGAACGGGCCCGCGAAATCTACGTGCACCCGGGACCACGGCCCCTTAGCCGCGTCCCATTCCCTGTGGGGAAGGCGGGCCTCCTCTGGTCTGGAGCATTGGCAACTTTCACAAGTGCCGACCATGTGCTCGATGTCGGCGTCTAGCTGGGGCCACCAGAAGTAACTCCGGGCCAGCGCCTTGGATCGCACGATGCCGGGGTGGCTGACGTGAAGCAGTTTGAGCACCCACGGCCGAAGGGAAGTGGGAATCACCACCCGCTGTCCCCACAAGAGACACCCCCTCTCTAGGGACAGTTCTAGCTTTTTTCTGAAAAATGGAGTGAACTCCTCCGCTGGGGAGGACGCGGGCCACCCTTTCTGCAGCCAGGAGCTTACTGCCACTAACGTTTTGTCCTTCTCTGTCGCTTTGGCAATGTCGGCGGGCATTACGGGGGGCGAATCCAGCACCTCTATCATGAGAACCTGATGGTCCCGCTCCCCCTTGCTCACCTGGCTGGGCATTAGGGGAAGGGGAGACCTAGATAGAGCGTCCGCATGGCTGATCTCTTTCCCGGGCCGGTAGACCAACGCGTGCTGATACGCGTTGAGAAAAATGGCCCACCTGAGCATCCTCGGGGACAGGATCTGAGGGGTGGGCTTATCTGCGGTAAAGATGCCTAGTAGGGGCTTGTGGTCCGTCACAATGGTGAAGGGGCGGCCATACAGAAAATCGTGAAATTTTTTCGTCCCCGCGACTATCGCTAGTGCCTCCCTGTCCGTCTGTTCGTAGTTTCTCTCTGCTTGGGACAGGGACCTGGAGTAAAATGCTATCGGGGCCTCCCTTCCGTTTTCCAACACGTGGCACAGCACCGCCCCCACCCCCACTGGAGATGCATCACAGGTCAGGACTACTGGGCGTTTGGGGTCGAAATGGGTTAGAATGGCGTCGGACGCCAGGAGGCTTTTTAGCTCGCTAAATGCCCTCTCTTGGTCATCGCCCCACTTCCATGCCTGGTCTTTCTTTAGTAATTTGTGTAGCGGCTCAGCCACCGCTGCCTTTCGGGGGAGGAAGGAGTGGTAAAAGTTCAGCAGCCCTAGGAACGACTGCAACTCGGGCTTGGAGGTGGGGTGGGGGGCTTTCTTGATGGCTGCCACCTTGGACTTGGATGGTTTTATCCCCTCAGGAGTCACGCAAAACCCTAGGAACTCAACCTCGGTTGCGAAGAAGACGCATTTGTCCTTCCGCAGTCTCAGCCCCGCTTTTTCGAATATTGTCAGGACCTTCCCCAACCTCTTGGCCAATTCAACCTGACTCCCCCCCCCCGTTATTAACACGTCATCAAAATAAGGCAACACCCCCTCCAATCCCTTCAGGAGGCGTTCCACGAGTGACTGGAAAATTCCAGGCGCCGAATTCACGCCAAACTGGAGGTGCGTCACCTGGAACGCCCCCTTATGGGTGACTATGGTCTGCGCAGCAGCTGCAGCAGGGGACACCGTAAGCTGCTGGTAGGCCTGTGCTAAGTCGAGCTTAGCGAAACACTTTCCCCCGTGTAACCTGGCCAGCAGATGGCTGACTACCGGCACCGGATATGCATTCGGGCGGATCGCCTTGTTGATGGTGCACTTGTAGTCGGCGCATATGCGGACCTCCCCATTGGCCTTTAAAGCGGTTACAATTGGAGTTTCCCACTCCGCAGAATCTACAGGCACAAGGATCCCCTGACCCACCAATTTGTCCAGTTCCGCCTCTATCTTGTCCTTGAGTGCGAACGGCACCCGGCGTGGTTTTAGGCGAATTGGGCGGACCTCCGGGTCCAGGTCGAAAGTCACTGGGGGCCCCTTGAATTTCCCCAGTCCTTTTTTGAAGACTTCGGGGTGCGCCTCGCACACCTCCTGAATTGGATCAGTCCCAACGGCGTGCATCCCAATGGCGTGCACCCCCCCAATAAACAACCCCAGGGGCTGGAACCATTGAGTTCCGAGGAGGCTGCAGTCTCCTCCCTTGAGCACGACTAGGGGAAGGGACGCGGCGTGCTCCTTGAATTTGACCTGAAATTCTCCAACCCCCAACACTGGAATACTGTTCCCTTGCACGTCCCGTAGTGTGGACCTCAGTGCTTTGAGCTTGGGCCGCTTGTGGGGGGCAATTCCCAAAAACTCCCTCTGGGAAATGATTGAATATGAGGACCCTGAGTCAATTTCCATCCTAATGGGAACCCCTTGGACTAGTACCTCAACAAAGTAGCGGGGGTGTCCTGTAGACACGCTGAACACTAGGGTGTCGTCCTCGCTGCCGTCGGAGATGCGGCCCACGCCGTCCTGCTTCCGCGTGGCCTGGGCGCCATCCTTGGGTCTCGTTGGGCGGTCTTGTCCCGTGGAACGGTCTGCGGAGCTCCTCCGGGTTTCGCGCTTCTTCCTGCACACCTTGGCGATGTGCCCGCGGCGGCCGCAGTTGTGGCACTCGGCCTTCCGGAAGGGGCATTTCACGCGGTCGTGGGCCGCTCCACAGCTGTCGCATCGCCGGCTCTCCTTCCGGACCCTCTGGACGTCCTCGTCGTCGCTGCTCTCTGTGGACGACCTCGAAGTTCACCGGGCCGCCTGTACCGCCTGTGCCTCTGCTTTGCTCGCCTTTGGCCGCCAGTCCTGAAGTTCTTGGACCCCGGCCTTCGTAGCTTCTGCGGCCTGGGCCGCTCTGACGACCTCCTGCAACGTGGGAGGCGGCTCTTGGTTCATTAATGTGCGCTGGGTTTCGGCGTTGTTCAGGCCGCACAGCACACAGTCTCGGAGGGTGATTTCGACGTTCTCCCATTTGCACGGGCCGGCCGCCAGCCGCAGGGCCGCCACGAATGCGGCGACCGTCTCCCCGGGCGCTTGGACTCGCTTCCAAAACGCACTCCGAGCGGGAAACATCGCTGTGGTGGGCCGGACGTGCTCACGCAGCATCTGCATGAGTTCCTTGGCCTTGAATTCGCTCACCCTCCTCGGTGCAATCAGGTCCACCAAGGTCCTTTTTGTTTCTTGTCCGAGCATTCTGGTGAAGATGGCTCTTTTCTTCGCCTCTTCCGTGACTTCGGACTCGATCAGTGCGGCCTGGAAGTCCATCTCGAAGATCTCCCAGTCGCCCGGTTTCCTGATTTCGAAACCGGCGCATGTCTTGGTCCCGTGGGCTGCCATATCCCACCTTCGTCGCCAATTTAGTGTAAGGGACCAAAGACAATGAAACAGCCGAAGGGTTGGCTTAACACAGGTTTATTGCATGATGATCCGGAGGAACACATGTGGTAATGGCAGATGAGTAGCTCAATATATACAGCTGGCTATACATTTGAATGTGGCTCGTCGACAGACTATTGGTTGCTGCCTGCGTGACGTCGTAGGAGGTCACGCCCTTCTTGACCAGGTGAGGAGGTCGCGGGGAATCTTCCCGCGCTGCTGAACCAGGTGACTATGATCCATGAGAGCTGGACGCTCGCTACTGCCCTCTGGTGGTCACTAGCTCGCGTCCCCTTATTAGGTTTACATTGATACAGCTGATGGTTATAATGTTGCACACAGAAAGGTTACATTGGTAACACATGGCAAAGGTACATTGTTAAAGGCACAGCTTTACAGAACAGAACACCCTTCATGGGGCTGAGATGGCTCAGTGGCTAGAAAGCTTGCCTTGTTAGCTGGAAGACTGGCAAGCAGGCAGTTCGAGACCCAGGCAGGGTTCTATTATGGCTTAGGTGCCCGTCTCTGTCCCAGCCTTTGGGTACATGAGAGGGACCTTATATTTTTCATTTCCTGCACCGGTCCCGCCTCCATCCCCAGTGGGATTGCGGGCTCCAGCCTCCCTGTTGGCCGGCCTCTCCTGCTCCTGCTTCCGACAGACACTCACTCTCCATTTCCAGGGCCCAATGCCTGGGCTTCCATGAGTAGTCTGTACCCCCAATACTCACCTGTCTGGCCCAGCACTCTGTTTTTTCCCCCGCCAGACTCCTTGCCCCTGGCCCCCGAGCTGGGGGGGCCACCTTGAGCTGTGGGGGTACCTCAGCGGTTCCCCATCTGATTATGAGCTGGGGGTTGGGAGTTCGGTTATCGACTATGCCTCCTGGAGTAGGGGCCAGTCCCTGTTGCCTGGGCACGCTATACAGTCCCATTGCTCCCCTTACCGGGTGGGCACATTGTCCAGCTGTGATTCAGTATTCATCGGTGGGGTAGTGCTTAACCAGTTGCACTGTGACAGTACAGTCGTGAGTTCGATCCTTACTGGGGATCTAGGTTGTCACGGCCTTCTATCCTTCTGAGGTCGTCAAGCTGGGTACCTGGCATGTTGGGGGCAAAATGCTATTCACCGTTAACCACCCTCGGTGCACCAAGTGATACAGGGTGGTATGCACGTGTAATTTAGTCCCCACGGACTAAAAATCCTGCATCCCACCTTCCTTCTTTGGTTGGGTGCCCCCATACTCTCATCCTGCCCTGCGTTGTCCGCTGCCTACTCTTGCGCCACTGCACTTTTGCTGTTCTTACACCTGCACTCCTGAACTCCCTTCTGCCTGCTTCTTCTTGCACTTAACTGTTTTTTACTACATTGTTGATAACTGTTTTTTCTTTGTTTCATTTATTCCTTCACAGGTACTGCTCCTCATGCTCTCTGGCCTCCCTTCTGTGACGTGCCTGTGATGTCATCCTGTTCCCTTCCCCCGGGTGGTGGGGTGGGCTTATCTTCTTTTCTTCTCACACTGGGGTTCCCCTCCCCCAGTCCGATTGGTTGGGCTGGGGTAGGTTGGACTCATTTCTCTCTCCCATGTGGCGGTCAGTGTGGGTGTATTCCATTCAAAATTCTCTATTCCCATCAGGTATGGGCTGGGGTTGTTGCAGGAGCTGGAAGGGTATCATCTAGGGGTGTGCCCCAAGGCTCCTGTAGCAACCTTCCACTGGTGCTGGCTTATCGGTAAGCCTTTTCCATCCACACAACTCTGCATGGCGTATTATTGGACTCTGGTGTGTTTGGCCCATAGTTCTTTCTCCTGAAGTTATTGGTTATCCTAATTCTCTCCACCTCACCTGCACTACTGGTCCCAGTGCATTGCATTGTTTGGCTTTTATCAATAAAGTGACCCATTGTTTAATCCAATTACTGCGTACGTCTCTTCACGGGTGGGGGGGGGTGCATCTGCAATGAACGTGTGCCATCAGGCCTCTCTGATGAACGCGCGCTTTGCAGGTGCCCTCCCCAAGAGACGGGAGCACACCAATTTCCCGTCGGTCAGGCTGAGAGGAGCCAGCACCCCTTTATAAGGGGTGGCTCCTCCCAGCCCCACCATTCAACAATTCTGCTCCAGAGAAGCTTCTCCCTCCCTCCCTGTGAACAGTGTGTAATTGGTCGCTATGTGGCTGGGTGGGAATTTTTGCCTCGACGCCCTGTTGGCCCAGGCGTTGTAGGTGTTTTCGCCCATCCCGCATTGTTCTGACAGGTTGAGCTTTTTTATGGAGGTTATTTCTTTCTTACGGTCACTTTTGGCAGTCAGTGCGGGTGTATTCCATTCAAAATTCTCCATTCCCCTCGGGTATGGGCTGGGGTTGTTGCAGGAGCTGGAATGGTATCATCTAAGGGTGTGTGTGCCCCAAGGTTCCTGTAGCAACCTTCCACCCATGCTGGCTTATCGGCAAGCCTTTTCCATCCACACCACTCTGAGTGGCGTATTGTTGGCCCATAGTTCTTTCTCCCAAAGTTATTGGTTATCCTAATTCTCTCCAAATCACCCGCACTACTGGCCCCAGTGCATTGCATTGTTTGGCTTTTATCAATAAAGTGACCCATTGTTTAATCCAATCACAGCATACGTCTCTTCACTGGGGGGGGGGGTGCATTTGCAAAGCTCTCACACATAAAAATAAGTGTTGGAGGTCACCATTTAAGTGGCTGCTATTGTATTAATTTATCCATTTATTTAATTTATGTACCACCCCATTACTGCAAGCTCTACTCTGGACATCACAAGTTAAATATTTTGCTGTTGTTCAGTTGCACAGTCAAGTCCGATACTTTGCAACCCCATGGACCACTGCACAACAGGCTCCTCTGTCACCTGTCATCCTCCGTAGTCTGACCAGATCTACACCAACCACATCAATGATGCCATCTAGCCATCTCATCCTCTGCTGTCCCCTTCTCCTTTTGCCTTCAAATCTTTCCCAGCATCAGGGCCTTCTCCAGTGAGTCCTCTCCTCTCATTTGGTGGCCAAAGTACTTGAGCTTCAGCTTCAGTATTTGTCTTTCCAAGGAGCAGTCAGGATTGATTTCTTTTAGAATTGACTGATATGATCTCTTTGCAGTCCACCAGAGGTCCAGCTAGGTTTTGGCTGCGGATCCGAGAATGATGTTCCATGATCCGCACTTTGAGCGGCCGTGACATCATGCCAATATAATATTTTTCACACAGACACATCCATAAATATACAACATAATGGGAGTTACAGTTGCTAAAACCTTGTAACACATGAGTACCATTCCGACCAGGAAGACTAACCAGTTTTGTCTCCCAGGCAAAGCAGCAGACCGCGAAACTTGAACACTGATAATGCCCTTGGATGACTGCTTTAGTGGGTGCTAATGGGAAATGAGAGTCAGAAGAAGTGAGCAAATTTCGTAATGCTTTGGTAAACCATTGATAAACCTATCAATGGTTTTTCAGTACACCCCAGGATGTCCTCTAACAGATGTCAGTGAATCGCCTTCTTGATGCATAAGGAAAGTGGCGAATATTCAAAAGAACAATGTATCCTAGATGAAGAATATTTTTGTTGCTAAGTTAAAAGTCGTGATCTGGGGATTTGTCTTACTTTATTAAGTGATCGGTTAATTACCTCCCTTGGATATCTTTTCTTGTTTAAATAGGAGCTAATTATATTGGCTGATGTTAAAAAATCACTATCCTTCATTGAGTTCCTCTTAGCTTTCACAAGGAGGCTGAATGGGATGTTAGTCTTGAGGTGTGCTGGATGAAACGAATGGTAATCCAGATAAGAATTATGGTCTGTGGGCTTTCTGTAAAGACACATACCTAATTTCTGGTGTTCAATGTATATTAATACATCAAGGAATGGGACGCATTGAGCATCTGCATGTTAAGAAAATTATAAGTTATTATCCAGACCATTAATCCAAGTGGATAAATCAGCAACAATATCCAATGAATCTAACACAAAAAATAAATTGTCAATAAAACGTATGTATAGAAGAATGTGCTTCAGGAAGGGATTAACCTCAGAATTGTAAATAAAAGATTTTTCGAACTGAATCATAAAGTAATTAGCAATGCCCGGTGGTAATGAACTTCCCATTGCCAAACCCTTGATTTCCAAATAAAAATCTTGTTTAAACGTAAAAAAATTGTTCTCCAGAACCACATCCATCAAATCTAACAAAAAATGAGTGGGAGGGTGAGGGGATTCTCTGGTAGATAATACCTTTTCAACAATGGGTCTGATGCTATCCAATGGAATATTAGTGTACAAAGATTGTACATCAAGCGGCAACAATCCACAACCTGCTGATACCTCCATACCTTCTAACTGGGAGATCAAGTCACATGAGTCCCAAATGTATGATGGTGTTTGTTTAGAATAGGGATTGACAAAAGAATTCACATCCTTGGCCAAAGGTTCTAACAGGGAAACTATCCTGGCTACAATCGGCCGTCCTGGAATCAAGGAGTGTTGTGCAGTCACCTTATGTATCTTTGGAAGGGTATGGAATACTGGCATCTTGGGAAATTTGTTATACAGATAGTTAAAGGTAGTGTCCATGATGTAATTGAGTGCCAGAACCATCCTGATAACAGCTGAAACCCTGGGGGTGGGGTCTTGATCTAATTGTTTGTAGAAAAATCTATCTGATAATTGCCTAGAAATTTCTAATTTGTAATTGCTAATGTCTTGTATGACCACCACCCCTCCTTTGTCTGCAGATTTAATTGGTATGATGGAATCCTCAGCCAAATTCTTAAGTATACTCCTTTCCCTGAATGACAAATTCTTATAAATTTTCATTTGTTGTTTCTCAATCTTAGAGATATCTCTGATCACTAACTTTTGAAATACCTCTATGGCGGGGTGATCCACCTGTGGTAGAAATGTGGATTTAGGATTAAACAACTCTCGTGAAAATGATTCCATGCCCCTGTAGAAATCTTTACATTTTAGAAACCTTGTGAGCTTAAACATGTCAACCCTGGTAATGAACGGACAGTAATTAGGGGTTGGTATATAATTCAAACCTAGAGAAAGAAATTGTACCTCTTCGGGAGACAACAATTTGGAGGAAAAATTAAAAACTATGTCCTCCTCCTTCCACAACGTTTGCTCTGCTCTAAAAAAAGGACCCCCTCCAGAAGTAGATGGTTCTGCCCGATCCTTGGTGTATCGAAGATCATAAGTTTTGGCGGACCTAGAATTCGCTGACGAGGATCGCGCATCACTGTCTGAAGATTTGAAGTCTGAGCTCAATATCGGTTTTTTCCAGGTGACCTCTTTTGTTGTTGTGTTTTGTAAGGATAAAACCACCAACGGTAGACCTTCGAGCTATTATAGTCACTTAAGTCTCTGTCAAAATTCTTGGTTTTGAAATCAATCAAAGATTGCCTAAACTCATCAAGTTTAGTATTAATTTCATTAAGTTGTGATTCAAACCGAGTGTCCGAATGGTGGGATTCCAGCTCGGTGGTTAAGAAGCTTGCCATGTTAACTGGAAGGCTAGCAAGTCAGCAGCTCAGGACCAGGTACTGCATGATGGATTGAGCGTCTGTCTCTGTCCCAGCTTTTGGGAACATGAAAGGAACTTCATTTGGGCATTCCCTGAGCAGAGTTTCTTCCGCAAAAATCCTTTAAACCCAGAATAATTTATGACATGAAATTATTATTATAATATGACATCCTTTGAAAAGGTATCCAAGGTAAGGTATCTGTTATTCTCTTATTTGCCTTAGTTCTCTACCTCTTTTTTCTAGTTTCCTTTTTGTTGTAAGCTATTGTTGTTACTAAAGTGCCTGCTGTGATGGAACAAAGTATTCCCTGTAATTTGTTCCATCCAAAATGGCGATTTCAAATCTGGGGAAATATGTAAACATCCTTGCCTCGTGAGTGCCTCATGGTTTAGAAGAACCGAAAGGTGGACCTTGTGGGAGGAGATATAACTCAGAGAGGCATGCGCACACACAAACCGACACAGAGACATTCTCTGGAATGCTGTGCTTTGCAAGCTGCCAAGATGTAGAAGCTTGAGAGAAGGGGGGGGCTGTAGACTATCCCTTAGAGAACCAGTTTGGTTCATTTCCTTGCTTCCTGTTCTTTTGATGGACTGTATCTTGTACCTTGCTATGCTTTCAATACACTTATAAAATGCCTCAAGAGACTCTGGAGTGCTTACTTGGCTCGATGTTACCTGAATCTGATGCCTGGGTTGTCCAGCCTGGGGGCTGCAACTCAGAAGGACAATAGGGCCTACTCGAGGGTAAGGCATCCTATTGTTACACTTCCAGATGTAACTTTCATTTTTCTCCTTTTCTGTCCTCTATGCAATATTATAAAAGAAGCTCCTCTTCTGTAAATCTCAGTGAAGTTCAGCAAAAAGGATATGTCCTGCTCAAAAGCACCTCATCCAAGGTTTCCTTTCCAAATTCAACAGACCATAATAGTGAAAATAGCAGCTGCTGTGTTTTCTAACTCCTTATTCTGTCTTGCTCTCTTTTGCATGCTTCATTCCACATTGCTATCTGCAGAAGTCCCAACCAAATGAAAACCCAGCTGGGACAAGGAAAGGGCGTGGGAGTTAAAAACGCATTGCTTGGGATGCTGAGAAAGCATCAATTAAACCAAACATCCAAGCAAATTCCTCCAATGGCTTATAATTAATGGGAATTATTTCCTAAAAAGACAGTGTGCTGACGCATGATGACAAAATGCTAATTCCTCTCTCAAAGGAGAGCAAACATTTAGGCATAAATAAACCCAAACATTAGCCAAAATACATTGTTGTCTGGTATCTGGGGAGGGCATTAGAGAAAACAGGAAAGATTTACTCTCTAAATTTTGCAGCAGAAATTGGAAACAAACACTTCTCGTTAATGAGAGAATAAACAGCAGACTCTTGTTTGTAGAGATTTATAAAAACTACCGATATAGTAGAACGTGAAGTAGGTAATTTCTTTCTTTCCTTGTTTTTTTTTAACTCACACCAGCATCCAAGTAAACAAGAAGAGATTCTAGAAGCCAAGGTGAAAAAAGCAGCATGTAATGAAAGCACTGCGCCAAAATGGCTGCCGCGCTCTTTGCGGGGGGCCCCCCACCCGGACTCAGACATCCGGGTGAGTTAAGGGGCGTGGCCACCCCTCTATAAAAGGGGTGGCCATGAGGCAGCCGAGCTGCCATTTTAGAAATAGCGACGGAGAGGAGAAGTTTTCTCCGTCGCTGTTTGTTTCCCGGGAAGACTGCAGTGGCTCAAGGGGTTAAGACGCTGAACTCTTTCTTCCATTACAGAGCCTAGCTACCGCTGGCTCTGGGCGCTTGGAGCTATTGCGACCCCCGTACAGGGATCTTTCTATTTAGCCCGTCGGGGGATCGCGGTGGCTCAAGTGGCTAAGACACGGAGTTCGTCCTTGCCTGAAAGGAGCCTCATGCAGACGAAGATCCTTTTTTAGGGCTGGCCCTTGGCTGCAGCCTTGGGCAAGTTATACGGTCCCTGGATGGTATTCTCTACCCCAGGGGTGCCCGAACTTTATGTGGGACTGCAGTGGCTCAAGTGCCTAAGACGCTGACTGGGAAGTGGAAGGTCAGGGGTTCAATTCCTGTGTACTGCAGGACAGAATGAGCTCCCGTTTTCAGCCTCAGGCCGGCCCTTCGGAGGATGCGGCCCTCGGCCCACGGTTGCCGGCCATGGGCCGGAACGATTGGGGGGAGGGCCTGGTGCTGGCTCACAGCACGTTTTTCCCCATTAGGGGCCGGAGTTTTGGGCATGGCCCTATTCTGGCCCAGGCTCTCGATTTAGGGCCTCTGGCCCAATTCCTATCGGGCCGTCCGGCCCACCTGGCCCACCTACTGGGGGTTTCCGTGGCAGGGGATGCCTGGTTAGCACGTTTGGCTGTGCTGGAGGCATCCTTAGCAATCCAGTGGGTGGGGGCCCCTTCCCTATCTACCGGGGCCCCCCTTTGTGTCTGCCGGCTACTTCGACTGCTGCCACTCTGCAACAGGTGGCCAGCAGGGTCAAGCTTCTTGAGACACTCCGGCCTGTGCCTGCTGCTGTCTTGCAGCTCCCTGTTTGACCAGAACTGCGACTGGAGTGCGTTGGAGGTCGCCCCAGAGCTCGATTTCGGTCGCGAGCTCCGACGCCCACCGTGGGCCGGAACCCCCAGTGGGGGCGGCTAACGGGGGTGCAACTAGTGAGTATTAGGTTCAAGTTGAATACACCCAAATCACAGTCCACTTTCAGCGGTGGGGTTCAGTGCTCATGGCCTTGCCAATTTGAGCCTAGTGGGCATCACTTGCCATCCTATCCCAGTGCTCCTTGGTTGCATTCTGGCACGACGTTGGGGGTGGGGGTTTCCGCCCCCGGGGCAGTACGTGGCATCGCAGGGGCTGTCCAGGTCCCGCAGCGTATGCCCTGTGTACATCATGTACCGGCAACGGCCTTGCCGACGACTGGTTATTCATTGCTCCCCGGTGATCATCTGACCCAGATCAGGAAGGAAAAGATTTGGTGGGGGGGGGATACGTGGATATATTCTCCCTATGAAATGAGATCCCAATAAGGATAGGAAGTACGGACTGGAGGACAGAGACATTGTGTGGTCCCGCCGTAGTAAGCCACCACGCACTGGGGCGTCCGCCCCCGGGACAGTGCCGGGCATCGCAGGGGCTGTCTGGGTCCGGCTGCGTATGTACTTTATACAGAACGTGCCGTCAAGAGCTTTGCCGACGGCCGGCTATTACTTGCCCCTGGTTGATTATTGGCCGCAGGCCATGAGGGGTAAGGGCTGGAGAGGGACATGTGGATATTCTCCCTATTGAACTGCGAGCCCACTAGGAGGAGAGAGAGGGACAGGGCGACTGAGACAAAGAGATGTCCCATCGTCGTGAGCCACCGTGCACCTTGGGCCAACTGGTTGGTGGCATACCTTGTACGTATGGTGGTATGCCGCAGGGCTTGACCTGCTTGGGCCATCCTGGTGCTTCCATCCAACGCTAATATTCAGGGCGATGGTTGATTAGATGGGCCCATGGCTGTTGGCTTACGGTGAGGAATGTGGCTGAGGGTGGCTCTATACCCTGAGGGGAGGTGGGATGAGCCCTGTCAGCAAGTGTGCTCGTGTACATCACTCCCACGTGAATGGTGCCTGATGATAGGTACCATGGTGGTCGTGCTGAGCAGCGGGCTGCTCAGACACAGGCTCCACGCTAACTGGTCGGGCAGGGGGTTCCAGCCCGCCTGCTGTGTTCGGCCTGCTCAGCTGAAGAGGCGTGTACTAAGCACCACGGTTGTTACCGACTTCGTGTCCCCTTTTGCGCTGGCCCTCACGCCGCCTCCGCGTGCCCGCGGGTTGGTGGGTTATGGGGCAGAGGTAGGGGTGCACAGGGGCGATCAGACCTCCGTCTGAAGCAACTAACCTTGTCATAAGCCTCCCCCCCCCCGCTCCAATTGTTATAGTCAGCCTGGAGAGATGGCACTCATTTCATCCAAGAAGGGATTGGGCGGGATACCTGCTGGAGCGTTTTCTATGGGGGCTTTTGTATCCATTCGGGGGTGTTGGGGGTCCCAGGATTCTACTAACCTGGTTCCCTTGCAGGGTAATGAAGAGGGGGCTCCACTGTCCACAGCTAAGGGAGTTGGGGCTATGAGAGTAGCGGGGGCCCTTCTTGGAACCACCTTTCCTAAGTCGAATGTCTCCCCCATAAGCTCATACGGAGCTAGAACTAGGGTGAATGTCCTTTAATCCTCCATTCAGCTTACCCTGTGGGTTCTCCATTCAGGGATGCCATTCCTGATGACCTTGTTCAGTCAGGTACTCGTAGTTGGTTCGGCTACTATGGTGCTGTTTTGGTGCTGTTTTGGCACAGTGTGATATGCACTCGGCTTTCAGATTATTGCCAGTGCACCCAATGATTTAGACCTATTGGGGTTTTTAGGTTCCGAGGGGAATTTACTTAGATAAGGCCAACCCCTTTCTGACTGAGTTAATTCATGTTCAGCACTCAACCTATTGGGGACTTCACTCAGTGGCCATTTGCTCACAGGTCGGGGTCTCGGTCTCTAGCCCATTACCTCGACGACTTTGGGTTCGGGGGTGAACGGAGCTTGGACACGTGCACGCGTCTCCTCATTACAATCAGACACTCAGGTGGGAACTGGGTGTCCCCTTGGCGCCTGAATAGACCGAGGTCCCATCTACTAAGCTCACATTTCGGAATCGAATCTGTCGCGCGGGCATCCGGGTTAACCATGAATACGGTGGCTTGGATCTCCGCAGCGAGTTTGGCGTTGATTGCCAAACATAGAGTGTGCCCTCGTGAGCTGCAGTTAATTCATGGCCACCTTAATTTTGTCCGGTCTGGCTCAAATTACTCCTGGGTTTAACGGGGTCTCTTCCTGGAGATCAGACCTGATGGTCTGCCCTAGATTTCAAGTACGGTCAGATACTTCCGGCTCCCGGATTTATGGGGGTTTACTCTGAGGGTGGGTGCACGGATCGCCTCCGCGATCTTACCTTCCTTGCGTTTTTTCCCATTTTTGAGTGCACTGATGCTATGGTGCAATGAGTGGGCCTACTCAGTGGTCCAATTTCGGTGTGACAATGCGGCAGTGGTGCACATTGTCAACACCCAGACATGCAAATCCCCCAGGGTCATGACATTAGTTTGTCTATTCTTTTGAGAAGCCTACGCCTAAATGCGCCGTTCTAGGCCAGACATGTTCTCGGTATTTATAATGACATTACTGCTGCTTTCCACCACCTGCAGATCACCCGGTTCCGTGCCTTACTCCGGAAGCAGAGGGATTCCACTCGCCACTTTTGGCCGATGGCTGGACGTTTGGCGAGGAGAAGGGAACCGGACATGTCATTGGCACCTCGCACGCGTAAGGCGTACCACTATGCGTTCATGCGTCATGTTGGGGAGGGGTGGACATGGGAACGTGTCCGCCGCCTGTACACGCGTCACCCCTGTTCCCAGAGTTTCTGACCCACCTTGCACGAGGCTGGCATTACTTACATACAGATAGGTGTGAGGTGGCTCTTGGCCACGCAGCTACCACGGTAGCCTTTTTGGAGCGCTCCGCATCAGTGAGTGGGTGCCAGAGTTGGTGCCACCTGTGTAAGGCGGATGTGTCTCGTAGGGCACTGGAACTCGAAGATGTCTCTGTCACACATGAATGGGCTCGAGTGGGGATGCGGTCCTCACGGGTTATTCAGCACGGTGCAGGCAGTGGTGTATACTGCTACGAAGTTTTTGAGACATCTGTCCGGTTGGTGCCCTACATGAATTTTCGACAGTGCCTGCTGCGTGCCCCAGCCTGTTTTCTGCCACCGGGATGGGTCTACCCTTACCATAGTATAGTCCCTGAGGGTGACCGGTGCCGCGTTTCGCGGTGTGGGGCCCGTTTTGGCACCATTTACTTAAGATAGGCGTCGCATTGATCGCGGCTACGTTTGGGGTACACGGAGGTGGATATGCGTCTACGCGCAATTTCAGATATGTACGTCCCCTCACTGCACGAGTACCTAGTTATGTCCTTCACCTTTTTTCTCCTCTTTTACAGATCCTAGGGGTCTCAACACACCGGTGGCAGGGGGCTGGTGGGCCGCAGCTATGTACACTGGGCAGCAGTATATGCTGCAGCGACAGAGAGTGGACCCCGGCTGGGCTGTGTGCATCCGCACGCATGCTATGGTATGGTATGCGCGGCACATGGGGGCGGGAACTATGGCCATTCCTGCTGTCTGACAGGGATGCTGGACCGCCCAATGTTTTACAGGCACCTCGGCGGCACCGATCTTATACGGATCACTGCTATTACTAAACCGTCGAGGGGCTGTGACCTGGCATTTTATATCATGTATGGCTTACATACGGTCGCTATGGTCTAACATCGTGCCGAGACACCAATTTAGGGGAGATGCGGATCTCCCTAGTTCGGACTATTCCGGCAGTCAGTGGACGGGGCTGTGGCTCCGTCCCGTTCTGAGCATGGCTGTGAGACGGCCATTGGAGACCGGATAATAGGCTTACACAAAAATTTTGCTGGTAGGCAGGAGAAGGGGTCCACCTGTCGGCTAGAGGTATGTACCTCGTTCTGGGTGTGATGCAAGCAGGCCTGGCGACCGAGCTGACGGTCTTGTGGGGGGCGGTGAGTCATCATGGATGCCTCCCCATGTGGCGGGTAGCACTGGTAAGGTAAATATTTATGACCCACAGGTATCCGGCAGGTTCGCAATTGACTGGCCAACACTTAGACAGGTACAGGTGTAATAACGTTGACCGGTCAACGACGAACCAGGCAAAGGGGTGATGGCAGGAGCTCTTCAGCATGCATCACCCCGTGATTTGATGGATACACGTCAGAGGGTGGGGTCAGTAGATAGTTTATTGACTACGGTCAACAATTTGTCTCAACAAACAAATGGATACAAATGGATACATTGTAGCTAATTGCCATTGGCAATTTTGGGAGGAACCTTACCAGTGTTACTGCGGCCTGCTTGCCTTAAGAATTATAATTGGCTGAGTACCAATTGAAAGTTATAATTCGGACTAGGGCATTATTCAATAAATGTGGCCCAATGCCTTTATCCATATACCGGTGTCTGAGTCTTTCTTTGGGGGGTGCGCCTGCAATGAAAGCGCAGCGCCAAAATGGCCGCTGTGCTCTTTTCGGGGGGCCCCCCACCTCAGACATCCGGGTGAGTTAGGGGGCGTGGCCACCCCTCTATAAAAGGGGTGGCCATGAGGCAGCCGAGCTGCCATTTTAGAAATAGCGACGGAGAGGAGAAGTTTTTCCCTCCACCCCCTCCCTAGTGAACAGTGTGATATTTTGGTCGCTTCGGGGCCGGGTGGGAATTTTTGGCCTGAACCTACAATTGGCCTCTGGGTTCTGGCTTTTTTGCCCATCCCACACTGTTGCTAAGGTTTGATATAGGGTTTTGCTCTTGACTTTGGTCACATGGGCGGGTAGCACTGGTAAGGTAAATATTTATGACCCACAGGTATCCGGCAGGTTTGCAATTGACTGGCCAACACTTAGACAGGTACAGGTGTAATAACGTTGACCGGTCAACGACGAACCAGGCAAAGGGGTGATGGCAGGAGCTCTTCAGCATGCATCACCCCGTGATTTGACGGATACACGTCAGAGGGTGGGGTCAGTAGATAGTTTATTGACTACGGTCAACAATTTGTTTGTCTCAACAAACAAATTGATACAAATGGATACATTGTAGCTAATTGCCATTGGCAATTTTGGGAGGAACCTTACCAGTGTTACTGCGGCCTGCTTGCCTTAAGAATTATAATTGGCTGAGTACCAATTGAAAGTTATAATTCGGACTAGGGCATTATTCAATAAATGTGGCCCAATGCCTTTATCCATATACCGGTGTCTGAGTCTTTCTTTGGGGGGTGCGCCTGCAAAGGACAGTGGCTCAAGTGGCTAAGATGATGACTGGAAGGCAGCAGGTCAGCAGTTCAATACCCAAATACAGCAAGACAGCAAGAGTTCCTGCCTGTGTCGCAGCTCCTGCCAACCCAGCAGTTCAAAAGCAAGAAATTGCAAGTAGATAAATAGGAACTACTTCAGTGGGAAGGTAAACAACATTCCATGTCTAGACATGCCTGCCACATGATCATGGAAATGTCTGCAAACGCAGACAGCACTGGCTCTTTGGCGATGAAGCAGAGATGAGCACTGAACCCTAGAGTCAGATACAACTGGCTTTCAAGGAAGGGTGAACTTTACCTTTACCTTTTTAAAGGACAAAGGTGGCCTTTACCTTTACTGTAGGAATTGGGGCCGTAAAGCGGCCCTTGAGGTCCCGGAGGAGACTGGTCAAAGGAACGACACGAGGCAAGATGGAGCAAAGACCAGTGATTTATTGAGGGAAAATCATCAGTATATATTATGTCCAAGGCTGCGCATGGTAGAATGGTCATATGACAGAAAATTACATCACCCATTTACCCGGGTTAATTGAGAACCTCTCTTGGGGAAGTTAATTAACTAAGACAAACACTGACCATTGTCTGAGGCTTAGGCTAGGGTAAATATGGCTTCTATTTGCACCAGAGATTAAGCTTAACTCAGAGTGAGTAATTGCCTAATACGTAACAGAGGTTAGAGATTTGCTCTCTCAGCAGAGCCGCTGTTCAGGTCAAGGAATTGGGTGAATCAAACCCTATCATTTATCCACCCCCCTTAATTTCTCTGCCCGCAGAGCCCACGGCTCAAGGAGCGTTCCCCCGAAGTGGCCTCTGCGCGGGCCGTTCCATGCCATTGGGGCATGGGGAGACCACATTTCCCCTTTCTT
Organism: Bradypodion pumilum; assembly: GCA_035047305.1. Taxonomy (NCBI): domain Eukaryota; kingdom Metazoa; phylum Chordata; class Lepidosauria; order Squamata; family Chamaeleonidae; genus Bradypodion; species Bradypodion pumilum. The sequence continues at coordinate 11,717,122 of JAWDJD010000011.1, read as the reverse complement.
TTTTATTTAAGGACCTGACCGACGACTCTGCGCGAGAGGGGTACCAGCTGATGAGCGGGAATGACGCTTCGGGGTTCCCTCCATGGGGGACATCTCGATAGCAGTGAGGGAATACATTGCACGAAACAACACACTGTTTTGCCCAGTATTACCACCCCCACAATCACTTTGAGTGTCGTCTGAAGCCGTCCCCATGGGAACCACGACCACAAGGAGTCCTACCACCCCCATGAAGAATCCTCCTTGATGTCCCTAACTAGGGTGTGGAGGTCCGTGAGCTGGCTCTGTATCTTGTGGGTATTGTCTGTGAGATTTAAGCAACACATGCTGTGGACAGACTTGCAGCCCATATGATGTAACAACAGGGGATAATCGATAGCTGCTTGATTATCCAGTATGGCATGGCGAAGCTCTGCCTGCTCCTGGTTGAGCAGCGCTATTGCTGAGGAGGTGTGGTTGATGGCTTTTGCTAATCCGCAAGCCAATTGACCAATTCTCCGAGCGTTGCCTATGGCTAAGCCTGACACGCTGAATATACTGACTACAGCCTGGTTTTTCAGAGCTGTGGGTCTGAATCCAGACTGCTTTCTGTAGCAAGGCAAGATAATGAGATGTGTCATTGATACTGTGACCTGGGGTGACTCTAAGCTATTTCTGCAGCTTCTGGTGTTGTGCAAATGTCTTTTCTAACACCTATGGGGAGGTGTGAAGATAAACTGGGGATTACCGGCTACCGGGTGCTCAATCTTTCCAAGCAATGGGCCGGTGCAAAACATGGGCCGGTCTGGCTTCCTTTGGTGGAAGCTGGCCGTTATTAACAACATACCGAAATTCAAGTGTCCCTTGCAAATCCCAACTGGAGCATTGTACAAGGCATGTATAAATAATAGCAACTACAGATAACAATAGCAATAAAAGACATTCAGCAGCTTTTTGAAGGATGAGGCTTCTCTTCTTGGTGGGGTTTCATGTGTAACTTGAGCTTGGAAAAGTCTTGTTTTGCGGAAAAGCATGGTCCTCAGAAGTAGCACTGAGTAAAGGAAGACGGACAGCTGATGACATCCAGGACAGTGACTGGTGCCGCTCTTTGCGATCATCCGGGTCTGACTCTGGCCTCTGGGACCTGCATGGGGAAGAGACTTGTTTGGGAGATAAAAATTCTGAAAGAGTTAGTTAGTTTTTGCACTTATAGGATAGCAATTGCTGTGCAACAATGGGACGTTGCTCCCCCCCTTTCTGTTTGTTTGTATTAATGCAAACGTGCATGTAGTGCCATTTGCCAAAATGTGGGGATGTGTGACGTCCCTTTGTCACACCTGGATGGCCTCTGTCCCTCGTGGGTTGACCCCCCACGAGGGCCCCCCCGGTGTCCCTGCACGATGCAGACAGGAACGGACTATGCCTTGGGCTTGGGAAAGTGGCAGGTTGAACTGCCTTGCGAGCGCTTTGGCATTTTGGTGAAAGAATGCATGACTCTGAATTGGAGTAGTGAGAAACAAACTTAGCAAATTTTTGTCTATCACGGGAGTGATGTGTGCTCCCGGTAGACTGTGAAGCAAATTCCTAGGAAACTGGCTGTCAGCAATTCTGTTTAAGCGTTCTTTGGCAAAGGTGCGCAAAGCGAGGTTCACGGCTGCCAACTCTGCCCGCTTCCGCAAGCGGGCAGAGTCAGGAGCGTGCGCCAAGCTTGGTCCTCTTGCCAGGTAAGAACCTAATATGTGCGACCCCCATAAGTGAAAACTGTCCTAGCCCCCCCGAAGGGGAACCAGTGACATGAATTCACACAAGGTGACTGTCTGCGTTTGAGACGAGTCTGGGGTCTTATGGCAAACCTTGGTGCATGAAGCGCCAGGCTTCCCTCGGGTAAATTTCTCAAGAAGGCCCCCCTGTGCACATCCATTCATGGTGTGCGTGCACACTTTTAGAAGAGTGCCAGATGGTGGCTTAGCCTTTTGCCTGCGCTTAGACTAGCAGCAAAAAGGGAAGGGGTGGCCTAAAAATGCCTGTATCTGATTGAAAGGTGTGACCTGACTGCGCTCTTAAAATGGTCCTAGGCAGTCCTGGCTAATGGGTGGCACTCTGCAAATGCTCAGGAGCTTAGGGACTAATCCTTCCTCTGTGCTCTGGAGTTTGCAAAATGTGTCTGCACACTAGAGAGGGTGCTGCGGGCCAGGTGCCATACTTAAAATGACCTACTAAGACTTATTAAAAACAAGCCAACTATGACGTGCCAGCTGTAAGGAAATAACACACAAGGATGAAAAGACACACAAGTTAAACATTTCCAGCAGGGAGTTCCACTGGCGAAAGGAGGGAAGGAGGAAAGACAAGTCAGAAGTTAGCACAATGGGAATGCAACAACTCTTATCATAACGAAATCAGATTAGGTCAGGTAACTCTGGAGCCTGTGAAAGGAAGCAATTTAAGGCTGTAGAAAGAAAGAAATTGGTTAAGGCCTGGAGAGGAATTTTGTTCCTGTAAAAAAGGTAAGCATTTTCTGAGTATACAGAGCGCAAGAATGTTTGTGTGCTTTTTCCTGTGAAAGGGGTACAATGAGTGAGTTACTTTGCACAGATTAAAGTCAAAATACCAGAACAGTATCTTTCCTAAGAGAATGAAGGAGAGTTAGAACGATTCTCAACCTGCGGCCAGATGTGGGCGAGTGGGCCAGAGCCCACGTTGCCCTGCCACTACCCCCACCAAGCCAAGAAGGGCTGTGTGGCGCAGGAAGGGCAGGATGACTGTCCGGACCCCCAAAGCTGCCTGAGGCCCCGGAACTTTGGCCCCTGACTTTAAAAGGTTGAGAACCGAGGTTACAAGATGATAACACAATACGCACATGAAGACAATGCAATTCTCTCACTCCTAGTGAGATACGACTTCCAGACGCTAAGAGACATTCAAAAAACCTTAAACACAGAGATGGGGGTTTGAGGAACACAGACGTAGGGAGGGGCCCCATAGCTTATGATCTAGTGAGGAAAACTCATAGAAGTGATTTTTGTTTTCAGATCGCGCTTCTGAAAAGAAAAATCTGTAAGAGTTGCAGAACCGGTTTCCAAGAGTGGCTTAATCCTTTGACAAAGAAAAGTCTCAAGGGAGGAAGGGGGAATCACCCCGCCCTATTGTAGGTTAGGATTCCCCCTCCTGCTTAAGCTGCGAAGCAGGCAAGGCAAAGGGGCTTTGTTCATCATGCTTTCTCAAATTTTAAATAGTTCCTGCCCATGAGCAGAGTGCAAATTGTTTAACACATATTTCACAGTGACATTACCACGCAGTTACACACAAGGAACACTTTTCCAGTCATACTGTGGTCATAGAGACAAGGCTTTTGCAATCATACACAGTTCTTGCAGACATACATTCAGTGGTGCACCACACATACACACATCTATTTACGCATTCGCACATTCCTCCCCTGATCTGCAGCGTTCTATACTACACATGAGGAGATGGCTAATACACAGCTGGCTATTTACAGCCATCTGGGTGCTTCTACTTAGGGGCAAGTTTCTCTGGGCTACTCCCAAGGTGAGACCAGCAGATTCTGCCTGTGCCTTGGGGGAACTCGGGGTACTGTTGCTGGGATGGTTCTTCTGGCATAGCCAGGGCGATGGCTGCCTCCTTTATAGCCTGGGCCAAATGCATGCCAGGGTGGCCTTTTGGCATGAAGATGATCTTTTGAAGATCCGCCTGGTCTAGATTGGCATTCTCTTCTAAGGTGTCTCATTTTACCACACTGGAAGCAGGCGCCTTGGGGTTTTGGCACTGCTCTGCGCCTGAGTGTGGTAATGGGTCTGCTCTGGAGCCCTGCGTGGCCAGGGGCCGTGCAGATTTCCGTGAGCAGCGGGCGCTGAGCAGCCCTGCCTGAACATGTGTCTGCCTTCAGATAGGCCGAGCACAGCAGTTGGGCGCTAGCTAATTGTGCCACTGGCCATTTCCCCGTGAATGGATCTTCGTCACCCATGCGCTGAATGGAGTTCTTTCTTTGCAGGGAACTTTTAACTGTCAGAGAAGCGCCAAGGCCTCTCATGCCATGAATTCCTTCAGTGACGTCTGCAGCTGTCACTGAGGGGATGCTCCCTACACTGCCCTGCTTAAGCTGAAATGGCGGATAGAGACTTCTTGGGGCTGATGGTTCTGACTGCGCTAGGGTTTTCTGGGTCTCTATCCGGACTGGGTCTACCTCTGCTGAGAGCTTCCTACATTTGCTCCATGTGCGAATTATGCCCTCTGGAGCTTTCGGGGGTTGCTGAATGCAGTCTCCTATCTGATCCCAGAGCTCAAGGGTTAGCGTACCTACTTCTGGGTAAAGCAGGCAGTGTTCCCCTAGGTACACCAAAAGTCTCGCTAGCTCCCTGCTGTGAAAACGCAAATTAAATATCCTGGCCAGGATCTTGAACTCTCCCTCACGAGTTCTTTGGCTAGCGGATGGACGCTGTCGCTGAGGACAGGTCCCCATATTACCTGCGATTGGGTCCTCGGAAGATTCCTCCTCGGGACGAGTCGACGTGTCTTTGGCAGGCAATAGGTTCTGGCGACGATGCTTCTGGGTAGAGCTCGGAGCGTGGACTGCGGCCACGGGCCCTCGGTGGCCACTGCGCTGTCAGGGGCTCACAGCTGCCCTGAGCGGAACGCATTTTTCCCTTTGGCGCAAGCCACCGCGAAAGTCGGGAGCAAGCTGTAGGAAGCCTCTTCTGTAATGCCTCGCCGCTTGGGCCGTCTTCCCGATCGGCTGGCTTACCGACCGGGCTGCCGCGCTGTCCTCCGGGATGATGGGACAAGGTTCAAGCGCAGAACCTGGCTGTGCTGATCGCTTACTCACGAGTAGACCGCTCGGGGGTCGCTTACTCTCGAGTAGATCACGTCTCGGGGTCACCAGATGTAGGAATTGGGGCCGTAAAGCGGCCCTTGAGGTCCCGGAGGAGACTGGTCAAAGGAACGACACGAGGCAAGATGGAGTGAAGACCAGTGATTTATTGAGGGAAAATCATCAGTATATATTATGTCCAAGGCTGCGCATGGTAGAATGGTCATATGACAGAAAATTACATCACCCATTTACCCGGGTTAATTGAGAACCTCTCTTGGGGAAGTTAATTAACTAAGACAAACACTGACCATTGTCTGAGGCTTAGGCTAGGGTAAATATGGCTTCTATTTGCACCAGAGATTAAGCTTAACTCAGAGTGAGTAATTGCCTAATACGTAACAGAGGTTAGAGATTTGCTCTCTCAGCAGAGCCGCTGTTCAGGTCAAGGAATTGGATGAATCAAACCCTATCATTTATCCACCCCCCTTAATTTCTCTGCCCGCAGAGCCCACGGCTCAAGGAGCGTTCCCCCGAAGTGGCCTCTGCGCGGGCCGTTCCATGCCATTGGGGCATGGGGAGACCACACTTTACTTAAAGGACCAAGGCTGTAAAACTAGGTTGGAGCACTTTGGCCTTCCTCCCGGAACTCGAAAATTTTGAGACCACCAAAAAATATTTGTGAGAGATATAAACAAATACCAACACTTCTGGAGCCTGTACGATCTCGTCTTTCTAAAAGCATAGACTTTCTGCTGCTTTGGCGAACACTGCATCCTGCTCTTCCCCCTCCTTGGAGGCTTTCAGGTGGAGTGGAATGGGTGGAAGATACTGCCACTTTCGTTTGGGGCTACATTTGCTAGCTCCAGCTCTGAGTGTAACTTTTAAGCTTGCCATGGACAAACAAAACCATAGGCAGAAGTGAGGAAAAGGATAACTAAGCCAGAACCAATGGTAGCCATAGGTTGGCCAAAAAAAATCTGTGCTGGCTTGTCTCTATCTTTCTTCCCAACTACAGTAATAAGGATTAGGTACTACAGTACTATTTTTTTAACATATATCTTATTTAAATATAATCTTATCTGGACTTTGCAGGTACTTTGTGATGGCATCATTCCTCCCTGGTGCATTACAGTTTTGCAGGACATTTCCAGCTCTAAGATGAAAAACACTTCCAAAAAGGAGTAGGGTTTTAAAAAAAAATCTTGTCAGAAGCACACAAAGGTGGTTTCTGGCTTAAAATGATTTTTTCTGGAGGAATTAAATAAAAATATTGTATATAAATTAAAATATTATTATTATTATTATTATTATTATTATTATTATTATTATTATTATTATTATTATTATTATTATTATTATTATTATTATTATTATTATTATTATTATTATTATTATTATTATTATTAACTCCACTCATGAGACACCCGAATGAGGTGCCCCAAGATCTTTCATGTCCCCAAGATTTCCCCCCACCAAAGTGGTCCCTATTTATTTATCTGTAATTTCTTGCTTTAGAACTGCTAGGTTAGCAGGAGCTGGGACAGAGATAGGCATTCATTCCATCATGTAGTACTCGGGTCATGAACTGACGACTTACAGACCTTCCAGCTAACAAGGCGAGCTTCTTAACCACTGAGCCACCACAGTCCCAAAGGAGTAGCTGACAGCATATTTGACAGCCCAAAATATCACTTATTCACCACTGGAAGCTAACATTAGCCTGTTTCTGTTCTACTTTAGCAATGTTTTGGCATTTTAGCTACTCTGTGCAGATTCATAAAAATCATAGAATTCTTCTCTGTTCTTGTCTCCATGAGATTCCTCCACAGCCAGATCATCCAGGAAAGAACTGTTACAGAAAATCAGTTGACCTCAAGGAAACCTTGAGGCACATTTGTGAAAGCTCAAAGAAAACGAAAATGTTTTTCCTCTAGAGGAACGGGCAATTTAGGATTTGTCAGATCATGAGCAGAAATGGCCTAATCCTGTGAAGGATTTAAATTGTGGGAAATGAAAAAAGGAAAACAAACAAAAGCCTTCTTACAGGGATGCTGAGGAATCCTGCCTAGTCAGGAGACATATGTTTAGTATTTTTCTGCAAGACCCAAGCTGAGCATGAAACATTTAACAAGAATTTTGTCACATCCCTATTTCAATTAAGATGTGAAGGTCTGATACTTGAAGGTCTGATACTTGAAAAAGCATCTTTTTCTTTTTGTACAAGCCCAAGCACTGACATTTGCTAAGCCAGGGTTTATTCTGTATCGCATGAGTGGAAGCAAAAGGTTACATGGAGACCTGAAGCAAAGCAATCACACTTGTATAGCACCCCATAGCATTTAGTGCACCTTCTGGGTGCTTCACAAGTTAATTAGCATTTTGCCCCCAACTCATTTTACTGAACTTGGAAGGATGGAAGGCTGAGTCAACCTTGAGTCCTGGTCAGGATCTAACTCGCAACCTTTTAGTTGCAATACAGTAGTTTTTTAACCATTGTGCCACCAGGGTTCAGTGAAGAAGAATACAGTCTGCTATGCAGGCTCAGCCATCGAACATCCTTCCCTTGGACGACTTGGCCAGAGCCCTCATTGGCCTCATTATGGCAGCAATCCAAATCTTGTCCTAATGGTTGTTGTCTGAGCAGGTAATTCATTTCTTTAGTGCATGTGGCATACCCTGCTTTAAAGCCTTTCAAGCTGCCTTAAAATGTTTTTATGAAGTTGTCATAATTGGTGGTGTTTTGCTTGTTTCTAATGTGAGATCTTTGGACATACGGTGGGAAGTAAATTCATTAATATATAAGACAGGCATTCGCAACCTTTAGTGTTCCAGAAATAATGAGCAGCAGCCAGCAATACGGGCCAAACACATAACTTTATTCCAGGGTTAAGAACACAATTTCAACTGCGCCACAGCGACTTATATACAGGTGCGGAAGGATACAATTTGATGGGCTTTAACAGGATTGGTTGAAGGAGAGTGGGGTGATCAAGGACCTGATCTCAATCGCGCTTCTCAGAGTTAAGTGGTGCGAACCCTGATCTCGCAATACTTCTAAACTGAGAGGAACACAAAATGGTGGACAAATTTTATTCAATACACAACACCCCTCTCCCCTAGGATCACACAAAACCTTTAAGCCATTGCGAGGGGGGGCACAGGATGTTTTTGACCACACTGGCGCTTGGTCAGTTGGCTGAGCCCTAGGGCTCTCTAAGGAATGTAATGGTTGTTCCGCAACGGATGGTCTGCTAGGACTAATAGCATGTCGGGAGCAATTACCCATTTCTGAATTAGACCAAGGGAGGGGAGAAACCAACTCAAAGTCCCATTTTGTAAATGATGGAGCAGGGAAACGCTCAAACTCAAACCCAGAAGTCGAGGGGAGGGGAACCAAACTGAAAGTCCCTCCGATAACTATGAGTGGAGGGCGACTCAACACAAACCTCCCTGTTTTGGGTGTGAGTAGGAGTAGACTCAAACACTGGAGGATGGGGGGCCCAGGGGAGAAATTGTAAGCCCATTTTTTGCATGGACAAGTAGGGGAACACTCGAAACCCCCCCCCCCATCCTGTAAAGCAATGGATGAATTACCAGGTCCTTGGGACTCCTTTGGACACTTAGAATTAGAAAGCTGGGGATTACAAACTGAGCCTTCTTCATCTCCCCCTTGGAATAAACAGGTGGGGGAGGACCCTAATGTAGAATCATGGTGAGCCTCATTGGCTCTGGGCACCCCAAACTCAAAACAATCCTCCTGTTCTACACGTGATTGGCCTGTTACCCTCTGTCCGATTTGGTCAGCGTGTCGCCACCAAAGTAGGCCATTTCCCAGTTTCACCTGAAAGGAGACTGGTCCCGTTTGCTCTTCAACAGTACCTGGAACCCAAGCCGGCCCTCTTGCAATGTAATTCCAGCAATGCACAGGGTCCCCTACGTCAAAACCTTTTCTCTGCCCAATTCATATATTAACCTCCCTATCCTCCACCCTGGAAGGATCCAACCTATCCATCAAAGTGGTTGGCTTTCTGTGCATAAGAATGTCAGCTGGGGACAAACCTGACGCCAGAGGGGTAACCCGATAGGTTAAAAGGAATATGATGTAAAGCTTCCTTAGTTGTACAGACCTGCCATTCAACCTGGCCATTGGTGGCAGGCTGAAATGGGGCAGAAGTAACATGTCGGATGGCGTTTCTCTCGAGAAACGCCTGAAACTCGACAGACATAAAAGTAGTAGCATTGTCGGAAACAAGCACATCCAGCAGGCTGAAGCAACTGAAAAGCCTGCACAGTTGTTTGATAGTCACAGATGACATAGTACTAGGGACAGGGATTACCTCTAGCCACTTTGAGAACGAATTGACCACTAGAAAGAATAAGGTGCCATGAAATGGACCAGTGAAATCCACATGGATTCGTGACCATGGTCCGCCAGCCGTGTCCCATTCCTGAAAGGGAAGTTGGGACTTGTCAGGGTGAGAATTCTGGCAGCTATTGCAAGTGCCTACTAACACATCTATGCCTGAATCTACTTGTGGCCACCAGAAATAGCTCCGTGCCAAGGCTTTGGAGCGCACGATTCCTGGATGGCTAATGTGCAGAAGCTTGAGGACTTTTGGCCGCAACACAGAAGGAATCACTACCCACTGACCCCATAATAGACAACCTCTCTCGAGTGACAGCTCAAACCACTTCCTATAGAATGCTCTGAACTCCTCTGAAGGGGGAGCCATGGGCCAACGCTTCTGGACCCAAGTAACCACTTGGGACAACAGCTTATCCTTAGCCGTAGCCTTAACAATGTCTGAGGGAACTATGCAGGGCAAATCGAGAAATTCTATCATCAGCACCTGATGATCTTGCTCTATCTTGCTGTCTGCTTTCCCAAGGTCGGGCAATGGGGACCTTGAGAGGGCATCGGCATGGCCTATGTCCTTCCCTGGGCAATGAATTAATTTAAACTGGTATGCGTTTAGAAATATAGCCCACCTCAGCATTCAGGGAAAAAGTATTTGTGGAGTGGGCTTTGAAGTAACAAAGATTCCTAACAGGGGCTTATGGTCCATCACAATTTTAAAATCTCTCCCATAAAGAAAATCGTGAAACATTTTCATCCCTGCAACTATGGTCAGAGCCTCATAATGAGTCTGTGCATAGTTTCTCTTGGCTTTGGAAAGGAACCTTGAATAAAAAGCGATTGGGGCCTCTGCTCCACTATCCAATGTATGGCAAAGGACTGCCCCCACCCCTACTGGTGATGCATCACAAACAATACCACAGGTTTTCGGGGATCAAAATGGATGAGGACTGCCTCAGAGGACAGCAGCTCCTTTAACTCTCTGAAAGCCTTGTCTTAACTCTGCCCCCACCTCCAAACCGCGTCTTTCTTGAGAAGACGATGCAACGGCTCGGCTACTGTTATGTATGTTAACTGTGCTTAAACTGTCAAGGCGATTCAAGCCACCATGTTCCCGCACTTTCCTAAGCTGTCAAACAGCATCCCTGTTTGACAGCTATGAAATCTTGCCAGACAGCGTAATCTCGTGAGATTTCGTTATGCCGTGCAAATTAGAATCTGACAGGAGCGGAATGTATCTTTTCTCATGTATCTATTATTATGCAATCTTTTAAAAAATGTTTTAAATATTTTTTATTCAAATTAAATATTCTACAAGATAGATAAAAACATAAACAGAGAACAAGGAGAAAGAAAGAACAAAAAAAGGAAACATAATCAAACATTAAAAAATATACATAACAAACTCCAACTTCATAAAAAATACAGAAATAATGGTAGAGATGCATACACCCCCTTTAAATTATTCATACAATTAGATAATCTGAAATAATCTGTAATCAATTTAACATTTTAAAGTGTGTGAATATTTTTGACACTTCTACTTTATTACTACTGTCTTATCCAACTACAACTAACTGTCCCAAGCTCTACCAGTATTATTTTGCTTATTACCATTTTATATAGACACACATACCTTTGTGCTATTTACATTTGTCCATGAGGCTGAAAACACCAATATTTATACATTTGATTTCCAAAAAACTAATTGATCAGTTCCTGGCGCACATCCATTCTTTTCTCAATTGCATATGTTATAAAGTCCTTCCAAATTGCAAAAAAAAAAATTTCTTTAATTAATCCTTTTTTAACATTCATTTCCCAAGTTAATTTGTCATTTAGGGCCATTGCCCACATCTCTTTATACCATTTATTGATTTCAGGAGCATTTTCATCTTTCCATTTTCGAGCCATACACTGCCTAGCAGTTGATATCATGATTGAAACAAGATCTTTTCTATGCACATCAATATTTAAATCTTCAATATCAGTTAACAATGCCATATGAGCTCCTAAAGTAAAATTACCATTAATTACACCCTTGATTTCACTTTCTACTGCTATCCAAAAAAGTTTTATCACAATGCAGTCCCACCACATATGTGTGTAGGTACCCAACTCTTTTTTATATCTCCAACACTTTAACGGATTTGATTTATCTATTTGATGAAGGCGAATAGGGGTTAAGTACCATTTCCATAGTATTTTGAAATTATGTTCCTTAACCCTCACAGATAATGACCTCATAATTCTTTTACTCCATAATCTTTTCCAATTATCTTTATTTATTTCCATTTTTAGATCCTGTTCCCAAATTGTCCGTAGTACTTCTTGTGATTTATCATCTGAAATTAGCAGTTTATACAGTTTACCTACTAATCCCTTGAAATTTATTGCTCCAGATCTTAAATTACTCAATAAATCCTCAAATGTTGTAATTTTTCTGTTCAGATCATCATCTGCTATATACCTTTTATTCCAATTATCTACAGAAATTATTTGGAGCCAATTTAGTTTTAATTGCTTATATAAGTCTAATTTTTCTTTCTATCCTTGCAAACCCTGATCCAGTCCTTCAGTTTTGACACACCAATATTATTAATAACTTCTTTTAAATCTCTACTAATTCTTATCGGGAAATGTTTAAAGTCTTTTAGTTCTATAATAGGCGAAATGCTAAGGGCTAACTTCCCTTTCACAGCATGCCATGTTTTCATTGTTGCCTTTAACAACTTATTTTCAGAGCTGATAACTATTCTATTTTTATCTAAAAAAGCTGCTCTACCTATTTCTTTTAATTCATCCATTTCTAAACCTTCCCATATTACTTCTTTTTTTGCTATCAAGTTACACATATTTCTTACCTGAAATGCTTTATAATAATTTTGGATGTTAGGGAGTCCCAATCCACCCTCCTTCTGATTCAGATACCATAAACCTTTTGTAATTCTAGACTTCTTACCTCCATTACAATAATTATTAATCAAATTTTGAAATATCTTCATATCCGTTACTTTCAATTGAATCGGTAGGCTATCAAATAAAAACTTAATTTTAGGTAGTAATTTTATCTTAGCCAAGGCTACTCTTCCAAACCACGACAAGTTTATTTTATTATATTTTTGTATCAATACTTTAAACTCTTTAACCAATTTATCATAGTTTAATTTTTTAAAATTTTCAGATTTACCCGAAATATTTATTCCTAAGTATTTAACATGCTCTTTAATTTGAATTTTATATTTATTTTTAATCTTTATTGCATCTTCATTACTAATTTAACATAATCGCTTCCGATTTTCCCCAATTTATTTCTAACCCAGTAACTTCCTGAAAATCCTTCAAATGGGGTTTAATTTTTGGTACTGCTAATATTGGGTTCTTTACTATTATTAAAGTATCATCAGCGTACAAGTTGATTTTAACTCCTTCCACTCCAAATAAATCCAAATCATCCCTTATCGCATTTGCCAATGTTTCCATTGCCATTACGAATAATATCGCAGATAGATGATCTCCTTGACGAGTACCGGCTTCCAATTTGATTTCTGGGGTATATTTGTCAATAATCCTAACCCTTGCCATGTATCTATTCTTATGCAAATAAGTGGATCGAAAATGTGCACACTCTGTTAGCCAATGGGCTTTTGTTATTATTCTTACTGTTACTGTTTATCGTGTATATAGGTCCGAGTTTTGCCCCATCCAAACCGTGGTCAAACCCCACTAATAAAGAGCTGAATTTCACTACTTCATTCGTCAGCTTCTTCATTCCTTGAACACTAAACTGGCAACGAGGATGGGATGGCGTCCCCACACGGCAGCAACATTGGCCCATTCGACCCAGCTCGTCCAGAGAAATGGGCAACGTACAAACGCCGGTTCCACCACGCAATGGCCTCGCAGAAGATCACCAACGAAGACCAGAAGTGCTCCTGCTTCCTCGCACAGTGCAGATTTGAGATGCTTGAGCTGGCAACCCACCTCATTCTTCCACGGGATGTGGATGTGGTGCCGCTCTCAGAGATCATGTCCGCACTGAGGACGCACCTGCAGCCAAAGGTCTCAATCTTCCGTGCCAGGGTGGCCTTCCACAGAAGGGAGCAGTGACCCGGTGAATCCATTGCTGACTACGCAGCCACCCTGCGCATTGCTGCCGCCCCGTGCAAGTGGGACAACATCGAAGAAGCAGTCAGGAACCGTCTGCTAGCCAGCATGAGGGACAAAGATGCACAATGTCGCCTCATGATCAAAAAGACGCTAACCTTCATGGATGTCCTAGAAGAGGCAGTAGCATCTGAAGCCGCACGGTTGGGGTTAAGCTTTTCCGGCATCGCCACTCCACCACCAGTGCCACCGACTCAGCAGTGCAAGTTCAGCAGATTTCATCTTCATCCTCCTCGGCATCGCCTGGTTCCACCTCTTCATCGGAGTCCAGTGACGCAGAGGGAGAAGTCCAAGTGGTCCAACAAAAGCACTGAGAGCACCGTGACGATTGGAAGAAGAAATTCCTTCGCAAGTGTGATGGCTGCGGAGCCCGACATGACCACAGGAAGTGCCCCTTCCACACCACAGAATGCCACAACTGCGGGCGAAGAGGGCACATTGCTAAGGTATGCCGCGGTGGAAGCAGAGACCTCCAGCACCTGAGGCCAAGCACCTGAGGCCATCACCACAACACGTCCATCGCCAAAGTGACACCCGAACCTGAGTCATGTCAATTGGGGATCATCAGCAAGCGTTTCTACACAGACCTGAGCCTTTAGGACATCCCCTTCAAGATGGAGGTGGATTCAGGTACTACCTTTTCCATAACTCCACAGCGGGAGTTTTTTTAGAATTCCCCCTGCCTCTCGACCCAAGCTTAAATCACTTAAGACTTCCCTTAGGGATGTGCAAGGTTGCCAGATTCCGGTCCTGGGTGTAGGAAATTTCTTGGTCAAATTCAAAAACATTCACACCCCCTTGCCATTGGTTGTAGTTAAGCAAAGCACTAACTGTCTTATTGGGACCCAATGATTTAAGCCCCTGGGAATCCTGCTTTCAGGCATTCACACAATAGACTCTGACCCAATCTGGGACGTTTGTGCTGCACATCCTGAGGTGTTTAGAAAGAGTTTAGGCTTATACAAAGGACCCCCTGGTGACTTTGAACTTGACCCTACCATCCGGCCCATCTGGATGAAGCCACGCCGGGTACCCTTTGCTTTAAAGGAGAAGATAGAAGCCGAGCTAGACAAACTGGTGGGGCAGAGCATCCAAGTGCTGGTAGACTCCGCAGAGTGGGAGACACCAATTGTGACTGCTTTGAAAAGTAACAGGGAGGTCAGGATATGCGCAGACTACAAGTGTACCATCAATAAAGCTATTCGTTCGAACGCATATCCTGTGCCCGTGGTAAGCCACCTTCTCGCCTCCTTGCATGGAGGAAATTGCTTTGCAAAACTTGACCTTGCCCAGGCTTACCAACAATTAACTGTGTCTCCTGATGCTGCCATAGCCCAGACCATATGTACGCAAAAGGGGGCATTTAAAGTAACCAGACTACAATTCGGGGTGAATGCGGCCCCCTGAATATTTCAATCTCTTGTAGAAAGTATTTTAAAAGGGTTGACCAGTGTCCGGCCATATTTTGACAATGTCCTGATCACTGCTAAGGACACCATTGAACTAGCGGCCAGGCTTGATCAAGTACTGTCACGTTTCGAGCAGGCTGGTTGACGTCTCAGAAGAGATAAATGTGTGTTTTTGGCATAGGAAGTGGAGTTCCTGGGGTACCAGATTACACCCCAAGGTATCATGCCTTCTGATTTCAAGGTGATGGCCATGCGGAATGCACCCAGGCCAAAATGTAAAGCTGAATTGCAATCATTTCTAGGATTGTTAAACTTCTATCATGCTTTCCTCCATCGCAAAGCTTCAGTTGCCGAACCATTACATCAGCTTCTTAAGAAAGATACTGTATGGCACTGGGGCCATTGCCAGGAGAAAGTGTTCCAAGAACATAAAAGGCTACTATCTTCGGATGCTGTGTTAACGCACTTTGATCCTAATAAAAAAGTTGTACTTGTGTGTGATGCATCCCATGTGGGGGTGGGAGCTGTGTTATGCCATGTACAAAATGACGGGAGGGAAGCCCTCGTAGCATTCTATTTCCGTTCACTCTCAAAGCCTGAGAAAAATTATGCTCAAACAGACAGGGAGGCATTGGCAATCATGGCAGGCACTAAGAAATTCCACAATTACCTTTATGGAAGGCCTTTACCATCGTAACTGACCATAAGCCCCTCCTTGGAATCTTTGTGAATGGGAAAGACATGCCACAAATTCTGTCCCCAAGGATGTTGCGTTGGGCAATTTTCCTAAATGCATACGATTTTACCTTGGTACACAGGCCCAGCAAGGACATCAGCCACGCTGATGCCCTGTCACGTTCTCCACTGCCAGGGGTCGGGGAAGCCGATTGCAAGATCGAAAGTGACCACCAGGTCCCCATGATTGAGGCATTTGACTCGCCCCCGGTTGTCCCCTCAAATATAGCCAAAGCTTCGGCCAAGGATGTAACATTGATGAAAGTAATGTCTTGGGTACAAAAGGGCTAGCCTGTCTCTCCTCTAGCCAAGGAATTCAGAACATTCCACCGCAAGCATTTGGAACTGTCAGTGGAACGAGGTTGCCTTCTATGGGGACAGCGGGTGGACATTCCTGTCACTCTCAGGAAAAAGGTTTTACATTTACTTTACACAAGTCACCCGGGAATTGTACGTTCCAAAGCCCTTGCCCATAGCTACTTTTGGTGGTCTCAACTGGACCAAACCTTCATGGAAAGGAATGCAATTAGGCACATCACTGCCGCCCCATTCCACCCAGCCACAAATGGCCAGGTGGAGTGGCAAGTGCGCACAACTAAGGACACGCTTCAGAGTATTGGTAAAGGGGATTTAGAGCTCCAGTTATGCCAGTTTCTTTTCACATATAGGCTCACACCCCTCGCCTCAGGGCTGTCCCCTGCTGAATTGCTCCAGCAACGGAAATTGTCATCCTTGCTGGACCGATTGGATCTCTCTAGGGTGGAGGACAAAGGCACAAATATAGCGATCCAACACCAGAAGGGTTTCTCATCCGGAGGCCCTGTACATAGCAGCATTGCAGCTGGTGGTCCTACGTGGGTGCCTGGATTTGTGATCAATCAAACTGGTCCTGTTTCTTACAGAATCAAAACAGCCACTGGTCTGATCTGGAGGAGGCGCGCAGATCAATTGAGACCCAGAATACTGGACCCACAGGACGAATACAGACATTCAACGTTAGGGTTGGCCCCCACCCATTTAAACCCAGGGGGCAGAGGTAATAGTCAACAGCAAGCTAACTTAGACTCAGAGGTGTGTTTTAGGGACCAATTTCAAGGGGAAATTGTGGAATGCTCCCCTACTCCAGCTAGGTGTAGTCCTACACTGTCCCAGCCTAGCACTCTGGATTCTTTTATTGACGATGACCAATTTTGTTTAGAGTCACCCTCCACTTTTAGTACAGACAGGCGGGACCCTGAGTTGTCTTTATCGCCCACGGAATTAGATTTTGATTTTGAGTGATCCTCTGCTCCTCCATCTGACCACTGGGGCTTTAATTTGGGTTTACAATCCTCTCTCTCTAGTCAATCCCTCACTCCAGTTGGATCGCCTGTCCTATGAGCTCCTGAGCCGGCTCAGCCAAGCGTCCAACCTAGAAGGGAAACTAGACTGCCATCCTGGTTAAAGGATTTTGTTTTTACCTAGGGGGGAAGAATGTTATGTATGTTATCTGTGCTTAAACTGTCAAGGCGATTCAAACCACCATGTTCCCATGCTTTCCTAAGCTGTCAAACAGCGTCCCTGTTTGACAGCTACGAAATCTCGCCAGACAGCGTAGATTTTATTATGGCGCGCAAATTAGAATCTGACAGGAGCAGAATGTATCTTTTCTCATTATGCAAATAAGAGGATTGAAAATGTGCACACTCTGTTAGCCAATGGGCTTTTGTTATTATTGTTACTGTTACTGTTTATTGTGTATATAAGTCCGAGTTTCACCCCATCCAAACCGTGTTCAAACCCCACTAATAAAGAGCTGAATTTCACTACTTCATTCGTCTGCTTCTTCATTCCTTGAACACTAAAGCTACAGATGCCTTCCTGGGCAGGATGGAGTGGTAAAAGTTAAGCAAACCCAGGAAATACTGCATCTTGGACTTAGAAGATGGCCGGGGGGCATTACGTACAGCGGAGACCTTAGAATCTGAGGGCTTGACCCCTCGGGAGTTATTTTGAATCCCAGAAAGTCAACCTCCCTGGCAAAGAAAACACTTTGTCCTTAAGTAACCATAGCCCTGCCTGTTCGAACTTCTGCAAAACCCTGTCCAACCTTTCTGCCAGTTCGAATTCATCCCCCACAATGATTAAAACATCATCAAAATAGGGCAGGACCCCAGGGAGACCCTCAAGTAGACACTCTACGAGTGATTGAAATATACTGGGGGCTGCATTGACCCCTAGCTGCAAACGGGTGACTTTGAAAGCCCCTCTATGAGTGACAATCGTTTGCATGGCCTCAGCAGCAGGCGTGACCGTTAGCTGCTGGTATGCTTGGGCTAAATCCAATTTAGTGAAGCACTTTCCCCCGTGTAATATAGCCAGCAGGTGGCTGACAACAGGGACTGGATATGCATTGGGCCGAATGGCTTTGTTGATCGTGCACTTGTAGTCTGCACAGATCCTAACCTCCCCATTTGACTTAATGGCTGTTACAATAGGAGTTTCCCATTCGGCAGAATCAACAGGAACCAGAACACCTTGACCCACAAGCTTATCAATTTCTGCCTCTATCTTGTCCTTAAGAGCAAAAGGAACACGGCGAAGCTTAAGGTGGATAGGCCATACATCCGGGTCAAGTTCAAAAGAGACCGGGGGGCCCACACAAGTTCCAACTCCTTTTTTTGAAAACCTCCGGGTGCGCGTTGTAAATATCCAGCACCGGATCAGAACTCATAGCATTTATTCCAGATAGTCTTATTCCCAGCGGTTCGACCCACTGGACCCCGAACAAACAGTTAGTTCCTTGTTTCACCACCACAAGGGGCAATTTGGTGCGAATGTTTTTGAAATGTACAGAGAAATCCCCCACCCCCAAAGTTGGAATGTGGCACCCTTGAATGTCTGGAAGGGACATCTTCAATGCCCGCAACTTAGGGCACAAGGCAGTGGGGATTTTTAGGAAGTCTTTTTGGGGCAAGATAGACTAAGACCTACCCGAGTCCACTTCCATTTGCATTGGAAGCAGCTGCAGCTGCAGCTCCACGAAGAAACAGCCGGTCACGTTGGACACACTGCTAACTGGATTGCCCGACGAAATCTTGGAGATGTCCGCTCTCGGTCTTCTCAGCCACTTGTCTGATGCTGGGGCTTGCCTGCTCTTTGCCTGCACTTTGGCAATGTGCCCTTGCTTGCAGCAATGGTGGCAGTCTGCGTTCTAGAATGGGCACTTTCGCTGGTCGTGCCTGCTCCCGCAGCCATCACACCTCTTCAGGACCTTCGGAGCATGCTTTTCCTTCCTCCTTCGGACTTTCCCGACCCCTCCATCCTCATTGCTGGACCCAGGTGCAGACGAAGATGGTGGCGATGCTGACGAGGAGGAAGATAACAACAACGAACAGCAGTGGGCCTGTACAGCAGACTCCAGAGCCCCAGAGGTGACAGACAGCTGCTTGAATGACTTCACCCTCAACCTGGCCACCTCAGATGCCAACGCCTCCTTCAATACAGACTTGAAGGTCAGTGTGTCGTGGGTCATCTGCCTGTGCTGAGCCTCTTCATCCCAAAGTCCAGCAAGCAGGTGGTCACGGAGGGTGTCCTAGATGTTCAGCCACTGGCAAGGGGCCACTGTGAGTCATAGGGCGGCAGCTTAGTCAGCCACAGACTCTCTGGGGTGTTGGTCACGGTGGTGAAACATGACCCGGGCAGGGAAAATGAGACCCTTGGTTGGAAGTAGTTTCGAAGGACCATCAGGATATCAGTGAGGGGAACATCGTCGATATCTCGTGGCAATAACAGGTGAACGGCCAACTCAAGGGTAGCCAAACCACATCTTGCGAAGAAACACGATCTCTTCAGATCTTCCTCCACAATACTGTCAGCCGTCATGGCATGTATGAATTGTTTTTGTAGAGGAGCCATTTCTCTGGTGCTGTAATGTTGAAAGGGCTGACGGAATTCTTGTGGGAAACCATCCCATCCTTGTTGCCAATTTAGTGTTACAGAAATAATGAGCAGCAGCCAGCAATACGGGCCAAACATATAACTTTATTACAGGGCTAAGAACACAATTTCAACTGTGCCACAGCGACTTATATACAGATGCGGAAAGATACAATTTGGTGGGCTTTAACAGGATTTGTTGAAGGAGAGTGGGGTGATCGAGGACCTGACCCCAATCTTGCGATACTTAGAAACTGAGGGGAACATAAAATGGTGGGCAAATTTTAGTCAATACACAGCACAACCTAGGGCCTATGGGCCGGCCCCAGCCCCTGATGCCAATTCATCTGGCCCACGCAACCCATGCCACTCTCAGAAGTGGAAGTTAAATGTGCCCATGCATGTGCAGAATGCTGCCATAAATGCATTATGTGCATGTGTGGGGCACTTCCAGTTCTGGTGCAAGGAACCACATGACCAACCTGATCAGCTGTCTTGGGGTGTGGCCAGGCCTGCTACCTGAAAACATTGAGAATCCCTGATATAGAATTAAAGAGATACTGTATATTGGAACAGAATCTACAGAACTGTTTGGTTCTCACTTTCTTTCTCACACACACATGCACTTGCTATCCAGGCAAAATTGTGTAATGTATATTCAAAGGAGGTCTGAGTGAGTACTTGGCAACCTCCTTTCTGTTCCTGGCATTGTATTCCAGAGGGTTTGCTTCTCCATTCATTCCCTTTCTATGAGTGATTTTGGTGGGGTTCTGCTTTCTCTGCATCTGAGGTAGGAAAGCACAGCTTTGTAACTGGAAACCTTGGAATACCTCAGAACGGAAAATTTGGCAATGGCATGTTATTTGACAAGGAGAACACTCCTGATGCTTATCACACGATAACAGCTGTTTGTAATAACAGATGGCAAATAAAGTCAGAATAAAGTTAAGGACAAAATAAAGTCAAGGACAGAATAAAGTCAAGGACAAAAATCTCTTGTTTTCTAGGACATGCAATCTGCTGCATTAGTACAGAAGAAGAGTGATCATATAAGCCACATAGCAGATGTGCTGAGCAGAAAGGTTACATTGGGTATTTTCGTTAGATACCCAGGGATGGGAGGCAGCTGCGGCCGCTGTCGCTGCCCTCCAAGCCCCACCCGGTCTGGAGGGCTGAAAAGACCCTGCAGCTGCCTGAGGACTCACCACCTCTCCCCAGAGCCCACGCCAGATTGTCAAAGATTGTGACCCCCCGCCTGCCCTCCCTCTGGGCCCGTCATTGTTTGGAGGAGGAGGGCCGGGCCAGCTGCAGCCGCTCGGGCAGTCAGAGGACGCTCCTGCCCGCCCAACTCTGGGCTCTACCTGCATGGAGAAGAACAAAAGCCACTGCAGCCATACAATGTTTCTTTGGCTTTTTGCAATTGCCCTGTTATTGTGATTTTGATACTGTGATTTGATTAATTGTTTTTGTATTGCGTTGACATGGATTTTATTGTACTCTTCTATATTTTGTATTCTATTTTTTTGTTAACTGCTTTGGGTCACCCTAGGGTGAGGAAGGCTGTATATAAATATAGTAAATAAATAAATAAATAAAACAGGCCATGTCACTAGGGCCCAAAAATGAGAACATTTATCCCTATAAGTAATGAAATGTTTACATTAATGCTGCAAGGCTGTTTAAGAGATGGCTATTGAATGTGCATTACCCAGTACTAGTGCCTTCACTCCATTTTTCAGACAATGAACTCTCCTTCTGTCTTTCTCCCTGGGAAATAGTTATTTTTGCTCCTGCCAATGAACAATCTGCAGTGCATGCAGTATGGAGTTCAGGGACAATGAACAAAACAGTTTATGTATTTATTTATTTATTTATTCATTCAATTTAAATAAATTGAAATGGGTTGTCGAAATGGAACAAACATGTCCATATTTTTTATAGAAGCTTCAGCTGTCATTTTTCTGTTCCTAATCAAGAGCAGGGGTCATGATTCACACAATAAAGCAGGGGTGCCCAAACCTTTTGGGCTGTGGGCTGTGGGATGGTCACGTGGTTCAGGGGGCCCACCTCAGCCCCTGACACCAATTCATCCGGCCCACAAGCCCTCGTCACTCCTGGAAGCAGAAGTAAAATGCACTCATACGGAGCGATGAGGGCTTTGCAAGTCGGATGAATTGGCATTGGGGACTTGATCTGGCCCACAAGCCATAGTTTGGGCACCCCTGTAATAAAGTAACAAGATTCCCTACCATTACCCACTTAGGTCATGATAAAGGAAGGAAATCAGCACTTTGGAATAATTTTACAATCTAATTTGTCATGGAGGCAAAGAGATGACTAAAAGGTAATTAAAAACTACTTTCATAAGTAACATAAATAGATATTTTAAGTCCATTTTCTTTTTTAAAAATCTGAATGTCACAAACTGTTGGCCTGTGGAACTAAATAGAGTGTGCTTTGTTTCACATCACTGTCACCCACGACAGAACATTAAGCAGCCATTCAAGGAATTACTTCTCCAGTTAACATTTAGTCCCCAGCTTTGATACACAACAACTGCAATTTGTTTGTATTTCTGATTATCACCAAATAATAGCAGAAGTTCCTGCAAAAAGTATATTGTTCAGAAATTCCTCATTCTGTAGGATCTTTTCAACAACTGTTTTGTTCATTATCCCTGAATTCTATACTGCACATGTACTGCAGATTGTTGACTGGCAAAAACCTGAAGTTTTGTATTATCTACTTCCCAGCAGACTTTGGTCCAGATTGCTTGTATGACCCTATGGTTCCTCACACTCAAATTTACCTTTCAGGGATGTGATGAGTTGCAGATCGCTGGAGCTTAAATCATCATTCTAACCAAACCTTTGGACTTTCAAACATTTCTCTCCCAGCCATAATTTTTTAAAAAAAATCATCTAACCTAACAACAGTTATACTGCAGAAGAAGTGAAGATAAAGGTAGAGGTCACCCTTGCTCGAAAGCCAGTCGTATCCTACACTAGGGTTCAGTGCTCATCTCTGTTTATGGCCAAAGAACTAGCTCTGTCTTTGTCTGTAGATGTTTCCACGAACATGTGGCAGGCATGACTAAACACCAGAGTGCACGGAATGCTGTTTACCTTCCCACTGAGATGGTACCTATTTATCTACTTGCAATTTCTTGCTTTTGAACTGCTAGTTTGGCAGGAGCTGGGACCAAGACAAGAGCTCACTCAGTTGTGCAGCACTCAGGTCTCAAACTGCTAACCTGCCAAATTGAAATTTACCATCCTAAGAAATTGAGTTTTACCTGCTATAATCCTTCTAATCATAATATCTATGGAACTGGATACAAACCAATACTATAGATCAGTGATGGCAAACCTTGGCACGCCAGATGTTCCTAAACCTAAATTCCCAGAAACCCTGATCA
The DNA here is from genome assembly GCA_035047305.1 of Bradypodion pumilum. NCBI lineage: Eukaryota > Metazoa > Chordata > Lepidosauria > Squamata > Chamaeleonidae > Bradypodion > Bradypodion pumilum. The sequence continues at coordinate 11,694,305 of JAWDJD010000011.1, read as the reverse complement.
GCAGGAGTGCTGACTTGGGCTTTTGGTAATTGAAGTCCATGAACACCTGGAGTGCCAAGGTTTGCCATCACTGCTATTGATCATATTCTGGTCTTAATCTTATCTTTTCTTTCTTTCTTTCTTTAGTAAGCATGCAGCTGGGATTTTCTCTGCTTCCCTAAACCTATTTAACTCCCACTTTTCTTTTTCTTTTATTATTGTTGGAAATTGATGGTCTGACACACCAAAAGTGTCAGAAAAGGAGAATCATGCCTGCATTTGAAACACTTTGCTCTCCTTTTGCATCCAGACTTTGCTCGGTAAATGTGTCACTTCAGCACATCTGAGCACCTCTGATTTGATTAAGTGTACAATGGTTTATTTGGCAAACAACATTTTGATCACTTCGAGCCAAGCAGTTGTGTTCCTGTTCAATTTCCACCAGCAGTGGTAAGATAGTGATAGAAAAATCCCCATAGTGCTTGATTTCTTGGCTGCACCACCCCACAGCACAAAGGGAAATGAAGTGTGATGGGAAGGCAGCAACAATTGCAGATTCTTCTTTGTCATCCGAAGGGGAAGCTTTTCAGATTTTGTTTACTGCTGGCAAGAATGGAACAGAAAGCTGAAGTTGTGCGATAAAATTACAGGCAGCTGACTTAGGCAGTCTCAATGCCTTCTCTGTACAAACTGGATTGATGATTTCAGAGAGTGGGAGATGTGCTAATACAAAGTGGTTTCAGGCTGACAACCTAGACAGCCAGAAGACACTATGGTTGAAGCCGAAGGTTCTAGTACCATGGGAGCAGCAAATCCACTTTGAGTTTTAGTCTGGACTTTACATGAGCTATCTAATGTGATGAACGTTCCCTTCCAATAGGTTCAGAACTTTGGATAGCTGATTTAAAGTTCAGAGTAAAAACTGCGAAAAGTTTCACTGACTCTGTAACACTGTTGTTAAAACATCCTCTGAGACACTTCTTCCTCCTCCTCCTCCTCCTCCTCTCCTTCTTCTTCCTCCTCTTCCTCCTCCTCATCATCTTTCCTCCTTCCTTCTCCTCCTCCTTGTCTTCTTCTTCTTCTTCTTCTTCTTCTTCTCTGCAATAAGAAAGTTGTCACTAAGTTGGATTATTACTTGTCTGAGGCAAAGTAGGGAAGACAAATTATTTCACCACAGAAGGCAGAAAATTCCACTACCTTTCCTGGTAGTAATAAAACCAGTTAACAACAAAGTAAAATAACTATTGGTTGCCTTTTTCTTCACATCTCAAAATTGTCACTCAAGGCAGCATCCTTACTATTCCTAACATTAGGGTCAGCCCTTGTCCTCCAGGGAGCAATGGAGGCTGATGACTGAGGATTTTCTGAGGTGAAACTTTTATCAGACGTTTATAGGAACTGTTCAAGTGAATCTGTTTTGGGGATAAGTTTCAAAACCTTGGATAGGTCCTGTAATAAGTTTGGACTAAAATTCAGAATGGAACCACTAATCTCAAGGGAACAGAGGCACAAGTTCGGCAGGTTTCAAATGCAAAAAATGAAGCCAATACGTGTTCCTCATGGGGCAAAGGGCATGCCGTTTGTCCATTTCGCTTTCATTGCCTACGCACCTGGTCTTTTAGGGCAGAACTAGATATGTTTAGCACATCACTAGTGGTACTTTTTAGAGGAAAAGACCTCCATTGATTCAGCACAATCTTGTTTCCAAACTCATTCACTGTTGTTTGGTTACACTGCAATACAAACATGGGCTTCTTCTGCAACTCTGAAAATAATGGTGTGCCTTAAAAGAAAGTATCACAATACCAGGAAATAACACATGTCCCCCTAATGTGCACTTTGAGCCTCTGTAAGACTGCTGTGACTGTACTGGAGAGAGTAGAAGCAGGCTATAATTCTCAACCAGCCCTGATATCTCTTTCTCTCAATCTTTTGACTTCATAATACTTGTTTCAACACTGAGAATGGAAAGCACCCCAAAATGATTAAACAGTAAGGGATAGATTATTTTCAGAACTTCAGTTTTTGTAGCCTAGAACTTCCATGGTCCCCCAGCCTAAGAGCATATATTTTCCAATCATTGGCTCCTTTGATGCTGTTGCTAATGGATGGCTGCTTGCACTTAGAAGAGAAAACCACATAAATTATGACAATTGTTTTTTGAAGGCTTCTCATCCTTCTTCATATCAAAGCCAGATAGATCATATTGCTTATCATACAAAACTAGGTCCCAGATTCTTCAAGGCAGAGTCATCCTTTTTCCAGTTTTCCAATGAAACTGCATAACTTCCTCAGTTTATTGTGCATGTCCCAGAGGTTCGAAAAAGTTTGACACTTTTAGAATTTTGCACAAGCACTGAATGACTGACTAAGGACCATTTTGCACAACCACCGGGCACTTGGAATGGAACAAGGCACCCTTCTGTCCCAATTTGCCTTCACTCCTTCTCCACCTCTCCTTGTAGCACTGCACCCCTTAACACTCCTCCCAGCCATTGTTCCTAGGATGAAAAAAACAGCTAGTGGTTGGGATCAATGTTAATAAACAGGAGCATCAGGACATCATATATATGGGTCCTCCTCCTGCATGTTCTGTTAGATCACAGTTCACCATTGACCACAGTTAGAGAATCTCAGGGGCAGTCTGAACTCAGTGGTCATACCAGAAGCCTGTTGGCACTTATGCCTCATGGTTGTAGACCTGTAGATACCACAACTGGGAGGCAAATGGCCAGTCGGACCTGCTTGCTGTTCAGAGAACATGCTGTCAGTGAGTAATGAAAGAAGCCCTACAAATTAACTTTCAGGGAAATTACCGTCTGTGCCCTTTCTGTTGCCAACGTTAACATGCAATTTTAATTGAGGATAGTAAATGGACTTGTTGACTAGACTCATTACATGGTTAGAAGACCTTTGCTAAAGTTTACTTTCTACATATTTCTCCCCCTGGCAAACAGGTCAACAACAGCTGTGTTTTGTTTCCTTTTTAATTTCTCATCAATTTTTTTTTAAAAAATTAGACTTTATTCCTATCAACAACAAGAGCTTGCTTTTAAACTTAAATGAAGACCTATGAAATGTATGTGGCAGGGGAGGTATTTCTTCTGAAAAACCCCACAAAGTTTAAAGGGATTTTTAACCTAGACAAGGCTATTTGATCTCGATAGGTTTATTAATTATTCAGGCAACACTAATGAAATATACATTTTACAGAATTATCTTTCTGGAAAAATGCAAGTTTTCTATCACATGCCGCATTTAAAGTTGCTTGATTCTTTATAGGTTATTCTCAATGCATAATTGTGTTAAGTGCAAGAAATTTGCTCTGATTCAGCTCTTTTCCCTTTGGTGACAATGTTACACTCATCTTTTCTTTCCTTTTTTTAATAAAAGTCAAACAAACATGGAAATGCAAACTCTCCCACACTATCCGGGTTTATGAAGGTAGTAAATTAAATATTCATATTTGGACCCTTTGAGAGATAATCACAAATTAAGGCTCTTTTTTAAAAAGAAGATGCCAAAAAGTAAAGAATCATTTAATTTAAAAAATCAATACTTCCATGATAGAAATGGAAAATCAGATTGACACCATTAGTAAATACTGTATACACTTTCTACCTCTGCTGCAGCCTGCAGGCATGCCTGCCTATAGAAACAATTCATAAACATTCATTTGGAAGATTTATAGGTACATAGTTCCACTTTTATTTGCACACAATACAAGCAGATACCCATTGTTTAAATCAGGGATTCTCAACCTGTGGCCCGTGGGCTTGATGCGGCCCATGGCACCATTTCATGTACCCCCACCGCCACCACACCCAGAAGTGCCATGTGGTGAAGGAAAGGCAAAATGGCCATCTGGCCCCTGAAGCAGTCTGAGGGAGCATGACCTGGCCCCTGGCTTTAAAAGGCTAAGAGATCCTGGTTTAAATGTTACAAAAAACCTGCCAGGCTATAATAACAGCTCTCCACATTCAAGAGAGATGTACAGAATTACCTATCATCCTCCACTGAAGTAGCTGGTGAAATCTGTTCACACTAGGTGTAAAATCCGATTGGTAGTTTCAACTCAAGTCAGTCAGGTGGATGAATTGAACTTCATGTCAAGCTTTGTATTATGTCCTCTTGATTCAATGGGTCTGCTTTAGTTGGAACAGCCAGCCCAACTCCTTGGGTGTGAAGATGTCCATAAACTCTTCATGCTGGGTACTCATTTTACCAACCGCAGAAGGATGGAAGACTGAGTCAACCTTGATCCCTGGTCAGGATCAAACTCACAATGTTCTGCCTACAGTACAGCAGCTTAACCACTGCACCACTAGGGTTCTGTAGAATTTAATTTCATTCCCAGCCCAAGATAAGCTCATAATAATATGTAGAAATCAGAATGAGATAGACAACACCACCCAGAATCATTGCCAATCAGGATAACTGAGCCCAAATAGGTGACCCATTTGACATTCTCTCCCACAGGACAAGTGGGCTAACCATTTTCAATCCAAAAATGGCCAAACAGTATAGATAGAGCAAAAAGAGGGGGGAAACGTTTGTAAAATGTCGGTTTAATAACAATGCATCAATGGAGATTCAAAAGCAAATATTGTTCTTTAATAAACAAAAATTGTAGGTCTTATATTGCCTTAATGAAATCTTAAAGTTCCAATGAAGGTATTTAACTCAATGAACAAAAATTGTGGGTCTTATATGCCTAGTTTCCATGACGAAGAAATAATGAAACAATGACGTAGTCTTAAAAATGATAAAGCTATGATGTGGTCCCGAAACCTTTCTAGTAACAGGTTTTCCATATTCCTTTCTAGGTAGACAGTCACAACATTTCTATGAAAAATATAATATTACAACATTAATATAACAGCAAATCCTCACAACTGTAAACAATATATATCTTAAAGGGGTACATTTATTCATACACACAATTTAAATTCAAGTTTTAAAAGCTGCAGTCATTATGATATTTATATACATGAATCTTGTATCTTGTAACTGAAAAACTGCATCTGAAAAGACAATTTCAAAGAGCGATTCTACGGAGAAACAGCCTATCTTTCAAATGCATCTATGACCTCTCATGTAAATTATTTCCTGCCTCATGACATTAAACTAAAGGTAGGTAAGTTACCCCTAATATACTGAGAAAACTACAAATCCCACATATGTTTCTTATTAGTACAACCTCTATTGTTAAAGGCTAAAAAATGGAGAAATCAGGTCACAAAAATGGTTTGGATTGTGTGCTGATGACAGGGATCCATCAGGGAAGGTGGCTTTTTCCAAACACGCAATACACACAATCACAACATGCACACACGACACACACTCATGACTCACAACCCACACCCACCACAGTCACACACATCACACATACACGACACATGACACCCCCACATAAAACACATACTCCTATGCTCGACACACAACCCACACAACATGCTTGACACACAACCCACATCCACCACAACCACACACATCACACACGACACAGCAAACCCACACAGCAAACCCACACAACACACACCGACACAACACACACACACACAGGACACAGCCACACAATATAACCCACGCACACAACACACACACGCAACACAACCACACACACCACACCCGACACAACACACTCATGCAAAGCCGCTTCCCCGCCCCCACCCCCGCCCCCGCCCCCGCCCCCGCCGCCGCAGTGGAGTTCACCCGGCAGTTCAGCCAGGGGAGACGGAGGTGGGGAGGAGAGACCCACAACATGAAGGATCCTTCAGCAGCCCTAAAAAGCCGCCTCTCCGCCGCCACCACAGTTTCTGCCATTTCCTTTGTATTACCCCCACCGCGATTTTGAGAGTTAACACAAAACAGCGGTGGGGGTAATACAAAGGCAGCAGCCAGCGATCCGCCAGGGATAGTGCCACGCCTGACAAATCATTGGTTGCCATGTTTGCATTTCCCCCTCAACTGTTTCAAAGGTTGTTTCATGTCAACCTTCAAAACAGTTGAGGGGGAAATGTCTAAGGCGGCAGCCAGTGATCCGTCAGGAGAGGCGCTCTCCCTGCTAAATTTCTGGCTGTCTCCTTTGTGTTACCCCCACCGCTGTTTTGAGAGCTAACACAAAACAGCGGTGGGGGTATTACAAAGGCGGCAGCCAGTGATCCGCCAGGGAGAGCACCTCCCCTGACGAATCGCTGGCTGCCACCTTAGGCATTTCCCCCTTTGGCAGTGCAGAAGGGGTGGCAGGCAGAACCATTCCCTCAGCCCGGGCCCTGTCTGCCTTAGTAAGGCAGGCAGGGCCCTGGGCTGAGCTGTTTTTGGCACGTATCAGCCATTGTTTATTTTTACGTGCACTCCGGGTGTCCCACCTCCTCCGCGCTTGTGTCCTCCTGCCTGATTGACTGGGAGTGGTGCGGTACGGAGAATGTTGGGAAGCATAGGGGTTTTTTGTTCATGTTCGTGGGACATTGGCCCCACTCTCGGCTTCTGGACCCTTGTGGGAGTGATCTTCGTGACTTAAGGTAAGTGTGGCTGGCTCATTACGGGATTGGCTGGACATGTGTGGACATGCATTCTGGACATGCACGGCTACATACCATTCTTATAGGTAAAGATTTGGTTGGTTCCGTAATACGGTATTCCATCACAGGAATTGAGCGCTTTCTCTTTAAATGAGCCTAGACACGATCGCCTTTAACTCATTGACACATTTTTGTGACCTGGATTTCTCCATTTTTTAGCCTTTAACAATAGAAGTTGTACTAATATGAAACATATGTGGGATTTGTAGTTTTCTCAGTATATTAGGGGTAACTTACCTGCCTTTAGTTTAATATCATGAGGCACAAAAGAATTTACGTGAGAGGCCATAGACGCATTTGAAAGGTAGGCTGTTTCTCCGTAGAATCGCTCTTTGAAATTGTCTTTTCAGATGCGCTTTTTCAGTTACAAGATACAAGATTCATGTATATAAATATCTTAATAACTGCAGCTTTTAGAACTTGAATGTATATTGTGTGTAAGCATAAATTTACCCCTTTAAGATAGGATAGGATAGGATTTTTAATTTGTATACCGCCTTATTCGATCCAATGGGTGACTCAAGGTGGTTTACAGACATTTCAATATACAATATCTCAAATCTTTATTATTACAGCCAAAGGCCAGACAGAGTGCATCAGATAATACAACCATTCTGGCATCACATATAGAATAAAAGGATTTCCGACACACCGAGCATATACAGTAAAATATTAAAAAATAAAAATTTGTTTGAGAATCCTATAATACACACCATAGTATTTTACTTTAGTCTGACTGTCCCAAGTTCATGTTCGCGAATTTTAACACTGGAGGCTCACTATTTACTGAGCACTATTGGGGTCAAAAGACATGAATCGCCATACTTTTGCAAATGCAGGATGATTTCCATGCAAACCTGGCAACAGCAGCCGTCGTTGCCTTGGACCTGTCAGATAGTAATGTGCTCAAGTTTCTATTATCGCTGGAGGCAAAGTACGGAACTGCTAAAAAGAGCTCTTTTCTGAGATCTTCATAAAAGGGACACTCCAAAAGAATGTGCTCAGAATTTTCTATCTTGTTGGTGTGACAAGCACATATACGATCACAAACTGGTATTTTCTTAAAAAGCCCCTCCCTAAATGCCGAGGGAAGCATATTGTGTCGAATGAGACTAAAAGAGCGTCTGTGGTCTCGGTTATTTAAAGAGGAAAGATAGGACAACGGTTTAAGCACGTTAAAATGTGGCCACTCAAACAAGGAAGAAGTAACTTTGGTTAGATCTGTTTGGCGGTATATATCAGTTACCCTTTGTCTAATTTCCTCCCTGGCTCGATTTGGTCCCAGGGAAATAAGGTGAGTTTTAGAAAGTCCATATGATGTCAAAACTGCTTCTATATGGGAAGTCCAAGGGGAAGTTGCATTATCTGCCATCATTAAAGTAAGTAGACCCACTGGAGAAAACAGAAGTTTCACCCAATACATAGCGGCACATGTTAATAATCTGGCCTTCATGGTTAGCATGCCCATTTCTAACCTTAGGGCAGCATTAGAAATGCAAGATGGAGTCTACATAATGGACCTCAGGAACTTAGATTGGAAAATTTCTAAGGGATGGACACTCGATGTGGCGCTAAATGGGACCCCATAAGACATTTGAGCAAGGGGTTTGGCTGAATACAGCCTTAGAGCAGCTACAACATTATAACCGCCTTTCTTCCAGAAAAAGTTTTGGATGGTGCTGGCACTACTCCTTGCCTTAGAGGCTAGGTGCATTATGTGTGAATTTTTGCTACCGTTAGATTGAAAGATTACCCCCAGGTAATTATAATAGTGGGTCTGGACAATTACTTGTTGGTTTAGATACCACTGGTGTATTTTAGGTTTTGTGGCAAACACCATAATTTTAGTTTTGGAGTAATTAATCTCCCTATCAGCACCTGGAAAGTAGACAGGGAAGAAGTAGAAGCAGTGACAGATTTTACTTTCTTGGGATCTAGGATCACTGCAGATGGTGACTGCAGCCATGAAATAAAGAGGCGACTGATTCTAGGGAGACAAGCCATGAGAAACCTGGGGAACATAGTGAAAAGTAGAGACATCACCTTGCAAACAAAAATCTGTATAGTCAGAGCAATGGTATTCCCGGTGGTAATGTATGGATGCGAGAGCTGGATCATTTGGAAGGCTGAGCGCAGAAGAATAGACACCTTTGAGATGTGGTGTTGGAGGAGAGTTTTGAGAGTACCCTGGACAGTGAGGAGAACAAATAAGTCAATCTTGAAAGAAATCAGTCCTGACTGCTCCTTAGAAGGTCAAATAGTAAAGATGAAGCTGAAGTACTTTGGACACCAAATGAGAAGAGAGGATTCACTTAAGCCTTGATGCTGGGAAAGGTGGAGGGCAAAAGAAAAAGGGGACGGCCAAGGATGAGATGGCTGGATGGCATTGTGGATGCAGCGGGCACCGAGCTGAGCGGGCTGAGGAGGATGGTGGAGGACAGGGGTGCCTGGAGATCAATGGTCCATAGGGTCGCAAAGGGTCAGAATCGAGTGTGCGACTGAACAACAACAATCTCCAGTTGGTTTTGGTGACAGTAATTAGCAAAGGTGCGAAGAGCCCTACGCATCCCAATTTGCGACCTGGAAAGTACAACCGCATCGTCAGCGTAAAGAAGTATTGGGATATGCTTCGTACCCAGCTTTGGAGCGTGGAAGTCCCTGCAGTTAAGACACTCTACGATGTCATTTATATATATATCAAATAATACAGGAGCTAAAACACAACCCTGCCTAACACCCCTATCCGTTTTAATAGATCTGGACAAGTGTCCCTGCATGCTACATTTTACCCTAATTATTGTATTGGGGTGTAGCGCTTGAATTAGAAACAATAGCTGAGGGTTGATGGATGCTTTCTCCAACTTTTCCCATAGCAGTATCCTTGATACTGTGTCGAAAGCTGACTTCTAGTCAACGAAAGTGGCATAGAGGGAAACAGTGGAGTTGGACAAGTATTTATGAATAAGGTGCTCTAAAATAGCACAGTGGTCCATCGCAGATCTACCTTCTCTAAAGCCTGCCTGTTCATCGGCAATTATCTTGCCATCTTCACACCAGTCCGGAAGTTTCCCTAAAAGATGGGTAGCATATAACTTGCTGAGTACACTTAACAGGCTAATTGGTCTTAGTTTGTCAGACTATTGCGAGCCCCCTTTTTATATATTGGGCATATAATTGATATCCCCCAACTTTTGGAGAACCGCCCAGTTTTATCTATTATTGTGAATAATTTTGCTAATACTGGAGTCCACCAGTCAGAGTTAGATTTGACTAAATCAGGGGGTATAATATACAATATAACAAAAGATAAATATACAGTATTACAAAACACAATAGAATACACAATATAGCATGGTACAAATTAGCTATATATTGTTTACAGTTGTGAGGATTTGCTGTTATATTAATGTTGTAATATTATATTTTTCATAGAAATGTTGTGACTGTCTCTCGAGGAAGGAATATGAAAAACCTGTTACTATAAAGGTTTCGGGACCACGTCATAGCTTTATCAATTTTAAGATTATGTCATTGTTTCATTCTTTCTTCATCATGGAAACTAGGCATATAAGACCCACGATTTATGTTCATTGAGTTAAATACCTCCATTGGAACTTTAAGATTTCATTAAGGCAATATAAGACCTACTATTTTTCTTTATTAAAGAACAATATTTGCTTTTGAATCTCCATTGATGCATTGTTATTAAACTGACATTTTACTAACCATGTTCAAGCCAAGAGGCAAGAGGCAAGCTTTGGGGTAGGGTTGGCTTAAGAAGGAGCTATCAAGCCCTGCCCCTGAAACCTGCAAGCAGCAACGTCCCAAAAGCTCTCTCCATCCAAGCCGTTAAGTGGGAGAATCACAGAACAGGGAGGCAAACACACATCTCCTGAATCCTAGTCTGTCACTTTATCCAGTCTATCCAGTACACTACATTGGTTCAATATTCTAGGACAGTGTTCCCCAACCTTTGGGTTTTGGACTTCAATTCCCAGAATCCTAAGTCAGTACATTGGCTGATTAGTGCTTTGGGAAATGGAAGTTCAAAACCCAAAGGTTGAGGAACACTGCTCTAGGAGATGAGCTACTCTAAAGACAGAGTTCAGAGATAGTTCATCCATAGGGACATATCCCTTTCATGATCTTTGGAATGTTGTGCTTTTTAGTAGATAAGGATAAATAGATAAATTTTGTGTCAGAAATTACTCTGGGTTGAAAAGGATTTTTGCTGGAGAACCTCTGCTCAGGAGACGTCCGAGTGAGGCTCCTTTCATGTCCCCAAGATCTGTCATGCAGCACTCGGGTATCGAACCCTGACCTCCCAGGCTCCAAGCTCAGCATCTTAGCCTCTAAGCCACCGCAGTGCTGATCTGTTAGGACACCTCAGATTTAACCTACTGCAGTGGCTCAAGTGGCTAAGATGCTGACTGGGATGCGTAAGGTCAGCAGTTCAATTCCCGAGCACTGCAGGACGGAGCGAGCTCCTGTCTCTGTCCCAGCTCCTGCCAACCTAGAAGCTTGAAAGCAAGAAATTGCAAGTAGATAAATAGGGACCACTTTGGTGGGAAGGTAACAGAGTTCTGTGCACTCCGGTGTCTAGTCATGCCTGCCACATGACCATGGAAATGTCTGCAGAAGCAGACAGTGCTGGCTCTTCGGCTTTGAAACAGAGATGAGCACTGAACCCTAGAGTCAGATATGACTGGCTTTCGAGCAAGGGAAACCTAAAGATAACTTGCTCTGATTTTCTTACCTGACCTGTGCTTTCCTTTCATTAAATCCCCAGCCTCCATACATCCTGTATGCAAGTGGAAGAAAGGAGAAAAACAGAAGAGTGCATATTATTATTATTATTGTTGTTGTTGTTGTTGTTGTTGTTGTTGTTGTTGTTGTTGTTATATTTAGATTTGTATCCTGCCCACTTGACAATGCAACTCAGGGCATTGAGGGAACAAATCAATTTCTATCATTGTCATTAAGTCGAGACAGAAGTAGGTAGGAACATAACTTATTTGGGTCAATAAATAATGTTTCTAGTTCTTAGATTGGATTGTGGAGTGAATTAACCTGAAGCACCATCTGAGTAAAGATAGATAGATAAATCTTTATTGTCATTGTCCTGCACAGAACAATGAGATTGGGGGGGGGGGGAGACACTTATCAACCCAACAAAACCTAAACAAAATACAACTATACAAAATTATCAACATACTCCCACCCCACATATACACATTTAACCCCTAAAAAGCTCTAAAACTCTAAAAACTCTAAAACTCTAAAAACTATATACAGAAGCTCCCTCATAGACTGCATTGCACTGCATTCAAAGCCAGAACCGCTTTTGGGTAGAAACTATTTCTCAAGCGGCTGGTTCTGGTCTTTATGACCCTATACCTTTTTCTAGAAGGCAGAAGCTGAAAGATATCATTTCCGGGGTGCATACTATCTTGCGCAATCTCTACAGCTTTCTTATAACACCTGGTGGCATTGATTTGATCTAGAGTGGGAAGAGTACGCCCGATTATCCCCTCCGCAGTCTTTATGGCCCTGGACAGCATTGTTCTTTCCCTAGCTGTACAACTCCCAAACCATACACACAGGCCATAGGTTAACACACTCCCTATGGTACAGTGGTAGAATGCCAACAGCAGGTCCTTTGAAAGATTGTTCTTCCTGAGGATTCTCAAGAAGTATAACCTTTGCTGTGCTCTCTTCATCAGATCTTTGGTGTTTGCTCCCCATGTTAGATCATCCCTCAGCTACATTCCCAGAAATCGAAACACCGAGACCTGTTCCACACAATTCCTTTCAATAATAAGTGGCTGGATGTTCAATTTGCATTTTCTAAAGACCACAATGATCTCTTTTGTCTTTTTTACATTGAGGTGTGTGTGTGTGTGTGTGTGTGTGTGTGTGTGTCTATCCAACTCTTCTTCTATTTTGTCTTTAAGGGCAAAGGGCACCCGGCGTGGCTTCATTCGGATTGGCCGAATGGCAGAGTCAAGTTCAAAGTGAACAGGGGGTCCTTTGTACATGCCTAACCCCTTCTTGAAAACCTCAGGATATGCAGCACAGACGTCCCAAATCAGGTCAAAATTAACTGCATTTATGCCAGATAGCCAGATTCCTAGGGGCTTGAGCCATTGTACCCCTATAAGACTGTAAGTGCCCTGCTTAATGACTACTAGGGGCAAGGTGGTGCAGATGGACTTAAAAGGGACCAAAAAGTTACCCACCCCTAAGACCGGAATCTGGCAGCCCTGCACATCCTGGAGGGAAGTTTTAAAGGACTTAAGCTTGGGGCAAGAAGCTGAGGGAATTCTCAGGAACTCCCGTTGTGGAATGATTGAAAAGGAAGTACCTGAATCCACTTCCATTCTGAATGGGACATCCTACAGACTCAGGTCGGCGAAGAACCGGTTGCTGATGCTGGACACCTGGCTCTTGTCTGGTGAATCGGAGGACACCTTGGCGATGGACAATTCTTGCCACTTACCACACTTGGTTTCTGGCGTAGGTGCCCTCTGCCTGCGCTGCCAGCACAGTTTGGCGATGTTCCCCTTCCATCCGCAGTTGTGGCATTCTGCGGGCACTTCTGCCTTTCATACTGACCTCCACAACCATCACACTTCTGGTGAGACTTTTTGTCGTGGTTGCCGCATTGGTCTTGATGCTTGCAGTGGACCTTCCGGACCTTGACCTCATCATCTCTGAACCCGGACAATGAGGTTGAGCTAGGAGACACAGATGATGAAAAGGATGAGCAGTGGTGGGCCTGGACGGCTGACTCGGTGGCACCGACAGCTGCATGGCGATGGCGGAACAATTTCACTCAGGACCATGCGGCCTCAGACACCAGTGCTTCATCCAGCACGGACTTAAAAGTCAGTGTCTGATGGGTCATGAGGCGATGTTGGGCATCTTCGTCCCTCATGCTGGCCAGCAGACAGTCATGGAATGCCTCTTTGAGATTGTCCCACTTGCATGAGGCAGAAGCAAGGCGTAGCGTGGTGGCATACTTTGCCACAGACTCTCCTGGATGCTGCTCTCTCTGGTGGAATGCCACCCGGGCCGGGAAAATCGACACCTCGGGCTGCAGATGCCTCCTCAGTGCTGCCAGGATCTCAGCGAGCAGCACTTCATCCACGTCCCGAGAGAAGATGAGTTGGATTGCCAGCTTCAGCGTCTCAGATCCGAAATGGGATAGGAAGCAGGAGCGCATCTGAGCCCCATCCGTGATCTTCTGGGCTGCCATGGCATGGCAGAACCGGCGCTCGTAAAGTGCCTGTTGTAATGGGAGGGCCTCTTGCAAGCACCCTGAAGTTTACTCTCACACGAGCATATACACTCCAAACAGACACAAGTTCTGAGACAGAGACACAAGCTGTTTCCTTTCAGGCTGGAGGGAGGGAAGGGAAGGATCTCAGGACAGCGGACTACCAGCCGTTTTATTACTACATAACTGTAAACCAGGAAATGGGAGTGACTCTTAAGGTGATTGGTCAGCATTAGCTCAGGAAACAGGAAATGTGAGGTAATGCTCATGAGGTGTGCTCATGATCACAGCTTGCAATAACAGGAAATTAGGTGACCCTCTATTTTAGAGGAGATGAGTCATAGGGCTGATCTTCGGCCAAGTTTCCATGCTTTCATTTTCTTAAGCTACTTCCACCTTTTTGAAGACAGCCAGGGATTCCTACAAGTGCCCACTTGTCCAGATGAGCCATGTCAAAAGGACTGATGTTGCTTCCTTGTGGGGACGGCATCCTACCTTCATCGCCAATTTGGTGTTTAGAAATTGGAGACGACAACCATTGAAGTGAAATACAGCTCTTTTATTTCTGGGGTCTGAACACAACTTGGAGGGGAACAACGGGGACTTATATTCACAATAACCTAGATACATTTGAGCGGGAACAAACATAATTGGGTGCTTTGAATACATGTTACATAGTATATACATTTTGACAGTTCAGGAGTGCGCCTCTCGGCATTTGAATTTTGCGTGCTCAAAATCTCACGATACTTCGCGATCCGCCGAGATCTCATGGCTGTCAAACAGCAACGCTGTTTGACAGTAGTTTGCGTGGGATATTTGGCTTTTTGAATGTTCGACATGTCTTTAAGCACAGTTATCATACATAACAGTGCCCAAAACTCTTTCTTGTTGGTCTTCAATTAAGTTGGAGACCTCACATTGGCTGAAGCAGCTTCAAATAATGATGCTATGTTATATGCAAACCATTCTCTAAGGGCTTTCACCCAACTTTTTCTCCTTTTTACACTTTCCATTTGTTTAACCTTGAGTAATCAGCTAAAATAAATATATTATTACCATATTCTAGCTCATACCCCAAGTGTGCATATTTACACTGCCAAAATGTGCACACTGCCATTTGTGCACAAGATGGAATTATCAGTTTGCAAATGTTCATACATTTTGAAGGGAAAATAAAATCCCAAGAAGACTCAGAAAAACCCAATGTCAATTGAGCATTGTCAGTAAGTACAAACTGTGGAGTGACAGTTGGTGGAGGACAGGGAGTAAGAAAGGGGATTAAATAGACTATCTTGGGAAAGTTCAAGATAAATCCAACATCAACAGAAGAAAACACCTTAGATTGTCTGCACATAAACACATTAAATTGCCTATGGAAAGTCAAGCCTTCTTGGGAAAGATACTCAAAAATCAAGCAACAGTCATTAAGGAAGCATTTTACTCATCTTCCAACACAATAGGCCTCAAGCATTATATCCTGAAGACCATCTATCCCACCCTTTCTGGTTTCATGTTCTGCCCAGTTTTAGCACAAATCTGGAAGGGAGAAGCTCTTGTGCATGTGAAAGCTCTAGATATGAGGGCAGTGGGAAAAGAGGTAACAAAAATGTTGGGCACCAGCATCAAACTGGATGCACCCAGTGTGCTAATATTTGAATTTGGTAATATGAACTTAAATCACTGTAAAGCAGACTTATTATCTATCTTGATAGCAACTGCAAGAATCTGCATAGCTGCCAAGTGGAAGGGAGGAGAACAACTAAAAATTGAAGACTGGTATGCTCAAAATTGGATAACCGCACTAAATGACAAGCTTACATGTGAGATAAATACAAAAAAAGGCATTATGAGTAAAAATAAATTTTATGGGATTTGGAAGCCTTTTCTTGACCATACTATAATCAAAGGAAAAGGAAACAAGCCTCCAATGGAACAGTTATCTTTTTCGAACGAGAGTTAATTATTGTGTTTACACTCCTTCAGGGAATGCACAATTTGTCTCTGATAGATGACTTCTATACCTACAAATCCAAGTGTTAACCGTTGGAATGTGACAAAGGCTCCCACACCCTGCCATACTAGCCCGTACCAAGCCTCCTGCACTTGCCTGAACCCGGTCCAGAGGTTACTGCAGGGTTGAGAAATGCGCCAGTAGGGCAAGAGCCCCAAGAACTTCATTACCCAACATCCTGTGCACCGCGCCACGCCACAGCCAATTAGGTTGAGAAGTGTGACCAAATAGAATGTTGTGAGAATCAAAATAAAGCGGTAGAAAATATTACAATGTAGGATCAGTAAAATCACAAATTAAACTTCATCTCCCAGTGTCCTTTGCACCTATAGCATGTCAACCAATATAGATGAAGGGCACGAGCGCATAGAATGTAGGATAAGCCATCTGAAAAAAACCTTTTCTCTGTACGAAAACACAAAAAATAAATACTGCATTTCTGCTCATTAATCCACGTAATACATACACAACGCTTACGTAACATAATTTACGTAACATAAATTTTAAAAAACCACCGACTGAATGCTGACAGAACAAATTACACTACAAATCCCATCCTACATGATTACAGCAATGCAGCCAATCACGTTGAACAGTGGCGAACGCGTCAAATGTTGGGAGAAGCGCGGAAAAAAACCCATAAAAGGTGCTGCATCAGTAACCCCTCACAGTTTTGAAGAGAAATAACCGTCATGGTTATGTTATATTGCACCTAAAAATATTTACAGAGCATATTCTATGTAGTATTTGAGCACATAAACTGAAAACAACGTACCTTTGCAATCATATTATATGTATTTCACAAAAATTCAAAGTATGTCTTAAAGTTATTGAAGAAATTTCAAAACCAAACACATTTAATGGAAGAAATAAGTGTCACAATTATGCACAATAGCACCTGAATAAATTACGGAGCAGACTCCACTAAGTATTGCAGCATACATAATACAAAATAATATTTTCACAAACATATTCTACTTCATATGCTGCAGGACTTGAAGACAATTCAAAAAAATGACATTTTACTTTCGGACCAATAATTATTGACTGAGAACAATGAGAAAAGAGTACAATACTTAACATTACAGTAATGCAAAATTAATTACTAATTATTAAGAGAGTAAAAATATTTCCACTGAAAAAAATTGCCTCATGAAGAGATTACAGTAAATTGGTATGAGATAAATACAATAAACTACTGACTGAACACAGAAGATTTTCACCAAAAACGAGGGACCATAGTACAAGTTTAAAAAACAAAGTCTTCTACATAAACAATACTTACACAAAAGTGCATTATTACCTCATGTGAAAAAACTAATTCATTAAAAAATACTTTGCACATAAATCATAGTTACAGAAAAGTGCATTATTGCCTTTTTGCCAAATTAGTAAACCATTTACAAGTTACGACAATATACAACAAATATTTTAATACTGAATTAATAATAATAATATATTTTAAAATATTATTCATTTGTTAGAATTGTAAATCAGAATGCCTAAAAAAACATGTATATATAGGACAAAGAACACGCAAAACATGGAAAAGAAAACTAGACAAAACACAAGAAACATCACAAGAAAGGGAAAATCAACTTAATAAATGCAAAAAGAAATATGCAGAAAAGAAAGAACAAACATCTTCTCAGGAACATGAGACCATGTTAACAGAACGTAGAGAAATTGACAGTACATCAAGGGCAAATGAAACCACAAAGAGACATGATATGAGATTAGAACAGAATAAAAAGACAAGAGCATTACGAAAAGAGAGAAGAAAACCTAAGAAATTAACATTAAAAATGGCTGCCTTCTCCTATGATCCAGAAACAAATTATTCAGAAAATGCTAACTTAGATATTAGTAATCTAGACACAATTTGCCAATTCTGCCAAGCCAGAAAATTCAAAACAGAAACCCAATCACTATGTTGTAAAGAAGGAAAAATTAGAATTCAACAGCAAATACCACCACAAGAACTGATAGATTATACAAGTGGAGTAACACCAGATTCTAAACATTTCTTAAAGAATATTCGAAAATACAACTCATGTTTTCAAATGACTTCATTTGGAGCCACAGCCATTATACAACACAAAGGATTCAATCCAACATTCACAATTCAAAGACAGATTTACCACAATATTGGTTCACTACTACCACTACCAGAAGAACAACCAAAGTTCCTGCAAATTTATTTCATGGAAGATGAGGAAAAAGAAACAGCACAATGATGTACATACATTGAAGGAACAAAACAACATATTGTATTTAGAATTCTGTTGTGTCCTAAAGCCTGTGCCTTTAAACAATGTACCTATCCATGTGTATCCAATGTAACCTTTTCTATGTGTAACATTGTAACCTCCAGCTGCATCACTGTAACCTTAATAGGACGTGAGCTAGTGGCCACTAGATGGCAATAGCGAGCATCCAAGCTCATTGGTCCAAGACTCACCTAGAACAACAGCGCGGGAAGATTCCCGCCACTACCTTCACCTGGACAAGAAGGGCGTGACCTGCAATGACGTCACGCAGCCTGTAGCCAATAGGCTATCAAGGAGCCACATTCAAATGTATAGCCACTGTATATATTGAGCTGTTCGTCCGCCATTACCTCATGTTCCCTCTGACCAGCATGTAATGAAGTTGTGTTAAGCCAGCTCTTCGGCTGTCCTGGTGTCTTTGGTCCCATACACTAAAAATACAAAGAATGTTACATCAACACAATAATCTCATCCGCACTTTCCAAAATGCAATGCAAAACATGCCAACAAATGAATACCAAATTGTCATAGCTGCAGACAAAACTCCAACAGGAGAACATATACGGCGATACAATGCACCTGAGACAAATGAAGTCACAGCATTCATTTCTGGAGAAACTTTCCATTCAAGAGATATAATACTTAAATGACATGACAAAAAAACTGCAACGAATATCAGACACACATCGCTCCTATGATGCTCTTCAGTATCCCATACTTTTTCCATATGGTGAGGATGGATATCATTTTAATTTGAAACGCATTGATCCAAAAACTGGAAAGGAAACTGATTTTAAAAAATTCAGCCATGGACTACTACTCCTACATTCTAATGGTTAGAAATGAAGAACAAAACCACATAATCCATTGCAGAAAATTGTTAAATCAGTTTGTTGTGGATATTTATGCAAAAATAGAGAGTGAAAGACTACTATACATTAGAACAAACCAAAAATCACTCAGAGCAGAACAGTACATACATTTAAAGGATGCTGTGGCACAAGATGGTAACCTAACAAATGTTGGAACTCTGCTCATCCTGCCAGCAACATATACCGGAAGCCCAAGGCATATGCATGAATATACTCAGGATGCTATGACCTATGTAAGGAAACATGGAAGACCAGACTTATTTATAACATTTACATGTAACCCAATATTGCCTGAGATAAAAAAATTACCTCAGAAATGATGAAACAGCTAATGACAGACATGATTTAATTTCAAGAGTGTTCAAACAAAAACAAACACAATTAATTAATCTTATTACAAAAAATCAGATATTTGGTGAATGTAATTGTTGGATGTATATAACTGGATGGCAGAAACGTGGGTTGCCACATTCTCACAACTTGATATGGCTAAAAATCAAAATACATCCCACAGAAATTGATAAAATAATATGTGCTGAAAAACACAATGAAAACGAAGACATTGAACTACATGCCATTGTTAAGAAAAACATGATTCATGGACCCTGTGGTCTTCTTAACCCACAAGCACCATGCATGAAAGAGAAAACCTGCACCAAAAGATATCCCAGAGCATTACTGAAAGAAACACAAACTTCAGAAGATGGATACCCACAATATAGATGGCATTCTCTAGAGGATGGAGGGAACACAACTAAATTAAAAATGAAAGCACAAGGAGAAATAGTAGTAGACAACACTTGGATAGTGCCATACTGTCCTCTACTATCAAAAATATTCAAAGCACACATTAATGTGGAATATTGTAATAGTGTTAAATTAATAAAGTATGTGTGCAAATATATAAATAAAGGCAGCGACATGGCCATTTATGATAGTAGAAACACCAACAAAAACGATGAGATTTTACAGTATCAATGTAGAAGGTACATTAGTACTAATGAGGTTTTTTGGCGCATTCTATGCTTCCACATACATGATAGACATCCAACAGTACTACATCTAAGTGTACACCTAGAAAATGGCCAAAGAGTATATTTTACTCCAGAAACAGCAACGACTGTCGCAGAAAATCCTCAAGAAACAACATGAACTGCTTTTTAAAAACTGTGCCAGAAAGATGAATTTGCCAAAACCATACTATATCATGATGAGGCAAAATATTACACCTGGAATAAAACTAAGAAACAATTCTGCCGCAGAAAAACTGGCACTTATCTACCTGAATACAACATTTATGAAAGTGATGCAATAGGCAGACTATACACTGTGCATCCAAATAATTCAGAATGTTTCTATTTGAGAATGCTGCTCCACACAATACCAACATCTTTTCAAGAACTCAAAACTGTGGATGGAAAACTGTTGGAAACATACAGAGAAGTTTGTCAGCACATGGGTTTATTAGAAGCTGACCAACATTGGGAAACAACTTTGCAAGAAGCAGCAATGATTTCTATGCCACACAAGATGAGAACTTTACTAGCAATAATACTCACTTCATATAGTGCATCAAACCCACTAAATTTGTGGGAAATTTTTAAAAACCCACTAAGTGAAGATATGCTAATGAAAGCCAGAAAATAACATCCCACATTAAACATTGAGTATGGAGCAGACATATACAACATGGCATTAATTGAAATTGAAGACAAATGCATACGCATGACTAATAAAACACTGGAAGCACTTGGCCTACCAGCACCAACACGCAATCAAGGAGATGCCTTAAATGCAGATTATATAAGGGAAACAAACTATGACATTGAAATATTAAAAGAATACATAAATAAAAACAAACCACTGCTTAATGATGAACAGAAATCTGCCTATGACAAAATAATTACACAACTAACAACAGAAGATGGAGGAATAATTTTCCTACAAGCTTCTGGAGGAACGGGAAAAACTTTCCTCACAAACTTAATTCTAGCAGAAATACGTTCACAAGGAAATGTTGCATTAGCCATAGCATCATCAGGAATAACAGCAACATTAATGGAAGGTGGAAGAACTGCTCATTCTGCACTCCAAATACCACTTGACATAGCTAAACAGGAAACCCCAACATGTAATATAACAAAAGGTAGTGCACGTGCAAAAGTACTAAAAGAAGCAAAAATTATTGTCTGGAATGAATGTACAATGGCACATAAAAAATCTATTGAAGCCTTACACATAACTCTTAAAGACATAAGAGAAAATGAAAAAATAATGTGTGGACTTCTACTACTTCTTTGTGGAGATTTCAGACAAACACTCCCAAATACCAAAATCTACACCTGCAGATCAAATCAATGTGTGTATCAATCAATCATATTTATGGAAAGATGTTCAAACCATTACCTTAACAGAAAACATGAGAGTAAGACAAAATGCAAACACTCAACTCTTTACTAACTTTCTTCTACAAATAGGTGACGGAAATGTACCAAAAAATGAAGAAAATAGTAAATGCATCTTTACGGGAGGGGGTATTTCCTGCACAGCTAAAACATGCTTTGGTGCGCCCCCTCCTGAAGAAAATGTCCCTCAACCCAGCTGTCCTTAACAACTATAGGCCGGTTTCCAACCTGCCCTTTCTGGGTAAGGTTTTGGAGAAGGCGGTGGCGCGCCAGCTGCAGAGTGTCCTGGAGGAAGCGGATTATCTAGACCCCTTTCAATCGGGATTCAGGCCCGGATATGGAACGGAGACGGCATTGGTCGCACTGATGGATGATCTCTGGCGGGAGCGGGACGGGGGTTGTCCATCCGTCCTTGCTCTTCTTGACCTCTCAGCGGCCTTCAATACCGTCGACCACGGTATCCTGCTGGAACGGCTCGAAGGACTGGGGATCCAGGGCACTGTGTTGTCCTGGTTTTCCTCATTTCTGGAGGGCCGTACCCAGTCGGTGTGGTTAGAGAGTGAGAGGTCCAGCCCTAGGCTTCTCAAATATGGGGTGCCTCAGGGATCTGTGCTCTCTCCTCTCTTATTTAACATCTACATGAAGCCGCTGGGTGAGATCATTCGTTCCCACGGGGTGCGGTACCATCAGTACGCAGATGATACTCAATTGTACATCTCGGCCCGTGGGGACCCCAGTGATGCTGTTGAAATCCTATCCGGATGCCTGGAGGCCATTGGGGTCTGGATGGGGGCCAATGGGCTTCGGCTGAATCCCAGCAAGACAGAGTGGCTGTGGATAAGGGGCCCCATGTTATCCAAGGAGTTACCATCTTTGGTACTGGATGGGGCTGTTTTGCCTCAGACAGACCCAGTGCGCAACTTGGGGGTCCTCCTGGACTCACGGCTCCTGCTGGAAGAACAAGTGGCAGCCGTGGCCAGGGGGGCTTTTGCCCAACTTCGGGTGATTCGCCAACTGCGCACGCTCCTGGACCGGGGCTCCTTGCTTATGGTCACTCATGCTCTGGTTACTTCCCGACTAGATTATTGTAATGCGCTCTACATGGGGCTGCCCTTGACGACCATTCGGAGGCTGCAGCTGGTCCAGAATGCAGCGGCCCGGGTGGTGATGGGGTGTGGGCGATATGCCCATGCCTCACCGCTGCTTCGGGAGCTGCACTGGTTACCAGTTTGTCTCCGGGTGCAATTTAAGGTGCTGGTTTTGACCTTTAAAGCCCTATATGGCAGGGGGCCAGGATACCTTAGAGACCGCATCGTCCCAAGAGTGACTGCCCGTCCAACCAGAGCGGACCGGAGAGGCTCTCTGGTGGTGCCATCAACGAGGGGTGCACATTTGACTGGCACCCGAAGGAGGGCCTTCTCCGTGTCCGCACCAACTCTCTGGAACCTCCTACCAACAGATCTAAGACTTCAAAGTGAATTGCTGCCCTTCAGGAAAGGAGTAAAGACCTGGCTGGCAGGGCAGGTGTGGGGCCCGAACGGGACTATGGCCCCCGCCGGCTGGCTTTTATAAGACTCTCTTTCTTTCCCTCTGTGTGGTAGGTGGGACGGGTTAGTGGGATATGGGTTTTAAATGGGGGTGGATGTCGGTTTTTTCTTATTGGGTGGGTTTTTTATTGGGTGGGTTTTATAAGGTTTTTATAATGTTTTTATGTATTTTCTTGAGCTGCTGTAATGCCGCCCTGAGTCGGGTTCTGCCTGAGTGGGCGGCAGTTACAAATGTGAATGATAAATAAATAGATAAATAAATAAAATAACATTGAATTTCCAGAATATTTCTGCACCATGGTAACATCTGCATTCGAACTTATAAATTCAGTATACTCAGACATTAATGACAATTATCAACATCATGAATGGCTTAAACAAAGAGCTATCTTCTCACCAACTAATCCTGAAAGAAGAAGCACCAATTTTTTTTAAGAAATATAAATCCACCAAAGTTATGTAATGGCACTAGACTGTGTGTTAAAAACCACATGCCAAATGTAATAGAAGCCACAATTATTACAGGAAAAGGAGCAGGGGAATCAGTTTGCATTCCACGTATTCCATTGATTCCAACTGATCAAACAATACCATTTCAAAGACCACAATTCCCTGTACGACTCGCATTCACAATTAACATAAATAAATTGCAAGGTCAGACACTGCAACATTGTGGAGTTCATCTTTCAAAGCCATGTTTTTTTTCCACTGACAATTATATGTTGTGTGTTCTAAAGTGGTTTCAGCAGATAATTTATTCATACTTGCAACAAACAATCAAACTAAAAATATTGTTCACCAACAAGTGCTACAAAAATCAAAATAATACGTAACACATGGAATCTGAAAAGTAATCAGCACAAAAACATAAATTTTAAGTAAATAAAGAACCATCCATTAATGCTCTTTAAGATCGCTGTAATTACATTACTCAAAAACAGAACAGTTAATTGCAAGAAACAATCAAGCTTACCGAACTACGAACAAAGTTTCCACCAATAGTCATTTATAGAACATTCTCCCATGTACCAAACATTGCAACATTATGCTTTCCAGCTTCAGCCGCATATTCTTCCATAAACAAAGTTTGTTGTTGTTCAGTCGCACAGTCGATTCCGACCCTTTGCGACTCCATGGACCATTTTCCTCCAGGCACCTCTGTCCTCCACCATTCTCCTCAGCCCACCAAGCTCTGTGCCCATTGTGTCCACAATACCATCTATCCATCTCATCTTTGGACGCCCCCTTCTTCTCTTGCCCTCAACCTTTCCCAGCATCAAGGCCTTCTCAAGTGAGTCCTCCTTTCTCATTTGATGTCCAAAGTACTTTGCAGGCGCACCCCCCAAAGAAAGACTCAGTGGATAAAGGCATCGGGCCACTTTTATTGAATAATGCCCTAGTCCGAATTACAACTTTCAATTGGTGTAATCATCCAATTGTAATTCTTTAAGGCAAGCAGGCCGCAGCAACACTGGTAAGGTTCCTCCCAAAATGCCAATGGCAATTGGCTACATGTAACTATTTGTATCAATTTGTTTGTTGACACAAACAAATTGTTGACCGGAGTCAATAAACTATCTACTGACCCCACCCTATGACGTGTGTCCGTTAAATATCAAGGTGATGCAGGCTGTAAAGCTCCTGCCATCACCCCTTGCCTGGTTCGCCCTTGACCGGCCAAACCTATTTCCCCTGTACCTGTCTACGTGTTGGCCAGTCAATTGCGAACCTGCCAGATACCTATGGGTCATAAATCTTTACCTTACCAGTGCTACCCGCCACACGGGGAGGCGTCCATGATGACTCACTGCCCTCCCCCAGACCGTCAGCTCGGTCACCAGGCCTGCTTGCATATCCTCAAGAAAGAGGTTCATACCTCTGGCTGACAAGTGGACCCCATCTCCTGCATAGATATCATAATCCTGCAAGCCTATCCTAGGGTGCCGGATGGCTGTCCCCAAGCCCTTGTCTGCCAGAAACCAGGCAACAGCCCTGTTCACCGAGCGGTGAGCACGGTCAAGGGCACGGAGGTCAACACCACCTATGTAAGTATGTCGCGGCACCATGTCCGACCATAGCAGCCTCGTGGACGGCCATACGTAATGCAAATAGGCTAGGTCACTGCAAATCGTGAACTTTAAAGAGAGGACAGTGACCTGGGCAAGGTCATTGCCACCGAGATGCAGGATGAGGACATCAGGCTGTCCAGCATCCCTGATGGAAAACAGGAATGGCAACAGTTCCCACCATTTCATACCGCGCTTACCGTACCATCGCAAACGTGCGGTTGCACATAGCCCGAGATGGGGTCCCCACTCTGTCGCCGCAGCATACTGCGCTGCCCAGTGCACGTAACTGTGGCCCACCAGCCATACTGCCACCAGTGTGTGGGGAAACACAGGGTCTGTAAAAGAAGGAAAAAAGGAATAATGACATAACTGGTACTCAAATATGGAGGGGGCGTACGTACAATGCAAAGCCCATGGATCCCCACCTGCCCATCCTGCGTATATCAGCCTCAGAGTACCCAAATGCAGCCGCAGTAGAAGCGGCGCCTATCCTGAATGAATGGGTGCCGTAACAAGCCCCAGGGAGGCCCACACTGGTAAGTGCCATGCCGGTCACCCTCCAAAACTGGAATTTTGTAAGGGGAGACCCATCCTGGTGGCAGAAAAATGGGCCAGAGTGCGTACCACACACTGCCAAAAACTCATGTAGGGCACCAACCGGACAGATGTCTTCAATGGAACATCGTAGCAGTCTGACTCCACTGCCTACGCCGTGCTGATCAACCTTTGAGGACCGTATCCTCAACTGAGCCCACTCTTGAGTAACATAGACATCGTCGAGTTCCAGTGCCCTACGAGACGCATCCGCCTTAGACAGTGGTACCAACTCACTGATGCTGAGCGCTCCAAAGAAGGCTACAGTGGTAGCTGCGTGAAAAAGAGCCACCTCGTACCTATCATAGCATAAGTTATGCCAGCCTTGTGCAAGGTGGGTAAGAACCTCTGGCGAAATCGGGTGATGTGTGTCCTGGCGGCGGCCACGTTCACGTGTCCACCCCTCCAAAACATGACATATGCGGAAATCATTCACGCAGTCAGCGAAGCCCCACACCTTGGCCATAAATGCCAGTGCCAAAAGCCTAGAGGCTATAGTACGGGGAGCCAGCCCATGACCGTGAAGATAAACCATGTATTGCAAAATCTGGTCCACAGGTATTGGCCACACTTCGGGTAACCGTAGTTGGCCACAAAAGGTTCTAAATTGTATGAAAGCATGTTGATACGCCTTACGCGTGCGAGGTGCCAAAGACATGCCGATCGCCCGGTTCACCTCTCCTCGCCAAATGTCCAAATCTCAGCCGGGAGTGGCGAGGGGAATTCCTCTGCTTCGGGAGCCAAGGCTCGGAACCGGGAGATCTGCAGGCGGGATAAAGCATCAGCAATATCATTATTAATGCCTGGTACATGTCTGGCCTTGAACACCACATTAAGGCGTAGGCTTCTCAAGACAAATTGACGGACCAAAGCCATGACCCTAGGGGATTTGGACATCTGAGCGTTAACAATGTGCACCACTGCAGCATTGTCACACCAAAAATGGACCACTGAGTTGACCCACTTGTCGCCCCATAGCATTAGTGCCCCCAAAATGGGAAAAAATTCCAGGAAAGTAAGATCGCGGAGACAATCTGTGCCCTGCCATGCGTGAGGCCATCGGCCATATGCCCACCTCCCTTCGAAATAGATCCCATAACCCAGAGAGCAGGAGGCATCCGACTGTACTTGAAATTTAGGGCAGACCATAAGGTCCGATCTCCAAAAAGAGACCCCGTTAAATTCCTGTAGAAATGTGAGCCAAACCGAAAGGTCTGCCTGTATACCCCTGGTGAGCCGGACCCTGTGGTGGCATTTTAATAGGCCAGCCATGGCATCACACAGACACCTGGCAAAAGCTCTGCCCGGTGTCACCACCCGGCAGGCAAAGTTGAGGTGGCCGTGCAGTACCTGTAGCTCACGAAGGGACACCTTACATTTAGAAATCAGTGCCCGAATCGCCGCAGAGATCCGGGCCACCTTGTCCACTGGTAAGCTGGATGCCTGTGCGACAGTGTCAATTTCGATGCCTAAAAAGGTGAGCTTGGTGGCTGGGCCCTCGGTCTTTTCAGGCGCTAAGGGGACACCCAGTTACCGCATAAGGGCCTGAAATGTAGTAAGGAGACGCGTACACATGTCCGAGCCCCATTCACCCCCGAACAAAAAGTCATCGAGGTAATGGGCTACAGACCAGGACCCTGACCTGCGAACAAAGGCCCATTGAAGGAAAGTGCTAAATCGTTCGAATGCCGAACATGAAATAGAGCAGCCAAAAGGCATGGCCTTATCTACATAGAATTTTCCCCTAAAATGGAAACCCAACAGCTCAAAGTCCTCGGGGTGCACTGGCAGTAATCGGAATGCTGATTTAATATCACACTTTGCCAGGAGGGCCCCGGGACCACAGGCGCGTACCATCTGTAGGGCCTGATCAAACGACGTATACCTGACTGAGCAAAGGTCATCAGGAATAGCATCATTGACCGAGGAACCTGCAGGGTAGGAAAGATGGTGAATTAGGCGAAATTCACCTGGGGTCTTTTTTGGGACTAGCCCCAGAGGGGAGACCTTCAAGTTAGAGAATGGTGGTTCATTAAAGGGCCCTGCAACTCTCATAGCCTGCAACTCCTTAGCTATGCTTTGTGCAGCGACCTCCTCATTGCCCTTTAGAGAAAGTAAGTTCGGGGTGTCCTGTGGTCCCCGAACACCCCTAAATGGTATATGAAAGCCAAACTGGAAGCCTTCAAGCAGGTACCTCGCATCATCCCGTCTAGGATAAGCGGAAAGCCATTGTCCTAACATGGGGATATTAATTGGGGAGGGGGCCTTTTGCTTGGCCAGCACCATCAGAGGGAGCTCTGACCGCCCCCTGCCCACCCCTACCTCTGCCTCGTGACCCACCAGCCTGCGGGCACGCAGAGGCGGCGTGAGGGCCAGAGCAAGAGGGACACTCGTGCCGGAAACGACACTGACGCTTGTTGCACACGCCGCTAGCTGAGAAGCTCCAACACAGCAGGCGGGCTGGAACCCCCTGCCCCGCCGGCTGGCGGGGAACCTGCGTCGCAGCCACCCGCTGCACAGCGTGGCCACAATGGTACCTATCACCAGGCACCAGGTCATTTTTGCTTTAAATGTTCCCTTGATTTCCCCATTTTTTTTGAAAAGATCTCTAGTCCTGCCTCTTTTGTTGTTTTCCCCCATTTCTTTGCACTGTTCTTCAGGTAGTTTTCCTTATCTCTCCTTGCTTTCCTTTGAAATTCTGTATTCAGGTGGTTGTATTTTTTCCTTTCTCCTTGGACTTTTGCATTCCTTCTTTCCTCTGCTATTTTAAGGGCCTCATCAGACAACCACTTTGCTTTCTTACCTTTCTTTTCTTTTGGTATGGTTTCTTTTGCTGCCTCCTGCATGATGTCCCACGTCTCTGTCCATAATTCTTCTGGTACTCTGTCTATCAGGTACAGGACATTAAATCTGTTCATGACCTCCACCGTGTATTCTTTAGTGATGTTGTGTAGGTCATATCTGTCTGGTCTAATTGTTTTCCACATTTTCTTTAGTCTAAGCCTGAATTTTGTGATTAGTAGGTTGTGATCTGAGCCACAGTCTGCTCTAGGTCTTGTTTTTGCTGACTGAATGGAGGTTCTCCATCTTTGACTGCAGAGTATGTAATCAATCTGATTTCGATGCTGGCCATCTGGTGATGTCCATGTGTAAAGCCGCCTCTTGTGTTGCTGGAAGAGGGTGTTTGTTATGACTAGTGCATTCTCTTGGCAGAACTCTATCAATCTTTGCCCTGCTTCATTCTGTGTTCCAAGACCAAACTTGCCTATTATTCCATTTACTTTTTGATTTCCTACTTTGGCATTCCAATCTCCTAAGATAATGTGGACATCATTTCTTGGTGTCTGTTTTATGAGGTGTTGTAGGTCCTCATAGAACTGGTCAACTGTGGCTTCATCTGCACTAGTGGTTGGTGCATAGACTTGGATTACAGTGATATTGAAAGGTTTGCCTTGGATTCTGACTGACATCATTCTATCATTTTTTATATTGTATCCCATTATTGCTTTTCTCACTCTTTTGTTGACAATTATGGCTACTCCATTTTTTCTGAGGTTTTCTTGCCCACAGTAGTAGATATGATGGTTTCCAGAGCTGAATTCACCCATCCCTGTCCATTTTAACTCACTGATGCCCAATATGTCAATGCTTATTCTTTCCATCTCATTTTTAACCACTTCCAGTTTTTCTTGATTCATAGACCTCACATTCCATGTCCCTATGCAGTATTGTTCCCTGCAACACTGTATTTCTCCTCCACCTTTCGTATCCCTACCCCTTTTCAGATCTGCTGTGCTGAGCATTCCCTTGTTCTGCCTTTTGGTCCATAGGGTTCTCTTGGCAAACTTTGTGGCGTGCCTTGCCGGTCTCTACGCCAGTCTCTTCCCATCACACATGTTATCACAGTTTAAACAGTTTTAAAACAAATTATTAGCATGCACAATATCACAGTTTATCACATAGTATCAAAGTAAAAGTTGAACTAATTAATGAAGGGAAAGAAAGAAAGAAAGAAAAAGTCCACTATATCAAGTCTCTATGTAAGTCAGTTTCTTGTACATTCACTATGTCAGTTGCTATAAGCCATCTATGTTTAGTCAATTATATTATTTCAGTTCGATTACTTATCCTTTGCATGCATGCAGCAGCTCTCGCCACCCTTCGGCTGCATGGAGTTGGTCAAAGGCGCCGACTCGGGCCTCACTGTGATGGTGGTTGTGGATGGTATCTCCTGGGGGTGGTTGGGGGTCTCCGGAGGTGTCCTTCTCTCTGGCCCCAGGTCTTTGGATGGGGAGGGAGGGCCAGGATCTTTTACTCATCACCCCCTGGCCTCTCTGGATGGCAACTAGCAGCAGAGTTGGCTTCTGTCTTTCTCCTGATGGCTTTTCCTTCTCCCTAGGCCCAGGTCTTTGGAAGGGGGGGCAGGATCTTTTACTCACATCCCCCTGGCCTCTCTGGATGGCAACTAGCAGCAGAGTTGGCTTCTGTCTTTCTCCTGATGCCTTTTGCTTCTCTCTAGGCCCAGGTCTTTGGAAGGGGGGGCAGGATCTTTTACTCACCACCCCCTGGCCTCTCTGGATGGCAACTAGCAGCAGGGTACATGCTGTAAATTTACAAAGTACATGCTGTAAATCCTCGAAAAAGTGGAAACGAAACTAAAGCCACACCTACCCAATGTCATAACAGCAAGCGAATTTCTTATACGCAAATAGACTAAATAAACACAAAAAACTTACGCTTGCAAACTCACGTGAGAATGAAATCTTAAAAAAAAAACCAACCTAATATAAATAGGGGATGAAAGATCCAGAAACCCTGAGGAGAGCATTAGAAAGTGGCAGTAAACATGTCAACTGGACTTATAAAAAATAATAATACTCCAGAACAAACTAACTAAAAAATGAAATGGAAGATAATGAATTTGCCATCAGAACACTGCACAGCATTCAAAACAAAGACCAAGGTAATTCTAATTTAGAAAATAAATATTATACAAAAGTGAATTAATATACCATTCTTGAAACTGATGAATTAAAAGTAATAATTAACGAAGTGGCAAATTCAGAAGAAGAAGAAATGAAACAACCTATACTAAAAATGCAAGAAACAAAACAAAATTTAGAAAGTCAACATAATATGCAATTTAAAATGCAAAACAAAAAACAACAATTACAACAATTAATTGAAAAACAAATACAATCAAATGAAAGCATAAAAAATGAAAAACAAAACAATATATCTGAAATTATAAATAAGCAACTTGAAGAAATAATTGAAAAATTAATAAGAAACATATTACAGAAATAGAACACCAAAATAAAATAAAAATAATAAATGAACAACAATGCAAAATTTCAAAAAAACAAAACAAAAAGATGACAGTAAAATACAAGAATTGAAATGCAAAGAAATACCAATTGTAAGAAGAAAAGAAATTAAACCACAACAAAAACTTACAAATGACAAGAACAACATATCTGAAAACCTTAATAAGGAAATTGAACAAATAATAGAAAAACTTAATAGGAACAAAATTAGAGAAATAGAACAGCAAAATAAAAGAACAATAATAAATGAAAAACAATGCACAATTTCAAAACCCAAACAAGGAGATGACAATGAAATACAACAATTACCATTGAAAGAAATCCCAATTGTAAGAAGAAAAGAAATATTACCATGGAAAGAAATCCCAATACAGTGATACCTCATACAACATCCAAACTTGGTTCCACAAGTTTGGACTTTATATGGATTTCGACTTTGTATAAGGCATGCAAAATCCTAGCTGCGATGCCTCATACAATGTCCAAATCCTTGCCACGATGCCTCGTACAATGTTGTTTCCATAGAAATACATTGTACTGTAACAGCACAGACTTCATGGCAAAGTCAAGGAAACAAACAAGAAACTGACAGAACTTTAAGAAAACATTGTCTAAAGGCTAAATACATTACAAAAACATGTCAAACAACCCTGATTGTCCAAGAACCTGAAGAATGCTGCAAAAATCCCAGGAATGCTTCTAAAAATTCTGATGAAAAATTCAAAAAAATCCAAAATCACGCTCAAAACCACTCCTAAACACTCTTTGCCTTGTGCAAAACCCACAAGAGCAATGCACGCAATGTGTCCTGCCTTTTATACTGCCCAGGCACAATGCAACCTGGAGAAAACCCAATGCCTCATACAAAGTCGAGTGACTTTTTTCAAGAAATTAGGCGATGTTGTATGAATTCGATGTTGTACGAAGCGGACTTTGTATGAGATATTACTGTAGCAAGAAGAAAAGAAATAATAACCCAGCAAACACTTAAAAATGATAATAAGGAACTTGAAGAAATAATTCAAAAAATCAATAAGAAACAAATACCAGAAAATTAAACAATTACTCACAGACCTTTCAAGAAAGAAAAACTATGCACAATTCAAGAAACTAAAGAAGATGAAGACATCAGGAATAATAAATCAGAACACAAAAAAACAATCATTCAACAATTATTCCCATAGAATTCATAATCCAGAGACAACTTTTATTCATGCTCAACCCCCCAACCAACATCAACATACCATTAGCGCTGCTAATGCTTAATCACTTCATTACTATTTAAAATAATCAGGATCAACATTCAACAGGTAAATGAATCAATCCTTAGATCACACTTATCCATTAATTTTACAAAATAATACAATGTATTTTATCTATTTTACAGAAATGACAGATTTAAATCAGCAACAGAAAACAAGCAACAAATAACAGTTTTATAGGTAAGTAATAATTATGTAAAAAAATCATTATAATCAATAATATTTATTTTAAAAATTGATATTCCAGAAAAATAACATTATGTACATTTTAAAAAACTATACTAAATTAATTTTCTATTTTTTTACAGAAAATGAAAATAAAACACAAATGCAAATCAAAAGTATGTAAAGGTAAGCAAATTAACAAAAGAAGGCTAAACAAAAAATTTATATATATATTTGAATGTATATTTTTATTTTTTCCAGATTATGAAAACAACAAACAAACAACATATCAACAAAAAATTATTTTTTAAAAATGTATATAGTTAAAGTTATAAATAATTTAAATATTATAGAACAAAAAATGTTGATTTAAAAATGTTTATAGTTAAATTATAAGTGTTAATATATTTATTCTTTTTAAAATTTTCTTAACTGCTAGAGCAGTATGACAATGGAACCAATTACCTCAGGAGGTGGTGAGTGTTCCAATGCTTGGAATATTCAGGAGAAAGTTGGACAACTATCTGTCAGATTTGCTTTGATTTGGATTCCTTCATTGAGCAGGGAGTTGGACTAGATAGCCTCAGAGGCCTCTTTAAACTCAATTAGTCTATGTTTCTGTGGTTCTTTGGTTCAACCTGATAATTTTAAAACTAACGTGGGTTTCCATATTGGAGAAGAGTTGCATTATATACTATGACAGATGGAACTACCCAGTGGTGGGCTCCAAACAAAATTACTACCACACTGTGGGTGTGGTATGGTGGGCGTGGACAGGGGGAAAGCCCTGCATTCCACCCAAATTAAAGGTAAAGGTTTCCCTTGCTCGAAAGCTAGTCATATCCGACTCTAGGGTGCAGTGCTCATTTCTGTTTCTAAGCTGAAGAGCCAGCGCTGTCTGCTTCTGCAGACGTTTCCATGGTCATGTGGCTGGCATGACGAGACACCGGAGCGCACGGAACGCTGTTACCTTCCCACCGAAGTGGTCCCTATTTATCTACTTGCAATTTCTTGCTTTCGAACTGCTAGGTTGGCAGGAGCTAGGACGAAGACAGGAGCTCATTTCCATCCTGCACTACTCGGGAATCGAACTGCTGACCTTCCGCTTCCCAGTCAGCGTCTTAGCGACTTGAGCCACTGCAGTATTAGGACTACTTTATTTCAAAACTTGGATGGATGGGGCCAGCCAGAATTTCTGCTACTGGTTCTGGCAAACTGGTGCAAACCTGCTGATGCCCACCACTGGAACCACCTCTCCTAGAATCCTCCATTCATGCTGGCTGGAAGATTTAAGGACTACAATCCAAATATGAACTTTTACACACTCAGTTTCTAGTAGTAAGCAAATAATGAATGTCTTTAATTCTTCAGGCTACACTGGAAGTAGGGTTGAACGGGTATTGCACTGGGAAGAAGAAAAATCTGTTAGTGGCCAGAAGGCAAAAAAGTAGCAAGATGTATATAATGCAACAATCTGAGTAAAAATAAGTCCAAGACAACAGTCTATATAACTATATTTGACTGCATTCTTGCTGACTCGTCGCAACTCACGAGGTATATCGGTAAATCCAACAGACCTCTGAAAACCAGGATATGCGAACACAGGTCCAAAATTCAAACCCAGGACCTTAACGCTCCTTTAGTATCTCATTTTCTCCAGATGGGGCACAGTGAAAATGACTTTACTTTTACAGCATTAGAGCAAATTCGCCCCAAACTATATCAAAAAATAGATGTAGATCTTGCGCAGAGAAGCATTCTTCATACATTTATTTAACTCAGTCTCACCAAAAGGCTTAAATCAGGAATTGGAAATGTCCCCTTTTTTGTAATGGTCACCTCGTGAGTTGCGATGAGTCAGCAAGAATGCAGTCACAAGAGGAGCTCCCCACCTGGGTAATCATAGGTACTCTATTTATACTTAGTAACTTACCATTCTGGTTAACGTCCACAGCACTTAGCAGACTTCGCATAGAGGCTAGGACGTGAGACTCTATCGCTTGGAATATTTTACCAAATTATACTAAGGTAGGATTATTCTAATAAGATTTATACCATCTCTTCATAGTTGTAAACAAATTGACAGTATTTATTCTTGATATTTTAGACACTTTAGGTTATTTATTAACAAGGATTTATACTACTTAACATAATAATCATATAGCATTTTTATAACTATATTTCCTATCCTCAGTTTATAATATTGTTTATATTAGAGTCGTTTTTACATGTACCCCAATATTTAGATATTATCCTTTGATGTACTTTTCTATATTGTATAGTGTATGTATTTATTTGTCTTGTTCATGTATGTATTTAATCTAGCCATGCACGTTTTTTATGCTCTGCACAGTCACTTTTTCCCGAATTCCAGCATGAGAGATATTCAAATTCTGTATTTATTAACATAGATTCCCCTGAGGAAAGGGTTTATGCCCAGAAAAGCTTATTTTTTACTGGAAAAGCTTTTGGAAATATATTCTCAGTGGTGAATTGTATGGAAATATTATCTCATTATGGAACTGCACTGCACACAAATATAGTTATATAGACTGTTGTCTTGGACTTATTTTTACTCAGATTGTTGCATTATATACATCTTGCTACTTTTTTGCCTTCTGGCCACGAACGGATTTTTCTTCTCCCTAGTTTAATTCTTCAGGCCCCATTTTTAAATTCTGACTTCTGGTAGAATGGCACGTCTACTGCAAAAAGGTGAACATGCTTTGTTTGAAGTAAGTCATAAGTTTGATTTGATTTATATACTACCCTTTCTCCCAGAATTAGGACCTAGTCCAGGGGTGGCCATTGCTGCCCTCACCGCTAATGGAAGTGAAAGTGGATGCATTTATGACAGCCGGAAAATGTGCCCACACATGCGTAAATGTGCCTGTGAATACCATAAATGCCATAACTTCACCCACAGATGTTGTAATTGTGGATGCATTTTACGGCCACATTTACGATGGGAGGAACCATATGACCAGCCCGCTCAGCTGTCCGGGGGCATGGTCCAGCCTGTGGCGTGAAAAGGTTGGGAACCCCGGACCTAGTTGGCTTACAAAATAATTTTAAAACAGTAAAAGATTAAAATACAGTATAAATCCAATAATTAAAATAGAATTAAGATATTATGGGTAGACTGGACCCAATTTCTGAGCCTCTGTAGTTAAGTAGTAGAAAAAGGATATATGGCACCATTAAGAGCTACTCTTGTCTCCAGCAATAGAGAACTCCCACTAATCAGTGTGGCTAATGCTAAACTAGATCGACAAATGGCCTGACTTGATAGCTCATCATCCCACATCTGCACATTCTGAATTTTTTTCTGTGTTGTAAACCATGAATACATTATGCTACCTGGACCCCCTCAGCCCACTCGTCAGAAGAAGCAGTAAAAAAGACAAAAGATTTGATAGACAAAGGAATAGAAAAAGAATACAACTAATTAATGGAAATTAAATGTGAATTGTTCCATATGCTATTCACTCTGCATGAGCCTCATATTTTGAGATCTGGCTGTACTTTTTTAGAATGGATTTCAGGACAGGAGAACCATATGGATCTTATCTTTCTCCCATAAATTCTACCACTGCCCTCCTCTTCTCCAAGTGTTGTGCTGATTAGCCTGAATTTCATTTACTTTCTCAGTGAAGGAATTCACTTAACTCTGATTTATGGGAACAATATTCTTGCATTTCTTATCAGAATATTTTTTATCACTACACCCACCTACCCATTTCATTTTTGCAACACTTCATTCTGTATGCAGGGAGGAAAATCAAAACCTTTGCAGTTACTTCTCACAACAAAAATATTAGGGAAGAAACACAAAAAGCAGCAATGGTGAGAAGAGAGCATTAAATACTCTGCTGGAAGCCACCAAAGTAGAATCAGCATTGAGCGCTTAGGTCAAATTTTCATCATGGCTGCTATGCTTTCTCATCTAAACAGTAAGGATAGAGACCCATCTTGTATTTATGTTATTATGTGAATGTTAAATCCTTAAAGGAAATAATGCCAAGCTTTTAAGAGGAAATGTTTAAATACATTTGTTCCATTCATCACTGATGTGTTATTAAGATTCGTTCTTTTAAAAAAAATCAATCAACTCTTAATTGAAATCTTTACTGTGTCTAGGAAAATTAATGAAACAAATTAACATAGAATAGTGTTATTCAAATATGTAGCACCATTGCTATTTGGTGGTTAAAATAATAAAGCTTCAAAATATCATTGAAAATTTGAATGAATTAGGGTGATGAGTGTATTTTTAATTAATTATTTCCATGCTCCAGGAGAGGTTCAAATCTATGTATGAATTCAAAGATTTTGGTAGTAACATACAACCAGAACATAGACTTCTCAGTTATTCATGGTAGTCCGTTGCACAAGAAACCTGTTGAATTATATGCAGAGTGTCTTAAAATACACAAATAGCTAAATATGTAGCCTTATAGGTGACCAAACATCAAAACAGTCTTCAAGGGTGGCTCTACATCCAGCAATATCCTGATTCAACAGCATTAATCTTGGTAATCAGAACTATACTGTACTTTGGTTCCCCACTAGTGGTGGTAGAACTGGGGCATAGTCTAAACATGAGGGCATTTTGCGTAGCAAAGAGTTTGACATCTTCTGCCACCTGCCCTTCTGAACCTCTCAGTA
The DNA here is from genome assembly GCA_035047305.1 of Bradypodion pumilum. Taxonomy (NCBI): domain Eukaryota; kingdom Metazoa; phylum Chordata; class Lepidosauria; order Squamata; family Chamaeleonidae; genus Bradypodion; species Bradypodion pumilum. The sequence continues at coordinate 11,657,270 of JAWDJD010000011.1, read as the reverse complement.
CCCTCACAGTAGTGGAGAAGGCAGTGATTAAACAAAATATTTGGAGGTGGCTTGATCTGGAAAATACAACTTGTAAACTTTACAAAATATCTGTTCCTGGTGGAAATGAAAACCGCTAAACTAGTTTGATAGTATAACTGCCACCTGCATTGGGGTATACCTTGAGGGCATATGTGTTGATACTGTCACAATCAATGGGTGTACTTTAAAATGTACCACTATCTCATTGACCTCCTGGCAACCTAGCAGTTCAAAAGCAAGAAATTGCAAGTAGATAAATAGGGACCACTTCACTGGGAAGGTAACAGTGCTCCGTGTGGTCTAATCATGCCTGCCACATGATCATGGAAATGTCTGCAGAAGCAGACAGTGCTGGCTCTTCAGCTTTGAAACAGAGATGAGTACTGAACCCTAGAGTCAGATACGACTGGCTTTCGAGCAAGGGAAACCTTTACCTTTACCTATCTCATTGACAACCACACAAACGTAACCAGAAGCCTGAAATGGGTTTATTTTTACTTTTTTGCATCTGTAGGATTTGTGCAGGTTATTCTGTTTAGTATGACCCTCAGGATCCATCTAAGTGAGAGCCTTGTCGGGGAGCAGGGGCTTGAGCAGTCTAACTAGACGGTGTTGCCCATCTCTCATCAATGATGTTAGGCCAGGACTAAAACTCACAAAAGCACCCTCTGTCAGATCCCTCAAGCCAGGTGAAAGCAGAGGGCACATATCATGATCCGCCTAGCCATTGGGTGACACAATATCCAAATGGCTAAAACAAATGCCTGTAAAGATAGAGAGAGGAAAATAGAAATTTACACACAGTTGAATCTGAATTGGTTTCAGACAGCTTTGGTAAATAAATGTAATAGTAGTAGATATTTGAGGGAATCTAGTTTACATAGAGATAAAACTGAATTTGAGGAATTGATATTAAAGATAAGAAAAGGTGATATTGGAATTAAGGGTATAGTTAGTAAAATATATAGCATATTAAATAAGGATGGTAATCCGCAAGGAACGTTGAGGTTAAATTGGGAACAGGACTTGAATATAGAAATACCAGAAAAGATCTGGAAAAGCAAATGGAAGAAAAGGATTATGAGAACTATGTGTGTTAGAATAAAAGAACTGTGGAAATGGTACTTGACTCCAGTGAGATTACATCAAATTGATAATGTTAAAAGCAAAATGTGCTGGAGGTGTAAAAAATCTCTGGGAACGTATGAACATATGTGGTGGAAATATAATGTGGTAAATGATTTCTGGAGAAAAATTGAGAAAGAGATTTGAGATATTATGGGGTTTGGATTTAAACTGGAGACAAGTACAGTGTTGATAACGGATGTGGAAAATTTGAATTTAAATGAGGATAAAAAAGAATTAATATCTATAATGTTGACTACTGGGAGACAGTGTATTGCAAGAAACTGAAAAACAGATGTAATTTTAAAAATTGATGAATGGTATAAAGAGATGTGGGATCTTGCATTGAATGATAAATTAACATGGGAAATAAATAAATATAAGGGTAAAATTAAAAAAAATAGATTTTGGAAAATTTGGCAACTGTTTGGCAACTGGATTACTCTTTGAAGGGAAATAGGGGGAACAGTCAGGTACCTGACCAAATAGGTTTTTGGAAATGGTAAAAATAAATGTGATATCCCGCAGACTCCAAGATAATGTAAAAACATTGGGTGATTTTAGTATTACTGTTGAATATTATTTAGTTATTGGTTGCATGGTATAATTTAATAGGGACTTAACAGAATGTGGATGTAATAATTAATATGGGTTAAGGATTAATATGGAAATAATAAATTCCGTAAAATTGAAAATGGTAATGGAAGGGTGGGAGTAAGATAGAATTTTATTATAATAAGTAAGAGGGTTTTTGCCTTTTACTTTTTTCAATATTGTATATTTAAGTTTGCATACCAATAGAGGTTATAAGGTGATATTTTTGTATGTATTTAATTGAATATATTTTTATTTGTATATAAAAAATAAAAAACAACGCAAGTTGTGCGGGATGTCGTTGCAGAGATGTCTACTCGTGCAAGGACTCCTCGCTGAATAACGACACGAAGGTATCCAAGTTTTGAGTCCATACAAAGAAGTAATATAACCAGCAGGATTGAGTTAACAATAGTGATCTTTATTCAGCTCATGATCCAGACTGAGGAATATGTACACGGTGGCCTGCTTATATAAAGTAGAAATGGCCGTTATAAGAAGAAGATACATTTCGACGGGCTTACGGAGAAGCGGGAACATTCAATACAGCGAATCAGTGATCTAGGCTGCTTTTTTGAAATACATGCCTTTGGAAAATGTTGTGCAGCTTTGCCTTAGACTTCCGGTGAAGCTGACACACAAATAATAAAATGCTTGGACACAACACCAAGGTATCCTCAGGATCCATCAGCTAGCATGGCCACTATTCTGGGGACTTGTAGTAGTAGTTCCTTCTCATGTGCCTGTCTCTACCACTACAGCATATCAGGCAACAAGGCTCCTTGCTGTTTCTTCGGCAATAAGCCCTGATCTGAATGCACAATCTGGATACACAATAATTTCCCAAAGTCCTGGAAGTATAGCTGAACACAATAACTTCTCAAGATGTCTGTCAGCAGCAAACTTCTAAGATTCAAGGGCAGGAGTTTTTTTCCTAGCTACTAGAGCTGTTGGGAATGCACCTGGGACCTTTTATGTGCTGCCACCGAGTTATGAATCCACAAAGCTGCACTAAGAGATGCTCTGCTCCTGAACACAAATCTCCTCTCCAAGGTCAGGGTTAATGGATGCAAAGCTGCTTGTAAATGAAGCGCCGGTGTGGAAGTGACTCCACCACCAATCCACAAGTCATTTTGACATAGCTCTGTGATTCTTTGGTTAGTCGATCAGTTCTTTAAAGCAAAGCTGTATATTTTACAGCGTGTCTATGAAAACAGATGGATTCTGCGCTTACAGAGTGGCTCTGCATTATATATATTGTATCGTATTTTGCACAGCTAGCAATTTGTACTCAGTCTAGTGTTGAATGCTTATAGGACCTGCGCTTACTAAATATAAATAGACGGGTCAAGATAAACGCTGGCCTTCCAATAATGTCGGATTCTTCCCAGCATCAAACGTGAAGCAATAGATTGCCAATTTCAAGCTGTATACCTAGAAAGATTGTTTCCATGTTCCTCCATACAGTGTGAAATGAGATGCTCAATTTACCTTTGATGTCTCCTTGGAAGTCAACATGTATGATTTATCACATTTAAATAAAAATGTACAGTGTAGATCTAGAGATTCAGCAGGTTTTATAACCCCAGTGTTGCAAAATGCTTATTCTTTGGGAAAGAATATAATGAAGGATGGTTTTGATGTTCTGATAAAGGTGCAGTCCTATTCACCTGATGGAACCATTTCAGATTACAAGGTGGCTTCCTCATTTTTAAACTGCATAACAAATTATAGCATAACAATTAAGGGATCTGTTATACAGGCAGCGGAATAAAGCGGCATTATCAGGTCCTGTGTCAGTTGGGAGTCTGGGGTTATTTTACTAAGCAGTTCTTTTGAAATGTTGTTTTTTGTTTTGTTTTTCTGGGTGTTTTTTTTTTAAACTAAGTTTTACCCAAACAGATTTTTTAAAATTTCACTAACTAAAACCAAGATATTAGCCCAGTAAATCCATTGTATTAGCTCCAGTAATGCACTGCAGCAGGTTCTGCAGAACCGGTAGCGGAAATTCCCCCAGGCCATGCCCACTTGGTTGGCCACACCCACCTCCATAGCCCATAATGCAGGATGTTTGCCCATGCCCACAGATTTGGCCCTACCCACAGATTTGGCCAGCCCACAGAGTAGGTACATACATTTGATGTTCTGGTAGAAACACGAAGCCGCCAGCATAATAGGGCTAAACCGTTTATTAGGCGAACATGGAGAAAAGTGGCACAGCAATGCTCAATATATACACTCAGAAATGGATACATTTTGCTGGAAGAGGCAGGAAGGGAGAGGGGTAACTTGGAGGTTATTGGACTGGAGTGAAAACTGTACAGACTACATAGTTTAGGTGGGAACGCAGGCCCACGATATTACAAGATGAAGAAAAAGGAGACAAAATGCAGGATCGTAATGATCCCAATTGGTTCACAAACGTTACAGCATAAAATGTATTCAAACACAACAATACACATACCTTCCCACAATTAAAAACAAAATCAATAACCCCCAGCAAGGCCGGGCAATCAGCTAGTAGCTCTCTAAGTTAGGTCTCTGGTCCCAGGAATGTGGAGTCCAGAGCAAGAAGTACTCTAACCAGCAGGATCGGGTTAAACTCAGTGATTCTTTATTCAACTCATACTTCAGACTGGGGTGAACAGGGGTGGCTTCTATATATACAGTGTTTTGACTGTTGCAAAACAAGATACATTTAGGCGGGCTTCTGGAGGATAAACAAAGTTCAACATTTCCCTCTTTGACATACGTTTGAATTTCGCGCCTTTAGAAATGGTGTGCATCTGTTTTTCCGCTTTGGCGCAGTTTGTCTTTTTAAAAAGAGTTAAGCTTTGGACACAACATCCCTCCCCCCCCTTAGTGAGGAACATTATCTCCCCAACGTTTGGGCACACTGCAAGTCTGTTTGGGGCGCCTGAGAATCTCAGGTCTTAGCACCGGCTCTGTGTGAACCCTGACTGGTTCTGGAGTGGCCGGTGAACTGGGTGCAGCCTCAGTTGCTGCTTCTGGCTCAGGTGCCTCTGGTGGAGTCCCAGGTGAAGGGGGTACTGATGTGGAGGGCAGTGGCTCGCTAAAGAGCTCCAACTCGAAATCCTGCTCATTGGTAGCAGTGGCTTCCCTTTGTGACTCTCTTTCTGGGTTTACGTTCCAACCTGGCACTTGTGGCCGAATTAGGTTGGCATGCCTTCTCCACACTATACCATCATCCAGTTGGACCCTGTATGATACCGGACCTGTCTAAGACCTCACCTCCCAACCATGGGGATCCAGGGGCGTAATCTAGCAATGGACCGGCTGCCCGACTGCAAAACCCTTTGTGTTAGCAATGTCAATATTGACAACCCTGTCCTCTTGATGGAGGGGATCCAAGCAGTCCAAGACCGTGGACATTTTTCTCTTCATTAAGAGATCGGCTGGTGACAGCCCTGATGCCAGGGGGGGGGGTGATTCTATAGGACAGTAAGAACTAGCATAGTTGCAATTCTAGGTCTCCAGCCCCCATGTGCTTAAGAGCATCTTTGACAGTTCAGACCTGTCTTTCCGTCTGTCCATTTGTCGCAGGGTGGAAAGGTGTGTCAGTAATATGCCTGATGCCATTACGGCAAAGGGAATCTTGAAACTCTGCCGACATGAAGGTCAATGCGTTATCGGACACAACGATGTCAGGTAAACCAAAAGTACAAAACACTCACCTTAACTTGCGAATTGTGATGGCAGATGAAGTCCCAGACACAGGAATTACTTCCAACCATTTGGAATATGAATATCTCACTGGAAATATGGAGACCTTGGGCTTGAAGTGGTTCCAGAGGATGGCAAGAATGTCCATCAGTGGAGTGTCCTTCATGGCCTGTGGCAGCAGCAGGTGCATGATCAATTCTATCGTGGGCAACCCACAATGGGCCAGGAATGATGCCTAGTGTCCTTCACCCCCCTCGATCTTCTCCGCAACTATGAAGTTCTCAAACTGGATCTCATACATGGGCCATCTCTCCAGGTTGGAGATGTTGAACGGCCCGAAGGAGAACGCGGCGGCTGCCATCCTACCTTTGTCGCCAATGTTGAGTCCGGAACAAGAAATACTCTAACCAACAGGATCGGGTTAAACTCAGTGATTCTTTATTCAGCTCATGCTTCAGACTGGGGACTATGTACAGGGGTGCCCTCTATATATATATGCAGTGATTTGACAGCTGCAAAACAAGATACATTTAGGCGGGCTTCTGGAGGCATACCTGTCAACTTTTGGATTTGAAAATAAGGGAAATTTTGGTCACACCCATCTGTGGGTGTGGCCAAATCTGTGGGCGTGGCCAAATATAGCCATGTGACTTGCTGGGCTCTAGTCATGCCTGCCTCACATACCTATCAAGTTTTGGATTTGGAAATAAGGGAAATTTCCTGGCAAATAAGGGATACTTGACAGCTATGCTTATCCTTTGCTGCCCTCCAATGGCAGCAACAGGGCATTGCAGTCTAATTAATAAGGGATGACAGTGGGAAAGAGGATAAAATAAGGGGTTTTCCCAGCCAATAAGGGATACTTGACAGCTATGCTGCCACATGGACATGAAAATGTCTGCAAACACAGACAGCACTGGCTCTTTGGCTGTAAATGGAGATGAGCACTGCACCCTAGAGTTGGATACAACTAGCAGATTTTACTTTCTTAGGATCAAAGATCTCTGTAGATGGTGATTGCAGCCAAGAAATAAAAAGGTGACTGAGGCTTGGGAAATAAGCTATGAGAAATCTGGGGAACATAGTTAAAAGTAGAGGCATCACCTTGCAAACAAAAAATTGCATAGTCAAAGCAATGGTATTCCCGATGGTAATGTATGAGTGTGAGAGCTGGACCATTAGGAAAGCTGAGTGCAGAAAAATAGATGCCTTTGAAATGTGGTGTTAGAAATAGGTTGATCCTAGAAGAAATCAACCATGACTGCTCACTAAAGATCAAACAGTAAAGATGACGCTAAAGTACTTTGGACATCAAATGAGAAGAGAGGATTCACTTGAGAAAGCCTTGTTGCTGGGAAAGGTGGTGGACAAAAGAAGGGGGTGGCCAAAAATAAGATGGCTAGATGGTATTGTAGATGCAATGGGCACAAAGCTGTGTGGGCCAAAGAACCCTTTTCCCATCTTCTTGGGGGACTTTTGTTTTGTTTTCTTTCTTGTTTATTCAGTGGCTTAAGTGACTAAGATGGTGCCTGGAAGGTAGAAGGTCAGCAGTTCGATTCCCGAGTACTGCAGGACGGAATGAGCTCCCGTCTTTGTCCCAGCTCCTGCCATCCTAGCAGTTCGAAAGCAGGAAATTGCAAGTAGATAAATAGGGAGCACTTTGGTGGGAAGGTAATAGCGTTCCGTGCTCTCTGGTGTCTAGTCATGCCTGCCACATGACCACAGAAATGTCTGCAGACACAGACAACGCTGGTTTTTTGGCTTTGAAACAGAGATGAGCACTGAACCCTAGAGTCGGATACGACTGGCTTTTGAGCAAGGGAACCCCCCCTCTCTCATATAGTGATCAAGCAACACCCCCTAATTAGGGTGCAGGACCAAGGGATTAATTCCCCCCCTCTCTCTCTCTCATATAGTGATCAGGCGACACCCCCCAATTAGGGTGCAGGAGCAAGGGATTAATTCCCCCCCTCTCTCTCATATAGTGATCAGGCAACCCCCCCCAATTAGTGTGGAAGAGCAAGGGATTAATCCCCCCCTCTCTCTCATATAGTGATCAATCAACCCCCCCCCCCAGTTAACTCTAGAACTCTAGAAACGAAATCCTCCAGCCAGGAGGCAGGGCAGAAACAGTTCAATAAAGCATGAGGTTGCCCCTGCATATATGAAATATATCGCTCACCTAGAGTAGACTCCTTGCTCCCAGCAGCCAAAACGAAGCCTCTAGGACCATGTGGCTGGCGGGAAAGAGAGAAACTAAAGAACATTCCCCCCCCTCCCACCTTCTCTCTCTCTCTCTCTCCTTCCACAAGCGAAAAGCCTGCCACACAGTGACCTCTGGTGGCCGGAAAAAATACTGCAGCGTCGCCTGTGAGGGCTCCGGTCAGGATATTTTTTAAAAAATAAGGGAAAATACGGGGAAATTAATAAAACGGGAGGGGGTAGGAAGAGGGGTAAAAATAAGGGGTTTTCCTGGGAAAAACGGGATAGTTGGCAGGTATGTCTGGACAAACAAAGTTCAACATTTCCCGCTTTGACATACATTTGAATTTCACGCCTTTAGAAATGATGTGCATCTGTTCTTCTAATTTGGTGTGGTTTGTCTTTTTAAACAGTTAAGCTTTGGACACAACAAGGAGCCAGAGGTTGGGAGGCTGATTCCCCACTTTTCCTTGAAGGAGAAGAGCCAGCCTCTGTGGACCTGGGCAAGCTGCTCAGTCCTGGGTGCCCCCAGGGGAAGGGAATGGGAAACCACTTTAGTGTATTCTAAACCTAGAAAATCCTGGAAAAGGTCACTGTAAGTCAGAAATGACATGATAGCAGATAATTATTATTTTAGGAGTTGATCAGACCCTTACAGCCACCCATTTCCTTTTTCTACACAAGACTTGCTCCAGAGGAAACATGCATAGGATTGGGCCACAAGCAATTTCAGAGAAAATGGCAAAACACTTCCTTTGACTTTGGAAGTTGATGTTATTGCTCTATGAGCCCCAATCACTGCATTAAACTGATAACACGTCTATATATCTTAAGGGAAAGTAATAAACCCTGCTGTGAAATGCTATTTCCGCAGTCTCTTTGGAAGGAAGATAACTTTTTACACAAGCCCATTTTTCATTTCCACAGCATTGTCTTCACCGTGCAACAGGATATAAAAAGACTGACGCAAGCAGCTTCAAACATGAGCCCAGGCCAGGCATGGTGTACCTGCTTGATAAGGCTTGCTTGTGCCCCACCTCGAGAAAGCAACATAATGAGGAAAATAATTCTGTCTTGCAGAGAAAGCTCATGGATGCAGGCAAGCAGAAATAAGAAGTACTAGTGTGCCCAAGGATTCTGCAAAAGGCATAAGGGAATAAGTAATTTCCTTTGCCAAACCAGGCAATTTATCACTTGATAAAATGCACGATCTTCAGCTGCAGCTACCCAGTGGGATAGGACCTCTCCGGATGCTACCTGGTCCTTAAGTGTCAGCTAAGGGATACACCAGGAACATAGTGGAGTTAGGGTTCAAAGGTTCAAAGACCTATGACATGGGTTCTCAACCTTTTCAAGCCAGGGGCCGGGTCATGCACTCTCAGTCAGCTCTGAGGTCCAGATGGCCATTTTACCCTACCTGCACAATCGGGTGGCAATTTTGTCACAACAGATTCAAAGGGGTGGCCATTTTGTTTCTCAAATGCGCTTGGAGGGTTGGGGGGGGCACATGAAATGGTGCAGGGGCCAGATCCAGCGCATGGGCCTTAAGTTGGGAACCCCTGACCTAGGACTTTCTTATGAACAGAAGTTGTGACACCCTAAGTGTTATGTATGTGAACTGTGTTTTCTGACAGGAGCAGAATGTATCTTTTCTCATGTATCTATCATTATGCAAATAAGTGGATCGAAAATGTGCACACTCTGTTAGCCAATGGGCTTGTTGTATTATTGTTACTGTTACTGTTTATAGGAGCAGAATGTATCTTTTCTCATGTATCTATTATTATGCAAATAAGTGGATCGAAAATATGCACACTCTGTTAGCCAATGGGCTTGTTGTATTATTGTTACTGTTACTGTTTATAGTGTATATAACTCTGAGTTTTGCCCCATCCAAACTATGTTCAAACCCCACTAATAAAGAGCTGAATTTCACTACTTCACTCGTCTGCTTCTTCATTCCTTGAAAAACAAACTGGCGATGAAGGTGGGATGGCGTCCCCACACAGCAGCAACATCGGCCCATTTGACCCAGCGCATCCAGAGAAATGGGCATCATACGAACGCCGATTCCGCCACGCAATGGCCTTGCAGAAGATCACCGACGAAGACCAGAAGCGCTCCTGTTTCCTCGCTCAGTGCGGTTCTGAGACCCTTGAGCTGGCAACCCACCTCGTTCTCCCAAGGGACGTGGATGTGGTGCCACTCACAGAAATCATGTCCGCACTGAGGAAACACCTGCAGCCAGAGGTCTCGATTTTCCCGGCCAGGGTGGCCTTCCACAGAAGGGAGCAGCGACCTGGGGAGTCCATTGCAGACTAAGCCGCCGCTCTTCGCAAGCACTCCAGGACCGTCTGCTGGCCGGAATGAGGGATGAAGATGTTCAATGTCGCCTCATGATCAGGAAGACGCTAACTTTCAAGGCTGTCCTAAAAGAGGCACTAGCGTCTGAGGCTGCACGGTCCAGCATCAAGCTTTTCCGGTATCGCCACTTCACCACCAGTGCCACCGACTCAGCTGTGCAAGCTCAGCAAAATTCATCTTCATCCTCCTCAGCATCGCCTGGTTCCACCTCTTCATCGGAGTCCAGCATTGCAGAAGGAGAAGTCCGAGCGGTCCAACGAAAGCACTGAGAGCACTGAGACGATTGGGAGAAGAAAGTCCTTTGCAAGTGTGATGGCTGCGGAGACCGGCATGACCGCAGGAAGTGCCCCTTCTGCACCGCAGAATGCCACAACTCTGGACCGAGGGCACATTGCTAAAGTATGCCAACAGCGAAAGCAAAGAACTCCAGCACCTGAGTCCAAGAAGAGCCATCACCAAAAAACGTCCACCACCAAAGTTTCACCAGAGCCTGAGCCATGCCAAGTAGGCATCGTCAGCGAGCATTTCTTTGCAGACCTGAGCCTGCAGGACGTCCCCTTCAAGATGGAGGTGGATTCAGGTACTACCTTTTCCATAATCCCACAGCGGGAGTTTTTGAGAATTCCCCCTGCCTCTCGTCCCAAGCTCAAATCTTTTAAAACTTCCCTTCGAGATGTGCAAGGTTGCCAGATTCCGGTCCTGGGGGTGGGAAATTTCTTGGTCAAATTCAAAAACATTCACACCTCCTTGCCATTGGTTGTAGTTAAGCAAAGCACTAACTGTCTTATGGGACCCAATGGTTTAGGTCCCTGGGGATACGGCTTTCTGGCATTCACACAATAGACGCTGACCCAATCCCGGACATTTGTGCTGCACACCCTGAGGTGTTCAAAAAGGGTTTAGGGTTATACAAAGGACCCCCTATGGACTTTGAGCTTGACCCAACCATCCGGCCCATCTGGATGAAGCCACGCCAGGGACCCTTTGCTTTAAAGGAGAAGATAGAAGCCGAGCTAGACAAACTGGTGGGGCAGGCCATCCTAGTGCCAGTGGACTCCGAAGAGACACCAATACTGACTGCTTTGAAAAGTAACGGGGAGGTCAGGATATGCGCTGACTATAAGTGTACCATCAATAAAGCTAATCATCCGAACGCATATCCTGTGCCCGCGGAAAGCCACCTTCTCGCCTCCTTGCATGGAGGAAATTGCTTCGCAAAACTTGACCTTGCCCAGGCTTACCAACAATTGACTGTGTCTCCTGCTGCTGCCATAGCCCAGACCATAGTTACACATAGTGGGGCATTTAAGGTAACTAGACTACAATTCAGGGTGAATGCGTCCCCTGGAATATTTCAATCTCTTGTAGAACGTATTTTAAAAGGTTTGCCCGGTGTCCTGCCAGATTTTGATGATGTCCTGATCACCACTAAGGACACCGTTGAACTAGCGGCCAGGCTCGATCAAGTCCTCTTACATTTCGAGAGGGCTGGTCTATGTCTCAGAAGAGACACAGGAAGTGGAGTTCCTGGGGTACCAAATTACACCCCAAGGTATCATGCCCTCTGACTCCAAGGTGGCAGCCATGCAAAATGCACCAAGGCCAAAATGTAAAGCCGAACTGCAGTCTTTTCCTAGGATTGTTAAACTTCTATCATGCTTTTCTCCATCACAAAGCCTCAGTTGCCGAACCATTACATCGGCTCTTAAGAAAGATACTGTTTGGCACTGGGGCCATTGCCAGGAGAAAGCATTCCTACAACTTAAAAGGCTGCTATCTTTAGATGCTGTATTAACTCATTTTGATCCTAACAAGGAAGTTGTACTTGTGTGTGATGCATCCCCTGTGGGGGTGGGAGCTGTGTAATGCTATGTACTAAAAGACGGGAGGGAAGCCCCCGTAGCATTCTATTCCCGTTCGCTCTCAAAGCCTGAGAAAAATTATGCTCAGACAGACAGGGAGGTGTTGGCAATCGTGGCTGGCACTAAGAACTTCCACGATTACCTTTATGGAAGACCTTTTACCATTGTAACTAACCACAAGCACCTCCTTGGAATCTTTGTGAACGGGAAGCCGACGCCTCAAATTCTGTCCCCAAGGATGTTGCATTGGGAAATTTTCCTAAATGCATACGATTTTACTTTGGTGCACAGGCCCAGCAAGAACATCAGCCACGCTGATGCCCTGTCACGTTCTCCACTGCCAGGGGTCAGGGAAGCCGATTGCGAAATCGAAAGCGACCACCAGGTCCTTATGATTGAGGCTTTCGACATGCCCCCTCAGATATAGCCAAGGCTATGGCCAAGGATGTAACATTGACTAAAGTAATGTCTTGGGTACAAAAAGGCTGGCCTGTCTCTCCTCTAGCCGAGGAATTCAGAACATTCCACCACAAGCCATTGGAACTGTCAGTGGAACGAGGTTGCCTTCTATGGGGCCAGCGGGTGGTCATTCCTGTCACTTTCAGGGAAAAGGTTTTATATCTACTTCACACAAGTCGCCCGGGAATTGTCCGTTCCAAACCCCTTGCCCGTAGCTACTTTTGGTGGCCTCAACTGCACTACGACATAGAACAGATGGTCGGCACTTGTGCCAGATGCCAATCCTCTCACCCAGAGCAATCCCACCTTCCCTCTCGGGAATGGGATTCTGCTCGGGGCCTGTGGTTCAGGTTGCACATAGATTTTGCAGGTCCATTTAGGGGTGCCCTATTTTTGTTGGTTGTGGATTCATTCTCTAAGTCACTGGAAGTAATTAGGGTGCCTAATACCACTTCAGCCATCACAATAATGCACCTAAGAAGGCTTTTTGCAGCATTTGGACTTCCAGATGTGCTGGTGTCTGACAACACATCCATGTTCACATCTGCAGAATTCCAATCCTTCATGGAAAAGGAATGCAAGTAGGCACATCACTGCCACCCCATTCCACCCAGTCACCAATGGCCAAGTAGAGCAGCAGGTGTGCACAACTAAAGACCTGCTTTGGTGTATGGGTGAAGGGTATTTGGAGCTCCAGTTATGCCAGTTTCTTTTCACCATATAGGCTCACCCCTCTTGCATCAGGGCTGTCCCCTGCTGAATTGCTCCAGCGAAGGAAGCTGTCATCCTTGCTGGACAGATTGGATCCAACACCAGAAGGGTTTCTCGTCCGGAGACCCTGTACATTGCCACAATTATTCAGCTGCTGGCCCTACGTGGGTGCCTGGGTTTGTGATCGATCAAACTGGTCCTGCCTCTTACAGAATCGAAACAGCCACTGGTCTGATCTGGAGGAGGCACACTGATCAATTGAGACTCAGAGTACTGGACCCACAAGATGTATTCACACACTCAATGCTAGGGTTGGCCCCCACCAGTTTAAACCCGGGGGGCAGAGGTAATAGTCAGCAGCCAGCCAACATTGACCCAGAAGTGTCTTGTAGGAACCAATTACAAGGGGAATTTGTGGAATGCTGCCCTATTCCGGCCAGGTGTACCCCTACACTGTCCCAGCCTAGCTCTCTGGATTCCTTTATTGATGATGACCTATTTTGTTCGGAGTCGCCCTAAACTCTCAGTACACACAGGAGGGACCCTGAGTTGTCGTATTCATCCACAGAATTAGATTTTGGTTTTGAGCGATCCCCTGCTCCTCCATCTGACAAACGGGGCTTTAATTTGGGTTTACAATCCTCCCCCTGCAGTCGGGTCACCATCCTGGTTAAAGGATTTTATTTTTACCTAGGGGAGAAGAATGTTATGTATGTTAACTGTGTTTTCTGACAGGAGCAGAATGTATCTTTTCTCATGTATCTATTCTTATGCAAATAAGTCGATCGAAAATGTGCACACTCTGTTAGCCAATGGGCTTGTTGTATTATTGTTACTGTTACTGTTTATAGTGTATATAAGTCAGAGTTTTGCCCCATCCAAACTGTGTTCAAACCCCACTAATAAAGAGCTGAATTTCACTACTTCATTCGTCTTCTTCTTCATTCCCTGAACACGAAACCAGGTCACCCTGTTTCCTCTTGAGTTTATCTGCAATCCTCACCTCACTGTAGCTGGAAGAGAAATAGATTTGTTTGGAAACAGTATATCATTGCAAACTAGCTCTGCTGTTATGCAAAGAATTTGTGGTGGCAAATGGACAATAAGGTAAAGGTAAAGGTTTCCCTTGCTCAAAAACCAGTCGTATCCGACTCTAGGGTTCAGTGCTCATCTCTGTTTCAAAGCCGAAGAGCCAGTGCTGTCCGCTTATGCAGATGTTTCCGTGATCATGTGGTAGGCATGACTAGATACCGGAGTGCATGGAATGCTGTTTACCTTCCCACCGAAGTGGTTCCTATTTATCTACTTGCAATTCCTTGCTTTTGAACTGCTAAGTTGGCAGGAGTTGGCACAAAGATGGGAGCTCATTCTATCCTGCAGTACTCTGGAATCGAACTGCTGACCAATTAAGAGCCATTAATTGTATAAAGGACCTGCTTCTTCCTTATTAATATGGCCCAGTTATTTGCATTACTGAACCCACTGTTGATTCCAGACCCTACATTGCTGCTACTCCTAATCCTTCTTTTTCCCTCTCATCACTGTTCATTCACTTCTTTTCTCTGAGAACACAATTAGTTAATATTTAATGCCAAGCATTAATGTCAATACAGGTGTGCAGGATCACTATATTCCCAGACAAAAGAAACATTCCAAGTGGATTAATGTGTTGATTAGAAGAGTATGGAATTGGTCGTTTAATTGGTAAAAGTGCATACTTGTCTGACACCTTTGCCTATAGGAAACCATTCTGTCTGTCTCATTGGATGTGGAGACACATTGGATTGCACAGGAAGTGACATTTTCATCCCCAAAGTGCCTTACCTGTGAGGAGGATCAAGGTGGATATTATGCTGGGGACAAAGGCTCGCTCCTCCAGCCAAATCAGTTACATGCCAAATAAGCTCGGCTCATTTGTTCTCAGGTCCAAAGTCAAACTGCTCAATGGAATGGATTTTCTTTTTCTTTCTTTTGGGATGGACTCTGCCAGACTTACTGAAATGGTTATTAAAACACAAGAACTGCATCATTCTGAGAAGTCAGTGCCTGTAGAAGCAGGATGATTAATAACTCAGTGTGAACAGTTGCTAGAGAAATACCAGAAAAAGAAGAGAAGGATTATGTAAGTACATATTGTTGTGGTCTGAACTGGTTCTGCTTCTCTCATGTGCAAATCATTAATAGCTCAGTAATCAAAGCTCAGTAAATTAGGTACATGGTTGCAGATCATCCACACTCTCATATTTGAAATCATCACATATGGAGGTGAAAGCTTAGACAGTAAAGAAAGGTGACAGAATAATTGATTCATTTGAAACGTGGAGCTGGAGGAGAGGTTTGTGGGTACCCTGGACTTCCATAAAGATAAACAGATGGTTCCTAGCTAGAGCAAGTCAAGCCTCAGGTGTCTCTTGAGACAAAAATGATGAAATTGAATGTGTCCTACTTTAGGCACATCATGATAAGGCAAGACTGTCTAGAAAAGATAATAAAGTTGGGAAAGGTAGAAAGCAGCAGGAAATGAGGAAAGCCCATGTGAGATGGATTTACTCCATAATAGAGACCACAGACTATCACTTGCAGGTGTTGAGCAAGACAGATGAGAACAGGACATTTTGGAGATCTCTCATTCATAGGATTGCCATAGGTCAAAAACAACAAACTCCTACTTCCCTCAACTTTTCCAAGAATTGTTGTCCTTTCCAGTGAGTCCTTTATTCTCATGATTTGTTCAAAATAAAGCAGTCAAAGTTTAATGGCTTTAACTTCCAGTGAGAGTTCAGGCTTGATTTAATCTTTAACCCAACTATTTCTCTTTTTGGCTATCCTTAGTATTTGAAAAGCTCTTCTTCATAGTAACTGGAATTACCATAGTGTGAATTAACTAATTTATCAAACAACCTTGTCCCTACCACAATAGAAACAAGGTCTACTTTTCTCCAGGAAGAGTGTTTATCTGTGCACAGATATTGTGGTATTATATTCATTACTGATGTCGTAACTGAGGGGAGAAGCATAAGAACAGTGGGTGTTTCCTGGCAGAAGCAATGCATCAGTGAGACTCACTGGTGGGCAGATGAAATGTGGAATTGAGAGAAACAATTGGTGTCCAAAGTTACTATATTCATGCTAAAGGCTGAAGATGGATGTTCCAAGATATGGGGAGTTGGTAGGTGGTGGAAACTCTCTCTTGTAGAAGGGTATTGGGATTGAACGACAGTGAACCCTTAGAAATTATTATGAAAGCCTTTTTTTCCCTTCCTAGACTAAGCCTGTGTTATTTATTTATTTATTACTAGCCTATTACCCGGCCTTGCCCGGAGTTGTGCCTGTGCTTACCCAGCCAGGTGAGGCCTAGCTCCCCTGCCTGCCAGGCTATCTGGGCCCTCGCTGAGGCATCCTGGTCCCATTCTGGGTGCTGCTCCGCTGACAGAGGAGCATTTTCGGCCAGCTGTCTGTGGTGGCGGCGGGTTAATGGGCATGGCCAGCATGCCATTGCTGCCACTTGTGGGTTGCCCGCCTCACTGATTGGACAGCACCCTTCCAAAATGGTTCGTCTGGCTAGAACAGGCTGGAAACCAACTGAGCCAGGATCAGAAAGGAAATTGGGTACGGGCCAATTATATAGATAGCAAGAGTGACTCCATATTGTCTTGGCTGAAGGCACGGAGAGGAGTAGGCATAATCTCATAATAGTGGAAACTTCCAGGAGAAACACAAGCCTGTAACAGCACACATCAGATAGACAGGAAGTCTTCAAGATCATTTAGATTGTGCAATCCTTTAGCAGGTGCAAATGTATACAGTAACTTCTTAGAGCTGGCAAATGTAACTTAGCCAGCAGAATGCCACGTAGGCAATGTATTCTGTCATGAGGTCTCACACAGGCTCTGTGCGGGGGAGACCTCTTTGTAATCCAATAAATGCAGCCCTCCTGAGCGATGGGGTAGGCTGCTTTCCTTCAGCACTCCTGCCTTGCCTCTCCTTCAGCACTCCTGCTTCTCGTGCCATCATTCGCCTTCAGCACCACAGCCTCAACGGACCATTACAACATCTGGTGATCCCGGGACGTAATTTTCTCAACTACTTGAGAGTCACATGCCGGGTCTTCTTGGAGAGGCAGAAGAGCAATTCCGATTGGAAAGTAATTCCGATCAGAATTCAGCACCATCCCAAGGAGGGCAGCGGAAAGTGGCAGCTCTTACACAGAGGAACCGAAGCGTTCCAAAGCCCAGAGAGCTGTGACCCTGAATCATCCGAGGCAGAGCAGCAGATCCGTGGCCGGCAGCCAGCGCCGCGCAATTGACCAAACCTGAGGGACATCATCTTGTGCATCACTCGCCCTGTCTACTACTACCCTGACCTGTCTCGTGGAAGTATCAACACATGAGTTGTGTATGACATCCAGAGAATCCCCACTCCAGGTAGTATGGGGGCGCGTTTGGGGAAACATAATCTGTCCATCAGACAAGGAGCTCATAGAGAAGAGCTTGAAGGCCTGGCCAGGCAATATCAGATTTGGATAAGCCAAAACCGTCTGACGGATCTCGTGAGGCACATGGGGGAGCATTGCTTGTTCTACCCAGAAGCAGGCACAATGAACCCAGAAGTTTGGGATAGAGTAGGATACTGCCTTAAGCAGGTATCCTGAGCACCCGCTGACATCATCGGGACTTGGGGCCAGTGTAGGCAGATCATTTCAGCAGTGAATCCAGCCATAGCAGAGACCAATACACCAGTGTACACGGAACCATCAGCCCCAACACATCTCTGCCCGATCATCCAGTTTAGACATGAGGGGAGGACCTCCCTTCCTCGGCAACTGCAGAAGCCACGGAAGGGGGCGGGAACCTGGAAAACACCGGCGCTTCCCAGGCAACCAAGAGTCCTTTTCAATTAATGGTGCAGGAGGAAGTCAGAAAGGGAGAGATCCCGGCTGAAGAGATGGCCATGATTCAACAGCTATGTCCAGTCCACATTGAAACAGACACCCTCACGGGCAATCAAATGGCGGTATACATGCCAATCTCATACAAATTGCTTGCGGAAGTTCGCAAAGCCATCACCGATACAGGACTTCAAAGCAGATTCACAAAGGGCACGTTCCAGCAGCTCTGTGAATGCACCACGCTCATTCCTCATGACTGGAAGGTTGTGATGCGAATGATGCTGAGCCCCAGTCAGTATCTCTTGTGGGATAGTGAGTATAGGTTAGAAGCACAGGCAAGGGCAGCCAGGATGGGCGGAGCAGTAATTCCTGAGCAGCTATATGGCTCAGGCCAGTTCGGGACCATCCAGGCACAGTCCATCCTGCCAGCAGCCACACTCCAGCAGGCAGCAGAGGTTGCTTTCAAAGTATACCTCAAGGTGCCTGCTTCCAGCAAGGGAGCTAAAAAATTTTCCTCCATCAAACAGGGGTCGCAAGAACCCTACATGGATTTCACCAATAGGCTAGAGGAAGCAATCACCAGACAGGTAGACAACCAGGAGGCCCAGGAGGATCTTATGATGAGACTGGCAAAAGACAATGCCAACCTCGATTGTCGCAAAATCTTGCAGGCAATGGGACACTGACCTGATGTGATGCTTACCGACATGATCAGGGCATGCGCTGATGTTGGGACAGACTCCTACAAGATAGGTCTGTTAGCAGTGGCAGTACAGGGGGGATACCGGCCCAAGAATAAGGCCAAGGGAGCTTGCCACCAGTGTGGTAAGATAGGGCACTATGCTAAAGAGTGCAAGTCGAAGCAACCCCAGAACAAGGGGGGCGGCCAGTCCTCGGGCCGTCCACCCGACCCAACCACTCAGTGTCCAAGATGCCACAATGGATTTCATTGGGCACGTCAATGCCCCAATTTGGGAAACCGAGTTGCGGGCGTGTCTCTAGCCCCAGTTCAA
Organism: Bradypodion pumilum; assembly: GCA_035047305.1. NCBI lineage: Eukaryota > Metazoa > Chordata > Lepidosauria > Squamata > Chamaeleonidae > Bradypodion > Bradypodion pumilum. Next base: position 11,638,347 of record JAWDJD010000011.1, on the reverse strand, counting down.
ATAGGGACAATGCCCACCCTGGGAGCCCCAGTCCAAGGGTCCCAATAGTGACACCCAGCATTTCCAAGGCCCAAGCAGAAACCAAGGGCAGTGCAGGGCTAGATTTAGTGTGCCAGGAGGACATCACTTACGACCTGCCAGGTGCAGTCTACCTAGCCAATTCCCAGTAAAAGGGACCCATGCCCCAACACGTAGTAGGTATAGTCTTGCCTCGAAGCAGTACAGGGAGAAAGGGAATCTACGTGATCCCGGGAGTCATCGACTCCGATTACCCCGGCATCATCCAGATCCAGCTTTGGACACAATAGCTCCAGACAGCTTGCCACATTTCTGGCCATCTGGGACATTCAGCATGTATTCAGCGTACCGTACAACCCCCAAGGACAAGCCATTGTCAAACGGGTGAACCGGACGCTAAAGTTTTGTATTGAAAAACAAGAAAGAAAGGAGGAAATAGCCCTCCCAAGAAACCAGGCACAGGCTCAGCCGTGCTTGAATAAAGTGTTGTTCACATATAACCATCTTAATGTCTTTACCGATTGCACCCCACAGGAGAAGCATTTCCGTGGCAAGGAAATCCTCCCGTGCCCATGGCGCATTACCGGGTGCCCCTGGATCCTTCTTGGAAGGGACCGGCGCCCCTGGTAATGTGGGGAATGGGGTATGCAGCGATTATGTCTCCTACAGGTGTCATCTGGATCCCAGCTTGGTGCGTTAAGCCGCATATCGAGCCACATGGTGTGGAACCAGGTGGTCCCGGACCCACTGCCCGAGATGGAAGGACTGAGACTGACCAAGGGACACAGATGGAGGAGGCAGTACCAACCAAGACCAGACCCGAGGATAACCTGGGGGATGGTCAAGACCCTGTGTGATGACGCCATATCTGTCCTGGCTGAGCAGCACACTGAGCCCAAATCACCTACAATTCCCTGATGGTCATTTTGATCCTTTCCTTGCTTCTGGGGGGAGGGGCTGGGGCTTCTTCAGAAGACTTGACGCCTGGCGTGGACTTAAACGCTAGGCTCCAGTATAACATTTGGGAAAAACTTGCCAGACTTGTCAACCAATCTGACTTTCTTGGAGCAGACCATGGACCCTGCTTCACATTTAAGCACTTGCCTTATTCCGGTCTGCCGTGCTCTGGGAGAGCAGACCGGGGACATTGAATGGGTGCCCAAACGTGTACTTGGGCACTATCGCCGCATAACTTATGCAACTTACATAAACTGGGGGACTCAGGTGACAAAAACTTTGCCCGCTGATGCAGTCACTCTGTACACACCACGAGTGGCGATCAGCCCAAACACATCTTGTGCCAGAATGACAGGTTGCTCCTCAATTGAGGGGCCACACCACCGTTGCCTGCACCCTGGAACAGAGACTTGGAAATGTAATCACCCGGGCATTATTGGCATTATGTATTATCATGTCATTTTGCCCACAGGATGGTTTTTCACTTGTGATCAGCGTACTTGGAACTATATTCCTGCCAATGTATCTGATTCATATTGCTGTATAAGTCGTTTAACACTGGTTTTCCCTAACAAGGAAATGGTTACACCACATCTGGCCACCCCACGGCCAGCACGGTTCGCTCGAGTGGTCCAGCTCAATGAAACATGTGACAGCGATATCAGGTTACTCAGTAAGTCGGAGTACGTCACTTTCTAGGGGTGCCTGGACTTGCAGTAGGTAACGCCCATAGAATTGGTCAGCTGGCGTGCGCGCTAGCCAAAGCACTCAAGCACACTTCCTCAGCCATTGCTCTACTAAATCAAGAGCAGGCTGAAATCAGACATGCAGTTCTGGACAACAGAGCAGCGATTGATTATTTGCTGCTTCTCCATCACCTAGGTTGCGAAGCAGTTCACAACATGTGCTGTTTCAATCTCACAGACAACTCCCGTAGAGTCCAGAGTCAAATCACTGACTTGGACACCATAGTCACACATATCCGACAGAACACAAACTGGGGTTGGTGGGATGAGCTCTGGTCCTGGGCACCATGGAACTGGCTACAAATAACGCTCAAAGCTATTGCTGGTGTTGTGGTAGTGGGAATCATGTTATGCTGTTTTGCACAATGCATCCCTGCGTTCCTGTCCGTGTACACCTCAGGACGAAGACATCAAGAGCCAATCACACCTAGACAACTCATACCCTACATCTCCCAGGCTCTCAGCCAAGTCACCTTAGAAAGTAAGGAAAGGGGGAATGTGGATTGCCCGCCTCACTGATTAGACAGCACCCTTCCAGAATGGTTTGTCTGGCTAGAACACAGGCTGGAAACCAACCGAGCCAGGATCGGAAAGGAAATTGGGTACGGGCCAATTATATAGATAGCAAGAGTGACTCCATATTGCCTTGGCTGAGGGCACTGAGAGGAGTAGGCATAATCTCATAATAGTGGAAACTTCCAGGAGAAACACAAGCCTGTAACAGCACACATCAGCTAGACAGGAAATCTTCAAGGTCATTTAGATTGTGCAATCCTTTAGCAGGTGCAAATGTATACAGTAACTTCTTAGAGCTGGCAAATGTAACTCAGCCAGCAGAATGCCACATAGGCAATGTATTCTGTCATGACGTCTCACGCAGGCTCTTTGCAGGGAAGACCTCTTTGTAATCCAATAAATACAGCCCTCCTGAGCGATCGGGATTGGCTGCTTTCCTTCAGCCCCCCTCCTGTCCTTCAGCACTCCTGCTTCTCGTGCCATCGTTCGCCTTCAGCACCACAGCCTCAACGGACCATTACAACAGCCACTCACCGTTCTGTCCTCCAGGCCGGCGCTGGACCAGGGAGTGTGGTGGCTTAGGGATGCCCGGTGTTGGCTGTGGCAGTGTTATGCTGGGGCATGGCCACTACCCAGCAGTTGCTCCTCGCTGCCCTGGCCTGCCACCACTGCTGCCTCCTTGCAGCCCTTTGGCCACTGCCATCTTCACCGCTACCATTTTGGATGCTTCGATTGGCGGTGAGGGCATGTTGTGTACGCGGACATTCGTGCATGCGCATTTCCGTATTCCCTGGCTATTTTTCTGGTGGGTGGGGGTGCCCCCTGTGTGACCCATTTCTGGTGGTACAAACTACCACTGCCCCCTTGCTGTGGTGACTCTGGGTGGCTTACACATATAAACATGTTTGAACTTTTAAAAAATTAAAATGCCTTCCCCAATGCCGCATCTTCGGATTTCTAAAACCAACACTAAAACTAACACCAAACACTAAAAGCTGGAAGCCCCGGGCGACGCTTATATGAGCCAGCCTAGAGTGGTTATCTCCCCAGCTGCCCACACACACACGTTGTGCCAGCCAGGTTTTGAGGTTTTTACAAAAGGATAAAAGTTCTGCATGGAGATGAAGCTCAGTTAGCAGGAGGTTCCACAGGGCCGGAGCAGACACAGAGAAGGCCCTCCTCATGTTACAGAGGCGAGCCTCTGTTTGAATCTGCCTCTCTAGCAGATGGAACTATCAGGGAGCCCCTCTGGTCTGCTCTAGTGGGACGGGCAGATGTCCTTGGGGTGATGCGGACTCTTCAGTACCCTGGTCCACTACCATGTAGGGCTTTAAAGGTAATCACCAGCACCTTGAACTCCCTGCAACTCCCGCAGCAGGGGTGAGGCATGGGCATAATGCCCACACCCCAACACTACACGGGCAGCCACATTTTGAACCAGTTAAAACCTCCAAATGGTCATCAAGGGCAGCCCCATGTGGAGCGCATTACAATAATCTAGTCTGGAGGTGACCACCAGTGTGTGAGTGACCATAAGTAAGGAGTCCTGGTCCAAGAGCGGGTGTAACTGGCGAATGATGCAAAGTTGTGCAAAAGTCCTCCTGGCCACGACTGCCACCTGCTCATTGGAGGACCCCCAGATTATGCACCGGGTCTGTCTGAGGCAGAAAAGCCCCATCCAGAATCAAAGATGGTAGCTCCCACGATGGCATGGGGGCCCTAACCCACAGCCACTTGGTCTTGCCAGGATTCAGTTGTAGCCCGTTGTTCCCCATCCAGATCCCCCACAACCTTCAGACACCTGGATAGAACTTGTACCACATCACCTGGATCACCACAGGCTGAGATGTACAATTGAGTATCATCAGCATACTAATAATATTTTACCCCATGGGAACGGATGATCTTCCCCAGCGGTTTCATGTAAATATTGAACAGGACAGGTGAGAGCCCTGAGCCCTGTGGCACCCCCACATTGTAGGAGCCTAAGGCTAGACCTCTTACCCCCCAACAACACCAACTGGTGTTCTTCCATTGGTGATACAAGAGTGACCAGCTGAGAACCACTAAAGAAGGGCATAAGGAATAGATAGGCAAGATACAACCAGGGAAAGGAACCTCAAGAGTAACCTCAGCAGTGACTAATAGGTTTTGAACAGCACTAAGAATGCTGCCTAGTTGATATAGAACAGGGTTTCTCAAACTTGGCTCTCCAGATGTTCTTGGAATTGAATTCCCAGAAGCCCTGATCAGCAGCTGTGCTGACTTGGGCTTCTGGTAACTGAAATCCAATAACACCTGGAGAGCCAAGTTTGAGGAACCCTGATCTAGAACTCTCAGGCTCAGCTCCTTTCCTACAGAATAATGCTGAACTTTAAAGAGGCATCCATCCAACTTGGAAACCAGCATCCCATCATTTCTCAAATGCCAGATGTGTTGTTGATCCTGAGGGGCCAGGTGAATAAAGCCATTGTGGGTGAGGTCATCATCTCCTCAGTGCAACCTGACTCAGACATTGCAGTCTATGAGGAGCTCCCAAGAGTTGGAATACCTCAGCAGATGTCTAGTAGCCATTTCTATCAGTGTCACCTCACCTTCTGTGTCCATTCTTTTTCTTCTGAGTCTAGGCCAGATGTGAAACTGATGAAATGAAGCCACCTTTTGGTGAGTTCATTCTGCAGTTCCTTTTGCCTGACCTAGTGTGAGAAAGATTAACTGGCAACACAAGGTGGCAGTTACCAGGGACACCCGAATGTGGTTTTAAAATGCCATTATCTTCAAGGAGGCTCCTTCTGTATACCCCTTCTGTGTCCATATCAGAGTCATTGTTGAATATCAGGGTCATAACATGGACACTGTGATATCCAACATAAGATGGAAGGAGGCATAACAAGAACACATGGTACTAAATAGTTTTGGGCCCAAACGTGAAGCTCCTTTTGCAGATCCTAATCACTGATTCTAGGGAAAATCCACAAAAACTGGTATAGAACCTTTATCCTGGGGCAAAATCCAGCCCACCTCAGATCCCAGTGGAGTTCTAGTGTTAAGCTTTCAACAGGCAATCTCATCATACTTTGTGTTTGTTTTATATACTAGCATGGAGACGGGAATGGCCAGCATTTATCAAATAGCCAAACATCAGGCTAAATCAGGGATTCCCAACCTATGGCCCATGGTGCTAATTAATCTGGCCTGTGGTGGGAACCTAGGCACTGCCGGAAGCTCCCCCCCTCCCCCCAATCCCCACCACCACCACCCAGCATTAGATGTGCCAAAATACCACATTTTCACTGCATTTTGGCACTTCCAGTTTCCACGATAGTGGAAGCTTCCGATGGTGCCAAAAAATGTCACGATTGCGGCGGCTGCCGCAGAAACTGAAAGTGCCAAAAGGCAGTGAAAAAATTACAAAAATGCAGTCAACATGCTCTTCACACCCTCCCACTGCCATGGGAAGTGGCAAAACAGCCGAAAAAATGTCATGATTGCAACCACCAAGGAAAACGTGGAAGCACCGGGGGAACCACACCTCTGGCCTGAGCAGCTGTGTGTCGGAAGTGGGTCCAGCCTGTTGCAGGAAAACGTTGGCCACCTCTGAGCAAAATGTTACTTTCCTGTGCAGATTCCGCATGCACGATTGGCACAAACGGCCTCTGGCAGAGGTTAAACCAGTCGAGCAGACTCCTGGCCACTGGCCCTTGCCAGTATGGAAAATGGGGGGGGGGGCGGATTGATCATAAGGGTTGATTCACCCACATATGACCTGACCAGCGATTCTGCTGAGGAAGCGAATCACTAACCTCCGTTACGTATTAGGCAATTACTGACTCACAGATCAGCCCAAGCCGAAGTGCAAATAGAGGCCATATTTACCCTGGTGTAAACCCCGAACAATGGATTTCCCCTGTCAGTGTTTGCCCGAGTTAACTTCCCCAAGAGAGATTCCCCATTAACCCGAGTAAATGGGTGATGTGATTTTCTGTCAGATGACGACTGTATCACACGCTGCCTTGAATTCCTATAAATGATGATGTCTTTTCCTCAATAAACCACTGGTCTTCGCTCCATCTTGTCTCGTGTCGTTCCTTTGACCAGTCTCCTCCGGGATCCTAAGGGCCTCCTCACGGCCCCAATCCAACATCTGGTGACCCCGAGACGTGATCTTACCCGAGAGTAAGCGATCAACGCGGTCCAGTTCTACGCTAGAACCGTGTCCGATTATCCCGGAGGACAGCGCGGCAGCCCGGTCGGTAAGCCAGCCGATCGGGAAGACAGTTCCGCGACGAGGCATTACAGAGAGGCTTCCTACAGCTTGCTCCGACTTTCGCGGCGGCTTGCAGCATGGAAAAACGCGTTCCGCTCAGGGTCAGCTGTGAACCCCTGACAGCGCAGAGGCCACCAAGGGCCCGTGGCGGCAGGCCACACTCCGAGCTCTACCCAGAAGATTTGTCACGCAAAACCTATTGCCTGAACTTCAGACGCGTCGACTCGTCCCGAGAAGGAGACTTCAAAGGACCCTCGCAGGTAATATGGGGACTTGTCCTCAGCGGCAACGTCCGTCCGCTAGCCAAAGAATTCATGAGGAGGAATTCAAAATCCTGGCCAGGGTATATCAGTTACGCTTTCACAGTGGAGAGCTAGCGAGACTTTTGGTGTACTTGAGGGAACACTGCCTGCTTTACCCAGAAGCAGGTACGCTAACCCTTCAGCTCTGGGATCAGATAGGAGACTGCATTCAGCAACCCCCGAAAGCTCCAGAGGGCATAATTCGCACATGGAGTAAATGTAGGAAACTTTTAGCAGAGGTAGACCCAGTCCGGGTAGAGGCTAAGGAACCCCCAGCACCAGCAGAGCCATCGGCGCCCACGGCGCTCTATCCGTCACTTCAGTTTAAGCAGAGTAGTGTAGGGAGCTTTCCCTCGGTGACAGCTGCAGACGTCACCGGTGGAATGCATGGAATGGGGAGCGCAGGCGCTTCTCTGACAGCTACAGGTTCCCATGCTACCAAGAGTGCCCTTCAGCGCACAGTTGAGGAGGAGATCAGGAAGGGGGAATTGCCAGCAGAAGAACTAGCTGAGCTTAGTCAGATTTGTCCAATTCGCTTGGAAATGGATGCCCTCACAGGGCAGCAGCAGGTAGTTCATTCACCAGTCCCGTATAAGCTCCTCATGGCTATACGGAAGGCCATTACAGAGACAGGACTACAGAGTCGCTTCACTAGGGGCACGCTTCAGCAAGTGTGCGAGAACACCATGTTCATCCCGCACGACTGGAAAGCCGTCATGCGGATGATGCTCAACCCCAGCCAGTATTTGCTATGGGACAGCGAGTTTCGCCTCGAGGCGCAGACAAGGGCTGCCAGGATGGGAGGGGCAGTACTTCCTGACCAGTTATATGGTTCAGGTGCCTTCGAATCCATCGATGCGCAGACCAACTTGCCACTCGCCACTCTTCAGATGTCAGCTGAGGCGGCCTTCAGGGCTTTCCTCAAGGTCCCAGCAACTGGCAAAGCGGCCAAAAATTACACCGCAGTCAAACAGGGCACCCAGGAGTCCTACATGGACTTTGTCAATCGCTTAGAGGAAGCGATTAGTAGGCAGATCGATAATGAGCAAGCCCAACAAGAGCTCATGATGAAATTGGCTAAAGATAACGCCAATCTCGACTGCCGTAAGATCTTGCAGTCACTGGGTAATCGTCCCGACTTGACTCTCACGGACATGATTAGAGCTTGCGCCGACGTTGGCACAGACTCCTACAAAATGGGTCTGCTGGCAACAGCGGTGCAAGGAGGCAGGAAACCCTGACCCAAGGGAGCATGTCACAATTGTGGCAAGGTCAGTCACTTCGCTAGGGAGTGCCGATCCAAGAGCGGCGGACAACATTCCGGCCGTTCCAAGGCTCCGACCACCCCGTGTCTGAAGTGTAAGAAAGGCTACCATTGGTCCAGATACTGTCTGAATTCGGGAAACCGGAACGCGGGCACGTCTCTGGCCCCGGTCCAAACAGAGGCTTCCCTTGCTCTGGGCGAGCCAGAGCTAGATTAGATTCCCTTCACATTCCAGGCATTGCGAAGGCGCAGGCCAGCCCCAAGGGTAGTACAGGGCTAGAATTGACTTGCCAGGCGGACATCACATGCGACTTGCCAGGCACAGTCTATCTGGTGGATTCCCAGTACATGGGACCCATGCCCAAGGGCTTCATAGGTTTAGTTTTGCCTCGCAGTGTAGCAGGAGCACGCGGAATTCTTGTAATTCCGGGAGTCATTGACTCCAATTTTTCAGGCGTTCTCCAGGTCCAACTTTGGACGCACCTACCCCAAACCATTCACAAGGGAGACACATTAGCGCAACTGATTATGGTTCCTTGTAACTCGCCAGCAGATAGCCAGGGAAGGCTCAGGGACAGCGCAGGGTCCGGGTCAGAAGACCGCTCGAGCGCAAGTGAGGCAGTGCATGGATACCAGGTCTTAGCGACAGTGGAGACCAACATTGAGTGGAAACAGCGACCAGTTATCGAGGTATTTTTGAATAAAAAATCATTCTCAGGGTTGCTAGATACAGGAGCTGACGTCAGCGTGGTCAGCCGAAGCCAGTGGCCACGGGAGTGGGCCATTGAGCCGGTCTCCGATGTGTGGGGGGTAGGCGGCATCCAAGAAGCGTTTAGAAGCCGGGAGTGGGTGGAAGTCACGATCCCCAAGGCTGATGGCACAGCGGTCATTCGGCCGCACATTCTGGATGTGCACATCAACCTTTGGGGGCGAGACATTTTACAGCAATACGGTGCCACTCTCACCTTCGGGTAATGGCATTGCCACTTAAATGGCTTACTAACACCCCAGTCTGGGTGGAACAATGGCCGGTAGTGGGGGAGAAATTAGTCTCCCTAAAGCAACTGGTTAAAGAACAGCTAGACGCAGGACATATAGAGCAGTCCACTAGTCCTTGGAATTCGCCCATTTTTGTCATTAAGAAAAAGTCGGGGAAGTGGCGACTCCTCCACGATCTCAGAGAGATCAATAAATGCATACAGCCAATGGGTCCGCTTCAATGCGGCATCCCAAATCCAAATATGATTCCTGAGGGTTGGGAGATCCTGGTCGTAGACCTAAAGGATTGCTTTTACACCATTCCCTTAGACCCCAGGGACCGGGAAAGGTTCGCCTTTACGGTGCCGGTTGTGAACCACAGCGAGCCCACGCAGCGTTACGCGTGGAAATTTTTGCCACAGGGGATGCTCAATTCGCCCACCCTGTGCCAAATTTATGTTCACAACGCACTGGCAAAGTTTCGAAGCCTTCATCCCACAGCTCTAGTGTGCCATTTCATGGACGACATCTTGGTCGCAGCGCCGCAACTCGGCAGCGAAATGTTTACAGACCTCCAGGCCAGCCTGGGGAGAAAGGGTTACTCATTGCCCCAGATAAAGTGCAGAGAACCGAGCCCTTCTCATACTTGGGTCATCAGCTTCTCCGTTCCTTCGCAGCACCAGTTTTGCCTCAGATCAATTTAAAGGACTCAGTCACCTTGGTAGAATTGCAGCAGGTTTTAGGTAACATTAATTGGGCCAGACCGTATTTCAGATTGGATACGGATCTTTTAAAACCGCTCTTCTCGCTGCTAACGCTAGGTAAGCAGCCGGCAGACCAGATACAAATTCCTCGAGAGGCACGCTTGGCTCTCGAGAAAGTCAACCAAATTCTCAGCCAAAGGTGGGTGGACAGGATTGCTCAGGGGCCCTATGCCCCGATCCTGAACTTGTATATCGTTCGGGCCGGATCCATGTTCACCGGAGCCCTAGGAGCGGACTCCGAGAAAGGAGCGAGTATCGTGGAATGGGTGTATTTACCGAACACCTCTTCCCAAAATATCATTCCTCCCCAAGAGTTGGTCTCCGCGGTGGTTTACCGCAGAAGGCTGAGAGCTAGAGACATTTCAGGGCACGACTTAGCAAAAATCGTGGTCCCATTCACCAAAGAGCAAATTCAGCAGCTGATGCAGCTCGGTGACTCGCTTCCCATTGCCTTGGAAGGATTCACTGGATGCTTGGCATACCACTTGCCAAAGGACCCCAGACTCGTCTCGCTTCAAACGCAGACAGTCACCTTGTATGAATTGATCTCGCTGGTTCCACTTCAGGGGGCCAGAACAGTTTTTACAGATGGGGGTCGCACAAACGGTGTCTTAACTTGGCAGGAGGGTCAGGCTTGGCGCACGCTGTTAAATCTTCCACAGAAGTCCGCACAGCGGGCAGAGTTGGCAGCGGTGAACCTTGCCTTGCGCACCTTCGCCAAAGAGTGCCTAAACATCATTACTGACAGTCAGTATGTTAGGAATTTGCTTCACAGTCTACCGGGAGCATACATCACTCCCGCGATAGACAAAAATTTGCTGAGTTTGTTCCTCACAGCTCAATTTCACTTGCGAAACCACACGGAAGCGCTCTATATTGCCCACATCCGAAGTCACCAGGACCTACCGGGTCCAATCTCCGCAGGCAATAGCAGAGCGGATGCGGCCGCAAAGGAAATTCAGCAACGATCAGTGTTAGGTGTTTTCACTACTCCAATTCAGAGTCATGCATTCTTTCATCAGAATGCCAAAGCGCTCGCCAGACAGTTCAACCTGCCACTTTCTCAAGCCCAAGGCATAGTTCGCTCTTGCCAGCATTGTGCAGGGGCACCAGGGGGGCCCTCGTGGGGGGCCAACCCACGAGGGACAGAGGCTAACCAGGTGTGGCAAATGAACGTCACACATGTCCCGCAGTTTGGCAGATGGCAGTACATGCACGTTTGCATTGATACTTTCTCGCAATTCGTTTGGGCCACAGCGCAAAAAGGGGAGACTGCTTCCCACGTGGAGCAGCACCTCCTAGCCTGCTTCGCGGCGATGGGCAAACCTCGGCACGTGAAAACCGATAACGCCCCATCCTACAGCTCTAGGCAGTTGGCTAACTTCATGACCACCTGGGACATTAAGCATACCTTTGGCATTCCTTACAATCCGCAGGGGCAAGCGATTGTGGAACGAGTCAATCGGACGCTCAAGTCCTACATTGACAAACAAACAGAAAGGGGGGAGCCACCAGCCCTCCCCAAGTCACAGGGTCAGGCACAGCATTGTCTGAATAAGGTATTGTTCACGTACAATCACCTTAATGTTTTTTCCGATTGCACGCCGCAGGAGAAACACTTCCACCGTTCGGAAGCTCTCCCGCGACCGCTGGTTCATTACCGGGTGCCACCGGACCCTTCCTGGAGCGGCCCGTGCCACTCGTAACCTGGGGAAGAGGGTATGCTGCAGTTATGTCTCCTACAGGTGTCGTTTGGATTCCAGCTCGGTGTGTTAAGCCTCACTTGGAACCACATGGCGTGGACCCAGACCGACCCGAGTCTGATCCCGGAGATGGAGGACCTCACCCTGACCGAGGGGACCCGGTGCGAGAAGCGGCGACTACGGACGACAGCGCCGAAGATCACCTGGGGGATGGTCAAGACCCTTTGCACTGAGGCCCGGGACGTCCTCCAACGCGAGGAGAGGGAACCGACACCGGAGAACTTCGTAGCTGCAGTCTTTGCCCAGATCAATGCCAACTCCGTGGCAGTCACCATCATCTTGATCCTCTCCCTACTTGCGGGGGGAGGTGTTCAGGCGGCCTCACTGAAGGCCAACGATTTGATGCCAGGCGGAGATCTCTCTGCCCGGATGCACTACAACATATGGGAAAGGTTGGCGGGTCTCGTCAACCAGTCCGATTTTTGCCTGAAGCAGGACATTGGTTCTGCCTCAATTCTGAGCACCTGTCTCATCCCAGTGTGCCACACTCCAGGCACGCACCCCAGGGATGGCGACTGGCTAGTGAAATGGATTTTCAGCCCATACCTCCCAGCAAGCTCCTCAGAATATGCCCGCTGGGAAATGCGGCTAACTATGACTCTGCCGGCTGACGCAGCCACTCTCCACACCCCTCGAGTCGCGGTCAGCCCAAACTCTACTTGTGCTCGAATGACCGGCTGTTCCGCAGTCGGCCGTAGGCGCCGTTGCCTCGAAGTCGGCAGCGGCAACTGGACTTGTAATAACCCACAGACACTTGGCGCAATGTATGCTCATGTTACCCTACCTTCAGGTTGGTTCTTTACATGCAATCAGTACACTTGGAACTACATTCCCGCAAATGTATCAGATTCCATATGTTGTATCAGTCGCTTGACATTGTTACTCCCCACTAGGGATATGGTTACTCCAAGCACAAATGTTTCCTCATCCATACGGCACACTTGCGCCACCCAGTTAGACAGCTCATGTGATAGCAACATTAGGGTTCTGAGTCCAGCTGAGTATGTCTCGCTGGCAGTCAGCATACTTGGCGTGCCAGGCTTAGCCGTCGACAACGCTCGGAGAATTGGTCAATTGGCTTGCGGATTAACAAAGGCCATTAACCATACCTCCTCAGCGATATCGCTGCTCAACCAGGAGCAGGCAGAGCTTCGCCATGCCATCCTAGACAATCGAGCAGCCATAGACTACCTCCTGCTGTTACATCATTTGGGTTGCGAATCTGTTCATGACATGTGTTGCTTTAATCTCACAGACAACACCCGCAAGGTGCAGAGCCAGCTCACAGACCTCCACACCCTAGTCAAGAACATTAAGGAGGGTTCTTCATGGGATTGGTGGAATTCCTTGTGGTCATGGCTCCCAAGGGGGTGGCTCCAGACAATGCTCAAAGTGATCGTGGGGGTGATAATACTGGGCATAGCAGGATGTTGTTTCATGCAATGTATTCCCTCACTGTTATCGAGATGCCCCCCGTGGGGGGAACCCCGAAGCGTCGTTCCCGTGCACCAGCTGATGCCCATCCTAGGCAGGGTCGCCTGTCAGGTCCATAAATAACAGAAAAAGGGGGGATGCGGATTCCGCATGCACGATTGGCACAAACGGCCTCTGGCAGAGGTTAAACCAGTCGAGCAGGCCCTTGCCAGTATGGAAAATGGGGGGGGCGGATTAATCATAAGGGTTGATTCACCCACATATGACCTGACCAGCGATTCTGCTGAGGAAGCGAATCACTAACCTCTGTTACGTATTAGGCAATTACTGACTCACAGATCAGCCCAAGCCGAAGTGCAAATAGAGGCCATATTTACCCTGGTGTAAACCCCGAGCAATGGATTTCCCCTGTCAGTGTTTGCCCGAGTTAATTAACTTCCCCAAGAGAGATTCCCCATTAACCCGAGTAAATGGGTGATGTGATTTTCTGTCAGATGACGATTGTATCACACGCTGCCTTGAATTCCTATAAATGATGATGTCTTTTCCTCAATAAACCACTGGTCTTCGCTCCATCTTGTCTCGTGTCGTTCCTTTGACCAGTCTCCTCCGGGATCCTAAGGGCCTCCTCACGGCCCCAATCCAACATTCCTGTACTGCTGTTATATTGCTAATTTTGTTTACTCTGTCTGACTGGCTCTGTTGTCTTTCTGATTCAAAATATTACTTTCAAGAAAGTCAGTAACTTCAGAACCCTCTTGCAACCATCATTTGCATGAAAATTGTTGTTCCTTTACTGCACCCAAGATGATCTCAACTGCTCTATTCTATTTTGTTTGAATGCAAGTCTTGAAAGTAAATCTTTTTCCCTTCTGCAACTGTGCTTGAGCACGTGTACTTTAGGAACTAAGAAGAAACCAAAGGGAGATAGAGGAGGGTTTATATTAAAAAAAACATTCAGCCTTAATCGTTTGGGACATGCTAGCTGCACCACCCTGCAAAGATTATTCCATGCTGCCGCCTCCTTCATTGTCTTTTTCGTCTTTTTCATCTTCATCTTCTTTTTCATCTTCCTCTTCGTCTTTGTCATTGTTGTCATCTTCAACTTCATCTTCTGTTGCTGTATCCAATTCCAAATATTGGCGATTATCATGGTGATCAGCCATGGAGACAGTCCTGAGAATATAATGCAGTGGTCTTTCATCTACCTTCTGCATCACAGCCAGTGTGGCACCAGTCACTTTCTGGTTCTGAGCCTTTTGCCATGCAAAGTCCTCATCCACCCCAGGCCAATATTGATGAATCTGCTGTCCTCCATCAAGATGGGTTCCAGTGGGATTTAATCCACTTGGGGACCATCACCCTTCCCTGTGGATTTTGCCACCCAAGCCATTAGTCCACAGGGATGTCAGGCTAGTTAACTGCCACCTGATGATCGACATTGAGTCACTGGCAGTACAGTCTGCTCTATTAACATAGCAGGATAACCTGGCCAGACTGGAAACAAATTAGAAGCAGCTGTGTTAATTGCACAAAAATAATGTCATCGTAGTACTGGTATTTGCAGTCCTTCGTTTACAATTAGTGTAAACTGTGACCATAATTTAGGTTGCTATTATCATCTTGATTTACTATTTCATCTGTGGTTGGTGTGCATGCTCACTTTTAGATAGCATTAGGAAAGATCTATTAATTCTTTTGACTGTGAATTATTTTGTCACAGCTAATGCAGACAGCTGTCTTCATTTCTGACCTTTCCAAAACATTCTCTCATCTTTACCTGCCAATACACTTTGAGTTTGTGTGAAATAAATAATTATTTTTGCAAACAACTCCAGAAAGCATCATGTACTTGGAAGAGGATAAAGCTTGGAGGTGATCCTTCTTGGACTACAGCTCCCAAAATAGCCCACCAGGTCATGCTGACAGAGGATTTCTGGGAACTGTAGGCCAGAAATTGTCCTCCAGAGAAGACACTGGCCTAGATCAGGAATTGGACAATAACCGAAGTCCCAGTGTCTACCTACTCCATTTTCAACCCAATGTTCATAAAACTGGAAGCAACTGGTAGTTCATTCCCTTTCAAAAAAAGGTTCTATTTGGAGCTAGACAAGGTGCCTCTGGACAACAAACTGCAGTGATAGACAAAACACCTTGGTATCTTTTGGAGGCACATGTCTCTGTCTTTTTGGCCTTTTTCTGGAGATGGGTGGACTTTGGGAGCTGTCAGGTGACACTGGAAGATGTGCAAAGGTCTGGTCAAGCCACCAAGTGGTCCACAAGCCATATCGTTGCCACTCTTGGGCAAGATGGCCAAATTGCCAAACCTCTGTGATCTCTGTGATCAAGTTTTCAGAGATGGTATCTGGTAGGGATTGCAAGTTAATTAACCCTTCTTTACCACTAATTGCCAATAATATGGATTTTGACTGGTTCAGGATGGTGATTTGTTGAATCCTGTATGGTTATCATTGCTCCACTGACTATAGATTCTGAATTTTTTGAAGACCCATTATTTCATCAGACTGCCTCTATCACTTGCCCTTGGTATCCAATCTAACTCCATCTCAGTTATCCTATATTTCAAGAATGACAAGTTCAACCATCTCATAGGAGCTGTATAATGCAGGGCTCAAGGAAACAATAAAACAATTAGGATGCAAATGTAATAAGTGTTTCATGATTTTGTAGCTGAAGATTCACATGTAATGTGTTCTAAACCAGGAGGCTTCCACAATAAAATTGATTCACTGGTTCCAAGGAGCCTTTACAGATGTTTGTTCCCAATGTTGTTAGTAATAGAAAAATAAATGCAGAGCAAATAGAATTTCACAGCAGTGAGACTCCCTGGGAAATCATCTTTAATACATAAGAAACAGCTTCTTTCAGAAGCGGTAAGTTGCAAAACAAGGGAGGGAGGAAATACCTGTACTACTTTAGGCTCTGATAGCTTGCATGCAGCTTGATTCTGTCATTGTCTTCCAAGTTCTCTTCTTTGGTGCATAGTTTTGACTTTACAATGTAAGTGGTATCAAATCTTTTTCTTACAAAGTGGTTTATGATACAGGCTCTCATAGCTAAATACTTCCCCTTTCTACTTTCTATACGAATACTGGTTTAGTCTGAATTGGTGAACTGTGACTGTAGAAAGCAGTGATAACACTAACTCCTCCTATTGACCTCCATTGTTTCCCCAACTATTGTCATATGAAATGCTGCACTGAACAATCTCACTTGTTGTTGTGATGTATGTAATATGCAAACAAAATTCATTGTGTGGTGTTTGATTTGAGGAGGACTGGGTATTGATTTAAGAACTGCTTTTATACATGTAGCATTGATCAATGTAATTGAAAGACAGCTCAGTGTAGAACACCTGTTTTCCATTTAGAACAGGGATTTTCAACCCGTGGTCTGTGGGCCAGATGCATCCCACAATGTCATTTCATGTGGCCCCACCACCACCTCCACCACACCAGGAAGTGCTATGTGGTGAAGGAAGGGCAAAATGGTCGTCTGGCCCCCAAAGCTGTCTGAGGGAACATGACCTGGCCCCCAGCTTTAAAAGGTTGAGAACTCCTGATTTAGAAGTTCCTAGGCTTTAAAATTTCAGTTTCCTTTTGGAATAATGTAGCAAGTTTGGTGATGGAATGTAAATTTCACCTCCTTATTCCAGTTGCAACTTCAATTTGGGAATATTATTATGCCAATTTATTTTCTAATTCAAGTCAGGGCCTTATTGCATAAACAAAGCACAGAGTATAATACAGGTTGTATTCCCGTTGGATGGGAGATTGCCATTATAGTTCCTCTTTATTAAAAAAAGGAGATAAAGGTGATCTAAATAATTATAGTCCAAAGAGTCTCACTGGCATTGTGGCCAAAATGTATGCAAAGCATCTGCTGAGTAAAATAGAAGTCTGGGTTATGGGGGGGGGGGGAATCCTTTAGTTGAGGAACAAGCTGGCTTTAGACTACTAGAGCGATCTACAATAGATAATTGTTTTCCTCTGTACCAGTGATGGTGGACCTTTTAGAGATCAAGTGACCAAGGAAGAGGAGGCAGCAAGCAGGCAGGTACTGTGTGTGTCCACACACTGCCACCACCTCCTGGGTGGGATTTCAGCCTCCCCTCTTGCCTCCCCATTGGCAAAGGGAGAAGGGTGGTGGGGAAACAGGGGTGGCAGGGGTGGGGCTGCTATTTGAAAGTGTGAACTGGTGCAAATGGCTCCTTAACCAAAAGTATACCTACTTTTAAAGGGTTGCATTTTAGCCCCAATGCTTTTTAATCTTTATGTTAATTATCTACCAGGATTCCTGTTTGATGTAGCTCAGTGCCAAAGATTTTCATCAAATTTATTAATATCCTATTCTTCTTCTGTGTCTATGTCAGACATGAAACTGCCAAAATTAAAGCACATTTTGGTGAGTTCATTCTGCAGTTCCTTTTGTCTGACCTAGTGTGAGAAACATTAGCTGGCAACACAAGTTTGCCATTACCAGGGTACACCTGATTGTGGTTCAAAAATGCCACAATCTTTGAGAAGGCACTACTGTTTACTTGTTTTTTAATGTACAGTGGACCCCCATATAACGAATGCCTCATACAATGAAAAATTCGTATAACAAAGAGGATTTGCGGAAACCATTATACCCCATATAACAAATTTTCCCGTTATACGATTTTTCCCATAGAGATTTTTGTTGTACGATGCATCCCATAGGGATTTTTTTATATGAGGCATGCTTCATATAACAAAAAAATGCATAATGAAAGAATTTGTGGAACCAACTTTTTTCGTTATACTGTATGGGGTTCTACTGCATTGTGTTTTAATTTTATCTTTTTAACATTGTGAGCCACTTGGAGTCCCATATCAGAAGAAAAGCAACCTATAAATACTGCAAATAAATATATAAATATATAAACATTTGAGGGGACACAGGTTTCTTAACTGTGTTCTAAGAGACTTCAAGTGTGGTTCCTTTTATGTATGTTGTTGTTGTTGTTCAGTCACTTTAGTGTAAGGGACCAAAGACAATGAAACAGCCGAAGGGTTGGCTTAACACAGGTTTATTGCATGATGATCCGGAGGAACATGTGGTAATGGCGGATGGGTAGCTCAATATATACAGCTGGCTATACATATGAATGTGGCTCGTCGACAGACTATTGGTTGCTGCCTGCGTGACGTCGTAGGAGGTCACGCCCTTCTTGTCCAGGTGAAGAGGTGGCGGGAATCTTCCCGCGCTGCTGATCCAGGTGAATCTGAGCCATGAGAGCTGGACGCTCGCTATTGCCATCTAGTGGTCACTAGCTCGCGTCCCCTTATCAGGTTTACATTGATAGAGCTGAAGGTTATAATGTTGCACACAGAAAGGTTACATTGTTACCACATGGCTAGGTACATTGTTAAAGGCACAGCTTTACAGAACACAACATCCCTCCCCCCTAGGATGAGACGAAGTCTCTCAGCCAAGATGGCTTATTGCACGTGCGTTTGGGCCGTGATGAGGGCTGACCCCCCCCGGGGGCGCTACTGCTTCTTTGTTCCCTGGTCCCTTGTCCTGTAATGGGAGAGGGAGACTCGTTAGTGGCTTGCCGCGGTTTGGCGGCCTTAGGGGAAGGGAAAAACTCCATTGTGGGCAGACCGGGGGCGATCGGGGATAACGAAAAACCCCTCTTCTCGCTTGGACGGGTGGGGGACCACTCCGAAAAACTCCCCCGGTTCTGAAAATCAAATTCTAACTCAGTTGGGGTATCCGCATTTGTGGGGGAATTCCGCGAGATATGTATGGGGTCGGGTTCCTCCTCCTCAGAAAAATCCCCCAGGATATCTATGGGAACATCCCCCCTTTCCACCTCCCCCCTTGGTGGGGACCCGCGGCCCCCTTTTCCTCCCCCTTGGGCTGAACGGGTGGGGGAGAACCCTAACGCTGATTTCTTCTCTGTTTGGTCTGTGCCCTGCTCATCGGGAACCCTGCGTCGGAGCTGGTCCGCGTGCCGCCTCCACAGTAGCCCTGTGCTGGTTTCCACGCGGTACGACACGGGGCCGGTTTGCTCCACAACTACGCCCGGTACCCAGGCTGGGCCCGTGCTGGCGTAATTCCTGCAATGCACGGGGGCGCCTACACTGAAACTCTTTGTGGCCTCTAGCCCAATGTTCCTTCCCTTGTCCTCTACCCTCGTGGGGTCTAGCCTAGTAAGGATGGTGGTCAGTTTCCTACGCATTAAGAGCTCTGCGGGGGAGTATCCTGACGCCAACGGGGTCACCCTGTACCCTAGCAGAAACTGACACACTTGTAGGTTCAGATCCCCGGGGCCCATGCGCCGCAACACGTCCTTCGTGGTGCGGACGAGGCGCTCCACTTGACCATTGGTGGCTGGGTGAAACGGGGCGGAGGTGATATGCCGAACGGCGTTAATCTCCATGAATGCCCTAAACTCGGAGGACGTGAAACAACTAGCGTTGTCGCTAATTAATGTGTCGGGTATGCCGAACGTGGAAAAGAGCCTCCGCAAATGCTTAATGGTCTGGGCTGAGGAGGTGCTCGTGACTGGGATAACCTCCAACCACTTGGAGAAGGCGTCCACGACAAGAAGAAACAGGGTGCCTCTGAACGGGCCCGCAAAATCAATGTGCACCCGGGACCACGGCCCCTTAGCCGCGTCCCACTCCCTGTGGGGAAGGCGGGCCTCCTCTGGTCTGGAGCATTGGCAACTTTCACAAGTGCTGACCATGTGCTCGATGTCGGCGTCCAACTGGGGCCACCAGAAGTAGCTCCGGGCCAGCGCTTTGGATCGCACGATGCCGGGGTGGCTGACGTGCAGCAGTTTGAGCACCCGCGGCCGAAGGGAAGTGGGAATCACCACCCGCTGCCCCCACAAGAGGCACCCCCTCTCTAGGGACAGCTCTAACTTTTTCCTGAAAAATGGGGCGAACTCCTCCGCTGGGGAGGACGCCGGCCACCCTTTCTGCACCCAGGAGCTAACTGCCGCTAATGTCTTATCCTTCCCTGTCGCTTTGGCAATGTCGGCAGGCACTACGGGGGGTGAATCCAGCACCTCTATCATAAGAACCTGATGGTCTCGCTCCCCCTTTCTGGGCGTCAGGGGGAGGGGAGACCTTGATAGAGCATCCGCATGGCTGATCTCTTTCCCGGGCCGGTAGACCAACGCGTGCTGGTACGCGTTGAGAAAAATAGCCCACCTGAGCATCCTCGGGGACAGGATCTGTGGCGTGGGCTTATCTGCGGTAAAAATGCCTAGCAGGGGCTTGTGGTCCGTTACAATGGTGAAGGGGCGGCCATACAGAAAATCGTGAAATTTTTTCGTCCCCGCAACTATCGCTAGTGCCTCCCTGTCCGTCTGTGCGTAATTTCTCTCCGCTTGGGACAGGGACCTGGAGTAGAATGCTATCAGGGCCTCCCTTCCGTCTTCCAGCACGTGGCACAGCACTGCCCCCACCCCCACCGGGGATGCATCACAGTCAGGACTACCGGGCGTTTGGGGTTGAAATGGGTCAGTATGGCATCAGACGCTAGGAGACTTTTTAGTTCACTAAATGCCCTTTCTTGGTCATCGCCCCACTTCCATGTCTGGTCTTTTTTTAGCAGTTTGTGTAGCGGTTCAGCCACTGCTGCCTTCCGGGGGAGGAAGGAGTGGTAAAAGTTGAGCAGCCCTAGGAACGACTGCAGCTCGGGCTTGGAGGTGGGGCGGGGGGCTTTCTTAATGGCGGCCACCTTGGATTTGGATGGTTTTATCCCCTCAGGAGTCACACAAAACCCTAGGAACTCAACCTCGGTCGTGAAGAAGACGCATTTGTCCTTTCGCAGTCTCAACCCCGCTTTTTCTAATATTGTCAGGACCTTCCCCAACCTCTTGGCCAATTCGACCCGACTCCCCCCCCCCCCCGTTATTAACACGTCATCAAAATAAGGCAACACCCCCTCTAGCCCCTTCAGGAGGCGTTCCACGAGTGACTGGAAAATTCCAGGCGCCGAATTTACGCCGAACTGAAGGCGCGTCACCTGGAACGCCCCCTTATGGGTGACTATGGTCTGCGCAGCAGCTGCGGCAGGGGACACCGTAAGCTGCTGGTAGGCCTGTGCTAAGTCGAGCTTAGCGAAACACTTTCCCCCGTGTAACCTGGCCAGCAGATGGCTGACTACCGGCACCGGATACGCATTCGGGTGGATCGCCTTGTTGATGGTGCACTTGTAATCGGCGCATATGCGGACCTCCCCATTGGCCTTTAGTGCGGTTACAATTGGAGTTAACCACTCCGCAGAATCAACAGGCACAAGGATTCCCTGGCCCACCAATTTGTCCAGTTCCGCCTCTATCTTGTCCTTGAGTGCGAACGGCACCCAGCGTGGTTTGAGTCGAATTGGGCGGACCTCCGGGTCTAGGTCGAATGTCACTGGGGGCCCCTTGAATTTCCCCAGTCCTTTTTTGAAAACTTCGGGGTGCACCTCGCACACCTCCTGAATCGGGTCAGTCCCAACGGCGTGCATCCCAACGGCGTGCACCCCCCCAATAAACAAACCCAGGGGCTGAAACCATTGAGTCCCGAGGAGGCTGCAATCTCCCCCTTTAAGCACGACTAGAGGGAGAGACGCGGCGTGCTTCTTGAATTTAACCTGAAATTCTCCAACCCCCAACACTGGAATGCTGTTCCCTTGCACGTCCCGTAGTGTGGACCTCAACGCTTTGAGCTTGGGTCGCCTGTGGGGGGCAATTCTCAAAAACTCCCTCTGGGAAATGATTGAATATGAGGACCCCGAGTCAATTTCCATTCTAATGGGAACCCCTTGAACTAGTACCTCAACAAAGTAGCGGGGGTGTCCTGCGGACATGCTGAATACTGGGGCGTCGTCCTCGCTGCCGTCGGAGATGCGGCCCACGCCGTCCTGCTTCCGCGTGGCCTGAGCGCCATCCTTGGGTCTCGTTGAGCGGTCTTGTCCCGCGGAACGGTCTGCCGAGCTTCTCCGGGTCTCGCGCCTCTTCCTGCACACCTTGGCGATGTGCCCGCGGCGGCCACAGTTGTGACACTCGGCCTTCCGAAACGGGCATTTTACGCGATCATGGGCCGCTCCACAGCCGTCGCACCGCCGGCTCTCTTTCCGGACCCTCTGGACGTCCTCGTCGTCGCTGCTCTCCGCGGACGACCTCGAAGCTCGCCGGGCTGCATGCACTGGAGTCTCTGCCTTGCTCGACCTCGGCCGCCAGTCCTGGAGTTCTTGTACCCCAGCCTTTGTAGCTTCCACGGCCTGTGCCGCTCTGATGACCTCCTGCAACGTGGGAGGCGGCTCTTGGTTCATTAATGTGCGCTGGGTTTCGGCGTCGTTCAGGCCGCACAGCACACAGTCCCGGAGGGTGATTTCGACATTCTCCCATTTGCACGGGCCGGCCGCCAGCCGCAGGGCCGCCACGAATGCGGCGACCGTCTCCCCGGGCGCTTGGACTCGCCTCCAGAACGCACTCCGAGCGGGAAACATCGCCGTGGCGGGCCGGACGTGCTCACGCAGCATCTGCATGAGTTCCTTGGCCTTGAATTCGCTCACCCTCCTCGGTGCGATCAGGTCCACCAAGGTCCTTTTGGTTTCTTGTCCGAGCATCCTGGTGAAGATGGCCCTTTTCTTTGCCTCTTCCGTGACTTCGGACTCAATCAGTGCTGCCTGGAAGTCCATTCCGAAGATCTCCCAGTCGCCCGGTTTCCTGATTTCGAAACCGGCGCATGTCTTGGTCCCGTGGGCTGCCATGATCCCACCTTCGTCGCCAATTTAGTGTAAGGGACCAAAGACAATGAAACAGCCGAAGGGTTGGCTTAACACAGGTTTATTGCATGATGATCCGGAGGAACATGTGGTAATGGCGGATGGGTAGCTCAATATATACAGCTGGCTATACATTTGAATGTGGCTCGTCGACAGACTATTGGTTGCTGCCTGCCTGCGTGACGTCGTAGGAGGTCACGCCCTTCTTGTCCAGGTGAAGAGGTGGCGGGAATCTTCCCGCGCTGCTGATCCAGGTGAATCTGAGCCATGAGAGCTGGACGCTCACTATTGCCATCTAGTGGTCACTAGCTCGCGTCCCCTTATCAGGTTTACATTGATACAGCTGAAGGTTATAATGTTGCACACAGAAAGGTTACATTGTTACCACATGGCTAGGTACATTGTTAAAGGCACAGCTTTACAGAACACAACATTCACATAGTCGAGTCCAACCCTTTGCGACCCCATGGACCATTGCATGCCACCATCCTCCTCAACCCACCCAGTTCTGTGCCCATTGCGTCAACAATGCCGTCTAGCCATCTCATTCTCTGCCGCCCCTACTTCTTTTGCCCTCAACCTTTCCTAGCATCAAGGCTTTCGCAAGTGAATCCTCTCTTCTCATTTGATGTCCAGAGTACTTTAGCTTCAACTTCAATATTTGACCTTCCAAGGAGCAGTCAGGGTTGATCTCTTTTAAGATAGACCTATTTGTTCTCCTTGCTGTCCAGGGTACTTTCAAAAATTCTCCTCCAACACCACATTTCAAATATGTCTATTCTTCTACACTCAGCTTTCTTTATGGTCCAGCTCTCACAACCATACATTCACCACCGGTCATACTATTGCTTTGACTATGCAGACTTTTGTTTGCAAGGTGATGTCCCTACTTTTCACTATGCTCCTCAGGTTTCTCATAGCTTGTCTCCCAAGAATCAGTTGCCCTTTTTTATGGCTGCAATCACCATTTGCAGTGATCTTGGATCCTAAGAAGGGAAGGTCTGGCACTGCTTCTGCTTCTTCCCCATCTATTTTCCAAGAAGTGATAGGGTCTGTTGCCATTATCTTGGTTTTACATACAGATATACACAGGTAATAAAAAGAGCAAAGCAAACATGCAGAAAAAAGCATCCTCAAGCAATAACAGTAGTGCCTGACATTCATGTATGACTGATTCCAAAGTGCTTATTTATCATCATTACCATCATCATCATCATCATCATCATCATTAGCTGCATGCATAGCCAGCTTTTTTCTCTGTGAGTGCAGAGCAGTGCAGATGGGTCTCCACGTCCCACTTTCACAACAGTCCTATGAGACAGACTGAGCACTTACACTGCTTGACTCAACATCACCCAGGGAGTTGAGACTGTGGTGGCATAGTGGCTAAGATGCTGAACCTGACAGCAGAAATGTAGAGTGAGCTCCCGGCTCCTGCCAACCTAGAAGTTGGAAAGCAAGAAATTGCAAGTACTGTATATAAATAGGTATTGCATTGGTGGGAAATGTAACAGCATTCCATGTGCACCAGTGTCTAGTCATGTCTGCCACATGAACACTGAAACATCTGCAGATGCAGACAGCCCTGGCTCTTTGGATGTAAACACAGATGAGAACCAGACCTTAGAGTTAGATATGACTGGCTTTCAAGCATGGATGGCTTTTACCTTTACCTAAGGATTTAAACTCCAGTCTCCTGTGTGGTTGTTCTCTAAGTTCTACACCACACTTGGCTCTCACATGTGTGTTGCCATGCAGGCTAGCTAAGCTTGATAGTCTAGGACAGTGATGGCCAACCTTAGCACACCACATTTTCTTGGACTTCAATTACCAGAAGCCCAAGGCAGCATTCCTGCTGATCAGGGCTTCTGGGAATTGAAGTCCAAGAACAACTGGAGTGCCAAAGTTAGTCATCACTGGTCTAGGAGGTTCTTTTAGGGTCTGGAGACAGTGAGCATCAGCTTTTGAAGAAGAAACAGCTTTATTGGACAGATCTTAGAGTAAAACAGAAGATACAAAAGCAAGAAATCAACAACACACAGCAACAGTTCATAACAAGCATGCCTCTCCAACCAGCTACATGGAAGCCCATGGGAAGGTGGAATAAAAGTGTCCGAAGACCAACACATACACAACACCTGACACCTCTGGACTGTGGTGGGCTTTGGCCTGTGGTGGGCTTTAGACTGTGGTGGGCTTTGTTTTCAAAATGGAGCTTGTCCCCTTTTTATACTCTTGTGAGGGGATGTTTCCTCAGCATTTTGGGTCTGGACCACAATTTTGGTACTAAGGGCAAGCATATTGACATAACATTTCTAGCCTTTGACTTAATATAAGCATGAGCTGGTACTGTGCCCACTCATCAAGGTCAGGACAGCTTCATTAATGGCCTCATGCTTATCTCATTAAATTAAGGGATTTTCTCTATCTGCATTGCTATTCTAAACATTTTTACATCTCAAAAACAACTATATTAAGCTTGGAAAACATTTAACTATAATAATTTACCAAGCCTTTCTTCCTTCACTAGGCAAGCCAATTAAGCCAATTAATTCTAACCACTTCAAATGGGAGCTTGTTGGGGGAAATCAACATGTGGCACTCAGCTCCTAGTGATCACAAAGGTCTTCCAGTTTTGCCATTTATGCCCATCTCTACAACATGATACTTCACATAAATTTACTTATGGTAATCTACAACTGGTTAAAGGGAGGTCAGCCTGATTAACTTAATATGGCAGGTATTCCAGTTGAGGAACATTAAGGTGGGGATATCCTGGTCTTTGTTTAGTCTTTCAACCCAACCCTCCCAAAGGTACTTTATGGAGTAAAGGTCCCAGAAAGACACTGGAATTGTGGGATGGCACCTGGCCTTGTTGGCTGTGGGATCTACAGCACAAAAAAGTGACTTTTCTAAGCTCTGTTGAGAAGATCAGACACACAATATACAAGCACAACTTGGCATCTTATTTTATTCCTTGCAAAGGCTCTGTAACAATAATTCTTTCTTGTTATTTAATACTAGCTTAGTGCCCAGCTTCACCCGGGGATGGTTGGGGTAGCGGTGGCATGGCCCCCAGGGTTGCGTTGGTGCGTGCTGTGGGTGTGCCAGTTTTGCCCTGTGTTTTTGGCACTCTGGTCCATGTGGGGGTTATCGGGGCCCACGCTCACACCCTTGCATCATGGCGTGTGCTGTCGCATTCTGGCGTGAGGGGAAAACTTGCTCTGAAAACTTGCTTTGTTTACTCTCTGATATGTTCTCACAGAATTAAACATTTTAAATGTTTGCACATGGTGCTGGCATATCAGACTAAACAAATCAAAATGAAACCCCCTTTGCCTACTCCAGAGCCTGTCTCTATACACAGACACAGACACACAGACACAGACACAGACACAGACACACACACACACACACACACACACACACACACACACACACACACACACCATCCCTCCTCACACAGACTATCCCTCTCTCCACACACACAGACACACACATACCATCCCTCTTCACACACACTATCCATTCCCACACACACACACCAGCCCTCTCCACACAGACTCCATTCATCCCTCCGAACACACACACACACACACACACACACACACACACACAGAGGCCAGCTGCGTCGGGCAGCTGAGCTCCATAGCATCTCCTTCCCTCTTCCCCTGCAGGCCCAGCCCTGATGGGGCTTGAGTCAGTGCTTTCCGGAGGCCAATGCCCAATCTGGCCATGCTCCCTTTCCCGATTGGCTGCGTCATCATCCCGCCTCTGCTGTGCTCGTGCTGACCTCCCTGATTGGCCGCAGCATGCAGCAGTGGCTGCTGGGCTGTGAGTAGTTTTTTCTGTTTTCTCATTTTTTGGGAGCACACCCCGAATCAAAACTCTGGACCTCGACTATGACCTTCTCTGTTCTGCCAGGTAACTCTGTGTGCAGTATGGTCAGGGACACTACAGGGGGTGTGGATTCATATTAAGTACCCACAAGGGGACATCTCTTTTATAGATATAGATTTCCTTCTCTCTCTCTTAGTATACCTAGCAACTCTTTGAGTAATAAGCAAGATCTTTGAATCAATCTTCCTTTCTCTGGTGCTGTCTTCTTCTTTTTCCATGTCTAGGCCAGACGTGAAACTAGCAAAATGAAGGCACCCTTTGGTGAGTTCATTCTGCAGTTCCCCTCACCTGACTAGTGTGAGAAAGATTAGCCAGCAATACAAGCTTGCCACTACCAGGGTACTGCCCAATTGTGGTTCAAAAATACCACAATCTTCAAGGAGGCTCTTTATATGTACTCCTCTCTGGCGCTGTTATTCCCTTCAAGACTTTGAAGGTGAAGGGTGGTGAAATGTTAACCTATAGTATTCCTTCAATCCAGTGTTGCAAACATTAATTGCAAATTAAGATGTTGAATAGAGCATACTGATGAATAAAATGGAGATAATTGATTAATGATTTAAATTGCCCATATTCTACTCTTCCTGTCTTTTATCTTAATTGTCTGAAAGAGAGCCCTGAGTCACTTTCTCCTACATACACTCTCAGTTCATGTTTCTTCCATTAACTTTGATAGTCCCTTTTTTACAAGATCACTGGACCTCAAAAACTTTGGTAAACATGCATTCACTGATCCATTTATTGTTTATTTTTTTAGGATATTTATATTCCATCCTATGTCTTATGATCTCAGGGTTGAGACTAGCAATAAAACATTGTAAAAGCTCTTTAATTTTAAAATATTTAAGGACACTTGATGCTAACATTAGTAAAGGTAGCCCTTACTCGGAAGCCAGTCATATCTAACTGTAGGGATCTGTGCTCATCTCTGTTTATAGCGAAAGAGCCAGCACTGTTTGCATCTGCAGACATTTCTGTGGACATGTGGCAGGCATGACTAGACACCAGAGTGCACAGAACGCTGTTTACCTTCCCACAAAAATGGTACTTAATTATCTACTTTTTGAACTGCTAGGTTCGCAGGAGCTGGGGCAGAGATGGGAGCTCACTCCATCATTCAGTACTTGGGTCTTGAACTGCACACCTGCAGACATTCCAGTTGTCAAGTTAACCACTAAGCCACCACATTCATTGAACGCTAACATTAAAACTACACAAATGCATTAAAAACTCAATAACAATAAAGAAGCCTCCATAACATGCTGCCTTAATCCCTAAAAGCCCTGGTGAATTACAATGTTTTAATTTGATGTTGCAATTAGGTTATTCTACTCTATTCTACATGCTGCCTTTTTCCCTACAGGGGATTCACTACAATTAAAACTATAGAATAATCACAGTTTTAAAATGCCATTTGATTGCTAAACAAGAAATTGGAAGAGAAATAGAATAATAGTATCATCGTAGAAAGAAGCCTGAATACACATTTTCAAGGAGTTTCCCTAAAATGGAAAGAAAAAGCCCTTCTTCTTCTTTTCCTTTTCCTTTCCCTTTTCCTTTTTCTTTTTCTTCTGCTTCTGCTTCCATATTCAAATCTGAATATAGGCAATTATCATGGCAATGCAGTGACCTTCCATCTGCCTTTTTCATTGCAGCATGACCCTCCCCCCTGTGGGATCCGTGCACACAATTGGCATACTGTCCCTGACAGAACCACGGCTTGGAGCCTGGTTCCGAAGGGACAGTCATTGGGGAGCAGATTAATAATCATAGTTTGATTCACCGATCACTGACCTGACAGTCAGCTGAGACAATAGAGGGCAAAAGATCACCGGGTGATGAACTCGATAAGCATGTAATGGGTAATCTTGTATCCGCAGAAGCTCTGAGCCCAAGAGTCAACTTAGGCACATGTTTACTCCCGATAGCAGTAGACAATGCATGTCCCTCGGTAGTAAATTAGACAGATAAGGAACTTCCCCCCGGTGAGGTCACCCCTGATGAGCAACTTGTGTAATCTTAAAGTGCAGACCTGCAGTTTTCCTGTAACAGTCACGCGCAACCTATGCACGCGGTCGAGCTAGGCAGGGTATAAAGATTAGAGCCTTCTGATCAATAAACACTGGTCTTCGCTCCATCTTGCCTCATGTGTCTTTACTTGACCAGTCTCCTCCGGGACCTTCCGGCCCGCATCGGGCCCCAGTCCAACATATGGTGACCCCGACGTGATCCTACTCGTGAGTAAGCGACGTCCTTGGTCCGGTTCTACACCAGAACCGCATCCAAGTCTTCCCGGAGGTTGCGAAGTGGTTCGGGTCAGAAAGCCATCCGATCTGAATTCAGCTACGCTAAGAGGCAAGGCATTCCAGAGGCAGAGCATGCTCCAAAGCTCTGAGGCATCTTGCGCATCGGAAACGCATTCTGCTCAGGGTCAGTTGTGAACCCTGACACCATCGCAGAGGCCACCAAGGGCCTGTGGTGGCAGTCCATGTTCCGATTCCTTCCCAGATGTTCATTGCACCGAATCCAGTTACCTACATCTAGACACATCAACTTGTCTGACCAACGGACCGGCAGGTAATATGGGGACTTGTCCACAGAGGCAAAGTCCGACTGCTAACCAGAGAGCTCACTTAATGAAGCTCAAGGCCCTGGCCAGGGTAAACCGTACTCGCATTCACAGCACCCAGTTAGCGGATCTTTTGGTGTATTTGGGGGAGCACTGTCTGTTTTATCCAGAAACAGGCATGTTAAGCCTTCAACTTTGGGACAGGATAGGGACCTGCATTAAGCAAGAACCAAGAGCCCCAGCTAAGGTGATCAGCACATGGAGTAAGTGTAGGAAGCTCATCGCAGAGGTAGACCTAGTCCAGATAAAGACCGAGAACCCCCCAGCACAGTCAGAGCCATCAGCCCCAATGTGTCTCTATCTGACAATTCAGCTTAAACAGGGAGGCTTAGGGAGCTTTCCTTCAGCGGCAGCTGGCGGTTCCCAAACAGTTAAAAGTTCCCAGATAGTTAAAAGTTCCATTCAGCGCATGGTAGAAAAGGAAACCATCAAAGGGGAGTTATCAGCGGAAAAACTAGCTGAACTTAGGCAGTTGTGCCCAGTCCGCATAGAGCTGGACGCCCTCACGGGTCAACAGCAAACGGTCCACTCAGCAGTTCCGTACAAATTGCTCATGGCAATATGGAATGCAATTACAGAAATGGGACTTCAGAGTCATTTCGCTAGAGGTACCCTTCAGCAGATTTGTGAGACAATGATGCTCATTCCATATGACTGGAAGGTCGTCATGAGAATGATGCTCAATCCAAGCCAGTATTTGCTCTGGGACAGTGAGTATCGACTCGAAGCACTGGCAAGGGCTGCCAGAATGGGAGGAGCGGTAACACCTGACCAGCTATATGGGTCGGGTCAGTTCAAAATCATCGAGGTGCAGACCGCCTTGCCAATCACAACACTCCAACTGGCGGTTGAGACAGACTTTAGGGCTTATCTCAAGGTCCTGGCAGCTGGCAAAGCAGCCAAAAATTACACAGCGGTTAAACAAGGTGCCCAGGAGTCCTTCATGGACTTTATTAATATATTGGAGGAAGCGATCAGTAGGCAGATAGACAACGAACAAGCCCAGCAGGAGCTTATGATGAAGCTGGCTAAAGACAACGCCAACCTTGACTGCCACAAGATCTTGCAGTCACTGGGCAATCGTCCCGATTTGACACTTACTGACATGATCAGGGCTTGTGCTGACACTGGTACAGATTCCTATAAAATGGGTCCATTAGCAGCAGCGGTGCAAGGCGGTAGGAGACCCAAAGGCAAAACTAAGGGAGCATGTTCATATTTGTGGCAAGATCGATCATTTCGCTAGAGAATGCCGATCCAAAAAGGGTAATGGCCAAAACACAGGTCGTCCCAAGGGTCGACCCAATGTCCCCGATGTAACAATGGCTTTCACTGGGTCAGGAACTGTCCGACTTCGGGAAACTGGAGCGCGGGCTTGTCTCTGGCCCCGGTTCAAACAGAGATCACAGTCGCTCTGAAAGAGTCAGAGATGGATTAGATTCACAGAACATTAGACCTTGCGTTCCGGAGGCACAGGCCAGACCTAAGGGCAGTACGGGACTAGACTTGACTTGCCAGTCAGAAATCATGTGTGACTTGCCAGGCACAGTCTATCTGGTTGATTCCCAATACATGGGACCCCTGCCTAAGGCCTATATAGGTTTAGTTTTGCCCCGCAATATCACAGGAACACGAGGAATCCTTGTGATTCCAGGAGTCGTTGATTCCAATTTTTCAGGTGTACTCCAGGTTCAGCTTTGGACACACCTACCACAAACCATTCACAAAGGAGACATGTTAGCGCAACTAATCATGGTTCCTTGTCACCCGCCAGCAGGCAGCCAGGAAAAGCTCAGAGACAGCTCAGAGTCTGGGTCGGCAGACCGCTCAAGCGCAGAAGGGGCAGTACAAGGATACCAGATCTTAGCGTCAGTGGAAACCAACATAGAGTGGAAGCGGCGGCCAGTCATAAAGATATTTTTGAACAAAAAACCTTTTGATTGGTTGCTAGATACAGGAGCTGATGTCAGCGTGGTCAGCCAGAGTCAGTGGCCACGAGAGTGGGCTCTCGAGGCAGTCTCCGACGTGTGGGGAGTAGGTGGTGTTCAGGAAGTGTTTAGAGGCCGAGATTGAGTGGAAGTCACAATTCCCGGAGCTGACGGCACAGCGGTCATTTGGCCGCATATCTTAAATGTGCACGTCAATCTCTAGGGGTGGGACATCTTGCAACAGTATCATGCCACTCTTACCTTCGGGTAATGGCTTTACCGCTCAAATGGCTTACCAACATGCCAGTCTGGTTAGAGCAATGGCTGATCGTAGGGGAAAAACTAGTCGCCCTAAAGCAGCTGGTTAAGGAACAATTAGACACAGGACACATAGAACAGTCCACCAGTCCCTGGAATTCGCCCATATTCGTCATTAAAAAGAAATCAGGGTAGTGGCGACTCCTGTACGATCTAAGAGAGATCAATAAGTGTATTCAGCCAATGGGTCCACTTCAAATCCGAACATGATCCCCGAGGGTTGGGAGATCCTGGTCGTAGACCTGAAAGACTGTTTTTACACCATTCCTTTTGATGTAAGGGATCGGGAAAGGTTTGCTTTCACGGTGCCAGTTGTGAACCACAGAGAGCCTATGCAACATTTCGCGTGGAAATATTTGCCACAGGGGATGCTCAATTCACCCACTCTGCCAAATTTACATTAACGACGCACTGGAAAAGTTTTGAAACCTTTAGCCCACAGTCTTGGTATGTCATTTTATGGATGACATTTTGATCGCAGTGCCGCAACTCAGCAGCGAAATGTTTAAAGACCTCCAGACCACTCTGGGGGAGAAGGGGTTGCTCATTGCCCCAAAGAAAGTTCAGATAACCGAGCCCTTTTCATACTTGGGCCACCAGCTTCTCCGTTCTTTCACGGCACCAGTTTTGCCACAAATTAACCTCAAAGATTCAGTCACTCTCGTAGAATTGCAACAGATTCTGGGGAATATCAATTGGGCTAGACCATATTTTAGGCTAGACACGGAACTCTTGAAGCCACTCTTCTCATTGCTAACACTAGGTAAGCAGCCAGCAGATCAGATACACATTCCGCCAGAGGCTCGCTTGACTCTCAAAAAAGTCAACCAAGTTCTCAGCCAGAGATGGGTGGACAGGATTAGTCAGGGGCCATATGCTCCTGTTCTGAACCTGTACATAGTCCGAACTGGAGCCATATTCTCCGGAGCTCTAGGCGTAGACTCCGAGCAAGGGGCGAAAATCGTGGAATGGGTCTATTTACCACACACCTCTTCCCGAAACATCGTCCCTCCACAGGAACTGGTTTCCGCGGTGATTTACCAAGGAAGGTTGAGAGCAAGGGATATCTCAGGGCATGATTTAGCAAAAATTGTTGTTCCATTCACCAAGGATCAGGTCCAGCAGCTAATGCAGATAGGTGACTCACTTCAGATTGCATTAGAAGGATTTACAGGATCTTTGGCATACCATTTGATGGTATGCCATCAAATTGTTCTTATTTTCCAAAAGACCCCAGACTTGTCTCGCTTCAGACGCAGACAGTCAGCTTGTGTGAGTTATTGTCCCTGGTTCCTCTTCAGGGACCCAGGACAGTGTTCACTGATGGGGGTAGAACATATGGAGTTCTTACTGGGCAAGAGGGACAGGCTTGGCTCACGCTTCTGACTCTTCCACAGAAATCTGCGCAGCGGGCGGAATTGGAAGCAGTGAACCTTGCCTTGCGCACTTTTGCCAAGGAACGCTTGAATATAATTACAGTCAGTATGTCTGGAACTTGCTTCACATTCTACCGGGAGCCTACATCACTCCCGCGATAGACAAAAACTTGTTAGGTCTTTTCCTCACAACTCAATTTCATTTGCGTAACCACACCGAAGCGCTCTATGTCGCCCACATTAGAAGTCACCAGGATTTACCTGGCCCGATTTCTGCGGGCAATAGCGGAGCGGATGCGGCCACAAAGGAAATTCAGCAGCAGTCAGTTCTGGGAGTCTTAACGACTCCGATTCAAAGTCATGCATTCATTCATCAAAATGCTAAAGCACTTGCACGGCAGTTCAATCTGCCACTTTCCCAAGCTCAGGGCATAGTCCGTTCCTGCCCACAATGTGCAGGGGCAGCGGGGGAGCCCTCAAGTGGTGTCAACCCACAAGGGACTGAAGCCAACCAGGTGTGGCAGATGGATGTCACACACGTTCCGCAGTTTGGGAGATGGCAGTTCATGCATGTCTGCATAGACACGTTTTCACAGTTTGTCTGGGCTACGGCTCAGAAGGGAGAAATGGCTTCCCACGTGGAGCAGCATCTCCTCTCCTGTTTCGTGGCCATGGGTAAACCACGGCACGTGATATCTGACAATGCTCCGGCTTATAGCTCCAGGCAGCTGGCCACGTTCATGGCCACCTGGGACATTAAGCACACTTTTGGTGTTCCGTACAATCCGCAAAGGCAAGCGATTGTCGAGCAGGTGAATCGGACACTCAAGTCCTACATTGACAAACAAACAGAAAGGGGAGAACTAGCCCTCCCCAAAATCAGGGTCAGGCACAGCATTGTCTGAATAAGGTACTGTTCACGTACAACCACCTCAATGTTTTTTCAGATTGCACTCCTCAGGAGAAGCACTTCCATCGCACGGAAGATCTCCCGCGCCCTATTGTGCGTTATCGAGTGCCACCGGATCCTTCTTGGAGGGGCCCGGCACCACTCATAATGTGGGGAAGAGGGTATGCCGCAATTATGTCTCTTTCAGGTGTCATCTGGATTCCAGCTCGTTGTGTGAAACCTCATCTCGAGTCCAATGGCATGGAGCCAGGCGTTCCCAGATCCGCTGCCAGAGATGGAGGAATTGACTCTGATGGGGGAAACCAGGCGGAGGAGGCGACGACAGCCGATGCCAGCACCGACGATCACATGGGGAATGGTCAAGTCCCTGTGCCAGGAGGCGACTGACATCGCACGGCAGCAGAACGCAGAACCAACTCCAGAGGACATCATGGTTGTGGTTTTGTCCCAGATCACCTTTAATTCCTTGATGACAATCATCTTGATCCTTTCCTTGCTTATGGGGGGAGGGGTTCAAGCCGCTTCATTTGAAGCAGAAAATCTCATGCCTGGTGGAGACCTCTCTACCCAGCTGCACTACAACATCTGGGAATGATTGGCGAACCTCGTCAATCAGTCCAATATTTGCCTGAGGCAGGCCACAATTTTGGCCTCTCTTCTTAGTACTTGTCTCATCCCAGCGTGTCATGCGCACATCAGGCACGGTGACTGGTTAGTGAAGTGGATATTTGGCCCGTTTCACAAGATCATGTATTCAACATATGCGCACTGGGGAACCCAAGTCACAAAAGTCCTACCGGCTGATGCGGCCACTCTGTACACTCCCCAAGTGGCAGTCAGCCCGAACTCAACTTGTGCTCGCATGACCGGCTGTTCCATGGTCAAAGGGCCACATCACCATTGCCTTGACCCTGGCAACAGCACTTGGACTTGCAATCACCCAGAGACTATTGACTCAATGTTTGTTCATGTCACTTTGCCTTCAGGCTGGTTTTTTACATGTAACCAACACACATGGAACTATATTCCCGCAAATGTATCTGATTCTTTCTGTTGTATCAGTCGTTTGACGCTGTTGCTTCCCACCAAGGAAGCATGCAGCTTGGACATTAGAGGGCAAAAGATCACCGGGTGATGAACTCGGTAAGCATGTAATGGGTAATCTTGTATCCGCAGAAGCTCTGAGCCCAAGAGTCAATTTAGGCACATGTTTACTCCCGATAGCAGTAGACAATGCATGTCCCCCGGTAGTAAATTAAATAGATAAGGAACCTCCCCCCGGTGAGGTCACCCCTGATGAGCAACTTGTGTAATCTTAAAGTGCAGACCTGCAGTTTTCCTGTAACAGTCACGCGCAACCTATGCACGCGGTCGAGCTAGGCAGGGTATAAAGATTAGAGCCTTCTGATCAATAAACACTGGTCTTTGCTCCACCTTGCCTCGTGTGTCTTTACTTGACCAGTCTCTCTGGGACCTTCCAGCCCGCATTGGGCCCCGATCCAACACCCCCCCCGCCCCCTGTAACCACTGATTCTGTTCCATGAGTTGCTTTCTGATTTGGCAAGCAAAGTCCTCATTAGCCTCAGGCTAGGATTGATGAAGCTGCTGCCCTCCATCAAGATGGATTCAAATGAGATTTAATCCACTTGGGGACCATCACCCTTCCCTGTGGACTTTACCAACCAAGGCCCTTAGTCCTCAGGGTTGTCAGGTTAGTTAACTGCCATCTGAAACTCAGCGCTGAGTTGCTGGCAGTATGGTCTACTCTATAACCAGAGCAGGATAACCTGGCCAGACTACTCTGCAATTTCTAAACACTACAGTTGATATTCTATTGCAGAGGTGACCAAACTTCTCATGCTGTGGGTCAGACCACGCCCTCTTGGTCAGTTATGGAGGCCACAGGCATGGTTCCTCCCACCGCATCCAGTACTTATGGTGGCAGTGGCTGTGGTGGGAGCGAGAGCGGTGAATTTTCACCCGTTTTCACCACTTCCACCGCTTCCCATGGCAGTGACAGCAGCAGTGGCGGAAGCATTTTCAGGCCATTTTTTGTGTGTTTTTGGCACATTTTCTGTGTTTCTGGTGCTTCTGTGGCTTCCAGTGGCAGTGCCAGGATCCTCGCTGTGGGCCGGATCAATTGGTGCCACAGGCCAGATTCAGCCCGTGGGCCATAGGTTGGACACCCCTGTTCTATTGGGTTAATTTTTCACAAAACTAAAGTCAAAGAAACAGATGCAGCCATTTGAAGTCTCTGAACACCTGTTGCACATGACCAGGCCAAAAAAATCCGAAAATCTTTCTAAATAGTTTCTTGTAACTGCAACATTAGTTTCTAATAGTCCTTCAAATATACTGAGCTGATTCATCTCCTTCTGTGCAAAAAAAAAAGAGGTGAACTGTGGAACCAGAGCCTATTGGTTTTCAAAACTCTATTATCAGCCTTTTGGGGGAGACAAAAATCTGAAATTGTGTTTATGGTATAAAGGCATGTATGTTGGAATAAATGTGATTATTTTTTATGCTGATGAGCTGTCTGTTTTGCATCTGATAAATGTAATGTAACTCAGCAAGTATCCGGTGTGAGGGTTTTTTAATATAAAGCATTTGTACCCTACCTTTACTGCAAGAAACATCTTGGGGTTCTCTCACATTGTCCTCAAAACAATTTTATAAAAGAACTCAAACAGCAAAACACCAATTGGTCCACAAAGTGAGTTTCACGCAATAGCAATAAGTACACTCTCTGGGTAATTCACAAATAAATTGGCATTTGCCCCCAACATGCTGGGTACTCATTTTACTGACTATGGAAGGCTGAGTTAACCTTGAGTCCTGGTCAGGACTGAACTCACAACTGGCTGCTGTACAGCAGTTTTAACCCTTGCACCACCAGGGCTCACCAGGGAGATTATGGGAGATGTAATCCACCCCACCTGGAAAACACCAGGTTCAGATAGCTGGGAGGATTCATGTCCAATTTCCGGCTGGAATGTGTGGGTTTAATACTAGCAAATGAGGCTGTAGTGGTGTTATGTATGTTAAATGTGTTTTCTGACAGGAGCAGAATGTATCTTTTCTCATGTATCTATTCTTATGCAAATAAGTGGATTGAAAATGTGCACACTCTGTTAGCCAATGGGCTTGTTGTATTATTGTTACTGTTTATAGTGTATATAAGTCCGAGTTTTGCCCCATCCAAACTGTGTTCAAACTCCACTGATAAACAGCTGAATTTCACTACTTCACTCGTCTGCTTCTTCATTCCCTGAACATGAAACTGGCGACGAGGATGGGATGGTGTCCCCACATGGCAGCAACATCGGCCCATTTGACCCAGCTTGTCCAGAGAAATGGGCAACATACGAACACCAATACTGCCACGCAATGGCCTCACAGAAGATCACCAACAAAGACCAGAAGCACTCCTGTTTCCTCGCTCAGTGCGGTTCTGAGATGCTTGAGCTAGCAACCCACCTCGTTCTCCCAAGGGACGTGGATGTGGTGCCATTCGCAGAAATCATGTCTGCACTGAGGAAACACCTGCAGCCAGAGGCCTCGATCTTCCTGGCCAAGGTGGCCTTCCACATAAGGGAGAAGCGACCTGGGTAGTCCATTGCAGACTACGACGCAACTCTGCGCATTGCTGCTGCCCCGTGCAAGTGGGACAACATCGAAGAAGCACTCCGGGACCGTCTGCTGGCCAGCATGAGGGACGAAGATGCTCAATGTCGCATCATGATCAGGAAGACGCTAACTTTCAAGGCTGTCCTAGAAGAGGCAGTGGCATCTGAGGCCACACGGTCCAGCATCAAGCTTTTCTGGCATCGCCACTCCACCACCAGTGCCACAGACTCAGCTGTGCAAGCTCAGCAAAATTCATCTTCATCCTCCTCAGCGTTGCCTGGTTCCACCTCTTCATCGGAGTCCGGCGACACAGAGGGAGACGTCCGAGCGGTCCGACGAAAGCACCGAGAGCACCATGACGATCGGGGGAAGAAAGTCCTTTGCAAGTGTGATGGCTGCGGAGCCCGGCATGACCGCAGGAAGTGCCCCTTCCACACCACAAAATGCCACAACTGAGGGTGACGAGGGCACATTGTTAAAGTATGCCAGCAGCAAAAGCAAAGAACTCCAACACCTGAGTCCAAGAAGAGTCATCACCACAAAACGTCCATCGCCAAAGTGTCACCCGAGCCTGAGCCGTGCCAAGTGGGCATCGTCAGCGAGCATTTCTTTGCAGACCTGAGCCTGCATGATGTCCCCTTCAAGATGGAGGTGGATTCAGGTACTACCTTTTCCATAATCCCACAGTGGGTTTTTTTAAGAATTCCCCCTGCCTCTCGGCCCAAGCTCAAATCTTTTAAAACTTCCCTCTGGGATGTGCAAGGTTGCCAGATTCCGGTCCTGGGGGTGGGAAATTTCTTGGTCAAATTCAAAAACATTTGCACCTCCTTGCCATTGGTTGTAGTTAAGCAGGGCACTAACTGTCTTATTGGGACCCAATGGTTTAGGCCACTGGAAACTTTCTGGAATTCACGCAATAGATGCTGACCCAATCCGGGACATTTGTGCTGCACATCCTGAGGTGTTCAAAAAGGGTTTAGCGTTATACCAGTGGTTCCCAAAGTGGACCCCACGCCCCACAGGGGACTTCAATTCCCTGAAGCCTAAGTCAGTATATTGGCTGATCAGTGCTTTGAGGAATTGACTTAGGCTTCTGGGAAATGGAGTCCAAGAACCAAAGTTTGGAAAACACTGGGTTATACAAAGGACCCCCTGTGGACTTTGAGCTTGACCCAACCATCCGGCCCATCTGGATGAAGCCATGCTGGATACCCTTTGCTTTAAAGGAGAAGATAGAAGCCAAGCTGGACAAACTGGTGGGGCAGGGCATTCTAGTGCCAGTGGACTCCGCAGAGTGGGAGACACCAATAGTGACTGCTTTGAAAAGTAACGGGGAGGTCAGGATATGTGCTGACTACAAGTGTATCACCAATAAAGCTATTCGCCCGAACACATATCCTGTGCCCATGGTAAGCCACCTTCTTGCCTCCTTGCATGGAGGAAATTGCTTCGCAAAACCTGACCTTGTCCAGGCTTACCAACAATTGACTGTGTCTCCTGCTGCTGCCGTAGCCCAGACCATAGTAACGCATAGGGGGGCATTTAAGGTAACTAGACTACAATTCAGGGTGAATGCGGTCCCTGGAATATTTCAATCTCTGGCAGAACGTATTTTAAATGGTTTGCCCAGTGTCTTGCCATATTTTGACGATGTCCTGATCACCGCTAAGGACACCGTCGAACTAGCAGCCAGGCTTGATCGAGTCCTCTCACGTTTCGAGAGGACTGGTCTATGTCTCAGAAGAGACAAATGTGTGTTTTTGGCACAGCTACCGAATTACACCCCAAGGTATCATGCCCTCTGACTCCAACGTGGCGGCCATGCGAAATGCACCCAGGCCAAAATGTAAAGCCGAATTGCAATCATTTCTAGGATCGTTAAACTTCTATCACACTTTTCTCCATCGCAAAGCCTCAGTTGCCAAACCATTACATCGGCTTCTTAAGAAAGATACTGTTTGGCACTGAGGCCATTGCCAGGAGAAAGCATTCCCTAGAACTTAAAAGGCTGCTATCTTTGGATGCTGTATTAACTCATTTTGATTCTTAAAAGGATGTTGTACTTGTGTGTGATGCATCCCCTGTGGGGGTGGGAGCTGTGTTATGCCATGTAGCATTCTATTCCCATTCATTCTCAAAGCCTGAGAAAAATTACGCTCAGACAGACAGGGAGGCGTTGGCAATCGTGGTTGGCACTAAGAAATTCCATGATTACCTTTACAAAAGACCTTTTACCATCGTAACTGACCACAAGCACCTCCTTGGAATCTTTGTGAACGGGAAGCCCACGCCTCAAATTCTGTCCCCAAGGATGTTGCATTGGGAAATTTTCCTAAATGCATACGATTTTACTTTGATGCACAGGCCTGGCAAGAACATCAGCCACACTGATGTCCTGTCACGTTCTCCACTGCCAGGGGTCAGGGAAGCCGATTGCAAGATCGAAAGCGACCACCAGGTCCTTATGATTGAGGCTTTCGACTCGCCCCCTCAGATATAGCCAAGGCTATGGCCAAGGATGTAACATTGACTAAAGTAATGTCTTGGGTACAAGAAGGCTGGCCTGTCTCTCCTCTACCCGAGGAATTCAGAATATTACACCGCAAGCATTTGGAACTGTCAGTGGAACAAGGTTGCCTTCTATGGGGCCAGCGGGTGGTCATTCCTGTCACTCTCAGGAAAAAGGTTTTACATCTACTTCACACAAGTCACCCGAGAATTGTCCGTTTCAAAGCCCTTGCCCATAGCTACTTTTGGTGGCCTCAACTGGACCAAGACATAGAACAAATGGTCGGCACTTGTGCCAGTTGTCAATCCTCTCGCAATCCCACCTTCTCTCTCGGGAATGGGATTCTGCTCGGGGCCCGTGGTCCACGTTGCACATAGATTTTGCAGGCCCATTTAGGGGTGCCCTATTTTTGTTGGTTGTGAATTCATTTTCTAAGTGGCTGGAAGTGATTAGGGTGCCTAATACCATGTCAGCCAGCACGATAATGCACCTAAGAAGGCTGTTTGCAGCATTTGGACTTCCAGATGTGCTGGTGTCCGACAATGCATCCACATTTACATCTGCAGAATTCCAATCCTTCATGGAAAGGAATGCAATTAGGCACATCACTGCCGCCCCTTTCCACCCAGCCACCAATGGCCAGGTAGAGTGGCAGGTGTGCACAACTAAAGACGTGCTTCGGCTTATGGGCGAAGGGGATTTGGAGCTCCAGTTATGCCAGTTTCTTTTCACATATAGGCTCACCCCCCTTG
Source organism: Bradypodion pumilum (assembly GCA_035047305.1). Lineage (NCBI taxonomy): Eukaryota > Metazoa > Chordata > Lepidosauria > Squamata > Chamaeleonidae > Bradypodion > Bradypodion pumilum. The sequence goes on along the minus strand of JAWDJD010000011.1, from coordinate 11,597,609 downwards.
CCTCAGCGCTGTCCCCTGCTGAATTGCTCCAGCGAAGGAAGCTGTCAGCCTTGCTGGACAGATTGGATACCTCTAGGGTAGAGGACAAAGGCACAAATATAGCAATCCAACACCAGAAGGGTTTCTCGTCCGGAGACCCTGTACATTGCCGCAGCTGGTGGCCCTACGTGGGTGCCTGTGTTTGTGATTGATCAAACTGGTCCTGTTTCTTACAAAATTGAAACAGCCACTGGTCTGATCTGGAGGAGGCATGCGGACAATTGAGACCCAGAGTACTGGACCCACAAGATGTATACAGACACTCAATGCTAGGGTTGGCCCCCACCCATTTAAACCCAGGGGGCAGAGGTAATAGTTAGCAGCCAGCCAACATTGACCCAGAAGTGTCTTCTAGGAACCAATTTCAAGGGGAATTTGTGGGATGCTCCCCTGTTCCAGCCAGGTGTACCCCTACACTGTTCCAGCCTAGCACTCTGCATTCCTTTATTGATGATGACCAATTTTGTTCGGAGTCACCCTCCACTCTCAGTACACACAGGAGGGACCCTGAGTTGTCTTATTCATCCACAGAATTAGATTCTGGTTTTGAGCGATCCCCTGCTCCTCCATCTGATGAACAGGGCTTTAATTTGGGTTTACAATCCTACCCCTCCAGTCGGGTCGCCCATCCTATGAGCCCCTGAGCCGGCTCAGCCAAGCGTCCGACCCAGAAGGGAAACTAGACCGCCATCCTGGTTAAAGAATTTTGTTTTTACCTAGGGGGAAAGAATGTTATGTATGTTAACTGTGTTTTCTGACAGGAGCAGAATGTATCTTTTCTCATGTATCTATTCTTATACAAATAAGTGGATCGAAAATGTGCACACTCTGTTAGCCAATGGGCTTGTTGTAGGAGCAGAATGTATTTTTTCTCATGTATCTATTCTTATGCAAATAAGTGGATCGAAAATGTGGACACTCTGTTATCCAATGGGCTTGTTGTATTATTGTTACTGTTACTGTTTATAGTGTATATAAGTCCGAGTTTTGCCCTATCCAAACTGTGTTCAAGCCCCACTGATAAAGAGCTGAATTTCACTACTTCACTCATCTGCTTCTTCAGTCCCTGAACACGAAAGGTGGCTCAGTTGTTAAGAAGCTCGCCTTGTTAGCTGGAAGGCTGGCAAGTCAGCTGTTTGAGACCTGGGTACAGCTCTTTATGTCCCCTCTTGGGGACATGAAAGGAGCCTCATTTGGGCATTCTCTGAATGGAGTTTCTTCTGCAAAAAATTATTTATTTATTTATTTGTTTGTTTGTTTGTTCAGATATATATTGCCACCCACTCGCCGTAGAGACTCAGGGTGGCTTACAATCAAAACAACAACAGTACAGTAACAATCATAAAATATAACCCACAAAACAACCAAAACAAAACACAGAACCACCAAAATCCTTTCATCCCAGAATAATTTCTGACACAAAATTATTATTATACTAGCAAATAATGGCAAAGTGTAGATTAGGTAGCTCCCCATCAAGACCATGGAGAGTTCTATGTGCTGCTGCTGGATTTGGCTGGCTGCATGAATGAATTCGTATGGAGAGTGTTGCCTTTTCAGTGCTCTGGAGATGACTGAGGTGTTATGTTGCCAGTTTCAGGCTTGTGGGATTTATTTTGTGCTGACTGGTTTCTGGCTCCCAAAAAGCCAATACCATGCACCAACTGTCTGCATAATGGTCCAAAGCGACAAGCACGGTGCTTAAAACCTATTCAGGTGCTTAAAGCATGTAGAGCTCAAAGGGTATTGGATAAGGAGCCATGTGTGAATGGCTTTTTCCTCATAACCAACCAGAAATCAGAACAATGTTCTTGTATCAAATAGGAAAGTTCTGCCTAAGTGTCCGTAAATGCATTCGGTTGGAAGGGGCTTAATTTCCATGAATCCACAAATCTTAACCTATAAAACCAAGCATTAACCGTTGGAACTGGCTATAGGCTGCTATGCGTCGCCCTACTGACCCACACCCACCCTTCGTGTGCACGGCCGAATTCCCTACGCAGGTCAACGAAGGATTTAAAAATCCGGCACGGGGGCCTCAGCCCCACAAACGGCAAGAAAGGGAAAGAACTTCACTTCCCAACATTCCTTGTGCTGCGCCGCGCCAGAGCCAATCAGGCTGAGAGGCTCTCGCACGGGGCAGCGTTCGGAATCGCGCCGCAGCCAATCAAAACAAAACCATTTTAAAAAAACGCAGCACACACAGAAAGCACCAACCCATTACTACAATCCCCAGTGTCCTGCACGCCATGAGCACGCAGAACGCTGAGGAAAACGGCGCCCGAAAAATTAAAAAGAAAAACAACTCACCGCGTCACAGCCAAACACACACCAGCCGGCTTTCTTTCCCACACCCACGGCGCCTGGAGTTTCCCCTTTAATATCAGTGGGTGGGGGCTTCGACCCCCCTCTCCGCTGGCTTTTCTAGGGTTGGGAGGTTTGTGGGGAGAAAAGGGGAATGTTTCCCAAACCCTTCTAGACTCTGGACAACAGGGAGAGGGGATCGATTCCCACCCCCCTCCTTAAAAAAACTCCGTCTTTTCTACTCTTTAAAAACGGAGTTGTTTTAAGGAGGGGGGTGGGAATCGATCACCTCTCCCTGGTGTCCAGAGTCCAGAAGAGTTTGGGAAACATTCCCCTTTTCTCCCCACAAACCTCCCAACCCTAGAAAAGCCAGCGGAGAGGGGGGTCGAAGCCCCCACCCACTGATATTAAAGGGGAAACCCCGATCTACTTTCACAACTCCACACAAACAAAGCACCATAAAACAATACAGCCCCCCTCCCTACCACCTAGCCCACCCTTCCTAACCCCCAACGACCATGCCCCCCTCCCCACCACCTAACCCACCCTTCCTAACCCCCAATGACCAGGCCCCCCTCCCCAACACGGGCCGGCAGCGTACATATTCCAACGAGTCTGCCTTGCAGAAAAAAAACCAACACATGCTATTTCAATGGGCCACCCAGCCACCGAGGCCGGCCCACAGAAATAACCACACCAAACACATAAAATTTACACAGAAAATCTCCAACAAACACACAAAAAAAACAAGGAAAAACACAACCCCCCACCCCCCACAAATCACACCAAAACCACCCATTACATATCGGAAATCACAACTTACCAAGAAAGGTCAAGCCTCAACGAGAAACAAAATTGAAATGGCAAAAGAACAGGAAGAAAACACAGGAGAGGACAAACATTACGCAACAGCACCACCAAGTGGCCACAGGAAAAATGACACTCAATGAATTCGAATTACACTTACACATTTTTAAAAAAATCTTATCCAAAGTACACCTATCACCAAAAATATATATATATTTTTAAAAATGCAATTATTGGGGAAAAATATATATCAACCTTTCAACTTTTAAAAATCCAAATTTATTTAAAACAGTTTAAAAAACTACCAATGTATAAAAAAATATTTTTAAAAAATAACATAACTCATTTAAACACACATACAACAAAAATCATCCAACACCATTTCTCATATTTTTTTAAAAAGAAAACCCCCAAAAAAAGCCCGGCAACGCCGGGCAACCCTTGCTAGTACTATATGTAATCCGAATAACAGCCGGAAATCATCTGCTACTGCCAGTTGTAAAAAGCCATATTGATTTGTATACTTATCTGTCATGCTGACCAATCACTCTGTGCCTCTGTATCTGATGTATATAAATTATTGCCATGAAGTCTCACTCCTATGTCTGATGAAGTGGACTTGATCCACAAAAGTTCACATTAAAATATAACAGTCTTTAAAGTGCTACAGCATTTTTGTTTTTGTTTTGTTTATTTTCTGATATATATGTAAGAAAGATCTTGGAATTGTTGCAGATCACAAGCTAAATGTAAGCCAACAGTGCAATATGGCTGCAAAAAGTACCAATGCTATTAACAAAATATGTCTGGCCGGACATCTCACTTCGGTAATGGAGTAGATTGGATGGTAATGGAGTAGTCAGTGACTTGACGCCGTGTTGGGTGGTGGTAAATAACCTGACTTCCTAAAAGGACTAATGACTATGTGCGGATGAGCTTCTAGGTGGGGTGATGGTCCCCTCAGTAGAGGAAATGCCACTGGAAATCACCATATTAGGCCCACTGGCAAAATGAGTGGAGGAGGAACTCTGATTCCCAATGGTCATGGAGGTGGAAGAGGCCATGCCAGATGGACTGGTTGTGAAGGCGCACCTTGATAATATCCTCAAGGCTGCAGCAGTCCATTACAGTCCCAGTGTTAAACCCTGCATGTCTCATTTCATATGTGCCACAGGAGATGGCTCTGTGATCATAGTGTGTGGGTCACTTCATGGCCAGCTGGGATCCACCTAAAACAAATTTGTGCCAATGGCATTTTTCCTGCTTTGGAAAAAAAATGCATTCTCAGATACGAGTTGCAGCCGACAATTAACAAAAGTATAGTCTCCAAAACCCATGAAATACTTGTCCCTCTCTATTCAGCACTAGTTTAGTGTCATCTTGAGGTCCCAGTCACCATTTGACTCAGGGACCTCCTTGGCACTTTAGGCCTCCTCCAGTGTCCAGTTCTGTGCACTGTACTTTAAGATGAACCCCCTAAACTAGAACAAGTTCAGAGGAGGGTAACAAGAATGACTGAAAACCAAGTCCTATGAGGAAAAGCCTGGAAGATCTGGTCTGAAAGGAGATATGATAGCACTCTTCAAAAGTAAAACCTCGCATAGAGGTTTGCTTAGAGACTAACTTGCTTAAAGAGCAGAATTTTCTCTGAATGGTCATCTCGCTTAACAACTAAAACCAACCAAAAACTCGCTTAACAATTAAATTAGGGTTCACAGTCCCCCAACACCACACCAGAAGTCACAATTGGTCACTTACAATGGTGTTTTGCTTAAAGAGCAAACTCGCTTAAAGAGCAATCCCGTGGAATGGATTATGCTCTTTAAACGAGGTACCACTGTACTTGAAAGGATGTCAAGCAGAGGAGGGGCAGGATCTGTTCTCAATCATCCTAGAGCGCATTCCACATAATAATGGGCTCAAGTTCCACTTAGCCAGATTTCTGTTGAATGTCAGGAAAAACTTCCAAACTGTTAGTGCAGTACAACAATTGAACTAATTACCTCGGGAGGTGATGAGTACTCAAACACTGATGACAGTCATTCAAGAGAAAGTTAGAGAACTATCTGTCAGATATTTTTTGCTTTGGATTCCTGCATTGAGTAGGGGGTTGGACTCGGTTGCCATTTAGGCCTCTTCCAATTCTATTAGTCTATAATTCTGTGAATAACCATAATTGGGAAAGGTCTCACTCTCTGCCAGGGAATTCCTTCTCCATGACATTCACAAGCAGGTCCACCATTTGAGAAATCTCTGAGCCATTTGAGGAACCCAGCCATTTCTATACTCAGCCTTTGACACTGTCTTTTGACTGACTGAAAGTACTAAAGTCCTGTGTCATGGCAATTTGAGTGCTTCACAAGGAGACCACCATGACACAGCACAGCACAGCACATTTTATATAATCCATAGTGCATGTTACATACTGTTGACTGTATGCTTGTAACATCAATGACTTACATTTGTTTGCCCAACAAGTAGAGTAATGTGCAGTAACAGAAGGTTGGGCAAGAAAAAAATCTTGCTTTTTAAAAAACACAAAATTGTAGTACAATATTATAGTTCAGGGAATTTTGCCAACCCCTTCTTCAGCAAGTTAAAGGTAAAGGTTAAGATCACCCTTGCTCAAAAGCCAGTCATATCCGACTCTAGAGTTCAGTGCTCACCTCAGTTTACAGCCAAAGAGCAATTTGCAGGCATTTCCAAGAGCATGTGGCAGGGATGATGTTGTGTTCTGTAAAGCTGTGCCTTTAACAATGTACCTAGCCATGTGGTGACAATGTAACCTTTCTGTGTGCAACAGTATAACCTTCAGCTGTATCAATGTAAACCTGATAAGGGGATGCGAGCTAGTGACCACTAGATGGCAATAGTGAGCGTCCAGCTCTCATGGCTCAGATTCACCTGGATCAGCAGGTGAATAAACCTGTGTTAAGCCAACCCTTTGGCTGTTTCATTGTCTTTGGTCCCTTACACTAAATTGGCGACGAAGGTGGGATCATGGCAGCCCACGGGACCAAGACATGCGCCGGTTTCGAGATCAGGAAACCGGGCGACTGGGAGATCTTCGAAATGGACTTCCAGGCAGCACTGATTGAGTCCGAAGTCACGGAAGAGGCAAAGAAAAGGGCCATCTTCACCAGGATGCTCGGACAAGAAACCAAAAGGACCTTGGTAGACCTGATCGCACCGAGGAGGGTGAGCGAATTCAAGGCCAAAGAACTCATGCAGATGCTGCGTGAGCACGTCCGGCCCGCCACGGCGATGTTTCCCGCTCAGAGTGCGTTCTGGAGGCGAGTCCAAGCGCCCGGGGAGACGGTCGCCGCATTCGTGGCGGCCCTGTGGCTGGCGGCCGGCCCGTGCAAATGGGAGAATGTCGAAATCACCCTCCGGGACTGTGTGCTGTGCGGCCTGAACGACGCCGAAACCCAGTGCACATTAATGAACCAAGAGCCGCCTGCCACGTTGCAGGAGGTCATCAGAGCGGCACAGGCCGCGGAAGCTACAAAGGCTGGGGTACAAGAACTCCAGGACTGGCAGCCGAGGTCGAGCAAGGCAGAGACACCGGTGCATGCAGCCCGGCGAGCTTCGAGGTCGTCCGCAGAGAGCAGCGACGACGAGGACGTCCGGAGGGTCCGGAAAGAGAGCCGGCGGTGCGACGGCTGTGGAGCGGCCCACGACCGCGTAAAATGCCCGTTTCGGAAGGCCGAGTGTCACAACTGCGGCCGCCGCGGGCACATCGCCAAGGTGTGCAGGAAGAGGCGCGAGACCCGTAGAAGCTCGGCAGACCGTTCCGCAGGACAAGACCGCTCAACGAGACCCAAGGACGGCGCTCAGGCCACGCGGAAGCAGGACGGCGTGGGCCGCATCTCCGACGGCAGCGAGGACAACGCCCCAGTATTCAGCGTGTCCGTAGGACACCCCCGCTACTTTGTTGAGGTACTAGTTCAAGGGGTTCCCATTAGAATGGAAATTGACTCGGGGTCCTCATATTCAATCATTTCCCAGAGGGAGTTTTTGAGAATTGCCCCCCACAGGCGACCCAAGCTCAAAGCGTTGAGGTCCACACTACGGGACGTGCAAGGCAACAGCATTCCAGTGTTGGGGGTTGGAGAATTTCAGGTTAAATTCAAGAAGCACGCCGCGTCTCTCCCTCTAGTCGTGCTTAAAGGGGGAGATTGCAGCCTCCTCGGGACTCAATGGTTTCAGCCCCTGGGTTTGTTTATTGGGGTAGTGCACGCCGTTGGGATGCACGCCGTTGGGACTGACCCGATTCAGGAGGTGTGCGAGGCGCACCCCGAAGTTTTCAAAAAAGGACTGGGGAAATTCAAGGGGCCCCCAGTGACATTCGACCTGGACCCGGAGGTCCGCCCAATTCGACTCAAACCACGCCGGGTGCCGTTCGCACTCAAGGACAAGATAGAGGCGGAACTGGACAAATTGGTGGGCCAGGGAATCCTTGTGCCTGTTGATTCTGCGGAGTGGGAACCTCCAATTGTAACCGCACTAAAGGCCAATGGGGAGGTCCGCATATGCGCCGATTACAAGTGCACCATCAACAAGGCGATCCACCCGAATGCGTATCCGGTGCCGGTAGTCAGCCATCTGCTGGCCAGGTTACACGGGGGAAAGTGTTTCGCTAAGCTCGACTTAGCACAGGCCTACCAGCAGCTTACGGTGTCCCCTGCCGCAGCTGCTGCGCAGACCATAGTCACCCATAAGGGGGCGTTCCAGGTGACGCGCCTTCAGTTCGGCATAAATTCGGCGCCTGGAATTTTCCAGTCACTCGTGGAACGCCTCCTGAAGGGGCTAGAGGGGGTGTTGCCTTATTTTGATGACGTGTTAATAACGGGGGGGAGTCGGGTCGAATTGGCCAAGAGGTTGGGGAAGGTCCTGACAATATTCGAAAAAGCAGGGTTGAGACTGCGAAAGGACAAATGCGTCTTCTTCGCGACCGAGGTTGAGTTCCTAGGGTTTTGTGTGACTCCTGAGGGGATAAAACCATCCAAATCCAAGGTGGCCGCCATTAAGAAAGCCCCCCGCCCCACCTCCAAGCCCGAGCTGCAGTCGTTCCTAGGGCTGCTCAACTTTTACCACTCCTTCCTCCCCCGGAAGGCAGCAGTGGCTGAACCGCTACACAAACCGCTAAAAAAAGACCAGACATGGAAGTGGGGCGATGACCAAGAAAGGGCATTTAGTGAACTAAAAAGACTCCTAGCGTCTGATGCCATACTGACCCATTTCAACCCCAAACGCCCGGTAGTCCTGACCTGTGATGCATCCCCGGTGGGGGTGGGGGCGGTGCTGTGCCACGTGCTGGAAGACGGAAGGGAGGCCCCGATAGCATTTTACTCCAGGTCCCTGTCCCAAGCGGAGAGAAATTACGCACAGACAGACAGGGAGGCACTAGCGATAGTTGCGGAGACGAAAAAATTTCACGATTTTCTGTATGGCCGCCCCTTCACCATTGTAATGGACCACAAGCCCCTGCTAGGCATTTTTACCACAGATAAGCCCACGCCACAGATCCTGTCCCCGAGGATGCTCAGGTGGGCTATTTTTCTCAACGCGTACCAGCACGCATTGGTCTACCGGCCCGGGAAGGAGATCAGCCATGCGGACGCTCTATCAAGGTCTCCCCTCCCCCTGACACCCAGCCAGGTGAGCAAGGGGGAGCGAGACCATCAGGTTCTTATGATAGAGGTGCTGTATTCGCCCCCCGTAATGCCCGCCGACATTGCCAAAGCGACAGAGAAGGACAAGACGTTAGCGGCAGTTAGCTCCTGGGTGCAGAAAGGGTGGCCGGCGTCCTCCCCAGCGGAGGAGTTCGCCCCATTTTTCAGGAAAAAGTTAGAGCTTTCCCAGAGAGGGGGTGCCTCTTGTGGGGGCAGCGGGTGGTGATTCCCACTTCCCTTCGGCCGCGGGTGCTCAAACTGCTGCACGTCAGCCACCCCGGCATCGTGCGATCCAAAGCGCTGGCCCGGAGTTACTTCTGGTGGCCCCAGTTGGACGCCGACATCGAGCACATGGTCAGCACTTGTGAAAGTTGCCAATGCTCCAGACCAGAGGAGGCCCGCCTTCCCCACAGGGAGTGGGACACGGCTAAGGGGCCGTGGTCCCGGGTGCACATTGATTTCGCGGGCCCGTTCAGAGGCACCCTGTTTCTTCTTGTCGTGGACGCCTTCTCCAAGTGGTTGGAGGTTATCCCAGTCACGAGCACCTCCTCGGCCCAGACCATTAAGCATTTGCGGAGGCTCTTTTCCACGTTCGGCATACCCGACACATTAATTAGCGACAACGCTAGTTGTTTCACGTCCTCCGAGTTTAGGGCATTCATGGAGATTAACGCCGTTCGGCATATCACCTCCGCCCCGTTTCACCCAGCCACCAATGGTCAAGTGGAGCGCCTCGTCCGCACCACGAAGGATGCGTTGCGGCGCATGGGCCCCGGGGATCTGAACCTACAAGTGTGTCAGTTTCTGCTAGGGTACAGGGTGACCCCGTTGGCGTCAGGATACTCCCCCGCAGAGCTCTTAATGCGTAGGAAACTGACCACCATCCTTACTAGGCTAGACCCCACGAGGGTAGAGGACAAGGGAAGGAACATTGGGCTAGAGGCCACAAAGAGTTTCAGTGTAGGCGCCCCCGTGCATTGCAGGAATTACGCCAGCACGGGCCCAGCCTGGGTACCGGGCGTAGTTGTGGAGCAAACCGGCCCCGTGTCGTACCGCGTGGAAACCAGCACAGGGCTACTGTGGAGGCGGCACGCGGACCAGCTCCGACGCAGGGTCCCCGATGAGCAGGGCGCAGACCAAACAGAGAAAAAATCAGCGTTAGGGTTCTCCCCCACCCGTTCAGCCCAAGGGGGAGGAAAAGGGGGCCGCGGGCCCCCACCAAGGGGGGAGGAGGAAAGGGGGGATGTTCTCGTAGATATCCTGGGGGATTTTTCTGAGGAGGAGGAACCCGACCCCATACATATCTCGCGGAATTCCCCCACAAATGCGGATACCCCAACTGAGTTAGAATTTGATTTTCAGAACCGGGGGAGTTTTTCGGAGTGGTCCCCCACCCGTCCAAGCGAGAAGAGGGGATTTTCGTTAGCCCCGATCGCCCCCGGTCTGCCCACAATGGAGTTTTTCCCTTCCCCTAAGGCCGCCAAACCGCGGCAAGCCACTAACGAGTCTCCCTCTCCCATTACAGGACAAGGGACCAGGGAACAAAGAAGCAGTAGCGCCCCCGGGGGGGTCAGCCCTCATCACGGCCCAAACGCACGTGCAATAAGCCATCTTGGCTGAGAGACTTCGTCTCATCCTAGGGGGGAGGGATGTTGTGTTCTGTAAAGCTGTGCCTTTAACAATGTACCTAGCCATGTGGTAACAATGTAACCTTTCTGTGTGCAACAGTATAACCTTCAGCTGTATCAATGTAAACCTGATAAGGGGACGCGAGCTAGTGACCACTAGATGGCAATAGCGAGCGTCCAGCTCTCATGGCTCAGATTCACCTGGATCAGCAGTGCGGGAAGATTCCCGCCACCTCTTCACCTGGACAAGTAGGGCGTGACCTTTTACGACGTCACGCAGGCAGCAACCAATAGTCTGTCGACGAGCCACTTTCAAATGTATAGCCAGCTGTATATATTGAGCTACCCATCCGCCATTACCACATATCCTCCGGATCATCATGCAATAAACCTGTGTTAAGCCAACCCTTCGGCTGTTTCATTGTCTTTGGTCCCTTACACTAAAGATGCCTAGACACCGGAGTGCACGGAATGCTGTCTACCTTCCCACTGAAGTGGTCCATATTTATCTACTTGCTATTTCTTGCCTTCGAACTGCTAGGTTGGCAGGAGCTGGAACAGAGACGGGCGCTCAAACCGTCATGCACTTCCATAGGCAGATATATAAACTATTTTGCTATCCATAATAATTCTGATTTATTGTAATCCTTTCCAGGGGTGGGGGTGGTAGAGGTAGAGAATTCACAGCTATAGTTTATTATTTCCTTCATCTGTTGGAATTTCGGACTGTGCAGCTTCCCAAAGCTACACATGCTGGCTCTTCTTCCTGGAGACATAGTGGGGAATTGAATTCCCAACCGCTGGCTCCTCAGCCAGGTACCTAAACTATTGAACTAAATAGCCAGCACATCATAATACATCATATTCAGTGAAGATCATTACATTGTTTTTCATGCATGGGCCTTTTTTTAGTTGTATTGGGTTTTTTTTACCTTGCAGCTCAGTGCCATCATTGAGGGGGGGGGGATTTCCCTGATTGTCAGGAAACAAAAATGTTTACCTCCACATCAAAGTGAATTAACCCAAAATATCAATTCACAAAGCAAATTAAACATATGTCACAAATAAATAATTCTAAGTTAGCATTCCAGAATTATTCACATCCAAATTAACTGTTCGTCAAGAGAAAGGAAAACACAGCTTGATTCAGAACCTTAAGACACCTACATCAATTCAACCGCTAAACATTTATAATTTCAGCACACCTGAAGAAACCTTTTAAGAAGTGAAAGTTTTGAGTGGCTTGCTGCATTTCAAAAATTGTATTTTGAAGATCTAGCATTTCATCAGGCAGGTCCACCACAGCTGCAGATCACAAGTATTGCACATTGTCATATATATATACTAGCATAGTTTGCCTGGCCTTGCCGGGCAGTTTTTGTGTGTGTGTTTTTTTTATGGTTAGGGGTGGTTTGTGTAGTGGTGTTTTGAATTTGTGGGTTTTGAATTTTTTGGATTTATCTTATTTATTTATTTCTTATTTTGATTTTTAAAATATTTTTGACTGTTTTTTACTCTTCCGGCCTCTAGGTGGGGCTGTGGTTAAGAGTACTGCGATTTTCTTTCTTTGTTCAGTTGTGTTGCAGAGGCATGGAGGGAGGATGTGTTTGGTGAATGCTCTTGATTGTTTATTCTGTTTTTATTTTGGTTTGATTTGGGGGTGTTGGGCTGGGGGGTTTAAGTAGAAAGTTTCTACTTAAACCCCCCAAAGTGTTTCTGCTTGTTCTTTTGTTTTTAATTTGGGTTTGAGATGTGTTTAATTGTTTTGATTATTTATTTCTGTTTTTTTATTTTTCTGATTTCTTCTGTATTTATTTGCTTCATTTGTGATATTATTGTTTGTTGAGTTAGGTATTTTCGTGTTGTATATAGGTGTTTTTAGTGAGTTTTTATTGTTTTTCGGCAGCCTTTGGTATTGTGGCTGTTTTTGTTGAGTTTGTTGTTTATTGTTGTGTGGTTTATTGGTTTTATTTTAATTATTGGTTTATTTATTTGTGTTTTATTATTTTTGATGCTTGGCGTTTTGGTTAACTATTTAGTTTTGGTTGTGGTTGTGTTTTGTGGGGTGAAGAATGGCCTGTCTGTCATTTCCTCTTTTCTCCATTGCTGTTTTGAAATTAGGTTTCAATGCAGCGATGGGGAAAAGGAAGAGCCGGCAGTCAGCTCGCTCTTCGTCTGGTAAGGTTCATTAGGTTGGTCGGGTGAAAAGGAGGCAGAGAAGAGATATCTTCTTCACGATGGTTCTCTCCTCTTGGCCTCCTTTTCCCTGGCTTACCTAATGGGAGATCGGCAGGCAACGATCCGTAAGGGGTGGTGCTCTTCCTTGCAGATTGCTGGCTGCTGCTTTTCTATTACCTCCACCACTGTTTCATGCTACTTCTCGAAATACCAGTGTGGGTAGTAGAAAGGCAGAATCCAGTCATTTGCCAGGGAGTGTGCTTCCCCTGACAAATTGCTCCCTGCTGCTTTTTTTTCCACCTCAGCTCAACTTACCTTGAGGCCGGCGGTGGTCTCACCATGTCTTTGGTGGGGTAGCGTGGAGGAGAGGGAGTCCCTCTTCTCCCCGTTGCTCCGGAAAAGAAGGCCGTTATTTTTGCGGATTTGGGTTAGCGAGGCCGTGAGGTGCTGCGTCCGCCTGCGGCAGCCTTGCATTCCCATTGCATGAGGTGTTTTATTTTATTTTATTTTTCGTGCACCAGCTTTTTCAGCATTCTGTGCGCTTGCGCCCTTCAGCCTGAAGTGGTCACGGCATGTGTTTTTTTCTGCAGCTCAGTTTCTATTGGGCACGCCGCCTTTCCCAACGTTCTGCTTGCTCTCGCCTGTCAGCCTGATTGTCTGAGGGGCGGGGCGGGGCGGAGGACATTGGGAATTGACGTTGTTTTGTTTGCATTCATGAGGCTGTTGCGGGACCCTTGCGGTGCTCTGTGGGCCAGGTAAAGGCAAGTGCAGGTGGCCTGGTACAGGACAGTATGGACTGGTGTGGGCATGTATGCCGGAGTCCAATGGTTAACGTCCCTCCTTATAGGTAAATATATATGGGCCAAATTTCAGGAGGTGAGTAAAACCATAGTTTGTTGACAAGGATATACCCAATGTCTAGTTTGGTTCAGTTCAGTTTACTCCCCTCTTAGATGCATTGTGCCTCTCAGGAAAGCAGCTGGCCCAAACTACCCAGAGTATGTGGCTGCTGGGTTTGTTGGTCCTGTCACCTGTGTAACCTAGGGCAAGCTCCAGGGTAATCTCTGAACACCACCAGAAGAAGGACAATTAAGCCCCTTTTGAATTCATTATACCTTATAGACTATGTAATTGGTAATACAGTCTTATTATTATGTACTCACCTGAGCCCTTGTGGCTCAGTGATTCAGCAGCAGCCAAAACTCTGCTCACAATCTGATTTCAATCCCAATGGGTTCAAGGTTGACCCAGCCTTCTACCTTTCCAATGGCAGCAAAATGAATACCCAGCTTGTTGGGGGGACAAAATGATAATTACCTTGTGAACTCCTCTAAGCACTATGGAGCAGTATATAAATATAATTTCTATTGCTGTTGCCAATACTTCCTGAAAGAGAGCAGCCCAAAAATATGTTTTGTTGTTCAGTCGCACAGTCGATTCTGACCCTTTGCGACCCTATGGACCATTGCCCGCCAGGCACCTATGTCCTCCACCATCCTCCTCAGCCCGCCCAGCTCTGTGCCCACTGCATCAATAATACCATCTAGCCATCTCATCTTTGGCTGCCCCCTTTTTCTTTTGCCCTCCACCTATCCCAGCATCAAGGCCATCTCAAGTGAATCCTCCCTTCTCATTTGATGTCCAAAGTACTTTAGCTTCATCTTTACTATTTGACCTTCTAAGGAGCAGTCAGGGTTGATTTCTTCTAAGATTGACCTATTTGTTCTCTTTGCTATCCAGGGGACTCTCAAAACTCTCCTCCAGCACCACATCTCAAAGGCCTCTATTCTTCTGCACTCAGCTTTCCTAATGGTCCAGCTCTTACAACCATACATTACCACTGGGAATACCATTGCTTTGACTATGCAAATTTTTGTTTGCAATGTAATATCTCTACTTTTCACTATGTTCCCCAGGTTTCTCATACCTTGTCTCCCAAGAATCAGTCGCCTTTCTATTTCATGACTGCAATCCCCATCTGCAGTGATCTTGGATTCTAAGAATGTGAAGTCTGTCACTGCTTCTACTTCTTCCCCATCTATTTTCCAGGGACTGATAGGGCCTGTTGCCATTATCTTGGTTTTCTTGATATTGAGTCTCAAGCCAGCTTCCTGGAATAATGGATATGATTGTGCTCAACTTTATTTCATCTACAGAAAGTGAAGAACATCTTCTAGCATACACAAAGGCCAGGGATCAGCTGAGAAATGCATATTTATATTTGCATCCTTGAACACCCTGCTGCTCCCTCCCAGCATCTGCTCACTTGAAGCAACAGGCTCATGACACCTAACGGTTTTATTTAGTTTAGTTTAGTTTATTTGATTTATATGCCGCCCTTCTCAGCACATGCCGACTCAGGGCGGCTCACAACACATCAAACAAAATACAATATAGCAAAAATACAATAACACATACAATGTAGCAAAAAACAAAATACAATAGAGCAAGGACAGAAATACAAAAGTAGACAGTAACAATAAAACTCAATAATACAATACAAAAAGTAATGGCAGCAGAGTCTCGCTGCCTCAACTGCCTTTAAATCCTGGCCAGAGGCAATTGAAGGCAGCTGGAGGCGGGTCCTGGGAACGCCGGCGGTGGTCTCGGCATTCGGTGCTGCAGGGGTCCCTCCACCCTGCCAGGAGGGCTGGAGGCGGTGGCAAAGTCTTGCTGCCTCAACAGCCTTTTAAGTCCTGGCCGGAGGCAGCTGGAGGCGGGTCCCAGGAACGCCAGCGGTGGTCTCGGCGTTCGGCACTGCAGGGGTCCCTCCACCCTGCCAGGAGGGCCGGAGGCGGCGGCAAAGTCCCGCTGCCTCAACGGCCTTTTAAGTCCTGGCCGGAGGCAGCTGGAGGCGGGTCCCAGGAATGCCGGCGGTGGTCTTGGCGTTCAGCGCTGCAGGGGTCCCTCCACCCTGCCAGGGGGGCCGGAGGCAGCGGCAAAGTCTCGCTGCCTCAACGGCCTTTTAAGTCCTGGCCGGAGGCAGCTGGAGGCGGGTCCCGGGAACGCCAGCGGTGGTCTCGGCGTTCAGCGCTGCAGGGGGTCCCTCCACCCTGCCAGGAGGGCCGGAGATGGCGGCAAAGTCTCGCTGCCTCAACGGCCTTTTAAGTCCTGGCCGGAGGCAGCTGGAGGCGGGTCCCAGGAACGCCGGCGGTGGTCTCAGCGTTCAGCGCTGCAGGGGTCCCTCCGCCCTGCCAGGAGGGCTGGAGGTGGCGGCAAAGTCTCGCTGCCTCAACGGCCTTTTAAGTCCTGGCCGGAGGCAGCTGGAGGCGGGTCTCAGGAACGCCGGCAGTGGTCTCGGTGTTTGGCGCTGCAGGGGTCCCTCCACCCTGCCAGGAGGGCCGGAGGCAGCGGCAAAGTCTCGCTGCCTCAACGGCCTTTTAAGTCCTGGCCGGAGGCAGCTGGAGGCGGGTCCCAGGAACGGCAGCGGTGGTCTCGGCGTTCAGCGCTGCAGGGGTCCCTCCACCCTGCCAGGAGGGCCAGAGGCAGCGGCCATGACACCTGTGGTGGCAATGACACCTGTCCATTGCAATAGTAAAGAAGATTATGGGGGCATTTTCCCAAAAGAGACCATTTATTTATTTTTTATTTTTTATTCATTTGTTCAATTTCTACCCTGCCCAATCAGCCAAGACCGACTCAGGGTGGCTAACAAACACAGGATAAAACAGCAGATAAAACAATTAAAACTAACCACCACCACCACCCCTAAAAAGGGTGCTGGAACCAAAGGCAGGAAGCAATCTGATCTATATCAACCAACCCAAGGTAGTAACCCTCCCACCAGCAACCCACACTTAGCCCACCAGCCAGGTTATTAAGTTCTTTTCTGAAGGGCAGCAATTCTGTCTGGAGCCGCAACTCTGTTGGCAGAAGGTTCCAAAGGGCTGGTGCAGACAAGGAGAAGGCCCTCCTCCTTGTGCTAGAGAGACAAGCCTCTCTAGCATAGAGCCTCATAGAGCCTCTCTGGTCTGCTCTGGTCAGATGGACAGACATTCTTGGGACAATGCGGTCTCTTAGGTATCCTGGCCCACTACCATGTAGGGCTTTAAAGGTCAAAAACAGCAACTTGAATTGCACCCGGAGGCAAACTGGTAACCAATGCAGCTCCCGAAGCACTGGCGAGGTGCGGGCAGAATGCCCACATCCCATCACCACCCGAGCTGTCACATTATGGACCAGCTGCAGTCTCCAAATGGTCATCAAGGGCAGCCCCATGTAGAGCGCATTACAGTAATCTAGTCTAGAGGTGACCAGAGCATGAGTGACCATGAGCAAGGAGTCTGGGTCCAGGAGCAGGCACAACTGGCAGACAACCCGAAGTTGTGCAAAAGCCCTCCTGGCCATGGCCACCACCTGCTCTTCAAGCAGCAGTCACGAGTCCAGGAGGACCCCCAAGTTGCGCGCCGGGTCTGTCTGGGGCAAAACAGCCCCATCCAAAACCAAAGATGGTAGCTCCCGGGATAACGCAGGACCACCAATCCATAGCCACTCAGTCTTGCTGTAGCCCGATGTCCCCCATCCAGAGCCCAACAGCCTCCAGACACCTGGATAGGTCACCATGACACTAGCATTTTTTGCCAGTTCTTCCCATTGCATGTATCATCTCATTGTTATTGCCTACATACTGTAGCATGTCCATCCAAACTCCATGTTCCTTTTTTTTACTCCACACCATGATCTCTCTCTACCAAGCTTTCCATTGCAATCAGCTTCACCAGGATTCCTCCAGCCTTGCTGTCTACTGAGTTTAGTATAATACTGCAAGCTTGTCATGTTTTCCATCAGATTGGCCTCTTCTCCATAATGAAGGTAGGCAGGAGTTGACAATGTGAAAGAACTCTAGAAGGTGGCCATACCCATGGCAAGCTGTGGGGTCACCAAGCTGGGATTCAACCTGAGTTGAAAGACCAAAAGAGGGGAAATGTTTAAAAATATATACAGCATCTTTCCTTTTTATAGTTTGACATATCACAGAACAATGTACATAGAAATGATAATCCCTCACAAGGGCTCAATTAAGCTTCTCCCGTCTTCAACTCTGCTCTGCCGTCAAGAGGTAGTTCCAAGAATTACAGAAAGAATTTCCAGAAGCACCTATTTATGACTCATTTTGTGAGACCATTCTCAATCTTCAGAGATTAAGAGGTGGAAACTAGCAAAAGGTCTTATTGGATGTGGCATTTTTACCTATGGAAAGGAAAGTCCACTAATTCCACTGAAGGCTCAATTAGTACCAGAGTTCATGCCTTTCTTTAAGCTTAAAATATTTTTCTATTTATTTATGTACAGTGATACCACATACAACGTCCAAACTTGGTTCCACAAGTTTAGACTTTATACGGATTTGGACTTTGTATGAGGCATGCAAAATCCTAGCCACAATGCCTCATCCAACGTCCAAATCCTTGCTGCGATGCCTCGTACAACGTCGTTTCCATAGAGATACATTGTAATGTAACAGCACAGACTTCAGGGCAAAGTGAAGGAAACAGACAGGAAACTGACAGAACTTTAAGAAAACATTGTCTAAAGGCTAAATACATTACAAAAACATGTCAAACAACCCTGATTGTCCAAGAACCTGAAGAATGCTGCAAAAATCCCAGGAATGCTTCTAAAAATTCTGATGAAAAATTCAAAAAAATCCAAAATCACGCTCAAAACCACTCCTAAACACTCTTTGCCTTGTGCAAAACCTACAAGAGCAATGCACGCATGTGTCCTGTCTTTTATACTGCCCAGGCACAATGCAACCTGGGAAAAACTGAATGCCTCATACAAAGTCGAGTGACTTTGTATGAGGTAACTTTTTTCAAGAAATTAGACAATGTTGTATGAATTTGATGTTGTATGAAGTGGACTGTATTTATGTATTTTCTTTCTTTCTTTTCTTTCTTTCTTTTTCTTTCTTTCTCACTCCCCCCCAAATAATAATAATAATAATAATAATAATAATAATACCATACCTCAGTTTTAATTTCCACT
The DNA here is from genome assembly GCA_035047305.1 of Bradypodion pumilum. Lineage (NCBI taxonomy): Eukaryota > Metazoa > Chordata > Lepidosauria > Squamata > Chamaeleonidae > Bradypodion > Bradypodion pumilum. The sequence continues at coordinate 11,578,990 of JAWDJD010000011.1, read as the reverse complement.
AATCTGTTGTTGTTTTTTTGATTGGCTGTTTCAAATGCCCTTTTGGTAGCTGTTTGGTTTTCTATGTACTTGGCACATGATTAAGAATGGTCTTGAGGAATGACAGGCTAGGCCCTTCTCCTTGGCATGCTGCCATTCTACATGAAAAGCACTTTGCATGTAAATATATAATCCTGTTTTGAAGTGATACAGTTCAGCTAGAGCTGCACTTCACAACTGAGTTTTTTGACCTAGCTCAAGTTCTTAGTCAAGACTGTCATGGCCCCAAATTGCCCCAAAGGGCAAAAGAAATTGGATGTTACATGGACTTCATTTTTTTAATGTCAAATTCTGCACAACTATCCACAACATGATATTACACAATCAGTACTTTTCCTGGTCTCCTTCAAGCCATTCAAAGCTAGTGCAGCAAGAATTACTGAATGAGTGAAACACAAGAGTAACTTTTATGGGTTTTCAGAGAGTGAATGCAGTTCTTTGGAGCAGTCCATTCTTCTGCAACCTCCATCTGTTGTTCTTTCTATTCATTGTCACATAGAGTCTACAATTCTAAAGGAAGCTGCCAATGGCTCTAGTAAATTTGTTATCTCTGGTAAGATTATTTATTTTATGGAGCAGAATCCTATTGTACACTGCAGTTAGGTCAATGAAAGCCACTCCCCGCAATTAGCTTTCTTTTGAAACCATCCACAGTGTGTTGTGTAAGGTTAAGAATTTGACCAGAACATGATCTGCCCGGCCTGAAGCCTGCTTGCTCCTTCATGATATTTCCATCAATAAATTCAGAAATATTATTGATTTTTTTGGAATAATAGCCATGTTAGTCTGTTTCAAGCATATCAGAGAATAAACAAAACAAAAATGATGTAACACTTTGAAGGCTAGTTAGTTTCTTGTAAGAGTATTTCTCAATGAGGTGTTGGAGGACTCACCAAAGGGTGCCTTCTCACCAAAGGGTTCCTTCACCAAAGGGTGCTGACTAGTTAGTCTTCAAAGAAATATGTTCACCATCTGTTCCAGTGCCTTATAAAGGTGACAAAGGAGTGACACAGGTCAGTAGCTTTTTGGGTCATCTTGGTCTTTGCCAGGTTTCAATAAACAGCAACTCTAGCCTGTCTCCACAATTTAGAAATCTTAAGTTGATCTATGCAGTTGTTCATTAATTACAGGAGCCATTCCAAAGTGTGAGGACCAAACTGCCTTATCTGCTTTGTATGAGGATAACACACCCATGTTATCCCACTACCATAGGAATAGTTCCACCTTACAGAGACCTGCACCCTTTTCTACCCACCACCAGGGTATTGTGGCTTCCCCCTTGCCCTCATCATCATCTTTATTACAGTCATAGAAACAACTGGTCATATCCTACTTAGATGCTCCTTCTACCAGGATTTATTTATTTATTCAATTTCTAGGCCGCCTTCCTCGCCTCAGTGACCCAAGGTGGCTAACATCCAATAAGACAACTTATACAATTAAAAACCCACTGATAATACTGATAAAAAATTAAAATCTGTAAAAAAAATAACCCCTTAATTAAAACCCCACAGGGCTAAATGAGCCAGCAAGGCTGAGATGTGCTGCCAGATGCATCCCATGCTTTCAGAGCCTTCCTGAAGGGATACAGTTCTGCCTGGAGATGCAGCTCTGGTGGCAGGAGGTTCCAAAGAGTTGGGGCCAACACTGAGAAGGCTCTCCTCCTGGTGTGCGTCCATGGCTGATGGGACCACCAGCGAGCCCCTACGGTCCGCCCTCATAGGACTGGTCGAACACCTTGGGATGATGCGGTCTCTTAGATATCCTGACCCACTGCCATGTAGGGCTTTAAAGGTCAAAACCAGCACCTTGAATTGCAAGACTCAAATTCATTTCTCCCATGATCAGCGGGTTATCAGTCATTCAGTTAGGGATTCTCTTCAATTTCTGCTTATAGATAAGTGAAATATAATCACAGCACAGGTGGCCAGATTCTGCACAGATTCACAGAAGTCTGAAGGGAAACTCTTAGCAAATAGGAACATTGTCACACCATAGCAATCTCCACCTTGTTTACTGCTGTTGAAAACAGGATGGTTCTGAATGACTGACTTGCCATAGCGTGACAGATGTAATTCTGCAAGTAATTGTCTCACTTTTGGTTCTACACAGAGCTGAGGAAAAAGTGAGCAGAAATGTGCTCTTTAGAGAAGGCATGATGCACCAGCAGCATCTCATTAGCTCCATATTGCATCATATGGACTGTTGGAGTGGGCCGGATATGGCCTGCTGAGTCACGGAAATGGCCCACAGAGGTCGTAGTGGCTGGACTCAAGGAAGTCACACGAGGCAAGGCTGCAGCAAAGTCCAGCCCCGAACTGGGTTGGGAGACTGGTATTTATAAGAACATAAGAACAGCCTTGCTGGAACAGGCCACAGCCCATCCAGTCCAGCATTCTGTCTCACACAGTGGCTCACCATTTCATTCAGGATATTCTCAAGGAGATGCCTTCACCTGCTTAGGATTCCCTGGAAATGACATTGAGAGATATCCTGCCTATCTCTCCAACCCGGAGGTTGTCCTTAAGTATCCATAATTATAGCCATTGATACCCTTGTCTTCCATGAACTTGTCTAATCCTTTCTTAAAGCTGTCAAGACTGACAGCTGTCACCACTTCTTCTGGCAGGGAGTTCCATAGACCAGTAATCCTCTGGGTGAAAAAGTACTTTCTCTTATTTGTTTGAGAACTAGTACCCAAATGTTTCATGGAGTGTCCCCTAATTCTAGTGTTATGCGACAGGGAAAACAGTTTATTGACCTCTCGCACCGATAGGGTGCATGGGAATCCTTTACAGAAAGCTTTTGCTGACATGGCACTTTATTGATAAGTTACATTCTCAGGGTTCCAGAAGTTACTCAAGACAATGCAGAGAGTGCTTTGACGTCATAGGGAAGTTCTGTTTCTACTGATAAGCTAGGGGTTTGAGAGACTATTGTTCTCGATTCTATCTCAGGATTTTCCCAGGTCTACCTTGGGGTCAGCTTATTTACCACCATCTGACCTTACCCACGATCTGCGGGCATGAGTCATGCTATTGTGTGTGCTTATCAGAGTTTGCCACCTTGTGGGAGCAGCCTGCGTCTGACCAGGTCATTCAGCCATGGCTTGTGAGTGAATTAATAACACTATCAATTAATCGCCCAAACCTGATTTCTGTTCCCTAAGGATCCGGGTGGTTCTCAAGGCGGTTTTCTCAGCCGAGCAGACCCAGCAGGAAGAGTTTATGCCAATTGTGTAAGCGGACAATCCACATCCCCTCCTTTTCTATTAAGTAAAGCAACTTGGCTCAAAACCTTTTGGACGCAGAGCATGATTTGACGAGGTGTGAGAAGGTCTCTAGGTCCCCGCTGCAGGGTGCAAATTGACAGGAGTGAGGGAATACACTGCGTGAAACAACAGAGTGCAATCCCCGCTATCACAACGCCAGCAGTAGCCTGAAGCACTGTTCAAAACCACCTCCACGGAACCCAGGACCAGAGGGCGTCCCACCACCCCCACTGTGTGTCCTCCTTGATATGTCTCACTATGGTGTCCAGGTCATCAATCTGACTCTGGATTTTACGGGAATTGTCATTGAGGTTAAAACAACACATGTTGTGAACAGTTTCACACCCCAAATGGTGCAGAAGCAGAAGGTAGTCGATAGCTGCTCTGTTGTCCAGAACTGCATGTCGAAGCTCAGCCTGGTCTCGATTAAGCAGAGCAATGGCCGATGAAGTATGATTAATGGCTTTGGCAAGCACGCACGCCAGCTGGCTGCGAGACCGGGCACAACTATGATGCTTACCGCTAGCGAGACATACTCAGCCCTGCTAAGCAACCTGATATCACTGTCGCATGTCTCGTCTAGCTGGACAGCTCTAATGGATCGTGCTGGCCTCGGGGTGACAGTGTGTGGGGTAATCATATCCTTATTGGGGAGCATTAGTGTTAACCGGCTGATACAACAATATGAATCAGTGACATTGGCAGGTATATAGTTCCATGTGCGCTGATTACAAGTAAAGAACCAACCTGTGGGTAAAATAATATGAGCATACACAGAATTCATAGTCTCTGGGTGGTTACATGTCCAAGTCTCTTTTCTGGGGCTCAGCCAGCAGTGTTTCTGCCCCTTGGTTGTGGCACAACCAGTCATCCTGGCACATGATGCGTTCGGGCTGATCGCCACTCGAGGTATGTACAGAGCGACTGCGTCAGCGGACAGATACTTTTTTACTTGAGTCCTCCATTGTGCATAAGTGTTCTGTCACTCCCGCTCACTCCCTTTTCCCTGTCGGGAAAACACTCACTGTGAGGGATATCCGAAGAGTAGTCTAAGTCCGGTCCAAAGTTCTATTTCCAGAGTTTCCAAGAGTAGTCAAAACCAGTCCAAAGTTCTATTTCCAGAGTTTCCAAAAGTAGTCAAAACCAGTCCAAAGTTCTATTTCCAGAGTTTCCAAGAGTCAAGATGCCACAGTACCAAGCAAGAGCAGGGAAGCTAAACTTTGTCTGTCACAGAGCCACACCCGGCGTCCTAGTTCTTTATATGCCTCCATGGGTGTGGCCAGATGGTTCCTGATTACCTGCGGCCCCTCCTTCCTCTCATCCTCTGTAGACAACACTTCTCCCTGCTTCAATGCCTTGCATCCAGCCACGCCTCATCCCCAGAGCTGGCTGAACGCGAAGACTGCTGTTGGGGGACATCCTTGTTGCCATCCTGCTGCTGCAGTTCCAAGGGAGGCTGAGGCAGTGCTGGGGGGAATCCCTGAGGAAGAGGGTCCTGTCAGCTCCTCCCCTTCATCCTCAGAGTCTTCATCCCCAAGGTGGGCCGGTTCGGGGGCCAGAGGTGGGCCAGGGGCCGGAGTCACAACGATAAGTCATGTAAGAGATCCTGTGATATGGACCAGAGGTGGGCTGGGGGGCGGAGTCAAAACACTATCCCCCACCGCAGGACCCTTCCCCCAGGGCTGACGGTCCGGATGAGGCCACAACAGAAACTGGGTATGGAACGAGCAGACGAGATCGGGGGCATGAACGTCGACGGGATCCACCCAGGTAAAGTCCTCCAGCCCGTACCCCTGCCACTCGACCAGGTATTGGAAACGGCCCTTGAACCAACGAGAGTCACGGATGCTGGCGACCTCACATTCCTCTGTGCCTTCCCCATCAGGCCTGGGCGGCGGGGCCAGGGCGCCCGGGCACTGAAGGGGTCATGCTGGGGCTTCCAGCACCAGGAGGGACCAGTGGAAGACTGGGTGGGCACGCAATGAGCAGGGCAGGGTGAGGTGGTAGGCAACGGGATTGATGACGGCCATGACTGGAAATGGCCCGATGAACGCTGTTGGTGCGACGGTCGGTCGGGAGATGCTTTGTGGAGAGCCAAACCCAATCCCTAACCACCAGCAGCGGCGGCGCCTGGCACGGGCGGTCAGTGACCTTCTTATAATCTTCTTTTGCCTGCACCAGCTGGCGGCGCACTAGTTCATGAACCGCACGTAGCTCCTCCAGGAAATCCCAAGCCTCCGGAACAGGGGAATCAGAGGGAGTCAAAGGAAAGAGGTGTGGGTGGTATCCCAGGTTGGCGTAGAACGGCGTCAGCTGGGTGGAGGTGTGCTGGGAATTGTTAAAGGCAAACTCCGCAAGGGAAAGGTAATTGGCCCAGTTATTTTGTTGATCGTTCACGAAACAGCGCAGGAACTGTTCCAGGATGCCAATCACCTTTTCCGTGCCCCCATCGGTCTCCGGATGGTGGGCCGTTGACAGGCAGACCTGTACATCCAGCACGGCCATCAGGCTTTTCCTAAAGCACGCCATGAACTGCGTACCCCGATCTGAGACCACCCTATCCGGCAAGCCGTGGAGACGGAATACATGGTGCAGGAACAGATGGGCGGTCATATGGGCCGATGGCAGCCCTCGACAGGGGATGAAGTGCACCATCTTTGTCAACATGTCGACCACCGCCAAGACGGTCGTGTACCTCGACGACGGTGGCAAGTCCGTCAAGAAGTCCATGGAGATGGCACCCCACGGCCTGTCTGGCGTCGGCAAAGGTTGAAGGAGGCTGGGTGGTGCACCGGTGATAGCTTTTCTGGTGGCACGGCACGAGGAGGTCACATAGGCATAAATGTCGTGCCGCACCCAAGGCCACCAGAACGTTTGCAGCACCAAGTTGAGGGTCTTGAAAAAACCAAAATGCCCTGCCGCGGGGTTGTCATGGCACTGAGTCAAGATGAGAGTCCGGAGCAGCCCTACGGGCACATACAGCCACCCCCGGTGCCTGAGTAGACCCTCCTCTTAAGACCATGGGGATGTGGGGCTGACCTCTGCTGAGACCACGCGTCCAAAACCTGTGCGTCCCGTACTTGTGCTCACAAGTCCACCGGCTTGTGGACTGCAGCCAAGGACGCCGAGGGCAGAATCGTCTGCATGGGCAGTGGTTCTTTGGCGTGGAGGTACTCCGGCTTACGGGAAAGGGCATCCCCTCGACGGTTGGCATTGCTTGTGATGTAGGTCACCCGGAAGTCAAAACAGCTGAAGAACAGGGACCATCGGACTTGTCGCTGGTTCAGCTGCCTGGCTGTTGTCAGATGCTCAAGATTCCGGTGGTCCATCCGAACCTCCACCTGATGCTGAGCCCCTTCAAGGTGATGCCGCCAAGCCTCGAACGCAGCCTTGATGGCCAGCAACTCCTTCTCCCAGATGGTGTAGTTGCACTCCGACGGGGTGAGCTTCCGGAAATAATAGGCGCAGGGAAAAAGGGTTCCGCCAATCTCCAGGGCTTGCAGCAGCACTGCTCCTATGGCCATGTCGGATGCATCCACCTCCACCACAAAAGGCCGGGTGGGGTCTGTGTGGTGCAAAATGGGCTCAGAGAGGAAAGCTTGCTTGAGGGCCTCAAACGCCTGCTGCTGGGGTGGATCCCATCAGAACGGAACCTTCTTATGTAGGAGTTGGGTGAGGGGTACCGTCAGTGTTACGTAGTCAGGGATGAACATACGGTAGTAATTTGTGAATCCCAAAAAACATTGGACATCCTTCACCCAACGGGGGGGGGGGGTTTGCCCAAGAACTCAGGGGCTCTATCTTGTGCGGGTCCATGGCGGTACCCTCGGGAGAAATGACATGGCCAAGGTACTCAATGGAAGTATGAAAAAAGAAACATTTCTCCAGCTTGGCAAAGAGCTGGTGTTCCTGTAAATGCTGCAGGACGAGGCGAACCTGCCGAACATGCTCCGCCCGGGTTCTCGAGTAGACCAGGATGTCGTCCAGGTAGACCACCACAAAACGATCGAGTACATCCCGGAACACGTCATTCATGAAATGCTGGAAAACGGCGGGGGCGTTGTTCAACCCAAATGGCATCACGGTGTACTTGAAATGGCCATAGCGGGTACTGAAGGCTGTCTTCCATTCGTCCCCCGCGCGCATTCACACTAGGTTGTAGGCCCCTCACAAGTCAATCTTGGTGAATATGGTGGCCTCCTGCAGTCTCTATGAGTTCCGAGATGAGCGGTAGGGGGTACCAGTTCTGCACCGTGATGGCATTGAAGCCACGGTAGTCACAACACAGACGCAGGTCCCCCGCCTTCTTCTTGACGAAGAGCACCGGGGCCGAAAGGGGGGAAGACGAGGGCCGGATAAACCCTTGGGCCAGATTTTTGTCCAGGAAGTCCCGCAGGCCGGCCAATTCACGTCCTGACATAGGGTACAAGTGCCCCACCAGCAGCGGTGCATCAGGCTTGAGGTCCACAGGGCAGTCATAGGGCCGGTGCGGGGGCAAACGGTCTGCCTCGCGTTCGCTGAACACATCAGCAAAGTCGGACAGCTCGGGGGCAAGGAGACTGCAGGGAAGGAGACCGCCTGGCCGGTGCAGGTGTGGTGGATGTGGTCAATACACTGCAGGGCTGGAAAGGCGATGGCATTTTGTAATCATGCCACCTGAGGGTTGTGGGTCCAGAGCCAGGCCACATGCCTAGGACCAAAGGGAAATGGAGGTCTGCCGTGATGTAGAACTGGATGGCCTCCTCATGTGCTGCAATGGCCAGGCGCAAAGGTTGGGTGGCTGTCTTGATGGGCCCGACACGAGTTCCCGCCCATTGATGGTTTCTACCTGCAATAGCGGGTTGACCGGGACCAGAGGAATCCCAAAGTGGGCCCCAAAAGCCCAGTCCATAAAGTTTGTCATAGCTCCTGAGTCCACCAGTGCATGTGCCGGAATCTTCTCGGCCCAGCCGGAAACAAGGATCCGGGTGTCCAATACCAGGTGCCGGGGAGGGTCGGAATCCGTATCGGTGGATTCTGGTGGGGACGTGATGTGCGCCCGGCCGAGGGTCTCCCCTAGGCCGGGCCAACCCCGTTTCCCGACAGGATGGGCTGGAAACGTGGGAGCCCCACCCCCTTCCGAGGACAGGAGGCAGCAAAGTATCCAGGCTCCCCGCAGTACAAGCAGAGACCCCCTTGGCAGCAGCGTGCCCATTCCTGGGCCGTCAGGTGAGGCTGGGCCTCCCCAAGCTCCATCGGTTCCTCAGCCATCGCCATGAAACGCAGGGTAGGCCGAGGTATCACAGGTGCCAACCGTGAGGTCCCGGGCGTGGCCGACAGCTCCCGGGCAGCACGCTGAGTTTGTTGACGCTGAAGACGTCTGTCGATGTGGAGACACTGAACTACCAGGGCTTCTAGGGTGAGAGGAACCTCCACCCGGACCAACTCATCCTGAAGTTCCTCAGACAGCCCATCCTGGAAAATGTCCATCTGTGCTGCCTCATTCCACGCGGAGTCCTGGCACAAAAGCCTAAACTCAGCGATATATTCCTGTAGTGAGCACTTCCCTTGCTGGAGGTCCTTGAGGCACCTGGCCGCCATCTGTGCCCAGATGGGATCCTCAAACATGTGGCCCAGAAAGCGCCGGAAACCCTGGTAGTCCTCCAACAGTGGGCTGTCCTGGGTCAGCAGCCGCATGGCCCACCGGGCAGCTGGGCTGGACAGGAGGCTAATCACAAACCCCAGCTTGGCCCGGTCATCAGTGAAGTCCTTGGGCTGGGTGGCCATAAACAGTTGGCATTGTCCCAGGAACGCAGGAAACATCCCCGGTTGGCCAGCAAACTTGTCAGACATGGCCACTGGGCATTTTTGATGGGGAGGAGGGGCTGCAAGGGCAGCCAGTGCAGCGACCTGGGCTGCCAGGTGTGCCACTTGCTGCTGAAGCTGTTGGTTCGCCGCCCGCAGCTGTTGCAGCTCCTCCATTGTGCCAGCAACGTTGCCTGTTTGGGGGTGATGGACAAGATGTTCTGTCACCCCCGCTCACTCCCTTTTCCCTGTTGGGAAAACACTCACTGTGAGGGATATCCGAAGAGTAGTCTAAGTCCGGTCCAAAGTTCTAATTCCAGAGTTTCCAAGAGTAGTCAAAACCAGTCCAAAGTTCTATTTCCAGAGTTTCCAAGAGTAGTCAAAACCAGTCCAAAGTTCTATTTCCAGAGTTTCCAAGAGTAGTCAAAACCAGTCCGAAGTTCTATTTCCAGAGTTTCCAAGAGTCAAGACGCCACGGTACCAAGCAAGAGCAGGGAAGTTAAACTTTGTCCATCACAGAGCCACACCCAGAGTCCTAGTTCTTTATATGCCTCCATGGGTGTGGCCAGATGCTTCCTGATTACCTGCGGCCCCTCCTTCCTCTCAGCCTCTGTAGACAATGCTTTGCCCTGCTTCGATGCCTTGCATCCAGCCACGCCTCATCCCCCGAACTGTCTGAATGTGAAGACTGCTGCTGGGGGACATCCTTGTTGCCATCCTGCTGCTGCAGTTCCAAGGGAGGCTGAGGCAGTGCTGGGGGGGGGGGTTGGAATCCCTGAGGAAGAGGGTCCTGTCAGCTCCTCCCCTTCATCCTCAGAGTCTTCATCCCCAAGGTGGGCCGGTTTGGGGGCCAGAGGTGGGCCAGGGGCCGGAGTCACAACAATAAGTCATGTAAGAGATCCTGTGATATGGACCAAACACACGCTTGAGCAACCATTCAGTGTTCTTGACATGTGCACCCGGAGCATGAGAAACGGGAAAAAGACATGTACTCAACAAAGAAGCAGTGTTCATAGTCTGCTGTAAGCAAAAGTCAGACTGGTTGACAAGTCCAGCCAATCTTTCCCAAATGTTATACTGGAACCTAGCAGAGAGATCCCCGCCAGGCGTCAAGTCCTCAAAAGTGTCTAAAGCTTGAACCCCTCCCCCCCATAAGCAAGGAAAGGATCAAAATGAACATCAGGGAATTATAGGTGATTTGAGCCAACCCCGCACCCACTATATTCTGCGGGGTTGGCTCGGAGTGACACTCTTCCAGGACAGCCATGGCCTCATCACACAGGGTCTTAACCATCCCCCAGGTTATCCTCGGGTTGGACCTTGGCTGACGCCGCCTCCTCCATCTGGGACCTTCCGTCAGGTTCATCGTCTCCATCTCCAGTAGAGGATCCGGGACCGCTCAGTTCCACGCCATGCGGCTTGAAGTGTGGCTTCACGCAACGTGCCGGGACCCAGACGACACCTGTATGGGACATAATTGCTGCATACCCTCTCCCCCACATTACCAGTGGCGCCAGGCACCTCCAAGAAGAATCCAGCGGTACTCAGTAGCGCACCATGGGGCGCGGAAGGGCTTCCTGACATCGGAAGTGTTTCTCCTGCGGAGTGAAGTCTGAAAAAAATATTAAGATGATTATAGGTGAATAAAACTTTGTGCAAGCGTTGCTGTGCTTGCCCTTGAGTCCTTGGGAGGACTGTCTCCTCCTTTTCTGTTTGTTTTTCAATGTAGGACTTCAGTGTCCGATTCACCCGTCCAACAATGGCTTGCCCTTGGGGATTATACGGAACACCAAACGTGTGCTTAATGTCCCAAGTGGCTAGAAACGTGGCTAGCTGTCTGGAACTATAAGCCGGTGCGTTATCTGTTTTCAAATGCCCTGGTTTGCCCATGACTGCGAAGCAAGATAGGAGATGCTGTTCCACCTGGGCTGCAGACTCACCCTTGTGAGCTGTGGCCCAGACAAACTGCGAGAAAGTATTGATAGAGACGTGCATGAATTGCCACCTCCCAAATTGTGGGGCGTGAGTAACGTCCATCTGCCACATTTGGTTAGCTTCAGTCCCTCATGGGTTAATCCCCCATGATGGCCCCCCGCTGTGCCTGCGCACTGCAGGCAGGACTGAACAATCCCCTGGGCTTGTAACAAAGGCAGCTTAAACTGCCGGGCAAGTGCTTTGGCATTCTGGTGAAAGAATGCGTGGCTTTGAATGGGAGTCGTGAAGACCCACCCCCACCCCCCGACCAATTGCCAATGCACTTCCTTCATGGCTGCATCAGCTCTACTGTTCCCCCCTGAAATGGGACCAGGTAGATCCTGGTGGCTCCTAATGTGGGCAACATAGAGCTCTTCCCTGCGGTTGCGCAAATGGAATTGCATCGTCAAGAATAAACTCAAGAGATTTTTGTCTATCGCGGGAGTGATGTAAGCTCCCGGTAGACTGTGAATCAAATTCCTCACATACTGACTGTCCGTTATAATATTCAGTGGCTCCCAGGCAAATGTGCCAAGGGCCAGGTTTGCTGCTGCTAGCTCCGCCCTCTGTGCAGATTTTTGCGGGAGCGTCAGCAGAGTCTTCCAAGCCTGTCCCTCTTGCCATGTTAAAACTCCATAAACCTTGCCTCCATCAGTGAATACTGTCCTAGCCCCCTGAAGAGGGACTAAGGACAACATCCCTGTCAGGTTGACTGTCTGCGTTTGAAGTGAGACAAGTCTGGGGTCTTTTGGTAAATGGTATGCTAAGCATCCTGTGAATCCTTCCAACGCAATCGGGAGAGTGTCCCCTAATTGCATCAGCTGTTGCACTTGATCTTTGGTAAAGGGCATGACTATTTTAGCTAAATCATATCCTGAGATGTCTCTCACTTTCAGCCTCCCCTTGTGAACTACTGTGGCTACCAGCTCTTGTGGAGGGACTATATTTCGAGAGGAGGTGTTTGGTAGATACACCCACTCCATGATTTTCACACACACCCCTCAGAGTCTATGCCTAGAGCTCCTGTGAACATGGTGCCAGTTTGAATGATATACAGGTTCAGAATCGGGGCATATGGCCCCGAACTGATTCTGTCTATCCACCGGTGGCTGAGGATTCGATTGACTTCTTGGAGAGCTGTTTGCGCCTCCCGCAGAATGCAGATGCGATCAGCTGGCTGCTTTCCTAAGGTTAGCAGTGAAAAGAGCAGTTTCAAAAGCTCCGTTTCTAATCTGAAGAATGGTGTAGCCCAATTGATATTTCCCAATATCTGTTGGAGCTCTACTAGTGTGATTGACTCTTTAATGTTGATTTTGGGCATTGCTGGTGCTGCGAAAGACCGAAGCAACCTAGATACAGGTAAGGCTCAGTTCTCTGAACTTTCTCTGGGACAATGAGCAACCCCTTCTCCCCCAGAGTAGTCTGGAGGTCAGAGAACATCTCGCTGCCCAGTTTGGGCACTGCTATCAAGATGTCGTCCATGAAATGGCAAACTAAGCCTTAAGTTGCAGATCTTGAAACTTTCCCAGCACCTCGTGGACATAAATTTGACACAGGGTGGGTGAGTTGAGCATGCCCTGTGGCAAAAATTCCTACGCAAACCTTTGGGTTGGTTCCTTATGGTTAATGACTGGCACTGTAAAAGCAAATCTTTCCCTGTCCCTAGGGTCTAGAGGGATGGTGTAAAAACAATCCTTTAAGTCCACTATCAGGATCTCCCACCCTTTGGGAATCATGTTCGGATTGGGAGTGCCATATTGAAACAGACCCATTGGCTGAATGCATTTATTGATCTCTCTGAGATCGTGCAGAAGTCGCCACTTTCTGGATTTTTTCTTAATAACAAAAATGGGTGAATTCCAGGGACTGGTAGATAGCTCTATGTTCTAGCTGCTCTTTAACAAGCTGCTTTAAGGCTACTAACTTCTCTCCAATTATAGGCCATTGTTCCACCCAGACCGGCTTGTTTGTGAGCCATTTGAGTGGTAGGGCCATTACCCAAAAGTTAAGGTAGCACGAAATTGTTGTAAGATGTCCCGCCCCAAAGATTCACATGCACATTCAAAATATGCGGCTGAATGACCACGGTGCCTTCAGCTCCGGGGATGGTGACTTCTATCCAATCTCTGCCTTTATATGCCTCTTGAACTCCTCCTACCCCCCACACATCAGAAACTGATTCAAGGGGCCACTCTGGGGGCCACAATTGCTGGCTGATCATGCTGACATTGGCCCCGGTATCGAGAAGCCCCTCAAATGGTCTTTTGTTTAAAAATACCGTGATGACTGGTCGCTGTTTCCACTCTATGTTCTGTTCCACTGTGGCAACGATCTGGTACCCTCCTATTGCCCCCTCCTCTCTTGGGTGATCTGGCGAACTGAGGTGGAAACCTTCTCTATTTTCCCTTTGGCTGTTACCTGGCTGGTGACAAGGAACCATGATTAGTTGTGCTATCAAATCTCCCCTGCTAATGGTCTGGGGTAGATGTGTCCAAAGTTGGATTCTGATGACATCTGTGTAATCGGAGTCTATGACTCCCGGGACCACAAAGATCCCTCTTTTCCCTGCACTGCTGCAAGGCAAGACCAATCCTATGGTGCCCTTGGGCAGGGGTCCCCTGTATTGGGAATTGACCAGATAAGTTGTGCCTGGCAGGTCACACGTGACGTCCTCCCAGCACTCCAAATCCAGCCCCGCACTGCCTCAGGTGGTCTGTGCCTCGAGGGGAGCTGGGCACTAGGCTGGGCATAACTAATGAGATGCTGGCTCTGGTGCTTCCAGAGCGGCTGTCCCTATTTGGACCGGGGCCAGAGATAAGCCCGAGTTCCAGTTTCCCAAATGCGGACATTGCCTAGCCCAGTGAAAGCCATTGTGGCACCGTGGGCACTGAGTGGACGGCACGGCTGGATGGCCTGCTGGTTGGCTGCCCCCTCTCAAGCCGCCCCCTTTTTTACGGGGTTGCTTTCACCAACACTCCTTAGCCAAGTGCCCCACCTTGCCGCACTGGTAGCAAGCTCCCTTGGGTCAATTTTTGGATTAGCCATTGGGCCAACCCTCTCTCTGTACCCCTGCTGCCAGAAGATCCATTTTATAGGAGTCTGTCCCGACATCAGCGCAAGCTCGGATCATGTCCGTAAGCGTTAGGTCTGGATGGTGACCCATCGCTTGCAAGATTTTGCGGCAATCGAGGTTGGCATCGTCTTTGGCCAACTTCATCATAAGCTCCTCCTGAGCTTCTGGATTATCTATCTGTCTGCTGATTGCTTCCTCTAATCTATTGATGAATTCCATGTAGGGCTCTTGTGCTCCTTGCTTGATGGATGTGTAATTTTTAGCCGCTTTGCCACTGGCAGGCGCCTTGAGATATGCCCTGAAGGCAGCCTCAAATGACAGCTGGAGAGTGGCTGCGGGTAGGACAGACTGCGCAGGAATGGTTGAGAACTGACCTGAGCCATAAAGTTGCTCAGCAATTACTGCTCCGCCCATCCTGGCAGCTTTAGCCTGTGCTTCGAGTCGAAACTTGCTGTCCCACAATAGGTATTGGCTGGAAGTCAGCATCATCTGCATCACATTCTTCCAATCGTGAGGAATGAGCGTGACTGAATCCAGCATCTGTTGGAGCGTGCCCCTTGCAAACCTGCTTTAGAGCCCTGTCTCTGTGATCACTTTGTGGAGTTCCGAAAGAAACTTATATGGAATGGGCATGTACACCACCGTTTGGTTGCCCGTGATCATGTCCGTTTCCATGTGGACTGGGCATAACTGTTAGAGTTCAGCCAGTTCTTCGGCTGACAATTCCCCCTTGCGTGCTTCCTCTTCTACCATAAGATGAAAGGGACTTTTAGTTGCCCGAGGAGCGCCTGCGCTCCTTGGGCTTTCACCCACCCCCACACCGTCTGCAGCTGCTGTGGGAGGGGAGTCCCTGGAACCCCCATGTCTAAACTGAATTGTCGGATAGAGACCCACTGGGGCTGATGGTTCAGCGCACGCTGGGGATTCATGGGTCTGTATCCGGACTGGACTGGCTGCTATTACTTGTCTACACTTCTCCCACATCCCTATAATTTTTGAGGGTGCTCTAGGCTCTTGTTTTAGGCAGCTCCCTACTCTATCCCAAGTTCCAGGATCTAAGGAGCCTGTCTCTGGGTAGAACAGACAATGCTCTCTAATGTACACCATAAGGTCCGCTAAGCTTCTGCTATGAATGCTAATGCGATTTACCCTGGCCAGGTACTTGAGCTCCTCCTAATGAGCTCTTCATTCAGACGATTCCTGCCCCTCCAAGAAAGAGCCCATACTTACGTGACTGGAGGTCCCTTGAGGATTGCGGGGTAAGGTCATCAGAAGTGGGGCGAGCGAGTTTATGGTGTGAGATCCCTTGGGTCTGAGCGGGAAGCGCGGGCTGGAAACCGCCTCTGCCGATGGACAGGGTTCACAGCTCACCCTGCCATGGAACGCGCATCTGATTTTCTTTTTCCAATTTCCAATGTGCAAGATGCCGTAGAGCTGTGGGGTTTGCCTCAGGATGATGGTGGCTGTCACCGCATCAACCTTGCCTTGCTGGGTTCCAACCAGGAAGCATCCTGGTCGGAGCTGCTGCGCGGCCTCTGGGAAGAAGCGGACCATGACTCTCGAGGAGAACCACACCGCTACTCTCGAGTAATCACATAACAAAGGATCACATCGACGTTACTCATGAGTAGACCCGTAGCGTTACTCGCGAGTAGACCCATAGCATTACTCGTGAGTAGAACCATGACATTACTCTCGAGTAGAATCACGTCGGGGTCACCAGATGTTGGAGTGGGCCAGATATGGCCCGCTAAGTCACGGAAATGGCCTACAGATGTCGTAGTGGCTGGACTCAAGGAAGTCACATGAGGCAAGGCTGCAGCAAAGTCCAGCCCCAAACCAGGTGGGGAGACTGGTATTTATTGACCTCTCGCACTGATAGGGTGCGTGGGAATCCTTTACAGAAAGCTTTTGTCGACGTGGCACTTTATTGATAAGTTACATTCTCAGGGTTACAGAAGTTACTCAAGACAATGCAGAGAGTGCTTTGACGTCATAGGGAAGTTCTGTTTCTACTGATAAGCTAGCGGTTTGAGAGACTATTGTTCTCGCTTCTATCTCGGGATTTTCCCAGGTCTACCTTGGGGTCAGCTTATTTACCACCATCTGACCTTACCCACGACCTACGGGCATGAGTCATGCTATTGTGTGTGCTTATCAGAGTTTGCCACCTTGTGGGAGCAGCCTGCGTCTGACCAGGTCATTCAGCCATGGCTTGTGAGTAAATTAATAACACTATCAATTAATCGCACGAACCCAATTTCTGTTCTCTAAGGGTTCTCAAGGCGGTTTTCTCGGCTGAGCAGACCCAGTGGGAAGAGTTTATGCCAATTGTGTAAGTGGGCAATCCACAATGGACTTTTTATTATAACAGGGTTGCAAGAGACAAGTTAAGCTGCAGTAGGTCATCACTACAAACAGAACAGAGGCTTTTAAACTCATAATCTTGTCATGAAAACACATTACAGCTTCAAATAAATGGCTTTTAATATCTGCAAAATTCACCAACTCAACAACTGGAGGTCACTCAAAAAACACCCTTAATGGTAGTGCTGTTGTAGAGATAAAATAGTTTCATTTCTCATTCAGTTTCCTAAATCCATTGTGTTTTGCACAACTGGATGTATATTCTTCTAAACTATGAATATTAGCTTTGAGCTGTGGTTCCCAACATGGGCCACACACCCCACAGGGGGGCAACTTGATTTTTAAGGGGGGGCAATTTGAGAATGAGTTCGTAGATTGTCAACTATATCATTGATGAAGAAATTAAATAGAAGTGGGGCCAGTACACATCCTTGCTTGACACCCTTCTGTGTGGGTACTGGCTCTGTAAGATGTCCCTGCTGGGAGAATCTGACCTTAAGGTTTATGTTGGTGTGGAGAGTGCAGATCAGGTGGATGTTGTGTTCTGTAAAGCAGTGCCTTTAACAATGTACCTTTACCATGTGTTATCAATGTAACCTTTCGGTGTGCAACATTATAACCATCACCTGTATCAATGTAAGCCTAATAAGGGGACGCGAGCTAGTGACCACCAGAGGGCAGTAGCGAGCGTCCAGCTCTAATGGATCATAGCCACCTGGTTCAGCAGCGCGGGAAGATTCCCCGCGACTTCCTCACCTGGTCAAGAAGGGCGTGACCTCCTACGACGTCACGCAGGCAGCAACCAATAGTCTGTCAACGAGCCACATTCAAACGTATAGCCAGCTGTATATATTGAGCTACCCATCCGCCATTACCACATGTTCCCCCGGATCATCATGCAATAAACCTGTGTTAAGCCAACCCTTCGGCTGTTTCATTGTCTTTGGTCCCTTACACTAAATTGGCGACGAAGGTGGGATGGCAGCCCACGGGACCAAGACATGCGCCGGTTTCGAAATCAGGAAACCGGGCGACTGGGAGATCTTCGAGATGGACTTCCAGGCCGCACAGATCGAGTCCGAAGTCACGGAAGAGGCGAAGAAAAGGGCCATCTTCACCAGAATGCTCGGACAAGAAACAAAAAGGACCTTGGTGGACCTGATTGCACCGAGGAGGGTGAGCGAATTCAAGGCCAAGGAACTCATGCAGTTGCTGCGTGAGCACGTCCGGCCCGCCACGGCGATGTTTCCCGCTCGGAGTGCGTTTTGGAGGCGAGTCCAAGCGCCCGGGGAGACGGTCGCCGCGTTCGTGGCGGCCCTACAGATGGCGGCCGGCCCGTGCAAGTGGGAGAACGTCGAAATCACCCTCCGAGACTGTGTGCTGTGCGGCCTGAACAACGCCGAAACCCAGCGCACATTAATGAACCAAGAGCCGCCTCCCACGCTGCAGGAGGTCGTCAGAGCGACCCAGGCCGCAGAAGCTACGAAGGCCGGGGTCCAAGAACTCCAGGACTGGCGGCCAAAGTCGAGCAAAGCAGAGGCTCCGGTACAGGCGGCCCGGCGAACTTCGAGGTCGTCTACAGAGAGCAGCGACGACGAGGACGTACAGAGGGTCCGGAAGGAGAGCCGACGATGCGACGGCTGTGGCGCGGCCCACGACCGCGTGAAATGCCCCTTCCGGAAGGCCGAGTGCCACAACTGCGGCCGCCGCGGGCACATCGCCAAGGTGTGCAGGAAGAAGCGCGAGTCCCGGAGAAGCTCCCCAGACCGTTCCGCGGGACGAGACCGCCCAGCGAGACCCAAAGACGGCGCCCAGGCCACGCGGAAGCAGGACGGCGTGGGCCGCATCGCCGACGGCAGCAAGGACGACGCCCCAGTGTTCAGCGTGTCTACGGGACACCCCCGCTACTTTGTTGAGGTACTAGTTCAAGGGGTGCCCATTGGGATGGAAATTGACTCGGGGTCCTCATATTCAATCATTTCCCAGAGGGAGTTTTTCGGAATTGCCCCCCAAAAGCGGCCCAAGCTCAAAGCATTGAGGGCCACGTTACGGGACGTGCAAGGGAACAGTATTCCAGTGTTGGGGGTTGGAGAATTTCAGGTCAAATTCAAGGAGCACGCCGCGTCCCTTCCCCTGGTCGTGCTCAAGGGAGGAAATTGCAGCCTCCTCGGGACTCAATGGTTCCAGCCCCTGGGTTTGTTCATTGGGGGGGTGCATGCCGTGGGCATGCATGCTGTTGGGACTGACCCAATTCAGGAGGTGTGCGAGGCGCACCCCGAAGTCTTCAAACAGGGACTGGGAAAATTCAAGGGGCCCCCAGTGACTTTCGACCTGGACCCGGAGGTCCGCCCCGTTCGCCTAAAGCCACGCCGGGTGCAGTTCGCACTCAAGGACAAGATAGAGGCGGAACTGGACAAATTGGTGGGTCAGGGGATTCTTGTGCCTGTAGATTCTGCGGAGTGGGAAACTCCAATTGTAACTGCTCTAAAGTCCAATGGGGAGGTCCGCATATGCGCCGACTACAAGTGCACCATCAACAAGGCGATCCGCCCGAATGCATATCCGGTGCCGGTAGTCAGCCATCTGCTGGCCAGGTTACACGGGGGGAAATGTTTCGCTAAGCTCGACTTAGCACAGGCCTACCAGCAGCTCACGGTGTCTCCTGCCGCAGCTGCTGCGCAGACCATAGTCACCCATAAGGGGGCGTTCCAGGTGACGCGCCTCCAATTCGGCGTGAATTCGGCGCCAGGAATTTTCCAGTCACTCGTGGAACGCCTCCTGAAGGGTCTGGAGGGGGTGTGTTGCCTTATTTTGATGACGTGTTAATAACAGGGGGAGTCGGGCTGAATTGGCCAAGAGGTTGGGGAAGGTCCTGACGATATTCGAAAAGGCGGGGCTGAGGTTGCGAAAGGACAAATGCGTCTTCTTCGCAACCGAGGTTGAATTCCTAGGGTTTTGTGTGACTCCTGAGGGGATAAAACCGTCCAAGTCTAAGGTGGCAGCCATCAAGAAAGCCCCCCGCCCCACCTCCAAGCCCGAGTTGCAGTCGTTCCTAGGGCTGCTCAACTTTTACCACTCCTTCCTTCCCCGGAAGGCAGCGGTGGCTGAACCGCTACACAAGCTGCTAAAGAAAGAACAGGCATGGAAGTGGGGCGACGCCCAAGAGAGGGCATTTAGTGAGCTGAAAAGCCTCCTGGCGTCCGACGCCATACTGACCCACTTCGACCCCAAACGCCCAGTAGTTCTGATCTGTGATGCATCTCCAGTGGGGGTGGGGGCGGTGCTGTGCCACGTGCTGGAGAACGGAAGGGAGGCCCCGATAGCATTTTACTCCAGGTCCCTGTCCCAAACAGAGAGAAACTACGCACAGACGGACAGGGAGGCCTTAGCGATAGTCTCGGGGACGAAAAAATTTCACGATTTTCTGTATGGCCGCCCCTTCACCATTGTGACGGACCACAAACCCCTGCTAGGCATTTTTACCACGGATAAGCCCACCCCTCAAATCCTGTCCCCAAGGATGCTCAGGTGGGCCATTTTTCTCAACGCGTATCAGCACGCGTTGGTCTACCGGCCCGGGAAAGAGATCAGCCATGCGGACGCCCTATCTAGGTCTCCCCTTCCCCTAACGCCCAGCCAGGTGAGCATGGGGGAGCGGGACCATCAGGTTCTCATGATAGAGGTGCTGGATTCGCCCCCCGTAGTGCCCGCCGACATTGCCAAAGCGACAGAGAAAGACAAAACGTTAGCGACAGTAAGCTCCTGGCTGCAGAAAGGGTGGCCCACATCCTCCCCAGCGGAGGAGTTCGCTCCATTTTTCAGAAAAAAGCTAGAACTGTCCCTAGAGAGGGGGTGTCTCTTGTGGGGGCAGCGGGTGGTGATTCCCACTTCCCTTCGGCCGCGGGTGCTCAAACTGCTTCACGTCAGCCACCCCGGCATCGTGCGATCCAAGGCGCTGGCCCGGAGTTACTTCTGGTGGCCCCAGCTAGACGCCGACATAGAGCACATGGTCGGCACTTGTGAAAGTTGCCAATGCTCCAGACCGGAGGAGGCCCGCCTTCCCCACAGGGAATGGGACGCGGCTAAGGGGCCGTGGTCCCGGGTGCACGTTGATTTCGCAGGCCCATTCAGAGGCACCCTGTTCCTCCTTGTAGTGGACGCTTTCTCCAAATGGCTGGAGGTTATCCCAGTCACGAGCACCTCCTCGGCCCAGACCATTAGGCATTTGCGGAGGCTCTTTTCCACGTTCGGCATACCCGACACGTTAATTAGCGACAACGCTAGTTGTTTTACGTCCTCCGAGTTTAAGGCATTCATGGAGATTAACGCCGTTCGGCATATTACCTCCGCCCCATTTCACCCGGCCACCAACGGCCAAGTAGAGCGCCTCGTCCGCACCATGAAGGACGCGTTGCGGCGCATGGGCCCAGGGGATTTGAACCTACAAGTGTGTCAGTTTCTGCTAGGGTACAGGGTGACCCCGTTGGCGTCAGGATACTCCCCCGCAGAGCTCTTAATGCGCAGGAAGCTGACCACCATCCTTACTAGGCTAGACCCCACAAGGGTAGAGGACAAAGGAAGGAACATCGGGCTGGAAGTTACAAAGAGTTTCAGCATAGGCGCCCCCATGCATTGCAGGAATTACGCCAGCACAGGCCCAGCCTGGGTGCCGGGCATAGTCGTGGAACAAACCGGCCCCGTGTTGTACCGCGTGGAAACCAGCACAGGGCTCCTATGGAGGCGGCACGCAGACCAGCTCCGACGCAGGGTCTCCAATGAGCAGGACACGGTTCACGCAGGAAATAAGTCAGCGTTAGGGTTCTCCCCCACCCGTTTAGCCCAAGGGGGAGGAGAAGGGGACCGTGGGCCCCCACCAAGGGGGGAGGAGGATATCCTCGTAGATACCCTGGGGGATCTTTCCGAGGAGGAGGAACCCGACCCCATACATATCTCGCGGAAAGTCCCCACAAATGCGGGTACCCCTACCAACTTAGATTTTGATTTTCAGAACCGGGGGGGGGGGTTTCGGAGTGGTCCCCCACCCGTCCAAGCGAGAAGAGGGGTTTTTCGTTAGCCCCGACGGCCCCCGGTCTCCCCACAATGGAGTTTTTCCCTTCCCCTATGACCGCCAGACAGCGGCAAGCCACTAACAAGTCTCCCTCTCCCATTTCAGGACAAGGGACCAGGGAACAAAGAAGCAATAACGCCCCCGGGGGGGCAGCCCTCTTCACGGCCCAAACGCACATGCAACAAGCCATCTTGGCTGAGAGACTTCGTCTCATCCTAGGGGGGAGGGATGTTGTGTTCTGTAAAGCAGTGCCTTTAACAATGTACCTTTACCATGTGTTATCAATGTAACCTTTCGGTGTGCAACATTATAACCATCACCTGTATCAATGTAAGCCTAATAAGGGGACGCGAGCTAGTGACCACCAGAGGGCAGTAGCGAGCGTCCAGCTCTAATGGATCATAGCCACCTGGTTCAGCAGCGCGGGAAGATTCCCCGCGACTTCCTCACCTGGTCAAGAAGGGCGTGACCTCCTACGACGTCACGCAGGCAGCAACCAATAGTCTGTCAACGAGCCACATTCAAATGTATAGCCAGCTGTATATATTGAGCTACCCATCCGCCATTACCACATGTTCCCCCGGATCATCATGCAATAAACCTGTGTTAAGCCAACCCTTCGGCTGTTTCATTGTCTTTGGTCCCTTACACTAAAGTGGAGCAACCTGCGGTCACTTGAGGATTTCTCTAGTTTCTCCCACAGCTTGATCCTGGAGATTGGGTCGAAGGCAGCCTATAAATCGATGAAATATTATACTGAGTTCTTGAAGCAATATTTTTCAATGAGATGTTGGAGGAATAGGCAGTGGTCTGTTGTGGACCTGCTTTCCTAAAGCTTGCTTGTTTCTCTGCTATCAGGTTTTCCTCTTCCAGCCAGCTCTTGAGTTTCTTGTGTAGGTGACTGGCATATCGTTTATTGATGATGCTGAATAGACTGATTGGCCTGTAGCTTCCACGGTTGTACTTGTTTCATTTTTTAAACATGAGAGCAATGACTGCTGATTCCTAATCTTTTGGGATTTGTCCTCTGCTGTCAATGTGGATGAACAATGAGGCCAAAAGTGGGGGCCACCACTTCTTTGTGTTTTTTAACAGTTATGCGGGGGGGGGGGGTTTGAGTTCTTCTGGGGCCTTGCCTGAGCAGAGTTGTGTGATGGAGGAGTCAATTTCCAACTTTGATACTGGTGGCCAGTTTGGAAGGCTTTGTAGGTAGGCAATCAGGAGATCTGTTTCCATGGCTACATCTTGGCACAATAGCCTGTAGAGCAGGGGTTCGCAACCTCTGGCCCATGGGCCAAATCCAGGCTGTGGAGCTCATTAATTTCTCCACCTAGGCACTGTCAGAACCTCCCACCACCACCAGAAGTCTGAAAACATCACTCATCACAGCAGCAACAGTGGCAGCAATCACACCATTTTTTCGGCTTCTTGCACAGCCTCCACCACTCCTCGTGGCAGTGGGAGGCTTTTTCAGAGCATTTTTGCTTCATTTTGGGGAATTTTTTGCCACATATCTGCTGCGTCTTGGTAGCTAGAATGTAATGCTTTGGCACTTCCAATCCTGGGCAGAGCTTCTGGCAGTGCCTGGGTTCCCAGCGCAGAACCAAGAAATGCCCAAATGTTGTATTCTAGCTGCCAAAATGCAGTGGATGGAGGTAGGTATTGATTTATTATCAGTAGTGTGGTGGCTCCTAGTTGGATCAGTTGGTTGAGAGGAATAAGTGGTGTAGTAGTTGCATGCAGAGAGGTGAAAATTAATAATCCCAGTCCGCCTTTGTGACTTCTGAGGGAGAGGATTTTCATCATATTCTGGTTGGCAGGTTGGCAGTTGAGATTGGGACACTCTCAGTCTGTACCGATTCCCTTGAGATCCGCCCCTGAGCTGAGTCTTGCAGCATGTCAGAGTTGATGGCACACACTGTCCTTTCTTCTTCTCCATGATGACATCAGACCGTATTGCTTCAGCGGGGGTGTCTACTGCGGATTTGTTGGTAGGCTGGGTTTCCTTCCCATTGTGGGGATCTAGGTCACATCTCTGTTCTTGCATGTTGTCTGGTCTGCTGTGTTGTGCCCAGTGGTATTGATCTCACTTTCCCCACCTTCACATCCTCCAGCCTTATATGTACTTCAGCTTTTCGCTGGTCACAAACAAAAGGAGAGGGAAATTTTTCCAAGCTTTGTTCTCCTTTGCTCTCCACCTCTTGTGATCAGGACCGCCAGCTGATTGGCGCCCAATCACCGGCTCAGTCTTTCTCTCTCCGGCGCCTCTCCACCCACAACAGGAACAGCAAAAAAAACAGCAGTAACAGCTTTTATTTCTCTTTCATTCTTCTTTCAGGACACTTGTTGTTGTTGTTGTTCAGTCGCACAGTCGGTTCCGACCCTTTGCGACCCTATGGACCATTGTTCTCCAGGCATCTCTGTCCTCCACCATCCCCCTCAGCACTCCCAGTTCTGTGCCCATTGTGTCTACAATACCATCTAGCCATCTCATCTTTGGCCTCCCCCTTCTTCTTTTGCCCTCCACCTTTCCCAACATCAGGGCCTTCTCAAGTGAATCCTCCATTCTCATTTGATGTCCAAAATACTTTAGCTTCGTCTTTACTATTAGCCCTTCCAATGAGCAGTCAATGTTGATTTCTTCTAAGATTGACCTATTTGTTCTCCTCGCTGTCCAGGGTACTCTCAAAACTCTCCTCCAACACCACATTTCAAAGGCATCTATTCTTCTGCGTTCAGCTTTCCTAATTGTCCAGCTCTCACATCCGTACATTACTACTGGGAATACCATTGCTTTGACTATTCTAATTTTTGTTTGCAATGTGATGTCTCTGCTTTTCACTATGTTCCCCAGGTTTCTCATGGCTTGTCTCCCAAGAATCAGTCGCCTTTTTATTTCATGGCTGCAATCCCCATCTGCCGTGATCTTTGATCCCAGGAAAGTAAAATCTGTCACTGCTTCTACTTCTTCCCCATCTATTTTCCAGGAACTGATTGGGCCTGTTGCCATTACCTTGGTTTTCTTGATATTGAGTCTCAAACCAGCTTTTGCACTCTCCTCCTTCAGCCCAATCAAGAGGTTCTTTAGGTCTTCCTCACTTCAACCATCAAAATATCAAAACCACATTGCGTGGTCACCCCTTTATCAGCAGCGATAAAAATTTGTCTGCTCAGTTCACCATCTTGGAAGGTGCTCCGCCCCAAAGCTATATTCTAAGACAGTTTAAAACCCAAAGAGACTCCATGTTGAATGGGGAAAATCTTTGCCAGAGGCTAATCACCAGACAAAGCCTGCTAAATGCATGGTATGTACTATGACACTCAGATGCCTTTTTAACCATGTGAGGAAGCCCTCTTCTTTGTGTACCCGTTAGTTAAACTCCTAGAGACTTGAAATAGCAATTGGATCTATAGCATGGATCTAAATCACTATTGAAAAGAAATGTAAGCCAACAATTCTGATTTTGTGAGGGTGATGAATTTGCTCTAAGCTTTAATCTAAACTTGACAGGGGCTGGTCAACCCTATCCATATACTGGATTTATCATCTTGGCAGCACCTGTAATATTTAGACTAAAATGTTTAAGGGGCTGACTAATGTGATAAAGAGTAGATTCATGGCCACTACAAAATCAAAATCACCTGCCTCCAGTGCTGGACAACCTTATACGTTCACTGTTTTAATTCCTTAATTCCTGTAGTTTTCTTCCTTTTCATCCCATTTTTTCATGTTCTTTACCTGTTATATCAGCCTTCATTCCATGCATTCAGCTACAACTCCCACTTCCCTCAGCAATATGATGATGGGGATTGTAATCCATTCTAATAGTGGGTGGAGGCAATGATATACAACCCAAGATAGAAGTCTACTTCCCTGAAGCTTTCAAACACATTCCCAATATTCCTCACACCTGTCTTACTCGTTCATTGACACCAGTCTCTCAGAGTAACAGCATGGTGGCATTCCAAGAGGTAGTTGAGGATATCCTGGCATTCAAACATTCTGGGTGTTATTGCTGAGCCTATGGATAGAACTATCTGCCTTGTCAATAAGTTCCAAAAAAACTACATTGAAGGGATGAAGAGTTGTACCTTCCACAAGGATTTGGTTTAGCCCAAGGATTAAGACTTTCATCTTCCCCTTTTGCAGTGCACCAATATTTGTAAAGGTTTCCCTTGCTCGAAAACCAGTCATATCTGACTCTAGGGTTCAGTGCTTGTTATGTATTGAATGAATGTTGCAAGGTTCCCTTTAACAGAATGTAACCAGTCAATGTATCCAATTGTATCTAATCAGAGACACATTGTAGCAAGCTGTATAAGGATGCAAGCTAAGTGGCCACAGGTGGCAGTAGCGAGCATCCGGCTCACATGGTACAGATTCCCCAAATACCTGAAGAGCGGGAAACCTTCCCACCACACCACACCTGGAGAAGATGGGAGTGATGATCTATGACGTCACGCGGACAGTAGCCAATGAGCTACCACCCGGGATATTCAAATGTACAGTGTACTATAAATAGAGCTGTTTTGTCCACCATTACCTCATGTTCACCCTGACCATCATGCAATAAAGTTATGTTTAGCCCTACTGCGGCTCCTCCTATTGTCTTCTGTGCAAGACACTAAATTGGTGACGAAGGTGGGATGGCATCCCGAAAAGTGAACATCGCGCCTTTCGACAACACGAAGCCGGAGAAATGGGAACTCTATGAACAGCAGTTCCTATATGCAATGGACCTTGAGGGCATCGAGGAGGAAGCCCAGTGCCGGGCATTCCTGCTGGCCCAGTGTGGCCTGGAAACGCTAGAACTGGCAACGAACCTCCTGACGCTGAGGCCGCTCAGGGAGGTACCCCTAGATGAGATCCTCGCCGAGCTGAGGAAGCACTTTCGCCCAAAAGTGTCAGTGTTTCCGGCAAGTCTGGCCTTTCAGCAGCGGTGCCAGCGGGCTGGTGAGTCCGTGGCTGACTTCGTGGCAGCCCTGAGGGTAGCTGCCATGCCTTGCCGGTGGGGAGCGTCCCTGAGCGAGGTGCTGAGAGACAGGCTCCTGCTGGGCCTGCAAGATGAGGGGGCCAGGAAAAAACTACTGGCTAAGGATGAGAGCATCTCCTTCGAGCATGTCCTGCGCATTGCCCAAGCCGCCGAGTCAGTACAACAAGGCGAACGGGTGTGCCGGGCCAGGACCGCCATGGTTGGGGGGGCCCCGCTGGCGGTCCCAGTCCACAACTGTTCCTCCCACAGAGAGCAGGGGTCCTCCGAGTCCACCACGTCCGCCTCTGACTTCAGCGAGGATGACGACGTGCAGCGGGTGCAGAGCAGGCCTAAGGTTCAAGACTGCGCCAGAGAGGACCGCCGCTGCGACAGATGCGGGGCATCCCATGACCGGAGCCGATGTCCATTCCGGAAGGCAGAGTGCCACAACTGCGGATGGCGCGGGCACATCGCAAAGGTCTGCAGGTGGCGTCAAGATGACGGCAAGGGCCAGGCGGAACGGTCCCAATGCAAAGCAGATGGGGTCAGCAGAATCTTCGACGACGATGAGCCTCAGGAGCACCACATGTCTCGACGAGTTCCCGACAACCACGACCAGGCGGTTCACAGCGTGCCTTTGAGGCACCCCCATTTCTTTGTTGAGGTACTGGTACAAGGGGTCCCAGTAAGGATGGAGATTGACTTGGGGTCGTCGTACTCCATCATCTCACACCGGGAATTTTTGCGCATTCCCCCCATGTCACGCCCCAAACTGAAGGCCCTAAAGACTAACTTGCGGGACGTTCAGGGCAAAAGTATCCCAGTGTTGGGGGTGGGAGAGTTCAAGGTACAGTTCAAGAGGCGCTCCACGCAGTTGCCCCTAGTAGTCTTAAAGGAAGGGTCCTGCTGCCTCCTGGGTACGCAGTGGTTTGGCCCCCTGGGGGTTTTCATTGGAAGCATACATGCCGTGCAGGCTGACCCGATCATGGAGGTGTGTAACGCACACCATGCCATCTTTGAGAAGGGGCTAGGGAAGTTCAAGGGGCCCCCAGTTTCATTCGACATGGATCCCGACATCCGACCCATCAGACTGAAGCCAAGGAGAGTGCCTTTTGCACTAAAGGACAGAACTGAGACTGAACTGGACAAACTGGTGGGTCAGGGGATTTTGGTACCGGTGGATTCCGCCGAGTGGGAAACCCCCATTGTTACGGTGCTTAAGGCTAACGGGGAGGTCAGAATCTGCGCTGACTACAAGTGCACGATTAACAAGGCAATTCGCCCAAATGCATATCCAGTGCTGGTAGTAAGTCACCTGTTAGCAACTTTGCACGGGGGGAGGTATTTTGCCAAGCTAGACTTAGCGCAGGCATATCAACAATTAACGGTGACCCCAGCTGCAGCCGCCGCTCAAACCATTGTTACTCATAAGGGAGCCTTTAAAGTGACGTGCCTCCAATTCGGCGTAAATTCAGCTCCAGGAATCTTTCAGTCCCTCGTGGAAAGATTGTTGAAAGGGCTCCCAGGTGTTTTCCCCAAATTCGATGACGTTTTGATAATGGCGGGAGGGGAACAGGAATTGGCCAAGAGGTTAGACCGGGTACTAACCGTGTTCGAGAAAGCGGGGCTCAGGTTGAGAAAGGATAAGTGTGTGTTTTTCGCTGAAGAGGTAGAGTTTCTGGGTTTTCGAATAACCCCTGAGGGTATCAAACCAGCAGAGTCAAAGGTGTTGGCAGTGCAGGATGCCCCTCGCCCCACCACCAAGGCCGAACTACAGTCCTTCCTAGGACTTCTAAATTTTTACCACTCTTTCCTGCCGGGAAAGGCGTCGGTAGCAGAACTGCTGCACAAATTACTCAAGAAAGATGCGGCTTGGCGGTGGGGGGACAGCCAGGAATGGGCATTCCGAGGGCTCAAGCAGCTTCTTTCTTCCGAAGCTGTCTTGACCCACTTCGATCCAAAGAAACCCGTTGTGTTAGTCTGTGATGCCTCACCAGTGGGGGTGGGGGCAGTCCTCTGCCACGTGCTAGAGAGCGGGCAAGAAGCCCCGGTGGCGTTCTATTCGAGATCCCTGTCCAAGGCAGAGCGCAACTAGAGTGCAAACAGATAGGGAAGCCCTGGCAATTGTTGCAGGAACCAAAAAGTTCCATGACTTCCTTTATGGCAAACCGTTCACAGTCGTGACCGACCATAAGCCCCTGCTAGGGATTTTTACCACAGACAAGCCAACCCCGCAGATCTTGTCCCCAAGGATGCTGCGATGGGCCATTTTCCTCAATGTGTACCAGTATGTGTTGACCTACTGTCCCGGCAAGGATATCAGCCATGCCGATGCCCTTTCCAGGTCACCCCTCCCACAGGCAGGGGACCCAGAGTGCGAGGTAGAACAGGACCACCAGGTGCTCCTGATCGAGGCCCTAGAGTCATCCCCGATACTGCCAGCGGAGATCGCCAAGGCTACGGTGAAAGACAAGACATTGGCCCTAGTCAGTTCATGGGTACAAAAAGGGTGGCTGGCAACCTCCCCTATGGAGGAATTCAAGGTTTATGATAGGCGGAGAGATGAACTCTCCTTAGAAAGGGGCTGCCTACTGTGGGGGCAGCGGGTAATAATTCCCGAAGCCCAGGGACTGTGGTCGCGTCTGCATGTAGATTTTGTGGGTCCTTTCAGGGGCACCCTTTTCCTTATAATAGTGGACGCTTACTCCAAATGGTTGGAGGTAATCCCGATGGCCAGTACATCGTCAGCTGCGATGATTAAACAATTATGGAAGGTATTTAGCTGCTTCGGGTTACTTGTGAGCGATAACGCCACAACTTTCATGTCAGCGGAGTTCCAGGGTTTCACAGAGATTAAAAAAATTCGCCACATGGCCTGTGGGCTAGATCTGGCCCCCGATGCCAATTTATCCGGCCCATGCCACCCGCATCGCTCCTGGAAGTGGAAGTAAAACACGCCTGTATGAGAGCGATGAGGGCAGCGTGGGCCAGATGAATTGGCATCAGGGGCTAGATCCAGCCCACAGGCCATAGTTTAGGCACCCTAAATATAGCTCAAACAGGAAAAAAACTTGCTTCTTTCACTGTGTCTGTTTTTCCTTTCTGCCAAGAAAAACTGTTCCTTTCATTCAAGAAAACAACTGGCATTATTTGACTTTATTTAAATCATCAGCTTCTCTGCCCTGCAGGACTCCTAATCTGAATACCCAGTGACTAGGAAAGACATTAAAACAGCTTCTGAATCATGCATAAATCACCAGGCAATCACTTCCTGTCAAGATGCTCAGCTTGACAGCCTATTCCTGCTTCCACCTGCGAAGCAAGCAAGATCATCATTTTACCAGGCTAGAGCTCCATTGCTGCCCTTATCTCTGAAGGCTGAACTGGCTACACCTTTCCTGCATCTATCTAGATCAGATGCCAAAAAAACAGCTGGAGCTGCCATGGAAATGTATGTGGCTTTGCAGTGACAGCAAAACAAGGTGGTTTCTTTTTTTCTTAAACATCCTTCTTTCTCAAAACAAGTGGCATTAATACATGAAGGTGTATGAATCAGTCTACATCTGCTTGCTTGCTTGATTAAATTTCTATACCACCCATCTGGGATGGCGTCCAAGGGCAAGCAAACTCAAAACTTATTGTCAACAGTGTGATATTCTTAAAGGCTTCCTTAAAAAGGAAAGTTGTAAGTTGTTTTCTTAAAATGTCCAGGCATGGTACCTGGTGCAGCTCAACTGGTAGTGAATTCCAAAGCAAAGGTGCTGCCACAGAGAAGGCTCTATTTCTAGTCATAAACTTTCTAGCCATCCTCAGGGTCGACACCTGGAGCTGCAAAAATTGTGATGAGTGGGAGATGCGGGGAGTTGTTCTGAGGGAGAGACGTTTTGACAGATAATAAGGTCCCAAACTATATAGGACAGTAATGGCAAACCTTTTAGATACCGAGTGCCCAAACTGCAACCCAAAACCTGCTTATTTATCGTAAAGTGCCAGCATAGCAACAGGGGAGGAAGGAAACACTCCCATTGAGTTGCTGCGCAGAGGGCAGGATGAACTCTGTGCTGGGGGAGGGAGGAAATGCTCCCATTGGGCTGCTGGGCAGAGAGGCATGGCAAACTCTTTGCTGGGGTGACTTCATGAGTGCCCACAGAGAGGGCTCCGAGTGCCACTTCTAGCACACATGCCATAGGTTCGGCATCACTGATATAGGACCTTATGTAATAATACTAACAGCTTGTATCTGACATGGTGGGGAACAGGAAGCCAGTGCAATCCTGCCAAGGCTAGGGAAATATGATCAAATTTCTTTATACCTGTCACCATACTGGGCCTGTTACAATCTCATTATAGAAACAGGAACATCCCTACATAAAGAGCATTACATTAGTCAATCTGTGAGATTACCAATGAGAATGTCTGTCCAAGTAGGTGTGCAACTGTGCAATCTGATGAAGTTGAAAAAAGGTGGCTTTAGATACTGCTGTTATGTGATGTTCAAAGGAAAGTAATAGGTCCATAATGATCCCCAACTTGTGAACCTGGTCCCTAGGGGTGAGAGTAGTTCTACCCAGAGTAGAGACTAGGCCATCTAGTCAGGCAGGTGGCTCCTCAAACGCCAAAACCTCTGTCTTGTCAGGGTTCAGTTTCAGCTTGTTAGTTTTCATCCATTTTATTCATTTTTTATTTCTTTATTTTTTATTTTTTATTCAAATTTATATGCCGCCCAATCAGGTAAACCCGACTCTGGGCGGCTCACAACAAGTTAAAACACACATAAAACAGTACAACCAATTAAAACCAATTAAAACCCAACATACCCACCCACCTACCCCATTCCTCTTAAAACCCACATAAACCCACATTTTAAAAAAAATGACAGTTAAAAGAAATGGGGGCTTAATTTATAAGCCAGCAGGCAGGGGCCACTCTTTCATCTGGGCCCCACACCTGCCCTGCCAACTAGGTTTTTAGGTCTTTTCTGAAAGGTAGCAGCTCCATCTGCTCCCGCAACTCTACAGGCAGGAGGTTCCACAAGGCCGGTGTGGACACGGAAAAGGCCCTCCTTCGTGTGCCAGAGAGACGTGCCCCTCTGGCAGATGGAACAATCAGGGAGCCCCTCCGATCCGCTCTGGTTGGATGGATGGACACTCTTGGGACGATGCGGTCTCTAAGGTATGCTGGCCCACTACCATGAAGGGCTTTAAATGTCAAAACCAGCACCTTGAACTGCACCCGGAGGCAAACTCGATAATTCCATTATCGAGACCAGACACGTGTCAAGATGTCAGACCACATCAACAGCAGACAATGAAAAGGAGATAAAGAGTTGGGTGTCATCCATATATTGGAGACACCAAACCCCAAATCTTCTAATTTCCT
Source organism: Bradypodion pumilum (assembly GCA_035047305.1). NCBI lineage: Eukaryota > Metazoa > Chordata > Lepidosauria > Squamata > Chamaeleonidae > Bradypodion > Bradypodion pumilum. The sequence goes on along the minus strand of JAWDJD010000011.1, from coordinate 11,547,062 downwards.
CTCTCAGTGGCTTCATATAGATATTAAACAACAACATATAGATATTCAACATTCATATAGATTTTAAACAACACCCCATCGAGGGTCCATGGGGCTGAACCAAACTCCCCAAGGTGAACTCTCTGGGTCTACTCACCAAGGAAGCAATGGAACCACTGCAACACAGTGCCCTAGATTTCCAACCCAGGAGGATTTATTTTATTTATTATTTATTTATTTATTGTTCTTATATACCGCTTTACTTGTCTACTGACAACTCAAAGCGGTTTACAGAGAATCCAATAAATACAAAACAAAACATAAGTTGGGGAAAGGGAAAGGGGAGGGGAGGGGGATGTACAACACAATACAATTCATTATGCAATACAGTACAATCACATCATATCAAGTATAGGCACAATATAACAATTAAATACAATAAAATATACTAAAAATTGTAATAACAGTTTACAAGTTTACAAGATATAATCAGGAAAAACAATACCACAATGTCCTCAGCAGCCAAATCCACAACAGAGTCCATATCTCAATGTCCACAACCATGATGGGACGTCCTCGCGCAGCGTCGGCGTCTTTGGCTCCCCTTAGCCACGGGAGTCCTTTTAACCTCCCCGCCCGATTGCAGGGGGCGGGGAGGGACGTCCTCGTGCCGCCGTGGCGTCTTCGGCTCCCCTTAGCCACAGGAGCCCTTTTAACCTCCCCGCCCAATGGCGGGGAGGGACGTCCTCGCGCGGCATCGGCGTCTTCCAATACACAACCAATACTGTGGTTGATGGTATCAAAAGCTGCTGAAAGGTCCAGGAGTGATGAAGCTGCCTTGTCTGCTTTCCAGAGAAGGTCATCTTGCAGTGTGGTCTCGGTGCCATGACAAGACCTAAAACCTGATTGGAATGGATCCAAGCAGTTGGTTTCATCCAAGAACACCTGCAGCTGATCTGCCACTACCTTCTCAATGACCTTGCCCAAAAAGGCAATATTTGCTACCGGTCTATAATTATCTAAGATATCTGTATCTAGATTTGACTTTTTGAGGAGTAGTGAAATAACTGTATCTTTCAAACAGGAGGGCAACTCTTCCTCCAGTGAAGAGTTAATGATATTGTGTGCCCACTCCCCAGCAACTCTAGTAGATTTTACAAGCCATGAAGGGCAAGGATTAAAATGAGAGGTCATGGGTTTACAGTGTACAAGTGCCTTGTCCGCCTCTTCAGATGTCACAGGCTGAAATTGTTCCCAAAACTCAAGACCAGACAGCTCAGGGGATATCTCAACTTGTGGTGGAATTCAGCAGGTTCGCCAGTACCGGTAGCAGAAATTCTGACTGGCCCTGCCCACCATAACACACCCACAGAGTAGGTAGTAAAAAAATTGAATCCCACCACTGATCTCAACCTGATCTACTGTATTAAAAGTGGAGTCTAGGGCCTGTTGGATGGCCTCAACTTTTGATCTGAAATGTTTAGCAAAATCCTCACAACATTGAAGACTATAGTGAGGTCCACTTGGGCGAGCTCTTGCATTGAGGCTGCAGACTATTTTATACAATTCAGCCTGTTGATTTGAAGCCTCTTGAATACATTGGGCATTGCAGTTTTACATGGTGGATATATATTGGGGTTGCTTGTTTCACCAGCCTCAAGTTCTCATCTGAGGGAGCTTGTCTTTATTTGCTATCTAGCCTTCTCCTTCACTGCTTCATCATTCATAGTTCCCCGGTGAACCATGAGTATGGTCAAGCTCTGCAGCAGAGAGGGCATTTAGGTGAAATGATGTCAGCCACCCAGGTTGCATCCACATTCCACCTGGCAACCTGAGCATTGACAGAAGCACTGGCCAAGTCAGCTGGCCATTTGGATCCAGCAGCCTTTGGTGGGTGGACTGTTTTAATTGGTCCTGGCTCCCCATGGGGGAGGGTTGATGTCATAATTTGAACTTCAGCAGCACATGATCTAACCATGACAGTGTCGCATCCAGCCCTTATAAGCAATAGTCGAGGCAACGATGAACAGAACAGCAACAGGTGTTTATTAAACAGTCTTTCGGATAAAGCTTACAAGGCACTCCGGCCCCCATGAAGTTTCCATTTGGCATCGTCAAATAAGGCATCTTGATAAGGTTTCCTCCCTCATCGGAGCTGTGAGCTTCTCCTTAGCTTTCTCCTCCCCCCCAGCTAGCCATGGGCTGTCAGCTGCTTGTGTATTTTATAAGATTCTCCACTAGACTACATACGCCATTTATCTTATGGCTAATGTACTCTTAGTGCTATAGAATGTTGGCATTAGTGTGCCTGACTGGGCCAAATATGGTACAGCTCAATGCGTGGATGCCCTAAGGCAAGTGTACGTTGAACTCCCCCTCCCATCTAGTGGATGAGGTCACATATACATTGCTTCTCTCTTCCCCCCCTCCTAACTGTGAGTCCGAGGTGAAACGTTTGACTAATTAAATTCTTTCAGGTTACTTGCCAAGTACAGTGTACGTAGGCTTATGCCAACTGTTAGAAAATGCTGGATTCTCAACCTTTAAGCAAAACGATTTCTATAAACTACAACTAGGCCCTTAATACATGTTGTCTAGGTCCTAATATAAAGGATTATTTGACAAAATCCAGCTGAAACATGGACAAAATCTTGTTAATACAGTACTTTATTTCCTCTTCTTCCGGATGCCACCATCTAAAGGTAAAGGTCACCCTTGCTCAAAAGCCAGTCATATCCGACTCTAGGGTTCAGTGCTCATCTCTGTTTCGTAGTCAAAGCTTCTGCAGACATTTCCGTGGTCAAGTGACAGGCATGACTAGACACTGGAGCTCATGGAATACTGTTTACCTTCCCACTGAAATGGTCCTTATTTATTTACTTGCAATTTCTTGCTTTCGAACTACTAGGTTGGCAGGAGCCTGGGACGAAGATGGGAGCTCATTCTGTCCTGCAGTATTTGGGTATTGAACTGCTGACCTGCCACCTTCCAGTCAGTGTCTTAGCCACTTGAGCCACTGCAGTACAAGGTTTTTACTTCTTCCCAGGCTGACAACAGCTTTCAAACAAAAAGCTTTCATAAACAGGTCTTATTAATAAATAAATTAGTTTAAGAATATGGTCCCTCTTCATACACACCTCTGCGTCTGTGTAATGCTCTCTCGGGAGAGTACGGTCAATAATATCCATATAGTGAGACAAAGTGCAGAGATAATGTCAAGGACAGGCTGAGGTCAGTTAACAAAGAACAGGTGCAAGCAATCATAGCTCAGCTCTGCTGTGATTGACAGTTAATGGGATACAATGTAAAGTTGAGTGTTTTACTGGCTGTAGAAATAGAAGTTGCTTGTAGAGCAGAGCAGAGCTGAACGTAATTCTAATTTATTTTGTCTGTAAATGTTGTTAATATACCAGTTTGATTTAAACTAAATCTGGTGTATAGTCTTCTTTCTCGTACCTATTGAAACTCAGACACACAAACTAACAGGGTTATGGGCCCAGTTCAGTTTAGTTACCAAGAAAATGCTACCAAGGAATAAAGTTTTCTGAGCTGGAATTGAATGTCTGTGTCTGACAGTAAAGCTGAGGAGGAGAGTGAGCTTCTGGATCAGTCAAGCAGTGGAATTGCTTCTGATGGTGAGGAGGAGGTAACAGACGGCTTGGTGTTACCTGCATCAGGAGCTGAGATGGTGCAGTCCACGATGGTACTGGTAGATAAGCTAACCTCCAGCAATTATTCTATCTGGTCTTTGAAAATGGAGCATTTTCTGAAAAGAGAATCACTGTGGAGACATGTAAATAATCCACCAGCCGCTCCAACGGCTGCAGAGACTGTGGATGATGAGAAGGCTTTAGCACAAATTGTGTTGTCAGTCTCAAATGACCAACTATTGTATTTGCGTGGGAAGAATACAGCTAAGCAAGCTTGGGACTCACTCAGAGATGTATATGCTAGAGTTTCTGCTGGCTCTGTTATAGCTTTAACGAGGCATCTGTATAAACTTTCTATGCAACAAGGAGATTCAGTTCAAGGGCCCTTAGATGCCTTGACTGAATTATTTCAACACCTTCAGGTCTGGGGGGGGGGACTTTCCAAGAGATTGACAAAGTCTATATAATACTGAGCTCTGTTTCTGTGAACTTTTTCCCTTTAATTACTGCACTAGAGAGTGTTGACTCTGGGCAGTTATCTCTGAATTATGTTTCTTCGCCTTTGATGGAGGAAGAAACAAGAGTCAATGCCAAAAGACAAACAGTTAATAAGCAACATGCTAAAGAGGAGCCGAGCTGTGAGGCTAAGCACAGGAATTCTGTGGGAGACAACAGACCTGCTACTACCAGTATTTTACAGCAGACAGGTTCCAGAGTGAGAAAAAGTTATTTATGTGGTTCAACAAATCATCTGCATCGTTCCTGCCTCCAACTCTGGAAGAAGCAAGCTACTTGCAGTTCAAGGTCGGATGTGCAGGCTAGGTTGGTGACTACAGAACCAGCTGGAGATGATTTATGGCTACTGAACAGTGGAGCAAGTCAGCATTTTACAGAGTCTGAGAATTTACTGACTAAGCCAAAACAATCTAAATTAACACATGTCAATTTGGCTGATGGTCATACCTGTCAAGTATCCCGTTTTGCCCAGGAAAACCCTGTAATTTAGAGCCACAAATCCCACCATCACTTTTTTTTGTAATTTCCCATATTTTTTGGGGAAAAATTCAGAAGCATATAAACCTCCCATATATCATTGTGTTATATCTTTATGAGGTGTGCAGCTCATACCAGAGAAGAAGAGTGTTGGGCTCCCCCTGGTGGAAGAACCACCCCATAAGCACAACTGCTTCCCCTCACAGGGAAAAATGCAGTTAACAAGCCAAGCTTACTAATAATTCTATTCTATATTTCCTCCGACTCCCCCCCCCCCCATTCGACTGCATTTCATATTATGGTGATTTTTCATGGAACTGTTTTTTACACTTTAATCAGTTAATTGTCTCCTGTCTTAGTGTTTTTTGCCTCAATTTCATTTTTTAAAACTCTGTGTTTAGGAGAAAACCATGGAAGTATCCTGTTTATGCTGTATGTAAATATACTTGAAGCCGATTGGCTCATTGACTTCCCTTTAACACCCTCTTTCCCAGGAGAGAGAGGGCTTCAAGTATATTTGCATGCAATATAAACAGCATACTTCCATGGTTTTCTCTTAAATACAGAGTTTTTAAAAATGAAATTGAGGCATAAAACGCTAAGACAGGAGAAAATTAACTGATTAAAATGTGAAAAATAGTTCCATGAAAAATCATCATAATGTGAAATGCAGTAGAATACGAGGGAGAATAGGGGGCAATATAGAGTAGAATTGTTGGAGTAAGCTTGGCTTGCTGGCTGCCTTTTTCCCTGTGAGGGGAAGCAGTTGTGCCTATGGGGTGGTTTTTTTCTCCACCAGGAGAACTCAACATTTCTCTATGGTTCCTCATCTTCTAGGTTCTTGGATATGTCTAGATTTTGGGGAGAAGGGGGTGTGGTCTGAGAGAGAAGGGTGTGGCCTAAATTTTCCCTTATTTTCATATCCAAAACTTGACAGGTATGCTGATGGTAGTGCTGCAAAAGTCATTAGTGAAGGCACAATTTGTTTCCCTTCACTAGGTGTCAATTTTGAGAATGTATTATGTTTTTCTTAGTTTGGAAAATAATCTATTATCTGTGAGTTCTTTGACAAAATCAGGTTTTGTTGTAACGTTTGCCAAAAGAGAATGCACTATCTCAAGAGATGGAAAGGTGCTGGTTAAGGGAATGTTTATATAACATAACATAGCAGGGAGAGGTGGCTGCAAAAGTCAAGGCAGGGAGGGGTGGCTGCAAAAGACCTTCTATCCACCCACCTTCCCAAATGCCTCCTTTGCTGAACCAGGAAGGAGAAGAGAGGACCGGCAGCTGGGTCAAGGCAGGGAGGGGTGGTTACAAAATACCTTCCAACCACCCCTTTTCCCAAATGCCTTCTTCACTGGACCAGGCAGACGGCCTCAAGAACTGCAGCCCAACTCCAGCCATGGAGAACAGACACTGCCTTTCCTCCCAGCCACTTCGGTGGGAGGGAATTGGTCCCAGCCGGGGAAGCCTTGGTGAATTGATGGATTGGCACATTGCTTCCCCCCTCCTTCACCTCTTGTGGGGTTAGGGAGGAGAGAAGGAGGTAGTGCCAGCAGTGAGGGCCCTTACCCCCCCCCCTTTTTGAGTAATTGTAGGGGTTGGAGAGATGGGAAGGGAATGGGATTGTGTTTGGGGAGGGATGGCCGGCACCCCCCACCTCTGATAAGGGGCACTTGGAAATGCCCCAAGGAGGGTAGGGGGAGTGTGGGGGTGGTTTCTGGGTCTGGAGGGGAGAGAGAGTGGGAGAAATGGCCTTGTCAGCTGGGTAGGAGGGGTAGCACTCCATCTGAGATGGGCGGGGAGGTTCCCAGGGCTCAAATTGGGGTTGTGACAGGCATGGGACGATATGGTGGGTACCGAGGGGCAGGCCGCACACGGGGAACATGGGACCGATGGTTGGTATCTGTCCCTCGTTCCACCCCCCAGGTACATCTCTGTGTCCTGAGCAGCTGATCCAGGGTGACCCCGCCCTTAGGCTGCTGCTGATGAATGTCAGGTCGGTCTGCAACAAGGCCCCCCTGATTCAAGATTCTATTCAGGAGGGGCGGGCCGACCTGGCATGCATCACTGAAACCTGGCTGAGACCAGAGGATGGTGTACCTCTGTCAGAAATGTGTCCAGCTGGTTTCGGTATCTGGCACCAACCAAGGAATGAGGGAAGGGGCGGTGGCGTTGCCATTGTAGCCAGGGAGTCCTTGGGAGTCGCCAGGGCCACAGCTCCACAAGTCCCGGGTTAGAACATAAGAACATAAGAACATAAGAACATAAGAACAGCCTTGCTGGAACAGGCCACACAGCCCATCCAGTCCAGCATTCTGTCTCACACAGTGGCTCACCATTTCCTTCAGGGTATTCCCAAGGAGATGCCTTCACCTGCTTAGGATTCCCTGGAAATGGCATTGAGAGATATCCTGCCTATCTCTCCAACCCGGAGGTTGTCCTTAGGTAGCCATAATTATAGCCATTGATAGCCTTGTCCTCCATGAACTTGTCTAATCCTTTCTTAAAGCTGTCAAGACTGACAGCTGTCACCACTTCTTCTGGCAGGGAGTTCCATAGACCAGTAATCCTCTGGGTGAAAAAGTACTTTCTCTTATTTGTTTGAGAACTAGTACCCAAAACTTTCATGGAGTGTCCCCTAGTTCTAGTGTTGTGCGATAGGGAAAACAGTTTTTCCTTATCCACTTTGTCCACACCGTGCATGATTTTATAAACTTCAATCAGGTCACCTCTTAGACGCCGTCGTTCAAGAGTGAAAAGGCCCAACCGTTGCAGCCTCAGATGGTAAGGAAGGTGTTCCAGTCCCCTAATCATTCTGGTTGCCCTCCTCTGTACTTTCTCCAACTCCATAATATCCTTCTGGAGGTATGGCGACCAGAACTGTACACAGTATTCCAGATGGGGCCTCACCATAGATTTATAAAGAGGCAAAATGACACTTGCTGACTTATTTTCTATACCCTTCCTAATGATCCCTAACATTGAGTTTGCTTTTTTCACTGCTGAGGCACACTGGGTTGACACCTTCATTGAGCTGTCCACCAGGACACCAAGGTCCCTTTCCTGGTTTGTCGCAGAGAGTTCAGACCCCATCAGTTTATAAATGTAATTGGGGTTTTTTGCCCCAACATGCATCACTCTGCACTTACTGATGTTGAAGCTCATTTGCCACTGTTTTGCCCACTCCCCCAGTGTCAAGAGATCCCTCTGGAGCTCTTCACAATCTCTCACAGTTTTCACTACCCTGTATAATTTAGTGTCGTCAGCAAATTTGGCTACCTTGCTTTTTACTCCTACCTCTAGATCATTTATGAAGAGGTTGAAAAGCAGGGGTCCCAGTACTGAACCTTGGGGGACCCCACTCTTTACTTCCCTCCACTTGGAGAAGTGTCCATTTAGTGCTACCCTCTGTTTCCTGTCCCTTAGCCAGTTGCTGATCCAGGACAAGACCTGTCCCTTTATTCCATGACTGGTAAGTTTATTCAAGAGCCTTTGGTGTGGGACCTTGTCAAAAGCCTTCTGAAAGTCCAGATAAACAATGTCAACTGGATCCCCCTTATCCACATGCTTGTTGACACTCTCAAAAAATTCCAACAGATTAGTGAGGCATGATTTGCCCTTGCAAAAGCCATGTTGGCTCTCCTTTAGCAGCGCCTCCTCTTCTATGTACCTATTAATTCTATCTTTTAGGATGGTTTCCATCACTTTACCTGGGACACATGTCAAACTGACAGGCCGGTAATTTCCTGGATCACCCCTGGATCCTTTTTTGAAAATTGGTGTTACATTCGCTACCTTCCAGTCATCAGGCACAAAGCCTGATTTGAGGGAAAGATTATATATTTTGGCTAGGATATCAGCAATTTCATCTTTAAGTTACCTGAGAACTCGTGGATGGATGCCATCTGGTCCTGGGGATTTGTTAGTGTTTAGCTTAACAAGACATGCAAGGACCTCCTCCCTGGTTATTTCTATCTTGCTTAATTCTTCGGTTTCCCTCCCTACGAAGATAGGTTCTGTTTTGGGCATGTGGTCTCTATCTTCTTCAGTGAATACTGAAGCAAAGAATTCATTGAGTCTCTCTGCAATCTCTGTTTCCTCTTTAATAACCCCTTGCCTTCCATTGTCATCTAATGGTCCAATGGCCTTCCTAGTTGGGTTCTTACTTCTAATGTACTTAAAGAAGTCTTTGTTATTCCTCTGAGTATTTTTAGCTATACGCTCCTCAAAGTCTTGCTTTGCTTTCCTGATTGTTGCCTTGCATTTCTGCCAGAATTTATGTTTCTGCCTGCTGTCCTCATTTGGACAAGCCTTCCATCTTCTAAATGAGCTTTTCTTGCTCTTGATCACTTCCCGAACAGCTCCTGTAAGCCACATTGGAGTCCTCTTGGACCTGGCAGTGCCCTTTTTCCTTTTGGGTATGCATTCCAATTGGGCCTCTGTTATTGTTTTTGTAAACAGCCTCCATGCCACTTGGAGTGTTTGGACTCTCTCAATTTTCCCTTTCAGTTTCTTTTTTACTAGTTTCCTCATCTTTGGGAAATTTCCTTTTTGAAAATTTAAGGTCTCTGTGTTAGATTTTATCAGTGACTTGCGGTCTATGATCAAGTTAAACATAATTGAGTTGTGGTCACTGTTCCCTATTGGATCAGTCACATTAACATCTTGCACCAGATCCTGAGTATTACTCAGGATCAAGTCAAGGATTCTTGTACCTCTAGTTGGGTCTTCAACCATCTGTCCCAGGGATCAATCATTGAGCATATCTAGGAACTTTATCTCTTTATCATGTGCTGAACAACAGTTCACCCAGTCTATGTGAGGGTAATTGAAGTCCCCCATTATAACCAGGCTTCCCTTCCTGGATGCCTCCTTTACAACATTCTCCAACTGCCAGTCTCCCTCAAGAGTTTGGGTCGGAGGCCGATAGTATATGCCTACTGTTAGACCATCCTTGTGGCCTGGTACTCTTACCCACAGAGCTTCTAATGGTGACTCTAAATCACCTAGATATTCCAATTCATAAGATTTTATCACTTCTTTGACATACAAGGCTACACCACCTCCTGTTTGCCCCTTCCTATCCTTCCTGTACAGTTTGTAGCCTGGGATAACTGTATCCCATTGGTTATCATCCATCCACCAGGTTTCAGTGATACCAATAATATCAATATTTTTATCTATTTCTAAGTATTCCAGCTCCCCTATTTTGTTCCGGAGGCTTCTGGCATTTGTATACAAGCATTTATATATGCATTTCTGACACAGTCTTTTGTGTCCAGTTGCATTGTTAGACTGCCTCTTGCATCCTTCTGCTAGAATGCTAGTGACTAGCTCCTTGCTCTGCTCAGTAATTGTTGTGAGGCCCTGCTCCTGCGGTTGGGCCCTAAGGGTCCATTGGGAGTCTTACTCCTGTACCTGCCTCCTTACAGGGTAAGAGACTCCCTGTCTGAGCTCCTCGAGGCCATCTCCGCGTTGGCGTTGGAGTTCCCTAGGCTGATGGTTCTGGGGGACTTCAATTTGCCTTTGCTGGGGACTGGTTCAGAGGTTGCTCAGGAGTTCATGGCTTCCATGGCAGCCATGGACCTGACTCAGGTAATTCATGGCCCGACCAGGGGCAGTGGTCACACACCGGACCTAGGTGTTTTTTTTTTTTTTTGTCGGAGCGGTGGCAGAGTGATCTGAGACTACAGAAATTAGACACTATACCTGTGCCATGGTCAGAACACTATCTGGTGACTCTGGACTTCCTGGGGGCGGCAGTTCACCGCAGGGAGGCAGGGCCTATTAAATTGGCCCGCCCCCGGCGACTGATGGATTCTGACGAATTCCAGCAGGAACTGAGGGATTTTCCTCTGGATCAGCTACACGATTCATCCGAGGCACTCGTTGACCTGTGGTACAGGATGACTACCGCTGCCTTGGATGAAATTGCACCACTACGGCCTCTCCGAGCCCACAGAGATAGATCTTCCCCGTGGTTCACAGAAGAACTGTGGGAGCTTAAACGGGCAAAGAGACGCCAAGAGCGCCGCTGGGTGAAGACCCAAAGTGATTCCGACTGGACACTGGCTAGGGCTGCTATTAAGACATACCTGGTGGCGATGGGGGTGGTGAAGCAACAATACTTCACCACCCTCATTGCCTCCACGGATAATCGCCCAGCCGCTCTGTTTCAGGTTACCAGGTCTCTCCTTGGCCGGGAGGGGCCGGTGCCCAGTTGGCAGTGTTCGGCTGAGGTTTTTGCAGACTATCTGGTGGAGAAAATCGCTCGGATTCGCCTGGGGTTTAATCCCGGCGTGGATGGGGAGGGTCCGGAGGGGATCAGAGCTCAGTCTGGCAGTGTTATCTGGGATCGGTTCGATCCAGTTGTCCCTGAGGAAGTGGACAGGCTTCTTGCAGCTGTTCGCACCACCTCCTGCCCTTTGGATCCCTGTCCCACTTGGTTGGTGAAAGCCTCCAAGGGGGTGACGGGAGGCTGGGTCAGGGCTATAATAAATGCTTCACTGCAGGAGGGGGTGTTTCCTGCACCTTTAAAACATGCTCTGATGCGCCCCCTCCTGAAGAAACAATCTCTCGACCCAGCAGTTCCAGCTAATTATAGGCCGGTCTCCAACCTCCCTTTCTTAGGGAAGGTACTGGAGAAGGTGGTGAAGCAGCAGTTGCAGGGGATCCTGGATGAAGCGGATTATCTGGAACCCTATCAATCGGGTTTCAGGCCTGGATATGGTACTGAAACTGCATTGGTCGCACTGGTTGATGACCTCTTGCGGGAGCGGGACGGGGGTCATCCATCCGTCCTGGCTCTTCTGGATCTCTTGGCGGCCTTCGATACCGTTGACCACGGTATCCTTCTGGAACGGCTCAAAGGTTTGGGGATCCAGGGCATTGTGCTGTCCTGGTTTTCCTCATTTCTGGAGGGTCGTACCCAGTCGGTGTGGTTGGAGAGTGAGAGGTCCAGTGCTAGGCCCCTACAGTATGGGGTGCCTCAGGGCTCGGTGCTCTCTCCTCTCCTATATAACATATACATGAAGCCGTTGGGTGAGGTTATCCGTTCCCATGGGGTAAGGTATCATCAGTATGCTGATGATACCCAGTTATATATCTCAGCCCATGGGGACCCCAGTGATGCAGTCAATGTCCTATCCAGATGTCTGGAAGCGGTTGGGGTCTGGATGGGGGACAACGGGCTACAATTGAATCCCTCCAAGACTGAGTGGCTTTGGATAGGGGGTCCTGCGTTATCCAGGGAGCTGCCAACTTTGGTCTTGGATGGGGCTGTTTTGCCCCAGACAGACCCAGTATGCAACTTAGGGGTCCTCCTGGATTCGGGGCTGCTACTAGCAAGTCAGGTGGCAGCTGTGGCCAGGAGGGCTTTCTCACAGCTTCGTGTCATCCATCAGTTGCGTTCGCTCCTGGACCGGGACTCCCTGCTCAGGGTCACACATGCTCTGGTCACCTCCAGGCTAGATTATTGCAATGCGTTCTACATGGGGCTGCCCTTGTCAACCATTCGGAGGCTGCAGTTGGTCCAGAATGCGGCAGCCCGGGTGGTGATGGGGCGCGGGCGTTATGCTCATGCCTCACCATTACTTCGGGAGCTGCACTGGCTACCAGTTTGCCTCCGGGTGCAGTTCAAGGTGCTGGTTTTGACCTTTAAAGCCCTTCATGGTAGGGGGCCAGGATACCTTAGAGACCGCATCGTCCCAAGAGTGTCCGCCCGTCCAACCAGAGCGGATTGGAGGGGCTCCCTAATTGTTCCATCTGCCAGAGGGGCCCGTCTCTCTGGTACACGAAGGAGGGCCTTTTCCGTGTCCGCACCGGCCTTGTGGAACCTCCTGCCTGTAGAGTTGCGGGAGCAGATGGAGCTGCTACCTTTCAGAAAAGACCTAAAAACCTGGTTGGCGGGGCAGGTATGGGGCCCAGATGGAAGAGTGGCACCCACCTGTTGGCTTATAAATTAAGCCCCCATTTCTTTTAATTGTCAATGAAGGCAGTTTTTTAATGTGTGTTTTTAAGAGGAATGGGGTAGGTGGGTGGGTATGTTGGGTTTTAATTGGTTGTATTGTTTTACATGTGTTTTAACTTGTTGTGAGCCACCCAGAGTCGGGTTTACCTGATTGGGTGGCATATAAATTTGAATATAAATAAATAAAAATAAATAAATAAAAAATAAAATATAGTTAATAATGCAGCAGCCAAAACTGTGATGGTGACTAATCAGAATAAGCATGCTAATTGCATTCATTTAATGCATAGGCAATTAGGACATGCTAGTTTTAATACTATAAGAAAGACTTTAGCTCTGTTGAATAATGAGAATGCAAGCGCGGCGCCAAAATGGCCGCCGCGCTCTTTGCGGGGGGCTCCCCACAGGACGAAGGCATCCGGGTAGTTAGGGGCGTGGCCAGCTCCCTTATAAAAGGGGTGGCCACGAGGCAGCCGAGCTGCCATTTTGCGAAGCAACGGAGCGGAGAAGTTTTTCCTCTTACTCCGTCGCTTTTACCTTGATCGGGAAGCCTTTTGGCTGCTGACCTTCCTCTTTTCGGCTTCCCTTAGGTCCGACTGAGATGCCTTCGAAGAAGAAGGCGGCTGCGAGCACGGCTCGGGCGGTTCGGAGGCGCAATCCGGGTCGGAGGACCGCGGCTGCGCCTTCCCACCAGCCGCCTTTGCTGGCTCCCACCGGGACCGGTGGGATGGGGTCTATTACCCCCTGGCCGGAGGCAGGGGACCCGAGCAGGGGTCCAGCTTGGGCTGCGGCCCGCGGCCCGCAAGCGGCGGACGCCGCTCCTGGTGCTCACTCTACTGGGCCTCCCTCTATCGGGGCGCAGCTCACTCCAGGGCCTTCCAGCCTTGGGGGGTGGTGTGGTCCCCTCCCTTGGCAGGTGCCTACGCCGGCCCTGCCGGGCCTGGGTGTGGGGTCATGGCCATATTCGGGCCCCGGGGTGCAAGGACCTGTACCCACGCCCGTAACGGGCGGGCCGGCTAGCCCGTGGCCCCACGCCAGTGTGGAGGCCTTACTGGCCCACGTGGCGGCACTCGAGGCTTCCCTTGCTCGGGCCAGCCACGCCGGGGCTCCTTTTGGGGTGCACTTTGATGCGTCGTCTGCTGGGCAGCGGCAGGCGACGGGACGGGTCGAGCAGCTTGAGGCCCGTGGCGCGACTTCGGCCACTGCCTCGCAGCTCCCCAACCAACAGGCCAGCGCGGGTCAGGCCCCGACGGCGAGCTCTACGGCGGTCGTGAGCTCCGACGCCCCCAGTGGGCCGGAACCCCCGGTGGGGGCGGCCCGCGGGGGTGCAGCATGTGAGTATGCGGTACAAACTAGTGCACCTACACATGTGGCTACGTTGGGGGGGGGCTTTCCAATGGCCTTGGCCTCGCATGGGTGGTGCGGTGGTACAGCCGCTGACGCACCACCAGGCGACGTCAACCACCACCCAGGGCCCCGGGGTGGGGAGCGTTTCCTACCCTGTGGGGAATGTTTTGGGGGTGGCTGGGCTAGTCCAAGCCCCTTTCCAGATGCCCGCAGTTTCTGCTGTGCCTGTCTCGGCCTTGCCGACAGCGGGCTATTCCTTGCCACTGGGTGACCACTTGGCACAGGCCACCAGAGAGAAAATATGGCGAGGGGAGTATGTTGATATCTTCTCACTCCTAAACAGGGAGCCCACCAAGGAAGAGAGGGAGGGGCAGGATGAGAAGGATAAGGAACAGGCACGTCGTCGCAAGCCACCACGAACGTGGGCCAACTGGCTGCCGGCTTACCTCATCTACATGGCGGTGTACCTGAGGGCCTGGCCGGATCTGGCAATTCCGATGGTCCAGTATTTGGACAATATCTATCGGGCGATGGTTGATTTTCCGGGCCCGTCGTGGTTGGCTTATGACGAGGAATTCCGTATGCGAATTCCCCTGCACCCTGAGATGAGGTGGGATGAGCCATACCAGAGGCTTTGGCTTCTGTACATGACGCCCACGCGCCCCGCGCCAGGGGAAAGATACCATTGTGGACATGCGGTCCAGCGAGTGGCTCCAGCACAGGTTCCCCGCCAAGTGGCGGGGCAGGGGGTTCCAGCCCGCCTGCTGTGCTGGACTTTCTCGTCTAATGGTTCATGCAATAAGAAGAATTGCAAGTACAGACATGAGTGTCCCACCTGTGCGGGCCCCCATGCAGCCTCTGCCTGTCCCAGGCCTGGAGGGACGCGGGGCAGAGGGAGGGGCGGACAGTGGGCTGGCAAGACTGCCGCAGATGGAGCTGGTTCACCGAAAGGCTCCCTCCCCAATTAATGTGGACATGTTGGAGCGTTGGCTCGCATTGTACCCAAAGGGGGAGGATGCAGATTATCTCCTTCAGGGCTTTAGACAGGGGTTCCGTATTCCTTTCATGGGTGATAGGTCCCCTCAGGATGCCCCCAACCTTTTGTCCCTTAGGGGGAGGGAGGAGGTGGCTGCCGCCAGCATCAATAAGGAGGTCAATGCGGGCAGGGTCGCTGGCCCTTTCCCTGCACCCCCGTTCACTAACCTCAAGGTATCGCCCCTGGGCTTGGTTCCCAAGAAGTCACCAGGCGAGTTTCGCCTTATCCATCACTTGTCCTACCCAGCCGGCCGATCGGTCAACGATGCTATCCCTGACAACCTTTGCTCAGTCAGGTATACATCTTTTGACCACGCGCTGCGCA
The DNA here is from genome assembly GCA_035047305.1 of Bradypodion pumilum. Taxonomy (NCBI): domain Eukaryota; kingdom Metazoa; phylum Chordata; class Lepidosauria; order Squamata; family Chamaeleonidae; genus Bradypodion; species Bradypodion pumilum. The sequence goes on along the minus strand of JAWDJD010000011.1, from coordinate 11,531,761 downwards.
TGGTGCGCTCATGTGGCCCGGGTGCGCTGCTGGCTAAGTGCGACATTAAGTCGGCTTTTCGCCTCTTGCCAGTGCACCCGGGCGACTTTGAATTGCTGGGTTTCAAATTTCGGGGCGAATATTATTTTGATAAGGCCATGCCTTTTGGCTGTTCCATATCATGCTCGGCTTTCAAGCGTTTCAGTACCTTCCTAGAGTGGGCTTTCGTCCGCAGGTCAGGGTCCCGGTCTGTAGCCCATTACCTGGATGACTTTTTATTTGGGGGTGAACGGGGCTGGGACACGTGCACACGTCTCCTCAACACATTTCAGACGCTAATGGAGGAACTCGGTGTCCCTTTAGCGCCCGAAAAGACTGAGGGCCCATCTACACAGCTAGTCTTCCTGGGGGTGGAGATTGACACGATAGCGCAGGCGTCTAGGTTACCGCGGGATAAGGTGTCAAGGATAGTGGCCCTTATCTCGGACTTGTTGGCCAAGCGCAAGGCATCACTGAGGGAACTGCAGGTGCTGCATGGTCACCTTAATTTCGCCTGCAGAGTGGTCGCACCGGGCAGGGCTTTTGCCCGGCGTTTGTGCGACGCTATGGCAGGATTATCCAGGCCTCACCATAGGGTTAGGCTTACCCGGGGTATCAGGGCAGACATGCTTGTCTGGTTACAGTTCCTGAGGGAGTTCAATGGGGTCTCATTTTGGAGGCATGACCTCCTGGCTTCCCCTCAATTTCAGATTCAGTCTGATGCCTCGGGATCCCTCGGTTATGGGATGTACTTCAATGGGAAGTGGGCCTATGGTGGGTGGCCACCGGCCTGGGCAGGCACGGGTCGCCTGCGTGATCTCACATATCTGGAATTTTTCCCTATCCTGGGTGCTTTGATGCTATGGGGCCAGTAGTGGTCCAACTCGGTCGTGCATTTCTGGTGTGACAATGCGGCTGTGGTCCACATTGTAAATGCACAGACTTCCAAATCGCCCAGGGTTATGGATCTAGTGCGCCAATTTGTGTTGCGCAGCCTGCGCCTCAACGTACTGTTCAGGGCCAGGCATGTCCCAGGGGTTAATAATGATATTGCTGACGCTTTGTCCCGCCTACAGATCTCCCGGTTCCGTGCCTTGGCCCCGGTTGCGGAGGAATTTCCCTCGCCACTCCCGGAGGAGATATGGACCATTGGCAAGGAGAGGTGAACCGGGCGATTGGCCTGTCGCTAGCGCCACGCACCCGTAAGGCGTATCACCACGCAATTAATTCTTTCAGGGCATTCTGTACTCAATTTCAATTGCCAGGAACCTGGCCGATCCCGGTAACCCATGTTCTGCGGTTCATGGTTTACCTGCATTCTCAGGGCCTTGCACCTCGCACCATAGCATCTAAGCTTTCAGCGTTGGCTTTTATGGCCAAGGTGGGGGGTCATGTGGACAGCACCTCTGACTTCCGTGTGAGACATGTTTTGGAGGGGTGGGTGCGCGAGCGCGGGCGTTGCCCGGACGACCGCCACACGATTTCCCCAGGGGTCCTTACCCAGTTGGCCCGGGGCTGGCCTTGCCTCTGTTTTGATGCATATGAGGCAGCCCTGTTCCATGCAGCCACAACGGTGGCATTTTTTGGAGCGCTCCGCATCAGCGAGCTTGTGATGCTGTCTAAGGCGGATGCAAGTCGTAGGGCACTGGAACTCGAGGATGTCTGTGTTGCCAAAGACTGGGCTCAGTTGAGGATACGTTCCTCTAAGACCGATCAGCATGGCGTCGGCAGTGGTGTGCGACTGCTACGGTGTTCTTTGGCAGACATCTGTCCGGTTGGTGCCCTACAGGAATTCCTGGCACTGCGTGGCACGCACCATGGCCCGTTTTTCTGTCACCAAGATGGGTCTCCCCTTATTAAATTTCAATTTTGGAAGGTGACGGGCAAAGCGCTGGCCAGTGTGGGCCTCCCAGGCGCCCGCTATGGCACTCATTCATTCCGTATAGGGGCGGCCTCGACCGCAGCTGCTTTTGGGTACTCAGGGGCTGACATACGTAGCATGGGACGGTGGGGTTCGCAATGTTTTCAATTTTATGTGCGCCCACTCCCGCCGTGAGTACCAACCCAGTCACCTTACCTACTTTCCCTCATTTTTCCTTTACAGACCCGGGGTGTCGTATTACACCGGTGACAGTATGGCTGGTGGGCCATAGCTACGTGCACAGGGCAGCGCGTTATGCTGCGGCGACAGAGTGGGGACCCCGACTGGGACTGGGTGCATACGCAAGTCTCACATGGCATGGTAAGCCCGGGATGTTATGGCGGGAGCTGCTGCCTTTCCTTTTTTCAGGCCAGAATGCTGACCCGCCTGACATTCTGATCATACACCTGGGGGGCAATGATTTGGCCAGGTCACCGGCTTGTCGCTGAAGCATGCGATTTGCGAGGACCTCGCCTACCTGCATTACGTCTGGCCCGCCACAACCCTTGTTTGGTCGGACATGGTCCCGTGCCATTCCTACAGAGGGGGTGTTGACCTCCTGGCCCTTGACCGCGCTAGACGCATGGTGAATAGGGCAGTGGCGCGTTTCCTTGTCGACAGGGCTTGGGGGAGGGTCAGTCGTCACCCCGCTATTAGCCTCCAAAGTTATGACTTGTATGCAGGGGATGGGGTCCATCTGTCGCGATGGGGTCCATCTGTTGGGTGATTGGCGAGCAGGCCTGTTGACCGAGCTGACGGTCTGGGGGGGCGTCGAGCCTTCTTTGAAGCCCCTCCGTGTGGCGGGTAGCACTGGTAAGGTAAACATTATGACCCACAGGTATCCGGCAAGTTCGCAATTGACTGGACAACACTAGACAGGCATAAGTTGGTTAAACGTTGTCCGGTCAACGACGAACTAGGCGACGGGGTGATGGCTATAGCTAGACAGCATGCATCACCCCATGATTTTACGGATACGCGTCAGAGGGTGGGGTCATTAGTTAGATATTGACTACGGTCAACAATTTGTTTGTGGTCAACAAACAAGTTGATACAAATGGATACATTGTAGCAATTGCCGTTGGCAATTTTGGGTGGTACCTTACCAGTGTTACTTTGGCCTGCTTGCCTTAAGAATTATGATTGGTCAATTACCAATAGAAATTTATAATTCGGACTAGGGCATGAATCAATAAATGTGGCCCAATGCCGTTATCCACTTTCATTGGTGTCTGAGTCCTTTATTGGGGGGTGCGCCTGCAAAGCGTCACAGTGTAAAGAATTTCTTGATTGTACAGTTTGCAAACAGGCAAAAACAAAAGCATACCCAGTAGCAAAAGAAAGTAATAGAGTTACTGATAAGCCTTTAGGTTTGGTGCATCTAGATTTAATTGGCCCTTATCCTAAAAGTCATTCCCAAAATCATTTTGCATTGATCATAACTGATGATTGTACTTAGTTAAGTTGGGTATTTGCTTTGAAGCAAAAATCAGAAACTTTTAACACATTCAAATACTGGGTCAAACGAGTACAAAAACAGCTGGGACTAGAACTCAAAGCCATTCAAACAGATCAAGGAGGTGAATTCATGTCAAAACAATTTGCCCAATGGTTACAAGGAAATAGTGTAGTTCACAGAATAACAAATACCTGCATGGTCTAGCTGAGAGAAAAGGGGGGATATTGCAATCAATGATGTATGCTATGTTAGCAGATGCTGGTTTGCCATTGGGCTGAGGCTTTGTTATTGGGCTGAGGCTTTATCACCAGCATGTTTTGTTTCTAATTGTTTATATACCATAGCTGTTGATAATATCCCCTATTGTTTATTGTACAAAAGGAATCCAAGTTTAAGCTTTCTTAGAGTGTTTGGTATGAAAGCATGGGTGGACATTCCATTAAAGCACAGGCGCAAAGGAGGGCCTAAAACAATGAAACTTACATTCTTGGGATACTGTAGGAATCAGGGCCACTGGGGGCCGGAGGAGCCCGGAGGAGGACTGATCAAGTAACGACACGAGGCAAACGGAGCGAGATCAGATCAGTACTTTATTGGAAAAAGGCAACATCATTTATAGGGGGAAAAGCGCAACGGTGGCAAGCTGTCATCTGACAGGAAAATTACCTCACTCACGTACACGGGTTAATGGGGAATTCTTCAAAGGGGAGTTTAATCAGCTGGGGCAAACATGGATTCAGGGACCTCATTGTCTTGGGGATTAGGCAGGGACAAACATGGTTTATTTGCGCCAGGGATTTCCCGAGCTGGGAGATGAACTATGTACTTAATGCTTGACAGAAGTCAGCTATCTGCTTACTTGGCCGAGTCGCAGGTCAGGTCACGGTAATTGGGTGAATCAAACCCTATATTTTATTCACTCCCCTTGATTTGGCGGCCGCAGAGCCCACGGGCTGGGAGCGTCTCTCACCGCGGTGGCCTCTGGCGGGCCGTTCCATGCCCTGCGGGGCATGGGGAAACCGCATCTCCCCTTTATTTTCTATTTAAGGACCTGACTGGCGACCTTGCGCAAGAGCGGCATCAGCTGTTGAGCGGGTATGACGTCACGGAGTTTCTCTCTGGGGCGGCACTTGGAGATCAGCGAGGGAATGCACTGGGCAAAACAACAAAGCGTAATGCCTAGTATGGCTATCCCCACCACTACCTTAAGCACCGTTTGCAGCCACCCCCAGGGGATCCATGACCACATCCAATTCCACAGGGAACTCCACCAAGCCCCCCATGCGGAACCCTCAGTGATACCCTGGACTATGGTGTGGAGGTTCGTGATCTGGCTTTGGATCTTGCGGGAGTTATCAGTAAGATTGAAGCAGCACATTCCACGGACAGACTCGCAACCCAGGTGGTGCAGCAAGAGGAGGTAGTCGATAGCCGCTCGATTGTCAAGAACGGCATGGCGAAGCTCTGCCTGCTCCTGATTGAGGAGCGCTATCGCTGTGGAGGTGTGGTTAATGGCTTTGGCCAAACCGCAAGCCAAGCGGCCAATCCTCCGCGCGTTGCCGACGGCCAAGCCTGGCACGCCGACAAGGCTGACTGCTAGGGATACATACTCAGCGGGACTCAGTACTCTGAAGCTGCTGTCACAAGAGCTGTCTAACTGGGTTGTGCGTGTGTGCCGTATGAGTGGGGAGACATGTGAAGCATTGGAAACATGTGGAACATTAGAGACATTTGTGCTTGGGGCAATCATGTCCTTAGTAGGAAGTAACAGTGTCAAACGGCTGATACAACACATTGAGTCCGACAGATTCGCAGGAATATAGTTCCATGTGAACTGGTTGCAGGTGAAGAACCACCCTGAAGGTAGGGTGACGTGAGCGTACAGCGAAGTGAGTGTCTCTGGTTTATTACAAGTCCAGTTGCCGCTGCCGGGGTCAAGGCAGCGGCGCCGAGTCTGACCGCCTGAGGTGCAGCCGGTCATTCGGGTGCAAGCAGCGTCCGGGCTGATCGCCACTCGGGGGGTATGAAGAGTGGCGGCGTCAGCCGGCAAGGTTGACACAAGTCGCATCCCCCCCCAGCGTGCGTATGCTGAGAAGGTGGTAGGAGTGTGTGGGCCAAAGAACGCCTTCAGCAGCCAGTCGCCATCCTTGGTGCGCGCGTCCAGAGTGTGGCACACGGGGATGAGACAGGTGCTGAGGATAGATGCAGAACCAATGTCCTGCTGTAGACAAAAATCGGACTGGTTGACGAGACCCGCCAACCTTTCCCACAAGTTGTACCGCATTCGTGTGGAAAGATCTTCGCCAGGCGGCAAACCGTCGGCCTGGATCGGAGTAGCCTGAACGCCTCCCCCCAAGAGCAGGGAAAGGGCCAGGATGATGGTGATCGCCGCTGTGTTGGCGTGAATCAGGGCAAAAACTGCAGCTGTGAGGTTCTCCGGTGTCGGCTCTTTCTCCTCGCGCTGAACGGCGTCCTGGGCGTCACTGCAAAGAGCCTTGACCATCCCCCAGGTGATCTTGGGCATCGGCGGCCGTTTCCTCCGGCGGGTCCTCCCGGTCAGGGTGAGGTCCTCCATCTCCGGGATCGGACTCGGGCCGGCCTGGTTCCACGCCATGCGGTTCCAAGTGGGGCTTGACACACCGGGCTGGAACCCAAACGACACCTGTAGGAGACATAACTGCAGCATACCCTCTTCCCCAGGTTATGAGCGGCACCGGGCCCCTCCAAGAAGGGTCTGGTGGCACTCGGTACCGGACCATAGGTCGCGGGAGAGCTTCCGAACGGCGGAAATGCTTCTCCTGCGGCGTGCAGTCCGAAAAAACATTAAGGTGATTGTAAGTGAACAATACCTTGTTGAGACACATCTGTGCTTCCCCCTGTGACTTGGGGAGGGCTGGTGGCTCCCCCCTTTCTGTTTGTTTATCAATATAGGACTTTAGCGTCCGATTGGCCCGCTCTACAATCGCCTGCCCTTGCGGATTGTAGGGGATTCCAAATGTGTGCTTGATGTCCCAAGTAGCCATGAAGGCGGCCAACTGCCTAGAGCTGTAAGATGGCGCATTGTCTGTTTTCACGTGCCGTGGTTTGCCCATGGCAGCTATGCAGGAAAGGAGGTGCTGCTCCACATGGGAGGCAGTCTCCCCCTTCTGCGCCGTCGCCCAAACGAACTGTGAAAAGGTATCTATGCAGACATGCATGTATTGCCACCTCCCAAATTGTGGCACATGTGTGACATCCATCTGCCACACCTGATTAGCCTCTGTCCCTCATGGGTTGACCCCCCACGAGGGCCCCCCCGGTGCCCCTGCACAATGCTGGCAAGAGCGAACTATGCCTTGGGCTTGAGAAAGTGGCAGATTGAACTGTCTGGCGAGTGCTTTGGCATTTTGGTGAAAAAAGGCATGACTTTGGATTGGAGTAGTGAAAACTCCCAAAACCGAACGCTGCTGAATTTCCCTTGCGGCCGCATCCGCTCTGCTATTACCCGCGGAAATCGGACCCGGAAGGTCTTGGTGACTCCGAATGTGGGCGATATAGAGCGGCTCCGTGCGGTTTCGCAAGTGAAATTGAGCCGTGAGAAACAGACTAAGCAAGTTCTTGTCTATCGCGGGAGTAATGTAGGCTCCCGGTAGACTGTGAAGCAAATTCCGTACATACAGACTGTCAGTAATGATATTTAAACGTTCCTTGGCGAAGGTGCGCAAGGCAAGGTTCACGGCTGCCAACTCTGCCCGCTGAGCGGACTTCTGTGGAAGAGTTAACAGCGTGTGCCAAGCTTCGCCCTCCTGCCAGGTCAAAACACCATAGGTGCGACCGCCATCAGAGAAAACTGTTCTGGCCCCCTGAAGCGGGACCAGCGAGAGCAATTCGAACAAGCTGACTGTTCCGGTTTGCAGTGAGACAAGCCTGGGGTCTTTGGGCAAGTGATATGCTAAGCTGCCGGTGAAACCTTCCAAAGCTATCGGAAGCGAGTCACCCAGCTGCATCAACTGATGGATTTGTTCCTTGGTAAACGGAACCACAATTTTGGCCAAATCATTTCCTGAAATGTCCCTAGCTCTCAGCCTGCCGCGGTAGACCACCGCGGAGACCAGTTCTTGGGGCGGAACGATGTTCCGTGAAGATGTATTAGGCAAGTAGACCCATTCCACAATCTTCGCTCCCTTCTCTGAGTCTACTCCTAGCGCCCCAGTGAACATGGAACCTGACCGTACGATGTACAAATTCAGGGTCGGGGCATATGGCCCCGGGGCGATCCTATCCACCCACCTTTGGCTGAGAACTTGGTTCACCTTCTCGAGCGCCAAGCGCGCGTCTCGAGAGATTTTTATCCGGTCTGCCGGCTGCTTACCTAGGGTGAGCAGCGAGAAGAGCGGTTTTAGAAGATCCGTATCTAAGCGAAAATACGGTCTGGCCCAATTGATATTCCCCAAAACTTGCTGCAACTCTACAAGGGTGACTGAGTCTTGTAAATTTATCTGAGGCAGGACTGGTGCTGCAAAGGAGCGGAGAAGCCGATGGCCCAAGTATGAGAAGGGCTCGGTTCTCTGCACTTTCTCAGGGGCAATAAGTAAGCCTTTGTCCCCCAGGCTGGCCTGGAGGTCAGAAAACATTTCGCTGCCAAGCTGCGGCAACGCTACTAAAATGTCGTCCATGAAGTGACAAACAATAGCTTTAGGGTAAAGGCTTCGGAACTTTGCCAGTGCGCCGTGAACGTATATTTGGCACAGGGTGGGCGAATTGAGCATGCCCTGTGGCAAAAATTTCCACGCGTAACGCTGCGTGGGCTCTCCGTGGTTCACGACCGGCACCGTAAAGGCGAACCTTTCCCGGTCCCTGGGGTCTAGGGGGATTGTATAAAAGCAATCCTTGAGATCTACAACTAGGATCTCCCACCCCTCGGGAATCATATTAGGATTTGGGATGCCGCATTGAAGCGGACCCATCGGCTGAATGCATTTATTGATCTCCCTGAGATCGTGGAGGAGTCGCCACTTCCCCAACTTCTTCTTAATCACAAAAATTGGCGAATTCCAGGGGCTTGTGGACTGCTCTATGTGTCCTGCGTCTAGCTGTTCTTTCACTAGCTGCTTGAGAGCAACTAATTTCTCTCCCACTACCGGCCATTGTTCTACCCAGACCGGGGTATCGGTGAGCCATTTAAGTGGCAACGCCATTACCCGAAGGTAAGCGTAGCACCGTACTGCTGGAGAATGTCTCGCCCCCAAAGATTGATGTGCACGTCAAGAATGTGCGGCCGAATTACCGCCGTGCCCTCAGCCTTTGGGATTGTGACTTCCACCCACTCTCGGCTCCTGAACGCTTCCTGAACGCCGCCTACCCCCCACACATCGGAGACCGGCTCAATGGCCCACTCTCTTGGCCACTGGCTCCTGCTTATCACACTCACATCCGCTCCGGTATCGAGCAACCCTGAGAACACTCTTTTGTTCAAAAATACCTCGATAACGGGGCGCTGTTTCCACTCAATGTTGGTCTCCACTGTCGCTAAGACCTGGTATCCTTGCACTGCCTCACTCGCGCTCGAGCGGTCTGCTGAACCGGACTCTGAGCTGTCCCTGAGCCTTCCCTGGCTGCCTGCTGGCGAGTGACAAGGAACCATGATCAGTTGCGCTAACGTGTCTCCCTTGTGGATGGTTTGGGGCAGGTGTGTCCAAAGCTGGACCTGGAGAATGCCTGAAAAATTCGAGTCAATGACTCCTGGAATTATGAAAATTCCGCGTGCTCCAGCTACACTACGGGGCAAAATTAAACCTAAAAAGCCTCTGGGCAGGGGTCCCATGTACTGGGTGTCGACTAGACAGACTGTGCCTGGCAGGTCGCATGTAACGTCCGCCTGGCAAGTCAATTCCAGCCCTGTACTACCCTTTGGGCTGGCCTGTGCCCTCGCAGTGCCTGGGATGTGCCTAGTCTTGGTCTGGGGAGTTCTGGATCTGGGTGAAGGAAGCCTCTGTTTGGACTGGGGCCAGAGACGTGCCCGGATTCCGGTTTCCCGAACTCGGACAAAACCTGGCCCAGTGGTAGCCTTTCTTGCACCTCGGACAGAGGGTATTCGGAGCCTTAGAATGGCCGGACTTTTGTCCGCCTCCCTTGGATCGGCACTCCCTAGCGAAGTGGCCGACCTTGCCACAAGTGTGACATGCCCCTTTGGTCTTTCCATTAGGATGAGATCTTCTACCTCCTTGCACGGCTGCCGCTAGCAGACCCATTTTATAGGAATCTGTGCCAACGTCCGCACATGCTCGGATCATGTCCGTTAAGGTCAAGTCAGGACGATTGCCTAGCGACTGCAAAACCTTACGGCAGTCCAAGTTGGCGTTGTCCTTGGCTAGCTTAATCATGAGCTCTTGCTGGGCTTGCTCGTTATCAATCTGCCTGGTGATTGCTTCTTCCAAGCGATTGATGAAGTCCATGTAGGGCTCCTGGGCTCCCTGCTTAATGGAGGTGTAATTTTTGGCTGCTTTGCCAGACGCTGGGACCTTGAAGTAAGCCCTAAAGGCTGCCTCGGCTGACATCTCGAGAGTGGCGAGAGGCAGGTTGATCTGAGCGTTGATTGACTCAAAGGCACCTGAACCATATAGCTGTTCAGCAATTACCGCGCCTCCCATCCTGGCGGCCCTGGCCTGAGCCTCGAGCCGATACTCGCTGTCCCAGATCATGTACTGGCTAGGGGTCAGCATCATCCTCATGACGGCTTTCCAGTCATGGGGAATCCACATGGTGGTCTCGCACGCCTGCTGAAGCGTGCCCCTGGTAAAACGGCTTTGGAGCCCTGTCTCTGAGATTGCTTTCCGCAAAGCCATGAGAAGCTTGTACGGGACTGGGGAATGGACGATTTGTTGAGCGCCTGTGAGCGCGTCCATCTCCATTCAGATTGGGCATATCTGTCTGAGCTCAGCTAGTTCTTCCGCTGATAATTCCCCCTTTTTGAGTTCTATCTCTGCTGTGCGCTGAAGGGCACTCTTCACGACTAGGGAGCTTGGAGCTGTCAGAGAAGCGCCTGCGCTTCTCATTCCTTGCATTCCTTCGGTGACGTCTGCAGCTGTCACCGCGGGAATGCTCCCTGCGCTACTATGCTGATAGCTGATTGACGGATAGAGCGCCGTGGGCGCAGTCGGCTCGACTGGCCTGCCTGATGACTTTTCTAACGGGGGTTCATTGGCCTCTACCCGGACTGGCTCGATCTGTTCTAAGAGCTTCCTACACTTCCTCCAAGTACGAACTATCCCTCCTGGAGCTTTGGGGGGCTGCTGAATGCAGTCTCCTATCTGATCCCAGAGCTGCAGGGTTAACGTACCTACTTCTGGGTAAAGTAGGCAGTGTTCCCTGAGGTACGCCAAAAGTCTCGCTAGTTCCCTGCTGTGAAATCGTAACTGAAATACCCTGGCCAGGATTCTGAACTCTTGCTCCCGAGTTCTTTGGCTAGCGGACGGACTTGGTCCATGAGAACAAGTCCCCATATTACCTGTGATGGTCCTCTGAAGTTTCCTCCTCGGGACGAAGTTCGACGCGTCTTTGCAGGCAACAGGTTCGGGCGTCGGGTGTCTGGGGTAGACCTCGGAGCATGGACCTTCTGCCACGGGCCCTCGGCGGCCTCTGCGCTATCAGGGGCTCACAGCCTGCCCTGAGCGGAACGCGTTTTTCCCTTTGCGCAAGCCTCCCCGAAAGCTGGGAGCAAGCTGTAGGAATGCCTCTTTGGAATGCCTCGCCGCTGGCCGTCTCTCTGTCCGGCTGGCTGCCGACCAGAGCGCCGCGCTGTCCTCCGGGCTGGTTTTGGTCGCGGTTCAAGCGCAGAACCGGACCGCATGGATCGTTACTCGCGAGTAGACCTCTCCAGGGTCCCTTTACTCACGAGTAAATCACGTCGGGGTCACCAGATGTAGGAATCAGGGCCACTGGGGGCCGGAGGAGCCCGGAGGAGGACTGATCAAGTAACGACACGAGGCAAACGGAGCGAGATCAGATCAGTACTTTATTGGAAAAAGGCAACATCATTTATAGGGAAAAAAGCGCAACGGTGGCAAGCTGTCATCTGACAGGAAAATTACCTCACTCACGTACACGGGTTAATGGGGAATTCTTCAAAGGGGAGTTTAATCAGCTGGGGCAAACATGGATTCAGGGACCTCATTGTCTTGGGGATTAGGCAGGGACAAACATGGTTTATTTGCGCCAGGGATTTCCCGAGCTGGGAGATGAACTATGTACTTAATGCTTGACAGAAGTCAGCTATCTGCTTACTTGGCCGAGTCGCAGGTCAGGTCACGGTAATTGGGTGAATCAAACCCTATATTTTATTCACCCCCCTTGATTTGGCGGCCGCAGAGCCCACGGGCTGGGAGCGTCTCTCACCGCGGTGGCCTCTGGCAGGCCGTTCCATGCCCTGCGGGGCATGGGGAAACCGCAGGATACCAAAGTAATATGAAAGCCTACAGGTTTGCAAATGAGCAAAAGAAACTAACCTTTAGTAGGTCAGCCAGTATACATGAGAATGCTAATTAGCAAAGGATTCATGGATATGAAGAGTCACAAAAAATAGTGTTGCCTTTAAGTGAATGTGATCAGAGTTTAGAACAAAGCTCTGAAACACCTGTTTCAGATGTTGAAGAAAGGGAGATGCAATCTCCAATTAAGCATGAACCTAAAAGTGTTCAAAGTTCTGTTCCTGAAGTGAGAGTGTCTACTAGGTCAACTAAAGGTATTCCTCCACAAAGGTTCGGTTATAGTGTTGCTGTAAATAATGTTTATGTAAAGGAACCTAACAATTACAAAGAGGTACTGGCTCTTGAAGAAAAAGAAAAACAATTGTGGCTAAAAGCAATGCAAAAGGAGTTTGATTCTCTGACAGAAAATAATGTGTTTACTCCTGTTCAAAACATACTAGAAAACACAAATTTAATTGGGTGTAGATGGTTGTACAAACTATGATGGCTTACTAATGGTGAAATGCAATATAAAGCCAGGCTAGTGGCCCGGGGTTTTAGCCAAGTACAAGGGTCTGACTATGACCAAGTGTTCTCACCCTGTGTAAAATCTGAATCACTGAAAATTGCTTTATGCAAAGCAGGGGTTCAAAGAAAAAGAGTGGACCATTTTGATTTTACAACAGCATATTTACATGCTCCATTAGAGGAAGTGTTATATATGCAAAAAGTACCAGGTTTTGAATTTGCTGGTGCAAAGACAGTTCTAAAACTAAATAAGGCACTTTACGGTCTTCATCAAAGTGCAAGAGCATGGTTCCAGCATTTGTCCAAAGCACTGAAAAATGTTGGTTTTGAACAAGGTGTTGCTGAAATCTGCAGTTTTACCAAGATGGTAAATGGTACAGAGGTACAACTTTTAGTCTTTGTGGATGATGTCTTGTGCATCTATGACAATGATTCTCAACTAAAATGGTTCATAAAAATGACAGAGAGAGAATATGTTCAAAATGAAACATCTGGGACCTATAGCAAATTATTTAGGCTTAGAGGTTTGTCAGAGTTCAGAGGGCTTGTTTTGAGCTGTGTCAGAGAAGTAAAATTGAAAAACTGCTGAATGAGTATGATATGCTAAATGCAAACAGTGAATGTAACATTGCAGATGTGTTTACCAAAAATCTTTGTACTGATCATACCTGTCAAGTTTTGGATTTGGAAATAAGGGAAATTTCCCAGCAAATAAGGTGTGGGTTCCGCGCACATAATTGGCATACTGTCCCTGACAGAACCACGGTTTTGGGGGAATGCTCCTTTGAGCTTTTGGTTCCGAAGGGACAGAAATTGGGGAGCGGATTAATAGCTATATTTTAATTCACCGATCGCTGGCCTAACAGGCAGTTTGGACAATAGAGGGCCAAAGATCGCCAGGTGATGGACTCGATAGGCACGTAATGAGTAATCTCGCATCCGCAGAAGCTCTAAGCCCAAGAGTCAACCTAGGCACATGTTTGCTCCCGATAACAGTAGACAATGCATGTCCCCGGTAGTAAATTAGATAGATAAGAAACTTCCCCCAGTGAAGTCATCCCTAATGGATAACTTGTGTAATCTCAATGTGCAGACTCAGAGTTTTCCTGTCATGGCTATGCGCGACGTATGGTCGCAGTCGAGCTAGGCAGAGTATAAAGTTAAGTGCCTTCTGATCAATAAATGCTGGTCTTCGCTCCATCTTGCCTCGTGTGTCTTTGCTTGACCAGTCTCCTCTGGGACCCTCCGGCCCACATCGGGCCCCGATCCAACATAAGGGATACCTGACAGCTATGCTTATCCTGTACTACCCTCAAATGGCAGCAATAGGGCATTGCAGTCTAATTAATAAGGAATGACAGCAGGAATGAGGGTAAAATAAGGGGTTTTCCTGGCCAATAAGGGATACTTGACAGCTATGGTACTGATGTGTTTTAAAAATTCAGAGATGGGTTAAATATCTCTCAAATTGCCTAGGAGGGATGTCAATAATATCCATATAGCGAGGCAAAGTGCAGAGATAATGTCAAGGACAGGCTGAGGTCAGTTAACAAAGAACAGGTGCAAGCAATCATTATAGCTCAGCTCTGCTGTGATTGACAGTTAATGGGATACATTGTAACCTTGAGTGTTTTGTTGGCTGTAGAAATAGAAGTTGTTTGCAGAGCAGAACAGTGCTGGATGTAATGCTAATTTACTTTGTCTGTAAATGTTGTTAATATACCAGTTTGATGTAATGCAAGCGCGGCGCTCTTTGCGGGGCCCCCCCACCGGACTTGGACATCCGGGTAGTTAGGGGGCGTGGCCAGCACCCTTTAAAAGGGGTGGCCACGAGGCAGCCGCGCTGCCATTTTGCGAAGCGACGGAGAGGAGAAGTTTTTCCCCAATCGCTCCGTCGCTCTTCCCTTTAGCCGGGAAGCCTCTTTCGAGCAGCGGTTTCTTCTGCGCTTCTTTTCTTCGGCTTCCCAGCGAATTGCAGCAATGCCTTCCAAAAAGAAGGCGATGGCGAACGCGGTTCGCACCTCAAGGAGGCGCCAGCCGGGTCGGAGGACCGCGACTGCGCCCCCTCAGCAGGCCCCCTTTCCGGGGGCGCCCACCGTGACTGGCGGGATGGGGTCGATTGCTCCCTGGCCCGAGGCTGGGCAGCCTCAGACCGGCCCTACAGGGGCTGCGGCCCCCGGCCCGCAATTAGCGGCCACCGGCCCAGGCCTGGCGCATAGCCAGGCTGGGCCTTCGGGCCTTGGCATGCAGCTTCCAGCGGTGCGCTTTAACCAAGGGGGTTGGCTGGGTTCCCTTCCCTGGCAGGGTATGCCCCCAGCCCCTCCGGGGCCAGTGGTCGGGGCATGGCCGTATTCAGCCAGAGACCTGGCCTGGCGCCGGCGGCCGGTGGGCCGGCTGGCCCTTTGCCCCCCATCAGCGTTGGGGGCTATGTAAACGTTGATGCCCTACTGGCCCGCGTAGCGGCCCTGGAGGCATCTTTGGGGATAGTTAATCCATCAGGGGCACCCTTTGGTTTACAGGTCAACTCAGCGTCTGCCGGTTCTCGGCAGGCGGCCGAACGGGTTGAGCTGCCTGAGGCAAGTAGGTCGGCGACAGCCGCAGCCTCGCAGCTCCCCACTCAGCAGATGCCGCCAGCAGGTAGTGGTCAGGCCCCGTCTACGAGCTCGGTTGCGGTCACGAGCTCTGACGCCCGCAGTGGGCCGGAACCCCCGGTGGGGGCGGCCCATGGGGGTGCAACTTGTGGGTATACGGTCCAAGCTAGTGCACCCACACCACAACCCACTACGGGGGGAGGTTTGCAGTGGCCGTGGCCTCGCCTGGCTGGGGCGGCGGGTCAGCCGCCTCCGGCCCATCCGGGAACAGCTCCAACACTCCAAGGCCCCTCTTGGGGCGGGGCACCCTGCCCTGCAGGGAACGTATTGGGGGTGGCGGGGCTGGTCCAGGCTCCTTTCATGGTGCCCAGCACGGTCAATGTTCCGGTGTCGGCCTTGCCGACAGCAGGTTATTCTTTACCCCTTGGGGATCATCTGGCCCAGGCTACCAAGGAAAAGATCTGGCGGGGGGAGTATGTGGACATTTTCTCCCTCTTGAATAGAGAACCCACCAAAGAGGAGAGGGAGGGGCAGGACGAGAAGGACAAGGAGCAGTCTCGTCGACGTAAGCCGCCACGTACGTGGGCCAACTGGTTACCCGCATACCTTATATACATGGCGGTGTACCTCAGGGCCTGGCCCGACCTGGCGATTCTGATGGTCCAGTATTTGGACAACATATACCGGGCGATGATTGATTTCCCTGGCCCGTCGTGGTTGGCTTACGATGAGGAATTCCGCATGAGAGTGCCCCTACATCCAGAGATGAGGTGGGATGAGCCCTGCCAGAAGCTGTGGCTTCTGTATATGACCCCCACGTGCCCGGCGCCAGGGGAGAGGTACCATTGTGGACATGCGGTCCAGCGAGCTACTCCAGCCCAGGCACCCCGCCAGGTGGCGGGGCAGGGGGTTCCAGCCCGCCTGCTGTGTTGGAGTTTCTCGGCCAATGGTGCGTGTAACAGAAAGCAGTGCCGTTACAGGCACGAGTGTCCCTCTTGTGCTGGCCCCCATGCCGCCTCCGCGTGTCCTAGGGCAGGCGGGCTGCGGGGCAGAGGTAGAGGTGGACAGGGAGCGGGCAGAACTGCCGCGGAGGGAGCTGGTCAAGCAAAAGGCCCCCTCCCCAATTAATGTGGACATGCTGGAGCGTTGGCTCGCGATGTACCCGAGGAGGGCAGACGCAGCTTACCTGCTTGAGGGTTTCCAGCAGGGGTTTCACATTCCTTTCACAGGGGACAGGTCCCCTCAAGATGCACCCAACCTGTTATCACTCAGGGGAAGGGAAGAGGTGGCTGCCATGAGCATTGCTAAGGAGGTTGCTGCTGGCAGGGTCGCTGGCCCTTTTCCTGTCCCACCATTTCCCAATCTCAAGGTTTCCCCGTTGGGGTTAGTGCCCAAGAAGTCACCGGGGGAGTTCCGTTTGATACACCACTTGTCTTACCCGGCTGGCCGTTCGGTCAACGATGCTATCCCTGACGACCTTTGTTCGGTTAGGTATACATCTTTTGACCAGGCCCTGCGCATGGTGCGCTCATGTGGCCCGGGTGCACTACTGGCTAAGTGCGACATTAAGTCCGCGTTCCGTCTACTTCCAGTGCACCCGGGCGACTTTGAGTTGCTGGGTTTCAAGTTCCGGGGTGAATTTTATTTCGACAAAGCCATGCCTTTTGGCTGCTCCATTTCATGCTCGGCATTCGAGCGCTTCAGCACTTTCCTGCAATGGGCCTTTGTTCGCAGGTCAGGGTCCCGGTCTGTAGCCCACTACCTCGACGATTTCTTATTCGGGGGTGAACGGGGCTGGGACACGTGCACGCGTCTCCTACATACATTTCAGACGCTAATGAAGGAACTCGGTGTCCCTTTAGCGCCCGAAAAGACCGAGGGCCCTTCAAACAAGCTCACATTCCTGGGGGTTGAGATTGACACAGTTGTGCAAGCATCCAGGTTACCTGTTGATAAGGTTTCCCGGATCGTTGCACTCATTTTGGACTTGCTGGCAAAACGCAAGGTGTCCCTTCGGGAGCTCCAGGTGTTACATGGTCACCTCAATTTTGCTTGCAGGGTCGTCGCACCTGGCAGAGCGTTTGCTCGACGCTTGTGCGACGCCATGACTGGCTCGGCCAGGCCCCACCACAGGGTCCGACTGAACAAGGGCATGAGGGCTGATATGCTCATCTGGCTTCAGTTCCTGAGGGAATTCAACGGGGTGTCCTTTTGGAGGTCCGACCTTTTGGTTTCCCCTCGTTTTCAGGTTCAGTCGGATGCATCAAGGTCCCAGGGTTATGGGATTTACTTCAAAGGGAAGTGGGCCTACGGCAGATGGCCGCCAGCCTGGTGGGGTTCGGATCATCTGCGCGATCTCACGTACTTGGAATTTTTCCCCATTCTGGGAGCTTTGATGCTATGGGCCGAGGAGTGGGCCAATTCGGTCATCCATTTCTGGTGTGACAATGCGGCAGTTGTCCACATTGTCAACTCACAGACGTCTAAATCTCCCAGGGTCATGCAACTGGTTCGCCAGTTTGTGTTGCGCAGCCTACGCCTCAATGTGCTTTTTAGGGCCAGGCATGTTCCAGGTATTAATAATGATATTGCTGACGCTTTGTCCCGCCTGCAGATCCCCCGGTTCCGTGCCTTGGCCCCGGACGCAGAGGAATTTCCCTCGCCGCTCCCGGACGAGATATGGACACTTGGCAAGGAGAGGTGAAATGGGCGATCGGCATGTCGCTCGCCCCCCGCACGCGTAAGGCGTATAACCATGCATTTAGTTCATTCAGGGCCTTTTGTGCCCAATCACGGCTGCCTGAAAGTTGGCCATCCCAGTAGCTCACATCCTCCAATTTATGGTTTACTTACATGCCCAGGGCTTAGCCCCCCGCACCATAGCATCCAGGCTGTCAGCGCTGGCATTCATGGCCAGGGTGGGTGGTTTTGCTGACAGCACAAGTGATTTTCGCATACGACATGTTTTGGAAGGGTGGGTGCGGGAACGTGGGCGCAGCCCGGACGACCGCCACCCTATTTCTCCAGGGGTACTTACCCACCTTGCACGGGGTTGGCATGACCTGTGTTTCGACAGGTATGAGGCAACCCTGTTTCATGCAGCTACTACGGTGGCCTTTTTTTGGGGGCGCTCCGCATCAGTGAGCTGATGCTACTGTCTAAGGCGGATGCGAGTCGTAGGGCACTGGAACTCGAAGATGTCTATGTTTCTTCTGATTGGGCTCAGCTGAGGATACCCTCCTCTAAAGTTGATCAGCATGGTGTAGGCAGTGATGTAAGACTGCTACGATGTTCCTTGGCAGACATCTGTCCGGTTGGTGCCCTAAAGGAGTTCCTTGCACTACATGGTACGCACCCTGGCCCGTTTTTCTGTCACCAAGATGGGTCTCCCCTTACTAAATTTCAATTTTGGAAGGTGACCGGTAAGGCACTAGCCAGTGTTGGCCTCCCTGGGGCTCGTTACGGCACCCATTCATTCCGGATAGGGGCGGCTTCCACCGCAGCGGCGTTTGGGTACTCTGGGGCTGAGATATGCAACATGGGAAGGTGGGGATCACAATGTTTTCAGTTGTATGTTCGCCCTCTGCAACAGTGAGTACCAGTTAAGTCACTACCCTGTTTCCTTTTTTCCTTGACAGACCCTGGGTGTCGTCTTACACCGGTGACAGTATGGCTGGTGGGCCACAGCTATGTGCACAGGGCAGCGCAGTTTGCTGCAGCGACAGAGTGGGGACCCCGACTGGGACTGGGTGCATCCGCAAGTTTCAGGTGGTACGGTAAGCGCGGAATGTTATGGCGGGAACTGTTGCCATTCCTTTTCTCCATCAGGGATGCTGACCCGCCTGATGTCCTTATTATACACCTCGGGAGTAATGATTTGGGACAGGTCACGGGCCTATCGCTGAAGCATGCGATTTGCGGTGACCTGGCCTACTTGCATTATGTGTGGCCTGCCACAACCCTAATTTGGTCGGACATGATACCGCGGCACGCTTACAGGGGAGGGTTTAACCTCCAGGCCCTTGATCGGCCTCGGCACTTGGTGAACAGGGCTATTGCCCCGTTCTTTCTGGACAAGGGTTGGGGCGCGTCATTCGACACCCCACCATCAGTCTACAAAATTATGAGCTTTACACAGGGGATGGGGTCCATCTGTCGCCGGGAGGTATGGACCTCTTGTTGCGAGATTGGCGAGCAGGCCTGTTGACCGAGCTGACGGTCTGGGGGGGGCGGTGAGCCTTTGTTGAAGCCTCCCCGTGTGGCGGGTAGCACTGGTAAGGTAAACATTTATGACCCACAGGTATCCGGCAGATTCGCAATTGACTGGACAAAACTAGACAGGCACAAGTTGGTTAACGTTGTCCGGTCAACGATGAACCAGGCAATGGGGTGATGGCACGAGCTAGGCAGCAGGCATCACCCAGTTATTTTACGGATACGCGTCAGAGGGTGGGGTCAGTAGTTAGATTATTGACTACGGTCAACAATTTGTTTGTTGTCAACAAACAAATTGATACAAATGGATACATTGTAACCAATTGCCGTTGGCAATTTTGGGTGGAACCTTACCAGTGTTACTTCGGCCTGCTTGCCTTAAGAATTATAATTGGTTGAATACCAATAGAAATTTATAATTCGGACTAGGGCATGAATCAATAAATGTGGCCCAATGCCGTTATCCACTTTTACCAGTGTCTGAGTCCTTTATTGGGGGGTGCACCTGCAATGCAAACGCGGTGCCAAAATGGCCGCCGCGCTCTTTGCGCCCCCCCCCCCGGACTTGGACATCCGGGTAGTTAGGGGGCGTGGCCAGCACCCTTTAAAAGGGGTGGCCACGAGGCAGCCACGCTGCCATTTTGCGAAGCGACGGAGAGGAGAAGTTTTTCCCCTCCACCCCCTCCCTAGTTAACAGTGTGATATTTTGGTCGCTTCGGGGCCGGGTGGGAATTTTTGGCTGGGACCTATAATTGGCTTCCGGGTCCTGGCTTTTTTGCCCATCCCACACTGTTGCTACGGTTTGACATAGGGGTTTCTTGCTGCTGCTGTTGACTTTGGTCACATGGGCAGGTAGCACTGGTAAGGTAAACATTTATGACCCACAGGTATCCGGCAGGTTCGCAATTGACTGGACAAAACTAGACAGGCACAAGTTGGTTAACGTTGTCCGGTCAACGATGAACCAGGCAATGGGGTGATGGCACGAGCTAGGCAGCAGGCATCACCCCGTTATTTTACGGATACGCGTCAGAGGGTGGGGTCAGTAGTTAGATTATTGACTACGGTCAACAATTTGTTTGTTGTCAACAAACAAATTGATACAAATGGATACATTGTAACCAATTGCCGTTGGCAATTTTGGGTGGAACCTTACCAGTGTTACTTCGGCCTGCTTGCCTTAAGAATTATAATTGGTTGAATACCAATAGAAATTTATAATTCGGACTAGGGCATGAATCAATAAATGCGGCCCAATGCCGTTATCCACTTTTACCAGTGTCTGAGTCCTTTATTGGGGGGTGCGCCTGCAAACTAAATCTGGTGTATAGTCTTCTTTCTTGGACCTATTGCAACTCAGACTGCTACAACACTCACTCAAACTAACAAGTACCCTCAGCAATATCATTTACACACCAGCCGCTGAGTCCTATATCTATCTTTCTATTCTCAGCCAGAAGCTTGGTGAAGAAATGTCAAGTGGAAGAGCAACTGTACTAATGTATACACACAGAGAGTGTTCTATCCTTACTGCAAATGTTCACACATTGATTGCAAAACTGGGCAGACTGTCATTTGAAGGACAGTTAACTCATGGGGGGCAAGTTTCCATGTGATTCTGGTCAATTTTATTCCTTAGATTCCATTGCTAGATGCAAAAAGCCAACATCTTAACATCCTGGCAAGCACATACTGAGTATTTTTTAGATTCTCCTTTTTTTTTTTGTTTACTTTCATTTTATTTCATGTTTCAAACCCTTGGTAGGTGGTCTGTGAACATTTTAAATATGCCAATCTCTCCTAAGGGGCCATTCAACAATTACGTGATCCTTGAAGGGGGAAGGGGATCTGTCATCTGAATTATGGAAAAATTACGTGGGGGCGAGGGGGTCAGGTCAAAGATTACATAATCCATTTGGAGCTGTTGTGCATTAGACACCAATACGGAAAAGCTCTAAAAAAATTAGTTTCGATACAAAAGCTCTGGATTACATAATTTTAAAGGGGGTGAGGGGGTCGAAGCTAAAATTACGGTTGGATTACATAGGGGGAGGGGGTCAATTTTCCCCAAAAAATTGATCACATAATTATTGAATGGTCCCTAACAAATACATACATATCTCTCTGTATTTCTCTCTCCTCCAACAGAGCAAGACATTGTAACTTAGAGTTCAAAGATGTTTGCTTTATCTACTTATCAGTTGATCTACTGCTTTGCTGCATTCATTCCCAGTATCTTTATATTCATCTCAATATATGAATATCAAGGTACATATAAGAACAAGAGGAATTTACATTTTAAAAGAAAAGTATTAATGTATTCAGTAAATCTAATCATTTAATTAATTTATTCAAAAGATCTGCAAAATTATTAGCAGTGTTGTGTCCATATCTTTCATTTTGTCACTTAAAAAACTGAAGGAAATTGATCAAGAACATATCCTTTCCCAAATACATCCCAATAAGTGCACATGATTTAAAGGCTGTTTCATGTAAAAGTGCACAGACACATTTCAGTCAAGAGGAACAACATATACAGAAATGAAGGGGGAAACATGAAAAAATGTGAGCAGATTAAGAGGGAAATGCAAATCAAAAGACCATGAATTCCCATGGGGAAAGAAGTCTCATAAAATCTGATATAAAAAAGGACAGCAAGAAAATGCAGGTGAGATGCAGAAATATACAATAAAATCTAATTCATCCCTAGGTACAGAGCACCAAGAATCATATCACTTCATATACCTGCTCTCAATTAGTCTCCCAGACAGCTACATAAATGTTGATGAGGAATAACAGCATGAAATGTTAAGCATTCGACAGGGGGTGACAAGTGCAGAAAACCTGTCAAGAATCCTTCAGAGAAGGCACAAAAAATCTACTTTGTTATTAGTACTACCTCTACAAACAATTTATCTTCAAGTACAAGTCTATGAGGAATATTATGTCATCTTTTTATCCATAATTACAAAGAAGATGTCTGCTCTGATTTGTCCTAGTCGAAAAGATGCTGTTTGGTTCTATTTGCCCATGGCCATTCAATTGTTTTCCGCATCTGACTCCCACACATACACACTTTTCTGTATGGCAGTATTTGTGATGTAGTTCTACAACATGTGTCTTCTTGGTTTTTTTTTAAAAAAAGAATTCCTTGGGAACATGCATCTAGAGTCCTTGCTGTCTGCTGTGAAGTGATATTCTCATTAGAATATCTATTTTTGCAGACTGACAGGCTTAAGTGGCATAATGCATATTTCATTGTGTGTTCTGCTGCAGACAACTCACTGTTAACAGGACTCTGATCAATATCTTAGAAAAGGTTTTAAATATGCAGCAAGTGCTTTTTATGCACTTTGTGAATTTTTCAGAGTTGGCAGGTGATCCCAAACAGGGAATTGAAACATAGAAATATTGCAGGAGTTGTTTTGTTGGTGGAATACAATGCCCAGAATGCTGTCTGAGGGATTCTTGGCCTTTTAGACTAAAAAAAAGGAACCTTTTCTAAACTCTGATCAAAATCATCTATACCTATAAAATCAAGCATTAACCGTTGGAACTTCACATAGAATCCTAAGCCAGGCCCTACTAGCCCACACCGACCATTCGTGCACACACCCGAACTGGGTCCACAGGTCAACAAACAATTGAGAAATGCGCCAGTGGGGCAAGAGCCCCACAAATGCAAAATAAGGGAAACAACTTCATTTCCCAACATTCCTTGTGCCGCACCAGAGCCAATCAGGCTGAGAGGTGCAAGCAAAAGGAACGTTCGGAAATGAACCACGGCCAATCAAAAGAAAACCGCAGGGGGGGAAATGACTCACAAGCTGAAAACGCAAACGTCAAAGTACAAGCCCCAGCGCAGAACACTGACGAAGCTGGCAAGCGAAAAATAAAAATAAAAAACACACCGGGAGCGCAAGTCCGCTGCAGCCGGACACAGCGCCTCACAGAAAACAAAAACAGGCACTGACACCACCACCCCTTGAAAGTGAACCCATTCCCAGGTAAGCAAAGCCATCAGATGGCGCTCCGCCCGCTGACTTTACTTACCACAAAAGGGTTTTGCTTTCAGCACAGCCAAGCCGCGGGAACCAAAGCCCCCCTCCCCAACTGGGCTTGAAGCTCCCGACCGGAGTTTCCCCTTTAATATCACTGGGTGGGGGGTTGCGCTCCCCCTCTCTACTGGCTCCCCTGGGTTGGGAGGGTTGGGGGGACAAAAGGGGTCTGTCTCGCCAACCCTCCTGACCCCAGGGGACCCGGCAGAGAGGGGATTCCCCTACACACACACACACACACACACCATATTAAAGAGAAGAAACCAAGCGGTTACTTCTCTTTAAAAACGGAGGTTTTTTGGGGGGAATCCCCCTCTCCGATGGCTCTCCTGGGTCCGGAAGGGTTGGGGAGACAGACCCCTTTTGTCCCCCCAACCCTCCCAAACCCAAGGAAGCCAGCGGAGAGGTGGATCACAACCCCCACACACACTGATATTAAAGGGGAAACCCTAATTGAGATTTCCCTTTTAATATCAGAGGGTGCAGAGGGTGGGCTGGATTCGATCCCCTCTCCTGGGTCCCATGAGTCTGGAAGGTTTGGGGGGACAAAAGGGGTCTGTCCCCCCAACCCTTCCAGAGCCAGGGGACATGGCAGAGAGGGGATCCCCCCTTAGGACACCCCGTTATTAAAGAGAAGAAACCAAGCAGTTACTTCTCTTTAAAAACGGAGTGTTTTGGGGGGAAACCCCTCTCCGATGGCTCTCCAAAGATGGCCCGTGGAAAGGAACACCCACCAACGCTGCCTGAAATGGCGTGGGGATTCCCATGGTCCAGCCAGCAAGGCCAGCCCGCGGAAAGGAACCCCCCCCCCAAAAGCCACAACAACAAACAAAACTTTTAAAAATAAATAAATTATTTAAATAAAAAATTCCTTAAAACAAAAAACACACAAAAAATCAAAAACATCCAAAAATACACAAAAACAACCAAAAATAACACCAAAAAACAAGACAAAGTAAAGAAAATGAAAAAAAAAACATTCCAACACCGGGCAACCTCTGCTAGTTATTGTATAAGCTGGCTTCTGTTAATCGTGACAAAACTTCTATGGAACAGTCTTGCATTGTTTCCTCATTGGAGGCTTACCTAATTTGGATTCTGCTAAATTTCAAAATTCTAGTCGCAGGATGAAAAACTTGCAGGTACTTCATCTAAATTCCTATTTATAATAGCATAATTCCTGTGGCTCATTAGAAGTGCCTTATTTCTCCATTGGTAAGGAGATATTGAAGGGCCCTCTGTTGAAGATGTTTTTAACACCACAGTACCTTTATTTGAAAACTATTTGTCCTTGAATCAGTCCTCCTTCAATTTATCACATTCCGTTTCAATCAGCTCCAAGTGGTTCTAATGTACCGTTGGTCTTCCACTGTCATGGTTGTGGAACAGCTGGCCTACACATTCCTATAGCAGTGACAAAGTGGTTAAGACTTATCTTTAAGCCAATTACTAAACCAAGAATCACCAAAGTACCAGATATAATTCACAGCAACGTATGTGGACCAATTAATATGCCATCATTAGGAGGCAATAGATACATACTAATATTTCTTGATGATTTCTCAAAGTACTGTATCACCTACCTACTGAAAGAAAAGAGTCAGACCATAGTGAACAACAAATTTGGAAGAAAGTCCAGAGCTTTTCAGACCGACAACAGGGGTTAGTAAATTTCAAATAGTGCTCTACAGTTTCTAGAACAGGGGCCCTCAACCTTTGCAAGCTGTGGGCCAGGTCACGCTCCCTCAGACAGCTGAGTGGGCCAGACTGGTGGTTCCCCCAGCCGGAGACAACATAGCTCTTCCAGTATTGCTCTGTTGGGGTAAGACTGAGGCGTGCATCTCAATTTAATTTGGGTGGGGATATAGTGATTGAGGACTTACTCGTTAAGGCAGCTACAAGCTCCTTCCCTTCTAAGTAACCTCCAGAGAGAAGGTGACCTGTAATAATTTTATCAGATTCCATTGGCCACAATAAACAAAAGGATTAGAGACAGACTCTGCATTCTCTCTCCTACGAAAGAAGAATAAACCTGCAAGACAGCTCATATGAATGAAACTGTTATAATGGCAATGACAAAAAGGGAAACAACTGCAATGGGTTGAAAACTCTTTGTCTTATTAATATTTATAGGTTGGCATTTCAGAATCTCATTAAAACATGTCACCTCTTTTCACAAGTGTTGTAGATTTAATTCATATTTATACACATACAGACACACATATACAGCAGTTACTTGCATTGCTTTTTGACAAACGTCAACTCCCTCTTAAACAGATATTGCTTTCTGTCCATCAATCCCTGCCAGGAGATCATTATACGTTGATGTTCAACTGTAGAGAATTGTTGTAGTTAAATATATTAGACTCTGGTTAGTTTTAGCAGAGGAAAAGTCCTATCTGACTAGCCTGATTATTTTCTAGGGTAGTTCATAGAAAGATCATAATTATATTAACCCTATTGATGCACAATTTTTATGTTGTCTTTGTTGTTGTTGTTCAGTCACATAGTCAAGTCCGACCCTTTGCCACACCATGGACCGCCGCACGCCAGGCACCCCTATCCTCCACCTTTCTCCACAGCCTGCTCAGTCTATGCCGATTGCATCAGAAATGCCATCTAGCCATCTCAGCCTCTGCCACCTCCTTCTCCTTTTGCCTTCAAACTTTCCCAGTATCAAGGCCTTCTCGAGTAAGTCCTCTCTTCTCATTTGGTGATCAAAGTACTTTAGCTTAATCTTCAATATTTGTCCTTCCAAGGAGCCGTCAGGGTTGATTTCCTTCAGGATTGACTTATTTGATCTCCTTGCAGTCCAGGGTACTCTCTAAAGTCTCCTCCAGGACCACATTTCAAAGGCATCTATTCTTCTGCGCTCAGCCTTTCTTATGGTCCAGCTCTGACAACCATACATTACTACTGGGAATGCCATTGCTTTGACTATGCGTACTGTACTTTTGTTGGCAGGATTATGTCTCTACCTTTTATTATGTTTCCTAGGTTTATCATGGTTTGCCTCCCAAGAATTAATCTTCTTTTTATTTCATGGTTGCAGTCACCATCTGCTGTGATTTTGGATCCTAAGAAGGTAAAGTCATTCACTGCTTCCATTTCTTCCCCTTCTAGTTTTTTCGCTTTCACACACACACACACACACACACACACACACACACACACACACACACACACACACACACACACACGTACACACACGTACACACACGTACACACACGTACACACACGTACACACACACACCACTCAACCGTTTCCTTTTCTCTTTCATCTATGGCCAACATTTCTGCCAGGGAACATGGTTGCATACTTGTCCCCCTTTTATAATCCTAACAACCCTGACAGGGAAATATTGACTCCCAAATCATCAGGTGAGCTTAACTTGTGGAATGTGTCCCTCCAGTCCCAGTCTAACCACTATAGTAGGGATTCTCAACCTGTGGCCCATGGCGCCATTTCATGTGACCCACCACCACCTCCATCACACCAGGAAGTACCATGTGGTGGAAGAAGGGGAAAATGGCTATCCAGCCCCCAAAGCTCTCTGCTTTAAAAGGTTGAGAACTCCTGCACTATACCATGTTGTCTCACTTTGTGTGGGATATGGGGTGCTGTTAGGTATGTTAACTGTGTTTTCTGAAAGGCGCGGAATGTATCTTTTCTCATGTATCTATTCTTATGCAAATAAGTGGATCGAAAAATGTGCACACTCTGTTAGCCAATGGGCTTGTTGTATTATTGTTACTGTTACTGTTTATAAGAGCGGAATGTATCTTTTCTCATATATCTATTCTTATGCAAATAAGTGGATCGAAAATGTGCACACTCTGTTAGCCAATGGGCTTGTTGTATTATTGTTACTGTTACAGTTTATAGTGTATATAAGTCCGAGTTTTGCCCCATCCAAACTGTGTTCAAACCCCATTAATAAAGAGCTGAATTTCACTACTTCATTCGTCTGCTTCTTCATTCCTTGAACACTAAACTGGCGACGAGGATGGGATGGCATCCCCACATGGCAGAAACATCGGCCCATTCGACCCAGCGCATCCAGAGAAATGGACAACATACAAACACCGGTTCCGCCACGCAATGGCCTCATAGAAGATCACTGACGGAAACCAGAAGCACTCCTGTTTCCTCGCTCAATGTAGTTCTGAGACGCTTGAGCTGGCAACCCACCTCGTTCTCCCAAGGGACGTGGATGTGGTGCCGCTCGCAGAAATCATGTCCACACTGAGGTGGCACCTGCAGCCAGAGGTCTCGATCTTCCCGGCCAGGGTGGCCTTCCACAGAAGAGAGCAGCGAACCAGTGCTGTGCATTGCTGCCACCCCATACAAGTGGGACAACATTGAAGAAGCACTCCGGGACCGTCTGCTGGCCGGCATGAGGGATGAAGATGCTCAATGTCGCCTCATGATCAGAAAGACGCTAACCTTCATGGATGTCCTAGAAGAGGCAGTAGCATCTGAGGCCGCACAGTCCAGGATAAAGCTTTTCCAGCATCACCACTCCACCACCAGTGCCACCGACTCAGCTGTGCAAACTCAGAAAAGTTCACCTTCATCCTCCTCAGCATCGCCTGGTTCCACCTCTTCATCGGAGTCCAGCGACGCAGAGGGAAAAGTCCGAGCGGTCCGACAAAAGCACCGAGAGCACCATGACGATCGGGAGAAGAAATTCCTTCACAAGTGTGATGGCTGCAGAGCCCGGCATGACCACAAGAAGTGCCCCTTCTGCACCGCAGAATGCCACAACTGCAGGTGAAGAGGGCACATTGCTAAGGTATGCCAACAGCAAAAGCAAAGACCTCCAGCGCCTGTGCCCAAGAAGAGTCATCACCACAACACATCCATCGCCAAAGTGTCACCCGAGCCTGAGTCGTGCCAAGTAGGCATCGTCAGCGAGCGTTTCTTCACAGACCTGAGCCTGCAGGATGTCCCCTTCAAGATGGAGGTGGATTTAGGTACTACCTTTTCCATAATCCCACAGCAGGAGTTTTTGAGAATTCCCCCTGCCTCTCGGCCCAAGCTTAAATCCTTTAAAACCTCCCTCCGGGATGTGCAAGGTTGCCAGATTCTGGTCCTGGGGTTGGGTAATTTCTTGGTTAAATTCAAAAACATTTGCACCTCCTTGCCATTGGTTGTAGTTAAGCAGGGCACTGTCTTATTGGGACCCAATGGTTTATGCCCCTGGGAATCCGGCTTTCTGGCATCCACACAATAGACTCTGAGCCAATCCGTTTGTGCTGCACATCCTGAGGTGTTCAGAAAGGGTTTAAGGTTATACAAAGGACCCCCTGTTGACTTTGAGCTTGACCCAACCATCCGGACCATCCGGATGAAGCCACACCGGGTACCCTTTGTTTTAAAGGAGAAGATAGAAGCCGAGCTGGACAAACTGGTTGGGCAGGACATCCTAGTGCCAGTGGACTCCGCAGAGTGGGAGACACCAATTGTGACTGCTTTGAAAAGTAACGGGGAGGTCAGGATATGCGCTGACTACAAGTGTACCATCAATAAAGCTATTCACCCGAATGCATATCCTGTGCCCGTGGTAAGCCACCTTGTTGCCTCCTTGCATGGAGGAAATTGCTTCGCAAAAATTGACCTTGCCCAGGCTTACCAACAATTAACGGTGTCTCCTGCTGCTGCCATAGCCCAGACCATAGTAATGCATAGGGGGGCATTTAAGGTAACTAGACTACAATACGGGGTGAATATGGCCCCCGGAATATTTCAATCTCTTGTAGAACATATTTTGAAAGGGTTGACTGGTGTCCTGCCAAATTTTGACACTGTCCTGATCATCACTAAGGACACCGTCGAACTAGTGGCCAGGCTCGATTGAGTCCTCCCACGTTTTGAGAGGGCTGGTCTACGTCTCAGAAGAGACAAATGTGTGTTTTTGGCACAGGTACCGAATTACGCCCCAAGGTGTCATGCCCTCTGACTCCAAGGTGACGGCCGTGCGGAATGCACCCAGGCCGAAATGTAAAGCCAAATTGCAATCTTTTCTAGGATTGTTAAACTTCTATCATGCTTTTCTCCATCGCAAAGCCTCAGTTGCCGAACCATTACATCGGCTTCTTAAGAAAGATACTGTTTGGCACTGGGGCCATTGCCAAGAGAAAGCATTCCTAGAACTCAAAAGGTTGCTATCTTCAGATGCTGTATTAACTCATTTTGATCCTAACAAAGAAGTTGTACTTGTGTTTGATGCATCCCCTGTGTGGGCGGAAGCTGTGTTATGCCATGTACTAAGTGACGGGAGGAAAGCCCCCATAGCATTCTATTCCCGTTCGCTCTCAAAGCCTGAGAAAAATTACGCTCAGACAGACAGGGAGGCATTGGCCATCATGGCAGGCACTAAGAAATTCCATGATTACCTTTACGGAAGGCCTTTTACCATCGTAACTGACCACAAGCCCCTCCTTGGAATCTTTGTGAACGGGAAGCCCACGCCTCAAATTCTGTCCCTAAGGATGTTGCGTTGGGCAATTTTCCTAAATGCATACAATTTTACTTTGGTGCACAGGCCCGGCAAGGACATCAGCCACACTGATGCCCTGTCATGTTCTCCACTGCCAGGGGTCGGGGAAGCCAATTGCGAGATCGAAAGCGACTACTAGGTCCTCATAATTGAGGCATTCGACTCACCCCCAGTCGTCCCCTCGGATATAGCCAAAGCTACGGCCAAGGATGTAACATTGACTAAAGTAATGTCTTGGGTACAAAAAGACTGGCCTGCCTCTCCTCTAGCTGAGGAATTCAGAACATTCCACCACAAGCATTTGGAACTATCAGTGGAACGAGGTTGCCTTCTATGGGGCCATTGGGTGGTCGTTCCTGTCACTTTCAGGGAAAAGGTTTTACATTTACTTCACACAAGTCATCCGGGAATTGTACGTTCCAAAAGCCCTTGCCAGGTAGCTACTTTTGGTGGCCTAAACTGGACCAAGACATAGAGCAGATGGTCGGCACTTGTGCCAGCTGTCAATCCTCTTGCCCAGAGCAATCCCACCTTCCCTCTCGGGAATGGGATTCTGCTAGGGGCCCGTGGTCCAGGTTGCACATAGATTTTGCAGGTCCATTTAGGGATGCCCTATTTTTGTTGGTTATTGACTCATTCTCTAAGTGGCTAGAAGTGATTAGAGTGCCTAATACCACTTGAGCCACCACGATAATGCACCTGAGAAGGCTGTTCGCAGTATTTGGACTTCCAGATGTGCTGGTGTCTGACAACGCATCCATGTTCACGTCTGCAGAATTCCAATCCTTCATGGAAAGAAATGCAATTAGGCACATCACTGCCACCCCATTCCACCCAGCCACCAATGGCCAGGTGGAGCAGCAGGTGCACACAACTAAAGACGCACTTCGGCGTATGGGTGAAGGGGATTTGGAGCTCCAGCTATGCCAATTTCTTTTCACGTATAGACTCGCCCCCCTTGCCTCAGGGCTGTCCCCTGCTGAATCACTCCAGCGAAGGAAACTGTCATCCTTGCTGGACAGATTGGATCCCTCTAGGGTGGAGGACAAAGGCACAAATATAGCGATCCAACACCAGAATGTTTTTTCTCCGGGAGACCCTGTACATTGCCACAATTATGCAGCTTGTGGTCCTACGTGGGTGCCTGGGTTTGTGATCGATCAGACTGGTCCTGTTTCTTACAGAATCAAAACAGCCACTGGTCTGATCTGGAGGAGGCACGCGGACAATTGAGACACAGAATACTGGACCCACAGGACAAATACAGACACTCAACGTTAGGGTTGACCCCCACCTATTTAAACCCAGGGGGCAGAGGTAATATTCAGCAGCAAGCTAACTTAGACCCAGGGGTGTGTTCTAGGGACCGATTTCAAGGGGAAATTGTGGAATGCAGTGGCTCAGTTGGCTAAGACGCTGACTGGGAGGCAGAAGGTCAGCAATTTGATCCCCGAGTACTGCAGGACAGAATGAGCTCCCATCTTTGTCCCAGCTCCTGTCAACCTAGCAGTTCGAAAGCAAGAAATTGCAAGTAGATAAATAGGGACCATTTTGGTGGGAAGGTAACAGCATTCTGTGCGTTCCGGTGTCTTGTCATGCTTGCCACATGACCATGGAAACATCTGCAGAAGCAGACAACGCTGGCTCTTTGCCTTTGAAACAGAGAAGAGCACTGCACCCTAGAGTCGGATATGACTGGCTTTTGAGCAAGGGGAACCTTTACCTTTACCTTGACCCCTACTTCGGCCAGGTGTACCCCTACACTGTCCCAGCCTAGCACTCTGGATTCCTTTATTGATGGTGACCAATTTTGTTTGGAGTCACCCTCCACTCTTAGTACACACAAGAGGGATCCTGAGTTGTCTTATTCATCCACAGAATTAGATTTTGATTTTGAGCGATCCCCTGCTCCTCCATCTGACAAACGGGGCTTTAATTTGGGTTTACAATCCTCCCCCTCTAGTCAATCCCTCACTCCAGTCGGGTCGCCCATCCTACGAGTCCCTGAGCCGGCTCAGCCAAGCATCCGACCCAGAAGGGAAACTAGACTGCCATCCTGGTTAAAAGATTTTGTTTTTACCTAGGGGGGAAGAATGTTATGTATGTTAACTGTGTTTTCTGACAGGAGCAGAATGTATCTTTTCTCATGTATCTATTCTTATGCAAATAAGTGGATCGAAAAATGTGCACACTCTGTTAGCCAATGGGCTTCTTGTATTATTCTTACTGTTACTGTTTATAGTGTATATAAGTCCGAGTTTTGCCCCATCCAAACTGTGTTCAAATCCCACTAATAAAGAGCTGAATTTCACTACTTCATTTGTCTGCTTCTTCATTCCTTGAACACTAAAGGTGCTAATTAGCCTGGTACACTGTCTTCCATGAACTTTTAGAACTTGCTTTTTTAATTTTTCTATCCTATCCACAAGAAATTGATTCATGCCTGAAAAAGTGATCTTGAATCAAAAAAAGCTTGCACAATGTTTTTTTTAAGTGATCCAATAAAGGTATCACCTTTCTCCTGCATTCGTTTTTTGTATGGATCACTTGTGGCTGTCTTTGTTGGTTTATGGAACTCCTGCAACAATGGCTCTCTGATACATAAAAGTTAAGGTACACATGTATGTGACATAATCTCCTTTGAGATGTTTCAATTGTTGCTGCTGAATAGTGATCTATTTTTTTAAGTCAATCTATTTTTTAAAAAGTCAACCTTTGGAATGTTTTTAATTTGTGTAAGAGAACCCTAGTGATGCAACGGTATAACATAAGGGAATACCTAAGTATAATTCAGGGCCATGGGAAGCAACTCTGCAAGTTAGGTAAGGAGCAAGTTACTCCTGCACTGGCTTGAAGTAACTGGGAGTTAAGTAATTGAAACAACTGAAGTAAATCTTGCCTGTCCAACAGAATCTTTCTGGAAATTCCATTCTGTAACTTTCCAGCTCTCTCACACTTATTTGCTCTCTCTGTCTTTGAAGCTAAACCAACAAGCACAAAACCTTTGATTAGGATTCCACATTTACTGGGTTAAAGTAGTTCATTCACAGAGACAGCACTATCTTGCCTGAAACATCAAAACCCATGGTAAAGTAAAATAGTCAAAGTGAAGCCTAAGGTTAATTCCACACATGATTCCAATACCTGAGAATTTTTTTATGCCTAGAACATAAATTCATTTCAGACCATTTCCTCCATGCATTGGATCAACATGGTTACTGGGGCTGTGTATGTTACTTCATCTTCAGCCTGTCTCTCTGCCTCACTTCATACCTTTGCACATTGAGGCTGAATTCTGAACAGGTATGTTAAGTTGAAGATGTTCAAAATCCTTCATGTGATCAAGAAAAATGTGAATAATCATCCATCAGATCTTGGCTTCAATATGCACATTTCCACTTTAGAGTGAAATCACACAATGTTAATTACTTGGGTTACCCATAAAAGCAAGAACACTTGTTACAGAGTTGAACAGAAAAGTCAAACTCTAAGAACACAGCTACACCAAAATAATATATGGATAAATCTGTGAAAAATAACATGAAAAGGATAAGATGGAAGAGAAGAAGAAGAATTATGAGTTTACACCTACAGAATGCAAATGAGAAGGTTGGGAAAGAGTCGTTAACTGTAGTAACGTAAGGCACATCACAAATAATAACCACCACAAATGATATCATGTTACTTATGCTAAAACTGAAACAATTACTTCAGGATCTTAATTATTATTGGTTCGTTAGGCAAAGTCAAGCATCTACACAGCCTTCTAGGGACTTAATGACCCCTCCCCTTTGCAGTAATTTGTTTATGCCAAATAAGTACTAATTCTGATTCTATCTCAAACATCAGGCATATGCCAAGTGTTACCCCAAATGATTGGTTCAGATCAGTGGTGGTGAACCTATGGCACATGTGCCAGAGGTGGCATGTAGGGGCCTTTCTGTGGACACGCGTGCTGTTGCAGGCAAGCCCTGCCCCACCCGGTCCAGCTGGCAACAATGGCAGCACTGCTTCCAGACCCAGCCCTATCCCTCCACCAATGGGGAGATGAGAGGGGAGGCTGAAATCCCACCCAGGAGGTGGTGGCATGGATGAGGTGAGGCCATATGCAGCCTTGGGGGGAAGCTGCAGGAAGGGTGCGCAACTGTGTGTGCAACTGTGGGAGAGATCGCATGGGTGGTGGCATGTGCCAGGCAGGCAGACAGGGGCTGGGGGGGGGGCTCAACCCTGACTGGAGGCTCATTCATGACCTCGTGTCCGCTCACTCTTCCCACCCTCACCTCCTCCAGGCTGCACTGGAATGAGTCCCAGGGGGATGAGAGGGTGCCCCCTGCCTCTGACCTGGGGACTCCTTGCAGATGCCCAAACTGGGCAGGAGAGAGGAGGGTTCCCCTGTGCATGCATGCATGCATGCGTGCGTTGTAGTCATGTTCCTGCCCCAGAGAGAATGGGTGACTGTCATTGTGGGATCATTATCACCATGTCTGAAAGGGGCCCTCAATGCTGCAGGAGAGGCTGCCACCTCTGACACCTGACCAGTGTGGGGCCAGGATGGCAAGCCTCTTCTGAGGAGCAATGGGTGGGGAGAGGGCTCTTTTCCTGTCGTCAGAAAGGCAGGACCCAGCTCCTATTCCTCTACCGGGGCCCCATCCAACAACAGGATGTGCCCCTTGCTGCAGACCCAGCTCCCATTCCTCTACTGGGCCTCCATTCCCAGGGGGAGCACAACCATGGGGATGTGGGGAACCCATGGGGGTGTGCAGCTGTGGGGGGCAGGGGAACCCATGGGGAATCCATGGGGGTGAGTAGCCATAGGGGAGCGGAGAAACCTGTGGGGTGGGTTACTCAGCTGCAGTGGGCAGGGGAACCCACAGGATATATGTGTAGCCATTTGGGCACTTGGTCTCTAAAAGGTTCTCCATCACTGGTTTAAATCATCTTAGAAGCTAAAAGCATGCCTCTTTATTTCTTTTATAAATGAGCTATCCAGTATGGCGATGCAATCCTGACAGTCAGCATTTCAGAAACAGAACTGCAAAAATGAATTATTTCATTCTTTGAAAGTAAATCAAGTGTGACTTTAGCCTGGCAGATTTAGCATAGCCCCATCGTTGTAAAGAATTCTTCTTTCCAAGCAACTGGATTTGATAGAATTACTCTAATAAGGATATACTGTAGTTATTATGCATGACCTTACCCCAATCAAAAGGGAAAGATTAGTCCCCCTACATCATTATATTATATATAGGAAGATCACAGTTCGAATCAGTTATAGCTCAAGAGATGTTTAGGTCAGTATATGTAGCTCAGTGTCTCTTGCGTGGGGATCACCCCCCCCCCCGGCCCTGCCCAAGAGACTTGTCCTTCTAAACATTACTGTACCTTATTGTATTGCTGCACAGGGAGGCTGTGTCCAGAGTTGTGGTTTTTCTCTAGGCCCAGCAACTCTCACTACCTACCAAAATCCTTGCTGCAATGAGCAAAAGCAGAAAATAAGAAAAGAGCAGTAGTACCTCACTTAAAGGGCATAATGTGTTCCACGGGATTGCTCTTTAAGTGAGTTGCTCTTTAAGCGAAACACTTGGGGAAAGTGCTGCCACTGCCATTGTAAGTGACCAATTGTGACTTCTAGTGCGGGGGTTGCAAACCCCGATTTAGTTGTTAAGCGAGTTTTTGGTTGTTTTTAGTTATTAAGCAAGGGCAACCATTCAGAGAAAATTCTGCTCTTTAAGTGAGTTAGTCCCTAAGTGAGGTGCTTTTTATGCAAGGTTTTACTGTAATTTTATTTATTTCTTTGGACTTATATCCCGCCCTCTTGCCCTAGGGCAACTCAGTGCGGCAGCACAATCACATAAAAACCATACAAAACCCCATAAGACTTAATAAAAGACTATTTAAAAACCATCCTGTATCTAAAAAGACCCTCCCCTCCCCCTCCCAATCCCCCACCCCACAGTCAGTAAAAGGGACATAAAATACTAACACAGCCAATGAGTGGGAGTCAACACCCTGTCGGCCTCTCAAACTTGCCTTGCCAGCCAGGTTTTCAACCCTTTCCTAAAGGGCAATAGTTCTGTCTGTAGCCATAAGTCTGACGGCAGGAGGTTCCACAGGGTTGGGGCAGACACGGAGAAGGCCCTCCTCCTTGTGCTAGAGAGGCGACTGCCTCTAGCCAATGGGACACTGAGAGAGCCCCTCTGGTCCACCCTGGTAGGATGGGCAGACTCTCTTGGGGCGATGTGGTCTCTTAGGTATCCTGGCCCACTACCATGAAGGGCTTTAAAGGTCATTACCAGCACTTTGAATTGCACCCGGAGACAAACTG
Source organism: Bradypodion pumilum (assembly GCA_035047305.1). NCBI lineage: Eukaryota > Metazoa > Chordata > Lepidosauria > Squamata > Chamaeleonidae > Bradypodion > Bradypodion pumilum. Next base: position 11,495,698 of record JAWDJD010000011.1, on the reverse strand, counting down.
GTAACCAGTGCAGCTCCCAGAGGCGAGGCACGAGCATAGCTCCCACACCCCATCACTACCCGAGCTGCCACATTCTGGACCAGCTGCAGCCTCCAAATGGTCATCAAGGACAGCCCCATGTAGAGCGCATTACAATAATCAAGACTAGAGGTGACCAGCACATGTGTGACCATGAGCAAGGAATCCCTATCCAGGAGCGGGCGCATTTAATTTAATTCTAAATTTAATTCAAAATTTCCATTCACTTTGCACAAACCCACCAGCACGTTCTTCTCATCTTGTTTTGAGTTGGGTTGCAAAACTTTGTTTTTATTTCCTGCAGTTTCTTACACATTATTCAGGATATATTTTATGCAAGTTTGTTTGTTAGCCTTATTCAAAGTTTCTTGAGCTTGTGTATTTTTGCAGATAATTGAGTAGGGAGAGCTGCAGCTCACAGTTTCTTTCTGAAGAATTTTGAAGGCCTCTTTTTCTTGCAGAAAGTGGGGAGGGTAAATAAGCTTTTTTTATATGTTTTGTTATCTTTTGAAATATGTATGTCAGGGATTAGGGATTTTTAGATTATTCATGTGCACACCTTTAGGGGTGTGTGACTGTTATAGAAGTAGAGAGGTAATTGATAAAGAATGAAGAATGTGAAGGTAGTATCTTGGAATGTGAAGGGTACTGGATGTCAGATTAAGAAAAGAAGAATAGAAGTAGCACTTAGGAGAGAAAAACCCGATATAGTCTTTCTGCAGGAAACACATCAAAAGTCAGGAGAAGTTAACAGGTTATTCTTAGGTTGGACTAAGATCTATGAAACAGCATATGGTTCATCAAAGTCAAGGGGAGTAGCAATCCTTATTTCATCCAGGTTGGATTTTGTAATAACCAAGAGTATTTCTGATCCGGAGGGAAGATATTTGATAGTTAATGGGAAAATCGATGATGAGATAATGCTGGTAAATGTTTATGCACCTAATGAGCATCAAGACATTTTTTAAAATAAAGTATATGATATCTTGGAAGGAGAAAGATGTTTAAAGATGATTGTAGCAGGGGATTTCAATTTAATAAGATCAGCAATTAATTGCACCAATGTGGCTAGGTGCAGTAAAGGATCAAAACTGCAGATTATAGATAACTAGATGTCAGCCTTTGGACTGAAAGACTCCTGGAGAGAACTCCGTGGAATGGAAAGGGCAAATACTTTTTTTCTCCTAGGTGCATAATACATATTCAAGGATCGATTATATATTTGTGTCAAATAATTGGATTAGAAATTTAGAGGAGATTGAAATTGGGATATTTAAAGAATCTGATCATGCTAGAGTGATGTTAGATTTGAGAATAGGAGAAAAGGATGTAAGAAAAAACTGGAGATATGATGCCAGTTTATTCAGGGATCCTAAGAGTAGAGAACAGATTATTGAAAAGTGGGAAGAAAGTTGGAAATGGAATGATAATGGAGAGGTAAGTTATAACACGGTGTGGGATACTATGAAGGCGATTTTTAGAGGAGAAAGTATTAAACTGTTTAGTATTAAAGATAAACAGGCCAAGACAAAACAAAAAGAAATCAAACAGGAAATAAAGAACTTACAAGAGGAGCATGCGAAGACGGAAGAGTAGAAAGATATATGATAGTATGCAGAAACTGAAAATGGAATTGGTGGGGAAGGATATTGAGAAGGTGAAAAGAAACCTGATATATTTAAAGAGAAATTATTTTGAATATAGCAACAAAAATGTGAAGTTATTAGCAAGGATGGATAAAGAAAAAAGAGAGAAAAGAGAGATTGGATTTTTGACATCTAAAGGGGAACTATGTGCAACAGAACAAAAGATAAAATTAAAATATTTGGTGAGTTTTATTAGGAGTTATACTCAGAAAAAGAAGTAAATCTAGGAAAATTAAGAGAATACTTGGGAAAACATATAGGGCAAAAGTTAAAGCAGGAGCATAAGGATACAATCAAAGATAGAATAACCCAAAAAGAAATTATGGTGGTAATTGCAAAATTGAAGATAGGTAAATCACCAAGTGATGATGGTTTATCCTCAGATTTCTATAAGGAATTTAAAGATATAGTCACCCCGAAACTGGGAAAATTGTTTAATTATATATTGGATGGAGGATTAATTCCAACTTCTTGGTTTAGATCAGTGATCTCACTAATCCCTAAACCTGGGAAACACCCAGAAAAAATTGAATCTTATATGCCTATTTCCTTAATAAACCAGGATGCTAAGATATTTACAACAGTACTAGCAAATAGGCTAAATAGATTAATGGGACATTATATAAACATGGATCAAGTCGGCTTCTTAAAAGGGAGGCATATGGCAAATTTAATGAGGAGAGCACTTAATTTACTGGATATTGCTGTACGAAACAAAGAGAAGGTAGGATTATTGTCATTGGACATTTTAAAAGCGTTTGATTCAATTCAATGGGTAACGATTAATAAAATTATATCTTTTTATGGATTCGGATCAAAATTTTAAAAAATTATAGAACAATTATATCAGCAGGGAACAGCAAAGGTTAAAGTAAATAATGCCTTTACAGAAGATATAAGACTTGAAGCTGGAACCAGGCAGGGGTGTCCGCTATCTCCAATTTTATTTATAACGTCAATGGAATTACTTGCAATAGTTATTAGAAATGACAACAAGCTAGAAGGATTGGCAGGAAATAAAATAAGTTTGTATGCGGATGATACATTGGTGATCATGAAACATCCAATGAAGTCATTGGAAATAATTCAGGAGCATTTAAAGGACTTTGAAGACACAACGGGTCTAAGAATAAATTGGGAGAAATCAGAAATGATAGTATGTAGTATTGATAAAGAGGAACAACTGAGGATACCGGAAAAATTCAGATTAAAGATAGTTTAAAATATCTAGGGGTTAATATTACAAACAAACTGCACAATATTAAAAAAATTATGAGAAACAGGAGAAATTGATTAAAGATCAAATTAGTTAATATAAGAAATTGAAAATGTCATGGTTTGGCAGGGTGGCATTGTATAAAATGATGTTGTTACTAAAAATATTTTTTTTTGTTTGACGCCCAATTCAACTCAAGGATAAGGAGATTAAGAGCTATCAAAATCTCCTAAACAATTTCTGTAATGGTGGAAGAAAATCAAAAATCTCTAAATCTTTGTGGTATTTGCCGCAAAAAAGAAGGTGGACTAGGAATTCCAAATCTTAAAAATTATTACAGAGCATTTCAGATTAAAAATATTGTTAAGATCCTGATGAAAGAAAAGGTGATTTGGGAGGATATAGAGTTAGAAGAATTTGTACATATAGGTAAGGCAGCTTTCCTGGATAGGAATATTGGAAAAGTAAACATTAAAAATAATATATTAAAGACATTGTGGGATGTTTGGGGGAAACCTAAGAAAAGATTAGTCCCAGATATATCCCCAATAATTGAGGTGGAGGATATTCGAAGTTTTCCAATTAAAATTGATAAGAGGATGAGTTCTGTGTTGACAAGTAATGATGTGTGCCTGTTGAAGGACTGGTTACAAATTTGTAAAGATGAAGTGAAAAAAGCAGGAATATATGCAGAAATGAGGTTGAACTGGTTACAGATGTTAAGATTAAACAAATGGAATTCTAAATACTTGATGGAACCCAGTTTGGAAAGGGATAAGACAGAATTCAAAGAGTTGTTGAAAAAAATAAGACAGGGAGAACTGGGATTAAAGGGTTTAGTGAGCAAAATCTATAAGATTTTAAATACAGAGGGTAATTCACAAGAGTTATTAAGGAGTATTTGGAACAAGATTTAAATATAAAAATTCCAGAAAGAAAATGGAGAATTATTTGGAAAAGAAGGATTATGAGGACACTATCGGTAAGAGTCAAAGAACACAACTGTAAAATGCTGTGGAGGTGGTACCTGACACCGGTGAGACTGAATCAAATTGATAAAATCAAAAGTTATTGGAGATCAAAAGTTGTTGGAGATGTAAAAAATTGATTGGGACATATACATATGTGGTGGGAATGCAATGGTATTAAAGAATTTTGGGATGAGGTTGAAAATGAGATTATGGGAATATTGGGGGTGAGAGTTAAAATCGGATCAGGTGCCGCCATGTTTACAGATTTTGAGGATATGAATTTGGATAGAGACAAAAAAGAACTGGTTTTAGTTTTTATGACAACAGGAACAGTGTATTGCAAGGAAGTGGAAAGAAACTGAAAAAATAAGGTCAGAAGAATGGTATAAGGAAACATGGCAGTTGGCTCTGAATGATAAATTAACTTGGGAATTGAATGAAAAGAAGGGTTTAATTAAAGAAAATAGATTCTGGATGATATGGAAACCATTTGTGGATTATGCATTACGGAAAGGAGTAGGTAACAGTCCAGTACCAGATCAAATTGGCTTTTGGAAATACTGAGAAGATGAAGAGATATGCCACGTCCCTGTCCCCGGTCCGCCCCCCCCCCCCCCGGGCATTGTGTATCCTGTGTGGGTTTTTTTTCTTTCTTCTTTTTTTTGGATTTTTTGTGTAGACATAGATGGAGAGATACAGTAAGAGATTGATGTACTGTTTTAAAAAAAATATTATTTTAAAGGGTAAGAAAATTAATATATATTAATATATAAAAACAATCAACGACAAGGTCGAGATTAATAATATGGATTTGACAATAATGTAACTATAAGTTTTACTTTCAAACATTGGTGTATTTCTTTCTTTTTTATTCTTCCTTTTTTTGCAAGTTTTTTGCTTTTGTATGTCTTTTTTATAATTTTAATGTGTATTGTTTTTCAAAAATTTAATAAAAAAACAAAATGGAATGATATCTACACTATTTTGTTCACAGTCCCACGAAATACAAATGGGGGAAAATATTTTTATAAAATCAGTTGACACAATTTTCCCCATTTTTGAAAAGCACTATGAAAGAAGAGACAAAGAACAGAAACCTGAGTGAGTACACTGCAGTATTTCTTGGTGAGGTATTTATTTTTTAAAGCCTAGGTAGGCCAGCAGTTCAAGACCTGAGTGCTGCATGATGGAGTGAGCTGCCATCTCTGTCCCAGTTCCTGCCAAGCTAGCAGTCCGAAAACAAGAAGATAAATAGGTACCATTTTGGTGGGAAGGTAAACAGCATTCCATGTCTAGTCATGTCTGCTACAGACAGCACTGGCTCTTTGGCTATAAACGGAGGTGAGCACTGAACCCTAGAGTTGGATATGACTGGCTTTCTAGCAAGGGTGACCTTTACCCTTACTAGGCCAGCATAGAAAGAAGCAAAAAATGGTTGCTCTGAATGGAGGCATGTATACCATAGCAAAAGGAGAGCTCTGTTTCAATTTCATGAACTGCTGAGCAATCTCTTTCCTTCTTTTCCCTGAAAATGAGACATAACAAGGGTCGTTCCGGCAGCATTTCAACTTTTCTCTGTCCTTTTCAAGTTGCTCCCAAGCCATGATTAATGTCTCTGGTGCTGATCCTCTATCTTAACAGGTCAAGTTCCAGCTGACTCACTAACATGACCATATCAGACAGAAGAAATGGAAATATGGGAAACCAAAGGTCACTTGTGTTATGAGATCAAAAAGCAAGACAGTGACTGCAGCAGCAGGAATTTGTCAGATAAGAAGATATTCCCTGAAGGAAGCATTATAAAAGCATAGATATGAGGTAAAAGGAGTGACATCGTAACTGGTATGGGCTCTATTTTGTAATACATCCCTCTTTTAAATGTCTTTTTGGGAAAGACAAAATGGCTGAGTGAGTGGGCGGTTGGTTGGTTGGTTGGTTGGTTCATTTGTGACATTTGTTTATCAGAAATATAATTCACACATGAAGCCTCTCCACTTGATTTGGAACGTTCATTTTCCAAGCTTCCCCATCTCTGCTGGCAGAAAAAGCTTTCCTGTTCAGAGATTCCCTTACCCTGTGGAGTCAGCAATAGATTGTTATGTTATAGGGCTAGGCTTGTTTTCCTGCTCAGGGTTATTTATTTATTTATTTGCGCATTTATATCCCGCCCTCTGGTGAGTACACCACTCAGGACGGCTAACAATATAATAATAATTACAATAAAAACAATTAAACAACAATAGTTAAAACAAACCTAACAACCCCAATTAAAACCAGCATTAAAAACACAAACAAATCATCATTAAAAAAAAACAACCTGCCCCTCCCTACCCCTGTTAAAGCAAAATCACCAAGCCAAAGGGGCAGCCCTTCACAGAGACTTCCTAATTAAACCCTATGAATCTGAAAGAGGACTTCCCCAGTACGGAGTAAGACCTCCATTATTATTATTTCTTCTTCTTCTTCTTCTTCTTCTTCTTCTTCTTCTTCTTCTGCTTCTGCTTCTGCTTCTGCTTCTTCTGCTTCTTCAAGTGCAGCATCCATTCTGGATATTGGCTAACATCATGGCAATAGTCTTTCTGTTCTTAACTCCTTGGAACAGTTCTTCTGAAGACATTCCACACCAGTCTCTCAGGTTATTTAGCACTGAAGTCTGTCTATGTCTTGGGCTTCTCCTGAGTGATCTTCCCTTGCATAGCAAGTTGGAGTATTCTATACTTTATGTCATTCCTCATGCTATGCCTAATGTATTGGAGCTTGTATTGGAGCTTTCTTTGTTTAATGATTTTAAACAATTCTTTCTCTTTATCCATCCGATGCAACACTTCTACATTAGTCACATGGTCAACCCAAGATATCCTTAGCAACTGTCTGTAGATTCACATTTCAATATGGTTATTCATAGAATCATTGAATGGGAAGGGGCCTATGAGACTATCAAATCCAAATTCCTACTTAATCCAGATCAAACCAAATCTGACAGATGGTTGCCCAACTTTCTCTAGAATGCCTCGTGTTGGAGTTCTCACCATCTCCCAGTGTCATTGGTTCTGTTGTCATACTACTCTAATAGGTAAGAAAATTTTCTGATATTCAGCATATATGGCTTCCTATCATTTCAGCCTTTTATTAGGTGTCCTGAACTCTGGGATGATTGAAAACAGATCCTGCCCCTTCTCTTTATTGTAATCTTTCCGGCATTTGAAAAATGATATTATATTTTCCCTCAGTCCCTTTTCTCAAGGCTAAATAGGCCCATTTCCTTTGGTCTTTCCTCAAAGGGTTTGGTTTCCAGTCCCCAGATAATCCTTGTTACTCTCCTGGTTTCAGTTTGTTAGCATCCTTCTTAAAGGGAATTGGACAAAGTATTCTAGATATGGTCTGACCATACCTGTCAACCATCCCGTTTTTCCCGGGGAACCCCTTATTTTTACCCCTCTTCCCGCCCCTCCTGTTTTATTAATTTCCCCATATTTTCCCTTATTTCCCTCCATCCGGAGCCGGGCAGAGGCCGCCCGGACCGGAGACCACCACCCCCAGCTGGGGGTGAGGAGGAGGAGGAGCAGCAGCTGAGAGGCAGGAAGGCCAGCTACCGCCGCCGCCACAGGGCCTCCGGAGCCGGGGGCCTCTCAGCTGGTCCTCCTCCTCCTCCTCACCCCACTCTCTGATATTAAAAGGGAAAACCCAATTGGGGTTTCCCCTTTAATATCAGGGGATGGGGGGTTGCGATCCCCCTCTCCACTGGCTCCACTGGGGCCAGAAGGGTTGGGGGGACAGACCCCTTTTGTCCCCCCAACCCTCACAGACCCACGGGACCCAGGAGAGTGGATCGAATCCACCCCACCCCCTGATATTAAAAGGGAAAACCCGATCAGGGTTTCCCCTTTAATATCAGTAGGTGGGAGGTTGCGATCCTCTTCTCCGCTGGCTCCCCTGGGGTTGGGAGTGTTTGGGGGACAAAAGGGGTCTGTCTCCCCAACCCTCCTGAACCCAGGGGACCCAGCGGAGAGGGTGGTAGGTTCAGGAGGGTTGGGGAGACAGACCCCCTTTGTACCCCAACTCTCCCAGACACAGGAGACCCGGGAGAAGGGAGTGAATCTACCCTACCCCCCCAAACTCCGTTGTTAAAGAGAAGAAACCACTTGGTTTCTTCTGTTTAATAACGGGGTGTCCTGTGGGGGAAAGATCCCCTCTCTGCCAGCTCCCCTAGCTCTGGAAGGGTTTGGGGGACAGACCCCTTTTGTCCCCACAACCCCCTGAACTCAGGAGACCCAGGAGAGGGGATCAATTCCATCCCCCCCCAACACTCCGTTTTTAAAGAGAAGAAACCACTTGGTTTCTTCTCTTTAATAATAGGGTATCCTGTGGGGGGTCCCCTCTCTGCCAGTTCCCTTAGCTCTGGAAGGGTTGGGGGGATTTGGCCACGCCCACCAATTTGGTCATGTCCACTGATTTGGCCACACCCACCAATCTGGCCACACCCACTGATTTGGCCACACCCACAAAATCTCCCTTATTTTCAAAGCCAAAAGTTGACAGGTATGGGTCTGACTAGTGCTGAATAGAGGGGGACTAGTACTTCATGGGTTTTGGAGACTGTACTTCCGAATAGAGCAAAACAATGAAAAAAGAAAGCAGAGGAAGAGATACACACAGAGGAACCAATGTAGCTTTGTTTGCTGTTCAAATACTCATCTCTTCCTGAGCTACATTTCCATATATGTCACTATGGCCAGTGAAAATAATGGCTAATGCATCTTCACATTGGTATACACTGCAACATCTTTTGCCATCATAAAAGCAGGGTCCATTTTCTGAGTTGAGTGGTGACCTGTCCAGAGGTCATACCCTCTGGCTTTTCCCCTCACTATGCGTTGCTCCTGCAACTAATTGTTCCCTTTTAAAAAGCAATTACTTGTTTCTAAACACTGATGGTACATAATTATGTGGACAGAGAAAGCCTGCACAAATGATCAATTTTGCTTGCCAAATGGAAGTGCTCTCTTCCTTGATGACAGATTATAGAAGCTGTAGAAAATGGCCAGGGCAAGATCTGTAAGGTACACACCCACACATTTTTCTCTCTTTTTCTTTTCCTTTTTTCTTTCTTCCTTTTTTTCCCACTTGATGCTGTGGAACACGTGCAAACAAAGTACATGTGGAGAAGAACCCCGGGAATAAGCCAAACCCTCAAAAATGTACCAATGCTGTTATTCCTGATGATTGTTGCTGCTAAAATAAATTGTAGTGATGAAGACCATAGATAAGAATACATATCAAAGTTCAGTTGTTTAATCTCTGTCCCCTTGTGACAGATAGGCTTTGACCTGGCCCTTGCCCTTGGGGCTCTCCCATTCCTGCCAAGCGACTTTTACCAGCCTGCCCTATGGAACTTCCCCAAAGACTCCCGATGAGCCCAGGAGGCCTAAATGCCATCCTACATATTCTGCAGCAACCTGGGTCTTACCTGTATTAGCAAAGCCCGGCAAGTATTATGGAGAGTATTGTATTAAATGTGGTAGCGTGTGGCTTATGGCTTAACTCTTGTCTTACCCCCTCTTCCAAAGAACAGGTGTTGTTGATGAATTAAAGATGTTTGTTGTTCTCGAAGCATTTTGAAGAAATAACAGTTCACTCGTTGGTTCAGGATGCAGAATTACAGCATACAAAAATACTAAGAAAAAAGGACAGTTAGGGAAATCCACACTCAGGCCTTCCCCCAGAAACAAAAGGAAACCCTGAATACTTCTAAGTAATCATGTTGGGTAGGGCTAGGGACTTTGGTGTAGCCCCCAGAAACCCCAAACTCTAACTCCACTAGAACTAGAACTAACTCCCAAACCCATGTGCCTATAGGAAAGAACATGAGCTTTGCTCTCCTAATTAGCGTACAGCCAATTAGAGCCCAAGCATTATATGAACATACCCTGGTCCCCATAACAATTGTCTGGTGTTCCCAGGCTCTGGATGTTGACGTAAACGAAGAAAACATAGGCCTGAAACTTTGAGAAGCTTCTTCTAAACCCACCTGCTTGATAAGCGCAGCAAATGCAAGCGCGGCGCCAAAATGGCCGCCGCGCCCTTTGCGGGCCCCCCCCCACAGGACAGAGAATCCGGGTAATTAGGGGCGTGGCCAGCTCCCTTATAAAAGGGGTGGCCACGAGGCAGCCAAGCTGCCATTTTACCTCAGCGACGGAGCGGAGAAGTTTTTTCCCCTGCGTCTCCGTCGCTCGTTAGCTTACCGGGAAGCCTTTTGGTAGCGGTTCTGCCTTTCCGGCTTCCCTTTTTGCTCCGGTGGAGATGCCTTCGAAGAAGAAGGCGGCTTCGAGTTCAGCTTGCGTTGTTAGGAGGCGCAACCCAGGTCGGAGGACCGCGGTGCCGCCTCCTCAGCAGCCACCTTTGCCAGCCCCGGCCGGGGCCAGCGGAATGGGGTCTATTGCCCCTTGGCCCGATCAGAGGGCGGGCGCGGAAGGGGTTCCGGCCCGCGGCCCACGAGCGGTGGACACCGCTCCTGCTCCTGCCCACTCTGTCGGGCCTACTCCTCTTGGGCTCCAGCCTCTCCCGGGGCCCTCTAGCCTTGGGGGGTGGTGCGGCCCCCTGCCTTGGCAGGTTTCTCTACCAACCCTGCCGGGCTTCGGTGCTGGCCAATGGCCATATGTGGGTCCCGGGGTACAGGGACCTGTACCCATGCCTGGGCCAGGCGGGCCGGCCGGCCCTTTGCCCATGGTCAACGTGGACACCTTGCTGGCCCGCATTGCGGCCTGGAGGCGTCGTTGGCGCGGGCCAGTCAGGCGGGCGCCCCTTTCGGGGTTCCTTTTGAGACGCTGTCGGCTGGAGGACAACAGCCGGCGGGGAGGGTCGAGCTGCTGCAGGCGTGTGGCGCGGTTTCGGCCACTGCCTCGCAGCTCCCCAGCCAGCAACCAGGTGCGGGTCAAGCCCCGGTGATGAGCTCTACGTCGGTCGTGAGCTCCGACGCCCCCAGTGGGCCGGAACCCCCGGTGGGGGCGGCCCACGGGGGTGCAGCGTGTGAGTATACGGTGCAAGCGAGTACATCCACACACATTCCCAATCTAGGGGGGGCCTTTCAATGGCCTTGGCCTCGCGCGGGTGGTGCGGGGGCCACGCTGTCGGCGACCCACCCGGCGACGACGACTACCACCTTGGGCACTGGGGTGGGCATTGGTCCCTACACTACAGGGAATGTTCTGGGGGTGGCTGGATTAGTTCAGACCCCTTTTACCAGGCCGGCTGTCCCTTTTTCGGCCTTGCCGACGGCAGGGTATTCCTTGCCATTGGGTGATCACCTGGCACAGGCTACTAGGGAAAAGATATGGCGAGGGGAGTACGTAGATATCTTCTCACTCCTGAACAGAGAGCCCACCAAGGAGGAAAGGGAGGGTCAGGATGAGAAGGACAAGGAGCAGGCACGCCGCCGTAAGCCGCCGCGTACCTGGGCCAACTGGCTCCCCGCTTATTTAATATACATGGCGGTATATTTGAGGGCGCGGCCGGATTTAGCTATTCCCATGGTCCAATATTTGGACAACATATATAGGGCGATGGTCGATTTTCCGGGCCCATCATGGCTAGCATATGACGAGGAATTCCGTATGAGGATTCCCCTTCACCCCGAGATGAGATGGGATGAGCCGTGCCAGAGGCTTTGGCTTTTGTATATGACACCCACACGCCCTGCCCCGGGGGATAGATACCATTGCGGACATGCGGTCCAGCGAGCGGCTCCAGCGCAGGTTACCCGCCAGGCGGCGGGGCAGGGGGTTCCAGCCCGCCTGCTGTGCTGGACTTTCTCGTCAATTGGTTCCTGCAATCGAAAGAACTGCAGGTATAAGCATGAGTGTCCCACATGCTCTGGCCCCCACGCAGCCTCTGTTTGCCCCAAGCCTGGGGGGGGCGCGAGGCAGAGGGAAGGGTGGACAATGGGCTGGCAAGGCTGCCACGGATGGAGCTAGTTCTCCAAAAGGCTCCCTCCCCAATTAAGGTGGACATGCTGGAGCGCTGGCTCGCATCGTACCCGAAGGTTTTAAGCAGGGATTTCGTATCCCTTTTGTGGGTGATAGGTCCCCTCAGGATGCTCCCAACCTTTTATCCCTTAGAGGAAGGGAGGAGGTGGCTGCGGCCAGCATTCAAAAGGAGTTAGTCGCGGGCAGGGTCGCTGGACCTTTCCCCGTACCCCCGTTTCCCAATCTTAAGGTCTCGCCACTGGGTTTGGTCCCCAAAAAGTCCCTAGGTGAGTTTCGCCTTATTCATCATTTGTCCTACCCAGCCGGCCGATCGGTCAATGATGCTATCCCTGATGACCTTTGTTCAGTCAGGTATACATCGTTTGACCATGCGTTGCGCATGGTGCGCTCGTGTGGCCCGGGTGCCCTGCTGGCCAAGTGTGACATTAAGTCAGCTTTTCACCTCTTGCCAGTGCATCCGGGCGACTTTGAGTTGCTGGGTTTTAAATTTAAGGGGGAATATTATTTTGATAAGGCCATGCCTTTTGGCTGCTCCATATCATGCTCGGCTTTCGAGCGTTTTAGTACCTTCCTAGAGTGGGCTTTTGCCCGCAGGTCAGGGTCCCGGTCTGTAGCCCATTACCTGGATGACTTTTTATTCGGGGGTGAACGGGGCTGGGACACGTGCGCACGTCTCCTCAACACATTTCAGACGCTAATGGAGGAACTTGGTGTCCCTTTAGCGCCCGAAAAGACCGAGGGCCCATCGACCAAGCTAGTATTCCTGGGGGTTGAGATTGACACAGTAGTGCAGGCTTCTAGGTTGCCGGGTGATAAGGTGTCCAGGATCGTGGCCCTTATCTCGGAATTGCTGGCCAAGCGTAAGGCATCACTGAGAGAACTTCAGGTGCTACATGGGCACCTTAATTTTGCTTGCAGGGTGGTCGCACCGGGCAGGGCTTTTGCCCGGCGCTTATGCGACGCCATGGCAGGGTTATCCAGGCCCCACCACAGAGTTAGGCTCACCCGGGGTATCAGGGCAGACATGTTCGTCTGGTTGCAATTCCTGAGGGAGTTTAATGGGGTCTCATTTTGGAGGTCTGACCTCCTGGCGTCCCCCAATTTCCAGATCCAGTCTGATGCCTCAGGATCCCTGGGTTATGGGATGTACTTCAATGGGAAGTGGGCCTGTGGTGGGTGGCCACCGGCATGGGCAGGCACAGGTCGCCTGCGGGATCTCACATACCTGGAATTTTTCCCCATTCTGGGGGCTTTGATGCTATGGGGCGAACAGTGGGCTAATTCGGTGGTGCATTTCTGGTGTGACAATGCTGCTGTTGTCCACATTGTCAATGCACAGACTTCCAAATCGCCCAGGGTCATGGACCTAGTGCGCCATTTTGTGCTGCGCTGCCTGCGCCTCAACGTTTTGTTCAGGGCCAGGCATGTCCCAGGGATTAATAATGATATTGCTGACGCTTTGTCCCGCCTGCAGATCTCCCGGTTCCGCGCCTTGGCCCCGGATGCGGAGGAATTTCCCTCGCCACTCCCGGACGAGATGTGGACTATTGGCAAGGAGAGGTGAACCGGGCGATTGGCCTGTCACTAGCGCCACGCACGCGTAAGGCGTATCAACAAGCATTCAATTCTTACAGGGCATTTGCTACTCAATTTCTCTTGCCAGAGACCTGGCCTATCCCGGTGGACCATGTTCTGCGGTTCATGGTTCACCTGCATGCACAGGGCCTTGCACCTCGCACCATAGCATCCAAGCTCTCGGCGTTGGCTTTTATGGCCAAAGTGGGAGGTCATGTGGATACCACCTCTGACTTCCGTGTGCGACATGTTTTGGAGGGGTGGGTGCGCGAGCGCGGGCGTTGCCCGGATGACCGGCACCCTATTTCCCCAGGGGTTCTTACCCAGTTGGCCCGGGGCTGGCCAGGCCTCTGTTTTGATCATTATGAGGCAGCCCTTTTTCACGCAGCCACAACGGTGGCATTTTTTGGAGCGCTCCGCGTCAGCGAACTCGTGATGCTGTCTAAGGCGGATGCAAGTGGTAGGGCACTGGAACTCAAAGATGTCTACGTAGCCAAAGACTGGGCCCAGTTGAGGATACGCTCCTCTAAAACAGATCAGCATGGCGTAGGCAGTGGTGTAAGACTGCTACGTTGTTCTTTGGCAGACATCTGTCCGGTTGGTGCCCTACAGGAATTCCTGGCACTGCGTGGCATGCACCACGGCCCGTTTTTCTGTCACCAAGATGGGTCTCCCCTTACTAAATTTCAGTTTTGGAAGGTGACAGCCAGAGCCCTCACCAGGGTGGGCCTACCAGGTGCCCGTTATGGCACACATTCGTTCCGGATTGGTGCAGCCTCTACAGCAGCTGCTTTTGGGTACTCTGGGGCTGACATACGCAGCATGGGAAGGTGGGGCTCGCAATGTTTTCAGTTTTATGTGCGCCCACTCCCGCCATGAGTACCAATCCAGTCACCTTGCCGCCTTTTTTCTCAATTTTCTTACAGACCCTGGGTGTCGTATTACACCGGTGACAGTATGGCTGGTGGGCCACAGCTATGTGCACAGGGCAGCGCGTTACGCTGCGGCGACAGAATGGGGACCCCGACTGGGACTGGGTGACCACGCCAGTCTCGCATGGCATGGTAAGCCTGGGATGTTATGGCGGGAGCTGCGGCCTTTCCTTTTTTCTGGCCTGGGTGCTGGCCCGCCTGACATTCTAATCATCCACCTGGGGGGCAATGATTTGGGCCAGGTCACCGGCTTATTGCTTAAGCATGCGATTTGCGAGGACCTCGCCTACTTGCATTATGTCTGGCCTGCCACAACCCTGGTTTGGTCGGACATTGTCCCGCGCCATTCTTACAGAGGGGGCGTTAACCTCCTGGCCCTTGACCGCGCTAGGCGCGCGGTCAATAAGGCAATGGCGCGGTTTCTTGCCAACAGGGCTTGGGGACGGGTTAGTCATCACCCCGATATTAGTCTACAAAATTATGACTTGTACGCAGGGGATGGGGTCCATCTGTCGCGAGGAGGTATGGACCTCCTGTTGGGTGATTGGCGAGCAGGCCTGTTGACCGAGCTGACGGTCTGGGGGGGGGCGTCAGGTCTTCTTTGAAGCCCCTCCGTGTGGCGGGTAGCACTGGTAAGGTAAACAGTATGACCCACAAGTATCCGGCAGGTTCGCAATTGACTGGACAACACTAGACAGGAATAAATTAGTTAAACGTTGTCCGGTCAACGACGAACCAGGCGATGGGGTGATGACGATTGCTAACCAGCATGCATCACCCCTGTGATTTCACGGATACGCGTCAGAGGGTGGGGTCATAAGTTAGTTATTGACTACGGTCAACAATTTGTTTGTTGTCAACAAACAAATTGATACAAATTGATACATTGTAACCAATTGCCGTTGGCAATTTTGGGTGGTACCTTACCAGTGTTACTTCAGCCTGCTTGCCTTAGGAATTACGATTGGTCGTTTTACCAATGCAAATTTATAATTCGGACTAGGGCATTGAATCAATAAATGTGGCCCTATGCTGTTATCCACTTTCAATGTTGTCTGTGTCCGTTATTGGGGGGGTGCGCCTGCAATGCAAGCGCGGCGCCAAAATGGCCGCCGCGCCCTTTGCGGGCCCCCCCCCCACAGGACAGAGAATCCGGGTAGTTAGGGGCGTGGCCAGCTCCCTTATAAAAGGGGTGGCCACGAGGCAGCCAAGCTGCCATTTTACCTCAGCGACGGAGCGGAGAAGTTTTTTCCCCTCCACCCCCTCCCTAGTTAACAGTGTGATATTATGGTCGCTTCGGGGCCGGGTGGGAATTTTTGGTTGGGACCCATATTGGCTCCGGGTCCTGGCTTTTTTGCCCATCCCACACTGTTGCTATGGTTTGATATAGGGGGCTTTCTGTGTTCCTACTGTTGACTTTGGTCACATTGGCGGGTAGCACTGGTAAGGTAAACAGTATGACCCACAAGTATCCGGCAGGTTCGCAATTGACTGGACAACACTAGACAGGAATAAATTAGTTAAACGTTGTCCGGTCAACGACGAACCAGGCGATGGGGTGATGACGATTGCTAACCAGCATGCATCACCCCTGTGATTTCACGGATACGCGTCAGAGGGTGGGGTCATAAGTTAGTTATTGACTACGGTCAACAATTTGTTTGTTGTCAACAAACAAATTGATACAAATTGATACATTGTAACCAATTGCCGTTGGCAATTTTGGGTGGTACCTTACCAGTGTTACTTCGGCCTGCTTGCCTTAGGAATTACGATTGGTCGTTTTACCAATGCAAATTTATAATTCGGACTAGGGCATTGAATCAATAAATGTGGCCCTATGCTGTTATCCACTTTCAATGTTGTCTGTGTCCGTTATTGGGGGGGTGCGCCTGCAAAAACAATTATGAAGCCTTTGCAAAGAAGCAATGTTACATTCTAATACAGTTTAAAAACCAAAGAAACTCCATGTTGAATAACTTGTGACCCATTTTATCACACCCCTTAACATAGGGATGGGCTACTTCTGAGGGGGACCTGGTACCTTTTTCGCTTTTCTAAAGTCCAGATTGTCAAAGCAATGGTATTTCCAGTGGTAATGTATGGCTGTGAGGGTTGGACCATAAAGAAAGTGGAGCTCAGAAGAATAGACACCTTTGAAATGTGGTGTTGGAGGAGAGTTTTGAGAGTACCCTGGACAGTGAGGAGAACAAACAGGTCAATCTTAGAAGAAATCAACCCTGACTGCTCCTTGGAAGGTCAAATGTGAAGATGAAGCTAAAGTACTTTGGACATCAAATGAGAAGAGAGGATTCACTGGAGGAGGTCTTGATTCTGGGAAAGGTGGAGGGCAAAAGAAGAAGGGGCCGGCTAAAAGTGAGATTGTTGATGCAATGGGCACAGAGTTGGGTGGGTTGAGGATGGTGGAGGATAGAGGTGCCTGGCATACAATTGTCTGTGTGGTCGCAAAGGGTCAGAATCGACTGTGCGACTGAGTAACAACAAAAAGACCTAGTAGGGCAACACACTGCCTCTAACAACCCTTACCTTCCAAAATGTCCTGAACTTTCTTTCATTTAAAATAATCTCAGGGACATTATTTGCTCTTTCAATTTAATTTTGAGAACTCCAGTCCTTGTTTTGTCCCTTAGAATTCCTTTCTTAGAATCAGAAAGTGACAAGCAGCTGCATTGAATTTTTGAAAAAGCTCTTTTAAGGCCTTTAGCAACCCCCTTTCTCTCTCTGTAAGGGGACTGTTTTTTGCTAAAAGAGTCTGAGAAGAGGTGATTAAAAATGCTTTATATTGACTCTAACTAGAAAAGTATCACTTAAATGTAAATTTTTTCAAGGTTGAGTAAACATGCAAACACAAGTGTCTCTTACTCTTTTATAACCCTCCTCAGGTGAAGACCAACAGTCTGAAGAGGAGTGTATCCATGTATGATTTCCATGAGATTTATTTATTACTTAATTTTTATTTTTCAGATTTATTTCAAAATCTTGAAAAATTACAGTTTTGATCCAGTGGAGAGGCATTACATATAGAGGAGGCTTTTATCTTCAGAATGTCATCCACCACACAGAGCAACAATGTGGGGATGATGGGGATAGAGAAAGGTAGTCTAATTGTTATGGGATTGATTAATCGTAAAAAAGACTCAACGCCGAGTGTCAGGCGATGGTTAATTAAACTGATGCCTGAGGACTAGCGGCCTTGGTGAAGTCCACAGGGAAGGCTGATGGTCCCCAAGTGGATTAAATTCCACTTGAATCCATCTTGATAGAGGGCAGCAGCTTCATAAACACTGGCCTGGGGCTGAGGAGGACTTCATGTGCCCAAAGGGCTCAGGACCAGAAAGTGACTCATGGAACTGGATCAGTGGTACAGGGCTCATGCTGCAATGTGGTAGGGAGATGAAAGCCCACTGCATTATATTCTCAGGACAGTCTTCATGGCTGATCACCATGATGATTGCCAATAGACAAAGATGAAGACGACAATGACAATGATGACAACAACAACAAAGAATCCCTGAAAATGGCTTTCATCAAATGGGCTGTATTGAGCATGTAGGTAAAACAGTCTGAACTGATGTAAGGAAAATTCTTTGAATTTTCTGGAAGTTTTCCAGAAGTGGTGTTTTCTAGTGCATTCACCTAGAAAGATTCAATACCTTGGACCTATCATAAGGAATGACATGAAGTATAGAATGCTCCAACTCGTTATGCAAAGGAAGATCCTTGGGAAGATCCTTGTGATGTAGACAGATTTCAGTTCTAAATAACCTGAGAGACTGGTGTGGAATGTCCTCATAAAAACTGTTCCAAGGAGTTACGAACAAGAAGACTATCATCGTGATGATAGCCAATATCCAGAACGGATATTGCACTTGAAGAAGAAGGACAGGGCCATCGTCAGGGGGGACAAGCAGGACTCCCGTCCCGGGCCCGGAGATGATGGGGCCCCTAGCGGCGGGGGCCCCTGTTCAGCTGTGTGTGTTTTTTACATTTTTTAACCACAGCGCGCAGCACCAGTAGCAAGGCCGCCATCAGGTGGGGACAAGGGGGACTGCCATCCTGGGCCTGGAGCTGGCAGAAGCCCGACGGCACTACGTTAATTTTTTTTAAAATGTAATTTTTTTATTTAAAAAATTTTTTTTTACTTTTTTTATGCATGGTGCACGGCACCACTGTGCATGCCCCAACCACCAGAGGGCTCACCTCTGCCTCCACCTCGACCCAGAGTGGCATGGGTGTGGCTAGGGGGAACTTGACAGTGGGGCGCGCGCTTCTTTAGGCTCATCTGTCTGTACTTCCTTTCTGCACACGGCCTTTGGCAATTGCTCCAACATGTGCCTCGCTCACCCAGGGTTGAAGCCCGAAGGTTCCTGGAGGAAGCAGCCCTGCCCGGTGCATGGTCTCTTCTGGATTGGGCCTGGCGCGCCTCGTGGTCTGAAGCCTTTACCACAAGGCGCGCTGCGTCGGCTCCGGTCTGGAAGAGACCGCACACCAGGTGGGGCTGTTTCCTCCAGGAACCTTCGGGCTTTGGCCCTGGGCAAGCGAGGCATGTGTGGGAGCAATTGCCGAAGGACGCACACAGAAAGGAAGTACAGACAGCTGAGCCTAAAGCGCACGCCCCGGCAAGTTCCCCCTAGCCACGCTGCTCTGGGGCAGCAGGGCAGTGGGTGGGCAAAGTGACGTCTCCCCCTCCCCGGCACAGGAAGGATGGAGGCCACCCGGCAGCGGCTTCAGCTCCAGAGCAGCAGAGCTCCTTGGGAGGCGAAGCTGCACCTTCTGGTGAGTCTCCTCTCTTTCTTTCTCTTTCTCTCTCTGTGGGTGGGTGGAATGGTGTGTGTGTGTGTGTGTGTGTGTGTGTGTGTGTGTGTGTGTGTGTGTGTGTGTGTGTGTGTGTGTGTGTGTCTGTGTCTGTGTGTGTCTGTGTCTGTGTGTGTCTGTGTCTGTGTCTGTGTGTCTGTGTGTGTCTGTGTGTGTGTGTGTGAGAGAGAGAGAGAGAGAGAGAGTGATGATGATAATGATGATGATGAGCTCCCATCTCAGTCCCAGCTCTTGCCAACCAAGCAGTTGGAAAGCAAGAAATTGCTAGTAGATATCCTTATTTATCTACTTGCCATTTCTTGCTTTCAAACTGCTAGGTTGGCAAGAGCTAGGAGGAATGACGGGAGCTCATCATTAGGAACGTAAATAGTGTTCTGTGCGCTCCGGTGTCTAGTCATGCCTCATGCCTGCCACATGTCCATGGAAACATCTGCAAATGCAGACATCGTTGGCTCTGGCTGTAATCAGAGATGAGCACTGAACTCTAAAGTTAGATACAAATGGCTTTCAAGCAAGGCTTAAAGACTAACTGCTGTATTTTAATGTGAGCTTTTGTGGATCAAGGCCACTGGCTCTTTGGTTGTAATCAGAGATGAGTACTGAACTCCAAAGTTAGATACAACTGGCTTTCAAGCAAGGCTTAAAGACTGAGTGCTGTATTTTAATGTGAGCTTTTTGTGGATCAAGGCCACTGGCCCTTTGGCTGTAATCAGAGATGCAGAGGAAACAGGGAAAGCCGTCTGAGGCAAAATCAATAAATGGTCAATATAATGAAAATGCAATTTCTTCAGAAAATGTCACAATATCCAATCTTTTAATATGCAAATGTGAAATCTATTAAACAGTTTTTAACACCAAAAGGTTTCTCTTTCCGTGAATTCTTCAAAAATAGATAGAATAAACCAAAAAAATGAGATAGAGTCTCTCAAAATCCTTTCCAGATGAAATAGTATTGAAGCATAAAGAGCTATATCCTATAGGTAAAAAGTCCAAACTATATCCATAAAGTAACTGAAGATTAATGAAATAACTATCTCTGATATAGTTTGGATATAGTTTGGACTTCCTGGCTGAGGAAGTCCTCTTTCTGATTCATAAGATTTAATTAGAAAGTCTGAGCAAGAAAACAATCCTAGCCCTATCACAATCTATTGCTAACTCCACAGGGTAAGAGAGTCTCTGAACAGGGAAGCTTTTTCTGCCAACAGAGATGGGGGAAAGCTTGGAAAATGAATGTTCCAAATGAAGTGGAGAGGCTTTGTGCATGACAGTTTCCTCTTCAGACTACCCTTAATGTGTAGAAAGTAGCAGTGGAAGAGATTATGAGAAATCCAGTCCTGCTCACACTCTCAAATTAAACCTTACTTTTAAAAAAAATCTGGATATGTTTCTGATATTTAGGACAATCAAGCAGATATACCAAGGTGGCAGTGTGTAGAATCCAAGGCCAAGTGCACCCTCAGATACAGCAATAGAGCCACTTCAGGCAACTAGTGTTCAGTTAAAAAAGATAGACCATTCATAGTTGCTTGACTTTTTATTACATTATTCTCAGCACTAGGAAAATAAAGATAGTTTTGAACAGAGTGTTTGGTTTGGTTTTAGTTGGGTTAATGTAATATGCTAGGACTTGGGATAAGATGTAATTTCCTGCTCTACCTTAGGTAGAAAAATACCTTGGAATAACCTCTCAGATTATTTTAAATCTCTGATCGGCATTGCTATTTTTTTAACGTTTACCCCAAGTCTTTTATAAATGATAGTGTTTATTCCTTAACCTGAGAAGTAGCTGCTTTGTAAATGGTTTGTTGGTCAGGCAACCTGTACAATGATCAGCCCAGAATCTCCATCGTTCACTTGCCAGGCAGGACTAGTAGACTGATGATCAGGTGGCTTGAGAGATAGGACTGGCCTGTTACCTACTGATATCACAAAAAAAACACCTAGTCTTGCAAGCTTTGTGATTTTATTGTACCTTACTTGTGGTGGGCAAAAATATCAAAACTAAAAATCAATTGTGATGGGCAAACATACCAAATCTAAAAATCTAAAAATGTTATATATGGTAATGCATACAGAAAACAGTTCAACTATTAAAGGTCTTCCCAGTAGTAATGTATGGCTGTGAGAGCTGGAACATAAGAAAGACTGAGCACAAAAGAATAGACGCCTTTGAACTGTAGTGATGGGAGAGACTCTTGAGAGTCCCCTGGACTGCAAGGAGATCAAATAAGTCGATCCTGAAGGAAATCAACCCTCTGTTCATTGGAAAGACAAATACTGAAGCTGAAGCTCAAGTACTTTGGCCACCAAAAGAGAAGAGAGGACTCACTTGAGAAGGCCGTGATGCTTGGAAAGATCGAAGGGAAAAGGAGAAGGGGGCAGCAGATGATAGGTGGCTGGATGGAATTGTTGATGCGATAGGTGCAGATCTGGCCAGGCTGCAGCGGATGGCAGAGGACAGAGGAGCCTGGCATGCGGTGGTCCATGGGATCGCAAAGGGTCACACTCGACTGCGCGACTGAACAACAACAATTAAAGGTGAAACCAAATGAAACAAGAACTGAGATATTGTCCTTGTTGCAACATATTAGAACATAGGAACTGATTCAACAATAAAGGGGGAATTGTGTCAAATAAACAGCATAAGATGTACTTTTACTTCCAGGAAGTCTAGGGAAAGGGGGGAAGGTAATTAATGACTATCTGTACATCATGACAGAAATTACAACAGAGTAGATTGAAGGGTCTATGAATCTCCCTAAGAACAGAATGTCTATTGCATTGTTGGTTGGCTGGCTGGCTGGTGTGACTGACTGACTGACTTTGTTTATTCATTCAAGTCTGCTCTCTTCCTCTCATTATACTCACAACAACCCAGGCTGAGAGAGTACAACTGGCCTGAAATCATCTAATGAAGGATTTGAATCCATGTCTCCTGAGACCTAATCCAATTTTCCAGCCATTACACAATATTACCATCAAGAAGATAAAAGGCAGTTCATTCTCACAAACCACTGAGGCAGTGCAAATTTTAATACTCTTCCATTGTACTTATGCATTCTACACTAAAACAGTTCAAAGAGCAGGTGTGTTATCTTTGCAGTGCAAAAACATGTGGTTTTTTGTGCATCATAGACAAACAAGCTATGTGGATTTCTATCCAACTTCTTCAGATGCAACATTGATCTTTGACATGCAACAGAACAGGCCATTTCTTGGTGTTGTGAGCATTTGGAGATCTTTTATTTCAAGGGAAAAGTCATATACGTTATCCAAATGCATTGTGAAACTTCAACATCTTTCTCAGCCTTTTCTGTTACGTGTCTTCGTTGCTCAGCAACTTCCTTTCACAGTTCACTAATTAACTCTGCAGGCTAAAAACAACCAGTAGAGGTATGTGTTCATTGGAGATTGTACTTTGAGGCTTGGATGGAGAATAATAATAATAAATGAGTGGACACAGATCATCCATGTTCATTTGTTTTTTCCTTCATGTATTGGCATCATTCATCCCATGTACATCAAACTACCTCATACTGATAGCCCAACAGCCTGCCTGATCTACTCTCTCCTTTCCCCCTCTTCATCTTACTGCTGCCTTCTTGGCCAGCCAACCCAACCCCATAATTCTGCTCTTTCTCATTACCTACAAGCACCTCCTTACCTTGTTCTTTTATCCCTACGACTCTTTCCCTCCAATTTTGGAAAACATTTGTACCTGGAAAAGGCACCTTCTTATTGCAAACAAAAGGAGCAATTTATGGTACAGCCAGAAATAGGGGAGGTCCCTATATTGCTCACAGGAAAACATGGGCTATTACAGAAGACATAATTTTGAGGAGTTAAGGTGACATTCTCATTTCCCCCTCCAAGCTCTGAAATTGTTAATATATTATATATTAAAGTAGTAGAATTTGCTTGCTAACCAGTTTTTAAAAATAGAGGGTTTTGCTCACCAGGAAAGGAATTTTTTTTCTCATCAAACTTGTCAGTTAGTAAGATTCAGTAGAGCAATAAAGGATTGTTGTTCTTGTTCAGTCGGTTCCGACCCTTTGCGACCCCATGGACCATCGCATGCCAGGCACCTCTATCCTCCACCATCCTCCTTAACCCACCCAACTCTGTGCCTATTGCATCGACAATATCATCTAACCATCTCATTTTCTGCTGCCCCCTTCTTCTTTTGCTCTCAACCTTTCCCAGCATCAAGGCCTTCTCAAGTGAACCCTCTCTTCTCATTTTAGCCCAGTAGAGATGTACTTTAGACCTTGCAAAAATTCCCAAGTTAATGAAACTTTGGGATGTTATGTATGGGTGCCCAGTGGAGCTACACTCAATTTATCCAACAAAATTTCCTTGTGGAACCTGGGGGGAGAGGGGGACGGCAAAAACTGCAAATGTTTTAGCACTTTTCTCAGTTTTTTAATTATACCTTCTAAACCATGCGTTTTTTGTGTACTACATGTAATTAGAAAGTTGTAGAGCATTAAAATCCCTTCAATTATCACTGTAAAACTTACTTTTTAACCTCATAGGTACAGAGATACAGGGTTTTGAATTGTCCTCAATTTCTCAAATTTGTAAAAAGAAAACTGCTAAAAGGCTGTTTTTTGCTATGTATCTTCCATTTCGCACCATATTTAATGGAATTTTGGATTCTACTTCAATTTCTAAATGTTCAACTACATCCCCTCCCCGTCTTCCCCCCTCCCACTACCCCCTCCTCTGTAGGATGTTCATACTTACAGTGTACATCTAAGATTCAAAGAGCATGAAAACCGAGTTCGTCTTTCAGTTTGGAAATTTTGACCACCCCCACCCCCCACAACAATGTGGCTTTATCCTGAGTGACATTTATAAGATTCAAAGAGCATGAAAACCGAGTTCGTCTTTCAGTTTGGAAATTTTGACCACCCCCACCCCCCACAACAATGTGGCTTTATCCTGAGTGACATTTATAAGATGTTCTTTAGGTTAATAAAGACTAAAAAAACACAGGTATATCTTATGAAATTATTAGTAGTTATGTACAGTAAAATGTAATAAAAAATGGGAAGCAATATGTATGTACATAAAGTAAAACAGGAAGCATTGAGAAGCATACATTTAATATTTTTGGCGTTTTGCGCCGTATGGAGCTTCCTCTTCATCTCCTTCTTTGTCCATATCCAGCACTGCATCCATCATGCTCTGCTCTTCACAGTCCCCCACTTCTTCCTCCTGGAGGTTAGGCTCAGGGGAATTTTCACAACCATTCCCCGCGTAATTCTTGCAAAGGGTGGAGCACCACAGTCCTGCTTTCTTGCAACTGCAACCTGCAGTGCTGCACTCTTTCTTGCATTTACAGGAGATTATATTCAAGATGTTGTCAGGGGTTGATTTCGAGTGGCTCTGATGGGAACAACACCTTCTCTTGTCAGCGACCACCCCCAAACTGATGGTATGATGTTGTCATTACCTAGCCAGTTCTCGACTTGGAGGTACGTGTGAAAAATATGGTGGGTGGCAGCGTCTTTGGTAGGAGGGAGTCTGGCCAACTGGAATGTGGGTTTGGCCAATGACTTGGTAAACAGTTGGTACTGGAGGTTGTCCAATGTGTCGGTCTCCATGTTCCCCCCATACAGCACTACCAAAAACCTCCCCTGCTTTGGAAATCTGGGAGGGGGTGGCTTCCGAGTCTTTAAAAGCAGCAGCCAAAAAGTGTAGAGAACTTTTCTTCTCATAAAGCTTGCCACTTTCTTCTTCCCTTGTCCAAAGGGGGTTGAAGTGGTGTCACAACCACTGACTGCATGAAGAAACAGGATGTCTTTTGGGTTGATCTTCCATGAAGCTGCTGAATATAAGGTTGATGGGGCATTTGAGAAATTTAGCACTTTTTCAAAGCCCTATAACTTGGTAACTATGGGTTAAAAAAGAAGTTTGACCAATGATAATTGAAGAATATTTAATGCTCTACAACTTTCTAATTACATGTGGTATACAAAAAATGCATGGTTTAGAAGATATAATCGAAAAACTGAGAAGAGTGCTAAAATGTTGCCGTTTTTGCCCCCCCCCCCCCGGTTACACAAAGAAATTTTGTTGGATAAATTGAATGTAGATCCACTGGGTACCCATACACAACATCCCAAAGTTTTATTAACTTGGGAATTTTTGCAAGGTAACACACACACACACACACACCATTTTGGACCTATGGCGACTAGGCTATTTGATGACCAAAGTACTTTATCTTTATCTTTACTCTTTGACCTTTAAGGAGCAATCTGGGTTGATTTCATCTAAGATCAACCTATTTATTCTCCTCGATGTCCAGGGTACCCTCAAGGATAGATGGAGATTTTGGGGCAGAAGAAGACAGTATGGCTATGAGAACATCTGTGACCTTGGCTTGATAAAGTAGATGGACAACACCTGCAAAGTCTCATGATGGGCAGAACATTCCAAACCAAATAAGGAAAAGATAAGGCAGGTCACAGTGACCCTTTCCTGAAATGGGACCGGTAATGAGCTAATGTAACCCAGCTGCAAGGATGAAACACCAATTGACCGATTCCAGATGGCTGTTGTTAGCTTGGAAAATCCTCTGAAAAAGGATTATATAGCCAAAGGCGATGACCCAGCAACTTTAGCTGTTAGAGTATAAAAAATGGAGTCTTAGAAGTGCCAGTAGTGTTTTTGCCACCTTAAACTGAGCTCCCAATTGGCTAGAGAGAAGGGACAGAAGGAATTCATTAGGTAAATAAGGCTTGTTTGTATTCTTGTCTCTCATTTCTGCTCTGTCTCTTTTTCTAGAAAATTTTCTAATAAAGCTTTGTATCTTCACCCAATGAGAGTTTGTTTTCTCTGTTTAGTGTAAGGGACCAAAGACAACGAAACAGCCGAAGGGTTGGCTTAACACAGGTTTATTGCATGATGATCCGGAGGAACGTGTGGTAATGGCGGAGGAGTAGCTCAATATATACAGCTGGCTATACATTTGAATGTGGCTCGTCGACAGACTATTGGTTGCTGCCTGCGTGACGTCGTAGGAGGTCACGCCCTTCTTGACCAGGTGTAGAGGTGGCGGGGAATCTTCCCGCGCTGCTGAACCAGGTGAATATGAGCCATGAGAGCTGGACGCTCGCTACTGCCCTCTGGTGGTCACTAGCTCGCGTCCCCTTATCAGGTTTACATTGATACAGCTGATGGTTATAATGTTGCACACAGAAAGGTTACATTGATAACACATGGCAAAGGTACATTGTTAAAGGCACAGCTTTACAGAACACAACATCCCTCCCCCCTAGGATGAGACGAAGTCTCTCAGCCAAGATGGCTTGTTGCATGTGCGTTTGGGCCGTGACGAGGGCTGCCCCCCCGGGGGCGTTATTGCTTCTTTGTTCCCTGGACCCTTGTCCTGAAATGGGAGAGGGAGACTCGTTAGTGGTTTGCCGCTTTCTGGCGGCCTTAGGGGAAGGAAAAAACTCCATTGTGGGCAGACCGGGGGCCGTCGGGGCTAACAAAAAACCCCTCTTCTCGCTTGGACGGGTGGGGGACCACTCCGAAAAAAACCCCCGGTTCTGAAAATCAAAATCTAACTTGGTGGGGGTACCCGCATTTGTGGGGACCTTCCGCGAGATATGTATGGGGTCGGGTTCCTCCTCCTCGGAAAGATCCCCCAGGGTATCTATGAGGACATCCTCCTCCCCCCTTGGTGGGGGCCCGCGGTCCCCCTTCCCTCCCCCTTGGGCTAAACGGGTGGGGGAGAACCCTAATGCTGACTTTGTCCCTGCTCGGTCTGCGCCCTGCTCATCGGGGACCCTGCGTCGGAGCTGGTCCGCGTGCCGCCTCCACAAGAGTCCCGTATTGGTTTCCACGCGGTACGACACGGGGCCGGTTTGTTCCACGACTACGCCCGGCACCTAGGCTGGGCCCGTGCTGGCGTAATTCCTGCAATGCACGGGGGCGCCTACACTGAAACTCTTTGTGGCCTCCAGTCCGATGTTCCTTCCTTTGTCCTCTACCCTCGTGGGGTCTAGCCTAGTAAGGATGGTGGTCAGTTTCCTACGCATTAAGAGCTCTGCGGGGGAGTATCCTGACGCCAACGGGGTCACCCTGTACCCTAGCAGAAACTGACACACTTGTAGGTTCAGATCCCCTGGGCCCATGCGCCGCAACGCGTCCTTCGTGGTGCGGACGAGGCGCTCTACTTGGCCGTTGGTGGCCGGGTGAAACGGGGCGGAGGTGATATGCCGAACGGCGTTAATCTCCATGAATGCCCTAAACTCGGAGGACGTGAAACAACTAGCGTTGTCGCTAATTAACGTGTCGGGTATGCCGAACGTGGAAAAGAGCCTCCGCAAATGCCTAATGGTCTGGGCCGAGGAGGTGCTCGTGACTGGGATAACCTCCAACCATTTGGAGAAAGCGTCCACTACAAGAAGGAACAGGGTGCCTCTGAACGGGCCCGCGAAATCAATGTGCACCCGGGACCACGGCCCCTTAGCCGCGTCCCATTCCCTGTGGGGAAGGCGGGCCTCCTCTGGTCTGGAGCACTGGCAACTTTCACAAGTGCCGACCATGTGCTCAATGTCGGCGTCCAGCTGGGGCCACCAGAAGTAACTCCGGGCCAGCGCCTTAGATCGCACGATGCCGGGGTGGCTGACGTGCAGCAGTTTGAGCACCCGCGGCCGAAGGGAAGTGGGAATCACCACCCGCTGCCCCCACAAGAGGCACCCCCTCTCTAGGGACAGTTCTAGCTTTTTTCTGAAAAATGGGGCGAACTCCTCCGCTGGGGAGGACGCGGGCCACCCTTTCTGCAACCAGGAGCTTACTGCCGCTAACGTTTTGTCCATCTCTGTCGCTTTGGCAATGTCGGCGGGCACTACGGGGGGCGAATCCAGCACCTCTATCATGAGAACCTGATGGTCCCGCTCCCCCTTGCTCACCTGGCTGGGCGTTAGGGGAAGGGGAGACCTCGATAGAGCGTCCGCATGGCTGATCTCTTTTCCGGGCCGGTAGACCAACGCGTGCTGATACGCGTTGAGAAAAATGGCCCAACTGAGCATCCTCGGGGACAGGATCTGTGGGGTGGGCTTATCAGCGGTAAAGATGCCTAGCAGGGGCTTGTGGTCTGTTACAATGGTGAAGGGGCAGCCGCACAGAAAATCGTGAAATTTTTTCGTCCCCGCGACTATTGCTAGTGCCTCCCTGTCTGTTTGTGCGTAGTTTCTCTCCGCTTGGGACAGGGACCTGGAGTAAAATGCTATCGGGGCCTCCCTTCCGTTCTCCAACACGTGGCACAGCACCGCCCCCACCCCCACTGGAGATGCATCACAGGTCAGGACTACTGGGCGTTTGGGGTTGAAATGGGTCAGTATGGCATCGGACGCTAGGAGGCTTTTTAGCTCACTAAATGCCCTTTCTTGGTCATCGCCCCACTTCCATGCCTGGTCTTTCTTTAGCAGTTTGTGTAGCGGTTCAGCCACCGCTGCCTTCCGGGGGAGGAAGGAGTGGTAAAAATTGAGCAGCCCTAGGAACGACTGCAGCTCGGCCTTGGAGGTGGGGCGGGGGGCTTTCTTAATTGCTGCCACTTTAGACTTGGATGGTTTTATTCCCTCAGGAGTCACACAAAACCCTAGGAACTCAACCTCGGTTGCGAAGAAGACGCATTTGTCCTTTCGCAGTCGCAACCCCGCTTTTTCGAATATTGTCAGGACCTTCTCCAACCTCTTGGCCAATTCAACCCGACTCCCCCCCGTTATTAACACGTCATCAAAATAAGGCAACACCCCCTCCAATCCCTTCAGGAGGCGTTCCACGAGTGACTGGAAAATTCCAGGCGCTGAATTGACGCCAAACTGGAGGCGCGTCACCTGGAACGCCCCCTTATGGGTGACTATGGTCTGCGCAGCAGCTGTGGCAGGGGACACCGTAAGCTGCTGGTAGGCCTGTGCTAAGTCGAGCTTAGCGAAACACTTTCCCCCGTGTAACCTGGCCAGCAGATGGCTGACTACCGGCACCGGATATGCATTCGGGCGGATCGCCTTGTTGATGGTGCACTTGTAGTCAGCGCATATGCGGACCTCCCCAGTGGCCTTTAGTGCGGTTACAATTGGAGTTTCCCACTCCGCAGAATCTACAGGCACAAGGATCCCCTGGCCCACCAACTTGTCCAGTTCCGCCTCTATCTTGTCCTTAAGTGCGAACAGCACCCTGCGTGGTTTAAGGCGAATTGGGCGGACCTCCAGGTCCAGGTCGAAAGTCACTGGGGGCCCCTTGAATTTCCCCAGTCCTTTTTTGAAAACTTCGGGGTGCGCCTCGCACACCTCCTGAATTGGGTCAGTCCCGACGGCGTGCATCCCAACGGCGTGCACTCCCCCGATAAACAACCCCAGGGGCTGGAACCATTGAGTCCCGAGGAGGTTGCAATCTCCCCCTTTGAGCACGACCAGGGGAAGGGACGCGGCGTGCTCCTTGAATTTGACCTGAAATTCTCCAACCCCCAACACTGGAATGCTGTTCCCTTGCACGTCCCGTAGTGTGGACCTCAATGCTTTGAGCTTGGGTCACTTGTGGGGGGCAATTCCCAAAAACTCCCTCTGGGAAATGATTGAATATGAGGACCCCGAGTCAATTTCCATCCTAATGGCGACCCCTTGGACTAGTACCTCAACAAAGTAGCGGGGGTGTCCTGCAGACACGCTGAACACTGGGGCGTCGTCCTCGCTGCCGTCGGAGATGCGGCCCACGCCGTCCTGCTTCCGCGTGGCCTGGGCGCCGTCCTTGGGTCTCGTTGGGCGGTCTTGTCCCGCGGAACGGTCTGCGGAGCTCCTCCGGGTCTCGCGCTTCTTCCTGCACACCTTGGTGATGTGCCCGCGGTGGCCGCAGTTGTGGCACTCGGCCTTCCGGAACGGGCACTTTACGCGGTCGTGGGCCGCTCCACAGCCGTCGCACCGTCGGCTCTCCTTCCGGACCTTCCGGACGTCCTCGTCGTCGCTGCTCTCTGTGGACGACCTCGAAGTTCACCGGGCCGCCTGTACCGGAGCCTCTGCCTTGCTCGACTTCGGCCGCCAGTCCTGGAGTTCTTGGACCCCGGCCTTTGTAGCTTCTGCGGCCTGGGCCGCTCTGACGACCTCCTGCAACGTGGGAGGCGGCTCTTGGTTCATTAATGTGCGCTGGGTTTCGGCGTCGTTCAGGCCGCACAGCACGCAGTCCCGGAGGGTGATTTCGGCATTCTCCCATTTGCACGGGCCGGCCGCCAGCCACAGGGCCGCCACGAATGCGGCGACCGTCTCCCCAGGCGCTTGGACTTGCCTCCAGAATGCACTCCGAGCGGGAAACATCGCCGTGGCGGGCCGGACGTGCTCACGCAGCATCTGCATGAGTTCCTTGGCCTTGAATTCGCTCACTCTCCTCGGTGCAATCAGGTCCACCAAGGTCCTTTTGGTTTCTTGTCCGAGCATCCTGGTGAAGATGGCCCTTTTCTTTGCCTCTTCCGTGACTTCGGACTCGATCAGTGCTGCCTGGAAGTCCATCTCGAAGATCTCCCAGTCGCCCGGTTTCCTGATTTCGAAACCGGCGCATGTCTTGGTCCCGTGGGCTGCCATATCCCACCTTCGTCGCCAATTTAGTGTAAGGGACCAAAGACAACGAAACAGCCGAAGGGTTGGCTTAACACAGGTTTATTGCATGATGATCCGGAGGAACATGTGGTAATGGCGGAGGAGTAGCTCAATATATACAGCTGGCTATACATTTGAATGTGGCTCGTCGACAGACTATTGGTTGCTGCCTGCGTGACGTCGTAGGAGGTCACGCCCTTCTTGACCAGGTGTAGAGGTGGCGGGGAATCTTCCCGCGCTGCTGAACCAGGTGAATATGAGCCATGAGAGCTGGACGCTCGCTACTGCCCTCTGGTGGTCACTAGCTCGCGTCCCCTTATCAGGTTTACATTGATACAGCTGATGGTTATAATGTTGCACACAGAAAGGTTACATTGATAACACATGGCAAAGGTACATTGTTAAAGGCACAGCTTTACAGAACACAACACTCTGAGATCCTAAAAGAACCATAGCCCATCAGGCCTGGCCAGCCTGTGTGGCATCATAGTTTCCTCCCTCTGAAACAAGACAAAACAAAAATGAAACCAAAGTTTCCACTGTGAACAGATTGGGATAAACACAATATGAGCCAAGCAGAGCATAAGTTTAGCTTTGATTCCTTTCTTCCAGAGGCCAAAGCACAGATGAGCAATAAGGGAGGAAACAAATTTCACTTGTGATGTCCATCTACATCTGAAGGGTCATCTCTTTGTGGTGGGGGCAGATAAGCAAACTCTGGCTGACATTCTGCTGGCATTTATTTACACTGGATAAAGAAATCCATTAGTGGGACCAGCAACTGCAATTTTCTTTCCCCCTCACCAAGGCTTCCAGGGACTGTGGTGACTCAGTGGTTAAGAAGCTCACCTTGTTAGCTGGAAGGTTGGCAAGTTGGCAGTTTAATACCCAAGTACTGCATGATGGAATAAGTGCCCGTCTCTGTCCCAGCTCCTGCCAACTTAGCAGGTCGAAAGCAAGACATTGCAAGTAGATAAATAGGGACCAGTTTGATGGGGAAAGATCTTGGGGACATGAAAGGAGCCTCATTCAGGTGCTCCTACGCAAAGTTCCTCCAGCAAATATCCTTTCAACCCAGAAAGCACCTTTCTGTGCTTCTAACATGATTTTATAATTAAAAAAACAGGCTCTCAAAGGCTTTCCATAGGCAAAAATGATCTGAAGGGAGCCTTTAAACTTCCGTTTTCTTTCCTCATAAATATTCCAAAAAAATGCCTGCCCAGGCTCTGCCCATAACTCCGCCCAGACTCCGCCCAGTATGCGCGTGCAGAAATGGTTCTGCGCATGCGTGAACCCCCGTATGGTAATGTACGGTAATTTTTGCGTAGCCCGTATGGTAATGTACAGTTTTCTAGTTGGCAATGCTGCCTGTATAAGAAGGGAAAGAAGGATACCAAGTTCAATTCACTTCAGGCTTCTAGTAAGACAGGTTTGCATTATAGCAGATGCTTGGAAAAACAGAGAACATGTGTAATGAGAAAGGATCACTAGCTAGCTCTCTGTGATTGTCACTCAATGGGTTCTGCCTTTTATACCTTCCAAGATGTAGCCCGAATTGGTTTTTCCAGCACAGTCTTCATCCCTGTCTGAACCAAAAACAAGGTTCTATGCCCATTTGTGTTCTAGGGCTTGTACCAGGTGCTTGAATGGATCGACATTTGCAAGGCTTCTTGGTGCTTCGGAGGAACTGACACCTTAACAATGCTACAAATTCCATCTTACAAAGAGTATCCAAAAATATACTCAGTTTGCAGGGGTCACACTACACATTGGAAGGAATATATTTTCCCTATTATAATGTATTTTTTCCTTCCATAATGTTATTTTCTCAAAGGTAAGTCCCTCAGTAATTAGACTTCTTCTTCCATGTCTAGGCCAGACATGAAACTAGTAATTGGACTTGCAAATTAAGTCCATGTTTGCCATCCAAAGTCTGATCACAAAAAGAGAGAGAGACTCACTGGAATGCAAGATAAAGTGGTCAAGGAAAAGAGATATCCTTCTCTACAAAATGACATGCTTTCCATATCATAATGTAGTTGACTCCAGGCTAGAGGGCCTACTAAGAACATTTTGGTCAAGGGCTCCCAAAATATAGGATCAGACTGGAGGTATTTGTTAACTTTCACCCCTTATTTTCTTTTCTATGATTCTGTATTTCTTTGGGCATTTCTCGTGGAAACAAGGGTATGCTCTTCTGCAGACTCAAACCCTGTTGCTTCCTATGTCTTAGAGCTGAGGTGTAGATTTTGACTTTGGAGAAAGCGTCTGAACTTTTCTCCGTGTTATCCAGGGATGCCCATGTACATTGCTAGTGCTATATAAATAGGTGGCAAATGAGTAATATTTTCAGACAGGCAGATTGGCAGATTTTGGCTCAAATCTTCCTTATTTGCACAGTCACATAAGAGCAACTGTGTAAGCACCCAACCCTAAGAAGCAGGCTCTCCTTTGCTTGCCAAATCTCGAGGGTTACGAAATCTGCTGTCGAGTTTGCTGCTTGCCCAGTTGTACAATGGGGAGTTGGCAAGAAGGTGATACAGTTGTCTCCTTCCTTTACTGATTGTGAAAAATAAGCATGAAATCTGTTAATTTAAGAGATTCAATTTTGATAATTTTAAAGAGCAACTCTAACACTACACTTCAAAAGGCCCCAGAGCTGACTTCTGTATTGTTCAGTTGCATAGTCAATTCCTACCCTTTGCGACCCCATGGACCATTGCACGTCAGGCACTCCTATCCTCCACCATCCTCTCCAACCCACCCAACTCTGTGCCCATTGCATCAACAATGCCATCTAGCCATCTCATTTTCTCCCACCCCCTTCTTCTTTTGCCCTCTACCTTTCCCAGCATCAAGGCTTTCTCAAGTGAATCCTCTCTTCTCATTTGATATCCAAAGTACTTTAGCTTCATCTTTACTATTTGACCTTCCAAGGAGCAGTCAGGGTTGATTTCTTCCAAGATCAACCTATTTGTTCTCCTCACCATCCAGGGGACTCTCAAAACTCTCCTCCAACACCACATTTCAAAGCCGTCTATTCTTCTGCGCTCAGCTTTTCTTATGGTTCTCTCACAACCTATTTTTCACTATTTCCCCCAGGTTTCTCACAGCTTGTCTCCCAAGAATCAATCACCTTTTTATTTCATGGCTGCAATCACCATCTGCAGTGATCTTGGATCATAAGAAGGTAAAGTCGGTCACTGCTTCTACTTCTTCCCCATCTATTTTCCAGGGACTGATAGGTGTTGGATCGGGGCCCGATGTGGGCCGGAGGGTCCTGGAGGAGACTGGTCAAGCAAGACACACGAGGCAAGATGGAGCGAAGACCAGTGTTTAATGATGATAATTCACAAGTTTATATCCTTGCCTAATCTGGCTGCGTGCATATGTTGCGTGTAGCGATACAAAGGAAGCCCTGAGTCTGCACATCATGTTTACACAAATTAATTGGGGAAGTCTTCACCGGGGGAAGTTTCTTATCTAACTTAATCAACTACGGGGGACAAGCATTATTCCTCGTTATCAGGGGCAAACAGCTGGCTGAAGTTTACTCTTAGACTTTGGGCATCTGCGGATACAAGATTATCCATTACATGCCTATCGAGTTAACCATCTGTGGTTTCTGGCTTTCCATTGTCCTAGCTGCCTGTCAGGTCAGCAATAGGTGAATCAAGCTATATCTAATATCCGCTCCCCAATTTCTGTCCCCTCAAAACCTTACAGCTCGAAGGAGTGATCTCCCAAACCAGGGTTCTGTCAGGGACAGCTGTGCCAATTGTGTGTGCGGATCCCACAGATAGGGCCTGTTGCCATTATCTTGGTTTTCTTGATGTTGAGTCTCAAGCCTGCTTTTGCACTCCCTTCTTTCAACCTAATCAGGAGCTTCTTTAGGTCTTCCTCACTTTCTGCCATTAGGATAGTATCATCTGCATATCTCAAACTGTTGATGTTTCTCCCAGCAATTTTAATTCCAATTTGTGATTCATCCAGCCCTACATTGCGAATTATGTGCTCTGTATATAAGTTAAATAAGCAGAGTTACAAAATGCAGCCTTGTCTTACTCCTTTTCCTATTCCAAACCACTCCATCATTGCAGGCGCACCCCCCCAATAACGGACACAGACAACATTGAAAGTGGATAACAGCAAAGGGCCACATTTATTGATTCAATGCCCTAGTCCGAATTATAAATTTGTATTGGTAAAACGACCAATCATAATTCCTAAGGCAAGCAGGCCGAAGTAACACTGGTAAGGTACCACCCCAAAATTGCCAACGGCAATTGGTTACAATGTATCAAATTGTATCAATTTGTTTGTTAACAACAAACAAATTGTTGACCGTAGTCAATAACTAACTCATGACCCCACCCTCTGACGCGTATCCGAGAAATCACAGGGGTGATGCATGCTGGTTAGCAATCATCATCACCCCATCGCCTGATTCGTCGTTGACCGGACAACGTTTAACTACTTTATTCCTGTCTAGTGTTGTCCAGTCAATTGCGAACCTGCCGGATACTTGTGGGTCATACTGTTTACCTTACCAGTGCTACCCGCCCATGTGACCAAAGTCAACAGTAGGAACGAAGAAAGACCCCTATATCAAACCATAGCAACAGTGTGGGATGGGCAAAAAAGCCAGGACCCGAAGCCAATGTGGGTCCCAACCAAAAATTCCCACCCGGCCCCGAAGCGACCATGATCACACTGTTAACTAGGGAGGGGGTGGAGGGAAAAACTTCTCCGCTCCGTCGCTGAGGCAAAATGGCAGCGCGGCTGCCTCGTGGCCACCCCTTTTATAAGGGAGCTGGCCACGCCCCTAACTACCCGGATTCTCTGTCCTGTGGGGGGGGGCCCGCAAAGTG
Source organism: Bradypodion pumilum (assembly GCA_035047305.1). Lineage (NCBI taxonomy): Eukaryota > Metazoa > Chordata > Lepidosauria > Squamata > Chamaeleonidae > Bradypodion > Bradypodion pumilum. The sequence continues at coordinate 11,460,042 of JAWDJD010000011.1, read as the reverse complement.
CGCGGCGGCCATTTTGGCGCCGCGCTTGCATTGCAGGCGCACCCCCCCAATAACGGACACAGACAACATTGAAAGTGGATAACAGCAAAGGGCCACATTTATTGATTCAATGCCCTAGTCCGAATTATAAATTTGTATTGGTAAAACGACCAATCATAATTCCTAAGGCAAGCAGGCCGAAGTAACACTGGTAAGGTACCACCCCAAAATTGCCAACGGCAATTGGTTACAATGTATCAAATTGTATCAATTTGTTTGTTAACAACAAACAAATTGTTGACCGTAGTCAATAACTAACTCATGACCCCACCCTCTGACGCGTATCCGAGAAATCACAGGGGTGATGCATGCTGGTTAGCAATCATCATCACCCCATCGCCTGATTCGTCGTTGACCGGACAACGTTTAACTACTTTATTCCTGTCTAGTGTTGTCCAGTCAATTGCGAACCTGCCGGATACTTGTGGGTCATACTGTTTACCTTACCAGTGCTACCCGCCACACGGAGGGGCTTCACAGAAGACCTGACGCCCCCCCCCAGACCGTCAGCTCGGTCAACAGGCCTGCTCGCCAGTCACCCAACAGGAGGTCCATACCTCCTCGCGACAGATGGACCCCATCCCCTGCATACAAGTCACAATTTTGCAGACTAATATCGGGGTGATGACTAACCCGTCCCCAAGCCCTGGTGGTGAGAAACCGCGCCACTGCCTTATTGACCGCGCGCCTAGCTCGGTCAAGGGCCAGGAGGTTAACGCCCCCTCTATAAGAGTGGCGCGGAACAATGTCTGACCAAACCAGGGCCGTGGCAGGCCAGACATAATGCAAGTAGGCGAGGTCCTCGCAAATCGCATGCTTGAGCGATAAGCCGGTGACCTGGCCCAAATCATTGCCCCCCAAGTGGATGATTAGAATGTCAGGCGGGTCAGCCCCCAGGCCAGAAAAAAGGAAAGGCCGCAGCTCCCGCCATAACATCCCAGGCTTACCGTGCCATGAGAGACTGGCGTGGTCACCCAGTCCCAGTCGGGGTCCCCACTCTGTCGCCGCAGCGTAACGCGCTGCCCTGAGCACATAGCTGTGGCCCACCAGCCATACTGTCACCGGTGTAATACGACACCCAGGGTCTGTAAGAAAATTGAGAAAAAGGAAGGTAAGGTGACTGGATTGGTACTCATGGCGGGAGTGGGCGCACATAAAACTGAAAACATTGTGAGCCCCACCTCCCCATGCTGCGTATGTCAGCCCCAGAGTACCCAAAAGCAGCTGCAGTAGAGGCTGCGCCAATACGGAACGAATGTGTGCCATAACGGGCACCTGGAAGTCCCACCCTGGTGAGGGCTCTAGCTGTCACCTTCCAAAACTGGAATTTAGTAAGGGGAGACCCATCTTGGTGACAGAAAAACGGGCCATGGTGCCAGCCACGCAGTGCCAGGTATTCCTGTAGGGCACCAACCGGACAGATGTCTGCCAAAGAACACCGTAGCAGTCTTACTCCACTGCCTACGCCATGCTGATCTGTTTAGGAGGAGCGAATCCTCAACTGGGCCCAGTCTTTGGCAACATATACATCTCCGAGTTCCAGTGCCCTACCACTTGCATCCGCCTTAGACAGCATCACGAGTTCGCTGGTGCGGAGCGCTCCAAAAAATGCCACCGTCGTGGCTGCATGAAAAAGGGCTGCCTCATAATGATCAAAACAGAGGCCTGGCCAGCCCCGGGCCAACTGGGTAAGAACCCCTGGGGAAATAGGGTGCCGGTCATCCGGGCAACGCCCGCGCTCGCGCACCCACCCCTCCAAAACGTGTCTCACACGGAAGTCAGAGGTGGTATCCACATGACCCCCTACTTTGGCCATAAAAGCCAACGCCGAGAGCTTGGATGCTATGGTGCGAGGTGCAAGGCCCTGTGCATGCAGGTGAACCATGAACCGCAGAACATGGTCCACCGGGATGGGCCAGGTCTCTGGCCATTGAAATCGAGTAGCAAAAGCCTTATACAAATTGAAAGCTTGTTGATACGCCTTACGCGTGCGTGGCGCTAGTGACAGGCCAATCGCCCGGTTCACCTCTCCTTGCCAATAGTCCACATCTCGTCCGGGAGTGGCGAGGGAAATTCCTCCGCATCCGGGGCCAAGGCGCGGAACCGGGAGATCTGCAGGCGGGACAAAGCGTCAGCAATATCGTTATTAACCCCTGGGACATGCCTGGCCCTGAACATGACGTTGAGGCGCAGGCAGCGCAGCACAAAATGGCGCACTAGGTCCATGACCCTGGGCGATTTAGAAGTCTGTGCATTGACAATGTGCACCACGGCAGCATTGTCGCACCAGAAATGCACCACCGAATTAGCCCACTGTTCGCCCCATAGCATCAAAGCCCCCAGAATGGGAAAAAATTCCAGGTATGTGAGATCCCGCAGGCGACCTGTGCCTGCCCATGCCGGTGGCCACCCACCATAGGCCCACTTCCCATTGAAGTACATCCCATAACCCAGGGATCCTGAGGCATCAGACTGGATCTGAAAATTGGGGGATGCCAGGAGGTCAGACCTCCAAAATGAGACCCCATTAAACTCCCTCAGGAATTGCAACCAGACAAACATGTCTGCCCTAATACCCCGGGTAAGCCTGACTCTGTGGTGGGGCCTGGATAACCCTGCCATGGCGTCACATAAGCGCCGGGCAAAAGCCCTGCCCGGTGCGACCACCCTGCAGGCAAAATTGAGGTGCCCGTGTAGCACCTGCAGCTCCCTCAGGGATGCCTTACGCTTGGCCAGCAATTCCGAGATAAGGGTCACTATCCTAGACACCTTATCACCCGGTAACCTAGAAGCCTGTACTACGGTATCAATCTCAACCCCCAGGAATACTAGTTTGGTCGACGGGCCCTCGGTCTTTTCGGGCGCTAAAGGGACACCCAGTTCCTGCATTAGCGTCTGAAATGTATTGAGGAGACGTGCACACGTGTCCCAGCCCCGTTCACCCCCGAATAAAAAGTCATCCAGGTAATGGGCTACAGACCGGGACCCTGACCTGCGGACGAAAGCCCACTCTAGGAAGGTACTAAAACGCTCGAAAGCCGAGCATGATATAGAGCAGCCAAAAGGCATGGCCTTATCAAAATAATACTCCCCTTTAAATTTAAAACCCAGCAATTCAAAGTCGCCCGGGTGCACCGGCAAGAGGCGAAAAGCTGACTTAATGTCGCACTTGGCCAGCAAGGCACCCGGGCCACACGAGCGCACCATGCGCAGCGCATGGTCGAACGATGTGTACCTGACCGAACAAAGGTCATCAGGTATCGCATCGTTGACCGATCGGCCGGCTGGGTAGGACAAATGATGAATAAGGCGAAACTCACCTAGGGACTTTTTAGGCACCAAACCCAATGGTGAAACCTTTAGGTTGGGAAAAGGGGGTACGGGAAAAGGTCCGGCGACCCTGCCTGCGTCTAACTCCTTTTTTATGCTGGCCTCGGCTACCTCCTCCCTTCCTCTGAGGGATAAAAGGTTGGGAGCATCCTGAGGAGATCTATCACCCATAAAAGGGATACGAAATCCCTGCCTAAAACCTTGGATAAGGTACTCCCTGTCCTCCCCCCTTGGGTACGATGCGAGCCAGCGCTCCAGCATGTCCACCTTAATTGGGGAGGGGGCCTTTCGGAGAACTAGTTCCATCCGTGGCAGGCTTGCCAGCCCACTGTCCACCCCTCCCTCTGCCTCGCACCCCCCCAGGCTTGGGACAAGCAGAGGCTGCATGGGGACCAGAACATGTGGGACACTCGTGCTTATACCTGCAGTTCTTCCGACTGCAGGAACCATTGGACGAGAAAGTCCAGCACAGCAGGCGGGCTGGAACCCCCTGCCCCGCCATTTGGCGGGTAACCTGCGCTGGAGCTGCTCGCTGGACCGCATGTCCACAATGGTATCTATCCCCCGGGGCAGGACGTGTGGGTGTCATGTACAAGAGCCACAGTCTCTGGCACGGCTCATCCCATCTCATCTCGGGGTGCAGGGGAATCCTCATACGGAATTCCTCATCATATGCTAGCCATGAGGGGCCCGGGAAATCTACCATCGCCCTGTATATGTTGTCCAAATATTGGACCATGGGAATAGCTAGATCCGGCCGCGCCCTCAAATACACCGCCATGTATATCAAATAAGCGGGGAGCCAGTTAGCCCAGGTACGCGGCGGCTTACGGCGGCGTGCCTGCTCCTTGTCCTTCTCATCCTGACCCTCCCTTTCTTCCTTAGTGGGCTCTCTGTTCAGGAGTGAGAAGATATCCACGTACTCCCCTCGCCATATCTTTTCTCTGGTAGCCTGCGCCAAGTGATCACCCAATGGCAGGGAATACCCTGCCGTCGGCAAAGCCGAAAAGGGGATAGCTGGCCTACCCGAAGGGGCATGAGTTAACCCTGCCACCCCAAGGACATTCCCAGCAGTGTAAGAACCAATGCCCACCCCAGCGGGCATGGTGGCAGTAGTTGTCACCGGGTGGGTCGCCAGCGGCGTAGCCCCTGCACCACCCGCGCGAGGCCAAGGCCACTGAAAGGTCCCCCCCATATTGGGAATGTGTGTGGATGTACTCGTTTGCACCATATACTCACACGCTGCACCCCCGCGGGCCGCCCCCAACGGGGGTTCCGGCCCACTGGGGGCGTCGGAGCTCACGACCGATGTAGAGCTCATCACCGGGGCTTGACCCGCGCCAGGTTGCTGGCTGGGGAGCTGCGAGGCAGTGGCCGGAGGCGCGCCACCCGCCTGCAGCAGCTCGACCCTCCCCGCCGGCCGTTGTCCTGCTGCCGATAGCGCCTCCAAAGGTACCCCAAAAGGGGCACCTGCCTGACTGGCACGAGCCAAAGACTCCTCCAAGGCCGCAATACGGGCCAGCAAGGTGTCTACAGTAACCATGGGCAAAGAGCCGGCCGGCCCACTTGACCCTTGCATGGGTACAGGTCCCTGCACCCCATGGCCCAGATATGGCCATTGGCCAGGGCCGAAGCCCGGTAGGGCTGGTGAGGAGACCTGCCAAGGCGGGACACCAGGCCACCCCCCGAGGCTAGAGGGCCCCGGGAGAGGCTGGGGTCCAGAAGTAGTCGGCCCAACAGGTTGGGCGGAAGGAGGAGCGGTGTCCACCGCTCGCGGGCCGCGGGCCGGAGCGCCCTCCGTGCCCGCACTCTGAACGGGCCACGGAGCAATAGACCCCAAGCCACTCGCCCCGGCCGGGGATGGCAAAGGTGGCTGCTGAGGAGGCGGCACCACGGTCCTCCGACCTGGGTTGCGCCTCCTAACAGCCCGAGCTGAATTCGCAGCAGCCTTCTTTTTGGAAGGCATCTCGAGCAAAAAAGGGAAGCTAGCTAGGCAAAATCGACCCAAAAGGCTTCCCGGCAATACCAACGAGCGACGGAGGCGCAGGGAAAAAACTTCTCCGCTCCGTCGCTGAGGCAAAATGGCAGCGCGGCTGCCTCGTGGCCACCCCTTTTATAAGGGAGCTGGCCACGCCCCTAACTACCCGGATTCTCTGTCCTGTGGGGGGGGGCCCGCAAAGTGCGCGGCGGCCATTTTGGCGCCGCGCTTGCATTCCATATCCTGTCCTAACTGTTGCTTCTTGACCCTTGTACAGATTTCTCATGAGACATATAAGGTGTTCTTGTATTCCCATCTCTTTAATTACTTGCCATATTTTGTTGTGGTCCACAGAGTCAATAACCTTGGTGTAGTCAATGGAACAGAAATAGACTTGTTTCTGGTATTCCTTTGTTTTCTCCATGATTCAACGTATGTTGGCAAAGTGGTCTCTAGTTCCCCTGCCTCTTCGGAACCCATCCAGCACTTCTGATAATTCTCTATCCATGTGCTGCTGAAGCCTATCCTGTATTATCTTGAGCATGACGATTCTAGCATGTGGGATGAGCGCAATTGTTCAATAATTTGAACATCCTTTGGCATTGTGTAGTCAATCATTTTTCTAATTAAGAAACATAAAGAAGATGGGAAGCCCAGAAGTACTCACGTACATGCAGATCTAGAAAAGACAAGAGAAGAAAACACTTGCCGGTCCATCTTATTATCCATCTGCCTCTTATCCTCTCCCAATATGTTACTATACTGTAACATACAGTACCAGTGCTGTGTTCTAAGCTTCAGACACCTGGTGGCACAGTAGTTAAATTGCTATAATGCAGTCAAAACTGCTGCTGTGAGTTCAATCCCAACAGGGCTCCAGGTTGGTCAGCTGTTCTCAACATATTTTTTAATTACAGCTCCCATTAAGTGTGAGATTATCTAAAACATTTTGAATGGCATCACTATCCTACAGTAAGTAAGTAATTTATTAATTGATTAGTCTTATGAACTTATCAATAACATAACAGCACAATTAAAATATGTGTGATACAGTGGAGTGCAATGAAATACAATAAAGAATACAATAAAAATACAATACTTTAAAAAGAAATGTAAACTGGAGAAGGAGCCTTAATACAATTAATACATACATACCCATAATCAGATAAGAGAATCTCCCTTGCTGGATATACAATTTGATTGATATATTGGATTCTTTTAGTCGTTGCCTTAATTATAAACTTGGCAGTTACTATCCTACAGCAATGTGGCCCTTGATAGACTATCCCTGACTGAGATCTTCCACAATACAGATTTCTTCACAAAAGGAAATATTCTCTCAATGTCTAACACAACTGAAATTGAATGTCATCACATCCTTTTAAAAAACTAATAGGCCCAAAAAATCATCACTCATCATCTCAGTTTGATTGTGAGTCACAATAGCTTTTCTTCTATGCCTACAGCAATAGACTAGGTTTATTTTTGGTTCAAAGAATACAATATGTCTTCTTCAAGTTGTTCAAACTGCTTTTGAGAACTGTACTCAGAGAAGGTCAGCAATATGCAAGTGAATCTGTAGCAGTTATACTGCAGCTACTTCAGTAGGATATGGAGAGCCTGAAACAGTAAAGCACCAGAATTGGAAAGTTGGAAGGTACTCCAAGAACTGTCTAGTTGAATTTTTTTGATGAAGTTGAAAACTATCATTACTGAGAGATGGCCATCCAACCAAACTCAGGCAAAGCAGAATCCACACCTTCCAGGATAATTTAGAATTTTTGAGCAGTTGCAGTAATTTGGAGGCGTAACCATTCTGTTATTAGGATTACTGTATTTGATAATTAAATTGCTGAAGCGCAGAGGCCTAGTGCTGAGCTTTTAACTATTTTGAAAAAATAATTACTCAAGGAAGTGATATTAGCAACAAAAAAAAAACACCTTCCACTTTTTAAGTTTAAAAGATTTATTTCAGGACATAACAGAGATAAATAAGTACTAGCTATTTTGCTTGGCATTGCCGGGCAGGTTTTTTTTGTTTGTTTGTTGGGGGGTTGGGCCCTGCGCAGAAGGGAGACTGGAAAGGGGGAGATGTGGAAGCGATCCATCCCCCTTCTTTGTCTTCGCCCGGGGGGTGGGAGGCAGGGAAGGGGGATGTGGAAGCGATACATCCCAATTCCCTGTCTTTGCTCGGGGGGGTGGGAGGCAGGGAAGGGGGGATGTGGCTGAGGATGGGAGGTGAGGCAGGGCATCGAAGAAGTGCAGCCTGACTGCCAGATCTCCTCCTCCCCTCACCGTGTTGAGAGCAGCTCTTGAAACAGCAATGGGGAAAAGGGGATCTGAAAGTCAGGCTGTACTTCGTCCGGGGACACGCGTTCCCAGATGAAGTGCGACCTGACTGTGAGCTCCCCTTTTCCCCATCACTGTGTCAAGAGCTGCTCTCGACACAGTGAGGGGAGGAGGGGAGCTGGTAGGCTGTTCCACGTCCGGGGACGTGCATTCCCGGATGAAGTGCAGCCTGACTTTCAGCTTCCCTTCGCTGTTTCGAGAGCTGCTCTCGACACAGCGATGGGGAAAAGGGGAGCTGACAGTCAGGCCACACTTCATCCAGGAATGCGCGTCCGCAGATGAAGTGCGGCCTGTCATCTTCCCTTTTCCCCATCACTGTTTTGAGAGCTGTTCTCGACACAGCTAGGGGAGGAGGGGAGCTTGCAGGCCGCACTTCATCTGGGGATGCACATTCCCGCATGAAGTGCGGCCTGTTAGCTTCTCTTTTTCCCTCCACTGTTTTGAGAGCTGTTCTCGACACAGCAAGGGGAGGAGAGGAGCTCGCATTCCCGGACAAAGTGCGGCCTGACTGTCAGCTTCCCTTTTCCCCCTCTGCTGTTTCAAGGACTGGCTCGAAACAGCGGAGGGGGAATTGCAGGGCGAGAGGCAGGCTGAGGGCGGAAGGACACAGCAGGGCAGAGGTTGCGCCTATGGTGGCGCCTCGCCCTGCCGTGTCCTCAGGCAGCATGGAAGGGGCGGTAGGGCAGAGGCAATGCCTACAGCGACACCTCTCCCGGCCATGTTCTCAGGCAGGGAGGACCCTCAGCTGCAGCACGCGAACACACGCGCACGCGCACAATGCAGCCATTGTGTTTAGCTTTTGTGTGCTGGCTGTCCCACCTCCTCTGCATTCGTGTCCTCCAGCCTGATTGGCTGCGGCATGTTGTGGCACAGAGGACACTAGGATTTGGAGGGTTTTTTTGTTGCCGTTCGTGGGGCGAACGCCCCAATCTCGGCTTCCGGACCCTCGCGGCGATGTTGTCAGGGAGGTAAGTTAAGTGCGGCCGGATCATTACAGGATGGGCTGAACGTGTGCGTACACGCATTCCGGACACGCATGGCCCAACCCATTCTTATAGGTATAGATGGTATATTGACTCAAATGGGGACTGCAGTGGCTTAGTGGTTAAACACTGAACTTGATGACTGGAGGTTTGGCTGGTCAGCAGTTCAAGCTTGAAATCTGTATAACAGAATGAGCTCCCACCTCTGTCTCTGCTCCTGCCAACCTAGCAGTTCAAAAATAAGAAATTGCAAGTAGATAAATAGGGACCAGTTTGATGGGAAGACAAACAGCATTCCCAGCAGTTCAGTGTCTAGTCATGTTTGCATAATGATTCCATTACTCATGAGTAGAACCACAGTATGTACGTAAGTGGGGCCACACCTGAATCCTGGATTTAAGCTTGCATTCTCACGTATCCTGATCTAGATCTAGGTTGTAAGTAAGGTAGCGCATTGCCAAGCAAACACTCCAGTCATCAGCTTGTCTTTTAAAAGTACTAGCATATTTTTGTGTGTTTTTGGTGGTAGGGGTTACACACACACAACACAAGTACACACACACAATACACACACACACTCAATACACACACAACACAACCACACACACAACCATGCATATACACAATACATACACACTGCACACACAACACAACCAAACACATACTCATTACACACACACAACACAACACAACCACACACACAACACAACACAACCACACACACAACACAATCACACACACTCACACAATACACGCACACATGTCGTAGCTCCACGGGGAGAGGAGGGGCTCCCCCTCCTCCCCCCCAGAAGCCTCGGTGACCACACACACACACACACACACACACACACACACACACACACACACACACACACACACACACACACACAATCTTGCCGAAGTTGGGGGGAGGGGATGTCCCTCCTCCTGCCCAATCCTCAGCAATGACTCCCAGAAGGCTGTGCTGGGGGGAGGGCCAGCCGGCAAAAGGTAAGTGCAGTGGGAGTGAGGGGGGCAAGGTAGTGAGGCGGGTGGGCAGCATGGTTTCCAGGGCCATGCCTCCCCCCACTCCCTAACCCCTACTGCACTTACCTTTTGCCAGCTGGGTCTTCCCTCCCCCCCCCCCGGCGCGGCCTTCTGCATTGGGAGGTGCACAGGCCTGTCCTTCATGCCTGCAGGGACAAAAGACAGGCCAGTGCACCTCCCAACGCAGAAGGCCGTGCCGGGGGAAAACACCCAGCCGGCAAAAGGTAAGTGCGGTGGGGGTTAGGGAGTTGGGGGGGTAAGGTGGTGGGGTGGGGGGGTGTCTTGGTTATGGGGGCCATGCTTCCCCCCCCACTCCCTAACCCAATTTCCAATTCCAATTTAATTTATATCCCACCTTTCTCAAGCCGAAGCTGACTCAAGGCGGCAAATAACATAAGTCATACAATAATACATAAACAATTCATAATGATACAGTACAATTATACATATACCGCAGCCGTGGTAGCAGTCCACCACACTTACCTTTTCATCTCCTGGAAAGAAGGGGTTCGCTTCTCTCTTGGTTGGCTGGGGATGAAAGCTTCGTCCCCAGCCAACCAAGAGAGAACCTAACCCCCTCAATGGAAGGGGTTTCCTTCTCTCCGGGAGGCGAAGGCACAGCCTTTGTCTCCCGGAGAGAGTACGTCATTTCCCCACAGTCCCGGAGGCTGGTGCTAGGCTTGCCGTAGCTTTGGGGGGGCAGCCCCTTCTCTCCCCGCGCTGCTTCGGTGAGGAAGCGGGGAAAGGCCACGTCGTCCAGTTTTTTTAATGTGTAGCACTTTCCCGGCCTCCTCTGCACTCATGCCCTTCAGCCTCATTGGCTGAGGGGTGGTGTGGCATGTTGGATGCTGTGCCCTGTAGTTTTTTTCTTGCCACATTCGTGGGGCGGGTGCTCGACTCGCGGCTGGTGGACCCTTGCAGCGATGCTCGGACGCTGTATAGGTAAGTGTAGGCGGCTCAGTTTGGGATGGTTGGGCTGGGTGCGGGCATGCATGCTGGACACCAATGGTTAATGCACGCTGCTGAGCCAGTCTCGCCTTTGGGACGGAGGCGAGCGAGAACATCTGTGGCAGGGCAGGCCGTAAACTCCCGGATGGGCTCAAAAGCCGCTGCCACTGCTGGCGTCTCTACCACCGCTGAGCCGGTCTCACCTTCAGGAGGGAGGCCAGCAAGAACATCTGTGGTGGGGCGCGCTGTGGACTCCCAGACGGGCTCAAAATCCACCACTGGCTCAAAAGCCGCTGCCACTGCTGGCGTCTCTACCACTGCTGAGCCGGTCTTGCCTTCGGGAGGGAGGCTAGCAAGAACACCTGTGGTGGGGCGGGCCGTGGACTTCTGGATGGGCTCAAAAGCCACCGCCACCACTGGTGTCTCTACCACTGCTGAGCTGGTGTCGCCTTCGGGAGGGAGGCCAGCAAAAAAATCTGTGGTGGGGTGGGCTGTGGACTCCCAGATGGGCTCAAAAGCCGCCGCCACCGCTGGTGTCTCTACCGCCACTGAGCCAGTCTTGCCTTCATGACTGCTTAAGGGTGTTCGAGCCTCAGGCTCCACCCCTCCTCCTTGGATTGTTGCACTTTTTCTGATTTATTTTTTGTAATTTGTAAATTGTTTTGAATGCATGTTTTGAATGCTCTGATGTGTTCATCGAGCCTTGTCCTTGCTTCATGACTGCTTAAGGGTGTTCGAGCCTCAGGCTCCGCCCCCCTCCTTGGATTGCTGCACTTTTTCTGATTCATTTTTTGTAATTTGTAAATTGTTTTGAATGCATTTTTGTTATTGTAGCCTATTAATTGTGTATATTATTGTGTATTTATTTATTTTGTATATTAATATTGACTATTGTTGCTGTTGCTGTTGTTTGACGCTTCGAGTCGCCTTCGGGCTGAGGGAAGCGGGATTTATTTATTTATTTATTTATCATTCACATTTGTAACTGCCGCCCACTCAGGCAGAACCCGACTCAGGGCGGCATTACAGCAGCTCAAGAAAATACATAAAAACATTATAAAAACCTTATAAAACCCACCCAATAAAAAACCCACCCAATAAGAAAAAACCGACATCCACCCCCATTTAAAACCCATATCCCACTAACCCGTCCCACCTACCACACAGAGGGAAAGAAAGAGAGTCTTATAAAAGCCAGCCGGCGGGGGCCATAGTCCCGTTCGGGCCCCACACCTGCCCTGCCAGCCAGGTCTTTACTCCTTTCCTGAAGGGCAGCAATTCACTTTGAAGTCTTAGATCTGTTGGTAGGAGGTTCCAGAGAGTTGGTGCGGACACGGAGAAGGCCCTCCTTCGGGTGCCAGTCAAATGTGCACCCCTCGTTGATGGCACCACCAGAGAGCCTCTCCGGTCCGCTCTGGTTGGACGGGCAGTCACTCTTGGGACGATGCGGTCTCTAAGGTATCCTGGCCCCCTGCCATATAGGGCTTTAAAGGTCAAAACCAGCACCTTAAATTGCACCCGGAGACAAACTGGTAACCAGTGCAGCTCCCGAAGCAGCGGTGAGGCATGGGCATATCGCCCACACCCCATCACCACCCGGGCCGCTGCATTCTGGACCAGCTGCAGCCTCCGAATGGTCGTCAAGGGCAGCCCCATGTAGAGCGCATTACAATAATCTAGTCGGGAAGTAACCAGAGCATGAGTGACCATAAGCAAGGAGCCCCGGTCCAGGAGCGTGCGCAGTTGGCGAATCACCCGAAGTTGGGCAAAAGCCCCCCTGGCCACGGCTGCCACTTGTTCTTCCAGCAGGAGCCGTGAGTCCAGGAGGACCCCCAAGTTGCGCACTGGGTCTGTCTGGGGCAAAACAGCCCCATCCAGTACCAAAGATGGTAACTCCTTGGATAACATGGGCCCCCTTATCCACAGCCACTCTGTCTTGCTGGGATTCAGCCGAAGCCCATTGGCCCCCATCCAGACCCCAATGGCCTCCAGGCATCCGGATAGGATTTCAACAGCATCACTGGGGTCCCCACGGGCCGAGATGTACAATTGAGTATCATCTGCGTACTGATGGTACCGCACCCCGTGGGAACGAATGATCTCACCCAGCGGCTTCATGTAGATGTTAAATAAGAGAGGAGAGAGCACAGATCCCTGAGGCACCCCATATTTGAGAAGCCTAGGGCTGGACCTCTCACTCTCTAACCACACCGACTGGGTACGGCCCTCCAGAAATGAGGAAAACCAGGACAACACAGTGCCCTGGATCCCCAGTCCTTCGAGCCGTTCCAGCAGGATACCGTGGTCGACGGTATCGAAGGCCGCTGAGAGGTCAAGAAGAGCAAGGACGGATGGACAACCCCCGTCCCGCTCCCGCCAGAGATCATCCATCAGTGCGACCAATGCCGTCTCCGTTCCATATCCGGGCCTGAATCCCGATTGAAAGGGGTCTAGATAATCCGCTTCCTCCAGGACACTCTGCAGCTGGCGCGCCACCGCCTTCTCCAAAACCTTACCCAGAAAGGGCAGGTTGGAAACCGGCCTATAGTTGTTAAGGACAGCTGGGTCGAGGGACATTTTCTTCAGGAGGGGGCGCACCAAAGCATGTTTTAGCTGTGCAGGAAATACCCCCTCCCGTAAAGATGCATTTACTATCCCTCCAACCCAGCCCCCTGTTACCTCCTTGGAGGCTTTCACCAACCAGGTGGGACAGGGGTCCAGAGGACATGTAGTGGCACGAACATCTGCAAGGAGCCTGTCCACTTCCTCAGGGACAACAGGATCAAACCGATCCCAGATCGAACAGCAAGACTGTGCTCCGGCACCCCCCCGACCCTCCCCATCCACGCCAGGATTCAATCCTGAACGAATCCGATCGATTTTCTCCACCAGATGGTCAGCAAAGTCCTCAGCCGACCCCTGCCAACCGGGCACCGATCTCCCTCTACCAAGAAGGGACCTGGTTACCCGGAACAGGGCGGCTGGGCGATTATCAGCGGAGGCAATAAGGGTGGTGAAGTATTGCCGCCTCACCACCCCCATCGCCACTAGGTAGGCCCTAATAGCGGCTCTAGCTAGTGTCCAATCGGAGTCATCCTGGGTCTTCACCCAGCGGCGCTCTAGGCGTCTCTTTGCCCGTTTGAGTTCCCGTAGTTCCTCTGTGAACCACGGAGATGACCTAGTTCCCCGGGCGCGGAGAGGCCGCAGTGGCGCGATTTCATCCAAGGCCGCTATTGTCGTCCTATTCCATAGGTCGACAAGTGCCTCGGGTGAATCGTTTAGCCGATCCAGAGGTACATCCCCCAGTTCCCTCCGGAAACCATCTGGATCCATTAGTTGCCGAGGGCGGACCATTTTAATAGGCCCTGCCTCCCTACGATGAAGTGTCGCCCCCAGGAAGTCAAGAGTCACCAGATAGTGATCTGACCATGGCACAGGTGAGATGACTAAGTCCTGTAATCTCAGGTCACTCTGCCACTGCTCCGACAAGAAAACTAAGTCTGGCATGTGACCACTGCCCCTGGTCGGACCCCGAACTACCTGAGTCAGGCCCATGGCTGCCATGGAAGCCATGAACTCCCTTGCCCCCTCAGAGGCCACCCCCAACGATGGCAAATTGAAGTCCCCCAGAACCATAAGCCTCGGGAACTCCAACGCCAGCATCGAGGCGGCCTCGAGGAGCTCAGGCAGGGCATCCCTTACTCTGCAAGGGGGCAGGTACAGGAGCAAGATCCCCAACTGACCCTTGGGGCCCAACCGTAGAAGCAGGGCCTCACAACCAGCCACTTGTGGAGCAGTGGCCCTAGCAACTCCCATAGACTCCCTGGCAACAATGGCAACACCACCGCCCCTCCCCTCACCTCTAGGCTGGTGCCAAATACCGAACCCAGCTGGACACATGTCCGAAAGAGGTACTCCATCCTCAGGTGTCAGCCAGGTTTCGGTGATGCATGCCAGGTCGGCCCGCCCATCCTGGATGGCATCTTGAATCAGGGGGGCCTTATTGCAAACCGACCTGGCATTCACCAGCAGCAGCCTAAGGGCGGGGTCACTCTGGATCTGCTGCTCAGGACCCAGAGATGTACCTGCAAGGCTGGAATGAGGGACCGCTCTTAAACATCGGACCCGCATACCCCGAGTGCGGCCCGCCCCACGGTACCCGCCATACCGCCCCATGCCCGTCACAACACCTATATTAGTCTCCGGAACCTCCCAAGACGGAATGCTGCCCCTCCTTTCCGGCTGGCAAGGCCAACACTCTCTCTTCCCTCCCCCTCCGCCATCCACCCCCAAATCCAGCGCCGAACAAAATTTCCGGGCCTCCGGCGGCGCCTCTCCTTTAAGCCCCCCAACAGGCAGGGTCCAAAAGGGGATGGGACACCCCTGCCTCCCATTCCCAGGCCGAATAGCGTGGGCCCCCGGGAAGAGGCAGCGCCTCTTTATCTCCCCGCCGGTGGTGGGGGCGGGGGGAGCGCGGCTGCGGCGTCGGCGTCAGCGGCGTCCCTTCTTGGAGCCTCCCAGGCCACGGGAGGCTCCATTTATCTCCCCGCCAATGAAGGGGGCGGGGAGAGCGCGGCGGCGGCGATGGCGGCGGCGGCGTCCTTCTTCGGAGCCTCCCGGGCCACGGGAGGCTCCCCTTATCTCCCCGCCGGTGGTGGGGGCGGGGAGAGCGCGGCGGCGACGACGGCGGCGGCGGCGTCTCTCTTCGGAGCCTCCCAGGCCACGGGAGGCTCCCTTTATCTCCCCGCCGGTGGTGGGGGCGGGGAGAGCGTGGCGGTGGCGATGGCGGCAGCGGCGTCTTTCTTCGGAGCCTCCCGGGCCACGGGAGGCTCCCCTTATCTCCCCGCCAGTGGTGGGGGCGGGGAGAGCGCGGCGGCGGCGATGGCGGCGGCGGCGTCTCTCTTCGGAG
Organism: Bradypodion pumilum; assembly: GCA_035047305.1. NCBI lineage: Eukaryota > Metazoa > Chordata > Lepidosauria > Squamata > Chamaeleonidae > Bradypodion > Bradypodion pumilum. The sequence goes on along the minus strand of JAWDJD010000011.1, from coordinate 11,444,480 downwards.
CCTCCCGGGCCACGGGAGGCTCCCTTTATCTCCCCGCCGGTAGTGGGGGCGGGGAGAGCGCGGCGGCGGCGATGGCGGCAGCGGCGTCTTTCTTCGGAGCCTCCCGGGCCACGGGAGGCTCCCCTTATCTCCCCGCCGGTGGTGGGGGCGGGGAGAGCGCGGCGGCGGCGATGGCGGCGGCGGCGTCTCTCTTCGGAGCCTCCCGGGCCACGGGAGGCTCCCTTTATCTCCCCGCCGGTGGTGGGGGCGGGGAGAGCGCGGCGGCGACGATGGCGGCGGCGGCGTCTCCCTTCGGAGCCTCCCGGGCCACGGGAGGCTCCCTTTATCTCCCCGCCGGTGGTGGGGGCGGGGAGAGCGCGGCGGCGACGATGGCGGCGGCGGCGTCTTTCTTCGGAGCCTCCCGGGCCACGGGAGGCTCCCCTTATCTCCCCGCCGGTGGTGGGGGCGGGGAGAGCGCGGCGGCGGCGATGGCGGCGGCGGCGTCTCTCTTCGGAGCCTCCCGGGCCACGGGAGGCTCCCTTTATCTCCCCGCCGGTGGTGGGGGCGGGGAGAGCGCGGCGGCGACGATGGCGGCGGCGGCGTCTTTCTTCGGAGCCTCCCGGGCCACGGGAGGCTCCCCTTATCTCCCCGCCGGTGGTGGGGGCGGGGAGAGCGCGGCGGCGGCGATGGCGGCGGCGGCGTCTCTCTTCGGAGCCTCCCGGGCCACGGGAGGCTCCCTTTATCTCCCCGCCGGTGGTGGGGGCGGGGAGAGCGCGGCGGCGACGATGGCGGCGGCGGCGTCTCCCTTCGGAGCCTCCCGGGCCACGGGAGGCTCCCCCTATCTCCCCGCCGGTGGTGGGGGCGGGGAGAGCGCGGCGGCGACGATGGCGGCGGCGGCGTCTTTCTTCGGAGCCTCCCGGGCCACGGGAGGCTCCCCTTATCTCCCCGCCAGTGGTGGGGGTGGGGAGAGCGCGGCGGCGGCGATGGCGGCGGCGGCGTCTCTCTTCGGAGCCTCCCGGGCCACGGGAGGCTCCCTTTATCTCCCCGCCGGTGGTGGGGGCGGGGATATAAATTAAAAGTTATTATTATTATTATTATTATTATTATTATTATTATTATTATTATTATTATTATTATTATTATTATTATTATTATTATTATTATTATTATTATTATTATTATTATTATTATTATTATTATTATTATTATTATTATTATTATTATTTGTAGGTAAAGATATTGCAGTCAAAGTACGTTACAGAACAAAGTTTTAGGAAGCAAAGACTTCTTAGATTCAAAAGTTCAGAAAGCACATTAAAACAATGAAAGTCTATCTCCTGGGGGAAGCCCTGGGCCCACCTCTTAGCTTAAAAGCCCTAATATGACTTACACAGTGTTGAGCACCAGACCAAGAGAAAGTTCTGCCCATTCCCTCTGGTTTCTATCTCCTCAAACAAGTTCCACCCTCTTGCCATTCCCCTAAAGGAATCAAGACAATGACTATACAGTATCGCATGTCTGTCCAATTTTTTAATTTCTTCCATACCATGAGGCTAGCATGTTTTGACTATCAATCCTGCTCTGGAATGCAGCATACCTCCTCCCATACTTGGAAATCTCCATTACAGATTCAAAGGACACACACAGGCCCATTTCTAACCATGACAGTCTGCCACATGACCATGGAAATTTTTGTAGATGCAGACAGCACTGGCTCTTTGGCTATAAACGGAGATGAGCGCCAAACCCAGAGTTGGATATGACTGGCTTTCGAGCAAGGGTGACTTTTACCTTTATTGACTCAAAGTACATAGAATTGACTTACATGGATGCAGACAGGGCCTTTAAAGTTCAGGATAAAAGATGGGATATACATACATCCACCACACCACAGTCTCCACTGGACACCTTCTCCACTCTGATCTCCTTTGGGTTTGTAGGATATTTTATCTTCTGATGGAGCCCTGAGAGTATTGGATCTGCTAGTTTAAGGCTGTTGGGGGTCACAGGCCAAAATTTCTTCCCCCACCCACCTTGAGGCAAGCCTTTGGTTTGATGTAGAATGGCTCTTTTTCTAAATCAAAGGAAACCGTCAGCTCTAAGGCTTAACTTGTCACAGTCTGCAGCAGGATAGAAGCCTGACACAGACATAACGGTCATACATCCTGCTTTACAAAGTCTCTCTCTTTGAAGGATTGTCAGAAAGCAATCCTCTTTTTCAACTCATCCTTTCTTTGAAGGTCTGTCTAGTCCACGTTTAGTCTAAAGGTAAAGAAAATGGAGATCAGGAGTCTTGAAGTTGATAATTCAGGCAGTAGATGGTCCTGTGTGATTGTCTTCTCAACTAGGTACAGTATTTCTGCTGTAATTATAGGCATATTTATTGTTTTGTGTCTGTTTACATCAATCAACATTTGCTAAAAAAAAAAACTTAACCTTTCTTCTCTATTATCTTTTTGTTTAGCACAGGGTTCCCAACCTAAGTCACCATTTCATGTGGCCACCCTACCCCTCCAAGGGCATTCAAGAAACAAAATGGTCATCCCTTTGAAGTTGTTGAGACAAAATGGCCACCCCATTGTGCAGGCAGGGCAAAATGGCTGCCCGCCCCTCAAAGCTGACTGAGAGAGCATGACCCGGCCCCTGACTTGAATAGGTTGGTTTAGTGTTTCATTTCCTCTTGTCTAGTAATATGTAACTGACCATTTTAGATGCAAATGAGCGGGACTTGAAAAAACTCATGGGCATATTGCTTAGTTGATTATGGGATTTAGAGACTACAATAGTAGCTTTTCAAAGCTCTTCAGATGAAGCATGGCTATGTGAGCCAGAGATGATGGAGATATTGTTGTGAAGGGCCTGAAAAGCAGATATAGAATTGTGCAAAACAGTAGCCTGGACCAGAGGCAGGCAGGAAATTTGATCATACATGTCTGAGAGTCTGATACAAGGTCAAAGAAACACTACCAACCTGGTATCGACACAAAACAATCAAACAGCAAAAAAAAGTCATTAGAGATGGCTGTATAGCAGATACCCAAGCTGTAACTAGAGAAATGCAACTCAGGCTTTGATCCAATGTAGTGAAATCTATAAGTGCAATACTTTACTGCTTAAAGGATGTAGATCTACCCATCTCAAGCACATGTGTTGCTCCAGGTACTTCTTCCCCAGGCAGAAGACAAGAAAAAAGAAGGTGGTTCTGCATGGCACACTGCCAAGGCACACTGAAATGTGGGTATTCCTTGGGTCCTGTGATAATCCCATATGCAGGCACTAGAGGAAATATGGCCCTTCAGACAGTCTGTACTCAGATAATCTGGACCCTCACAGGATCCAATCTTAACCAAGAGAAGAGCAGCACTCCAGGGGTCAAAATTGCTAGTTGCAGCTCTGCAAGAAGCTAGCTCAGATCACCAAGATAAGGCCAAGCCAAAGAGTCTCTCTGGTAGCTCTGACTTCAGGAACCAGTTCTAGATGAACATATTCACTGTAGTTAATTTGTTATTTTTATTTAAGTTTATTTAAATTAAGATTTTCTGTTTATATGTTGCCATATGATGAGGGTGGGGATTATGACTGAGTTATGCTTATGTTCTGGATGTTACTATTTTAAGTATGTCAACCACCCAGAGTGGGAATCGCTCCCACATGGGTAATATGCAACCAATTAATCTATTTACTGAAGCATGGAAGTATCTTCATTGCTTGATGAAGTTGGCTGGCCTTTTCAGCCTAAAAGCTTGCTTGACAGCACCTAGGCCGAAACTACATCCCAGAATGTAGCCTTGCTGTATAGTATCTCATTTGTCTAATTGTCTGAGGATCCACCACAGAACTTTCTAATGTAAGAAACACATAGTCAAACCTTCAATCCCTCCAAGAATCATTGCCTATAAAGAGGAAGAAATCGTGTTTGCCTTTAGCATCTCTCTCTCCATCTCTCTCCCTCTCACACACAAATAACATTATTATTATTATTATTATTATTATTATTATTATTATTATTATTATTATTATTATTATTATTATTATTATTATTATTATTATTATTATTATTATTATTATTATTATTATTATTATTATTATTATTAGTTTGCTTTTTCATAACCATCAAGTTCTGCTGCCTCTCCTTGTCTAACAGTAGGGCTAGTCTTATGGAGAGAGGCAAATGAAAGACCTCAACAACTGACTCTGAGGGAGAAGGCCCTTCACTAACTCAGGAGGGAGATGTTTGGAGGAATGTGACTCAAAGGAGGAGAAGAGTAGGGGATCACTCTGAGAGTCTGAAATTACAGAATAAATTTGAGGCTCTCTCCCTCATCACACCTGATGAGGAACACACAGAGGAACAACTGGTTCCACCTGATGATCTCTCCTTCATCACACTTGATGAGATCCAGGAAGATAAACAACAGGAACAAACTGAGGTTCTCTCCCTTAATATGGTTGATGAGGTGCATGTAGATGAACAGATTGCAGGAGAGAGGCTCCTTGTACTAGGCGATTCAATAATTAGAAATACAGAGAAATGGATTTGTGATGCACATGATAACCGTATGGTGACTTGCCTGCCAGGTGCAAAAGTTGCAGACATCACAAGAAATCTAGATAGATTGTTAGAGAGAACTGGGAACGAGCCAATTGTCATGGTACACGTTGGTACCAATGACGTTGGGAAGGCCAAGCGGTCTGTCCTGGAAGCCAAATTCAAGTTGTTAGGAAGAAGATTGAAGTCCCGGACTTCCAAGGTAGCATTTTCAGAAGTGCTGCCTGTCCCTCGCGCAGGACCTACCAGGCAGGCTGAGCTCAGAAGCCTCAATGCGTGGATGAGGCGGTGGTGTCGAGAGGAGGGTTTCAGATTTGTCAGGAACTGGAGAACATTTTGGGACAAGCCAAATCTGTTCAGGAGGGATGGGTTGCATTTGAACCATGATGGGACCAGATTGCTGGCACTCAACATCAAAAAGGCTGCAGAGCAGCTTTTAAACTGATAACTGGGGGAAAGCCGACAGGAGCTGGGCAGCATCCGGTTCGGGAAAGTGTGTACTTGGGTAGTGAGGAGGATGCAAAAATTACTGAGCAGAGCGAGGAGCTAGTCACTAGCATTCTAGCAGAAGGATGCAAGAGGCAGTCTAACAATGCAACTGGACACAAAAGACTGTGTCAGAAAAGCATATATAAATGCTTGTATACAAATGCCAGAAGCCTCCGGAACAAAATAGGGGAGCTGGAATACTTAGCAATAGATAAGAATATTGATATTATTGGTATCACTGAAACCTGGTAGACGGATGATAACCAATGGGATACAGTTATCCCAGGCTACAAACTGTACAGGAAGGATAGGAAGGGGCAAACGGGAGGTGGTGTAGCCTTGTATGTCAAAGAAGTGATAAAATCGTATGAATTGGAATATCTAGGTGATTTGGAGTCACCATTAGAAGCTCTGTGGGTAAGAGTACCAGGCCACAAGGATGGTCTAACAGTAGGCATATACTATCGGCCTCCGACCCAAACTCTTGAGGGAGACTGGCAGTTGGAGAATGTTGTAAAAGAGGCATCCAAGAAGGGAAGCCTGGTTATAATGGGGGACTTCAATTACCCTCACATAGACTGAGTGAACTGTTGTTCAGCACATGATAAAGAGATAAAGTTCCTAGATATGCTAAATGATTGTTCGCTGGGACAGATGGTTGAAGACCCAACTAGAGGTACAAGAATCCTTGACTTGATCCTGAGTAATACTCAGGATCTGGTGCAAGATGTTAATGTGACTGATCCAATAGGGAACAGTGACCACAACTCAATTATGTTTAACTTGATCATAGACCGCAAGTCACTGATAAAATTTAACACAGAGACCTTAAATTTTCAAAAAGGAAATTTCCCAAAGTTGAGGAAACTAGTAAAAAAGAAGCTGAAAGGGAAAATTGAGAGAGTCCAAACACTCCAAGAGGCATGGAGGCTGTTTACAAAAACAATAACAGAGGCCCAATTGGAATGCATACCCAAAAGGAAAAAGGGCACTGCCAGGTCCAAGAGGACTCCGATGTGGCTTACAGGAGCTGTTCGGGAAGTGATCAAGAGCAAGAAAAGCTCATTTAGAAGATGGAAGGCTTGTCCGAATGAGGACAGCAGGCAGAAACATAAATTCTGGCAGAACAAATGCAAGGCGACAATCAGGAAAGCAAAGCAAGACTTTGAGGAGCGTATAGCTAAAAATACTCAGAGAAATAACAAAGACTTCTTTAAGTACATTAGAAGTAAGAACCCAACTAGGAAGGCCATTGGACCATTAGATGACAATGGAAGGCAAGGGGTTATTAAAGAGGAAACAGAGATTGCAGAGAGACTCAATGAATTCTTTGCTTCAGTATTCACTGAAGAAGACAGAGGCTACATGCCCAAAACAGAGCCTATCTTCGTAGGGAGGGAAACCGAAGAATTAAGCCAGATAGAAATAACCAGGGAGGAGGTCCTTGCATGTCTTGTTAAACTAAACACTAACAAATCACCAGGACCAGATGGAATCCATCCACAAGTTCTCAGGGAACTTAAAGATGAAATTGCTGATCTCCTAGCCAAAATATATAATCTTTCCCTCAAATCAGGCTTTGTGCCTGATGACTGGAAGGTAGCGAATGTAACACCAATTTTCAAAAAAGGATCCAGGGGTGATCCAGGAAATTACCGACCTGTCAGTTTGACATGTGTCCCAGGTAAAGTGATGGAAACCATCCTAAAAGATAGAATTAATAGGCACATAGAAGAGAAGGTGCTGCTAAAGGAGAGCCAACATGGCTTTTGCAAGGGCAAATCATGCCTCACTAATCTGTTGGAATTTTTTGAGAGTGTCAACAAGCATGTGGATAAGGGGGATCCAGTTGACATTGTTTATCTGGACTTTCAGAAGGCTTTTGACAAGGTCCCACACCAAAGGCTCTTGAATAAACTTACCAGTCATGGAATAAAGGGACAGGTCTTGTCCTGGATCAGCAACTGGCTAAGGGACAGGAAACAGAGGGTAGCACTAAATGGACACTTCTCCAAGTGGAGGGAAGTAAAGAGTGGGGTCCCCCAAGGTTCAGTACTGGGACCCCTGCTTTTCAACCTCTTCATAAATGATCTAGAGGTAGGAGTAAAAAAGCAAGGTAGCCAAATTTGCTGACGACACTAAATTATACAGGGTAGTGAAAACTGTGAGAGATTGTGAGGAGCTCCAGAGGGATCTCTCGACACTGGGGGAGTGAGCAAAACAGTGGCAAATGAGTTTCAACATTAGTAAGTGCAGAGTGATGCATGTTGGGACAAAGAACCCCAATTACATTTATAAACTGATGGGGTCTAAACTCTCTGCGACAAACCAGGAAAGGGACCTTGGTGTCCGGGTGGACAACTCAATGAAGGTGTCAACCCAGTGTGCCTCAGCAGTGAAAAAAGCAAACTCAATGCTAGGGATCATTAGGAAGGGTATAGAAAATAAGTCAGCAAGTGTCATTTTGCCTCTTTATAAATCTATGGTGAGGCCCCATCTGGAATACTGTGTACAGTTCTGGTCGCCATACCTCCAGAAGGATATTATGGAGCTGGAAAAAGTGCAGAGGAGGGCAACCAGAATGATTAGGGGACTGGAACACCTTCCTTACCATCTGAGGCTGCAACGGTTGGGCCTTTTCACTCTTGAATGACGGCGTCTAAGAGGTGACCTGATTGAAGTTTATAAAATCATGCACGGTGTGGACAAAGTAGATAAGGAAAAACTGTTTTCCCTATCGCATAACACTAGAACTAGGGGACACTCCATGAAACTTTTGGGTACTAGTTCTCAAACAAATAAGAGAAAGTACTTTTTCACCCAGAGGATTACTGGTCTATGGAACTCCCTGCCAGAAGAAGTGGTGACAGCTGTCAGTCTTGACAGCTTTAAGAAAGGATTAGACAAGTTCATGGAGGACAAGAGTATCAATGGCTATAATTATGGATACTTAAGGACAACCTCCGGGTTGGAGAGATAGGCAGGATATCTCTCAATATCATTTCCAGGGAATCCTAAGCAGGTGAAGGCATCTCCTTGGGAATACCCTGAAGGAAATGGTGAGCCACTGTGTGAGACAGAATGCTGGACTGGATGGGCTGTGGCCTGTTCCAGCAAGGCTGTTCTTATGTTCTTATGACTCCACCTTCACAATTGCTTGATCCACAGGTCACTCCCCAGCCAGGTAAGGTAGTACTGCAGAGAAGTGGCCCCAGTGACCAGAACAGACCAACCTAAAGCACTGATTTATACCCAGCAAGGTATTGTGTGTGTTACCTGAAAACTGTTTGTACAATTTCCAGTATATTTTAAATTAGTTCGTAGACTGGTGGAGCACTTACCCTTAACAGTAATAAAGAAATAACGTAGACTTTGATTAAGGCAATATAAAAAATAATTTTATTTGACAAGCGTTTAATCTGCAGTGGCCTTCTGTAGAGAAAAAGCTGTCTAAACTAAATCAAAGAACTACGTGAGCTTTCCTAGGTGTAGTCAGGATCGCTACTCAGGCAACTTCGAAGCCAGCCTTTATACTATTCTATCTCTACAGTTCTACCTGATTTTACATAATAAAGGTTACAGTGTGTGAACAATTTAAGGTTCAAAGAAGGTATGAAAGAAACAAAGGGAATTACTTAATTACAGCAATTTAAAGGAAGTACATGGCCAATACATATGTTATACAGGTATATTTCAAAGGAGATACAAGCAAGAGGGCACTTCAAAGCAGATAGGTGTCAAGGAAGGGGGTTTCAAGGGATGCGATCTTGGGTGCGAATCAAGGAGATAGGGTCTGGATGTGATCAAAGGGATCAAAGAGATGAGATCTGGGTTTCAAAGGTGGGAACCATATGGGGAACCTCATAGCTTGGGGCAATGGAGGGTAATCAAAGGATGTGCAGAAAATATCACTTGGCAAACCAGGGGTCGTCCATATCTGAGGCAAGGATTCCAGCGACCAACTACATCAATGGAAATGTCCAAACAGAAGTTATATGGCCCAGCATCATCTAGCCTCAATTTACAATCCAAAGGAAGGTATATGCAGAATTACCTGGCCTCAGATCTATATGGGCGACATACAGCAAGAGATTGAGGTGTGACATGTTTGGGCAAAGAAACAACTGAAATATCAAGGAAACAACTAAAGAACAGTACAAGTACACAACTAAAGCAGAAATAAACAACTTTAGATCAAAGGGCTGAATGTGAAAGCTTGGAAACTGTTGGTCACCTTGGTGTGAATGGGAAACCCATATGGTTGGGGGATTTTATTGATTCCTGTGAAATTCAGCCTTCCTGGATGGCCCAGAATAAACTGAGGTTATGCTGAGGACATCCTGCTTCAAGATATAAAACAGATTATGTTAAAAATCAAATTTAAATAAAATAATTAATTAATCAGGTGTCTAATAATCAATTGTGCCAGTTCCATTCAAATGGAACTCTCAAACCCAAAAATCACAATTTAAACTAAGTCTCCAGGGCTGAGAAATCCTTAGGAGCTACTTTTTAAAAAGTCTTCCTGTCTGCCGCTTTTCTCTGCTGGGTGACAAGTTTTCAGGGGGGGGGGGGTTAATCCACCCTTCCTTTCAGAGTTAACTCCAGGGGAAAAGCCGAGAGGGCGGCTGACCTGAAACAGATAATTTCCCTTTTGCCTCAATGAGCCAAAGCTCTCTCGCAATTTGATTGCATGAACTTCAGTCTACTTGCGTGTAAATGAATGGTAATCGTGTGCTGGTTGTGGATGACTTCAATGGGGGAAAGATTAAAATAAAGGAATAATATTTTATTGGAAATGAAAAGTATATATATATGAGAAAGAAATGTCTATTTCTGGAAATTATGGTATTAGTCCTTCCCATTCTCTCTTATGACACGGTAACTGAAAGGCACCGTGCTCAGACGACTGTGATGGCCTCATTTGGGGACAAGTTCGGTAATGATGTACCCTCCCCCTTGTGGGCGCTGGACCATACAGGTGGCTCTCAGCGCTTGCAAGAGGGGGACACAGAGACAAATGAAAATGATAGAAGCAACCACAGTGAGGGCCATAACAAAAATGTGCTTCAAGTATCCAAAATCTGGGAGCCAACTCGTAAGCCAGTTCCACACACAAATACTTCTCACGGATGATTGGGCAAGTCCTGATGTGCGGATGTGTCCTTATGCTTTCGGAACAAAAGTTTCAAATCATCAAGGTTTTCCACAGACCAGAGGTCCTGTTCCTTGTCCCTCGTGCTCTGCCTTTTCCTTTTGGCGTCCTCCAACACAGGTCTCTGGACTGGTATAGCAGCGTCTGGGGCTGGGGCTGGAGCTTTCCTCGCCCGGGTATAATAAATCCAGGCAGCAATGCCCTCTACTTTCACGCAGGATGGGGTGGTCAGCAAAACCTGGAAAGGTCCTCTCCAGCGGGTCTCGGTGAAACCAGGGTTGTAGGCTTTCACAAATACCCAATCTCCTGGGCGGAACGTGTGCGCTGGAACACGGAGGGCTTGCACCTGTTTATGAAGAAGAGACTGCAAATTCTCCTGGAGGAGATTAGACATACTTTTCAAATACTGCTGTAACTGAGTCCCTGGTACCTGATCAATCTTATCCCTCCCCTTTACTAAGTCTCCTATTGGGTAAGGCCTGCCATACACAGCTTCGAATGGAGAGATCGCCAGTTTTCCTCGGGGCAGAATTCGAATTCTTAGCAACACCTGGGGAAGCAAATCCACCCATCCTAGCCCTGTTTCCTGCACTAGCTTGCGAAGATGCATTTTTATGGTTTGGTTTGCTCTCTCAACTTGCCCTGAACTTTCTGGATACCATGCGGCATGGAGAGACCACGGAATGTCTAAAGCCTGGGCCACCTTTTGCGTGATTTCTGCCACGAAATGTCTGCCATTGTCTGAATTTATACCTTGCCACGGTATACCAAATTTGGGGCAAATATCATTAATTAACCTTCGAACTACTTCCTTGGCTTTGTTAGTCCTACAGGGAAATGCTTCAACCCAGCCTGTCAAGGAATCAGTGAACACAAGGCAATGTTTGTAACCACGGTTAGGGTACATTTCAGAAAAGTCTACCTGCCATTTAGCCCCTGGGACAGAGCCAGTAGGCTGGCTGCCCCATGGACCCTTTCGGATTCCTGTATGCGAATTGTTTTGGACACAAATCATGCACATTTGGCAAACTTCAGTGGTGATTCTGACTATATCCTTGATGACTGCCCATGATTGTAAGCAGCGCATGAGGACTTGTGGGCTGGCATGTGTGCGTCTGTGTGCTTCCTTAGCAATGTCTGTACCTAAAGCCTTGGGAATGAAAATTCTACCGTCATTGAAGATAATCCATCCATGCTCATTTAAGGTGCCCCCCTTTTCAAGCCCATACCTTCTCTCGCTGTCAGTGTATGATGGGATAGCAGGCAGGTCAATTGCAGGTGCTGGAATAGGGGTGATATTGACCAGTTCTTTGTCAATTTCACTAGGGGCAGGAATGGGAGTGACATTGACCAATTCCCTGTCTATTTCATGAAATTCAGAACCCTGAGTGACATTGACAGACTTTTTGTCAGCTCTACAAGAGGCAGCATCAGGGGCGACATTGACCAGTTCTCTGTACATTTGAGAGGCAGCCACTTTAGCGGCTTCGTCAGCAAGACGATTACCCTCTTTATGTTCCCATTCAGTGGCTTTGCCATGGCCTCGAATATGCATTACAGCAACTTGTGAAGGCAAATGGACAGCTTCTAATAAGCGCAGCACATGTGGACCATTTTTGACAGGCTCACCATCCGCAGTAGTAAAGTCCCTATTTCTCCACATCAACCCAAAAACATGTAGCACACAAAATGCATATCGTGAGTCAGTGAAAATGTTTATGTTTTTTCCTGAGCCTAATTGCAATGCCCTGGTGAGGGCTGTCAGTTCAGCGACTTGTGCAGAAGTTCCTGCAGGAAGTGGGTTTGCTTCAACAATTTCAGTGAGGGTAACTACGGAATACCCAGCCTTCCGAACCCCCTGGGTGACAAAGCTGCTGCCATCTACATAAAATTCCAAATCGGGAGACTGCAGTGGGACATCTTTTAGGTCTGAGCGGCTAGCGTATTCCGAATCTATGGTTTCGACACAGTCATGGATCAGATTTGAAGTGCCGATCTGTGGGAGCAGGGTGGCGGGGTTTAAAGCAGAACACACAGCAAGCCTGCGGTGCGGACAATCAAGCAGGGCAGCCTGGTACTGCGCCATGCGGGCATTGGAAAGCCAGTGATTGCCTTTCTGTTCCAGCACTGTCGCCACAGCATGAGGAACGAAAACGGTCAATTCTCCCCCCAAAGTGAATTTCTCTGCGTCCTCGCACAGGGCTACCGTGGCTGCCACATTTTTGAGACACGTGGGCCAGCCACGGGCCACCGAGTCCAGTTGCTTAGAGAGGTAGGCTACTGGTCGCCGCCAAGAACCAAACTCTTGCGTTAGAACTCCTAGCGCCAAACCTTTGGTCTCATGGACAAACAATTCGAAGGCTTTTTGAGGGTTTGGAAGCCCCAGAGCGGGAGTTTCGAGTAAACTCTTCTTTAGGGTTTGAAATGCCCGCCGCATTTCTGGAGTAGCTTCTACCCGCTCCCCTGCTTGTTTTAGACCTTCAAATAGAGGTCTCGCAATTTGGGCAAAGTTAGCAATCCATACTCTGCAGTAGCCGCACATGCCTAGAAAACTCCTCCACTGCTTTTTGGTTTCAGGAAGAGGCACCTGACAGATTGCCTCCTTCCTTTCTGGGCTGATTTTTCGTTCTCCATGGGAGATCAGAAATCCCAGGTACAACACTTCTTTTCTAGCAATTTGGGCTTTTTCTTTAGTTACTTTGTAGCCCTCCTCACCCAAGAAATTCAGGAGGTGGATAGTGGCCTTTTTGCAGTTTTCTATACCCTCACTGGATACCAAAAGATCATCAACATATTGGACCACGTTGGCAGGCACTGGGCACTGCCAACCTCTAAGCACCCTGCTGAGGGCTTCACCAAACAATGTGGGGGATAATTTGAACCCCTGGGGCAACACACGCCAGGAATAATGGTTGGCAGGGACCTCTGCTTCCCCTGGAGGGGGGTCCCATGTGAATGCAAAAAGTTCCTGACACTCAGGTGCAAGTGGTATGGAATAAAAGGCATCTTTGAGATCTATGACAGTGAATCGGTCATGGTGTGCAGGTATGAGTGTGATTAGGCTGTAAGGGTTTGACACAATTGGAGAAATATCTTGGACTGCATCATTTAAAGCACGGAGGTCATGAATGAGCCTGTATTTTCCCGTGTTCCCTTTAGGGACTCCCATGATGGGGGTATTGAATGGAGACTGGCAGGGGTATATTAAACCCCGATCAAGCAGAATTTTTAGAACTGGCTGCAACCCTCGTTTGGTCTCAATTTTGAGCGGGTATTGCTTTACAAACACAATTCCTCTGCCTGGCTTTAATTTGACAAGTGCTGGTTCTGCTGTTTTTGCTCTACCGGGGCCACTCCCATCTGCCCAGACTGAGGGCATGACTTCTTGGGAAATTTCTTCAATGAGGGGGTCTGGAGTTACTGGGGGCACCCCTCCTAGCACAAAAAGCTTTGCTTGTGGGGTATCAAAAGTTACTGCACACCCACGCTCTGAAAATTCAAGTTTAGCGCCCAATTTTTCTAGCAAGTCTCGCCCCAAAAGATTGGCTGGACACTTGGCCAAATGAAGGAAGGAGTGAGTTATCTCCCTCCCTGCCACACTGATGGTAACAGGGGGCATGATTGGGGCTTGCTCTAGCTGTCCTGAAGCTCCTACAATGGCCTTTGATTTGCCTGTGGCTTTTGTACTAACTCTGAGGGGCTTTTGGAGCACAGAAAATGTTGCTCCAGAATCCAACAGAAATGGGACTGTTTGGTCTCCCACCCTTAATTCCAATACGGGGTCGCCGGGTGGCAATAATCTGGTAGCTGGCCCCGGATCCCGTCAATCACTAAACTCTCCCATGCCTTCTTCTAAGATCATTGTTGTCCCAGTGCCCTGGCTCTGTCCAGACCTGGGGTTTCGCTGGTACCTGCTATCTTGGGAGACCTGTCCATTGGGACCTGCAAATTCAGAGTTATGTGGGCATTGCCTAGCCCAGTGGCTGCTGTCTCCACAAATTCTGCAGTTATTCCTGGGGTTTGGTTGTGATTGGGGGTTCCTTGGGGAATCTGATCTTTGATTGGGTTTCCAGCTGTTTGATTGGGATTGTGTATGTGGCATCCATCCATTTCCTGGAGGGGGCCGTTGGATCTGATTTTGGGTCCATCCCCTGCCCTTAGGGGGCTGTGATAGGGGGAATGGTCCCCAATTGCCATCCTGGGGTGGCAAGGGCTGAGTTTGAGGTGGCCAACCAGTGTTTGGGGGAAAGCCCCATTGCACCTGTGGTTTGGCATATTCATGGAGGGCTGCAACTAACACCTTCTGATCCCGCTGTCTCTCTTTAGCTTTTTCCCTTTTCTCTTCCTCATCTCTGTTATTATACACCCTAAAAGCAGTGTCAATCAATTTTTGCATTGCACACTCTAAGGGGGATTCTATACTACTTAATTTCCTTTTTATGTCTTTGAAGGAGTTAGCAATGAAAAGACTGGTGACCAATGTTTTACATACTGGGGACTCTGGATCTTGTCCCAAGTACTTGCGAACAGCCTCATGGAGGCGCTCCAGGAAAGCAGTGGGGGTTTCTGTGGCTCCTTGTCGAACCTCATAAACCTTGCCCATGGCATACTGTTGGGGAGCACCATTGCGAATTCCCTCCAGGATACACTCACGATATCTTGCCAAATGGGTTTTGGATGCTTCATCGAATCCCACTTTAGTATCCCAATCTGGCCTCTGGAGAGGAACCACTATTTCAGGGACTAAGGGGGCACCACCTTCCAAGTGGTTTTGCAGTTTGGATGCATGCTTTAATGCAGCATTCCTGACCATTCGAATCTCTTCAGAAGTGAACAATGTATTTAGCAATTGCTGGACATCTATCCAGTTTGGGTTATGGGTGTTAAAAATGCTTTCTACTTCTTTAGCTACAGCAAGAGGGTGTTCTAAATAAGTGGGGCATGTTCGTTTCCAATTTAGCAAGTCAGTTGATGAGAACGGTACATAGACAAACCCTGTTCGCTGGTCTCCATTAGCAGCTACCACCAGCTGTTCCCTTAAGGGGAGCATTAGCTGGGGTTGGGCCATCTCCTCTGCACCTGCAATGGCAATCTGAGAGCGGGTGAATCTTTTTCCTGGTGTTTCTAGTGGCACATCTTCCCTTTTTATTTCTTCAGGGGGAGGTGATGGAGGGGGCATTGAATTTTGGGGTGAAATTTGGGGTGCTGACTTTTGACTTGATTTGGCTGGTTTGTCTGGTTTCTCTAGTTTCTCGTGTTTATCTAGTTTTAGTTTAGATATTTGTGTTTGTATTTGAGTCCTTCCCTTCTCTCTCCTCGACTGCGTGACCTCATCATTCTCTTCCTGATCACTTACAGACCCGCTAGATGAGGAGGAGGGGGAGCAACACCTGATTGCCTTTCCTTTGCCTTTCTTTTTCTGGGACCATCGGGACTTTTGCTTCCTAAGTTCCTCTTCAGAACTCTCAGTTTCACTAGCCTTCACTGTGTCTGAGGCTGAATCCTCCTGATCACTTCTCCTGCTCTTTTTCTTACCTATACTCCTCCTGTTTTTCCTTTCACTATCCTGTTTTTGAATTAACAACTGTTCCAATCTTTCCATCATTTTCTCCTGGGAGCCACTTATGGCATCGCCAATCATTGCCATGATCTCCTCCGTCCCGACTTGGGCAGAACCCTCCACCAGTTTCCCATGGCTGTGCTCCACAACCTCTGGCACGGCCACCCCTGGCCCCGCGCCAGGGGTTTCTCCTGCCATCGCTCGAAGAGCTATGGCAGGGAAACCTATCAGATCCTTCTCAGCACGTGAATCTGGAGGTCTCGTGTCAGAGGGGCGCGAGGAGTCAGCCTGTGGGATTGCTGGGGATGAATTCAAACCCAAGACCGGAGCCGAAGGTATCACATGGGGCTGATTAGCTATGTTCCCCTGGAGAGCATGATTTACTTGGGGGTTCAAGGGGGGCGGCAGAAGGTATAGCGGGTTTAACAGATCTTCTTCTGGCCCAATGTCCATAACTTCTCCATATTTAGGGGGTTCCCCTTTTTCATTTAGAGAGGTTTTTACAATACAAATGTTTCCCACACAAGGGAACCTCTCAGGACTGTTGTGCATTCCCATAAAGAGACCCACATAGTCCAAATCGCCCAACCTCCCAGGGCTGTTCTGACACCACCTAATTAAGGCTTGTAAATTGCGAATATCTAAGCTGCCTCCTTCCGGCCAGCTCGGCACTAGATTTTTCTGAGAGGGCCAGTCCTCCCTACATAAAAATTTTAATCTGCGTTTGCTCAGTTTTGATTTCGGGCCTGCTAATTTAACCCAATTTCTGAGAACATGCGTCAGAGGAGTTTCTGTGACGAATTTCCCTTTCCCTTTCTGCTTGTGATGGCTCAATTCCACTCCCATGGCTTTTTGAGTCTTGTCTGTGCTCTAGATCTAGAGGCTTGCAGGTTCCGAGTTACGCCCCAAACTACGGGCAGCGTCCCCTGTAATATTTATTTCTAGTGGTGACAGCTCAAAGTATCACTTAATCTTGCTGTCAATTTGTGCTAGCTCAAGGTGGATAATTCCTATCTTGCTTAGCAGACCAATTAATAGGCGTACCTTACAGTTGATCAGACTGATTTTGGTACTAATTTAACTTTCCTCAAGTGGAGGTCATCTCTTGTTGGAAAGTAACCCAATTGGTTCGTAGCGTGGGTGATTAAGCCTCGCTACTAAGCAGTCGCCTTCCCCGTGGTTATTCAGGAAATACGCTACTTGTCCCTACCAAAGAAATTTTGCTATCACGTTGACGAGACGTGGTAGCTGTCCAATAGTCAGCTCAAGGAACCCAACCCTATCTCGCTGAGAAATTAACCCAGGTGCTTAGCCTGGTGAGAGATATACATCACAGTAGCAGTTCAAATTTATAAATAAAATTCACAGTACCCGAAAATATTAAACAATTCATACATTACCTGATCTAGTCGCAGACTTCAATTTCGTTCTGGTTTAGTTGATTCCTCCCTGGCTTGGTTGTTACTAGGTGGCTCCTTTTGTTAGTTCGTTTTCCCTATGGTTACTCAGGGGAAAAACGAAGCTCCAGTCTAAATCCCAGCGGTGCCTCCAAAAACTGTTACCTGAAAACTGTTTGTACAATTTCCAGTATATTTTAAATTAGTTCGTAGACTGGTGGAGCACTTACCCTTAACAGTAATAAAGAAATAACGTAGACTTTGATTAAGGCAATATAAAAAATAATTTTATTTGACAAGCGTTTAATCTGCAGTGGCCTTCTGTAGAGAAAAAGCTGTCTAAACTAAATCAAAGAACTACGTGAGCTTTCCTAGGTGTAGTCAGGATCGCTACTCAGGCAACTTCGAAGCCAGCCTTTATACTATTCTATCTCTACAGTTCTACCTGATTTTACATAATAAAGGTTACAGTGTGTGAACAATTTAAGGTTCAAAGAAGGTATGAAAGAAACAAAGGGAATTACTTAATTACAGCAATTTAAAGGAAGTACATGGCCAATACATATGTTATACAGGTATATTTCAAAGGAGATACAAGCAAGAGGGCACTTCAAAGCAGATAGGTGTCAAGGAAGGGGGTTTCAAGGGATGCGATCTTGGGTGCGAATCAAGGAGATAGGGTCTGGATGTGATCAAAGGGATCAAAGAGATGAGATCTGGGTTTCAAAGGTGGGAACCATATGGGGAACCTCATAGCTTGGGGCAATGGAGGGTAATCAAAGGATGTGCAGAAAATATCACTTGGCAAACCAGGGGTCGTCCATATCTGAGGCAAGGATTCCAGCGACCAACTACATCAATGGAAATGTCCAAACAGAAGTTATATGGCCCAGCATCATCTAGCCTCAATTTACAATCCAAAGGAAGGTATATGCAGAATTACCTGGCCTCAGATCTATATGGGCGACATACAGCAAGAGATTGAGGTGTGACATGTTTGGGCAAAGAAACAACTGAAATATCAAGGAAACAACTAAAGAACAGTACAAGTACACAACTAAAGCAGAAATAAACAACTTTAGATCAAAGGGCTGAATGTGAAAGCTTGGAAACTGTTGGTCACCTTGGTGTGAATGGGAAACCCATATGGTTGGGGGATTTTATTGATTCCTGTGAAATTCAGCCTTCCTGGATGGCCCAGAATAAACTGAGGTTATGCTGAGGACATCCTGCTTCAAGATATAAAACAGATTATGTTAAAAATCAAATTTAAATAAAATAATTAATTAATCAGGTGTCTAATAATCAATTGTGCCAGTTCCATTCAAATGGAACTCTCAAACCCAAAAATCACAATTTAAACTAAGTCTCCAGGGCTGAGAAATCCTTAGGAGCTACTTTTTAAAAAGTCTTCCTGTCTGCCGCTTTTCTCTGCTGGGTGACAAGTTTTCAGGGGGGGGGGGGGTTAATCCACCCTTCCTTTCAGAGTTAACTCCAGGGGAAAAGCCGAGAGGGCGGCTGACCTGAAACAGATAATTTCCCTTTTGCCTCAATGAGCCAAAGCTCTCTCGCAATTTGATTGCATGAACTTCAGTCTACTTGCGTGTAAATGAATGGTAATCGTGTGCTGGTTGTGGATGACTTCAATGGGGGAAAGATTAAAATAAAGGAATAATATTTTATTGGAAATGAAAAGTATATATATATGAGAAAGAAATGTCTATTTCTGGAAATTATGGTATTATGTGGATACTTGGGTTCAAATCCTCACTCAGCTATGGAAACACACTGGGAAGGCAGCACAGGTAAAACCACCCCTTAGATATCATATACACTTCAGAAACCCTGTTAGAGTTGCTACAAGTCAGTTCCAACTTGATAGCATAAGAAATAAAACAAAGCACAGATAGGATTGATCTTGGACCTGGGAAATGTATGTTGAAATCCCACCTTAGCCACGAAGTCCAATGGGTGGCCTTCACCATTATTCTCCATCATACCAACTTACTTCACAGCCATATTGTGAAAGAGGAAGGAGAGCCTGGATGTTACTTCTGAGCTCTATTTGAGGTAAGGTGGTAAAGGTAAAGGTGAAAGTCACCATTGCTCAAAAGCCAGTCATATCCGATGCTAGGGTTCAGTGCTCTTCTCTGTTTAGAACCAGAGAGCCAGAGCTGTTTGCATCTGCAGATGTTTCCATGGACATGTGGCAGGCATGACTAAACACAAAAGTGCACGGAACACTGTTTGCCTTCCCACTGAAGTGGTACCTATTGATTCACTTGCAATTTCTTGCTTTCAAACTTCTAGATTGGCAGGGGCAGAGATGGGAGCTCACTCCATCATGCAGTACTCCTGTCTCGAACTGCTGACCTGCCGACCTTCCAGTGTTTTAGCCACTAAGCCACCGCACTCCCATTTGAGGTAAGGTGGCAAATGAACAAATCAATAATAAACACACTTGAACAATCTTTGAGTGGTGGGAGTGAGGAGGGGTTGTTCCCGCAGGAGTAGAGACGATGGCACCACTATGTTTGCAACACCCCCATTTACCAGGATTTAGTGGAGGGGGGGTGTTTTTAAGAGGGCATTTTAAAACAGCAGCTTCCAAAGATATTCTGGCAGGACAGAAGCTCCATAAAGGGAATAATTGATTGCAAAAACAGCCCAAGGCCTCAGAGGATTGCAAAGCGAAGGCAGGGAGGGGGGCTGTCTTTGCTGTTTTCTTGCAGGCAAATGTTCTTGTCAAGCCACTGATTCCATCTTTGGGAAACGCATTTGTTCCCACTGCAGAGAGCAGCAAGAATTTCAAGGCAAGTTTAATGAACACTGCAGAGCAGTCAGTGGGAGGGGGAAAATTCCGCTAGTCAAACAGTGACATCTACAGCCATGTTGCAGGGAACGGATTTCTCTGCAGTGCAGGCAACCAGTCCTCCCTGAGAATGAAGGGCATTTCTGCATCCAGAATGAGAAATAGCCTCAGTGTTCGAGTCACGTCCAAAACGCAGCCAGGTTTAACAGAATTTACATTTCATTGAATGTATTTGGTTTGCTCGCATTTTCCCCCCTACTTTCCATTCAACAAAGAATGCTCAAGGCAGTGAACAAAGCCACAACACACATATGAGACAACCATTCAAACATCACTGAAACAGATATCAAACAACCCAGCCACTAAAATCTGCAAATATCAAAATAAAGCCATTTTGAAGACATGTTGAACATAACTGTGAGATGCAGATCAAGATTTGGAAAATGTTGCCGGGGGGTGTTGTTGTTTACAAGTCTTGTGATCCATTAATGAGAATTTTTGGCTGACCTGGGCTCTTATGAGGAAGCTTAGGAGGTCAACCAAATTGAGGAAGAGGCTTCACCTGATTTGGAAATGAAAATCAACTTGTTCATTTTAGCAGATTAAATGTGAATATCCTGATACTTATGGGGTGTAGTTTGTACCTTCAAGATCAACTAACAGGACTTTAGCCTCGGAGTGCCTTAACCAGTCAGGCCTTATACTGCTTGCCACTCCTAGCTAGACTAAAACATAGGTTTTATTTTGGGCTCAAAATAAGTGATAATTAGCCATTCACCTCTGGATTCAATGGGCCAACCGACTGAATCTAGACCTGTTATGTATTGTAATAAAATCTAGTATTATTATTATTACTTAACATTGCAAGTTAAAAGGGCGATTCGCACCATTTGGATTAAGGGTAAATTTAGCATGCCTTTCCCTGGTTTCATGGAGTGCTCTTTATGTAAATGTGTGATCTCTGATTGGTTATTATTTTGGATCCTTTCGGGGATTTTTCAATACTTGAATATTGCATTTCTGATTGGTTAGTTAAGGTTATCCGTAAAGGTTGCTAGTTTGTATCATTGAGTAACTGCTGCTCGAACGCTATATAAAGCGCTGTTTGTAAAAGGGCATCGGCTCTTGGTTCGCATGCACAACACACACGTGTGGGCTACTTCCAGAATGGTGCAAGCATGGAACTGATCCCAGGGCAGCAGAATAACGGGAACGGGTGCAGCCAACTCTTGTCTGGTTAAGCTGTATTGTTGTTCTTCCAAGAGTAGTGAATAAACTGTTGCTTCGCTGTTTGATTCACCGCTTTTTGGTCTCTTCATTGCAAGCTCCGGACACAATATTTTGGCGACGAAGGTGGGATCTTCTGAAATCCAGATGGCTGACCTAGTTCTTGTTGGGTTGTAACCATTCAATGTCTTCATGCCAGAAAAGTGGCCATTCTACGAAATTACTTCATTGCAAGGAGGCTCGACCTGACCATGAGAAAGGCAACCTTCCTAGCCCACTGTGGGTTAGCTACTCTCGAGCTTGTGTCCAGATTGCTGTTGCCCGATGCTTTGCAGAAAGCTCTTCTGCAAGTCTTGCTAGTCATTCTACAAGACTACTTCCAGTCTCAAGCCGCCCTCCAGAAGACAGAATTGCCTGGTCCAGCGATGACCCCCGATGACTCTGTGGAGACTACAAGCCACATCCTCCAGGGACTACCGAAAAAACTTCAGGACACACAAGCATCAGCACAAGGAACTGTTGTGCCATGTCAAGGCTGCGGTAGGTGCCACCTGCAGCAAGATTGCCCACTCAAAGGTGCAGAGTGCCATTCCTGTGGTAAGAAGGGCCACATTGAAAAGGTGTGCCACCAGCGCTCGGGGGATGTCACCAGTGAAAAGGGGCATCCAAAAGAAAAGTACTTCATCTCCAAGGTCTACACAAGCCACGGGTTCGATGGTTTGGTTCAAGAGCTCACAGATGGGTTCATCATCAACATCCACTTGGAAGGGGTGCTGTTTCGCATGGAAGTGGATTCGGGATTGTTCCTCGCCATCATGGCCGAATGTGAGTTTCAGCGCATTCCCCGGGCAGCCCGCCCTAAGCTTAGGGCCCTGCCTGACAAGCTGGTGGGTATGCAAGGCCGCTTTGTTCAGGTGCGGGGCATAGGCAACTTCAAAGTTCTCTTCAACAATATTTCCACACGTCTGCCTCTTGTAGTGATCAAAGTGGGTAAGGCCAATTTCTTGGGGTCCCATACACTTGGGTGGGAGTGACCCTGTCGTTAGTGTTGCAGATGAGGCCCTGAGTTCGCCAACTTCAAGAACGGGTTTGTCTAGGATGCACCCTGAGTGCTGGGCTCCCAAGGATGAATTTGCCCTTTCAGACTCCTATCATGCACACATTGCGCTAAATGACTGTGACTTTATTGACTTTGTGGAATGTTCTACACAGGATTCCACCCCGCCCAAAAACTCTGAACTGTGTGAAGCTCCTGAACTTTTGCAGCAGGGCGTCTTGGAGCCTACAAACCCTGAGTTTTGGGACCATTTAGCAATTACCTCTCTTAAGTTAGGCATGGACTTAGCATCTACTACGTATGGGGATCCTCTGTTATCACAAATTGTAATGTGGGTACAAATTGGGTAGCCACCACCACCAATTCCTGTAGAGTTGGAGGTCTTTTACGAAGACCGGGATAAGCTATCAATTTTGAGAGGTTGTTTATACTGGTTAAGCAAAACCGTAGCTTTGTCCTGGGTCAGGGATAAGATTCTGCATACTATGTTATTAGGTTCCACCGACTTCACTCGCGCTTTAGCGATTGTGAGAAATTACTTCTGGTGGCCAGGGCTCAAGGAGTCCATCACGGCCTGGGTTCAGGAACATAATGCCATACTCGCTCACAGGGTGGAAGGGAAGGTTTCAGGTTCCCGAGAGGAAAAAGGAAGGGTGGCAGGAATTACAAGGGCAGAGGGACCAAAGCCACATTCCTCGAGGTTGGAGGGGGAATTGCCAGCTTGCCCAGGTTCAGAGGGACCTAAGCCACATTCCCTGAGGTTGGAGGGGGAGTTGCCAACTTGCCCAGGTTTAGAGGGAACTATGAAACATTCCCGGAGGTTGGAGGGGGAATTGCCAGATTGCCCAGGTTTTGAGAGAGTGGAGTTTATCAAGGGGAAAGCGGAGAATGCTGTTAGCCGCCAAGGTTAACGTATTGTTGGGCACAACTTCACAGGTGTCCTGGGAAGCCGTTCCAGGACCAGTCACTGGTGGTTTTGCTACAGTCAAGTCCATGGGCCGGTCTGACTCCACCGAGGGTGTGGGTTTCCTTAAGAGTAAGAGCATGGGGAAATCAGGTGCCAGGTTATGCGATAGGCAGAAGTTGCCCAGGGTACCAGGCTGACATCTGCTAGGGTTTATTCGTGTCCAGCTCTCATGTTCACAGGGTTCCCTGAGTGTTCCTCAGACTGCGTCTTGCAGTGCAATCATTACACGGGATAAGGAGCAGGGTTGTGCGGAGAAGCTACAAGACCTAGTTTTGCCGGGACAACTTAGCTCGCCATACTTGGATCCCAAGCAAGTATTTCGTCCCTCTAAGTTCTAAGCACTAGGATACGCTAGGCTCTCAGGTCAGCTCCGATTCACATAGAGATCACTAAAAAAAACTAGGGGGGAGGAATGTTGTGTTTTGGAATAAAATTGCAAGTTAAAAGGATGATTCGTGCCATTTGGATTAAGGGTAAATTTAGCATGCCCTTCCCCAGTTTCATGGCATGCTCTTTATGTAAGTGTGTGATCTCTGATTTGGTTATTATTTTGGATCCTTGCGGGGATTCGTTAATACTTAAATATTGCATTTCTGATTGGTTAGTTAAGGTTATCTGAAAAGTTTGCTAGTTTGTATCATTGAGTAACTGCCGCTCATACGCTATATAAAGCGCCGTTTGCAAAAGGGCGTTGGCACTTGGTTCGCACACACAACACACACACACATGTGGGCTACTTCCAGAATGGTGCAGGCATGGAACTGATCCCAGGCAGCAGAATAGCGGGAACAGGTGCAGCCAACTCATGTCCGGTTAAGCTGTATTGTTGATCTTCCAAGAGTAGTGAATAAACTGTTGCTTTGCTGTTTGATTCAACGCTTTTTGGTCTCTTCATTGCAAGCTCCAGACACAACAATGCCTCACTGGTGGATTAGACTGGAAACCAAATTACGGAAGCATAAGGGAGCTGCAGTTCTTCTGTGTCTAGGTCAGATGTCAAACTGTCAAAATGAAGCCACCTTGGGTGAATTCATTCTTTGGTTCCTTTCTCCTGACCTAGTGGGAGAAAGATTAGCCAGCACAACAAGGGTGCCATTGCTTGGGGTAGCCTGACTGTGGTTCAAATATATCACAGTGGAGACGCAGTTGATGGCTACTCTGTTTATCTTGAACTCTAGAGCTACCATTTTGGATCAGGGTTCTTTTGAAGCCATACTTACTGCTCATGATGTAGTCAGTGGACTTGTCAGTTAGTGTGGCATGGCCTCTTCTGCCTCCATATCCATTGAGAATCAGAATAGTGAAATGGTTCCTCTTCTGTTCATTTTGCCGTTGGGTCCAATATGATGGTTTCGAGTGGCTTTTCCTCCACTGAAGTGGCCATCACCCTACCTAAGGGGCTCATCTGCCCATAGCCGTTGGCCCCTTTGGGGCATCAGGTTATTTTCCACTGCCCAACACTCTGCATTGAGTCAGTGGCTGTACTGTCTACTCCATTACCGTAGTAGGATGTCTGGACAGACAGTTTCTAGGATTCTAACTGCCTATCTTCCCAATTTTTCTACTAGCTGGAAGTCTCTTACATAAACACCATGGCTATGTGCCAGCCCTGAACCATTTTACAACTCTAGACTTTGACATTGTTGGAGATGTAAGTTTTGCCTTGTATCCCAACTAGGTTGCAAGGCATATTGTGCCTGTGGTGCTTTAAGATTTTGCTGCAGAGGCACATAGATGTTGTGGAGTTTCTAGAGAGATCTGTGATCAGTGTATTTATGCCTGAACAAAGTCACAGCTCTCAGCACTAATGCTCAACATGCCAAAGCTCTAATGCTCACTCTGGCTTCAATGCTCTACTTGGGCTGCCAGGCTCAACATGGCAGAGCTCTGATGCCCAGCCTCTGCTTCAATGCTTCACTTTTTGCCAACAACCTGGACTAGGAATTCTGCGAGTCCAAGAGTATACTGCAAGGACTGAGTTTCCGCTCTGCTCCGTGGAAAGGCATTTGCCTGACTTGACTGTTTGCTGCAAGGAAAGACTACTCGGGGGTAAGCTGTAAAGCTGTCTGACTCTACTTGAAGCCACAGCTTACTTTTGGACTGCTTTTAAGTTGTGTAGAGACTCATACATATCTTTTGCACAACTGTAGTTTCTCAGTGAAGTTAACTGAGAAACCAAAGAAACTGTGTTTGCTTTCTTACTGCATTGTTTATATTTCTGCATCACCTACTTCAGAGTAAACCTGTTTTAGTTGTTCACCAAAACCAAGACCTGCCTGAATTTTTTGTTCCCACAAGGAAGGGAGACATCTCCCCAGGTACAAGTCTTCTGCTCAGCCACTGCGTGCCACTCTGCTGTCCGCAGCTCACCCCACGGACACTGTCAGACATCTTCTAAATTCTGGTGTCCTGGAGAACAATCCCCCTTGCCCAGGCCTAATCATGGCTCTGGGAGATATTGTCACACCAGGAACTTGTCAGTGGAGACTAATACTTTGAGTCTTGTCTTTCAAATACTGTACCAGCTGAGCAGAGATATCAGCTTCCACAGCAGAGCTGTGCTTCTGTTTCCATTTAAAAGGAAAACAGCTGACAGAAAAGCCTGGCTAATTATACTGCTTCCAGCAGACAGCAGAAACTTTTCATCATACTGTTAATTAGACCCGTAATTGCATTTGGGGATGAAAAGTTTGAATTTAATAACTTACTAGGTAAGGAAGCACATGCTGCCAACAAGTCTAAATGACAGCTATGATTGCCCTAACTTCATCTGGGAGTGCATGCTAAGAAAACAGACAGTCCCACAACCATCTTCAGGAAGGTGTGGGAAAGATTCTTTTGTTGCAATGCTGCTGCCACTCCAGATGTGCTGGAGTACAATTTCCTTCACTGCCTGATATAAATTATTGAATGGGTAAATGGCCTTACACGTTTGTTGGAACTTTCATATGGGCAGAATGAGAGGTTGCCACAGCTGACTGAGTTAGGGGGAGATCAGCAAAATGCTAGAAGAAAGAGTTGTACATTAGCCAGCCTGACACTTTGCCCCTGAGCTTATATCTTGCCTTCAGAGGTAGAATGAGCCCATTAGGCTGTATACACAATGCTTCTCAAGAAACAATCAGTCCCCTAATCCTTTGCAGCTCCCATGGAGTTTAGTCACACCAATCCATGTTCTGCCACTTCCAGCTAATGGCCATTGCTGCAGTCACAGGTGTGAGCATACTAAAGACCCTTTGAGGACATGGGCCTCTTTGGCTACAGTTATCAGAGTTTTGGCTGAGGAAATTCCTAGTGAATTCTGGGTTAAGGCAAAGGTCTCCCTTGCTCAAAAGCCATTCATGTCTGACTCTAGGGATTGGTGCTCATCTCCATTTCAGCCAAAGAGCCAGTGCTGTCTGCATCTGCAGATGTTTCTGTGGTCATGTGGCAGGCATGACTAGATGCCAGAGTGCATAGAATGCTGTTACCTTTATTGCTGAAGTGGTATCTATTTATCTATTTGCAATTTCTTACTTTCAAACTTCTAGGTTGGCAGGAGCTGGGACAGACAACAGACGCTCACTCCATCGTACAGCACTTGGATCTTGAACTGCCGATCTGTTGATCTTATGGTCATTAATCTCAGTGTGTTAACCACTGCAGCCCCTGAATTATAGGAGCTGTAGTTTAAAAAAAATATGATATCCCTATGTTTAGAGATGAATCTGCTCAAGATTTTCCTCTGAACTTTTACCTAGTGAAGTTTCTTCCGCAAAAATCCTTTCAACCCAGAATAATTTCTGACATTATTACCGGAGCTATCCAAGGTGCTGAGTCGTCCCCAAAATGAATTCAGTACCTTTCACAGTTGCCTATAAAGTCAAGATAAAAACCCAAAGTGGATTCACTGCCTCACAAACCCAGAGTCATTGATTGCCCCGATATGTATTGTACTCAGTTCTGTCCTCCAAGACAAGAAAGCATATCGGTAGATCAGGAGTAACGGTCGGGAGACTGACAGCATTTGCTCCCACCCTGCCTCAGGGCAAAACCAGCTTCTCACTTTTAACCTTACTTTTCCCAGCTATGGCTCCATCCTTGTGGAACTCTTTTCCTCCGGTGGTAAACATGGCTCCTTCTCACCAGACTTTTAAACAGCTCTTAACATCTGAGCTATTCAGAGAAGTTTTTGCAGAACTGCTCCACTAATGAACCCATAACAGTCTGGCCAGGTTATTCTGCTATGGTAATAGAGTAGACCATACAGCCAGTGACTCAACACTGATCATCAGGTGGTAGTTAACTGACCTGACCTGACCACCCTCAGGACCTTGGGTGACTAAGTCCACAGGGAAGAGTGATGATCCCCAAGTGGATTAATCTCACTTGAATCCATCTTGATGGGGGGCAGAATCTTCATCAATCCTGGCCTGGGGCTGAGGATGACTTTGCGTGTCAAAAGGGCTCAGGACCAGAAAGTGACTCATGGAACTGGATCAGTGGTATGGGTGTCACGCTACAATGAGGAAGACAAAGACTACTGCATTATATTGTTCCTTCATGGCTGATCACCATGATGACAGCCAATATTTGGAATCATATATGGCACTTGAAGAAGGAGAAGAAAACTTGTGCTCCTTTGTTGTTTTAATGTTTCAAACC
This sequence comes from Bradypodion pumilum, assembly GCA_035047305.1. Taxonomy (NCBI): domain Eukaryota; kingdom Metazoa; phylum Chordata; class Lepidosauria; order Squamata; family Chamaeleonidae; genus Bradypodion; species Bradypodion pumilum. The sequence continues at coordinate 11,416,644 of JAWDJD010000011.1, read as the reverse complement.
ATCACCTGTTGCCACACTATTATTCGGTTCTTATTACGTTTCCTGTGGTGCCAATACTATTTTGTTTTCATTAGTTTTAAATTATCTGACTCTTGATTGCCTGTCTTTGCCTTGATTGTAAACTGCCCATAGTGGTACATTTACTAGATGGATGGTATTCTTTATTTGTATCAGATGCACCACCAGCATATAATAAAAATACTGTACATTAAATATAGGAAACAAATGAGCCTAGTGGCAAAAGAAGTATATGGCAATAGGGTCTGCCAATCTCCCTTTTTGAGTGAAAACTTGGGCCCCAGCCCACTGGTTCTCAACTAACAACAACTCTGTACACAAAACACGGACCCCTGCTATCAACTGTTTAAGCATGTTCACTAGCATAAAAAATGAATGCTACATTATATTCCACATGGGAAGGTAAAATATTATAATGATGAAGGGAAGATACAAAACATACTAGACGTAGTGATGGTGAACCTTGGCACACCAGGTGTTCTTCAACTTCAATTCCCAGAAGCCCAAGTCGGCACTCCTGCTGATCAAGGGCATCTGGGAATTGAAGTCCAAGAACAGCTGGAGTGCCAACGTTCACCATCACTGCACTAGAGAATGGATGCAAATTGAAAGAATTAGTATTAGGTTGAATCTGGAAAATGAATGTTTATATGTGCAGCCTTACTTTTCTCATGCTAAAACAGGACCTTTTATTTCTGAACTCAAAGCTTTTAGCAATCATCCTGCCCTAATTTTCTTGCAGTCTTACTGTGGCAGCACTTTTAATACAATAGGGCAGAGTGTGGGCTGAGCTTTTTGTACAGGGTATTTCTACATATTTTTAAAGGGATGGTTATTTTTAACAACAGTGGCAGTCATAACAGCATCAAGCATGTTAAAACCACTTCTCTGACTTTAGGTAAAGGTTTCCCCTGCTCGAAAGCCAGTCGTATCCGACTCTAGGGTGCAGTGCTCATCTCTGTTTCTAAGCCGAAGAGCCAGCGCTGTCTGCTTCTGCAGACGTTTCCGTGGTCATGTGGCAGGCATGACTAGACACCGGAGCGCACAGAACGCTGTTTCCTTCCCACCGAAGTGGTCCCTATTTATCTACTTGCAATTTCTTGCTTTCGAACTGCTAGGTTGGCAGGAGCTAGGATGAAGACGGGAGCTCATTTCCGTCCTGCAGTACTCGGGAATCGAAATGCTGACCTTCCGCTTCCCAGTCAGCGTCTTAGTGACTTGAGCCACTGCAGTACAGATAATACATTTATTAAAATCTGACAAGACAGTCAATCTCCCACTGTTATTCTAATCACATTTATTAACTACAGAGATTTACAATTAGAAAAAAAAATCCAATTTGGCAAAGGCCCCATAGGACATATTTTCAAGAGGATTTTGAGGATTAGGGTCTATAGTCCTAACTCTCAAATGTGAAAAATAATGAGCCATTTTTTAAAAAGTAGCTGCTGATTGCAAATTGTGACACATAATGGCAATACTATTGACTGACAAGACCAAATAGACAATGATATTCTATTTGTACTTGCTGACTGAGGGATTCTGGGATCTGCAGCCAAGGGGCAGTTCAAAATGATGGTTACAACATGTCCAGTCTGTCTGAAGGGCCATATCTCTTCTTGTGCCTGCTCAGTTTCTCAAGGAAAAATTTTCTCTTGCTATCATCACCCTCCTAAACAATGCTTCCCATCACAACTCTTTATTTAAGCTCTTTTTTGGGCACTAAGCAGCTGCTCAAGAACAGAATGTTTAAGTTGTCAGTTTTATGCACATACTTTTAAATGGTTTTAGATTAAGGTAAGCCAGTCATATCAGATTCTAGGGTTCAGTGTTCATCTCTGTTTATAGGCAAAGAACCAGCACTATATCTGCAGACATTTCGATGGACATGTAGCAGACATAACTAGACACTGGAGTGCACAGAATGCTGTTTACTGTCCCACCGATGTGGTACCTATTTATCTTCTTGCAATTTCTTCCTTTCGAAAAGCTAGGTTGACAGGAGCTGGGACAGAGACAGAAGCTCACTCCATCATACAACAATTGTGTCTCAAACTGCTGACCTTCTGACCTTCCAGTCGTCAAGTTCAGCATCTTAACCACTAAGCCACTGCAGTCCTTTGAAATGGTTTTAACTCAGTGCTTATTTTTAATGTGGTCACTTTTCATATATATATTTTTTGCTTCCAGTACAATAACTTGGGGGAGGGGAGGGGGGAATTGGATCTGTGTGTATGGGTGCTGGTTCTTGCTCTCTGTTTTAATTCATGTTTTGGGTGCTTCACCAGGAGACCAAAAAGCAGACAGGAAGAAAGAAGGTCCAATATCCTTCAGGGTTAATTGCAGAATTAGTATGGCCAAGTAGAGCCACTGCAGAGAGTAGGAAGTGTTAAATTCAGCCGATAACATGTCCACTAACAACATCTGGAGGAATAAGTACTCCTCCTCTTGTAGGTATAAATTTTTAAGGGAAGTGATGGCCTACAGAAAAACTTGGCTTGCCAAGTAGGATGTCAGCAAGAATTTTTCCAGCAAGCTGAGATTCCATAGTGATGTCTGGGAATCATAATCCTGATAAACAAACTTTCCTAAATTCTGGAAACCCCTATTATTTAGGCTCATAATGAAAAAGTTGAAGTTATCTGCTATTGCTCACATCGCATTCTAAATCTATGGAGATTTCATTGGTGCTGTCAACCACATTAGACTTTGGACTCAATGATTTTATGGAGTTTAGAGTTTAGATGAAAATATGTTTTAGGCAGTCTTCTTTATACAGTAATCTGCCTTTAAGAACCAAGTTTTCCACTGATCTCAGAGGCAATTTCCTTGACATCCAGATGATGTTTGTAGTGAGCTAAAAGTACCGTAGGCCTCAATTTAAAATGGCTGTGGAAGCTAATTGGCAGCAAAACATCGCACATGGGGATGAGGATTCTAGAAGGGAGGAAATGATTGATGAGATGTGTTATTACCTGATTGGTTAATTCTAGGATGAGAGGCAGGAAGAATGAACAATAGCAGCCAGATAGGACGTGAAGTTAGAAATAGTTTTCAGTCTGTCTGCCTCGGTGCTTCAAGTATGTAGTTGATAAGAGCATAGCCTAAGGGCTAACACAATCCCGCCTAGCTAGCTTTACCCTATAATTATTTAGTGGCAGGGTTAGTTAGAATTTTTTTTTTAATTTTCTGGAATATGGAGAATACAGGAGTATTCTATTTTGAACCTTTTGTTCTGAATTGCTATTCTTGTTTCTTTGGCGCAGCTATATTTTGACATATTTTGTTACATTGTGCTTTTAACACTTTTGAATTTTTTTTTAGAAATTGATATTTTTACATGTAATTTTATTATTATTATTACAGTAGAACCCTGTATAATTAGAATAATTCGTTCTACGAGGCACTTTGTTGTACGATTTTTTTTTGTTATACGATGCATGCATCGTACAATGAAAACCCCTATGTGAAAAATCATACAACGAAGATCTCTATGGGAAAAATCATACAATTAAAAAAATCCATTGCACAATTTTTCCCATAGAGATTTTCGTTGTACAATTTTCCCCATAGAGATGCATTGCATCGTATAACAAAAAATTCCGTTATATGGGGCACAATGGTTTTTTCAAATCCTCTTCATTGTACGGTTTTTTTCATTGTACGATGCATTCATTTTACAGGGTTCTACTGTATAAGGGTTGGGATGCCTAAAGAAGGTGCCTTGACAAGAGGACCAAACGCTACTCTACATTTACAAGTAGGGATTTTGTTCTACTAACCTACCTGGTCTGTCTGCAGTGTATCAGCAATCAGGAGAAACCTAGAGGAAACTTTCCCTAGCCCCAGGCTTCCAAGCAATTTGGAGCAACAGAAGCTTAGGCCAGGCTCCTGGGGAAAGGTGGTGGGCAAATTAATTTTTAAAAGTGGGGTAACGTTTCCTCTTATCACTGTATATAGCAAGATTGGGTTTTATTGGGGTTGACCTTCCCAAGACCAAGATTTGTCGGGATAGAGTTTACTGCTCATGTTGTTCACACATGCAGTGGGGTCCATACTGGGAATATTCTTGTCTGAGCTTTCAACAGCTTAGTACTATGTCACTATTCTGCCTCAGGGGAAAGGGAAGAAAAAGATTCCAGAAATTAGTGAAGCAAAAGCATCCCAAAGTACAAGCAGACAGAGGGAGACATGGGGGGAAGGGAAGATAAAGGCAGGGGAATCCAGTCCAGAGAATAGCACTTGAATGTGGAAAAATGAAGAAATAACAATTTTAGCATGATGCAGCGTGAACAAACAGCAGAGCAGGATACTATCCCAGCTGAATGTGGAGGTGGGATATTTTCTCTCAAAGTCCTGCCCTGGGATGAAAGGAATTTTGCAGGGGATGCCTGAATGAGGCTCCTTTCTTTTATTTAGAATAACTAACATTCAGTTCATCCATTCATTTCAATAACATAATACATAAAAAAGACAATAACAAAACAATATATCATAATACATAAGCTTATCTCAGTTATAATGAGTATCACACTGGTTTATAAACTCCTATAATCTATAGTAAAGTCTATTATTTCTAAACATTTTCTTTGATCACATATACAAAACATATAATTCATTTACCCAATTCTTATTTCTTAATCTTGCGTAGTAATACAAAACAACAATTTCACCCAAATGTTATTTACAATGCCCTGGAAAAAGCCATATTTATTATACAATGTATTATTTCCAAAAATTCATTTGATCTGGTACTGGGCTGCTATGTACAGCTCTCCGGAATCTAACCTGTGTTTCCGGTCTCCAAGCCTAGTGCGCCACTGGGGGTGAGGAGCCAAAAGCAACTTCTTCTGTTTTTAGAATGCCTGGTTAAATCTCTTGCTTAACAAGCAGAATTCAGTGTGCAGTATCTATTTACTTGTTTAATTTCATTCAGTTCTTGGAAACAGCAGCTTTTAATTGTTCCTGGAGACCTAACCTAAGATCTGTGCTTAGTTCAAGAAGGTTACGAATGCCATCGTGAACTTGTCCAGGTAAAACAAGATTCTATCTGAAATCCTAGAATGCTGCTGCCATCCTATGCCAACCATAGCTGTCAAGTATCCCATATTGGCCGGGGAAACCCCTTATTTTACCCTCTTTCCCACCATCATCCCTTATTAATTAGACTGCAATGCCCTATTGCCACCATTGGAGGGCAGCACAGGATAAGCATAGTTGTCAAGTATCCCTTATTTGCTAGGAAATTTCCCTTATTTCCAAATCCAAAACTTGACAGGTATGATGCCAACTTAATGTTGCTAAATGAATGAAGGGTCTAAGTTAAAGCTAAAATTGCTACTTATCACCCATTTCTATCTGTCTGCCAGCAGTCATTCAGTGACATATTCCTAATGCTTCTTTATTACAAAAATTCCAAAGCTATTTCATGCTATAAATACATATCAAGAGAAAGAACTTGGCTTGGAAGAACATTTCTGTCAAATAAAACCAAGGACAGGAGAGAAGAGAAACAGAGGTTGGCTGTGGTAGAAAAGCTGCCAAGTGAAGGTTGATTGCTTCATTACACAATCAAGGCAAATTTTCTTCACCCAAGGACAATATTTTAAATGTTTTGTTTCTTTCAGAAGCTGGAGGCAATATTTCTTTCACTCCAACTTTGATCTGAATTTTGAAGCTTAAGTATAATAGAATGAAGGAAAACTTTCTTTGGAAGCATTTTATTTCTTAGCTCTTCTTGGTTTGTTCTGGAATTGATTCAAAGGGATGGTTTTAACCTGGAAAGCTCTCAATATCTTAGGACCTGAGTAACTAAAATACATTTTGTTCCCATTGTCTGTCATCCCTTATGCACTGTTCAAAATGAATAGTCTTGATCCAAGAGAGCAGAATCTTTTGAGTTGTGGCATCAGTCCTCTAAACTTTATTCACTAACTAGCATTCTGTGCCCGGCTACACCTGGGCGGGGGGGTGGTTTTTTTTGGAGGATCCCTCATGGAGCGATCCTACCTGGGCACGAGGGGTCCGGGGTGAGCAAGGGGTCCGCATGGCCGTTTCCTCAGGGGGTAGGGTGGCTGGATGACCGGTTGCAGCCGTATTTTCAGGTGGGGAGGCAGAGGCTTAGTGGTGCGGCAAGGCAGAGGTGGTGCATACGGCACCATCTTGCCCGGCCCTGTGTTCAGGTGGTGCAGTGGAGGCCTCCTTCTTTCTGTGATGGTATGGGTAAGGCAGGTCTTGCTGGGGTTTCAGGGGGTGGGTTGCAAGGGGTACGAACATATGCAGGACACACTAACGTACCCCCTTTGCTTTATATAGATTTGTTCATTCTAACATGGACATCCTATCTTGTAGGGCAGTGATGGTGAACCTGTTAGAGAATGAGTGCTGGGGAGGGAGGAAGTGCTCCCATTGAGCTCCTGGGAAGAAGGGCAGGCCAAATTATGTGCTGGAAAGGGAGGAAGTGCTTCCATTGGGCTGCTGGGCAGAGGCGTGGGGCAAACTCTGTGCTGGGGAGGAAGGCAGCATTCCCATCGGGCTGCTGGGCAGAGAGGTGGGTGAACTGTGTGCTGGGGAAAGGAGGAAGCTCTCCCATTGGGCTTGTTATGTATGTATGCATGTTCATTATACTGTAAAGGCAAGATTGTAACCACCCCAGATACAAACGATATCAGCTGTAAAGGAACGCGAGCAGACAGCCTATAGAGGGCAGCTGCGAGCGTTCACTCTCACATGGTTCACATTGCTCAATCACGGACAGCCGCGGGAAAACCTTCCCCGCATTCAGCAGCTGAAGAAAGACCTGCATTCAGCAGCAGGAAAGGAGGCGTGCCTGGGCGAGGCCACGCCGGTAGCAGCCAATCAGCTACCGTGCTACAAGATTCAAATGTAGAGAGCTACTGTATATATGGAGATGTATCACCGCCATTACCTCATGCTTAACTGGAACCTCATGCAATAAACCTGTGTTAAACCAACCCTTCGGTTGTCCGGTCGTCTTTGGTCCCATACACTAAATTGGCGACGAAGGTGGGATAAATGGCTGCCCACGGGACCAAGACATGCGCCGGCTACGAGATCAGGAAGCCGGGAGACTTGGAGCTGTTTGAGATAGACTTCAACGCAGCGCTGGTGGAGCTCGAAGTCTCAGATGAGGCCAAAAAGAGGGCCATTTTCGTCCGCATGCTCGGACACGAGACCAAGAGGACCTTGGTGGACCTGATCGCGCCGAGGAAGGTGAGCGACCTCAAAGCCACAGAGCTCCTGGCGGCGCTGCGCGCCCATCTCCGGCCACCAATAGCGATGGTCCCCGCTCGGAGCGCGTTCTGGAGGCGAGTCCAGGCACCCGGGGAATCGGTCGATGAGTTCGCCGCGGCCCTGCGGTTGGCCGCCGGCCCATGCAAGTGGGAACTCCCCGACGTCACCCTCCGAGACTGCCTGCTCTGCGGTCTGAGGGACACAGAGACTCAGCGCGCGCTGATGAAAAGGGAGCCGCCTCCCACGTGGCAACAAGTCCTCGACGCGGCACAGGCCGCTGAGGCCACGACGGCCGGGGTGCACGAGCTCCAGGACTGGCGCCCGAAGCCCGCCAAGGCAGAGAGTTCGGTGCGCGCGGCCCGGCGGGTTTCGAACTCGTCTGCGGAGAGCAGCGACGACGAGGACGTCCGGAGGGTCCAGAGAGAGGGCCGGCGCTGCGACGGCTGCGGCGCCGCCCACGCCCGCACCAAGTGTCCATTCCGCAAGGCCGAGTGCCACAACTGCGGCCGGCGCGGGCACATCGCCAAGGTCTGCCGGAAACGGCGCGAGGCCACCAAGAGTTCTCCAGACCGCTCGGCGAGGCAGGACCGCACCACGAGACAGGACCGCACCACGAGGCCAAAGGACGGCACCCGGACCACGAGGACGCGGGACGGAGTAGGGCGCATCTCCGACGACAGCGAGGACGACACGCCGGTTTGCAGCGTTTCCACGGAGCACCCCCGTTACTTCGTTGAGGTAGTAATACAAGGGGCCCCTGTTAGAATGGAGGTGGACTCGGGTTTTTCATACTCCATTATTTCCCAGGGGGAGTTCATGAAAATCGCCCCCCGCGTGCGGCCCAAGCTCAAAGCGTTGAGGGCCACACTGAAGGACGTGCAAGGGAACCGCATCCCAGTGTTGGGGGTTGGGAAGTTCCAGGTCCAGTTCAAAAAGTACACCGCAACGCTTCCCCTAGTCGTCCTCAAGGGAGGTAAATGCAGCCTCCTCGGGACTCAATGGTTCCAGCCCCTGGGTTTGTTCATTGGCGGGGTGCACGCCGTGGGAGCACACGCCGCCGGGACTGATCCAATACAGAGCGTGTGCGACGCGCACCCCGAGGTTTTTAAAAAGGGGCTCGGAAAATTCAAGGGCCCCCCAGTGACTTTCGACCTGGACCCTGGAGTGCGTCCAATCAGACTTAAACCGCGCAGAGTGCCTTTCGCACTAAAGGACAAAATAGAGGCGGAGTTGGACAAATTGGTGGGCCAGGGGATTCTTGTTCCTGTTGATTCTGCGGAGTGGGAAACTCCAATTGTAACAGCGCTCAAGGCCAACGGGGAAGTCCGCATATGCGCTGATTACAAGTGCACCATCAATAAGGCGATCCGCCCTAATGCGTATCCGGTGCCGGTAGTCAGCCACCTGTTGGCCAGGTTACACGGGGGGAGGTGTTTCGCCAAACTCGACCTGGCCCAAGCCTACCAGCAACTCCCGGTGACCCCCGCCGCAGCTGCTGCGCAGACCATAGTCACCCACAAAGGGGCATTCCAGGTATCGCGCCTCCAATTCGGCGTGAATTCGGCGCCCGGGATTTTCCAGTCACTGGTGGAACGCCTCCTGAAGGGGTTAGAGGGGGTGTTGCCCTATTTTGATGACGTATTAATTACAGGGGGGAGCCGGGCCGAATTAGCAACAAGGTTGGGAAAGGTCCTGACAATATTCGAAAAGGCGGGGTTGAGGTTGCGGAAAGACAAATGCGTCTTCTTCGCTACAGAGGTTGAGTTCCTAGGGTTCCGTGTCACTCCCGAGGGAATTAGGCCAGCCCAATCCAAGGTAGCCGCCATCAAGAAGGCCCCTCGCCCCACCTCCAAGCCCGAGTTGCAGTCGTTCCTCGGACTGCTCAATTTCTACCACTCCTTCCTCCCGCGGAAGGCAGCAGTGGCAGAACCGCTTCACAAATTGTTAAAAAAGGACGAGGCATGGAAGTGGGGCGACGACCAGGAGAAGGCTTTCAATGACCTGAAGCGACTCCTGGCATCAGATGCTGTACTGACCCACTTCAATCCCAAACGCCCGGTGGTCCTGATATGCGATGCATCCCCGGTGGGGGTGGGGGCGGTGCTATGCCACGTGCTGGAGAACGGTAGGGAGGCCCCGATAGCTTTCTACTCTAGATCCCTGTCCCAAGCGGAGAGGAACTATGCTCAGACAGACAGGGAAGCGCTAGCAATAATTGCGGGGACCAAGAAATTTCATGATTTTGTGTACGGCCGCCCCTTCACCATAGTGACTGACCATAAGCCTTTGCTGGGCATTTTCACCGCAGATAAGCCCACACCCCAGATCCTGTCCCCGAGAATGCTCAGGTGGGCCATTTTTCTCAACGCGTATCAGCACGCGTTGGTATACCGGCCCGGGAAGGAGATAAGCCATGCCGACGCTCTGTCGAGGTCCCCCATTCCCCGGGATTGCTGCCACGTGGGCGGAGTAGAGAGGGACCACCAGGTCTTAATGATAGAGGTCCTAGACTCCCCTCCAGTAGTACCGGCCGACATCGCCAAAGCGACAGGCAAGGACAAAACGCTGGCCACAGTTTGCTCCTGGGTGCAGAAAGGGTGGCCCGTGTCTTCCCCAGCAGCGGAGTTCGACACATTTTTCAAAAAGAGATTAGAGTTGTCCCTAGAGAGGGGTTGCCTCTTGTGGGGACAGCGGGTAGTGATCCCCACGTCTCTCCGGCCGAGGGTGCTTAAACTGCTGCACGTCAGCCACCCGGGGATCGTACGCTCTAAGGCACTAGCCCGCAGTTACTTTTGGTGGCCCCAGTTAGACGCCGACATCGAACACATGGTCGGCACTTGCGAGGCGTGCCAAAGCTCAAGGCCAGAAGAGGCTCGCTCGCCACCTAGGGAGTGGGACGCTGCAAGGGGGCCCTGGTCCCGAATACACGTAGACTTTGCTGGCCCGTTCAGGGGAACGCTTTTCCTCCTCGTGGTGGACGCGTTCTCTAAGTGGTTGGAGGTCATTCCAGTCTCGAGCACCTCCTCGGCCACAACAATTAAACAGTTACGGAGGGTCTTTTCCACGTTCGGTTTACCCGACACCCTCGTCAGCGATAACGCTAGCTGTTTCACGTCCGCCGAGTTCAGGGCATTCATGGAGCGCAACGCCATTCGGCACGTCACCTCCGCCCCCTTTCACCCGGCCACCAATGGCCAAGTAGAGCGCCTCGTGCGCACCACGAAAGACGCGCTACTGCGCATGGGTCCCGGAGACCTCGACCTGAAATTGTGCCAATTCCTGCTGAGATACAGGGTCACCCCATTAGCGTCAGGGTACTCCCCCGCGGAGCTGTTGATGCGCAGGAAGCTGGCCACGGGGATCTCCAAGCTAGACCCCACGAGAGTAGAGGACAAAGGGCGGAACATAGGGGTGGAACCCACAAAGAGCTTCAGCATAGGCGCCCCGGTGCACTGCAGGAACTACGCCAGCGCGGGGCCAGCCTGGGTGCCGGGCACCGTAGTAGATCAAACCGGCCCCGTCTCATACCGCGTAGAGACCAGTACAGGTTTCCTGTGGAGGCGGCACGTAGACCAACTCCGGCGTAGGGTCCCCGGAGAGCAGGACGCGGACGAGGACAGCATCGAATCAGCGTTAGGGTACTCCCCCACCCGTTTAGCCCAAGGGGGAGGAAAAGGGGAGCATGGGTCCCCACCAAGGGGGGAGGAAAGGCAATCGATCCACAGAAATCTTTTGCGGGAGTCCCCGTCAGAGAGGAGGAGCCCCGACCGCACTCATACCCCGCGGAAGCCGCGGAAGTCTCCCCGAAATTCAGATGCCCATAGAAGTTTAGACGTTGATTTACAGTACCAGGGGGAGTTAGCGGAGTGGTCCCCCACCCGTCCTAGCGAAAAGAGGGGTTTCAGTTCAGCCCCTGGTACTTCCAGTCCCAGTAGCCCCTGTGAGTTAGAATGCAATATAGCGCCAATGTCCCGGAGACCGACACCCCCAAGACCGGAGGCATCAGCGAGTCCGCCCACCACAGTCTTAAGGTCCCCCGAGCAGGGATCAGAAGGTAGCCGTTCCACAAGGGCGACCTCATCGGTTCCGCGGTTCACATTAGGTGGGTCCCCGGGGTCCGAGAGCAATAGGCAGGGGTTTACCTCCCAACTATTCATTCCATTCCCATCCCCGAGCGCAAGGCAGGCACAGACGCCCCACAGAGCCACTAACGAATCCCCGTTTCCCGTTGCAGGACAAGCACCCGCGGAGTCAGGGATCACAGGCTCTCCAGAATTAGGGCAGGCGCAAGCACGCCCCAAGCGAACGTGCGGCAAGCCACAATGGTTGCGGGACTTCGTCCCATCCTAGGGGGGAGGGATGTTATGTATGTATGCATGTTCATTATACTGTAAAGGCAAGATTGTAACCACCCCAGATACAAACGATATCAGCTGTAAAGGAACGCGAGCAGACAGCCTATAGAGGGCAGCTGCGAGCGTTCACTCTCACATGGTTCACATTGCTCAATCACGGACAGCCGCGGGAAAACCTTCCCCGCATTCAGCAGCTGAAGAAAGACCTGCATTCAGCAGCAGGAAAGGAGGCGTGCCTGGGCGAGGCCACGCCGGTAGCAGCCAATCAGCTACCGTGCTACAAGATTCAAATGTAGAGAGCTACTGTATATATGGAGATGTATCACCGCCATTACCTCATGCTTAACTGGAACCTCATGCAATAAACCTGTGTTAAACCAACCCTTCGGTTGTCCGGTCGTCTTTGGTCCCATACACTAAAGGGCTACTGCACAGAGGGGTGAGGCGAACTCTGTGCTGGGACAAAGGCGTGCATGCCCACAGAGAGGGCTCTAAACAGTGGTGGGCATCAGCAGGTTCGCACCAGTACATGCGTACCGGTAGTAAAAATGGCTCGCCCTGCCCACCTCCCTGCCCCACCCACCTCCTCCTCCTAAAAGTGGCTTCGGAGGGAGCTGGCTCCATTTCCCCCTTCATCAAAGGCTTTTCTTGGGCTCCGTTTCACCCCAGAGCGCATCCCTAGCCACTCCAGAGTGGCTGGGGAGGCACTTTGGGGTGAAACAGAGCCCTGGAAAAGCCTTGCGCAAGGGGGAAATGGCTTCAGAGGTTCGCTATAGAGTGATAAAATAGAAGAGGCTTCTATTTTCATAGCTCTATAGCGAAGAGCAGTCACATGGCCAACAGGCCACGCCCACCCAGTCTCATGGTCACGCCCACAGTATAGTAGGGAAAAAATTATGCCCACCACTAGCTCTGAATGCCCCCTCTGGCATGCATGTCATAGGTTCGCTACTACTGTTTTAGGACAATGCCTCCACAAGGTGGTTTCCAACACCAGATAAAAATACTCACAAATTTAAAAAAAGAAACATAAATTAAAATTCAGTACTATGTTCATCAGTGACAACAGAAGGGCATCTCTTCACCATGTAAGTCTTGATAGTGACCCACAGCTGAGAAAAAGCTCCAAAATGCCATGTTAATCCATACTGTATTAGCAAAGTGTTCCTACTACTTTTCCTCTCCTTCAGAAGCTGGCCTTTTCTAAAGCTTGTTGTTTTTGTCACATGGCGACCCTATGAACAAGTGATCTCTAAAATGTCCTGTCCTCAATAGCAATGCTTCGCTCTTGAAAACACAATTCTGTGGTTCCTTTAGGAAGTCAATTCATCTTGTATTTGGTCTGTCTCTCTCTTTTCCTGCCATTTCCCATATATATATATTTTCTTTTCCTGGGAATCTTGGCTTCTCATGATGTGATCAAAGTAGGGCAACCTCAGTTTCATCTTTGCCTCCAAATATTGTTGAGTTTAGTTTTGTATCCACTTCCCAATCTTTCTGGCAGTTGAGATTTTCTCAAAGCTTTCCTCCAGCACCATATTGAAACAAATCTGTTTTTTCCTTATCAGCTTTTTTAATTGTCCATCTTTTATACCTGTACTTGCTGATCAGAAATAGCAAATGTGTGTGGATGGTCTTGGTTTCTAGTGATTTATCTTTACTGTTGATGATCTTTTCTAACTCCTTCATTGCTACCCTTCCTAGTCTCAGTCTTCTTCTGATTTCTTGGTTGCAATCTCCATTTGGACTAATGACTGAACCAAGGTATACAATAACTAACTCTTTTAATTTCTTCATTGTCAATGTTACAGTTGTGTAGTCATGGGGTTCCTCTTCAAAGGAGTCTGTCATTCTTTTGTCTCATGTGTATCTGTCTTCAATATACTGTTTCCATTTTCTCTTTATTTTCTTCTGGACAAATAGTGTGTTTCCCTGCTGGCCATTCAACATTTCTAAACTAGACTTGAATTACCCCTTGAAATTTTCTACTTCTGTTGTTCTTACTGGCTCTTGTAGTTGTTCTCTTTGTCCTTACATGATAGCTGCTGAAAAATTGCATTTAAGGTTCTGATCATTTTCTGTCATCTTTTGCTTCTTTCCTGTCCTTTACAACTTTAAGAGTTTTTTCATCTATGTTAGGTCTTTTTTTTTTAGGAATTTTATTTTTGCATTCTTCCTTTATAAAATCTCTGGTTCCAATCCACAATTCTTCTGGTTTGCATTGAGTTTAGTAAAGCAGATTTGTTCCTTATGTAGTCATTAAGAATATTGTTTAAATTATATTCTAGCACCATGATTCTTTTACTGATGATACTAGCTGATTACCCGGCTTTGCTTGAGTTTTTCTTTTCTTTAACATAGGCCAGCCCTTCCCTCTTGGAAACCTCGTGTGGTGTATGTGGATCACTCCTGCCTCCCTTCCTCAGTCTCTCTCTTCCCTCACTCGTCCCGCTTCTCTGTCGACGGTCAACTTACAGTGCTGATCTCACATGCCCATTTGCCTTCCACCTACTGTGAAAACTACAGCTGAGCTCAGAGGGCTACAGCTGAGCTAGTCAGATGATGTCACAATGGGACGATGACATCAGCTCAATTACATCACTGGGAAACACACACATTGTATAAGAACATAAGAACAGCCTTGCTGGAACAGGCCACAGCCCATCCAGTCCAGCATTCTGTCTCACACAGTGGCTCACCATTTGCTTCAGGGTATTCCCAAGCAGATGCCTTCACCTGCTTAGGATTCCCTGGAAATGGCATTGAGACATATCCTGCCTATCTCTCCAACCCGGAGGTTGTCCTTAGGTATCCATAATTATAGCAATTGATACCCTTGTCCTCCATGAACTTGTCTAAAATCCTTTCTTAAAGCTGTCAAGACTGACAGCTGTCACCACTTCATCTGGCAGGGAGTTCCATAGGTCAGTGATCCTCTGGGTGAAAAAGTACTTTCTCTTATTTGTTTGAGAACTAGCACCCATATGTTTCATGGAGTGTACCCTCGTTCTAGTGTTGTGCAAAAGGGAAAACAGTTTTTCCTTATCTACTTTGTCCACACCGCGCATGATTTTAAAAACTTCAATCAGGTCACCTCTTAGATGTTGTCGTTCAAGAGTGAAGAGGCCCAACCGTTGCAACCTCAGATGGTAAGGAAGGTGTTCCAGTCCCCTAATCATTCTGGTTGCCCTCCTCTGCACTTTTTCCAACTCCATAATATTCTTCTGGGGGTATGGCGACCAGAACTGTACACAGTATTCCTGATGGGGCCTCACCATAGATTTATAAAGAGGCAAAATGACACTTGCTGAGTTATTTTCTATACCCTTCCAAATGATCCCTAGCATTGAGTTTGCTTTTTTCATTGCTGCGGCATGCTGGGTTGACACCTTCATTGAGCTGACACCTTCATTGAGATCAATTGTGTCCCAATTTGGGGGGTGTATGCCCCCATGGGTTTCGAGACTCCCGCAGTGCTAATCTCCCAAGCCCAAGGTATGTGCCAAATTCCAGTGGGATTGGTCCAAGGGTGTGGGAGCCTTTGGAGCACATGCAAACAAATGCTTCTGTTTTATATATATACTAGCAGATTATGCCCGGCGGTGCCGGGCTGTTTTAAATTGTGTTGGATAGTAAAGGGTTTGGTTTTCTTTTCTTGAACAAATGGTGCCGGGCTGTTTTAAATGGTGTTGAAAGGTTTTGTGATTTTTATAATGTTTATTTATACGCACGGGCTGTTATAAACTGTGATCAGCTTTTTTTTTTGGATTAAATAAAGGAGGAAAGGATGATATAATTTTTTACAATTATTTTTTTAACCAAATAATGTTTTACTATGTGAATTTTTTTTAATAGTTGTACCTTGGATAATAATTTTAAAAATGTGTATGTGTTTTTTTAAAATTCAATGTTTTTAAACTGTGTTTAGATGGGGGTTTTTTTGAGTGAAAACTGTACACAGGATTTAAGAAATGTTTTAGAAAGTTTAGATTTTTTGTGAATATTTTTGACTGTTTTTTCTCCTGTGGCCTCTGGGTGGTGCTGTTGAGATTTTCTTTTACTTTGACTGTTTTTCTCTACTGGCCTCTGGGTGTCGCTTCTTCCGGTAAGTAGTCTCTTTCTTTCCTCATTTTAGTTCCAGATGTCGTGGAGGAAGGTTGTTTGGGTGAGTTTTCTGGTTTAATTTCTTTTGGGGTTTGTAGTGTTGTTGTTGTTGTTGTTTTTTGGGGGGTTCTGTGTGTTTCTTCTTTGTGTTATTTTTGGGTTTGATTTTGGTTATTTTTGGATGTTTTTGTTTGTGATTTTTGTGTGTTTTTCAACTTATTTAGTGTGTGTTTTGAATTAATTTGAGGTAAGTAAAGTCAGCGGGCATAGCGCCATCCTCTGGCTTTGCTTACCTGGGAATGGGTTCACTTTCAGGGGGGGCAAGGCACCATTGCCCCTGCTTGAAAGCGAAAAACTTTTGGGGTAAGTAAAGTCAGCGGGCGGAGCGCTGTCCGCCGGCTTTGCTTACCTGGGAATGGGTTCACTTTGAAGGGTTGGCGAAGGCAATGATGCCTTTGCCCTCCCTTGAAAGTGAAACACTTACTCAGAAAGTAAAGACACCAGGCGGAGCGGCCATCCGGTGCCTTTGCTTTGCGGAGGAATTGTTTCACTTTCAAGGAGGGGAAGGCAATGATGCCTTCACCCTCCCTTGTAAGCGAAACACTTACTCAGAAAGTAAAGGCACTGGGCAGAGCGCCATCTGGTTCCTTTGCTTTCCGGAGGAATTGTTTTGCTTTCAAGGGGGGAGACGAAGGCATCCATACCTTACCCCCCCCCCCTTGAACTCCTTCTGTTGTTGTTGGTTTTTTCCACCCCAGCTCAACTTTTGTTGAGGCCGGTGGTGGTCTCGCCATGTCTTTGGTGGGGTAGCGTGGAGGAGAGGGAGTCCCTCTCCTCCCCGTTGCTCCGTGCAAGAAGGCCGGTGGGTGTTTGCGTGGCTTTGAGGCGCTGCGTCTGCCTGCAGCAGACTTGCACTCCCAGTGTGTTTTTTATTTTTATTTTTCGTGCGCCGGCTTCCTCAGCATTCAGCGCACTCATGGTGCGCAGGATGCTGGGGCTTGTAGTTTTTGGTTTCTGTTTACCATTTGTGCAGCATTTTTTTCCTGCTGCTTCATTTTGATTGGCCGCGGTGCGTTTCCGAACGTTCCTTTTGCTCGCGCCTCTCAGCCTGACTGGCTGTGGCGCGGCGCGGCCCAAGGAATGTTGGGAAATGGAGTCCTTTCCTTTTGTTTGCGTTCGGGGGGCTCCTGCCCCACTGGCGCAAAATTCAACCCGACAGTTACCTGTGAACCCCGGTCGGGCGAGCGCACGGAGGCTCGGTCGGGGCTAGTGGGGCCTGACTAAACATCCTTTGTCACATTCCAATGGTTAATGCACAGATTTATAGTTATAGATAGATTGAATTGAATATAAATTTATCAGACTATGCATTACAATGCAGATTAGTTCTAGAAATGCACACACACAAACATATTGGCTACTGGTGAGAATTGCAACTAACTGGAGAAAGAATGAATAATTCAGGGAGCCATATGACATCAATGTCCCTACCAATGGAAAAGTCCCTGTGCCTTGGCTCCTCTACAACACAGGAGCTTGGGGTGGTTCTATTGATAAAATCTTGTCAAATCCCAAAACCTGAAGCCAGCCACACCAGCTTGAGTTTTTCAGATCTGTGTCACTTCAGTAGGCCGCAGGCCACCAGAAAGGCCTCCTGTGTTACTTCCAAATGCCACTTGTCCCATGGCAGGGAATATAAATTAGAAAATGTGATAAATAACCTTTATAACTTTATAACTGCAGGACGGAAATGAGCTCCCGTCTTCATCCCAGCTCCTGCCAACCTAGCAGTTCGAAAGCAAGAAATTGCAAGTAGATATATAGGGACCACTTCGGTGGGAAGGTAACAGCGTTCCGTGCGCTCCGGTGTCTAGTCATGCCTGCCACATGACCACGGAAATGTCTGCAGAAGCAGACAGCGCTGGCTCTTCGGCTTAGAAACAGAGATGAGCACTGCACCCTAGAGTCGGATACGACTGGCTTTCGAGCAAGGGAAACCTTTACATTTACTAACCTTCCCTCTGCCTAGCACCCCCAATGCACCAATTCCTTCTTTGACATGTCATCCTTCTGACACAAAGTAAATTAAATTTCTTCTGTGGTAAGGTTTTTTTTAAAAAAGCATGTGGATGCTGTTTGCAAGGGAAGCACTTTCTAAAAAAGCGTGAACACAAAAACGCTCTTCAGAGCAATGGAAGCTATATTTCACCAGGCCATCAGCATTGTTGTGACAGGCTTCTAAGAATGGCCATGGCATCTCCCAGAGTGCTCAATTGTACGTTGAGGATGGCCTTTCAAAGAATGAAGGGCAAAACCTTTCCTCATTTTTTTTAACTCTTTCAAAAAGAAACTATGTGCATTTCCCCAAAATCTCTTTCAAGGTCAGTGTAAATAATTGCCTCTCTAAGGGGGCAATAAAAATTAGAGTGCCCTCTTTTTGATTCCTCCCTTAAAACAGCTACAGATTTCACATATGAACATAATAATTTCACATAGGGTAATAATGCAAGCGCGGCGCCAAAATGGCCGCCGCGCACTTTGCGGGCCCCCCCCCACAGGACAGAGAATCCGGGTAGTTAGGGGCGTGGCCAGCTCCCTTATAAAAGGGGTGGCCACGAGGCAGCCGCGCTGCCATTTTGCCTCAGCGACGGAGCGGAGAAGTTTTTTCCCTGCGCCTCCGTCGCTCGTTGGTATTGCCGGGAAGCCTTTTGGGTCGATTTTGCCTAGCTAGCTTCCCTTTTTTGCTCGAGATGCCTTCCAAAAAGAAGGCTGCTGCGAATTCAGCTCGGGCTGTTAGGAGACGCAACCCAGGTCGGAGGACCGTGGTGCCGCCTCCTCAACAGCCTCCTTTGCCATCCCCGGCCGGGGCTAGTGGTTTGGGGTCTATTGCTCCTTGGCCCGTTCAGAGTGCGGGCGCGGAGGGCGCTCCGGCCCGCGGCCCGCGAGCGGTGGACACCGCTCCTCCTTCCGCCCAACCTGTTGGGCCGACTACTTCTGGACCCCAGCCTCTCCCGGGGCCCTCTAGCCTCGGGGGGTGGCCTGGTGCCCCGCCTTGGCAGGTCTCCTCACCAGCCCTACCGGGCTTCGGCCCTGGCCAATGGCCATATCTGGGCCATGGGGTGCAGGGACCTGTACCCATGCAAGGGTCAAGTGGGCCGGCCGGCTCTTTGCCCATGGTTACTGTAGACACCTTGCTGGCCCGTATTTCGGCCTTGGAGGAGTCTTTGGCTCGTGCCAGTCAGGCAGGTGCCCCTTTCGGGGTACCTTTCGAGGCGCTATCGGCAGCAGGACAACGGCCGGCGGGGAGGGTCGAGCTGCTGCAGGCGGGTGGCGCGCCTCCGGCCACTGCCTCGCAGCTCCCCAGCCAGCAACCTGGCGCGGGTCAAGCCCCGGTGATGAGCTCTACATCGGTCGTGAGCTCCGACGCCCCCAGTGGGCCGGAACCCCCGTTGGGGGCGGCCCGCGGGGGTGCAGCGTGTGAGTATATGGTGCAAACGAGTACATCCACACACATTCCCAATATGGGGGGGACCTTTCAGTGGCCTTGGCCTCGCGCGGGTGGTACAGGGGCTACGCCGCTGGCGACCCACCCGGCGACAACTACTGCCACCATGCCCGCTGGGGTGGGCATTGGTTCTTACACTGCTGGGAACGTACTTGGGGTGGCAGGGTTAACTCATGCCCCTTTGGGTAGGCCAGCTATCCCCTTTTCGGCCTTGCCGACGGCAGGGTATTCCCTGCCATTGGGTGATCACTTGGCGCAGGCTACCAGGGAAAATATATGGCGAGGGGAGTACGTGGATATCTTCTCACTCCTGAACAGAGAGCCCACTAAGGAAGAGAGGGAGGGTCAGGATGAGAAGGACAAGGAGCAGGCACGCCGCCGTAAGCCGCCGCGTACCTGGGCTAACTGGCTCCCCGCTTATTTGATATACATGGCGGTGTATTTGAGGGCGCGGCCGGACCTAGCTATTCCCATGGTCCAATATTTGGACAACATATACAGGGCAATGGTAGATTTCCCGGGCCCCTCATGGCTAGCGTATGATGAGGAATTCCGTATGAGGATTCCCCTGCACCCCGAGATGAGATGGGATGAGCCGTGTCAGAGACTGTGGCTCTTGTATATGACACCCACACGTCCTGCCCCGGGGGATAGGTATCATTGTGGACATGCGGTCCAGCGAGCAGCTCCAGCGCAGGTTACCCGCCAAATGGCGGGGCAGGGGGTTCCAGCCCGCCTGCTGTGCTGGACTTTCTCGTCCAATGGTTCCTGCAGTCGGAAGAACTGCAGATATAAGCACGAGTGTCCCACATGTTCTGGTCCCCATGCAGCCTCTGCTTGTCCCAAGCCTGGGGGGGTGCGAGGCAGAGGGAGGGGTGGACAGTGGGCTGGCAAGCCTGCCACGGATGGAACTAGTTCTCCGAAAGGCCCCCTCCCCAATTAAGGTGGACATGCTGGAGCGCTGGCTCGCATCGTACCCAAGGGGGGAGGACAGGGAGTACCTTATCCAAGGTTTTAAGCAGGGATTTCGTATCCCTTTTATGGGTGATAGATCTCCTCAGGATGCTCCCAACCTTTTATCCCTCAGAGGAAGGGAGGAGGTAGCCGAGGCCAGCATTAGAAAGGAGTTAGACGCGGGCAGGGTCGCCGGACCTTTTCCCGTACCCCCCTTTCCCAACCTGAAGGTTTCACCATTGGGTTTGGTTCCTAAAAAGTCCCTAGGTGAGTTTCGCCTTATTCATCATTTGTCCTACCCAGCCGGCCGATCGGTCAATGATGCGATACCTGATGACCTTTGTTCGGTCAGGTACACATCGTTCGACCATGCGCTGCGCATGGTGCGCGCGTGTGGCCCGGGTGCCTTGCTGGCCAAGTGCGACATTAAGTCAGCTTTTCGCCTCTTGCCGGTGCACCCGGGCGACTTTGAATTGCTGGGTTTTAAATTTAAAGGGGAGTATTATTTTGATAAGGCCATGCCTTTTGGCTGCTCCATATCATGCTCGGCTTTCGAGCGTTTTAGTACCTTCCTAGAGTGGGCTTTCGTCCGCAGGTCAGGGTCCCGGTCTGTAGCCCATTACCTGGATGACTTTTTATTCGGGGGTGAACGGGGCTGGGACACGTGTGCACGTCTCCTCAATACATTTCAGACGCTAATGCAGGAACTGGGTGTCCCTTTAGCGCCCGAAAAGACCGAGGGCCCGTCGACCAAACTAGTATTCCTGGGGGTTGAGATTGATACAGTAGTACAGGCTTCTAGGTTACCGGGTGATAAGGTGTCTAGGATAGTGACCCTTATCTCGGAATTGCTGGCCAAGCGTAAGGCATCCCTGAGGGAACTGCAGGTGCTACACGGGCACCTCAATTTTGCCTGCAGGGTGGTCGCACCGGGCAGGGCTTTTGCCCGGCGCTTATGCGACGCCATGGCAGGGTTATCCAGGCCCCACCACAGAGTCAGGCTTACCCGGGGTATCAGGGCAGACATGTTTGTCTGGTTGCAATTCCTGAGGGAGTTTAATGGGGTCTCATTTTGGAGGTCTGACCTCCTGGCATCCCCCAATTTCCAGATCCAGTCTGATGCCTCAGGATCCCTGGGTTATGGGATGTACTTCAATGGGAAGTGGGCCTATGGTGGGTGGCCACCGGCATGGGCAGGCACAGGTCGCCTGCGGGATCTCACATACCTGGAATTTTTTCCCATTCTGGGTGCTTTGATGCTATGGGGCGAACAGTGGGCTAATTCGGTGGTGCATTTCTGGTGCGACAATGCTGCCGTGGTGCACATTGTCAATGCACAGACTTCTAAATCGCCCAGGGTCATGGACCTAGTGCGCCATTTTGTGCTGCGCTGCCTGCGCCTCAACGTCATGTTCAGGGCCAGGCATGTCCCAGGGGTTAATAACGATATTGCTGACGCTTTGTCCCGCCTGCAGATCTCCCGGTTCCGCGCCTTGGCCCCGGATGCGGAGGAATTTCCCTCGCTACTCCCGGACGAGATGTGGACTATTGGCAAGGAGAGGTGAACCGGGCGATTGGCCTGTCACTAGCGCCACGCACGCGTAAGGCGTATCAACAAGCTTTCAATTTGTATAAGGCTTTTGCTGCTCGATTTCAATGGCCAGAGACCTGGCCCATCCCGGTGGACCATGTTCTGCGGTTCATGGTTCACCTGCATGCACAGGGCCTTGCACCTCGCACCATAGCATCCAAGCTCTCGGCGTTGGCTTTTATGGCCAAAGTAGGGGGTCATGTGGATACCACCTCTGACTTCCGTGTGAGACACGTTTTGGAGGGGTGGGTGCGCGAGCGCGGGCGTTGCCCGGACGACCGGCACCCTATTTCCCCAGGGGTTCTTACCCAGTTGGCCCGGGGCTGGCCAGGCCTCTGTTTTGATCATTATGAGGCAGCCCTTTTTCATGCAGCCACAACGGTGGCATTTTTTGGAGCGCTCCGCATCAGCGAACTCGTGATGCTGTCTAAGGCGGATGCAAGTGGTAGGGCACTGGAACTCGGAGATGTATATGTTGCCAAAGACTGGGCCCAGTTGAGGATTCGCTCCTCCAAAACAGATCAGCATGGCGTAGGCAGTGGAGTAAGACTGCTACGGTGTTCTTTGGCAGACATCTGTCCGGTTGGTGCCCTACAGGAATACCTGGCACTGCGTGGCTGGCACCATGGCCCGTTTTTCTGTCACCAAGATGGGTCTCCCCTTACTAAATTTCAGTTTTGGAAGGTGACAGCTAGAGCCCTCACCAGGGTGGGACTACCAGGTGCCCGTTATGGCACACATTCGTTCCGTATTGGCGCAGCCTCTACTGCAGCTGCTTTTGGGTACTCTGGGGCTGACATACGCAGCATGGGGAGGTGGGGCTCACAATGTTTTCAGTTTTATGTGCGCCCACTCCCGCCATGAGTACCAATCCATTCACCTTACCTTCCTTTTTCTCAATTTTCTTACAGACCCTGGGTGTCGTATTACACCGGTGACAGTATGGCTGGTGGGCCACAGCTATGTGCTCAGGGCAGCGCGTTACGCTGCGGCGACAGAGTGGGGACCCCGACTGGGACTGGGTGACCACGCCAGTCTCTCATGGCACGGTAAGCCTGGGATGTTATGGCGGGAGCTGCGGCCTTTCCTTTTTTCTGGCCTGGGGGCTGACCCGCCTGACATTCTAATCATCCACTTGGGGGGCAATGATTTGGGCCAGGTCACCGGCTTATCGCTCAAGCATGCGATTTGCGAGGACCTCGCCTACTTGCATTATGTCTGGCCTGCCACGGCCCTGGTTTGGTCGGACATTGTTCCGCGCCACTCTTATAGAGGGGGCGTTAACCTCCTGGCCCTTGACCGAGCTAGGCGCGCGGTCAATAAGGCAGTGGCGCGGTTTCTCACCACCAGGGCTTGGGGACGGGTTAGTCATCACCCCGATATTAGTCTGCAAAATTGTGACTTGTATGCAGGGGATGGGGTCCATCTGTCGCGAGGAGGTATGGACCTCCTGTTGGGTGACTGGCGAGCAGGCCTGTTGACCGAGCTGACGGTCTGGGGGGGGGCGTCAGGTCTTCTGTGAAGCCCCTCCGTGTGGCGGGTAGCACTGGTAAGGTAAACAGTATGACCCACAAGTATCCGGCAGGTTCGCAATTGACTGGACAACACTAGACAGGAATAAAGTAGTTAAACGTTGTCCGGTCAACGACGAATCAGGCGATGGGGTGATGATGATTGCTAACCAGCATGCATCACCCCTGTGATTTCACGGATACGCGTCAGAGGGTGGGGTCATGAGTTAGTTATTGACTACGGTCAACAATTTGTTTGTTGTTAACAAACAAATTGATACAATTTGATACATTGTAACCAATTGCCGTTGGCAATTTTGGGGTGGTACCTTACCAGTGTTACTTCGGCCTGCTTGCCTTAGGAATTATGATTGGTCGTTTTACCAATACAAATTTATAATTCGGACTAGGGCATTGAATCAATAAATGTGGCCCTTTGCTGTTATCCACTTTCAATGTTGTCTGTGTCCGTTATTGGGGGGGTGCGCCTGCAATGCAAGCGCGGCGCCAAAATGGCCGCCGCGCACTTTGCGGGCCCCCCCCCACAGGACAGAGAATCCGGGTAGTTAGGGGCGTGGCCAGCTCCCTTATAAAAGGGGTGGCCACGAGGCAGCCGCGCTGCCATTTTGCCTCAGCGACGGAGCGGAGAAGTTTTTCCCTCCACCCCCTCCCTAGTTAACAGTGTGATCATGGTCGCTTCGGGGCCGGGTGGGAATTTTTGGTTGGGACCCACATTGGCTTCGGGTCCTGGCTTTTTTGCCCATCCCACACTGTTGCTATGGTTTGATATAGGGGTCTTTCTTCGTTCCTACTGTTGACTTTGGTCACATGGGCGGGTAGCACTGGTAAGGTAAACAGTATGACCCACAAGTATCCGGCAGGTTCGCAATTGACTGGACAACACTAGACAGGAATAAAGTAGTTAAACGTTGTCCGGTCAACGACGAATCAGGCGATGGGGTGATGATGATTGCTAACCAGCATGCATCACCCCTGTGATTTCACGGATACGCGTCAGAGGGTGGGGTCATGAGTTAGTTATTGACTACGGTCAACAATTTGTTTGTTGTTAACAAACAAATTGATACAATTTGATACATTGTAACCAATTGCCGTTGGCAATTTTGGGGTGGTACCTTACCAGTGTTACTTCGGCCTGCTTGCCTTAGGAATTATGATTGGTCGTTTTACCAATACAAATTTATAATTCGGACTAGGGCATTGAATCAATAAATGTGGCCCTTTGCTGTTATCCACTTTCAATGTTGTCTGTGTCCGTTATTGGGGGGGTGCGCCTGCAATGATGCTACGCATATGATGGGTTGACCGAATATCAAATGAAGAACTGCGTATAAGATCAGGTGCAAAAGAAGCATCAACGTTGATTTGAGTTTTTGTTGGAATGGCTTCCAGATGTAGGAGTGGCTGGCCGCAAGGAAGACACACGAGACAATCGTGCGGTGAAGTCCAGCCCCGACTTAGAGTCGGGGGTACGTATTTATTACCCTGCCTTGGGGTGATATGTGCCTATGATGTGTGTGACCTCCTGACATGTGAAACATGGATCAACCAAGTAACCAGGTAAGCAATGATGGGAACACCCCAAGAAAGATTTGTTTTTGCACTTGCCATTTTTGTTCATTCTGACGCTCTTAGCCCTGATAATTTACTCCCTGCTAACAACATTGCAACTGGTGCTACACCTTAAATTCTTTCATGTGTAAACGCTATACCATACAAGAAACCAAACAATCATTTTCTTTTGAGTTTCCTTACAATAAAATGTTTAAACAGCTAAGTGGTGCTGCGACAAACTCTTCCAGTGTTCTTAGCTCTTTGTTCTTAGTTCTGGCCAGACAGCTAAATCCTTCCTCAGGCTATTTGCCCCTCAAAAACAGTTGTTATTTCATGGCCATTGAGCATATGCATAGAATCATAATGGGTTTATGATGTCATTCATCACTGTTTCTGCAGACCACTGTGGTCTCTTTCCGCTGCAATCCTCATAGTAACCAGGAGAGAAAAAGGTTTTCCCATGGACAGTTACAACCTATCCATGTTGTAGCACAAACTATTTGGTGGCAGGTTGGTCTTCATTTGGCAATTAAGAGCTATTAGCTTTACAAAAGACCTGCTCTTCATTTGTTGATATGCTTGCATTTTGGGACTCTCCTTATAGTGGGGCCAGCTGTGGGGATTGCCATGTTGAGTGCATATGTTACCAAATTTCCCACTAGATGCCTAAATAAGATGATCAAGTAAGAGCTTCACTTTATCCTTCACTCAGGTTTTTTTAAAAAGCTTAGAGTCTTTCTATCTCAAATCAGCTTGAAAATATTCATAAATGTACTGAAATGAAATGTATATGCATTTCCATTGGCAGAATTCAATAGATAATATTATTCCAAGCATGGACAGGATGATGTTCTATCTGCCTGCA
Source organism: Bradypodion pumilum (assembly GCA_035047305.1). Lineage (NCBI taxonomy): Eukaryota > Metazoa > Chordata > Lepidosauria > Squamata > Chamaeleonidae > Bradypodion > Bradypodion pumilum. Next base: position 11,390,912 of record JAWDJD010000011.1, on the reverse strand, counting down.
ATATACATATCAGAGATAAGAATTCTTTGTTAAAGAAAGAGATGGCAGCACTAATCTAATACAATGGAACCTTGTATAACACAAATAATTGGTTCCACAAGGCACTTTGTTATACAATTTTTTTCATTGTGCAATGCATGCATCATACAACGGAAATCCCTATGGGATGCATTGTGTAACGAAAATCTCTATGGGGGAAATCGTACAAAGAAAAATATTCGTTGTACGATTTTTCCTATAGAGATTTTTGTTGTACAATGCAACATTCTTTTTTCAAATTCTCTTTGTTGTACGATTTTTTTTGTTGTTGTTGTTGTTGTATGGTGCATTCGTTATACGAGGTTCCACTGTACTAACATTTCAGATACATGGGGATTCAAACCAAAATTTGTAAGAACTAAGCACTGAAAGCATAGAGCTAGAGGGATGAATAGCTGAATTTTACTTACTTCAGACATTCAATTTTTTAAAAATTCCCAAACTCTTTCCATTCTGAATGTGAAGAAATCTGTGAATATAGGAAAATACTTACAAAAACAATCTGAAATGTAATTCTCCCTTTGACTCCAAAATGCCATCAGCCTACCCATTGATCGTGGTATTTTTTGAACCACAGTTGGGTGTATCCTAGTAATGGCAACCTTGTGTTGCTGGCTAATCTTTCTCACACTAGTTCAGGCAAGGGGAACTGCAGAATGAACTCACCCAAAGGTGTCTTCATTTTGCCAGTTTTGCATCTGGCCTAGACATGGAAGAAAAACCCATTAATCATAATAAAGACACTTTTCACCTCAGGTGGGCCAGCTTCACCTTAAATCTTGCTTCATATAAACCACAGCCTTCTGGCAGCAAAAGTGTTTGTGTGTTGACATCTCTTCACCAGCTAATCTGGAGCAGAAAATATCCCAGGAGGTTTCCCCCTTTCTCAAATATTCCCCCCACTGTGATTTTTTTGTCTTTACAAGCCTCCCACCAGCTCCCTGGCCTTTAACCAACAAGCTGTAGACAGTTCTTCAGGTGCTCTTAATCAAAAGACATACAAATCTCAAACTCTTTGTTAAACACAAGCTTTTTATTAAACAAGAGGAAAGCAGAAAGACAGCATGCATTAAGGTAACATTATTGGAAGATAATGGCACCATTAATAACTTCCAGCAGCATGCAGTAACTAGAAGAGTTGGAGGGGGTAGTAGCAAATTAGCCAGAATTGTTTTAAATTTTATGGGAGAAGGGAGAATTAAGGCAAAGGTGGGTGGAAGGAGGAAATCCTAATCATTTCACAGGGGAGAGGCTCTTTTTTCAAAGAAAATTTTAAAAACAAACTTTGCCTGTCTCTAGACTCTGGACAGGGTAAAGGTAAAGGTCGCCGTTGCTCAAAAGCCAGTCATATCCTACTCTAGGGTTCAGTGCTCCTCTCTGTTTATAGCCAAAGAGCCACTGCTGTCTGCGTTTGCAGATGTTTTTGGGGACATGTGAAAGGCATGACTAAACACCAGAGTGCACAGAATGCTCTTTACCTTCCCACCAAAGTGGTCCCTATTTATCTACTTGCAATTTCTTGCTTTCTAGCTGCTAGGTTGGCAGGAGCTGGGATGGGAGCTTACTCCATCATGCAGCACTTGGGCCTCAAACTGCTGACCTGCTGACCTTCCAGTTGTCAAGTTCAGCATTTTAACCACTAAGCCACTGCAGTCCCTTCTGGACAGAGTAGGTTATTTGTTGAGATCACAGGTCAATCTGGTTCAGCATCTATTTCCATGGTGGCCAGGCAAATGTTAAATATTGGAGCTATTAATATTTAACCCTACAGACAAGGTGTAAGAGCCGCAGTATATATCAATTTGTGTGTTTGCATCAATTAAGGTAGCTACCAGTGATGTATAAGACCATAGACATCTAGGGTCAAAGATCTGGAATTTTCAGGGTATCAGGGACTTCAACAAGGGTGCCCAAACTTTTTGGGCCATGGGCCGGCCACGTGGTTCAGTGGGCCGGTCATGTGGTTCCTCCCACTGCAATCTGTTTTGCAACAGGATAAGATAGATTTTAAGCTGCCATTTTCTCTGCTTAAAGCAGGAGTGCCCAAACTATGGCCCACAGGCTGGATCTGGCCCCCAACATCAATTCATCCAGCCCATGTCACCCTCATCACTCCTGGAAGCAGAAGCAAAAGGCACCCACAGGCGCATTTTACTTCTGCTTCCAGGAGCAACAAGGGTGGCATGGGCCGGATGAATTGGTATCAGGGGCCAATAGGCCATAGTTTGGACAATTATTACTAACCATCCTCTCAGGCTACAATATTCTCTCTGAAAGTATCTGCAATCTTCATGGTAACAGAGAGGAAAGGGTTCTCTCAGGAATGCTATATTGTTGCAAATTATTCCTTCAGAAATACAAAATATTTGAGGGGAGTTTGCTTGCTAGTGAGCAGTTAGGACTAATTACCTTTACAAAGGGACTGCAGTGGCTTATAGTGGTTAAGACACTGTGCTTGACGACTAGAAGGTCAGCAGTTAAGCGGCTTGAGACCCAAGTGTTGCATGATAGACTAAGCTCCCATCATCTGTCCCAGCTCCTGCCAACCTAGCAGTTCAAAAGCAAAACACTGCCAGTACTGTAGATAAATAGGTACCACTTTGGTGGAAAAGGTAACAGCATTCTGTGCACTCCGGTGTCTAGTCATGCCTTCCACATCACCATAGAAACTGCAAACAGCTGGCTCTTTGGCTGTAAGCAGAGATGAATACCACACCCCAGAGTTGGATACAACTGACTTTTGAGCAAAGGAGACCTTTACCAATACCTTTACCTTACCTTAACAAAAGACTGGCCTCCTTATTTGTTGACAGGGACTAAACCATCTTTCTGCATTTGGAGACTCTGACTGTGAGTAAGCTGCAGGCATTCTGTGCACAGCCTAGTGTCCTACAGCTGTTTGCCTAACTGTACAGCTATTTGTGTGTTCTCATGTCTCAGGCAAGTAAAAAAGACTAGACCACTCTAACGCAACAAACAAACAAATAAATAAGGGAGGGTGTGGATATCCAAACAAACCATAACCAGCCTAAAGGAATGCAAAGTAAAGGTAAAGGTTTCCCTTCCTCGAAAGCCAGCCATATCCGACTCTACGGTTCAGTGCTCATCTCTATTTCAAAGCCAGCACTGTCTGCTTCTGCAGACATTTCTGTGGTCATGTAGCAGGCATGACTAGATACCGAAGCACACGGAACATTGTTTACCTTTCCACCAAAGTGGTCCCTATTTATCTACTTGCAATTTCTTGCTTTCGAACTGCTAGGTTGGCAGGAGCGGGGATAAAGATGGGAGCTCATTCCATCCTGCAGTACTCGGGAATTGAACTGCTGGGAAGGTGTGGATAGCCAAATGGACCATAACCTGCCTAAAGGAATGCACAGTACAGTACAGTAGTACTTCACAACTCAGACAGTAGATGTTCCTTGTTGGAGCAACATTATTTCTGAGCGAAGCTGGCTTTCCAGCTCCAACATTCTCACTTGGAGCTCTCCATGGTGCTAATTCTTCGCCCTTCCTCTCTAGAAAAACCTCAGAGTTTCGAAACCTGAAAAGCAATGTGTCTCCACTAAAAACACCCCCAGTTTGTATGTAGGAGCTTCACATGAGCAAAGACCCTGGAAAAATGAGAGTTTTTGCTGGCACATTCAGCTCACACAAGAATAGGAGCATCATCACTGCAGGTGCAGGTTTCCAGGCTTAGAAAGCAACGTAGGGGGAGGAGATGTTATCAAGACTGTCTCTGTGGTAGGAACGATTGATACCTGTGTCCACTGTGCATCTGATTCGGACCAGACAAGGTTTCGTGTCTCCACTTCATCTTCTGAAGGTAGGTCAAGTTCAGGCAGAGTTCCTAATCCAAGAGCACCCCAGATGTTGTATAGCTGAAAGGAGTCTTTAGTTGAAGTCTTCAACCAACTTCCAGTCCAACCCACTAGTTGAACATAGTGGAGAACCTCTTTCAAACTGAGGGTCATATTCTGCCAAGCCACATTTGTTTGGTTAAAAAAGGCCAAAAGTCAAGCATATTTCACCATAGAGTTCTTCCTACAAGTAACTAAGCTTCAAACATTTATAATGGAGGGGGAGGTGCCATACAAATCTGGCAACAAACCAAGCTAAGGTTTCTTGGGGAAGGACGCATGGCCATTTGGGGAAGTCCTATGAGCCAAACTTAGGCACTAGATTTAATGTCAGACCCTGAGATGCTCCATCTCTGCTGTAAGGTAAAGGTCACCTTTGCTTGAAAGCTAGTCATAACTGACTCTAGGGCTCAGTGCTCATCTCTGTTTACAGCCAAAGAGCCAGTGCTGTTTGCATCTGAAGACATTGCCATGGACATGTGGCTGGCATGACTAGACACCAGAGTGCATGGAACACTGTTTACCTTCCCACCAAAGTATACCTATTTATCTACTTGCAATTTCTTGTTTTCAAACTGCTAGGTTGGCAGGAGCTGGGACAGAGCTCATTCCATCATGCAGCAATCAGGTCTCAAACTGCTGACCTTCCAAAGTCATCAAGTTCAGCGTCTTAGCCACAGATGCCACAGTCCATCTTTCCAGTAACACCATACCAAAAATGGGAACCTTTCTGTGCTTAAAAGTAAAACATGCCTCCATTTTAATTCAGATCATTGCGGGGAAAGATTATGCCACAGTAAAATCAGCGGAACATTTCAATGTTCTCTCTTCTCATAACGTAACAGCATCTGATCTTCCCCATCATCATCTCCAGAACTGAGAAGCATAAAACACCAGTAGGAAACACAAAATCATCCTCCCCTCCTATCATCTTCCTCATCCTGACACACACATCAAAGAGTTTGTGAAAGAAATGACTTTATTATTGCTTTGCAACAACAATTATTTCACCCTTGGGGTTTACAAGGGTGTAGGTTGCTGTTACTTGTGTGTTAGTTTGTTTGGTTATTTTTTCCTCCACCAAGCCTGTACACTCTGTTGTTGCTGCTGCTGCTGCTGCTGCTATTACTAGCAGGGGTGCCCAGCTTCACCCAGGTGGTCCCAACCTGGCTAGCTGAGTGCCAGTGTTGCCGGGGAAACCCACTAGCCAGGGGTGGGCCTGTAATGTGAGCTTGGTGATGACATCACAATTCCCCCCCCCCCAGTTGGCCTAGCACTGGGGCAGACACAAACCCTCCTGTGGAATATACCTCCTTTGCAGATCAATTTAGGGGGTAAACCCCCCGCGCATGGGCTTCGGGACCCTGACAGTGACCTGCTCATATGTGCAAGGTACGTGTGTGCTGAATCTCATGGGGTTTGGTCAAGGGGTGTGGCAGCCCATTCCGGACACTGAACCACACCTTTGTTTTATAGGTAAAGATTATTATTGTTGTTGTTGTTATATTATCCTCGAACACACAGCCAACAAGATAACTATGCTGGATTTTATATCACAAATTTCTAGTCGAACACTTCCCAAGCGTTTAGGACTATGAATAATGCGAGCAGGTCCCAGTAGGGTGACATTTTGCAGCTGACTGATGGTGATTTTGTCAATTCCAATTGTTTCTAAGTGCTTGCTTAGGTCTTTAGGCACAGCACCCAGTGTGCCGATTACCACTGGAACCACCTGTACTGGTTTTTGCCAGAGTCTCTGCAGTTCCATTTTCAGATCCTGATATCAAGTAATCTTTTCAAACTGTTTCTTGTTGATTCTGCTGTCACCAGGTATGGCAATGTTGATTATCTATACTTTTTTTCTCCACAATCGCAATATCCAGGATATTATGCTCCAAAACACTGTCAGTCTGTATTTGAAAATCCCAGAGTACTTTTGCATGTTCATTCTCAATCACCATTTTGGGCTTATGATCCCACCAGTTCTTTGCTATGGGCAAATGGTATGTGTGACACAAATTCCAATGAATCATTTGAGCAATTGTATTATGCCACTGTTTGTAATCAGTCTGAGCAATTTTCTTGCAACAGCTCAGTATATGGTCTATAGTTTCATCCGCTTCTTTGCAGATTCTGCATTTGGGGTCATCAGCTGGGTTTTCTAGTCTAGCCTTGATGACATTTGTTCTAATAGATTGTTCTTGAGCTGCAAGGATCAAGACTTCTGTCTCTTTTTTCAATGTTCCATTGGTAAGCCATAACCAAGTCTTTTCCTCATCTATTTTTCCTTCGATCTTTTCAAGGAACTTCAAACATTTACAATGCAATGCTGTGCAATGCCTTGTTGTGCCAACTGTCAGCTCATGTTTGCATCGTTGTTTTTCTATATTGACTCTTTGTTTGCTTCACTTTAAGCAATTCCTTGTTCTCGACCTCCATTAAAGCTGACTCTACACTGGTTTTTTTACGTAATCTGCTAGCGCATGCTTCTTTTCTACAACTGTTTCACTTGCAAGAGGCCTCTACCTCCTGATTTTATTATTATTATTATTATTATTATTATTATTATTATTATTATTATTATTATTATTATTATTATTATTATTATTATTATTATTATTATTATTATTATTATTATTATTATTATTATTATTATTATTATTATTATTATTATTAAGTAAAACCCCAACTTACATATGCCTCAAGTTACATAAAATTCAACTTACATAATGATTTTTGCACTAAAACCATGTCCCAATTTACATAAATGTCCCGATTTACATAACACAATTTCCTATGGGTTTGCTTCAAGTTACATAAAAATTCCTTTTTCCTATGGGGTTGCTTCGACTTACATAAATATCATTTTCCTATGGGTTTGCTCTGAGTTAAGTGAAAAATTCATTTTTCCTATGGGTTTGCTTCGAGTTAAGTAAAAAAATGACTTACATAAAAGCCTATGGAACAGACTTTTTATGTAAGTAGGGGGTATTAGTGTAGTTGCACTTATACCCCACCTCTCTAGGGAGAATGAATCCCAACACGAGGTGGCTAACAACATAAAGTCTCCCATACAACAAACAGAAATTTTAAAAGTATCCCCCATAAAACTATAATAAAAATAAGCTACAATAAAACTGACAGTAAACATGCCATAAAATTGGGCCAAAATACAGAAGACCCATAGCCTAAGCCACTGAACTGGGAAACTGTAAGTGTGGGTTGCCCGTATGAATAATTGGCCAAACCTTTCCCGATGGGTTCGCTCGGCTCAAACACAGCTGGTTACCAACCAGGCTTTGCTGGAAAGGCAATTGGGTTTTGGGCTAATTAGCTGGTTTGGGGGGCAATTCATAAAGCCATGGCTGGTGGCTATGGTGGAAATAGGGCAAGAGTCAAAAGGTGATGACTCTAAGGTAATAGAGGTTGAGCAAATAAGGTTGGGCAAATAAGCCGCGCCAGACAGCTGATCAAGTTAGATGCCCGGAGTCAATACACATAAGGCTTCGAGATAGGGCAGGAACAATGGGTTTCGCCAGCCCAGACCTTAATTAGTTATGGGTTGTCTATTAACCACAGGGCAATGTCCAAGTGCAGGCATTGTCTTGACCATTGGAAATACCACGTATGCAAGCCTTCTGTATTGTGGGGTCATGCGCATCACCCAAAGGCAGAGTAATAAAAGTGTACCACCCGACCCAGATCGGGGCTGGGCTTCACCGCACGATTGTCTCACATGTCTTCCTTGCGGCCAGCCACTCCAACACCTGAGAGCCATTGCAACATCTGGTGACCCCGACATGATTCTTCTTGAGAGTCACGGCGCAATTCTGATCGGGACACTACCCCGATTGGAACTCCACGATTTCAAGGCCCTGTCAGCGTGGTCCCTAGCGGAGGCCGCCACAAGGAAACCAACGCAATGACCGTAAGCCCGGCAGACCCCATGTATCGGAACGGACGTGTTCCAAAGCCAGGGGAGAGCCGTGATCCTGGAATAACTGAGGCAGGGCAGAGCAGCAAAAGCCCGCAGCAGAGCCAGAGCCGCAATCCCAATCCACTGACCAGACCCAAGGGACATCATCCTGTGCATCACCTGCCCCGCCGTACTACCTAGACTCATCCCGCAGAAGCACATCTGGGGAATCCCCCAACCAGGTAGTAATGGGGGCTCACTTGGGGGGGGCAAAACTCGACCGTCAGGCAGCAGGCTCAGATGGAAGAGCTCGAAGCCCTGGCCAGGCAGTTTCAGATAAGGGTGAGGAGGAACCGCCTGACGGACCTGGTGGTGCATCTGGGGGAGCATTGTCTGTTCTACCCAGAAGCAGGCACGATGGATCCAGAGGTTTGGGACAGAGTAAGGAAATGCCTTAAGGAAGAACCCCGAGCACCCGCTAAAATCATAGAGACTTGGAGCAAGTGTAGGCAAATAATTGCAGCAGTCAGTCCAGCCCAGGTAGAGACCGAGAAACCCCCAGCATACATAGAGCCATCAGCCCCAGCGTGTCTCTACCTGACCATCCAGTTTAGACATGGGGGCATAGGGGACTCCCCTTCTGTGGTAGCTTCAGAAGCCACAGGAGTGGGCAGAAGCCTAGGAAGCGCAGGCGCTTCCCAGATTATCAAGAGTCCCTTCCAGCTAATGGGAGAAGAGGAGATGTGCAAGGGGGAATTGCCGGCCGTAGAACTGGCCAAGCTCCAGATGCTATGTCCAGTCCACTTAGAGATGGACGCCCTCATGGGCAATCAGATGGCGGTATACACGCCTATTCCATATAAGTTGCTTGTGGAAATCCGCAAAGCCATCACAGATACAGGGCTCCAAAGTAGATTCATAAGGGGCATGCTCCAGCAGCTGGGGGAATCCACCACGCTCATCCCTCATGACTGGAAGGTCACAATGAGGATGATGTTGAACCCCAGCCAGTACCTATTGTGGGACAGCGAGTACAGGCTGGAAGTGCAGGCTAGGGCTGCCAGGATGGGAGGAGCAGTAATTCCCAGGCACCTATACGGCTCAGGACAGTTCGATACCATCCAAACGCAGTCCATCCTGCCAGCAGCCACGCTCCAGCTGGCTTCTGTGGTCGCCTTCTAGGCATATCTCAAGGTACCAGCCACTGGCAAGGGCGCCAAGAATTACACATCCATCAAACAGGGAGCACAGGAATCCTACATGGATTTCATTAACCGGTTAAAGGAAGCAATTAGCCAACAGATAGACAACCAGGAGGCCCAAGAGGAGCTTATGATGAAGCTGGCAAAAGACAATGCTAACTTCGACTGTCGCAAAATCCTGCAGGCAATGGGCCACAGAACTGATCTGACACTTACCAACATGATCAGGGCTTGTGCTGACATTGGAACAGACTCCTATAAAATGGGGCTGTTAGCAGCGGCAGTGCAAGGGGGGAAACCAACCCAAGGGAGCTTGCTACCATTGTGGCAAGATGGAACACTTCGCCAGAGAATGCAGGTCAAAACAGCCCCACAAGGGGGGAGGCAGCCCTCCCGTGGGCCGCCCAACCATGCCATCCACCCAGTGCCCAAGATGCCACAACGTCTTTCATTGGGCTCGTCTCTGCCCGAATTCGGGAAACTGGACCATGGGCGTGTCTCTTGCCCCAGTCCAAATAGAGACAACTGCCACCATTGAAGAGAGGACATCCCAATAGTCACATCCAGCATCGCACCCAGCATTTCCGAGGCACAGGCAGAAACCCAGGGCAGCGCAGGGTTAGACCTAGAATGCAAGGAGGACGTTATTTGCAACCTGCCAGGCATAGTCAACCTAGTTAACACCCAGTTAACGGTCTGCTCGACACCGGAGCGGATGTTACTGTAATTAGCAGGAAATTATGGCCCAATGAGTGGGCAATCGAGGCAGTTTCAGATGTGTGGGGGTTAGGAGGAGTTCAAGAAGCATACAGGAGCTGAGACTGGGTAGAAGTCACTATCCCGGGGGCAGACGGTACAGCAGTAATATGTCCACAAGTCCTAAACATGCCCGTCAATCTCTGGGGGAGGGACATTCTTCAACAGTATCGTACCACCCTAACTTTTCGTGTAATGGCCCTGCCGCTCAAATGGTTAACCAATGAGCTGGTATGGGTGGACCAGTGGCCGATAGTTGGGGAAAAGTTAGAGGCTTTAAAGCAGCTCGTTAAAGAGCAGCTAGATGCGGGACACATAGAACCATCAACCAGTCCCTGGAATTTACCGATTTTTGTCATAAAAAAGAAGTCCGGAAAATGGCGACGTCTTCACGATTTAAGGGAGATCAATAAGTGTATTCAGCCCATGGGGCTGCTTCAATGCGGTACCCCCAATCCAAACATGATCCCCAAAGGGTGGGAGATCCTGATCGTAGACTTAAAAGACTGCTTTTACACCATCCCTCTAGACCCTAGGGACAGGGAAAGGTTTGTGTTTACAGTGCCAGTCACTAATCATAAGGAGTCAACCCAAAGGTTCACATGGAAATTTTTGCCACATGGGATGCTCAACTCGCCAACCCTGTGCCAAATCTATGTCCATGGGGCATTGGAAAGGTTCCGGAACCTGCACCCCAAAGTCTTAGTCTTCCATTTCATGGATGACATATTGATCGCAGTGCCCAAATTGGGCAGCAAGGTATTTTGTGACCTCCAGAGCACACTGGGGGGGGGAGGATTAACCATAGCTCCTGAGAAAGTGCAGAGGGGGGTGTGGCCTGATGGCGGACTGAACGGATTGAACTTTCTTTCGCTTGGAAAGAACGATGATGAAAGAGGCTTTTTAAAAGAGATTAAAATGTTCCAGGGACATTAAAAAAGGAGGAGGAGAAAGAATAAGTTAACAACTGGTGGAACTTACTTTGGACTGGCTGAAAAAGTTGAGTGAAAAGGGAGAGAGACGTGAGTTTCGAATTTCAGAGAGGAGTGGGGGCTGGGCGGACTTTGCCGGAGCAGGCCTGAATGGGAGATTTCTCCTAGCCAAGGACTGGATTTGGATTATGATCATTGCTTAAAGTGATAGAGGCAGCAAATAAAGTGGTGGAGAGATGGAACCGAGCGTGTAAAAAGCAAGCAAAAGGCAAGCAAAAGGCAAGTGGGCGGCTGGACTGAGGGGGGTAAGTTTGCTGGGATTCGAAGGGGGAAAGCGAAAGTGAGCCTCATTCAGCCTGGCTAGCCCCTGAAGCATTCCAGAGCTGAGCGGAGCCGTGAGGAACTTGCTTGGGCTTGGAAACAGAAAGTTGCTGCAAAGAGTGAGTCCTTGGAGGTGGTGGAGGGGGAGGAAAAGGGGTGGAAAAGCAGAAAAGTATATTGAATATGGAGGATTCCCCCCCCCCCTTGGAAATTATAGACGTTCGGGCTTAAAAGAGGAGAGCTTGGTGGTTTGGAACTTTTTCCCTTTCTTTGGATCTTTGGATGTTTGGATAAAAAGAAGAAGAGTGGAGTTGCTATGATTTGAGCCCCGTTACATTATTATATTGAACTTCAATATAGAATAAGATGGCGCCGGGAGTCTGATCGGTGGTATTTCTTGGAAAGTATTGTTTTGTCTTCTTTATTTTTGGGACTGGAGTTTGTTTTGCCTTCCCTTTTTTTCTGGATTACAAGCATTCTGTTTTTTCATGTGGAAGTGGCAACTGGTTGTTATTTGCTTAAAGAACGGTCAAAAGAGTGTGGAGTAACTGTGTTACAGATGGTATACTTCTGTGAAGATAATTTGGAGGCTGTTTGCAATTGGAGCAGTGTTTGAATGAAACATCAGGGAAGGGGGAAGGAGAAGGAGAAAGTGGGCTGGCCAAGAGCAGAGAGACAGACATCTTCAGATAGGAATTTTAAAAGGCTCACCAGGATAGAACAAGAGGAGTCGGAGATGAAGAAAACAATGCAACAGGAAATATAAGATTTGGAGGACCAAGAGACTGTGAGAAAAATTGCACAGCAATTGCAACAACAACAAAAGATAATGACAACTCCACCTACAATGGCATCTGCAGCTGTGAAATCTATTGTAATAACAACAGCAAAGGTAACAAGAGCAACGGCTGCAACAACAACTATAACAACCACAGCTGCGACGACACCGACGAAAGTAACAACAACAGCAACTATAATGACAGTGGCAACCCCATCAATGTTGCCAATAAAGGGGGGCAAGGGTTTAAATCAGATGTTGAGAAATTTAATGAGAAGGTGGATAATTTGGAACAAAAAAATGGAGATATGTTTGTTCAGGATAAACAGGAACGAAAACAAGATATGCAAGATTTGATGGCAAACATTATGAAGGGTTTTGATGATTTAAAAAAGGCAGAATAAACTTAAGAAAGAAAAAGAGGTGATGGGAAAAGAACAGGAGGGGATAAAAGCAGAGGTTTCAAATATGAGAGAAAGAAAGAAAGAAAGGGAAAATAAGGTGGGGGATCATGAAAAAAAGGTTAGAATTGGTGGAAGAACAGATGAGATGTCCGAACGTGATAATTCAAAAAATTCCAGAAGGTACACCAGATAAATTAAAAGAAAAATTGTAAAATGGTTAGATGGAATTATGGAAGGAGGTTTTACACCATATGGTATTGTAAGTGTCTTTTGGTTGGGTTCAAGAAGGGGTAAAGCTGGGGCAAGAAATGTACTGGTAAAGTTCACCAGTGTTGCTGATAAATTTCGATTGATGGCTCTCATTCGAGTGAAGGGGTCAGAGGTTTTAAAAATTGATGGTTCAGATATTGAAGTATATAATGACATTCCAATGGAGTATCACATGTGGAGGCAATCGATGAAGCCAATTACAAAGAGATTTCAAGATAAAGGAGTTAGATATAATTGGAAATTTCCACGTCAATTGAGTTTCTTTCATTTGGGTAAATGATATATGATGAGTGAAGATGTCAACATTATGGATGTAATGGTGGATGCAAAATTATTGGAATTCGGAACTAAAGAGTGGGATGAATTGAAGAAGGAATTGATTGTTTCGGGTGGGTTCATGAGAAGGGGAAACGATAATGAAAATATGCCCAAAGGAGTGGAAGGAGAGATTGATTTGAGTGGAAACTAGTTTGGGTTCCTATTAAGCCCGCACAGTTGGTTGCGCTTCCCCCCTCCCCCCTTTGTTAATACGGAGGCAACTTGCAGAAAAGTGGGGAGGGATAGTTGTAGATTGTTTATATGTTTTTTTCTTTAATAGATGTTTAGGAAGAGGGTTTGTTGTTTGTTGGAGTGCACGCCCATTGGAGGAAGTGGGAAAAGGGAGAATTGGGGTTAAAAATAAGGAATGAAAGATTTGAAAGTATTAACTTGGAATGTGAAAGGTACTGGTTGTCAGGTGAAGAGAAGAAGATTAGAAGCAGCTCTTAGGAAAGATAAATCGGACATAATCTTTCTACAGGAAACTCATCAAAAATCAGAGGAAACTAATAAATTATTCCTAGGATGGACTCAATTCTATGAAAAATCATATGGCACGTCAAAGACAAGAGGTGTAGCAATTATGATATCAAGTAGAGTTGGATTTGAGATGATAAAAAGTATTTCAGATACAGAAGGAAGATACATAATAATAAAAGGAAAAATAGATGATGAGGAAATAACCTTGGTGAATTTGTATGTACCAAATGAAAATCAAAATAAATTTTTAGATAAGGTGTATAATATATTGAATAAAGAAAGAACAATAAAAATGATTGTGGGTGGGGACTTCAATTTAATAAGATCAAATATAGATACTACAAATATAGCTAGAAAGGGGGGAGATAAAATACAAGTGCTGGATAAATGGATGAAAGGATTAGGGTTAAAAGATACATGGCGGGAGTTTAAAGGATCGGAAAGGGTTTACACTTTTTTTCCCAGGTTTATAATATGTATTCCAGAATAGACTATATATTAGTAACGGATAACCTGATAGGGAATTTGGATGAAATTGAAGTTGGAATCTTTAGAGAATCGGATCATGCAAAGGTATTGTTAGAAATTAGAATGGATGGTACAAAGATTAGGAGAAATTGGAGATATAACACTAAATTATTTAAAGATGAAAAATGTAAAGAACAAATAGTCAAAAGATGGGAGCAAAATTGGAAATGGAATGATACAGGGGAGGTTCGATATAATGTGGTATGGGATACGATGAAGGCAATATTCAGAGGGGAAATCATTAAACTGGCTAGTTTTAAAAACAAACAATCAAAAGGTAAGCAGGAGGAAATTGAGAAAGATTAAACAACTACAAGAAAACATGCAATAACTAAATATAGGAAAGTTTATGAAAGAATGCAGGGGTTGAGGAAGGATTTAATAGGAAAGGATATTGAAAAAGTGAAAAGAGATTTGGTTTATCTAAAAAGGGAATATTTTGAATATACTAATAAGAATTCAAAATTATTGGCAACAGCCGCTAAGGAAAAAAGAAATAAAAGGGAAATAGGGATTCTGGTAGATAAAAAGGGTATAAGGCATAACAAAACAAAAGATAAATGCAAGGTTGTAAAATAATTCTATCAGGAGTTATATTCAAGAAAAAATATAAACCTGGGAAAATTAAAAGATAAAATTGAAAGTCAGATTTAAAACAAAATCGATCAGGAACATAAACAAAAAATGGAGGAGCCAATTACTAAAAAGGAGATAAAAGAAATAATAGGTAAATTGAAGATGGATAAATCTCCAGGTGAAGATGGACTGCCAGCGGAATTCTATAAAGAGTTTAAAGATATAATTGTCCCAAAATTATTAAAACTGTATAATTTTATTTTGGATGGAGGTCAGATTCCACCCACATGGTATAGAACCATAATAGTATTATTGCCAAAACCTGGGAAAGATTTGGAAAAGGTAGAGTCATATAGGCCCATTTCTGTAATAAATCAGGATGCTAAAATTTTTACAGCGATATTGGCAAAAAGATTAAATAGTTTCATGGATAAATATATAAATAATGACCAGGCAGGATTTATCAAAGGTAGATACATGGTGGATCTAATAAGGTGAGTTATAGATTTAATAGATATTGCAGGACAAACTAAAGAGAAAGTAGGATTATTATCTTTGGATATTTTTAATGCATTTGATTCTTTGCAATGGACAACAATTAATGAGATAATTAAAGGTTATGGATTTGGATGTAGGTTTATAAAAACGATACAACAATTGTATCAACATGGGTGTGCCAATGTTAGGGTAAATGATGGCCTTATGGAAGAAGTAAGATTAGAAGCGGGAAAAGACAGGGATGCCCATTATCCCCAATATTATTTATAATGGCGATGGAAATATTAGCAAATAGTATAAGGGAGAATAAAGAAATAGAAGGAATATTAGGAAATAAAGTTAGTTTATATGCTGATGATGCTCTTATAATTACGAAACATCCAGGGAAGACGCTGGGAAAAATACAGAGGCATCTGGAGGAATTTGAACAAATAACTGGGTTGAGGATAAATTGGGATAAATCTGAGTTGATATTGAATAACAAAGACAAGGAAGAACAAGAGAGAATTAAAAATAGATTTAAACTACAGATTAAAAATAGTGTGAGATATTTGGGGATAAATATTTCAAGCAAAATAGAAGATTGAAGAAGATTAAATTATGATAAACAAAGAAAGAACTTAAAGCAAAAATTTCACAAAATAAAAATTTGAAGCTGTCCTGGTTTGGTAGGGTAGCACTGACTAAAATGATGTTATTACCAAAAAAAATTTGTTTGAAGCCCTACCGATTCAACTGACAGATAAAGAAATTAAGGAATTTCAAACTTTAATAAATAATTATTGCAATGGGGGAAGAAGAGCTAAAATACCAAAGAAAATGTGGTACCAGTCACAAAAAGAAGGGGGCCTGGGAATACCGAATTTGAAAAATTATTTTAATGCATTCCATATTAAAAATGTAGTCAAGATTTTAATGAAAGAGGTAGTTATTTAGGAGGAAATTGAAATGATGGAACTAAAAGAGTTGGGTAAAAGTGTGTTTCTAGGGAATGAAAAAGGAAAAATAATGGTTAAAAATAGAATGATGAGACCGATGTTGGGAGTTTGGAAGAAGGTTAAAATGAAATTATCCCCGAATACATCACCAATAATTGAGCTTGAAGATATTAAAAAATTCCCAATAAAAATTGATGATAGGATGAAGGAAATTTTATTAAAGAATGAGATTATCCTGTTGAAAGATTGGATATGAGTTTGTAAAGATGATGTGAAAAAACAAGAGCTGTATGATCAAATGAAGTTAAATTGGTTACAAATTATGAGGATAAACAAGTGGAATAATAGTTATTTGAGAGAGCAGAGTCTGGAAAGAAGTAAAACTGAATTTGAAGAGTTAATATGGAAAGTAAGAAAGTTGGAAATTGGAATTAAAGGTATGGTTAGTAAAATTTATAAAATATTAAATGTAGAAAGTAATTCACAAGAGACATTAAGAAATGCTTGGGAACAAGATTTGAAGATAAGTATAATTGAAAAAGAGTGGAAAAATAAATGGGGAAAAAGAGGTATGAGATCCATGTCCGTCAGGGTTAAAGAGCATAATTTTAAAATGTTGTGGAGATGGTACTTGACCCCATTGAAACTAAATCAGATAGATAAGAAAAATTATAAAATGTGTTGGAGATGTAAAAATACATTGGGTACATAAGTACATATGTGGTATGTGTGGATTCCCCATGCCCCAATGGCATGGAACGGCCCGCGCAGAGGCCACTTCGTTGAGAACGCTCCTGGCCCGTGGGCTCTGCGGGCAGAGAAATTAAGGGGGGTGGATTAATAATAGGGTTTGATTCACCCAATTAATGACCTGACCGACGGTTCCGCTGAGGAGGCATTTCTCTGGACTCTGTTACCCATTAAGGTAATCACTCATCTCCGAGTTTAGCCTAATCCCAGGCGCAAATAGTGGCCATATTTACCCCAGTCTAAACCCTAGACAATGGTGTTTCCCCAGTCAATGTTTGTCCACATTAATTAACTTCCCCAAGAAAGATTCCTCATTAACCTGAGTAAACAGGTGATGTGATTCTCTGTCAGGTGACGGTTTTTTCCTGTATTGCCTTCTGATCTATATATGATGATGCTTTTCCTTCAATAAACGACTGATCTGATCTCGCTCCATACTGCCTCGTATCGTTTCTTGATCAGTCTCCTCCGGGACCCAACGGCCGTCCTAGCGGCCCCGATTCCTACAGGTATGAATGTAAAAAGATTGAGAAATTTTGGGAGGAAATTGAGAAGGAGATGGTTAATATTATGAGAACATCTCTCAAATTGGGGCCAAGTAACATCTTGTTGACAGACGTAGATAATATGAACCTAGATGATGATAAAAAAGAATTATTGGCTATAATGCTTACTATGGGCAGAATGTGTATAGCAAAAAATTGGAAGAATGATATAATATTAAAAGTAGATGATTGGTATAAGGAGATGTGGGATCTCGCATTGAATGAAAAATTAACATGGGCATTGAATTTTAAAAAGGGAATAATTAAAGAGAATAGATTCTGGAATATATGGAGACAGTTTGTGGATCATGCTTTGAAGGGAGAGGGGAAGAATAGACTGACACCAGACCAATTGAAGTTTTGGGTACAGTAGAAATCAATGGGAAATACCACATCCTCCAGGGCAATGTAAATACATGGGGTGAATAATGTATAGAATGTAATATTGGAATAAATTGATAAGGATAGAAACAGAAATATAATTGTTTTCGATAAATTTGATTTGAATAGAAATTAGATAAAATAAGAATTATTGGTTACTAATGTTTAAGAGTAAAGTTTGGATATTTATCATTATGAATAAAACATTAAAGAGACAGTGTTAAATGTTAAATTTCAAAAGGGTTATATTTAGACATATATAATCTAATTCTATTGTCTAAAGATCTTTTTTTCTTTTAGTGATAATGTTAATGTATTATTTACATGTTTTTCTATGTTGTTGTTTTTTTCTGTATTTGTATGTTACCTTTTTTTGAAAATCAATAAAAATCTATAAATAAATTTAAAAAAAGAAAGTGCAGAGAGCCGAACCATATTCATATCTGGGGCACCGGCTGCTCCGATCTTTTGCAGTGCCAGTGCTGCCTAAGATCAATATCAAGGACTCAGTCATGCTAGTAGAACTCCAGCAAATTTTAGGGAACATTAATTGGGCAAGGCCATATTTTAAAATAGACACAGACGTCTTAAAGCCACTTTTTTTGCTGCTAACCCAAGGAAAGCAGCCAGTCGATCGGATACACATTCCGAGAGAGGCTAAGCAAACCCTCCAGGAAGTGAACCGCGTTCTTAGCCATCGCTGGGTAGACAGGATTAGCGAGGGGCCATACACCCCCATCCTAAACCTGTACATTATTAGGACAGGGACCATGTTCGCAGGAGCACTAGGTATAGACTCCAGCGGGTGGGGGGGGGGAATTGTGGAATGGGTGTATCTACCGAATACCTCTTCCAGGAATATCGTTCCTCCACAGGAATTGGTAGCCACAGTAATTTATAAGGGGAGGCTGAGAGCAAGGGACATTTCAGGACACGATTTGGCCAAAATAGTTGCGCCCTTCAACAAGGAGCAGACACAGCAGCTAATGCAATTGGGGGACACTCTACCGATAGCATTAGATAGATAAATCTTTATTGTCATTGTCCTGCACAGAACAACGAGTTTGAGGGGGGGGGACACTTATCAACCCAACAAAACCTAAACAAAATACAACTATACAAAATTATCAACATACTCCCACCCCACATATAACCCCTAAAAAGCTCTAAAACTCTAAAAACTCTAAAACTCTAAAAATTATATACAGAAGCTCCCTCATAGACTGCATTGCACTGCATTCAAAGCCAGAACCGCTTTTGGGTAGAAACTATTTTTCAAGCGGCTGGTCCTGGTCTTTATGACCCTTCTTCTAGGGTCATACCTTCTATATACCTTCTTCTAGAAGGCAGAAGCTGAAAGAGATCATTTTCAGGGTGCATACTATCTTGCGCAATCTCTACAGCTTTCTTATAACACCTGGTGGCATAGATATGATCTAGAGTGGGAAGAGTATGCCCGATTATCCCCTCCACAGTCTTTATGACCCTGGACAGCGTTGTTCTTTCCATAGCTGTACATCTCCCAAACCATACACACAGACCATAGGTTAACACACTCTCTATGGTACAGTGGTAGAATGCCAACAGCAGGTCCTTTGAAAGATTGTTCTTCCTGAGGATTCTCAAGAAGTATAACCTCTGCTGTGCTCTCTTCATCAGATCTTTGGTGTTTGCTCCCCATGTTAGATCATCCCTCAGCTCCATTCCCAGAAATCGAAACACCGAGACCTGTTCCACACAATTCCCTTCAATAATAAGTGGCTGGATGTTCAATTTGCATTTTCTAAAGTCCACAATGATCTCTTTTGTCTTTTTTACATTGAGGAATAAATTGTTTTCCCTACACCACTCCGTCAGCATCTCAGAACAACCACCATTGTGTCGTCAGCAAACTTGATGATCTTATTGCTGGAACACAATCATATGTGTAAAGCGTGTACAGAAGCAGGCTCAGCACACACCCCTGCAGCGTCCCCGTACTTATACTGAGATCTGCAGAGACATGAGAGCCCATCCTGACCCGTTGGGAGCGATCTGATAGAAAATCTAGTAACCACCTGCATAAGTATGGCGGAAGCCCCAGATCTAATAATTTGGGCACCAGTCTATGCGGAAGAATAGTATTAAAAGCAGAACTAAAATCTACAAATAACAGTCTCACATAAGTTCCTTGTTTCTCCAAATGGGTCAGAACAGCATGTAGGGCCGTAGCCACAGCATCCTCCATGGATCTCTTTCTCTTATATGCAAATTGACAAGGGTCAAGTCCAACTGGTAAACAAGCCATAATACGGTTCCACACTAACTTTTCAAAGCATTTCATTATGACAGGTGTAAGCGCCACAGGGCGGAAGTCATTCAGACTATGTTAGGCTTTTTAGGCAGAGGTATAATAGTAGAGGATTTCAGACAAGGTGGGACAGTGGCTTGGGCCAAAGACCGATTTAAAATCTTCATAAAAGTTTCTGCCAGCTGTTCTGAGCAGTCTCTCAGTGCCCTACCAGCCACTCCATCAGGACCCATAGACTTGCTCGCATTTATCCCTTTTAATATTTACTTCACTTCTCCCTCTTCCACCCTGGCAACAATCCCTAAGGGGAATAATGACGATGACTCTGGCAACATTGCTGGATCCACTGCTGGTGTCACCTCAAATTGGGTGAAGAAGGTATTCAGCTCCTCCACCAGAGAAGCACTGCTCTCTACAGGCGATGAATTACTGGGTTTGTAGTCAGTAAGGTGCTGGATCCCCTGCCACACTTGCCTGGTGTCGTGACTACTCAGGTGATTTTCAATTTTCCCTCTATACACAGCTTTTGCCTTCCTTATACCCCTCTTCAGGTTCGCCCTTTGTATACTATACAATACCCGGTCTCCAGTTCTAAAAGCAAAATTTTTGGCCT
Organism: Bradypodion pumilum; assembly: GCA_035047305.1. Lineage (NCBI taxonomy): Eukaryota > Metazoa > Chordata > Lepidosauria > Squamata > Chamaeleonidae > Bradypodion > Bradypodion pumilum. The sequence goes on along the minus strand of JAWDJD010000011.1, from coordinate 11,370,517 downwards.
TCAACAGTCTCTGAACTTCACCCGTCATCCAGGGCTTCCTGTTCAGATACATTTTATATGCTTTTCCCTGGTGACATTGGCTGTGCAGAATCTAATATAATCCAGGACCGTTGATGTGTAGGTCTCCAGATCTTGATGGTCAAACACATTCCAATCGGTCTCCTGGAAACAGTCCTGCAGCTGTTGAGAGGCTCCCTCAGGCCACACAGTAACAGTCCGTGTTTGTATCGGGGCTTGTTTCCTAAGGGGTGTGTATGCTGGTGTCAAAAGCAGGGACACATGATCTGACCTGCCAAGGTGTGCCAAGGGCTTAACCTCATATGCCCGTTTAATGTTTGTATACACCTTGTCAAGAGTATTCTCCCCCCCCCCCCAGTTGCACATTTAATGTGCTGATGAAATTTTGGGAATACTGCCTTCAAGTCTGTATGATTGAAGTCTCCTGCGATGATCAAACATGGCCTCTGGGTATTTGCTCAATTTAGTATTGATGTTTCCATACAAAATATCCATGGCCTTGCGTGCATTTGCAGTTGGTGCCACATACACCACCATTAATACTACTACTGTAAATTCCCGGGGGAGAATTTAGAAGGATTTACAGATAACCTGGCATGCCATTTGCCAAGAGATCCCAGGCTAGTCTCACTTCAGACTCAGACAGTCAAATTGCAGGGCATGCTGTCCTTGACTCCCCTCCAAGGATCCAAGACAGTGTTCACTGACGGGGGGGAAATGTATGGAGTTCTCACTTGGCACGAAGAACAGGCTTGGAAAACGTTGCTGACACTTCCACAAAAGTCAGCGCAGTGAGCGGAGCTGGCAGCAGTGAACCTTGACTTAAAAATGTTCACCCAGGAGCCACTGAATATAGTCACGGACAGTCAGTATGTTGATCCACAGTCTACTGGGAGCTTACATCACTTCGGCCATAGACAGGAATTTATTGAGCCTATTCCTGAGCATGCAGTTTCATTTGCGGCACCGCAGAGAAGCACTGTACGTAGCCCATATTAGGAGCCACCAGGATTTACCTGGCCCTATCTCTGAGGGCAACAGCAGGGCTGATGCGGCCGCAAAGGAAGCGCACCAGAAGTTAGTCTTAGGCATCTTTACAACCCCAATCCAGAGTCATTCATTCTTCCACCAGAATGCCAAAGCACTATCAAGGCAGTTCAACCTGCCATTGTCACAGGCCCAGGGAATCGTGCGTTCCTGCCTGCAATGTGCAGGAACACCAGGGGGGGCTCTCGTGGGGGATAAACCCATGAGGGACAGAAGCTAACCAAATTTGGCAAATGGATGTTACGCACGTTCCTCAATTTGGGAGATGGCAGTATATGCACATCTCCATTGACACATTCTCGCAGTTTGTCTGGGCCACGGGCCAGAAGGGAGAAGCTGCAACTCATGTAGAGCAACATCTCTTGTCATGCTTCGCGACCATGGGCAAACCAGGCCACCTGAAGACTGACAACGCACCGGCTTACATTTCCAAACAGCTAGCTACATTCCTAGCAACTTGGGACGTAAAGCACACATTTGGCATTCCATACAATCCCCAGGGACAAGCCATTGTTGAACGGGTGAACCAGACACTAAAGTCCTACATCGAAAAACAAACAGAAAGGGAGGGGATAGTCCTCCCGAAAAGCCTTGATCAGGCACAGCAATGCCTACACAAAGTTTTGTTCACCTACAATCACCTTAACATTTTTGCTGACTACACTCCACAGGAGAAGCATTTCCGACTCCAGGAAATTCTCCCACGCCCGATGGTTCGCTTCAGAGTGCCGCCGGACCCTTCCTGGAGAGGTCCGGTGCCCCTGATAACATGGGGGAGAGGATATGCAGCAATTATGTCTCCTACAGGAACCGTCTGGATTCCGGCCTGCTGTGTGAAGCCACACTTCGAGCCGCATGGCCTGGAACTGAGCGATCCCGGACCCCTTGCCTGAGATGGAGGGAGTGAGCCTGGCGAGAGGACCCAGACAGAGGAGACAGCCTCAACTGAGACCAGACCAGAGAGTGACCTGGGGAATGGTCAAGACCTTGTGTGATGATGCCATATCCATCCTGAGAGAGCAAAACACTAAGCCCACTCCACAAAACATGGGGGCCATAGTGTTAGCTCAAATCACCTACAATTCCCTGAAGGTCATCTTGATCCTTTCCTTGCTTATGGGGTGAGGGGTTCAAGCTTCTTATGGGGACTTGACACCTGGCGGGGACTTAACCAGTACAACATTTGGGAGAGATTAGCCGGACTTGTCAACCAATCAGACTTTTGCTTGAAACAAACCACAGACACTGCTTTTTTACTGAGTACATGCCTTATCCCAGTTTGCCGCACACCGGGAGAGCAGGCTGGGGACACTGAATGGGTGCGCGCGTTTGGCCATCATCACCGAATCATGTACGCGACTTATGCAAACTGGGGGACTCATGTAACAAAGACTTTGCCCGCTGATGCAGTCACCCTTTACACACCTCGGGTGGCCATCAGCCTGAGCACGCCCTGTGCCAGGATGACCGGCTGCTCCACAGCCAAAAGGCCACACCACCGTTGCCTGAGCCCCGGGAAAGAGACTTGGAAATGTACCCAACCAGAGACTATCAGTTATGTGTATGCTCATATTATTTTGCCCACAGGATGGTTTTTTACTTGTAACCAACGGACTTGGAACTACATACCCGCTAATATGTCTGACTCATACTGTTGTGTGAGTCGCTTAACACTGGTACTCCCCGGAAGGGAAATGGTCACCCCAAACCCGATCACCCCAAGACCAGCACGGCCCATAAAAGCTGTTCATCTAGATGAGACATGTGACAGTGATATCACAGTGCTTAGCAAGGCAGAGTATGTCTCTTTAGTGTCAGTATTACAGGGGTGCCCGGACTAGCAGTAGGCAATGCACGCAGAATCAGCCAGCTGGCGTGCGCGCTAGCAAAAGCCATCAATCACACCTCATCAACCATTGCCATGTTAAACCGAGAGCAGGCTGAACTGAGACATGCAGTTTTGGATAACCAAGCAGCAATTGACTATTTACTGTTTTTACACCATTTGGGCTGCGAATCTGTCCATGACATGTGTTGTTTTAACTTCATGGACAATTCTCGCAAGGTCCAGAGTCAAATCACCGAACTTGACACCATAGTTAAACACATCAAAGAGAATGCCAACTGGGGTTGGTGGGACGAACTCTGGTCTTGGGTGCCATGGTGGTAGTTGCAAACAATGCTCAAAGCTATCGCTGGCTTTGTGGTAGTGGGAATTATGCTTTGCTGCTTTGCGCAGTGCATTTCTTCACTCTTGTCAATGTGTACCTCATGGCGGAGACCCCGAGAGACCATTACGCCCAAGCAGATCATGCCTTACATCTACCGTGCACTCAGCCAGGCTGATTTAACTAATAAAGGAAGGGGGAATGTGGGTTGCCCGTATGAATAATTTGCCATACCTTTCCCGATGGGTTCGCTCAGCTCGAACACAGCTGGGTACCAACTGGGCTTTGCTGGAAAGGCAATTGGGGTTCTGGCTAGTTAGCTAGTTTGGGGGGCAATTCATAAAGCCATGGCTGTTGACTACAGTGGAAATAGGGCAAGAGTCAAAAGGTGATGTAATACACAATCCTCCGCTTCTGGCCGCAGATTAGGTTGGGCAAATACGCCACGCCAGACAGCTGTTCAAGTTAGATGCCCGGAGTCAATACACATAAGGCTCCGAGATAGGGTAGGAACAATGGGTTTCGCCAGCCCAGAACTTAATTGGTTATGGGTTGTCTATTAACCACAGGGCAATGTCCAAGCGCAGGCATTGTCTTGACCATCGGAAATGCCACGTATGCAAGCCTTCTGTATTTTAATTTAATTTAATTTAATTTAATTTTCACGCTTAAATACCGCTCACTCAGGCGAACCCGACTCAGGGCGGTTTACATAGCGGAGGGCATCCTAGGCGCGCATCACCCCAAGGCAGGGTAATAAATGCGTACCACCCAACCCAGATCGGGGCTGGACTTCACCGCACAATTGTCTCGCGTGTCTTCCTTGCAGCCAGCCACTCCAATACCTGAGAGCCATTGCAACATGTAAGTTGGGCCCCAGTCTAAAAGCCAGGGATAGGTGAAATATTTACAAAGGCCTCCTCAAAAAGCATAGACTTCAATTGCTTTTTAAAAGACTGGAGCGGAGAAGCCTGGCGCAGCTCAAGTGGAATAGCATCCCACAACATTGGTGCCACCACTGAGAAGGCTCCTCTCCTCACCCCAGTCCTCCTAGCATTGGCATTTAACAACCATGATTTTTTTTAAAATGTTTGTTTTTGTCAAAAGGTGTTTATATGAAGCAGTGAAGATTTAAAGAAAAGAAACTGCTAGAGACAAATAAAGGTTTAGTGTCATTGGATGGGAAGAGGTAACACAAAATATATATGATGAAATTAGATGTGAACACTTTTGCTCTCTACAGATCTTGTACTACAGTGGAGAAGAATAATGGGAATTTCAATCCATCAACATCTGGAAGGCGCATGTGGTCTACTGCAAAAGTCATATTTAAAGAATACATATTTTAAATCAACATAGTGGTGGATTTGTGGTTAAGACACTTAGTGTGGCAACCGGGAGGTTGGCAGAACATCAGTTTGAGACCTGAGTGCTGTGCAACACAGTGAGTGCTGATTGTCTGTCCCAGCTCCTGCCCACCTAGTAGTTCAAAAAGCAAGAAATTGCAAGTAGATAAATAGGTAGCGCTTTGGCTGGAAAGGTAAAAGTGTTCTGTGTGTGCTTTGGCTTCTAGTCATGCCTTCCATACGATCACAGACATGTCTACGGATTCAGACAGTGCTGGCTCTTTGGCTGTAAAGAGAGATTAGTCAGACACAACTGACTTTTGGGCACGAGAGACCTTTACTAAGAAGGCAAAAATTGATCAAATTCTGAATTCTGTTGCTTGGATGGAGCTGCAGTTTTGTTTTTGAATACTTCCTCCATTATAATAGCAACAATAATATGATCAAGCTATTTCCAATTCATAAGGTTCTCTAAGTCTGATGTACTCAATTACCAAAGGATCTGGTCTTGGAATGTTGACCTATATGCATTTGTACTCTCTAACAAAGAATTTGCAGAATTGCATATTCTTTTCCATTCATTCTGCAAGGGGACAAGGGGAAAAAGAAAGTACAGGCGGCTAAGAATGAAAATTCCCTGCCTGAGCCATTTTTCTTTCCTCTGAAAAACTGATAAACTGCTGTTGGGCACTTACAATGAATTGTTCTTTGTTCTGGTGATTTATTACGACACAAACCTAGAAGCATCAATTGCAAACATGCATGTTGTTGAGCTCGCAGCAGGCAATCCCATCATGGCTGTGTATGTTTTTCACACTAAGGTGGAGATGGAAAGTGCCAACATTTAACAAACATTGTCATTTTCTGTTTTGAAGCTAAACAGCGGATCAAAAGGCTTAATGCTTCTTTCCTCCAAAAGTACTAGCTGACTTTCTATGCTAAACTTTGTCTCTGGGCTTAGTATAGTTTAGCTCAGCCATATCTATCTGTTCTGAGTGTTCACATGTTACTGTATTTCAGTCTCTTTCTGACTCAAAATGCATTAGTCTCACAAAGTTAGTAACTCAAAACACTATCATTTGCTTGAGAGATTTTTCCTACTGATTTTTGCAACCAAAATGACATGAACTGCTGTATTGTATTTTTTGCCATCTACCTGACAATTATATTTAAACACAAGCCTTGTAAGTACACACAGCTAAAGCTGTGCCCAAGTATTTTTTCAATAGGAGCAAAGAGGAAAGAAAAGGGGAATTGAAGAGAGCTGGCATTTCAAAGTATTTATTCTTAATCCTTGGGAAAGGAACCGACATTAGAAGCCATTGGCATTTCCCCAGAACTTGGAACTTTACATTTTATAAGGAACTGATTGCCTTAGTCACTAGTCTTTTATAGTCAAGCTGCTATTATTATTACTTTTGTTATCCAAACTGTGTGAGTTCCATTGTTTTCACCATTATTAGCATTTTCAATTGTTCTTACCAGCAGGCCAGAAAAATACAGGGAAATTCTCTCTGGTTGTTAAGTCTGATATTGCACCTTACAAAAATATATTGAAACTTTCCTTGGAACTTAGGAAGACTGACAAAAGAATGAATAAAACTTAAACACTCCTCTCAAAATTCTCCTAAAAATTCCTTAAAATGACCTTTAAATGTAACCCCTTTAAAGTAGCTATTATACTTAAGTAATTTAAATGTTATTGGCTTAATCTCAAAAGTAATTATCTTAATACTAGTTACATTTCTTGTCACCACAAAAGTAACTAGTTACAGATAACTATTTGTCTCTTGTTGTTTCCAAGCTTTGCATTTCCCTACCTTAATTCTTCTCGTGTGTAAGTATACAGATAAATATATCACATAGATTGATAAATAGAAATTTTAAAAAAATAATTATCTGAGACTCACCCACCTTTGTGAACTCAAGAACAATTCCCAATTGCAAATGAATTATACCCCAAGGAAAATTTTGACAACAATAATAATAATAATAATAATAATAATAATAATAATAATAATAATAATAATAATAATAATAATAATAATAATAATAATAATAATAATAATAATAAAATTAGAAATTATTCTGGGTTGAAAGGATTTTTGCTGGAGAAACTCCATTCAGCGGATGTCCGAATGAGGTTCCTTCATGTCCCCAAAAGCTGGGACAAAGACGGGCACTCAATCCATCATCCAGCACCTGGGTCTTGAACTGCCAACTTGCTGGCCTTCCAGCTTCTTAAGGCAAGCTTCTTAACCACTGAGCCACCACTGCAGCAGTTTTAACTTAATTGTAATGACGGAAACCTAACTATCACCTATTGCTTTACCAATAATGTATCAAGGACTCTCTTTTCTCCAGAATCACCTTAATCTCTTGGGCAATTATTGCATTAGATTTTCTTGCGTGCAGGCAATTACTGCATTGGAACTTTCTGTCTCCGTGTTGGGATTTTCTTCTTCCGCTTGAACTTTAACACTTTGGAATTTGATTATGCTACCCTTGCATCCAATATAATGGCAACAGGCCCTGTCAGGCCTTGGAAAATAGATGGGGAAGAAGTAGAAGCAGTGACAGAGTTTACCTTCTTAGGATCCAAGATCACTGCAGATGGTGAAATAAAAAGGCAACTAATTCTTGGGAAACAAGCTATGAGAAATCTGGGGAACATAGTGAAAAGTAGGGATATCACCTTGAAAACAAAATTCTGCATAGTCAAAGCAATGGTTTTCTGGTAGTAATGTATGGTTATGAGAGCTGGACCATAAGGAAAGCTGAGTGCAGATGAATAGACACCTTTGAAATGTGGTGTTGGAGGAGAATTTTGAGACTGCCCTGAACAGCAAAGAGAACAAATAGGTCGATCTTAAAAGAAATCAATACCAACTGCTCCTTGAAGGTCAAATATTGAAGATGAAGCTAAAGTACGTTGGACATCAAATGAGAAGAGAGGAATCACTTGAGAATGCCTTGATGCTGGGAAAGGTTGTGGGCAAAAGAACAAGTGGGTGGCAGAGAATGAGATGGCTAGATGGTAGTGATCAAGAGCAAGAAAAGCTCATTTAGAAGATGGAAGGCTTGTCTGAATGAGGACAGCAGGCAGAAACATAAATTCTGGCAGAATAAATGCAAGGCAACAATCAGGAAAGGAAAGCAAGACTTTGAGGAGCGTATAGCTAAAAATACTCAGAGAAATAACAAAGACTTCTTTAAGTACATTAGAAGTAAGAACCCAACTAGGAAGGCCATTGGACCATTAGATGACAATGGAAGGCAAGGGGTTATTAAAGAGGATACAGAGATTGCAGAGAGACTCAATGAATTCTTTGCTTCAGTATTCACTGAAGAAGACAGAGGCCACATGCCCAAAACAGAGCCTATCTTCGTAGGGAGGGAAACCGAAGAATTAAGCCAGATAGAAATAACCAGGGAGGAGGTCCTTGCATGTCTTGTTAAGCTAAACACTAACAAATCACCAGGACCAGATGGCATCCATCCACGAGTTCTCAGGGAACTTAAAGATGAAATTGCTGATCTCCTAGCCAAAATATATAATCTTTCCCTCAAATCAGGCTTTGTGCCTGATGACTGGAAGGTAGCGAATGTAACACCAATTTTCAAAAAAGGATCCAGGGGCGATCCAGGAAATTACCGACCTGTCAGTTTGACATATGTCCCAGGTAAAGTGATGGAAACCATCCTAAAAGATAGAATTAATAGGCACATAGAAGAGAAGGCGCTGCTAAAGGAGAGCCAACATGGCTTTTGCAAGGGCAGATCATGCCTCACTAATCTGTTGGAATTTTTTGAGAGTGTCAACAAGCATGTGGATAAGGGGGATCCAGTTGACATTGTTTATCTGGACTTTCAGAAGGCTTTTGACAAGGTCCCACACCAAAGGCTCTTGAATAAACTTACCAGTCATGGAATAAAGGGACAGGTCTTGTCCTGGATCAGCAACTGGCTAAGGGACAGGAAACAGAGGGTAGCAGTAAATGGACACTTCTCCAAGTGGAGGGAAGTAAAGAGTGGGGTCCCCCAAGGTTCAGTACTGGGACCCCTGCTTTTCAACCTCTTCATAAATGATCTAGAGGTAGGAGTAAAAAGCAAGGTAGCCAAATTTGCTGACGACACTAAATTATACAGGGTAGTGAAAACTGTGAGAGATTGTGAGGAGCTCCAGAGGGATCTCTTGACACTGGGGGAGTGGGCAAAACAGTGGCAAATGAGTTTCAATATTAGTAAGTGCAGAGTGATGCATGTTGGGGCAAAGAACCCCAATTACATTTATAAACTGATGGGGTCTGAACTCTCTGCGACAAACCAGGAAAGGGACCTTGGTGTCCTGGTGGACAACTCAATGAAGGTGTCAACCCAGTGTGCCTCAGCAGTGAAAAAAGCAAATTCAATGCTAGGGATCATTAGGAAGGGTATAGAAAATAAGTCAGCAAGTGTCATTTTGCCTCTTTATAAATCTATGGTGAGGTCCCATCTGGAATACTGTGTACAGTTCTGGTCGCCATACCTCCAGAAGGATATTATGGAGCTGGAAAAAGTGCAGAGGAGGGCAACCAGAATGATTAGGGGACTGGAACACCTTCCTTACCATCTGAGGCTGCAACGGTTGGGCCTCTTCACTCTTGAACGGCGACGTCTAAGAGGTGACCTGATTGAAGTTTATAAAATTATGCACGGTGTGGACAAAGTAGATAAGGAAAAACTGTTTTCCCTATCGCATAACACTAGAACTAGGGGACACTCCATGAAACTTTTGGGTACTAGTTCTCAAACAAATAAGAGAAAGTACTTTTTCACCCAGAGGATTACTGGCCTATGGAACTCCCTGCCAGAAGAAGTGGTGACAGCTGTCAGTCTTGACAGCTTTAAGAAAGGATTAGACAAGTTCATGGAGGACAAGAGTATCAATGGCTATAATTATGGATACTTAAGGACAACCTCCGGGTTGGAGAGATAGGCAGGATATCTCTCAATATCATTTCCAGGGAATCCTAAGCAGGTGAAGGCATCTGCTTGGGAATACCCTGAAGGAAATGGTGAGCCACTGTGTGAGACAGAATGCTGGACTGGATGGGCTGTGGCCTGTTCCAGCAAGGCTGTTCTTATGTTCTTATGTTCTTATTGTTGACGCAATGGGCATAGAGCTGGGCAGGTTGAAGAGGTTGGTGGAGGATAGGAGTGTCTGGCGTGTGATGATCCATGGGGTCACAAAGGGTCGGACTCAACTATGCGACTGAACAACAACAACAAATATCATGCTGCCCATCTGCTTTTAGGTCGCTGCTACATGGATCCTTTATTTTCTTCCGGTACCATTTACAATAAAAAAAATTTCACCACAGCTATTGGTGCTTGGCCGCTACTTCCTCTGCCAAGGAGCCCAGGAATTTTGAATCATGGACAGTGGTTTTAACTCTCAAAGGCCCATTTTAATTTTGGAAAATCATTAAAAATCACAAACGCTTTATAAAATCACAAATGCTTTATTTTGGATGACAAGAAGATGGAAGAAGGAGCTCACTGGGCAAGGAACATCATTAAAGGAGGATATGTCCAAGGAACTCAATCTCCCCTACGTCCCCTGAATAGGCTGAGGGTTGGATTCCCTAAATGCAAGACCAACCTGCTCAAGTGGAGACTGCTGGTGGACAACAGAGATACAGAATCCAGGTCATTTACCTGTACTAGTCTGCCGATTACTGCCAGAAGACAAAGCCAAGAAAGTGACTTCATTTTGGCAGTCCAGGGTTTGTTTGAGACATGAAAGAAGAATCATGAAGAGGAAGGGCAGGATCAGTGCCTTCCAACTCAGTTGTTCTATGCTTTGAGATCTTGACTCCAAAGGAAGCAAAAGCAGAGTGCAGTTGCATGTGATATATTGGATTTTTGGAAAGCCAATTTTAATAAACTCACAACATGATAAGGAAAGTTCCATGACAGGAGATCTTCACCAGAAAAGGGGGCCAAGATGGATGGGAGTTTCTTTAAACAGGAAATTCTAAAGGCACCAGCACCATTATAAACAGGATAAAGGGCGACTAAGAGGAGATATGATAACACTCTTCAAATACAGTATAACTTCCGTCGTGAGGGGTTTTTACTGTACCTGGAAGATAATCATAAAGAGGAAGGGCAGGATCTGTTCTCCATCGTCCCAGAGTTCAGGATGCGTAATAACAGGCTGAAACTACAAGAAACCAGATATAGGCTGAATATTATGAAAAAAACATCTTAATAGTTAGAGCAGTACGACAATGGGACCAACTGCCTCGAGAACTCTCCAACACTGGAAGCGTGTTAGATAACCATCTGTCGTATCTGCTTTGATTCGGATTCCTGCATTAAGCAGAAAGTTGGACTCTGTTAGAGGGTTTTCTGAAGGTTCGGCCCAAAGACCCCAGTACTCATTCATTGCTTTTATAGTTCTTTATTTCCACTGGCCGCATGGCGGTCAGTGAGGATCAGTGGTCAGGATAGGAGAGAGGGTCGTTGGGTAGGTGAGGGTCCTTTTAATAGGGTTAGGTGAGGTCAGAGGAGGTCAGAGGGGGTAGGGTTACACGAGCGGTGCATTACGGTACATGTAGTTCATGGCAGTATGATATCATCCCTGACAAAACCCCTTCTGAGATCATACGGACAGAACGTGATGTGATTTGGATTTGTTGTTCTCCTACTCACTGAGGCGTAGGCCATTTAGCAAATAACTGTGTTGGGCTAATGGGAGTGGTTTGGTCAGGATATCCGCTACCTGTTCTTGAGTTTCACAATGTATCAGGTCTATGAAGCCTCCCCCTATGAGTTCCCTTACTTTTTTGTACTTGATATCGATGTGTCGGGATCGCCTGGCTAAACATTCGGCCCTTGCCATGACTATGGCTGCTTTGTTGTCCTCGTGAATGATAATGGGAAGGGCTGGGTTTTTCCCAGATGAGGGAGATTAGCTCGTTTATCCAGATCAGGTCATCTGCTGCGTTAGACAGACAGACGTACTCTGCTTCAGCGGTGGAGGAGGAGACCAGTTTTTGTTTTTCAGTGCGCCAATATATGGGGCTGCCATTCAGCATCACTATGTAGCCGGATGTACTCCTTCTGGTCTTTGTACACCCGGCCCAGTCGGCATCAGCATAGCATGAAATGTTTATCCTGTCATTTATTTGAGGGGTTAGCAGTAACTTTCTGTCCATGGTACCCTTCAAGTACCTCAACAGCCTTTTGACGGCCACCCAATGGTGGGCCCTTGGGTTGCCGGAGTGACGTGAGAGAAGGTTCACTGCCAACGAGATGTCCGGTCTGGTCCAGTTGGCGATGTGCAAGAGTGATCCGATGATGGATCTATAGAGTGTGATGTCCTCGAATGGTTCTCCCTCCTCGTGGGAGTTTTTTACGAAATCCGTCTGCATGGGGGTCCCACATGGGTGGGCGTCGGTCATATTACACTTGTTGAGGAGCTCGATTATCTTCTCCTTCTGAGATATGGCAAAGCCGTCCGTTATCCTTGACACATGTACCCCTAGGTATTTGTTCACCTTTCCTAGACTCTTCAGTGAGAACTCGTTTTGTAGGCCTTTGGCGAACTCATCGCATCTAGACTTGCTTTTCCCAAAGTACAACAGGTCGTCGACGTAAACCAGAACCTTTTCTACCCCTTCTGGAGATTTTCTTAAGAAAACACATTTGTCTTCTCTAACTGGAGAGAAGTTCAATTTCTTCATGGTTTCAGCTAGGCACTCGTACCATCTTCTGCCAGATTGCTTGAGTCCGTAAAGGCTCTTGTTTAGCAGCCATGTTTCTCCACTGCTGCGTCCAAAACCGGGTGGAGCCCTGACGTATATCTCCTTATCCAGTTGTGCGTGTAAGTACGCTGTCTGTACGTCGAATTGATATACTTGTTCTCTAAGTACTGTTGCCATTACTAATGCGGCCTTAACACTTTCTGGTTTCACCGTTGGAGAATATGTGTCCTCGTAGTCATCTGGGTATCGTTGAGTGAAACCTTGGGCCACTAGTCTGGCCTTGTACAGGATCTGTTCGTCCTCTAGCTGTTTGACCTTGAATACCCACTTTGTTCCCACCGTCTTTTGTCCTTCAGGTACCCTTGCAGGTGTATATACGTCGAGGTCTTTGAGACTTTTCATTTCCTTCTCCATGGCCGCCCTCCACTTGTCCTGTTCTTCAGGTGGTAGCTCTGCTATGTCTTCGTAGCTCGCTGGTGTTTCGGGGTAGGTCTCCATGCTCAGAACATAATCCTCCAGTCTTCTCGGGGTTTGGTTCTTGGTCGACCTGGTTGACCTTCTAGGCGCTTCTTTTGTGGGACTTGGGGATTCGACGTCTCCTGCGTCTGTGGTGCTTGTGCGTGCTCCTTGTGTTTCAGACTTGCCACATATTGTATCTCCTGGTTGGTCGGGCCTTGCCACGGGCAGTGCTGCCTTGACCCCTTCAAGCTCTGGGTCGCTGATCAATACTTCATTCGCGTGTATCTTGCCCCAGTTCGCGTGCTCGTGGAATGTGGCTGATCTTGAAACTACCAGCCTCTGGTTGTGGTCTATGAACCGGTACGCCTTCGAACCTGGCTCATAGCCTAGGAACCTTAGCCTTCTGGTTATCTTGTCCCCTTTCTTTCTAAGTTGCTTGGGTATGTGCACGTCCGCAGGTACGCCGAAGACGTGGAGGTGCGCCAGCTTGGGTTTTCGGTTGTACATTGCCTCATAGGGTGTCTTACCGAGAACACTAGACCACAGCCTGTTTAACGTGTAGTTGGAGTACAGCAACGCCTCTCCCCAATATGAGAAGCTTAAACCTGCGTCTTCTATTGCACATCTGATCATGGTTTGTAGTACCCCGTTTCTTCTCTCAGCCACCCCATTTTGGAAGGCTGAGAATGGTGCAGTCTTGAAGTGCAGCATCCCCTTCTCCTTTATCCATTCTTCAAACTCTTTTGACAGGAATTCCGAACCTCTGTCCGTCATCATTTGCTTCACGTTCACGTTGTGTTGAGTCCACACCCTTGTGTGGAATTCCTTAAACTTGCTGAATGCCTCATCCTTACTGTTAAGCGTGTATACGTAACCGTACCTGCTGAAGTCGTCAACTATTGTTAGGAAAAATCTCTTCTGGCCTATTGATCTTCTGAGAGGTCCTACCAAGTCGAGGTGTACGAGCTGGAATGGGTGATCTGACTTCCTGGCCGAAGTTTTTGGTCGTGGCTCAGTTTTGGACTTCGAGCTCTTGCATACAGAACAGTCCAGGTAGTTCTTGCAGCCTTTGACCTTCAGTCCCTCTGAGCATTCCAACATTTTCTTGACGGTGGGAAAACCTATGTGTCCTAACTTTCTGTGTAGTAAGTGTGCACACTCATCATGGTCTGGTTTCCCTATGGTTATCCTTGGTGTTTTTTTCTTCATTCTGTTGACCTCTCCATCCCTGGTGGAGTTGTGGAGGTCATCCGCTTCCGCTTCCGGTCCTTCATTTTGTTGTTCCTCGGGTTCATCTGATGTGCCTTCCTGTGCTTCTTCTTCTTCATTACTGTCGAACGATCCTATGGTGACTTGTTCCTCTTCGTCTTCCCCTGCAATGAAGTATGGTAGTCCGCCTATGATTTCCACTCTTCCAATTTCCTTTCCCCTTCTTTCAATGGATGCTTTCTTGTTTCCGAAGATTATTCTCAGGTCTGGGTCCTCTGTGAGTCTAGTAGTAGCTAAAACATTATATGGAATGCGTGGGGCATAAAGGACGTTTTGGACCAGTCCAATTTCAGGGATGTGTATGTCGCCTCTGCCTTCTACCTTAGCGTGTGCCTGATTGGCAACCTTGATGCTAAAAGAGTCTTCTTCAAAAGAATCAAATATTTCTCTGTGGCATGATGTGTGTGTAGTGGCCCCGGAATCGATCAGCCAGCATTGCGGGCAGGTGCCCGTGGGCCTGGTTGTCTCATGGCGTCTACTTCCTTTGCCGTGTTTCACTGCATTTATAGAATCAGGCTCGTGTCTCTCTTGGTCTCTTTGGGGCCTAGGGCGCCTGCCTGGACTGGGTGATCTCCACCGTCTATTATCTCTATCCTCGTTGTCTCTTAGTTTGCTTGAGTACTCGTCTCGTGACTCGCGTCTCGGCCTCGGCGTGTCATCATGGCGTGTTCGGTCATGTGAAGGGCTGTATCTCGCATCCCTCCTGTCTTTGGCATATCTTGGGCAGTCCCTTTTAATATGTCTTCTGGAACCACATGTGTAGCATTCCCGTGTTGGGCTGGTTTGCTCTGTGAGTACTGTCCTCCTGTGTGGCCTGTCTTCCCTACGTGTTGTGGGTTCTGTGAAAACTACCCTTTTGTGTGGCCTATTCTCCCTGCGTATGGTGGCCCTGTTTCTCCTGAGGTTGTCTTCGGCTATAAGTTTCCTGGTGACATAGTCCAGTGTGACATTGTCACCGCTGGTGTTGTCTAATTGGGTCAGGAAGTCATCCCAACTTGGGTCGAAAGAATTGTAGATGATGCTGATTAGGTGCTGTTCAGTAACGGTTTCGCCCCTTCTTATGAGATCAGACCTCATGTTGCTTAATCTCATCAGATGCTCACCCATGCTATCCCCCTCTTTAATCTTGTATGCGTACAGCTCCCTCAGCAGTAAGCACGTTGTGCTCCTGTTCTTGCAATAAAACATGTTATACAATTTTCCCCAAACATCATAGACAGTTGACTCACTTGGAATACACCCATACATAGTTGCATCTATGGTACCCAAAAGCAGGCAAAATGCCCTGTGATGCAGTCTGTCCACCTCCATGGACCATGGCTTCTCTGGTGGGTCTTGAATTAGGTGTAAAGCCCCCTCCCTCATTAACAGTACCTGAAATTGTTGGTTCCAGTCCATAAAGTTCTTCCCAGTCATGCCGAGGGTTGGGAAGTTATTTGGCAGTTGGCTCTGTTGGGCTTGGTTGCTTGAATAGTTCTGGTGTCCTGGTCTGCCTTTAAACTGGCAGAAGGGTATGGGTACGCATATTGTTGGTTTTGAAAGTCCCGCCTGTTCCCCTTTTGGTTGCCAGTAGGGGGAGCCCGTTCTCCTCTCGGTGCTTGGCTGGTCTGTTGGAGCTTGTACTTCTCCTTCTTCGCCAGTGGGGGAGCTCTGCTGCCTTATCTGCGTCTGCGCAGAGCTCATTCGTTGTTGGTCTTCTAGGTGGGCGGATCTCTGTTCCGGAGGTCCTGCTTGCCTTGATTGGAGCCTCACTGGGAGTGCAGTTCCGTCCCTGGGGCTGCTTTCCTGGTTGGGAGGCCATGCGGAGTCGTAGGAGGGATGTCGCCTTCTTTGTTGGGCTGGGGGAGTTCCGTAGCACCAGGACTCCGCCTCCTCAGATCGTGGCCTGGCGTGGGGGTCTGCATCATCCTCGGAGCCTCTCCCGCGGTCGGGTCGGATGGGCAAAAGGTCTCGGTAGGTTTCTGCTTCTCTCATTTCCCTTGCTTGTGTTCTCAGTTCCCCATGCCCCTCGCGTCCGCTTTGGCCCTTTGTCATGGGGGAGGCCTCTGCCCCCCCTTGAGACTCAGCCATGCTGCTGGTGGTGTCCCTTTTAGGCGCTTGTCTTCCTCTTGGAGTTTCCCACTCCCCTTCTATTGTCTGGGGGCTGAGGATTGGCATGGCCCACGTTTCTGGGGTACGTGCATCCAGGCTCCCGGGTCCCAGGGTCCCTTCCTTTTTATGCATTGCCGGCCCGCTTGGGTTGTCCCTGGGTATCATTGGCCCGATGGGGTTCCCCACCAGATGATTTGAATCTGAGGCCACCATCTGTAATTGGTCGGCCAGATTTGGGATCGGCGTTGTGTCTGGTGTTCCCGCCACAGAGGTCCCCGGGGTGGAGCTTACCGCGCTGTCGTTGGAGCGTTCGCCTCCGTCGTTTATCAGGGCCAGTAGCTCTGCCATGGAGATTGTCTCTTTCCCAGCGATTATTTTCTGGAGCTCGGTTACCTGGATCGTGTGCGGGTCATCTCCGGTTTTGGATCCATCTTTGAGCCCCTTGGGTTTGGCCTGCATCTTGGCCCCCCCTTTGTTCGTCTGGGTCTTCCGTTTGGTCATTTTTGCTTTCTGGGGTTAATTATGGGCAAAAACCAAAAACTCTGCTACCAATTGTTAGAGGGTTTTCTGAAGGTTCGGCCCAAAGACCCCAGTACTCATTCATTGCCTTTATAGTTCTTTATTTCCACTGGCCGCATGGCGGTCAGTGAGGATCAGTGGTCAGGATAGGAGAGAGGGTCGTTGGGTAGGTGAGGGTCCTTTTAATAGGGTTAGGTGAGGTCAGAGGAGGTCAGAGGGGGTAGGGTTACACGAGCGGTGCATTACGGTACATGTAGTTCATGGCAGTATGATATCATCCCTGACAGACTCGATGTCCTGAAACGCCCCTTCTAACTCAATGATTCTATGACCCTGATGATGAACCTTGGCACTCCAAATGTTCTTTGACTTCAATTCCCAGAAGCCCAAGCACTTTGTGAATCCACACGAATGTGTTTACTGTGATTCATCCAGCCCACATTGCCCTCATTGCTCCCGGAAGCAGAAGTAAAATGCACCCGTATGGAGGAAGGGTTAACCCGGAAGAGTCTTAACCGGACGGGCACATTTTACTTCCACTTCTGGGAGCGATGAGGGCCAGATGAATCGCAGTAAACCAATTCATATGGATTCACAGGGTGCTTGGGCTTCTGAGAATTGAAGTCCAAGAACATTTGGAGTGCTAAGGTTCACCATCACGGTTCGATGATGCAATTCCTTTTGCATAAAGGAATGATAAATTTAGTAAAGAAAATTCTAGGACTTTTTCTCTCTTCTTGGCCACAAGATGGCAGCGTTTCCTTTCTAATTACTCCTTTTATTACTTTTTTTTAACTCTCCCTTTCTGTACCTGCACATTTTACAAGCAAACACTTTGCCCTAACCTCATAACTTCAATCTTGCAGGATCTCTCCCTCTCTCTCAACTTCAATCTTGCAGGATTTCTCTCTCCCTCCCTCTCTCCCTCTCTCTCTCTCTCTCTCAAACAACTGGGGGCCCGTGGCTTAGTGGTTAAGACGCTGAGTTTGGAGATTGGAAGGTCGGGTTTCGATAGCCAAGGCTGCATGGGGACATGAAAGGAGCCTCATTTGGGCATCCCCTGAGCAGAGTTTTCCCAGCAAAAATCTTTCAACCCAGAGTAATCTCTGACAACAAATTACTATTAATTCACCAATATGGTTTCAACTTCTTAAAACAGGAATGCAAAAAGTGTTTTCAGTTTGTGTTTTGTTTCTTCTCTCTACTACAGTACTGTGGTGGCTCAAGTAGTTAAGATGCTAAACTTGCTGACTGGAAGGTCGGAGTTCAATTCCCAGATACTGCATGATGGAGTGAGCTCCCATCTCTGTCTCAGCTCCTGCCAACCTAGCAGTTTGAAAGCAAGACATTGCAAGTCAATAAATAGGAACCACTTTTGTGGAAAGGTAAACAGTGTTCCATGCACTCCGGTATTGAGGCATGCCTGCCACATTTCCATGGAAATGTCTGCAAACGCAGACAACGCTGGCTCTTTGGCTATAAGAGATGAGCACTGAACCCTAGAATCGGATATGACTGGCTTTTGAGCAAGGGCAACCTTTACCTTACAGTACTGTGCAAAAGTATTAGGCCAAGATCAGCTGGTTTGGGGTAAATCAATGGGTGATGGGGGGGCATTGTTACTTGGACACACTAACTCCAAACTTCACCAAGGGATGAATGGAGTGTGAGCAGAAAACTCTCTAATTTTGCTAGGTGGCTCAGGGGCTGCATTTTTCCCCCACCCCCCATCATGGACGGAGATGAGGGACATCATGCGGGAAGCAGCAAAGAAAATCATACCAAAAGAAAAGAAGAGTAAGAAAGCAAAGTGGTTGTCTGATGAGGCTCTTAAAATAGCAGAGGAAAGAAGGAACGCCAAAGTCAAAGGAGAAAGGAAAAACTACAATCATTTGAACACAGAATTTCAAAGAAAAGCAAGGAGAGATAAGGAAAACTACCTAAAAGAACAGTGTAGAGAAATGGAGGAAAACAACAAAATAGGCAGAACCAGAGATCTCTTCAAAAAAATCGGCAAAATCAAGGGAACATTTAAAGCAAAAATGACCATGATAAGGGACAAAGACGGAAAGGAGCTAGCTGATGCAGAAGAAATTAAGAAAAGATGGAAAGAGTACACAGAGGAACTTTACAAAAAGGACCTCAACACTCCTGACAATCACAATGATGAAGAAATTGAACTTGAGCCAGACATCCTGGAGAGCGAAGTCATAAAGGCCCTAAAGAGCACTGCAAACAACAAAGCTAGTGGAGATGATGGTATCCCAGTTGAATTCTTCAAAGCACTAAAAGATGATGGCGTCAAATTACTGCATTCAATATGCCAGCAGATTTGGAAAACAAAACAGTGGCCACAGGATTGGAAAAGATCAGTATACGTCCCAATCCCAAAAAAGGGCAATGCCAAAGAATGTTCAAATTATCGAACAATCGCGCTCATCCCACATGCCAGCAAGGTGATGCTCAAGATAATACAGGATAGACTTCAGCAACATGTGGAGAGAGAATTACCAGAGGTGCAGGCTGGTTTCAGAAGAGGCAGGGGGACTAGAGACCACATTGCCAACATACGCTGGATCATGGAGAAAACAAAGGAATACCAGAAACAAGTTTACTTTTGTTTTATTGACTACACTAAGGCATTTGACTGTGTGGACCACAACAAGATGTGGCAAGTAATTAAAGAGATGGGAATTCCAGAGCACCTCAAATGCCTCCTGAGAAATCTGTACATGAACCAAGAAGCAACAGTTAGGACAGAACATGGAATAACAGAGTGGTTTGGAATAGGAAAAGGAGTAAGACAAGGCTGCATTTTGTCACCATGCTTATTCAACCTATACACAGAGCACATAATGCGCAGTGCAGGGATGGAGGAATCACAATATGGGATTAAAATCGCTGGGAGAAACATCAACAATCTGAGATATGCAGACGATACCACCCTAATGGCAGAAAGTGAGGAAGACCTAAAGAATCTCTTGATTGGGCTGAAGGAGGAGAGTGCAAAAGCTGGCCTGAGACTCAATATCAAGAAAACCAAGATAATGGCAACAGGCCCAATCAGTTTCTGGAAAATAGACGGGGAAGAAGTAGAAGCAGTGACAGATTTTACTTTCTTAGGATCAAAGATCACTGCAGATGGGGATTGTAGCCATGAAATAAAAAGGCGACTGATTCTTGGGAGACAAGCGATGAGAAACCTGGGGAACATAGTGAAAAGCAGAGACATCACATTGCAAACAAAAATTAGAATAGTCAAAGCAATGGTTTTCCCAGTAGTAATGTATGGATGTGAGAGCTGGACAATTAGGAAGGCTGAACGTAGAAGAATAGATGCCTTTGAAATGTGGTGTTGGAGGAGGGTTTTGAGAGTCCCCTGGACAGCGAGGAGAACAAATAGGTCAATCTTAGAAGAAATTAACCCTGACTGCTCATTGGAAGGTCAAATAGTAAAGATGAAGCTAAAGTACTTTGGACATCAAATGAGAAGGGAGGATTCACTTGAGAAGGCATTGATGTTGGGAAAGGTGGAGGGCAAAAGAAGAAGGGGGAGGCCAAGGATGAGATGGCTAGATGGCATTGTAGACACAATGGGCACAGAGCTGGGAGGGCTGAAGGGGATGGTGGAGGACAGAGGCGCCTGGAGGAAAATGGTCCATGGGGTCGCAAAGGGTCGGAGTCGACTGTGCGACTGAACAACAAAACCATCATTCTTTGAATTTCCCCCCAAATCAACGGGGGTGGTCTAAGCACAATACTGTTATTCATTTTCCTTTTTGTCATTCTTTTGTAATTTAAGCACAATCTTTTTTTAAATGGATAATCATATTTTTAAAGTACATAAGCAGTGTCACTTAACATCATACAGCTACATCCATAGTCAGATCCACATATCTGGAAAAAAAAATGGCATGTTAAAGTGCATTATTAAAGTGGGCTACACAGAAAGTGCCTCTTAGAAAACAGTAGTATTTTTGAAACACAATCGAGTGTGCCCTGCACAACAGCAATTTTTCACATGCTAGTAAAGGTAAAGGTTTCCCTTGCTCGAAAGCCAGTCGTATCTGACTCTAGGGTTCAATGCTCATCTCTGTTTCAAAGCCGAAGAGCCAGCGCTGTCTGCTTCTGCAGACGTTTCCGTGGTCATGTGGCAGGCATGACTAGACACCCGATTGCACTGAACACTGTTACCTTCCCACCGAAGTGGTCCCTATTTATCTACTTGCAATTTCTTGCTTTCGAACTGCTTGGTTGGCAGGAGCTGGGACAAAGACGGGAGCTCATTCTGTCCTGCAGTCATTGGGAATCGAACTGCTGACCTTCCGCCTCCCAGTCAGCATCTTAGCCACTTGAAGGAACTATGGAATGGATTTGCCAAAGGTGGCTTCATTTTGGCAGTTTCATGTCTGGCCTAGACTCAGAAGAAGTAGATTAAGAGTTTTCTGAACTGACTTTCCCATCTTTCTCATCTTGTTTATTTTGTTTATTCATTTGTTTTTGTATTTTTTAGGTTGGTTGTTCCTGGGAGGGTAGGGCAGTTTGGCTGGTGCTCGGGGTGGATGCAGGGCCGAAGGACCCAGCCACTGTCTCCTCCCCGGGCGAACGGGAAGTTCGCTGCGGGTGCCTTCAGCGACCTTGCATTCCCCGCTGCCCATAGAGGAGGCAGTGGCCAGGTCCTTCGGCCCTGCATTCCTGAGCAAACGGGAATGTGCTGCGGGTGCCTTTGGTGCCCTTGCATTTTCCGCTGCCCAGAGAGGATACATGGCTGAAGGATTCGGCCATGGTCTCCTCCCCAGGCTAACGGACCAGCTGGCAAAAGATAAGGGGGCAGGAATTGGGGGGCAAGGTGGTGGGATGGGGGGCGTGGTTACCTGGGCCATGTCTCCCCCCCCCACTCCCTAACCCCCAGCGATCACACTTACCTTTTGCTGGCTGATTTTAGTGTCTTGCACGGAAGACAAAGAAGGAGCCGCAATAGGGGGCTAAAACACAGGTTTATTTCATGGTGGTCAAGATGAACATGTGGTAATGGCGGAGGTACAGCTCATTATATACTGCAGTACATACATTTGAATATCGTTGCACGGTAGCTCATTGGCTGCTACCGGCGTGACGTCATTCTGAGTCACGCCCATCTTCTCCAGGTGATCCTCGTGCGGGAAAGGTTCCCGCGGCTGCCGGTGATTTGGGGAATGTGAACCATGTGAGCTGAACGCTCGCAGCTGCCCTCTATGGGCAGCTTACTCGCGTTCCTTAACAGCTGGGTTACATTGTAATCATTGTCAGGTTACATTCATGCATTCTTAAAGTAATACTGTTACATACACAACACTCCTCCCCCCTAGGATGGGACGAAGTCCCTCAACCATTGTGGCTTCCCGCACGTGCGCTTGGGGCGTGCGGCTGCGTGGTTTAGCACAGGGGAACTAGGGGCTCCGAATCCCGCAGAGTCTCGTCCTGCAATGGAAAGGGGGGACTCATTAGTCGTTCGGCGGGGACTCTGCGACAACCTTGCATTGGGAGAAGGGAATGGAACATACAGCTGAGAGGTAAAACCCGGCCTGTTGCCCGCGGCGCCCGGGGACCCCCCCAGCACGAACCTCGGAACCGACGAGGAGACCCTTGTTTCCCCCGCCTGGTCCCTTGCGCCTGCAAATGGCATCCTTGCCCCACTCCCTGCTGCCTGACCTGGAGTTCGAGGGGATGGAGAGCGTGGACTTCCTCCAGCTGCCTGGCTCGGGGGGCTTGGTGCTATGGTATACTCTAAAACAAAAGGGCTGGGGGGACTGGAGGTACCAGGGGCTGAACTGAAACCCCTCTTCTCGCTCGGACGGGTGGGGGACCACTCCGCGACACCCCCCTGGTACGGTAACGTAAAATCAAATTCATTCCATTCTTGCACGGTATCCTCCTCCTCAGGTGAGAATCGAGGGTATGCATTTGTACCCGTGTCTCCCCCTTGGGTTACGCGGGTGGGGGAGGACCCTAACGCTGATTCCCCTTCACTAGTGACTCGCCTTCTGAGTTGGTCAGCGTGCCTTCTCCAGAGTAGACCTGTGCGAGTCTCGACCCTATAGGACACTGGCCCCGTTTGTTCAATGATAGTCCCTGGAACCCATGTTGGTCCCAACCCCGCATAGTTTCTGCAGTACACCGGGTCCCCTACCGAAAAACTTTTGGAACTCTCTACCGCTATATTCCTCCCTTCATCCTCCACCCTGGTCGGATCCAACCGATCAAAAAGCATTACCGGCCGCCTCCTCATGAGGAGCTCCGCCGGCGAAAGTCCAGAAGCTAGGGGGGTTGCCCTATAACAGATGAGGAACTGACACAGTTGGAGGTTCAACTCACCGGGACCCATGCGCCACAGTGCGTCCTTCGTAGTGTGCACTTGGCGCTCTACCTGACCGTTTGTGGCAGGGTGAAATGGGGCAGCGGTAATGTGGCGGATGGCATTCCTCTCGATAAATGCCTTGAATTCCGCAGAAGTGAAGGTACTTGCGTTATCGCTAATGAGGATGTCCGGCAGGCCGAAACAACTAGACACCCTGCGCAAGTGTTTAATGGTTGCGGCAGATGAGGTGCTAGTCATGGGGATCACTTCCAGCCATTTGGAATACGAGTCGACTATCAGCAGAAACATGGACCCGCGGAAGGGGCCAGCGAAGTCGACGTGTATCCGGGACCATGGCCCCTGGGCCGTGTCCTATTCCCTATGGGGGAGCCTGGATTCCTCGGGCCGAGAGCTCTGGCAGCTCTCACACGTGCCCACTAAATGTTCTATCTCAGCGTCTATCTGGGGCCACCAGAAGTAACTCCTTGCCAGCGCCTCGGAGCGCACTATTCCCGGGTGGCTGGTATGCAATAGCCTCAGCACCTTCGCCCGCAACTTTCCGGGGATAACCACCCGCTGGCCCCAGAGCAAGCAGCCCCTTTCAAGGGAAAGCTCTACTCTACGCCTGAAAAATGCCTTGAAATGCTCCTCGGGGGGAGTTGCGGGCCACCCTTTCCTTACCCAGGAACTGACTTGGGCCAGGATCCTGTTGGCCGCCGTGGCTTTGGCGAGGTCTGCTGGCACTATGGAGGGTGAGTCGAGGGACTCGATCAGCAGGACTTGATGGTCCTGCTCTACCTCGCATGCGGGATCTCCTAAACTAGGGAGAGGAGACCGGGACAGTGCGTCCGCGTGAGAGATCTCCTTCCCTGGGCGATAGACTAGCTCATACTGATAGGCATTAAGGAAAATCGCCCAGCGTAGCATTCGGGGGGATAGAATTTGTGGGGTGGGTTTGCCCGTGGTAAAGATTCCCAGGAGAGGCTTGTGATCCGTCACGACCGTAAACTCGCGGCCGTATAGGAAATCGTGGAACTTTTTTGTTCCCACGATGATGGCTAGGGCCTCCCTATCTGTTTGCGCGTAGTTGCGCTCTGCCTTCGAAAGGGACCTGGAGTAGTACGCAACTGGGGCTTCCCGCCCGCTCTCTAACATGTGGCACAACACCGCCCCCACCCCCACTGGGGATGCATCACAGACTAAAACCACTGGCCTCCTCGGATCAAAATGGGTCAGTACTGCATCCGAGGACAGGAGCGTTTTGAGCTCCTTGAACGCTTTCTCTTGCCTGTCTCCCCACCGCCAAACCGCCTCTTTCTTTAGTAGCGTGTGCAGTGGCTCCGCAACAGATGCCTTCCTTGGCCAAAAGGAGTGGTAAAAGTTGAGGAGCCCCAGGAATGACTGCAGCTCCGATTTCGCGGTGGGGCGAGGGGCGTTTTGTACAGCCGCAACCTTGGCCTCGGAAGGCTTGATGCCCTCCGGGGTTACCTTGAACCCGAGAAACTCAACCTCCCTCGCAAAAAATACACATTTGTCCCTTCTTAGTCGGAGTCCCGCTTTCTCGAATACTGAAAGGACCCCGTCTAGCCTCTTCACTAGCTCTGATTCACTCCCCGCTGTTATCAAGACGTCGTCAAAATATGGGAGCATGCCTGGAAGCCCCTTTAAAAGGCGTTCTACAAGGGACTGAAAGATCCCGGGGGCCGAATTCACGCCGAACTGCATGCGCATTACTTTAAATGCCCCCTTGTGCGTAACGATGGTTTGCGCGGCAGCAGCAGCTGGGGTTACTGTGAGCTGCTGATACGCTTGCGCCAGGTCTAGCTTAGCGAAACACCTCCCCCCATGCAACGTGGCCAGTAAATGGCTGACCACCGGCACCGGATATGCATTTGGCCGAATGGCCTTGTTAATTGTACATTTGTAGTCAGCGCAAATCCTGACCTCCCCGTTTGATTTTAGGGCCGTAACAATTGGAGTCTCCCACTCCACTGAATCAACTGGAACCAAATTCCCCTGCCCCACCAATTTGTCCAGCTCCATTTCAATCTTGTCCTTGAGGGCGAAAGGCACTCTTCTTGGCTTGAGGCGTATGGGTCTGATTTCTGGGTCCAATTCAAAAGAAACTGGGGGCCCCTTGTAAGTCCCGAGCCCCTTCTTGAAAACGTCCGGGTGCGCATCGCACACATCCCGCATTGGGTCAGTCTCTATGGCGTTAATGCCGAACAGTTCAATTCCCAGGGGGGCAAACCACTGGGTTCCCAAAAGGCAACATCTTCCCACCTTGAGAACCACTAAGGGCAGTTTCTCTGTGTAATTTTTGAACTTCACTGTGAAGTTTCCCACCCCCAACCCTGGGATCCTGTAGCCCTGCACGTCCCGCAAGTTTGACTTCATGGCCCTCAGCTTGGGCCGCGCATTTGGGGGAATGCGCATGAACTCCTTTTGGGACAGGATGGAGTAGGATGACCCTGAGTCTATTTCCATCCTCACTGGAACCCCTTGTAACAGTACCTCTACGTAGAAACGCCGGTGCTCCAGGCCCACGCGGTTCACGCCTTCCACGCCGTCGTTGGCTGAGACCTTTCCGATGCCGGCCGCCTTCCGCTGATGTGCACAAGGGTGTTTCAATGCGCCCTTGTCCTCGGTTCGCCCACGCCTGCAGACTCTGGTGATGTGGCCCTTCCGACCGCAGTTGTGGCACTCGGCCTTCCGGAATGGGCATCTCGTCCGGTCGTGAGATGCCCCACAGCCGTCGCAACGGCGGCCTTGTCGCTTGCTGGTGTGGTGCTTCTCCCCATGTTTCTTTACCTTCTGGACGTCGTCGTCCTCGCTGGAACAGGAGTCCGCCATCGTGGACGACTCTCGGAGGTCGCTGGCGTGCCTGTAGGCGACCGGGGTGCCCGCCAGGCCGTCTTTGCTGACGTCCGCCGGGCCGCTTGCACGGGTGACTTGGCCCTCTCGGTTGCGGCCCCTCAGGACGTGAACACTCTGACCCCGCTCCTGGCCGCCTCGGCTGCTTGGGCTTCCCACAGTACCTCGTTGAACGTGAGGCAATGGTCGCGGGTCATCAGCTTCCTCTGGACCTCCTCGTCCCTCAGGCCACACAGCATGCGGTCTTGGAGGGCCGTGTCCAGGTCCTCCCACTGGCAGTTGACCGCCGTGAGCCTGAGGGCCGCCGCGTAGGCGGACACGGACTCCCCCGGGCGCTGGTCCCGTCTGTGGAATGCGACCCTGGCCGGGAAAATCGAGACTGGAGGCTGGAAGTGTTCGCCCAGTAGCGCCAGGATGCGGTCAATGGGCACCACGTCTACCTTCCGGGGAGCCACCAGGTTCATCAGGATACGCAGCGTGGCCGGCCCCATCTGGGCAAGGAAGTGCGAGCGCAACTTGGCGTCGTCGTCGATGCCTGCAGCATCCATCGCGTGCCGAAACTGGCACTCGTACAGCTCCCATTGTTCTGGGTCGCTGATATCAAATTGATGATTCTTGACCTTGGGATGCGCCATGGATCCCATCCTCGTCGCCAATTTAGTGTCTTGCACGGAAGACAAATAAGGAGCCGCAGTAGGGGGCTAAAACACAGGTTTATTTCATGGTGGTCAAGATGAACATGTGGTAATGGCGGAGGTACAGCTCATTATATACTGCAGTACATACATTTGAATATCGTTGCACGGTAGCTCATTGGCTGCTACCGGCGTGACGTCATTCTGAGTCACGCCCATCTTCTCCAGGTGATCCTCGCGCGGGAAAGGTTCCCGCGACTGCCGGTGATTTGAGGAATGTGAACCATGTGAGCTGAACGCTCGCAGCTGCCTCTATGGGCAGCTTACTCGCGTTCCTTAACAGCTGGGTTACATTGTAATCATTGTCAGGTTACATTCATGCATTCTTAAAGTAATACTGTTACATACACAACACTGATGTAAGTAAAAGGGAAGTGCAGTCGGTGGGGGTTAGGGAGTGGGAAGGCAAAGTGGTGGTGGTGGGGGGGTTACCAGGGCCGTGCCTCCCCCCACTCCCTAACCCCCACCGACCACACTTACCTTTTGCTGGCTCCGGCTGGGTCTTTGAAAGTCTTTCCCTCCCGGCGTGGTCTTCTGCGTTGGGAGAAGCACCGGCCTGTTGTTCATCCCTGTGGGTGTGGAGGCCTCAACACCCACTGGGATGAAGGACAGGCCGGTGCTTCTTCCTACGCAGAAGGCCGTGCCTGGAGGGAAAGACTTTCAAAGACCCAGCTGGCAAAAGGTAAGTGCGATCGGTGGGGGTTAGGGAGTGGGGGGGTGCAAAGTGGCAGGGCAGGGGGGGGCATGGTTACCGGGGCTGTGCTTCCCTTCCCTCCCTAATCCCCACCGAGTGCACTTACCTTTTGCCAGCTAGGTCTTTGGAAGTTTTTTCCTCTTGGTGTGTTTTTTTTTAAACCGCCATGCCAGCTGCCCCGCCTCCTCTGCTCACGCCCTTCAGCCTCATTGGCTGAGGGGTGGTGCAGCACGGAGAATGCTGGGCCTGGTAGTTTTGGTTTTTTTGTTGGCCGCGTTCGTGTGGCAGTTGCCCCACTGGCGACTGCTGGACCCTTGCAACAATGGTCAGTCGGGGTAAAGGTAAGTGTAGGCAGCTCGGTAGGGGATAGTATGGACGGGTGCAGGCATTTTTGCCAGATTCCAATGGTTTACGTCCCTCCTTATAGGTAAAGATTATATTATATTATATTATATTATATTATATTATATTATATTATATTATATTATATTATATTATATTATATTATATTATATTATATTATATTATATTATATTATATTATATTATATTATATTATATTGCTTCTATCTTACACTTTATTCCATTTTCTGGAGTGCCTGCTCCAGAACTCTACAATTCTGCCTCCATATTTTATTTTATTTTAATTATTGTTTATTAAATTTTCCTTAGAAAACGAAATATATACATTATATAACACACAAAAATCATGACAAACAGCAGCAAAGAAAAAAACTTACTTAAGATCTCTTAAACTCAGTATTATATCAACATATTGACCAAAATTCTACATCACTGTAACTGAGCTACGCATTACAAATTAGCTTGAATTAAAAAAAGATACCCTCGTGCTATACATAGGATCTGTACATGTATCATATTTATTTCTGCTTTGTTTATTTCCCCCAAAGTTTTCTTGTTACCGGGTCAGGGCCAACATTGTTTTCTTTAGGTAGGGCATATAAAATAAATGGGTTCCATATTCCCCAAAAGTCACTTTTGCTTTTCACTCCTCTTTTCATGTTCATATGCATAGTTAATTTTTCATTAAGCGCTAACTGCCAAATTTCAGAATACCATCTATGTTTATTGAATATCAGTTGCTCTTTCTATTCTTTAGCAATGATTTGTCTTGATACCGATAATAAAGTTATCAGTAATTCCTTCTTGTTTGAATCTAAATTTACTTCATCAGCTTCACCTAAGATAGCTAGTTTAGGATCTAAATGTATTGTTGTATTCATAATTTTTCCTAATTCTAACTCAATTGCATTCCAATAAACTCTGGTATAACAACATTCGTACCACATATGCATATAGGTCCCCTTTTCCTGACAACACCTCCAACATTGATCAGTTGTATTTTTTTTCATCTGATGAACCCTAACTGGCGTCATATACCACCTCCAGAGTACTTTGCTATTGTGCTCTCTTTCTTTAATGGATAAGGATCTCATAATTCTTTGAGACCATTTTCCCTTCCATTTTTTCCTATCAATAACCAGTTCCAAGTCCTCCTTCCATAACTGTTTCAGTATATCATGTATTTCTTCCTTATAATTGAGGTTTTGGTATATTTTGCCTACTGCTCCCTGTATAGTCCTTTTCCCGTTTCTTATCCTACTGATTAATTCTTCAAATAATGTTAATTCTCTCTTATCAGTAAGATTTTCACTATCCCTCATCATTCTATCCCATTTATCCATTTGGATTCTTTGATACCAGTTTAACTGTAATTTAGTATAAATTTCATTTCCTATCCGTGGATTACAACATATACTGATCCAGTCTTTTAACAGTACAACTTTATTCTCTCTTAAGATGTTTCTTCCATGGTTTGTAATTAACAATGGGCAATTCTTAATACCAAGTATTTCTATGATTGGGGATC
This sequence comes from Bradypodion pumilum, assembly GCA_035047305.1. NCBI lineage: Eukaryota > Metazoa > Chordata > Lepidosauria > Squamata > Chamaeleonidae > Bradypodion > Bradypodion pumilum. The sequence continues at coordinate 11,341,356 of JAWDJD010000011.1, read as the reverse complement.
TATTCGGTGCGACTTTTTGCTTCAAATATTTCCATATATTGAACATTGTTCTCAGTGAGTAATTATTAATCATCTGTTTTGGTGTATCTATACCTAAGAATAATTCCCCTTTCAATTTCTTATATTCCAGCAAGTCGGTTCTAAACTTCAAGGCTTGTCATAAGTCAACTTTTTAAATACTCTTTTCAGGTGAAAAGCATAATAATAGTTCTTGATATTAGGTATGCCCAACCCTCCTTTTTGCTTCGTGTACCATAAAGACTTGCTTTTTATTTATTTATTTGTGTTATTTATTTATTTCAATTTTTATGCCGCCCACTCAGGTAAAAACCCGACTCAGGGTGGTGTACAACAGTTAAAAACATATTAAAAACATGTTAAAACACCATCATCCTCCCATCCATCCACCCTCATTACACCCACCCCATTTAAAACTAAACTAAAAGCTAAGAAGGAGGGGGGGAATGCAAAGACACAGAAGGAGTGCACAACTGGGCTAGTTGGGGATGAGCCAGCAAGCTGGGGTCATATTCGCATTAGGGCCCCAGACCTGCCCCACCAGCCAGGTCTTCAAACCTTTCCTGAAAGGCAGCAATTCTGTCTGTAGCCTCAATTCTGTTGGCAGGAGGTTCCAGAGGGCTGGAGCAAACATGGAGAAGGCCCTCCTCCATGTGCCAGAGAGGCGAGCCCCTCTAGCTGAAGGCACAACTAGGGAGCCCCTCCAGTCCGCTCTGATTGGACAGGCAGACACTCTTGGGATGATGCAGTCTCTCAGGTAGCCTGGCCCACTGGCATATAGGGCTTTAAAGGTCAAAACCAGGGGGCGTGGCTAAGATTCCGCTAGAGTAACATGGACCTGGTTTTGCTCGTGCTAGAAATGTGGAATTAAATGTGGAAACATAAGAGAGTCATCAGAAAAAACCTACAAAATTGAAGGGAACGAAACTCTGGTTTATGTAAACTTCAATAGGCTGCATCAAGAGGTCGGAGTTCGAGGATCGGGCGGGGAGAGAGGCGCGGCGCAGGCAGCGCCACTCAAAACGCTTGAGGTTGGACGGGAGCTCTGGGCTGGTTTTTTTTTTTCTTCAAGAAAGTGAGTCCTTCCCTAAATTGGAGTTTTTAAAATAAAAGAACGTGACCGCGGAAGTGGTGGATGAGCGGCACTGGTCATAAGGAGTTGAATGCTGGAAGGTTAAGCAAGTTCCGAGGGTGAGTGAAAGTGGGGAAGAAGGAGGAAGGAGGGAAAGAGGAGAAGGCTGGGTTGGATTAATGGCGTCGGAGTACTGAAAAACAAAACCTAAGTTGCGGAAAGCAACCCTGCCGAGAAGAAAGGGTGAATAGAAGGAGGCAGAGACGGAGATCGTGAGGTGGCTGGGAAGTGGAAAGAAGAAGGTAATTGCTGGTTTGAATTTTGGGGGTTCCGTGGAGAGAGGAAAAGGGCCGTGCCATGAACCCGCAGCGGGGGCCAGGATCTTAAAAATGGAGTTAATGGTCTAACTGGAATCTATGACATTTTTTGAAGTGGAAGATAAATGCTGATACAGCCTGATTTTTTCTTTTTTTAATATATGGATTTGATCCTTTGAGCTTGGGCGTTTTTTAAAGCTGTCCTTGGATAAAGCTGTCCTCCATAGAGCCTTTTCTCTCTCTCTCTCTCTTCTCTTCCCTCTCCTTGGGAACATTGTTACAGCATGTTTTCCTTCCTTTCTCCGTTTAAGTGGAAGAGTTTCATTGTTACAATTTTATTGGTGGAGGTGAAGCAGAGATACAAATTTTGCCAGCAGTACATTTTTGGATTTTTCAGTGGAAACATAATTAGGGCTTTAAATGTAAAATATATTTTAAATAATCAACATGGTTTACCATATGTTAGAGATTTCTTGATTTGTTTTTGAACATTGAGGATTAAAACAGCTTCAATCAAGATCTGGGGTTTGGAGATAAAAAAAATTTTCTCTTCTACAACTGGGCTAGAAAGGCTGGATTTCATTGGATATTATTGGATTACAATTTCATTGGATTATATTTTCACAATTGGTTTTATCAGCTTTTGTGGATTACAATAAAGATTTGGCTTTTTTGGTTTGGATATAAGATCCTGCAGAATCTTCAATCAAGTTTTTGGATATAACATTATTTTTGTGTTATAAGTATAAGAAGGGAGGTCTGATTTAATTGAACTCTGGAAAACTTTCAAGGAGAGAGACCGGGGGGAGCCAATAAAGTTGCTGCATTAAAGTTGTTATTTGACATTATGATGGATAAAATTGCAAGGGGAAAGGGAAAGGAGGAGGAGATTGTGAGACCTAAGAAAAAAGATAAGCTACCAACAGAGGAGGGGTCGACACCAACATCATCACCTGAGCCACCGTACCTGATCAAACACAAATAATGGTTAAATTTGGTAAATTGTTTAAGAAATTTGAGAAGATGGAAGAGGCAAGAGTGAAAGATAAAAATGAAATTTTGGGAAAACAGGATAAATTGGCTACAATGTTTATTGATTTTTCAAAAAAAGTTGATATTAATTTGCAAAGGTTGGATGCTAATGTTAAGTCAATGCAAAATGATATGAAATTAATGCAAGGGGATATTAAAGGGCTACATGAGGAGGAGAAAGAAATTAAGATGTAAGTGGATGTGCAGGAGAAAAGGATAGATGTGATGGAAGAGATGATGAGAAAACAGAATATTGTGATACGTAATATGCCGGAGAAAACGCCAGACCAGCTAAAGGATAGAATAATTGATTGGTTAAATAGTATGAAAATGGGGAAAGATTTTGTTAATGAGGACATTGCAAGTGTTTATAGAGTGGGCCCGAGGAGGGGAAAAGTTGTACAAAGAAATGTGTTGGTTAAGTTTGCAAATTGGGGAGATAAGTTGAAGGTGATGGCTTTTTTAAAACAAGCTGGGTCTGGCGTTTTGAAAATTGATGGGATTGATGTGGAAGTATACAATGACATCTCAATGAAGGAACGTGGTTGGAGGTATAAGATGAAGCCAGTAACAAAATTTTTGATGGAAAAAGGGATAAAATATAACTGCCGTTTTCCACAACAATTAAGATTTTTTCATGAAAGGAGAATGCACGTGATTGATGCAGGGATGGATGCACTGGAATTTTTGTGTTTGAACGATTTGGTGAAGGCATCTTCAAGAGAATGGTTGGCATTAAGGAGGGCTTTGTTGGAGTCTGGAGCAATAAGGAGGGACTATGGAGGAGCAAAGGAGGAGGGAGCTGTAGGAGGAGAAGAATCAGGAGAGACTGAAGTTGATCTACAGGCATTGGTGTTAGTAGATGCAGGGGAAAGTAAAGATCAGAAAGGAGGAAAATAGGTGAGAGGATTGAAGTTTAAGTGTTTTAAAGGATGGTCCTTTAAATTGATTGAATAGGTAGAATAGCGCTGGAGCTGTGGTTGTCGCGTACATCTTCCATGTTCCCCCCCTCCCCTCTTCGGAAGACGAAGGTGACTTTTTTGAAGAAAGAAGTGGGGAGGTTAGAATTGAGTGTTTTTAGTGTTTTTTTGTAAGTGTTGTTTTGATTATTGTGGGGTAGAAGGTAGCACACCCAATGGAGAACTCAGAGGTGAAGGAAGAGTGTGGTCAATAAATTATGAGGAGTATTAAATTGTTAGCGTGGAATGTGAAAGGTACAGGGTCTCCAGTTAAGAGAAGGAGAATTGAATCAGTTTTGAGGAATGACAGGCCGGATATAGTCTTTCTGCAGGAAACTCATCAAAAATCTCAGGATACAAACAAATTTTTTTTAGGGTGGATGCAATATTATGAGAAGGCATATGGAACATCAAAGGCAAGAGGAGTGGCAATTTTGATTTTGACTAGGTTGGAGTTTGAGTTAACAAACAGCATTTCGGATCCAGAGGGGAGGTACTTGATAGTAAAAGGGAAAATTGATGATGAGGAAATAACTCTGGTAAACATATATGCTCCAAATGAACATCAAGGTCAATTTTTAGAAAAAAATTACAAAATATTGGTAAAGGAGAGGACAACAAAGATGATGGTGGCTGGGGATTTTAATTTAGTAAGGTCAAACTTAGATTGTACAAATATATCAAGATGTGGAAAAGGTATTAAAGGACAGACACTGGATAATTGGTATCCTTAGGTTTGAAAGATACTTGGAGAGAGCTTAAGGGGGCAGAAAGGGCATATACTTATTTTTCACAGGTTCATAATTCAAACTCTAGAATAGATTATATATTTGTAACAGAGACTATGGTTAGAAATTTAGAGGAAATAGAAGTTGGAATTTTTAAGGAGTCAGGTCATGCTAAAGTGGTGTTAGAACTGAGGATTGAGGGTTTGAAGACACTGAGAAGGAGTTGGAGATATGATGATAAACTATTTAAGGACCACAAATGCAAGGAACAAATTATTGAGAGTTGGAATGAAAGTTGGCAATGGAATGACAATGATGAAGTAAAATTTAATATGGTCTGGGATGCCATGAAGTCGGTTTTTAGAGGGGAAAGTATCAGGCTAGCTAGTAGCAGATATAAAAAACTTAAGAGTTCACAGGATAAAATTGAGAGCGAGATAAAGAGACTACAGGAGGAACATGTAAGGACGAGGGATAGGAAGGTTTTTGATAATTTGTAAAGATTGAAGACCGAGTTGATTGGAAAGGACATAGAAAAGTGAAAAGGGACCTTGTATATGTAAAAAGAGAATATTTTGAATACAGTAATAAAAATTCAAAAATATTAGCAAGAGCTGCTAAAGAAAAGAGAGAAAAAAAGAGAAATTGGAGTATTGATAAATGATCAAGGATTGAGATGTAACAAGACTAGAGATAAATGTAAAGTAGTGAGAGATTTTTATCACGCATTATATGCAAAAAAAGAGATTGATGTGGATAAGCTTAAAGAACAATTAGAGAAGCGAAAAGACGGTGGTATAAAACAAGAACATAAGGAAAAAATGGAGTAACGAATAAGAGAAAAAAAGGTAAAAGAGGTAATAGCTAGCTTGAAAATGGGGAAAGCACCTGGGGAAGATGGGTTACCTGCTGATTTTTATAAGGAATTTAAAGATATAGTTGTTCCAAAATTGGTGAAATTGTATAATTATATATTAGAAGGGGGACAAATTCCGACTTCATGGTATAGGACCACGATTATATTGTTGCCAAAATCTGGAAAGGACTTGGAAAAAGTGGAATCTTACAGACCTATTTCGTTGATTAATCAAGATGCCAAGATCTTCACAGCGATATTGGAAAAAAGATTAAATAATTTTATGGGCAATTATATAAATGTAGACCAGGTGGGCTTTCTGAAGGGGAGACATATGGCAGATTTGACAAGAAGCGTGGTAGATTTATTAGATACTGTGAGACAAACAAAGGAAAAAGTGGGATTAATATCTTTAGATATTTTTAAAGCATTTGATTCATTGCAATGGGTTTCAATTAAGGAAATAATTAAATGTTATGGATTTGGTGATAAATTTAGAAGGATAATTGATCAATTATATCAACAAGGCACAGCCACTGTTAGAGTAAATGATGAGGTTACTGATGAGACAAATTTAGAAGCAGGAACAAGACAGGGATGCCCATTATCTCCGATTTTGTTTATTATGGCAATAGAGGTATTAGCAAATGCTATAAGAGAAGACGGGGAAATAAAGGGGGTTATGGGAACTAAGATAAGCTTATATGCTGATGATACTCTGATAATTGCTAAGCATCCCGAGAAGGCTTTAGTTAGGATTCAAGCACATTTAAAGGTTTTTGAGGATATCACAGGATTGAAGATAAATTGGGATAAATCGGAAATGATGTTATGTAATATAGAAAAAGAAGATCAGAAAGTCGCTAAGACGCTGACTGGGAAGCGGAAGGTCAGCAGTTCGATTCCCGAGTACTGCAGGACGGAAATGAGCTCCCGTCTTCATCCCAGCTCCTGCCAACCTAGCAGTTCGAAAGCAAGAAATTGCAAGTAGATAAATAGGGACCATTTCGGTGGGAAGGTAACAGCGTTCCGTGCACTCCGGTGTCTAGTCATGCCTGCCACATGACCACGGAAACGTCTGCAGGAGCAGACAGCGCTGGCTCTTCAGCTTAGAAACAGAGATGAGCACTGCACCCTAGAGTCGGATACGACTGGCTTTCAAGCAAGGGAAACCTTTACCTTTAATATTCAAATTAAAGATAAATTGAAATATTTGGGCATAAATATTTCAAGTAGTTTTGAAGAGCTCAAGAGATTGAACTATGACAGTTTGGAAAATGAAATGAAATAAAAAATAAAAAAAATCAAAATTTGAAACTGTCATGGTTTGGAAGAATTGCACTTAGTAAAATGATGCTTTTACCCAGACTTAATTTCTTATTTGATGCTCTAGCAATTCAAATGAAAGAGAAAGAAATCAAGGAGTTTCAAAAATTGATTAATGAATTTTGTAATGGTGGAAAGAGGTCTAGATTATATATAAAAAAGGTATTTATCCCAGAAAGAAGGTGGATTAGGGATGCCGAATTTGTTGGTTTATTATCGGGCTTTTCAAATTAAGGATGTTGTGAAGATCTTGGCTAGGGAAAAAACAATATGGGAAGAAATTGAAATGAAGGATTATAAGCATATAGGTAAAATGGTCTTTTTAGGAGTTAACACTGGAAAAGTGGTAATGAAAAACACAATGATGAAGGGATTGATGAGTTCTTGGAAAAAAGTAAAGAAGGTTCTGGCCCCGAGTATTTCACCGATTATTGAAATGGAGGATATGGCAAATTTTCCAATAAAGATAGATAAAAAGATAAAAGAAGTATTGGATAAAAATGAAGTTTTCCTGCTGAGAGACTGGTTACAGACCTGTATACATATTGATAAAAGGAAACTTTTGTTTGGGCAAATGAATTTGAACTGGTTTCAGACTGTGTTGGTAAATAAGTGGAATGGTAAATATTTGAGAGAACCGGAGTTGGATAGAGAAAAGACGGAATTTGAGGAGCTGATTCTGAAATTAAGAAAGGGAGATGGAAATATTAAGGGTTTAGTCAGTAAACTCTATATAATTTTGAATAAGGAAGATAATCCACAGGAGGATTTTAAAGCAAGTTGGGAGCAGGATTTGAATATAAAGATAGAAAATGACGCATGGAGGCATAAATGGAAAAAGAGGATAATGAGAACTATGTCAGTTAGAATAAAGGAACATAATTATAAAATGTTGTGGAGGTGGTATTTGACTCCAGTGAGGTTGCATCAGATAGATGACAAAAAAGATAAAATGTGTTGGAGATGTAAAGAGGAAATTGGTACTTACGAACATATGTGGTGGAGTTGTACCATGGTTAAAGACTTTTGGAAAAAAGTCGAGAAAGAGATTGGTGAAATTATGGGTAAGAGAATTAAACTGGAGTCAAATATCACCATGCTAACGGATGTGGAATGTTTTAGTTTAAATAAGGATGAAAAAGAACTATTAGAAATCATGCTCACAACGGGTAGACAATGTATTGCTAGGAATTGGAAAAATGATATATGTATAAAAATAGAAGAATGGTATAAAGAAATGTGGAATCTAGCATTGAATGACAAATTAACTTGGGAGATAAAAAAGGTAGCATTAAAGAAAATAGATTTTGGAATATTTGGCAGGCTTTTGTGGATTACTCATTTAGAGGGGATGAAACAAATAAACCTGTACCTGATCAGAGGAGTTTTTGGAAGGAAAATATTAAGACATCCTGATTTCTCCAGGGCAATGTAAATATCACAGGTGTATTAATCTTTTCTTTTTGTTATCTTTATTTACATATTATTTACTTAGAACTGTGTTAGTAGTAGTAATGAATTTATGTATTAAATATCACACCATATTTAAAGTTATGTTACAAAGTTTTACTTGCAATTTGCAAGGATAGGTTGACATTGTATAGGTGTATTAATGAAATTGTTTAATTGTATAGGGAGCTAGAATTCAAACAGATATAATTTGTATGCAATTGTATTATGTATTTCCTTTTTATGTATGTTATTCTTTGGTTTTATTTTTTTATATATTTTGTTTGAAAAATTTAATAAAAAAACTATTATAAAAATGTCAAAACCAGCATCTTGAATTGCACCCGGAGGCAAACTGGCAACCAGTGCAGCTCCCGGAATAGTGGGGAGGCGCAGGCATAGCGTCGACACCCCATCACCACCCGGGCAGCCACATTCTGCACCAGCTGTAGCCTCTGAATGGTCATCAAGGGCAGCCCCATGTAGAGTGCATTGCAGTAATCTAACCTGGAGGTGACCAGAGCATGAGTGACCATGAGCAAGGAGTCCCGGTCCAGGAGCGGGCGCAACTGGTGAATTACTCTAAGTTGAGCAAAAGCCCTCCTGGCCACAGCCACCACCTGCTCTTCCAGCAGCAGCCATGAGTCTAAGAGGACCCCCAAGTTGCGCACCAGGTCTGTATGGGCAGAACTACCCCATCCAAGACCAAAGTTGGTAACTCTCTAGATAACCCAGTCTTGCTAGGGTTCAGCTGAAACCCATTTCCCCTCCATCCAGACCCCAATGGCCTCCAGGCCATTCGGACAGGACTTTGACCGCATCACTGGGGTCCCCACGGGCCGAGATGTACACCTGGGTGTCATCCACGTACTGATGGTACCGCACCCCATGGGAACGGATGATCTCGCCCAGCGGCTTCATGTAGATGTTAAATAGGAGAGGAGAGAGCACCGAGCCCTGGGACACCCCATATTTAAGGGGCCTAGGACTGGATTTTTCCCTCTCCAACCACACCGACTGGGTATGGCCCTCCAGAAATGAGGAAAACCAGGACAATACTGTGCCTTTGAGCCGTTCCAGAAGGATACCATGGTCGAGGGTATCGAAGGCCGCTGAGAGGTCAAGGAGAGCAAGGATGGTTGGATGACCACTATCCCGCTCTCGCCTGAGATCATCCACCAGCGCGACCAATGCCGTCTCTGTACCATGTCCGGGCTTGAATCCTGATTGAAAGGGGTCCAGATAATCCGCTTCCTCCAGAGCCCCCTGTAACTGGTGCGCCACCGCCTTCTCCAATACCTTCCCCAAAAAGGGGTGGTTGGAGACTGGCCTATAGTTGGTTAGGACAACAGGGTCAAGGGACGATTTCTTCAGGAGGGGGTGCACCAAAGCATGTTTTAGCGGTGCAGGAAACACCCCCTCCCACAAAGATGCTTTTATTATTGCCCTGACCCTGCCTCCTGTCACCACCTTAGATGCTTTCACTAACCAGGAGGGACAGGGGTCCAAAGGACATGTAGTGGCCCGCACTGCTGCAAGGAGCCTGTCCACTTCATCAGGGGCAACCGGTCAAACCGATCCCAGATCACATAACAAGACTGTGCTCCAGCCCCCCCCCCTCCGCCCGGACCTTCACTGCCCATGCCAGGGTTATCCTAAGATTCTTTCGATTATTACAATTATCATTTATCAGTATTTGCCACTCTTTGAGATCTCGTTCATATATTTTTATGGGGAGATTCTGCAACAAAAAAATTTAGTTTCGGGATTAATTTCATTTTACATAAACTAATTCTCCCAAACCACGACAATTTAAGTTTCTTTAATTGTGCTATTGTGGCTTTAAATTCTTACTTCATTTTTAAAAACGTTTATTTTATAAAGGTCCTTTACTTCTGCAAATATATGAATACCCAAATATTTCATCTTGTCTTTAACTTTAAATTTGTAGGTATCTATCATTAATTTCTTTTTTTCTACCTCGGTGAAATTACAAGTTATTGCTTCTGTTTTGTCCCAGTTCACTTTTAAGCCCGATATTCTTTCAAACAAATTCAAATGGTGTTGTATTTTTTGTTGTGGATCTTTTATTAACAGTAGCGTATCATCTGCGAACATGCACACCTTTTTCTGTCCTATTCCTTTTATCTCCTTGTCTTGCCTGATTGAAGTTGCTAGCAATTCCATGGCTAATATAAAGAGGGTTGATGACAAAGGACATCCCTGTCTTGTTCCAGCATTCAAAATTACTGACTTGCTAAGACAATCATTTAACTTTATTCTAGTTTGACTTTGCATATAAAGTTGATCTATAACATGCTTAAAATTCTTACCAAAGTCAAGTTTATTAATTATTTCCTTGATTGTCACCCACTGAATCGAATCAAATGCTTTGCATATATCAAGGGCCAGGATGCAAACCTTTTCTTTCTTTTTTAAAATAGGTCTATGATGTTTACCACTCTAGATATCATATCCTCTATTTGCCTACTTTGATGTTCTGGTAGAAATGCAAAGCAGCCAGCATAAAAGGGCCAAACAACTTTATTAGGCAGTCAGAACATGGGGAGCAATGGCGCAGCACTGCTAAATATATACAATCGGGAATGGATACATTTGGGCAGGAAACAACAGGATTGGACAGGAGAGGAGTGGGGTGACTGGGAGGTCATCGGACCGGAGTGAAGCCTTTACATGACTACATAGTTAAGGCAGGAATGCAAGTCCTGTGATACTTCAAGACCAAGAAGAAGAAGAAGAGCTCATAAGCAGCTTGAATTTAACACTGGCGTTACAGAGAAAGATTGCCCTGGAGGGGACCTTTCTCGAACTAGAAAGACTTTCTCGCTCTTCTTCTACGAATTTTTTTTTATCCAATTCGAGTCAGCTATTGATTCCTTACTATTTGCTGTCCATTTTGAAAATTTTAAACGGTTCACAACAGAAAAAATCCACCTAAAGTGGCCCACCTTTCTGACAGAGACAAAACTCACCTCCACTCAGCTCGCCATCTTGACTACATAGTTAAGGCAGAAACACAAGTCCCGTGATACTTCAAGACCAAGAAGAAGAAGAAGACAAAATGGAGGATCGTACTGATCCTAATAACATTACACAACTGTTGTGTTCTGATGGTTTTATCTTACACATGGATTACAATGTATCTGAGCCAATGTAACCTTGCCTATAGCAACAATGTAACCTTCAGCTGTATCATATAAACCCTGTAATAGGACGCGAGCTAATGACCACCAGCTGGCAGCAGCGAGCGTCCAAGCTCTCTTGGTCCGAACTCATCAAAGGCAACAGCGCGGGAAGTTTTCCCGCCACCATCTACACCTGGACAAGAAGGGCGTGACCCGCAATGACGTCACGCAGACAGTAGCCAATGGGCTACCATGGCACCACGTTCAAATGTATTACCACTGTATATAAAGAGCTATCGATCCGCCATTACCGCATGTTCCCTCTGTCCACGATGCAATAAACCTGAGTTAACCCAGCCCGAGGCTGTGTCCTGTGTCTTGGTTTGCATACACCAAATTGGCGACGAAGGTGGGATCATGGATCCCCACGGAACAGCCAGGGCACAGAGCGGGTTCAACATCACCAAACCGCAAGACTGGGAGCTGCTAGAGATGGACTTCCAGGCGGCACTGGTGGAACTCAGAGTCAAAGGAGACGACGAGGAGAGGAAGAGGGCCATCCTCACCAGAATGCTCGGGATGGAAACCAAGCGGACGCTGGTGGGCATAATCGCTCCGAAGAAGGTGAGCGAATTTAAGGCGGGCGACATCATGAAGCTGCTGCGAGAGCGGTTCTGCCCCTCGAGGGCAATGTTTCCCGCTCGGAGCGCGTTTTGGAGGCGAGTCCAAGCGCCGGATGAGTCGGTTGAGGCATTCGTGGCCGCCATGAGGATAGCCGCCGCCCCCTGTAAATGGGGGCGACATCCTGGAGATGGCCCTCAGGGACGGCGTGTTGTGTGGCCTGAAAGACAAGGAGGTACAGCGCAGCTTGATGAATAAGGAACCGCCACCCACGCTGGCAGAGGTCGTAGAGGCCGCGGAAGCCGCAGAGTCCACGAATGCTGGAGTGGACGAGATGCACCAGTGGCGTGAGTGGCGTCCTAGAGCCGGCAAGGCGGAAAATTCGGTGCACGGGAAGTCCGGACAGTCGGTGCACGCAACTCGACGGGCCTCAAAGTCGTCTACGGAAGGCAGCGATGGCGAGGAGGTCCAGAAGGTCCGAAAGGGTGGTCGACGCTGCGAGGGTTGCGGAGCGGCCCATGAGCGCGCGAGATGCCTGTTCAGGAAGGCCGAGTGTTACACCTGCGGCCGTCGGGGGCACATCGCCAAGGCATGCAGAAAACGGAAGGAGGGCCGGAGGCAGTCACAAGACCGTGCGGCCAGACCGGACCGTCCAGTGAGGCCCAAAGATGGCGCCCAGACCACGAGGAAGCAGGATGGCGTGGGCCGCGTCTCGGACGACAGCGAGGACGACGCCCCAGTGTTCAGCGTGTCCGCGGGACAGTCCCATTACTTCGTTGAGGTATTAGTACAAGGGGCCCCTATTAAGATGGAAATTGACTCGGGGTCCTCCTATTCTATAATTCCCCAGAAAGAGTTTTTGAAAATCGACCCCCACGTGCGGCCCAAACTTAAAGCGTTGAGGTCCACGCTACGAGACGTACAGGGAAACAGCATTCCGGTGTTGGGGGTCGGGAAATTTCGGGTCAATTTTAAGAGACATTCTGCGGAACTGCCCCTAGTTGTCCTCAAGGGGGGAAGCTGTAGCCTCCTAGGGACACAGTGGTTTCAGCCCTTAGGTTTGTTCATAGGGGGAGTGCATACCGTGGGGGGGGGACCCAATACAAGCGGTTTGCGATGCGCATCCCGCCGTTTTTAAGAAAGGACTCGGAAAGTTCAAGGGACCCCCTGTAGCTTTCGACATAGACCCGGAGGTCCGCCCGATAAGACTCAAACCGCGCAGGGTGCCGTTCGCACTCAAGGACAAGATAGAGGCGGAACTGGACAAACTGGTGGGCCAGGGGATTCTGATTCCTGTTGATTCCGCGGAGTGGGAAACTCCAATTGTAACGGCTCTAAAGGCTAACGGGGAGGTGCGCATTTGCGCTGATTATAAGTGTACAATTAACAAGGCGATCCGCCCTAATGCATACCCGGTGCCAGTGATCAGCCACCTTTTGGCCAGGCTGAATGGGGGAAAGTGTTTCGCCAAACTCGATTTGGCACAAGCCTATCAGCAACTTCCTGTGACCCCCGCCACGGCCGCGGCACAAACGATAGTTACACATAAAGGAGCGTTCCAGGTGTCGCGGCTACAGTTCGGCGTGAACTCGGCACCCGGCCTTTTTCAGTCGCTTGTGGAACGCCTCCTGAAGGGACTGGAGGGGGTGTTGCCTTATTTTGATGACGTGTTGATAACAGGGGGGAGTGAGGCTGAACTGGCAAAGAGGTTGGACAAAGTATTGACCGTGTTCGAGAAAGCGGGGCTGAGATTGAGGAAGGACAAATGTGTCTTTTTCGAAACCGAGGTCGAGTTTTTAGGGTTCCGGATCACACCCGAGGGGATTAAACCGTCTAAATCCAAAGTAGCAGCCATTAAAAAGGCCCCTCGCCCCACATCCAAAACCGAGCTACAGTCCTTCCTGGGGCTCCTCAATTTTTACCATACATTCCTCCCGCGGAAGGCGTCCGTGGCCGAACCGCTCCATCGGTTACTTAAAAAGGAGGAGACATGGATGTGGGGTGACGAGCACGAGAGGGCGTTCAAAGAGCTAAAGCAACTCCTAACATCTGAGGCAATCCTGACGCACTTCGACCCCAAACGGCCAGTGGTCCTAGTTTGTGATGCATCCCCGGTGGGGGTGGGGGCGGTGCTTTGCCACGTGTTGGAGGACGGAAGGGAGGCCCCGGTAGCGTTTTACTCAAGGTCCCTGTCCCAAGCGGAGCGAAATTACGCACAAACCGACAGGGAGGCGTTAGCAATAGTAGCGGGGACCAAAAAATTTCACGATTTTTTGTATGGCCGCCCGTTCAAAATCGTGACCGATCACAAGCCACTGCTAGGGATTTTCACGGCAAGCAAGCCCACGCCGCAGATCCTGTCCCCGAGAATGCTGCGATGGGCTATTTTCCTCAACGCGTACCAACATGAGTTGGAGTACCGGCCCGGAAAGGAGATCAGCCATGCTGATGCGCTTTCGAGATCCCCTTTGCCCTTGTCGGACGACCAAAAGGCGAGAGCAGAAAGAGACCGCCAGGTGTTGCTAATTGAGGTCTTAGACGCACCCCCAATAGTACCAGCCGACATTGCTAGGGCGACAGGCAAGGACAGGACGCTGGAGAAAGTTAGTTCATGGGTACAGAAGGGGTGGCCGGTTTCGTCCCCGAGTACAGAGTTCGACCCATTCTTTAGGAAAAAGCTAGAGTTGTCCCTAGAGAGGGGGTGCCTTCTGTGGGGCCAACGGGTGGTGGTCCCTACGCCCCTGCGGACGAGGGTGCTCGAACTGCTGCACGTCAGCCACCCGGGCATAGTTCGTTCAAAGGCGCTGGCCCGGAGTTACTTCTGGTGGCCACAGCTGGACGCGGACATTGAGCACATGGTCGGCACTTGCGAGGCATGCCAGGGATCCCGACCTGAGGCGGCCCGTCTCCCGCATAGGGAGTGGGACACAGCAAGGGGGCCATGGTCCAGAGTGCACGTGGATTTCGCTGGCCCATTCCGAGGAACCATGTTTCTCCTGGTGGTAGATGCGTTCTCCAAGTGGCTGGAGGTTATCCCAGTAAAGAGCACGTCCTCCGCCACGACAATTAGCCAGCTAAGGAGAGTCTTTTCCACATTCGGTTTACCCGACACTTTAGTCAGCGATAACGCTAGTTGCTTTACCTCCGCTGAGTTCGGAGCATTCATGGAGGCAAACGCCATTCGGCATGTCACATCCGCACCGTTTCACCCGGCCACGAATGGCCAAGTGGAACGGCTGGTGCGGACAACAAAGGAGGCGCTGCGGCGCATGGGCCCGGGGGACCTGAATCACCAACTATGCCAGTTCCTCTTAGCGTATAGGGTAACCCCCTTAGCGTCAGGCTACTCGCCAGCGGAGCTCTTGATGCGGCGAAAACTGACCACGATCCTGTCCAGGCTAGACCCGACGAGAGTCGAGGATAAAGGGAAAAACATAGGGTTGGCAGTCTCGAAAGGTTTCGCCGCCGGTGACCCTGTTCACTGCAGGAACTATTCCAGCGCGGGGCCAGCCTGGGTACCAGGGACGGTTGTAGAACAGACGGGGCCAGTGTCGTACCGGGTCGAGACTAACACCGGCCTCCTCTGGAGGAGGCACGCAGACCAACTGAGGCACCGAGTGAGTGGGCCAGTCAGTGGAGCTCAGCAACAGGATTCAGCGTTAGGGTTCTCCCCCACCCGCTTAACCCAAGGGGGAGACAGCAGTGGACAACAGTCCCAAGCAAGGGGGGAAGGCAGAAGCAGCGGCCCCGACTCATATCCTTTTGATACGCCAGTCCTATCAGGGGCCGGGGAAGGGGGAGAGGAGTTCGCGACCGCTGCCCCCGATTGTAATTTTGATTTTGATTTTGCGAGCCGGGGGGGTTTTCAGGAGTGTTCCCCCACCCATCCAAGCGAGAAGAGGGGTTTTTCGTTAGCCCCCAGTGCCCCCGGTTCCTCCCTAAGAAAGAGCACACCTCCCAACAACGCCGCGGAGCCGCGGCAAGTCACTAACGAGTCTCCCTCTCCAATTACAGGACAGGAAACCAGGGGACAAAGAGAAGGTAGCAAACCCGGGGAGAGGCAGCCCGCATCGAGACCCCAGCGTGTTCGAAATAAGCCATCTTGGCTGAGAGACTTTGTCTCCTAAGGGGGGGGGAGTGTGTTCAAGTGTGGGCTCGAGACTTTGTCTCGTCCTAGGGGGGAGGGGTGTTGTGTTCTGATGGTTTTATCTTACACATGGATTACAATGTATCTGAGCCAATGTAACCTTGCCTATAGCAACAATGTAACCTTCAGCTGTATCATATAAACCCTGTAATAGGACGCGAGCTAATGACCACCAGCTGGCAGCAGCGAGCGTCCAAGCTCTCTTGGTCCGAACTCATCAAAGGCAACAGCGCGGGAAGTTTTCCCGCCACCATCTACACCTGGACAAGAAGGGCGTGACCCGCAATGACGTCACGCAGACAGTAGCCAATGGGCTACCATGGCACCACGTTCAAATGTATTACCACTGTATATAAAGAGCTATCGATCCGCCATTACCGCATGTTCCCTCTGTCCACGATGCAATAAACCTGAGTTAACCCAGCCCGAGGCTGTGTCCTGTGTCTTGGTTTGCATACACCAAAACAACGTTACAGTAATATATGTATTCAAACACAACATCCCTCCCCGCTAGGATGGGATGAAGTCCCTTAGCCACTGTGGGGTCCACAAACCCTTTTGGGCCGTACTGATACCTGACTGTATTCGGAAGTGCTAGGGAGACTTGGTTCCATTGAGTGATACCCCGTACTGAGGGCCCTATCTGAACTATTTGCATTCTGGAAGCACTGTCCTGATTCGGAGTTAGAACCAGGGAGGGGACAAACTAAATCATAACCACGTTTGGATGAAGCAGGAGCAGGGGATCACTCAAATTTAAAGCTAGAATCAGGAGGGGTAAAACACAATGAAAAGTCCCGCCTTTGAGTGAGTAGGGGGTGACTCAACAAAAACTTGCCTCATTTGGGTTGGAGTTGATGTAGACTCGAATATAGCAGGATGGGGGGCTTCTGGGAAGAAACCAAAGCCCTGCTTTTTGCTTGGATGAGTGGGGGAACACTCCCCCTGATCCTGTAAATCAAAGGCTACGCTTCCACATTCTAGGCTTGCTGATGGCCTCCAGCGGAATTGTGGCTGGCTCGAATTAGAAAGGTGTGGATTACAGTTGATTGCCGAGCCGCCTTCCTCATCTCCCCCTTGGGATAAGTGGGTGGGGGAGGACCCTAACGTGAAATTGCCCTGAGTAGAATCACCTTGTACCTCTTGAAACTCCATAATCCTATGTCTGAGCTGGTCGGCGTGGCACCACCATAGCAAACCAGTACCTGTTTTGACATGATAGGACACTGGTCCTGTTTATTCCACCTCAACTCCTGGAATCTATGCTGGACCTGCGGCCACATAGTTCCAGCAGTATACCGGATCTCCCCCTGAGAATACCTTTTTTATGAGCAATTTCATAATTAACACCCCTATCCTCCACCCTGGAAGGATCCAACCAGTCGAGCAGTGAGACGGGTCTCCTGCGCATTAAAAGCTCAGCTGGCCACAGCCCTGATGCCAGGGGAGTTGTCCGGTAGCAAAGGAGGAATTGGCAAAGTTGTAAATCAATGTCCCCCTGACCCATGCGGCGAAGTGCCTCTTTTGTAGTGCGAACCTGACGTTCCACCTAACCATTGGTGGCAGGGTGGAAGGGGGCAGAAGTTACATGCAAATAGCATTCCTTTCAAGGTACGCCTGGAATTCGGAAGAGGTGAAAGTTGTGGCGTTGTCGGACACAAGCACATGCCAAATAGAATTCCTTTTGAGGTACGCCTGGAATTCGGAAGAGGTGAAAGTTATGGTGTTGTCGGACACAAGCACATCCGGCAGTCCGAAACAGCTGAATAGCCTCCGAAGCTACTTAATTGTGACCGCAGAAGAGGTACTGGGTATAGGAATAACCTCCAACCATTTTGAAAATGAGTCAACCACTAGTAGGCAAAGCGTGCCCCAAAATGGACCAGCGAAATCAACATGTATTCGTGACCATGGTCCACAAGCAGTGTCCCGTTCCCGGGAGGGAAGCCTGGACTCTTTGGGTAGGGAACTCTGGCAACTTTGGCAAGTGCCCACCAATTGTCCAATGTCCTGGTCTACCTGGGGCCACCAGAAATAGCTGCTAGTCAAGGCCTTGGAGTGCACAATACCAGGGTGACTAATGTGTAGAAGCCTGAGCACCTTAGAGCGTAACACTGTAGGAATGACCACCCTTTGGCCCACAGGAGGCAACCTCTCTCGAGCGAAAGCTCGAACTGCTTCCTAAAGAGCACTTTGAACTCCTCAGCAGGGGGAGATGTAGGCCAGCCTTTCTTAACCCAAGAAACTACCTGACACAGAAGTTTGTCTTTCGCCGTTGCTTTAGCAATGTCTGAAGACACTATGGGGGGCGAATCAAGAGATTTGATCAGCAGCACCTGATGATCTTGCTCAATATCACAATCGGGCTACCCTAAGTCTGGCAACGGAGACCGTGAAAGCGCGTCGGCATGGCTGATGTCTTTACCCAGATGGTGAACCAGGGTGAACTGATAAGCATTTAAGGAAATGGCCCAGCGCAACATGCAAGAGGACAGAATTTGGCGAGTGGGCTTAGAAGTAACGAAAATCCTCAATAATAGTTTGTGGTCCATTACGATAGTGAAATCTCTGTCATATAGGAAGTTGTGGAACTTCTTTGTTCCAGCAACTATGGCCACAGCCTCCCTGTCGGTCTGGGCATAGTTGCGCTCGGCCTTAGATAGGGACCTTGAATAGAATGCAATCAGGGCTTCCTTCCCATTTTCCACCGCATGACAGAGAACAGCCTCCACCCCCACCGGTGAAGTATCACATACAAGAACCACAGGTTTTCTGGGATCGAAGTGAGTCAAGACTTCTTCGGAAGACAGAAGCTCTTTTAACTCACAAAATGCACGATCCTGGCTTTGCCCCCACCACCAGACTCCGTCCTTCTTTAGCAAACGGTGTAGCGGCTCCGCTACGGAAGCCTTCCTGGGCAGGAGGGAGTGATAAAAGTTAAGCAAGCCCAGGAAAGACTGCAACTCAGGTTTTGCAGTTGGATGGGGGCCATTGCGAACAGCGGCAACCTTCAACTCGGAGGGTTTGACCCTCTTGGGAGTAATCTTAAACCCGAGGAATTCTACTTCCCATGCAAGGAAAACACATTTGTCTTTTCTAAGACATAACCCCACATTTTCAAAAACCTGTAACACCCGGTCTATCCTGTTAGCAAGTTTGGACTCGCTCCCAGCAGTTATGAGAACATCGTCGAAATAGGGAGGACCCCGGGGAGACCCTTTAACAGACGTTCGACAAGTGACTGGAATATATTGGGGGCTGCATTCACCCCAAACTGAAGGTGCGTTAACTTAAAGATCCCTTATGAGTAACGATGGTTTGGGCTGCAGCACTAGCAGGTGTAACAGATAACTGCTGGTAGGCCTGTGCTAAGTCCAACTTAGCGAAACATTTACCCCCATGTAAAGCAGCCAATAAGTGGCTAACTGCCGGCACCGGGTATGCATTAGGCCAAATGGCTATGTTGATAGTACATTTATAATCTGCGCAAATCCTCACCTCCCCATTGGATTTGATTGCAGTCACTATTGGTGTCTCCCATTCCGCGGAATCCACCGGAACCAAGATCCCCTGACCCACAAGTTTGTCCAACTCAGCCTCGATCTTGTCCTTTAGGGCAAATGGCACTCTGTGAGGCTTGAGACGAATAGGCCGCATGGCCGGGTCAAAGTCGAAAGACATGGGGGGTGTTCCTACGTAATTACCAAGTCCCTTTTTAAATACTGCTGGGTGCGTATTACAAACATCCTGCACCGGGTCAGTGTGGACAGTGTTGATGCCGGACAGTCTAATTCCTAGTGGTTCAAATGACTGCACCCCAAGCAAACAGTTTGTGCCTCGTTTGACCACTACGAGAGGTAGTTTTTGTTGCAATGTTCTTGAACTCAATGGCAAAATCCTCCACCCCCAGAACTGGGATCTGGCAACCCTGCACGTCTCGGAGAGATGTCTTCAGAGCCCGCAACTTTGGGCACGATTTTGGGGGGATTCTCAGGAACTCCCTCTGGGGCAAAATAGAGTAGGACCCATCTTTACCGGAACGCAGTGCAGCTGGACTTCCATGAAGAAACGGCTGGAGACACTGGATACACAGCGGACGGAAGGCTCTGCTGCAGAGATCTTCGAGGTGAATGCTCCCTTAGGGCTCAGTCAGTTGGGCTGCTCTGGGACTTGCTTCTGGCACTGCCTGCAGACATTTGCAATGTGGCCCTTCTTGCCACAGTGGTGGCAGTCAGCATTCTTGAACAGACACTGTTGGCGGTCGTGCCTCGCTCCATAGCCGTCGCACCTGCGATGAGCCCTATTGACGGTGTGCTTGTCTGTTTTCCTCTTCCGGACCTTCCGGACCTCACCCTCTTCGTCACTGGAACCGGACCCCAACGTGGATGTAGTTGCTGGCAATGCTGAAGATGCGGAGGAGCGGGGCAATGATGCAGTGGGCCTGCACCAGCGGGCTCCAAACTCCCAGAGGCAGCGGGCTTGTGCTTGAAAGACTTGACGCCAGATCTTGCAGCCTCGGATGCCAAAGCCTCCCTGAGGACCAACTTAAAGGTCAAGATATCTCTGACCATGAGCCGGCATTGCGTCTCCTCGTCCCTCATGCCGGCGAGCAGGCGATCCCGTAGCGCTTCTTCCAGGTTGTCCCACTGGCAAGGAGCAGCAGCCAGCTGCAGTGCAGTGGCGTAATCAGCTATGGACTCTCTGGGGCGTAGGTCACGGCTGTGGAATGCCACCCGGGCCGGGAAGATGGACACCTTTGGTTGGAAGTGTGTCCGAAAAGCTGCCAGAATTTTGGCCAAAGGAACTGTGTCGATGTCCCGGGGCATCACAAGGTGAATGGTGAGTTCAAGGGTGGCCAGGCCGCACTGGGAGAGAAAGCAGGAATGCTTCTGCCCATCATCGATGATGTTTTCGGCTGCCATGGCGTGCCAAAACTTACGTTCGTAGAGGTTCCATTTTTCTGGGGTGGCCACATCGAACAGAGCTAAGGTAGGTGCACAGGATGCCATTATCCCATCCTCGTCACCAATTTGATGTTCTGGTAGAAATGCGAAGCAGCCAACATAACAGGGCCAAACAACTTTATTAGGCAGTCAGAACATGGGGAGCAATGGCGCAGCACTGCTAAATATATACAATCAGGAATGGGCAGGAAACAACAGGATTGGACGGGAGAGGGGTGGGGTAACTGGGAGGTCATCAGACCGGAGTGAAGACTTTACATGACTACATAGTTAAGGCGGGAACGCAAGTCCCGCGATACTGTATATAACTTGGTTGGAAGGGAAATTGGGTGCGGATTCGTATTAGTCATAGTTAGGATTCATTCATAGCGCTCTGGCCATTAGCTCAGACATGGGTGAGGGCAAAAGGTCCCAAGGTGATAATTCAAGGTAAACACACCATATATTAATTATATCCACGGACTCTCTAAGTAGGAGAGCAAACCGCGATGTCTATGTTTGATGAAGTTAGTTCCAGAAAGATTCCGTGATAGGGCAAGACAATGGCCTCGCCAGCCATAGTTAATTAGTAGATAACAGACTTCCCGGTAATATCCTGATGACACATCACCTCCAAGTAACTTCTGTAAATGTAACTGGATTAACATGTGCCACGTCAGCAGTCTTCTGTGACAGGTCGCGCACAACCTATGCATGCAATTACACAAGGCAGGGAATAAATGCCAGTACCCCGAGTCAATCGGGAATGGACTTTCACCGCATCTTTGCCTCAATTGCCTTCCTTGTGTCCAGTCACTCCGTGACCCCATGGGCCATTTCTGGCCTACCACAACATCTGTTGACCCCCCACATGATCCAGGCCATCCAGCCCGACATGACCAGCATGGTTCTACACTAAAGACACGCTCTCGGCAGCTGCGGAGGAGTTCCGGTCGGGACGCCACCCGATCGGAACTAGCCACGCCCACAAGGCTAGGCAAGTTCCACAGTCAGAGTATGCTCCAAAGCTCTGTGGCACCTCACTCATCGGAATTGAATGCGTTCCAGGTCAGGGTGAGCTGTGAACCCTGACTACCCATCACAGAGGCTACAGAGGGCCCACGGCAGCAGTCCGCGACCCAGACTCCGTCCAGGACTGCACGCCAAGTGACATCTCAACCATTATCTGAACCCAGACGCATCGACTCATCCCGAGAAGGCAACTTCGGAGGACTCATCGTCAGGTAATGGGGGCTTGTCTACAGGGGCAAGGCTCATCCACTAAGCAAAGGGCTCATGTAGTGGAGCTCAAGCGCCTGGCCAGGCTAAATCATACTCGCATTCAGAGCATTAACTTAGCAGACCTTATGGTGTATATTAGAGATCACTGTTTGTTTTATCCAGAAGCAGGCAC
This sequence comes from Bradypodion pumilum, assembly GCA_035047305.1. Lineage (NCBI taxonomy): Eukaryota > Metazoa > Chordata > Lepidosauria > Squamata > Chamaeleonidae > Bradypodion > Bradypodion pumilum. The sequence continues at coordinate 11,319,328 of JAWDJD010000011.1, read as the reverse complement.
GTCAAATCTCAGAATTTGGGACAGTGTAGGGGACTGCATTAAGCAGGAGCCAAGAGCACCGATAAAAATCATTAGCACATGGAGCAAGTGTAGAAAAGTCATCTCAGAATTGAGTCCAGTCCAGATAGAGGCAGCAAAATCTCCAGCGCATATAGAACCATCTGCCCCAGCTGGTCTCTATCCGACAATTCAGTTTCAACAAGGAGGCATAGGGGACTTCCCTTCTGTGGCAACTGCAGATGCCACAGGAGGGGACAAAAGCCTAGGGAGTGCAGGCACTTCCCAGACCACCAAAAGTCTCTTTCAGCGTATGGTAGAGGAGGAAGCATGCAAAGGGGATTTGACAGCCCAAGAACTAGCTGAGTTTCAGCAGTTATGTCCCGTCCACATTGAACTGGATGCCCTCACGGGCAACCAGGCGGTGGTTCACACCGCAATTCCCTACAAGTTACTTGCAGAGATCCACAAAGCAATCTCAGAAACAGGGCTCCAGAGCTGCTTCACAAGAGGCACGCTCCAGCAGCTGTGTGAGGCCACCATGCACATCCCGTATGACTGGAAAGTCATTATGCGGATGATGCTAACCACCAGCCAGTATCTGTTATGGGACAGTGAGTACAGGCTCAAAGCGCAGGCTAGGGCTGCTCTGATGGGAGGAGCAGTAATCACTGAGCAGCTATATGGCTCAAGTCTGTTCGAGACCATCCCAGCGCAGTCCGTCCTGCCAGCAGCCACACTCCAATTGGTATCTGAGACTGCTTCAAGGCATATCTCAAAGTCCCCACTACTGGCAAAGCAGCTAAAAATTACATCTCGATCAAACAGGGATCACAAGAGCCCTACATGGACTTCATAAACAGGCTAGAGGAAGCAATCAGTAGGCAGATAGACAATCAGCAGGCCCAAGAGGAGCTTATGATGAAGCTGGCTAAAGATAATGCCAACCTCGACTGCCGCAAAATCTTGCAGGCTATGGGCAACCGTCCTGATCTGACGCTTACCGGCATGATCAGAGCTTGTGCTGACATTGGGACAGATTCCTATAAAATGGGTCTGTTAGCGGCAGCAGTGCAAGGCAGGAGAAAGCCCAAGGGTAAAACCAAGGGAGCCTGCCACCAGTGTGGCAAGATCGGGCATTTCGCTAAAGAGTGTTGATCTAGGAAAGGGGGTGGCCAAACCACGGGTCATCCCAAGGTCCCATCCACACAGTGCCCAAGATGCCACAATGGCTTTCATTGAGCCAACAACTGTCCAAATTCGAGAAACCGGAACACGGGCTTGTCTCTAGCCCCAGTTCAAATAGAGACCCCAGCCGCTCTGAAAGCACCAGAGCGGGAATCCCAATAACTCCACATGGCACACCACCCTGCATTCCTGAGGCGCAGGCCGAAACCAAAGGCAGCGCGGGGCTAGAATTGGAATGCCAGGCAGAATTCATATGCGACTTGCCAGGCGCCGTCTATCTAGTCAATTCCCAGTACAAGGGACCCCTGCCTAAAGGTGTCATAGGTTTAGTTTTGCCTTGCAGTAGTGCAGGAACGCGGGAAATCTTCGTGATTCCAGGAGTCATAGACTCCAATTTCACAGGTGTATATCCAGGTTCAGCTCTGGACACACCTGCCCCAAACTATTCACAAAGGAGATTCATTAGCACAACTGATCATGGTTCCTAGTCACTCACCAGGGAGCAGCCAGGGAAGGCTCAGAGACAGCTCAGAGTTCGGGTCAACAGACTGCCCAAATGAGCAAGGGGCAGTAGAAGGATACTAGATCATAGCAACAGTGGAAAAGAACAAAGAGTGGAGACAGTGACCAGTCATTAAGGTATTTTTAAACAAAAGACCTTTTGACGGGCTGCTCGACACCAGTGCTGACGTCACAGTGGTCAGTCGGAGGCAGTGGCCCCAAGAATGGACCCTTGAGCCGGACTCCGATGTGCGGGGGGTAGGCGGTATTCAGGAAGCATACAGAGGTCGAGATTGGGTAGAAGTCACTATCCCCGGAGCCGAAGGCACAGCGGTGATACGGCCGCACGTCTTAAACGTGCCAGTAAATCTCTGGGGAAGGGACATTTTGCAACAGTATTGTGCCACCCTTACCCTTACCTTCGGGTAAATGGCTTTACCGCTTAAATGGCTGACCAATGAGCCAGTTTGGGTAGAGCAGTGGCCGATAGTGGGGGAAAAGTTAGAAGCCCTAAAATAGCTTGTTAAAGAGCAACTCGACGCAGGACACAAACAACAGTCCACCAGTCCCTAGAACTCACCAATTTTTGTCATTAAGAAAAAGTCAGGGAAGTGGCGACTCCTTCACGATCTAAGAGAGATCAATAAGTGTATTCAGCCAATGGGACCGCTCCAATGTGGAATCCCCATTCCAAATATGATCCCCGAAGGTTGGGAGATCTTAGTCGTAGACCTGAAAGACTATTTTTACACCATTCCTTTAGATATAAGGCATCGGGAGAGGTTCGCTTTTACAGTGCCAGTCATGAACCACAGAGAGCCTACTCAAAGGTTCGCGTGGAAGTATTTGCCACAAAGCATGCTCAACTCACCAACTCTGTGTCCAGGAGGCAAAGACAGTATTCACCGATGGAGGTTGAACCTACGGGGTTCTTACATGGCAAGAAGGGCAAGCTTGGCAAACGCTTCTGACACTTCCACGAGGCACTAGAAAACTTTCGGAACAGCATCTCTTGTCGTGCTTCATGGCCATGGGCAAACCAGGGCACATGAAAACCGACAATGGACCGGCTTATAGGATCCAGGCAGCTGGCCACATTTTTGGCCACCTGGGACATTAAGCATACATTTGGTGTTCCATACAACCCTCAGGGACAAGCAATTGTCGAACGAGTGAATCGGACGCTCAAGTCATACATTGAAAAACAAACAGAAAGGAGGGAACTAGCCCTCCCAAAAAATCAGGGTCAGGCACAGCAGTGCTTGCACCAAGTCCTATTCATGTACAATCATCTTAACATTTTTTGAGACTGCACCCCGCAGGAGTATTCACCGATGGAGGTTGAACCTATGGGGTTCTTACATGGCAAGAAGGGCAAGCTTGGCAAACGCTTCTGACACTTCCACGAGGCACTAGAAAACTTTCGGAACCTGCACCCCACAGTCTTGGTATGTCATTTTATGGATGAAATTTTGATCGCAGCACCGCAACTCGGCAGTGAAATGTTTAAGGACCTCCAGACCACTCTGGGGGACAAGGGGTTACTTATCGCCCCAGATAAAGTTCAGAGAACTGAACCCTACTCATATCTGGGTCATCGGCTTCTCCGATCTTTCGCAGCTCCAGTATTGCCACGAATCAACATCCAAGGTTTAATCACGCTGGTAGAACTCCAACAGATTCTGGGAAATATCAATTGGGCCAGATTGTATTTTAGGCTAGACACAGAACTTTGGAAACCACTCTTCTTGCTGCTGACGCTAGGAAGGCAGCCAGCAGACCGGATTCAAATTCCGCGAGAGGCTCTCATGACTCTCGAAAAGGTCCACCTGTACATAGTCCGAACTGGGACCATGTTCACCGGAGCTCTAGGCATAGACTCTGACCAAGAGGCAAAAATCATGGAATGGGTGTATTTACCACACACCTCTTCCCAAAACATCATCCCTCCGCAAGACCTGGTCACCACGGTGATTTACCGAGGTAGGCTGAGAGCAAGGGATATCTCAGGTTATGATTTAGCAAAAATAGTCCTTCCATTCACCAAAGATCAGATCCAACAGTTAATGCAACTCGGAGACACTCTTCTGATTGCATTGGAAGGATTCACAGGATGTTTGGCATACCATTTGCCAAAAGACTCTAGACTAGTCTCACTTCAAACGTGAACAGTCAATCTGCACGGGTTATTGTCTTTAGTTCCTCTCCAGGAGGCAAAGACAGTATTCACCGATGGAGGTTGAACCTACGGGGTTCTTACATGGCAAGAAGGGCAAGCTTGGCAAACGCTTCTGACACTTCCACAAAAATCTGCACAGAGCGCAGAATTGGCAGCAGTGAACCTTGCCTTACGCACATTTGCCAGCGAACCACTAAACATGATTACAGACAGACAGTATGTCAGGAATTTGATCCACAGTCTACCGGGAACCTACATCACCCCCGCGATAGACCGAAATTTGTTAAGTTTGTTCTTAACCACACAATTTCATTTGCGTAACCACAGGGAAGCGCTCTATGTAGCCCACATTAGAAGCCACCAGGACCTGCCTGGTCCCATCTCACAGGGCAACAGTAGAGCAGACGCGGCCGCAAAAGAAATCCACTAGAAATCGGTTCTGGGAGTCTTTATGACTCCTATTCAAAGCCATGCATTTTTTCATCAAAACGCCAAAGCGCTCGCACGGCAGTTCAATTTGCCATTATCCCAAGCTCAGGGCATAGTCCGCTCCTGTCCACAATGTGCAGGAGCCATGGGGGGGCCCTCGTGGGGGATCAACCCACGAGGGACAGAAGCCAATCAGGTGTGGCAAATGGACATCACACACGTCCCACAATTTGGGAGATGGCAGTTCATGCACATCTCCATTGACACATTCTCACAATTTGTCTGGGCCACAGCTCAGAAGGGAGAAATGGCAACACACGTAGAACAGCATCTCTTGTCGTGCTTCATGGCCATGGGCAAACCAGGGCACATGAAAACCGACAATGGACCAGCTTATAGCTCCAGGCAGCTGGCCACGTTTTTGGCCACCTGGGACATTAAGCATACATTTGGTGTTCCATACAACCCTCAGGGACAAGCAATTGTCGAACGAGTGAATCGGATGCTCAAGTCATACATTGAAAAACAAACAGAAAGGAGGGAACTAGCCCTCCCAAAAAATCAGGGTCAGGCACAGCAGTGCTTGCACCAAGTCCTATTCATGTACAATCATCTTAACATTTTTTGAGACTGCACCCCGCAGGAGAAGCATTTCCGTTGTACAGAAATCCTCCCACGCCCTATGGTGCGTTATCGGGTACTGCCGGATCCTTCCTGGAAGGGGCCAGTTCCTCTGATAACATGAGGGAGAGGGTATGCAGCAATTATGTCTCCTACAGGTGTCATCTGGATTCCAGCCTGCTGTGTCAAGCCGCATCTCGGACCCGATGGCGTGGAGCCAAGCGTTCCCGGATCCGCTGCCCAAGATGGAGGGACTGAGCATGAATGGGGGATCCAGACGGAGGAGACAACCTCAACCGAGGCCAGTACCGAAGATCACATGGAGAATGGTCAAGACCTTGTGTGACAATGCAGCACCCATTATGTGACAGCAGAATGCCGAGCCCACTCTGGAAAACATAGTGATCGCAGTTTTGTCCCAGATCACCTACAACTCCTTGATGGTCATCTTGATCCTTTCTCTGCTTTTTGGGGGAGGGGTTCAAGCAACTTCTTTGGAAGCAGATTCCTTGGAAGATCTGATGCCTGGCGGGGATCTCCCTGCCAGACTCCACTACAACATATGGGAAAAATTGGCTGGACTTGTCAACCAGTCAGATTTCTGCTTGAAGCAGACCACGGACTCTGCTTCTCTGTTGAGTACCTGTCTCATCCCAGTTTGCCACGTGCCAGACAAGCCGACCAAGGATGGCAAGCCGCCGAGTTTTCTTGGTCCACACCGAGGCGCAACATATGTACCCTATCCTCTTTGGGGGATGGGGAGCACGAAAGTATTGCCCGCTGATGCGGTTACTCTGGAAACTCCCAGGGTGGCCATTGGCGGAAACTCATCTTGTGTCCGGGTGCTGGGGTGCGCCTCAGGAAAGGGTGCCCACTCGCCCTGCCTGGATACGGGAAAAGAGACTTGGACTTGTGATCAACCAGTACCAGCAACTCATCCACACGAACACATCCTTTTGCCCGCAGGCTGGTTTTGGAATTGTAACCAGCGCACATGGAACTATATTCCTGCAAATGTATCTGATTCATATTGTTGTATCAGCCGTTTGACATTGTTGCTGCCCACAAAATATATGGTTATCCCAAACACAGTCACTCCCAAACCCGCACGGCACATACGTGCAACCAGGTTAGACAGTACCTGTGACAGTAATATCAGATTGTTGAGCAAAGCTGAGTACGTTTCATTGGTGGTCAGCATATTCGGCGTGCCAGGCTTAGCCGTGGGTAACGCTCGAAGAATTGGTCAGTTGGCATGCGCACTAGCTAAAGCCATTAATCATATCTCATCCGCCATCGTAATGCTCAATCGAGAGCAGATTGAACTCAGACATGCAGTGTTGGATAATTGAGCAGCAATCGATTACCTATTGCTTCTCCATCACCTGGGTTGCGAAACTGTCCATGGCATGTGTTGTTTCAACCTCACGGACAACTCTCGCGAAATCCAAAGCCAGGTCGCAGACCTTCACACAATAGTACAGAATATTAAGGAGGATGCAACATGGGGGTGGTGGAATGCTCTCTGGTCATGGTTTCCATGGGGATGGCTTCAAACAACGCTCAGAGTGATTGTGGGTGTTATGGTTTTGCGGACAATGCTTTGCTGTTTTGCACAGTGTATTCCCTCATCGCTATCAATGTGTACCTCATGGAGAAAACTCCGAGACATCATCACTCCACGTCAAATAATGCCATACATATACCGAGCTCTTGGCCAGGCTGATTTAGAAATAAAAGAAAGAGCGAATGTGGTTTATCCACAGATATAATTGGCATAACCTTTCCTGAAAGGTGGGGTTTGGGCGCACACGCCCTCGAGCCCTCATAACTTGGTTGGAAGGGAAATTGGGTGCGGATTCATATTAGTCATAGTTAGGATTCATTCATAGCGCTCTGGCGATTAGCTCGGACATGGGTAAGGACAAAAGGTCCCAAGGTGATAATTCAAGGCAAACACACCATATATTAATCATATCCGCGGACTCTCTAAGTAGGAGAGCAAACCGCGATGTCTATGTTTGATGAAGTTAATTCCAGAAAGATTCCGTGATAGGGCAAGACAATGGCCTCGCCAGCCAATAGTTAATTAGTAGATAACAGACTTCCCGGTAATATCCTGATTACACATCACCTCCAAGTAACTTCTGTAAATGTAACTGGATTAACATGTGCCACGTCGGCAGTCTTCTGTGACAGGTCGCGCGCAACCTATGCACGTAATTACCCGAGGCAGGGAATAAATGCCAGCACCCAGAGTCAATCGGGACTGGACTTTCACCGCATCTTTGCCTCGATTGCCTTCCTTGTGTCCAGTCACTCCATGACCCCGTGGGCCATTTTTGGCCCACCACAACACAAACACAACACCTACATTTTAAAAAGCCAGATTGATCCTTCTCTAAATAGATGTTCATAATAAGAATATGCAAAGATTAGTGAAGGCAGAAAAAAACTAAAGGTGAGATAGAAGTCTTGATAGACAAAAAAGGGAAACGTAATAAAATTTCAGAGAAAACACAAATAGCTGAAGAATTTTACTCAGAATTATACAGAGACACACTTTGATGTTCTGATAGAAATGCGAAGCAGCCAGCATAACAGTGCCAAACAACTTTATTAGGCAGTCAGAACATGGGGAGCAATGCAGCACTGCTAAATATATACAATCGGGAATGGATACATTTGGGTGGGAAACAACAGGATTGGACAGGAGAGGAGTGGGGTGACTGGGAGGTCGTCAGACCAGAGTGAAGACTTTACATGACTTATGACTATATAGTTAAGGCGGGAACACAAGTCCCACGATACTTCAAGACCAAGAAGACAAAATGGATGATCGTACTGATCCCAATTATATTACAAAACGTTACAGCAATAAATGTATTCAAACATACAACATCCACGTAGATCAAGAACTATTAAAGTCCTATTTAGAAAATAATATAATAGAAAAAATATAAAGAAAAAATAGAGGTGAGTCATAAACAACAAATGGAGGAAAATATAAATGATAAAGAAATAGAGGTGGTGATTCAAAACTTAAAAATTGATAAAGCCCCAGGGGAAGATGGCTTCCCCCCTGAATTTTATAAGGAGTTTAAACACTTGATAGTTCCAAGAATGAAAAGTATATTTAATTATATATTAGAAGGGGGAAACATTCCAGACTCATGGAGAAAAACAATCACAGTATTAATTCTTAAACCTGGCAAGGATAAAGAAAAGATCGAATCATACAGACCAATATCGCTCTTAAACCAGGATGCCAAAATTTTTACAGCCATTATGTCTCAAAGATTAAATAAGTTTTCTGCCTCCATATTATAGGACCGTGATGGCGAACCTTGGCACTCCAGATGTTCCTGGACTTCAATTCCCAGAAGTCCAAGCACCCCGTGAATCCACACGAATGGGTTTACTGTGATTCATCCGTCGCTCCCGGAAGCGGAAGTAGAACGTGCCTGAATGATGACATTTAAAACAGGGGTGCCCAAACTTTTTGGGCAATGGGCCAGTCCCAGAAGCAGAAGTAAAACGCGCCCATTCGCGTTTTACTTCCACTTCCGGGAGCTATGAAGGCAGCGCGGGACAGATGAATCGCAGTAAACCCATTCGTGTGGATTCTGGAAATTGAAGTCCAAGAACATCTGGAGTGGCAAGGTTCGCCATCGGCCAACCTTTTCCGGGCAGCCTTCTACTGAGTACCGGAAGTAAGAGGTGCGGGCCATTTTGGCCTTGCCTCTTGGAGGTAATTCTCTTTCTTCCCTCCCCCTCCCCCAACCGTTTCCTTCGCCCCCTCCCACCCGGAAAGGGGGCGTGGCCAGGGAGCTGCTGCTGCCTCTCTCTGGTTCCTACCCAGGTCGAGGGAGAAGGAAGCGGAAGCGGAGTCACGTTCTGTTGGCAAGAGAGGGGGGGGCGGGACGGGGGAAGGGGACCAGGCTCGTCTCGGTGGCTTCGGGTCCTGCTCCGTCGGAACGGTTCCACGCGTGTTAAAACGTCACCAGGTGAGTCTGAAAAGGGGGAAAGGAGATCCAATTTAGGGGGACTTCCCTTTCTCTGCTACAGATTCCCTTTCTAAACCATTACCTCCTGCCCCCCACCCCCCAAAAAAGACCCTCCATTCCTCCCTCCCCCAAACTCAGGATGCTTTCTAATCAAATAATTAATTGATTAAAACCCTTGTTTACTGAGGCGCAGGGGACCCTGTTGGGATTAGGAAACCCAAGTGGCCCCACGGCATTTGCCCAGGATCTGGGTTCCCACCTTGACCAGCCTTTGGGGGTGGCTCTGGGGCCAAGTGGAGGAACATTTGGCCAGTAAAAGTCTCTGCCCCCTTCTTTGGGTATTTAAAGGTTAGACTGGCCTCTGCATAAGGAACCACAGCTCAGGGTTTTGTCTGTTATTGATTATTTAAAGCAGGGGTGCCCAAACTACGGCACGGGGCGGATTCGGCCTCCGACACCAATTCATCTGGACCACAAAGCCCTCGTCGCTCTCAGGAGTGAGAAAAATGCTCCCATATGGGCGTGTTTTACTTCCGCTCCTGGAAGCGACGAGGGCTTTGTGGGCCGGATGAATTGGCGTCAGGGGCTGAATCCGACCCCTGGGCCGTAGTGACCAGCCAACTGCCCAAAAAGTTTGGGTACCCCTGATTTAAAGCCTCCTTTTTCACAGTTCGAAATAAATTGCAAGTAGATAAATAGGGACCACTTCGGTGGTAACGTAAACAGCGTTCCATGCGCTCTGGTGTCGTCATGCCTGCCACATGACCACGGAAACGTCTGCAAAAGCAGACAGCACTGGCTCTTCAGCTTTGAAACAGAGATGAACACTGAACCCTAGAGTCAGATACAACTGGCTTTCGAGCAAGGAAAACCTTTATCTTTACTACTCCCCTCCTTAGACAAAAAGGTGTAGAGAGAAGCCTGTGTCCAGTCAATAGAAACTAGGCAGCCCTGCCCTGCAGGTTTATAATCTAAAAAAATAGGGTACAGCAAGGTAAGTACTGGTAGGTATGTAGAGGAAAAGGATGGATGGGTTACGGGGAGTCGGGGGGGGGGGGATAATTGTAATTTTAGTGGATCTCTATAATTTGACCCAAAGCCCTGCTAGTTCAGCTTTCACAGTTTAAGGGACAACCTGCCTTCCTGGTTTGCTGACTTGACAGGCTGGCATCTAGAGGTGTAGTGGTGTCTCTGCACTAGATGGTTCCGTACAGCTGCTAGGGTTGATAGCAATTGACAAGACTATTAAGACTATGTCCCCATAGATCTGCAGATCAGAGAGCGCTGTAGTTCGGCTTTCCCCAACTTGGTCTCCTTCAGATGTTCTGGACTCCCATCATCTCTGACCATTGGCCATACTGGATGGAAAAAGCTGATAAGGACGTATGCACAGAAAAATGTGGGCCCTGTTGATAACAAATCAAGTAGAACAGGGGTCCCCAACCTTTGGTTTTTGGACTTCAATTCCCAGAAGCCTAAGTCAGTTCCCCAAAGCACTGATCAGCCAATGTACTGACTTAGGCTTCTGTAAATTGAAGTCCAAAACCCAAAAGTTGGGGACCACTGAAGTAGAACTTTGTGAGCATAATTAACAATGTTGTGACGTTGCAAATCCAAGTAACCTTGTGCTCATACCAAAAAGCATTTTGGTCTCTTCCAGGAACCATGATTTCTGAAAGTGGCTCGTTTGTGAAGGGCCTGGTACTCGGAGGGGTTTTCTGTGTTTTGGTTACTCTTCTAGGACACATTAAAATGGGCCACTCCACGAAACCCCATGAACACCGCCATCTCCAGGCACCCAAAAAGGAGGATGTTTTAAACCTCTCCAACGATGAGCGCCTGGAATTGAGCCAAAGCATCCGTGTCTATTGCATCGTCCTCGTGAAACCCAAGGACCTGGGACATTGGGCGGCTGCGAGAGACACCTGGAGCAGGCATTGCGACAAGGCAGAGTTCTATAGTTCTGAGAATGTCAAAGTCTTCGACTCGATTGTGCTCGACACAGACGATATGTGGACCATGATGAGAAAAGCCTTTAAGCATGCTTACGAGAATTACAAAGATAACTATAATTGGTTTTTCCTGGCCCATCCCAACACGTTTGCTATTATCGAGAATCTAAAATATTTCTTGCTGAAACAGGATGCATCCCAGCCATTTTACACGGGCCGGACAGAGACATCAGGGGACCTGGAATACGTGAATGGGGATGGAGGAATTGTCTTGAGCATTGAGTCTCTCAGGCAGCTTTACAAAATTTTTGAGGATCCAGATAAATGTCCCGAACAGAGGAGCATGATTTGGAAACTCTCGGCAGATAAACAGCTAGCCTTCTGTTTGAAGTACAGTGGGATACAAGCTGAAAATGCAGAGGACTCTGAAAAGAAGGACATTTTCAACACCAAGCCAGTCGGCACTCTCATTAAAGAGGGCATGTTAAGTCGTCCTCAGGAGGTGGTGGAAGGCTGCTGTTCAGATATGGCCATTACCTTTAGTGGGTTGTCCCCTAATCACATGCATGTAATGATGTATGGGGTTTATAGGCTCAGAGCCTATGGGCACAGGTTTAACGATGCTTTAATATTTCTACCTCCCCCAGGTTCAGATAATGATTGAAGATTGTTGCCCACAGGGCAGCTTTGGAAAATGTGCAGTCTTAATCTCTTGTGTCTTTCAGCAAACAGCATGTACACAAGCTGGTACAAATTTTGTATTTGGAGGTATTGGTGTGTAACTCTTTGTTTTTTCACAACCTGCTTTTCTAATCTTTACAAGTGAGGAAGGTGATATTTTTAAAAAGCAAAACAAAGCCTTTTATACAAAATTTTCAGTGGCACCTGAAAAACTGTTCTAAGGTATCAGCTAATGTGTTGGGGATATGTAAATATTTAAAATCAAATTATCCTTCGTCTACTGTAAAGTAAATCTATTTTTGCAATTTTTGTGTGTTTTATTCCTCAAAAGCTGTTTTTAAAAAAACTGTTCAGCTGAGACAGAACACAGATTGCTTCTGCTGGAAGGATCTTAATCTACTGTATTTTCTGGCGTATAAGACTACTTTTTAACCCCGAAAAATCTGTGCCAAAGTCGGGGGTCGTCTTATAGGACAGGTACTTAACTGCAGCTTGTTTCCCCTTGCTTCATATGTCCGCCGCATATGGTGGGGGGTGCCGCGGCCGAGTCCCTGCTCTGTGCGGGGAGTATGAAGCAAGGGGAAGCAAGCTGAACACATCTTCCTGTACCTCGAGGAGGAAAACGTGAGCGTGGATTGGCTCTCCACCAGAACCTGCCCATTCGACTCGGAGGGCTGCGTGTCTTCGGGTTAATTTTTATTTGGTGTGCATTGGAAGAGAGGTAGTATATTCCAAACTCTGTATTTTATCTGGAAAAGTTGGGGGTCGTCTTATACGCCGTCGTCTTATACACCGGAAAATACGGTAGTTTAGAAACTAAACATGTTTCATACCTTGCACAAATAATGGTAGTATGCATTTGTTCCAAACACAGAATGGCAGGGCCTGTGCCGTTACAAAACTTGGGAAAACTACTTTCTAGGACTGTGATGGTGAACCTTGGCACTCCAGCTGTTCTTGGACTTCAATTCCAGAAGCTCAAGTCCCTGTGAATCCACATGAATGGGTTTACTGCACAGTAAACTTGCTCATGTTGATTTAGACTTGGGTTTCTAGGAATTGAAGTCCAAGAACAGTTGGAGTGCAAAGGTTGTCCATCACTGCTCTAGGACATCAGTTTGTACTATCCCCCAACCATCATGTCCAAAAACCATCTGTGAGCTGTAAACCAAACCAAACCCAACCCACTTTTTAAGTTGCACACAGGTCAGCTCTTCTTTTATATGGGGAGTGGAAAAGACTTCTGGTCTATTCAAGAAACGGTAGTACTGTATTTTCATTTCTTTTAGGTCAGGGTTGATGGATCTTTGCCCTACTTTCAAACAATATGGCCACTAGCCAGGAATACTAGGTGCTTGTCATCTAAAATGTATGGAGGAACAAATGTTCCTGAACCTGGTGCACATGAGGAAGCTAGACCACACTATTTCTTTATGCTCCCTCACCCTAGTCATGTGACCAGTCCCACAACCAATGTAACAATCAGTACCTGGTCATTCCCCCAAAGAGGAGATCCTTATAAGCAAAGTGCTATTAGAACTGTGGGTAAAGAAATTTTATAAGTGTACAAACAAAACCAAAATTGACTCATAGGTGTGGCTTAGAAATACAAGTCAAACTAGTTTACCAGGAGTAATAGATTGGTAGCTTTGCAATGAAGCCCTGTCTCCTTCCAAGCCAAGTGACAGTTCTTTGTGGTAGAGGAGCAAGTAGCATTCCAGCAATGCTTTGCCTGACAGCTTTTCTTTTGAGAATACCAGCTCAAATGGGGAATATGCTTGCCTCTATCCCTTCCTGTCAAAAGGGAAAAGAAGCCTTCAGCTATCTCATCTTGCTTCTGTTCTGCTTAAAAAGTGGGTGTGGAATTAAGGGATTTATCGCTGCTTGTGGACAGTTAGTTCACGAGGCAACTATCATGCCAACATTTTCAGTGAAAGACTTTTTGATATATGAGTGTGGAACAGCGCAGTCCATTGTTGCGTCCACAGGCACGGCTGCAGATCATAACAGCTCTTTCTAATGGGAGTGAATATGATCTACCCTTGCTTGATTTCCTCTTTCTGAGTTGCTGTTATTGTAAACTTTCATTTTCTTCTCAACTTGAGATCAAGAAAGCCTGCTCACTCTTTTTCCAAAAGCCGTTTTGAAAGCCTAACAAATATGGGAGTATTTTTAAATAACAAATTCAGCTGACTTCAGTGTTCACTTGATTTATTTAGCATAGTCACAGAATAAAATAAGTTTCTACATTCAGTCACACATGAAAAGCAGAATGACAAAGTAGTCCGTATTGACAGGCAGTGTGCTCCCATGGAATGACACACTCGCTGCTGTGTGTCATTTATATGTCTTCATATGCCACAGACCATCATTTAAATAGTGGATATTTTCAATGCCAATCCCTTTGTTGACTTTCTCTCTGTAAAGGGAAGGGAAGATAAAGTGTACAACACAACATGAATTTCAAGATTTTCACTGGTATGGTTAGAATGTAGCTGAGCAAGATTTACCTCTAAATTAGCTAGCCAAATTAACACAAAGATTCTCCCAATGCCATTATCTATATAGCAGGATTCTCAACCTGTGGCCCAAGGTACCATTTCATGTGGGGGGGGGGCACTGCCTCCACCACACCAGGAAGTGACGTGATGGAGGAAGAGCAAAATGGCCATTGGGCCCCTGAAGCTGTCTGAGGGAGTGTAACCCGGCCCCTGGCTTTAAAAGGTTGAGAACTTCTGATCTATTTGCCCTTATGACTATAGATCATAAGTGGTTCCCTGAACTGGCCACTTGCTCTGCTAGATGCTTCCGATACCATAGGTCTGGGTGGATAGCATAGCGAGTTAGTTTTCTGTTTCCAGAGCCAGAGGTTGGGAGTCTGATTCCCCATGGTGCCTCCAGGGAGAAAGGCCAGCCTGTATGTCCTTGTGCAAACTGCACAGTCCCAGGATGCCCTTTGAAGAAGGGAACAGTAAACCACTTCTCAGTATTATCTACCTAGAAAAGCCAGAGAAGGGTAGTCATAAGTCAGCATACAATCATCAATACCAGAAGTTGGCCTACAACTTTTTTTAACCTAGAGCTCCCATTAATCCTAGCTAACATATAACAGTCTATGGTGAGGTACTATAGAGTCTTCAGTATAAAACTATATGGAAGACCATACCTGCTCACTCCTGTCTTACATGAAGCTTTTAACCATTAAAGCCTAAAGTGATTCACAGTTCCTCCATCTTCCTGAGAATCAATCCTTTCTTAACTGATATTGTGCTCTTCTGTTTATAATTTCAGGACTGCATTGGCTTAGTGGTTAACACGCTGAACTTGATGACTGGAAGGTCGGCAGGTCAGCAGTTCAAGACCTGAGTACTGCACGATGGAGTGAGCTCCCATCTTTGTCCCAGTTCCTGCCGAACTATCAGTTTGAAAGCAAGAAATTGCAAATACAGTGGTACCTCATACAATGATTTTAATCCGTTCCACGGGGCTCGTTGTATGAAACAACTGCTATACGATACATGCATCGTATAGCGATTTTCCCTATGGGATGCATTGTACAATTTTTTTGCTAAGTGGTTTTTCCCATTGAAAAATTGTTGTATGATTTTTTCCATAGGAAAAATTGTTATGCGGGACACCATTTCCCCCAAAAATCTAATTGTTATGCGATTTCATTGCTATACAGGGCAATTGTTGTATGAGGTTCCACTGTAGATAAATAGGTATCACTTTGGCGGGAAGGTAAACAGCGTTCTGTGCACTCCAGTGTTTAGTCACGCCTGTGTCCATGGAAACATCTGCAGACACAAACAGCACTGGATCTTTGGCTATAAACAGATGAGCACTGAACCCTAGAGTTGCATGCAACTGGCTTTCGAGGAAGGGTGACCTTTACCTATTTATAGTTTCAGTGTAGGTTTTATTTTTCAAACAAACATGTAAGACATCCATGAGCAAATGGGATGAGCCAAAATGTACCTCCTGCAGCCCATCAGCTGCACCTGCAAAAAAGGTGTTCCTGGAGGCAACCAAGGACTTTTTCTTCAAAAAAATGTTCACTGAAAGAACGGAGATGCCAGGAGACCACATCTCTGCCTGCCGCTCTGCTATGCTACATCCCTATGCAGAATATCTAGCGACTCATTTGAGAAATTAATTATTCTGTTAACTACAACTGGAAAGGGGGGAATACACCCACTACAGACCTACTCTGAAAAAAGAAGGTGCAATAAAGTTCCAGCAAGGACCATCTCCCAAGGCTCAGTACCATGTCTATTCATTCAGCATATGAACAGGCAGTGCTACCTCGGTTGGTCAGAGATCAGACACTAGAAGCTCCAATTCAATTTACTGACACAGACTTATGGATAAGGATAACCAGTGTGTTATAGATACATGGAAAGAAACAAATAAGGCAAACACCCTACAGCCGTGATGACGAACCTTGGCACTCCATATGTTCTTGGACTTTTAATTCCCAGAAGCCCAAGCACCTTGTGAATTCACATGAATGGGTTTACTGTGATTCATCTGGCCCGCGCTGCACTTGTCGCTCCCGGAAGCAGAAGTAAAACGCACCTATACAGTTAAGGTTCTTCCGGGTTAACCCTTCCGCAGTATAGGCGCATTTTACTTCCGTTTCCGGGAGTGACAAGGACAGCGCGGGCCAGATGAATTGCAGTAAACCCATTCACGTGGATTGACAGGGTGCTTGGGCTTCTGGGAATTGAAGTCGAAGTACATCTGAAGTGCCAAAGTTCGCCATCATGGCCCTACAGAATGCAAGTGCCAGCATTTCTCACGCCTAAGAAAGGCGGGAGTTGCAACACATCGTCATCTGCATTTTGCATACTCCTGCCATACACATTTCAGGACAAAAGGCAGAGAGGCATAGCTATCACTAAGCTGTTGAGAGCAGGTGTTTGAAAGAAGGTGTAGGCTGAATGATAGAGTTCAAAGTGTAAGCTCTATATCACTAGGGCTACCCAGCAGGTGGCCTTTAAATAAGTGGGTCCAACTTAAAATTAGTTTGAAGTACTTCGCGCTACAGTACTTTATGTCGACTAGGATTGTCTCACTGTAAAACACCACCTGAGAGCTAAGAGATGCACTGCTTTTCTTTCAAAGGTAAGACTCACATATCGTCTGCCGACATCTTCATGACTCCAACGCAAAGTGCGTGTTGCTTGCCTTCTGCCATAATTGCCTACAATAGTTAGCTGAGGAAAATATATATGGTGGTTTGGGTTTGGTTTTTTAAAAAAAAAACAATAGGAAAACAAAAAGGAAAGCATTTAAAAATGGCTACTAGATTAGCACCCTAAATCCATTTATGGAGCTAAAACTGCAGAATATTATACAGCAATGAAAAAGAGCATAAATTTAAAATACATCTAGATCTCTCTATACTTGACTTGCTGTGGTCTCCTATCAAAGGTACCAATCAGTCCCACCCATAGCTTATTGCTATCAGCAACACTTTTATATTAATTGCTCCCAAATGCTCACACACTGAGACCCCTGCTCAACATCTCTAATGGATCACTGTCTCTCAAAGAGAAACTGTTATCCCTCTTGGAGGAAAGAATACCATCCAGATCTATAAAACCTTCACATTCATTGAAATTTCTACATGCTAGAACTCTGAGAAATATATATCATATGTATATTACTGCAAAGAAACCCATACAATCATACCTATAAGAATGGGTTGGGCCGTGCGTGTCCGGAATGCGAGTCCGCACACGCCCAACCCAGCCCGTAATGAGCTGGCCACACCTTACCTCCCTGACAACATCGCTGCAAGGGTCCGGAAGCCGAGAGTGGGGCCTTTGCCCCACAAACGCCAACAAAAAAACCTCCAAATCCCTGCGTTCTCCGCGCCATGGCACGCCACATCCAATCAGGCTAGAGGACATGAGTGCAGAGGAGCCAGTGCGCGAAAGCTAAACATAACGGCAGCATCGCGCACTGCAGCTGAGGGCCCTCCCTGCCTGAGAACGCGGCCGGGTAAGGCGGTGCCTATGGCACCGCCTCTGCCCTGCCGCCCCTTCAGGGCCACCTGAGGACATCGCCGGGTGAGGAGGCGCCATAAGCGCAGCCTCTGCCCTGACGTGTCCTCCCGCCCTTAGCCTGCCTCTCACCCTGCAATTCCCCCTCCGCTGTTTCGAGCCAGTCCTTGAAACAGTGGAGGGGGGAAAAGGGAAGCTGACAGTCAGGCCGGACTTCGTCCGGGAACATGCATCCCTGGACGAAGTGCGGCCTGCCAGCTCCCCTCCTCCCCTCGCTGTGTCGAGAACTGCTCTTGAAACAGTAGAGGGGGAAAAAGGAAGATGACAGGCCACACTTCATCTGGGAACGCGCATCCCCGGATGAAGTGCGGCCTGCCAGCTCCCCTCCTCCCCTCGCTGTGTCGAGAACAGCTCTCGAAACAGCGACGGGGAAAAGGGAAGCTGACAGGCCGCACTTTGTCCAGGGACACGCATTCCCAGACAAAGTGCGGCCTGACTGTCAGCTCCCCTTTTCCCCATCACTGTGTCAAGAACAGCTCTTGAAACAGCGAAAGGAAGCTGAAAGTCAGGCCGCACTTCGTCCGGGAACGCGCATCCCTGGACGAAGTGCGGCCTGCCAGCTCCCCTCCTCCCCTCGCTGCGTCGAGAGCAGCTCTCGATGCAGCGATGGGGGAAAGGGGAGCTAACAGTCAGGCTGCACTTCGTCCGGGAACGCGCGTCCCCGGACGAAGTGCGGCCTGACTGTCAGCTCCCTTTTTCCCCATTGATGTTTCGAGAGCTGCTCTTGACACAGCGAGGGAAGAGGGGAGCTGGCAGTCAGGCCGCACTTCTTCAATGCCCTGCTGCCCCTCCCGCCCTCAGCCACATCCCCACCCTTCCCTGCCTCCCCCCCCCCGGGCGAAGACAGGGAAGGGGGATGGATCGCTTCCACATGACCCCCCTTCCCTGTCTCTCCTCTCCGCAGGGCCCAAAACTACCCCACCAACAAAATAAACAAAAATAATGCCTGCCCAGCAAAGCTGGGCAAAATAGCTAGTGACCCATAATATTTAGCTGACATCTGCCCATAATTCCCACACTGGCATTAAAAAAATGCCCATGACAAGTAACATACAAGCAGTAGCATAACAATATGCAGTAAAGAAAAATTACAAAATAGTTCTTTAGTCCTGTATTTTCACGCTGTAACCCAAAATATTAATGAACAAAGTCAATTCAAAAACTAAACACCCGCTGTTTAAAAGGAGTTTTTCAGAATAGCAAGACATACAGTGACTAAGAATCCACAGTTAACAGATGGCAACTATTCAAGGATACCACGATCGTGTCGGCGGCGGCAGGATAAAGTTTTGCTCCCGGAGACGTCAGGCCAGGACACATTATATTTGCTCCACTAAGCACAAATTTAATGGCTCCTTTATCAACTTGTTGATGTGGTAGAATGAATGGATCTAGGAAAGGGGGGGGGGAGAGAAAGTTTAGCAAAACAAATATACTATTGATTAGTAGCTTTTCTTAACAGATAACATTTAATTTGCACAAACCAGTGCATACTTTACAGATAAACAAAATGGGGAAAAATTGCTTCCCTAATTTAGGTAATTCAGGTTATTTCACAAGTCTTTAAAAGGAAATATTTCATGGTCGTCTTCATTGGTCAGAGGATAAGCTAAGTAATCCCAATTTAAGTCCATACTGCTGAAACTAAAATCTAGCTAATTTTGATTGATTGATTGATTCGATTTGTATGCCGCCCACTCAGCATATGCTGACTCAGGGCGGCTCACAAATATCACAACATACCAAACGTTATAGTACAATAAAATGTAACAATGCAATAAAAAAGTAACAATGCAATAAAATGTAGCAATGCAATAAAACGTAAAAGACCAACACATGCATTGAGAACTGTGGCAAAGGGACCATCATCTCCTCAATTGGCCACCAGCCCTCCCCAGCTGTTCCTCCTTCCTCAGGCAGGGTGGATGAGGGGCCAGGGGCCAGAGCAAGCAGTTTTTAAACAGGCTCCAGCCCTCCCCAGCTGTTCCTCCTTCCTCAGGCCTATTTTGACATGGATATTTTCAAAAATGTGTATAGATTTAATGAATTCTATCAAACTGATCACACGGACATAAATACTGCCAAAAGCAACCATAAAAGGCACCAGCAGAAATAGTAAAGGACGATCTAAAAGTCTCAGAGTATAAATGATTCCCATTTTTTGAGCTCATAATAAAGTCCCAGAAGAAGAGGACTGGGGATACTCCTTCTCTAAATGATCTCAACAGGAAAGGGAATACAATAAAACCCCGGGTTACAATTCCGATTAACTCTAAAATGGCAGCTGGCACCATTTTAGAGTTTAAAATGACGCCCGCCCCTCCTCCGGAAGTCACAATTCAGCGCTTACCGCTAAAGGTGTCATTGGCAGCATCAGCATTTTTGCTGCTGCTTCCGGACTGTCCGCCACCTGTACCGGCATCAGGAAAGTCTGGGGACCTTATCTGCTTCGTCCAAGCTCCCTGGGCGAGGCACACATTTTCAGCTGCAGGGGTGGGAAATGGGCTACCCCGGCAGCTGGAGAAACCACTCAGGAGGAAGCAGTGGCATGGGAAAAGGTAGGGAGATTGCTTCGTCACTTTTGTGGGGGTGGGGGGACAATCGCATCTGGCATTTTTTTGCTTTTTTGGGCAGGTTTTTTTTTAGATTTGTATTTTTTAAATATTATTATTGAACTGTTTCCCCTTTGTGGGGGACGATCATGTCTGACATTTCTGGATGTTTTGTGTGTGTGTGTGTGTGTGGGGGGGTGTTGTGGTTTTTATTATTGTTGTTTTTGATCCGGTTGGGAACTTTTTTGATTTTCAATTCATCCCTATGGGAAAACGTGCTTCAGTTTATGATTTTTTTGGGTTACGACAGGCTTTTGGAATGGACCTCCATCATATCCTGGGGTTTTACTGTACCAGCAAGGATGAATAGTATATGAGACAATTTGCCTTGAGGATTAATGAATCTCAAGCCATTCAGAGGCCAACAATTTATGTTTTATTCATCCAGTTGCAAATTTTTGTAATCTTTGTCTAACAGCAGCAGCTAACTTTAAAATTCCCTTTAGTCACTGTGCACATAAAATATGGAGCCTGTTGAATATTCACAATATTACTTTGTGGTACTTGACATATTCCAGGAACTTTTTGAGCTCCTATCTGCAGAATGTAAATAATGAGGTTCAATCAGACAGAACGAAAGACAAAAGAAGCAAAATGTGCAGGCTAACAGCATCAAGAAAAGACATCTTTGGCTTTTTGCTAGAAAGGGGTGAAGAAGAGCTAGCTAACAGAAATAAAGGATGAGGCTAGGAAAAATAATTTAATTTAATTCTTCAATTTTTATCCTGCTCACTCGAGCGAACCCGACCGAGGGCTGCGTACAAGAATTAAAAACATATAAAAACATGTTAAAAAGCCTAGATCACCCACCCACCCTCCTACCCCCACCCCATTTAAAAAAGCTAAAAGGGGAATAAGAGGAATACAGAAATACAGAAGGAGGGACACTAACTGGACTCTAGCTGGAGATGAGCCAGCAGGCTGGGGCCGTATTCCCATTAAGGCACCACACCTGCCCTGCCAGCCAGGTCTTCAAACCTTTCCTGAAAGGCAGCAATTCTGTCTGTAACCTCAATTCTGTTGGCAGGAGGTTCCAGAGGGCTGGTGCGGACACGGAGAAGGCCCTTCTTTGTGTTCCAGAGAGGCGAGCCCCTCTAGCTGAAGGCACAACAAGGGAGCCCCTTCAGTCTGCTCTGGTTGGGCAGGCAGACACTCTTGGGACGATGCAGTCTCTCAGGTATCCTGCTCCACTGCCATATAGGGCTTTAAAGGTCAAAACCAGCACCTTGAATTGCACCCAGAGGCAAACTGGTAACCAGTGCAGCTCCCGGAGTAGTGGGGAGGCGCAAGCATAACGTCCACACCCCATCACCACCCGGGCGGCCGCATTCTGGACCAGCTGTAGCCTCCGAATGGTCATCAAGGGCAGCCCCATGTAGAGCACATTACAGTAATCTAGTCTGGAGGTGATCAGAGCATGAGTGACCAAGAGTAAGGAGTCCCGGTCCAGGAACGGGCACAACTGGCGGATTACTCTAAGTAGAGCAAAAGCCCTCCTGGCTACGGCCGGCACCTGCTCTTCGAGCAGCAGCCATGAGTCCAGGAGGACCCCCAAGTTGCGCACCGGATCTGTCTGGGGCAAAGCTGCCCCATCCAAGACCAGAGATGGTAATTCACTGCATAACCCCGAACCCCTTACCCATAGCCACTCAGACTTGCTAGGGTTCAGCTGAAGCCCGTTGCCCCCCATCCAGACCCCAATGGCCTCCAGGCATCCCAACAGGACTTTGACAGCATCACTAGGATCCTCACGGGCTGAGATGTACAACTGAGTGTCATCCACATACTGATGGTACCGCACCCTGTGGGAACAGATGATCTCACCCAGCGGCTTCATGTAGATGTTAAATAGGAGAGGAGAGAGCACCGATCCCTGTGGCACTCCATACTTGAGGGGCCTAGGGGGCTGGATCTCTTACTCTCCAACCACACCGACTGGGTACGGCCCTCCAGAAATGAGGAAAACCAGGACAACACCGTGCCCTGGATCCCCAATCCTTTGAGCCATTACAGAGAGATATCGTGGTCGACGGTATCAAAGACCGCTGAGAGGTCAAGGAGAGCAAGGACGGTCGGATGACCGCCATCCGCTCCCGCCAGAAATCATTCATCAGTGCAACAATTGCCATCTCCGTACCATGTCCGGCCCTGAATCCTGACTGAAAGGGGTCCAGATAATCCGCTTCCTCCAGAGCCCCCTGCAGCTGGCACGCCACCGCCTTCTCCAATACCTTCCCCAAAAAGGGGAGGTTGGAGACCGGCCTATAGTTGGTTAGGACAGCTGGGTCACAGGACGGTTTGATCAGGAGGGGGCGCACCAAAGCATGTTTTGGTGGTGCAGGAAACACCCCCTCCCACAAAGACGCATTTATTATTGCCCCAACCCAGCCTCTTGTCACCACCTTAGAAGCTTTCACTAACCAGGTGGGACAGGAATCCAAAGGACATGTAGTGGCCCACACTGCTGCAAGGAGCCTGTCCACTTCATCAGGGGCAACCGGATCAAACTGATCCCAGATAAGGCAAGACTGTGCTCCAGCCCCCACCCCCCTCGGACCTTAACTGCCCACGCCGGGGTTAAGCCCCGAGCGAATCTGATCGATTTTCTCCAGCGAAGTCCTCAGTCGAACCCTGCCCACCCACCCACCCCGCCAAGGAGGGACCTAGTCACCCGAAACAGGGTGGCTGGGCGATTATCAGCAGAGGCAATAAGGATGGAAGTATTGCCGCCTCACCACCCCCATCGCCACTAGGTAGGCCCTAATAGCGGCTCTAGCTAGAGTCCAATCGGAAACGCTCTGGGTTTTCACCCAGCGGCGCTCTAGGCACCTCTTAGCCCATTTGAGCTCCCACAGTTCATCCGTGAACCACGGAGATGACATTAGCCCCACAGGCTCGGAGAGGCCACAGTGGCGTGATTTCATCCAAGGCTGCTGTTGTCATCCTGTTCCATAGATTGACAAGCGCCTCAGGTGAATCGAGAAGCTGATCCTGAGGAAAATCCCCCAGCTCCTGCTGGAATCCTACCAGATCCATTAGTTGCCGGGGGCGGGCCAATTTAATAGACCCTGCCTCCCTACGGTGTAGCATCGCCCCCAGAAAGTTCAGAGTCACCAGATAGTAATCTGACCATGGCACATGTGTTATATCTAGTTTCTGTAGTCTCAGATCATTTTGCCACCACTCCGACAAGAAAACTAAATCCGGTGTGTGGCCACTGCACCTGGTCGGACCCTGAATTACCTGAGTCAGGCCCATGGCTGCTATGGAAGCCATGAATTCCCGAGCAACCTCGGAGCCAGTTCCCAGCAAAGGCAAGGTGAAGTCCCCCAGAACCATCAGCCTAGGCAACTCAAACACCAACGCTGAGACGGCCTCAATGAGCTCAGGCAGGGAGTCCCTTACCCTGCAAGGGGGCAGGTACAGGAGGACTCCCAACTGACCCATAGGGCCCAACTGCAGGAGCAGAGCCTCACAACCTGAAACATACACAAATTGTCAAACAACTATTTTAAAAAATGAAGACCATAAAAAAACACAATGTTTTAAAATTAAGGAGACAGTATCTGCCAAACTCTGGGACTGTGGTGGCTTAATGGTTAAGATGCTGAGCATGGCGACTGGAAGGTCAACAGGTCAGCAGTTTGAGACCTGAGTGCTGTACAACAGAGTGAGCTCCTGTCTCTCTCCCAGCTTCTGCCAACCTAACAGTTCAGAAGCAAGAAACTGAAAATCGATAACTAGGTACCACTTTGGAGGGAAAGGTAACAGCATTCTATTCGCTTTGACATCTAGTCATGCCTGCCACATGTCCACGGAAATGTCTGCAGACACAGACAGCATTGGCTCTTTGGCTGTAAACAGAGATGAGCACCGACTCCTAGAGTCAGACACAACTGGCTCTCAAGCAAGGGAGACCTTTGCCTTAGCTATGTGTCAAAATTATGAGTTAAAAGGAAATCTGGAAAACTACACAGTGAGTGAAAAATGAGGCCAAACCACACAGTATATAGCATGCAAAATGTTAAAGAAATGTATAGCTCAGTGAACAAGCAAAGCAGTGAGCTAGACACGTTTTTGAATCTTATATGCAGATAAGGACATCTATGCATATGCAAACACCACCACCACCCCATGTTCATATACTAAGACTAGAAAAAAGCAGATTGTTGTAGATGCGGCAAATCCCTCAGCCCTTCCAACAGTGTGCCCTTTTGTCTTCTCTGACACTTACATTTATGAAGCAATCTCAGCGTGGGATAGAAAGGCCCTTCTCTTTGCCTGAAGAACAGCAATTCACCATTTACTGTAAGAATTTCTATATGTTCATGACTGGAATAAACAAAGTCAATTAAAGCTTTTGCAGTTTGTTTTTAAAGTGGGGAAAAGAAATAGGGCAAAGTATTTCCGGCATGCGTACAGCTTTATATGCATTTCAGCAAACAGAAAAATTATCATCTTATATTATGTACATCAGGAATGCCCAAACTATGGCCCACAGGCTGGATCCGGCCCACTGCGCCAAATAATCCAGCCCATGCCACTCACCACCCCCGGAAGTGGAAGTTAAATGCACCCGCACATGTGTAAAACGCTGCTGTAAATGCACCATGGCTGTTACGACAAGCGTGGGTGTATTATGCGCAGGCGCATTTTACTTCTGCTTCCGGTGGGAGGAACCACATGACCAGCCCACGGCACAAAATGTATGTAGAAACACCTGATCTACATTAACTCATCTCTACAAAAAAAAATCACAATCAAGGACAGAGACATTCCCTCATTTTATTTGCCAAAATTTATCCACTTACAGTATTATTTCAATTCCTTTTTAGATATTTCAAAGGCTTTACCAGTCTGACACAGAAAAATACTACTTTTTGTGTTCTAACAATATCTCACTGCTACAGGACAAATCATAGCAAAAACAATGCAAGTCACTTGAAGAACGAACAAGGAAATATTTACCATCGTACTATCTTCACTGGGTCTTTCTTTGGCATGATTTGGTTTAGCCATGGTTCAATACTAGGAAACTGATCTATCAGCTGATTCTTGATGCCTTTAATAACAGATGTTTTCAGCTGGATGCAGTTGGATACATTCTCCTTTTCATCAAATCTGTAAAATAAAAAGAATTTTGCAAGTGACCTAGTTTGTAACTCTTCCTTTCCTCTCCAATTCAGAGTATCGGTGTACAGATGTCTACCAAAAAAGTAAGCCACATTGTTTGTAATGAGATTTGCTCTAAGGCAGGTGATCTTGGACTTCAATTCCCAGAACCCCTGATCAGCAGGTGTGCTTGCTAGGGCTTCTGAGAATTGAAGTCCAAGAACACCTGAGGCACCAAGGGTTGGGCCCCCTGCTCTACAGTAACGACAGAGGAAGGTGAAAAGCATTAATTCCAAAAGGCCATATATTTTAGAGCAAGGGCGCCCCAACTATGGCCTGCAGGCCCAATTAGGCCCCTGCTTATCATTAATGTGGCCCACGGTGAGCGTCCAGGCTCACTGCAACCGCCCCTACCGTCTGACGTCAGCAGCAGTGGCGGTGGAGGCAGCGGCCACACTTTGTCCAGGCTGCTCCGAGCAGCCTCTTGCTCGGTCCCATTCCCTCAGCAGCCTTTGCTAAAGCCGATCGCTGCTTCAGGATCTTTCCCCCTGACCCTGACAGACCCGGAGGACAGGGCAGCAGCAGTGGCAGCCACACGGACATTTTTTACGATGTCGCCATGTTCTGCCGTGTCCACCAGGGTCGATTTTGCTGTGGTCAGAAAAATCCCCCGGCCTTTTTTGGTTGCAGCAAAGGCTCTGGGCTTCGTAGAATGGCAGGGACCGAGGGGAACCTTTTCCCAGAGCCTTCTAGAGGCAGAGGGAGTGGTGGACACGCCAGTCACACAGCGGCACAAACGGCCACAAGGACGTGCTGCTGTGTCTGGCATGTCCGCCACCCCCTCCACCCCCGGAAAGCTGTGGGAAAGGGATCCCTTTGGTCCCTGCCATTCTACGAAGCCGTGATCGCCACCGCCTCTACCACCGCCAAGGTAAGTGATTTTTTAAAAGATTTTTGGCGGGGTGGCACGGGGTGGACTTTTAGTGCTCAAAATGGTGGCGCCACCCTTTTGATTTGAGAGAACAAAAATGGCGGCAGGGCCATTTTGATCTGTAAAAGTCTAAACACAAACCCCTTTCAAAAGTCGGGTTTTTTGTGTAAATCGGTATACGGATTTACATAAATAACCCTTTCGTAACTCAAGAGTTTTTCGTAACTCGAGGCATTTGTAAATCGGGGTTTTACTGTATCCTAGCCTGTCTAGCAGCACATATACCCAATGGCTGTTTTCTAATGAAAGCCCCACTTTCACCCACAACACTGCCAGGGAATGACTATGCTTTGTATGAGGTATTATTTGTGCTGATCAGTATTGCCTACTTCATTCTTTGCTGCATCTCCTCCTGAGTAAGTAAGCAAGTATCATTTATGGACTTTCTTACTCCCACGTCCTTTGCATCTTGTTTCAGATGGACCCATTATCTTAATCCCTCTTCTTTTCATTATGTCTATAATTTCTCCTGTTTTGCTTCCTAGGCCGGATATATTTAGAGTGCCTTTTTTGTATTTCATTGTTCTATCTCTTGGTCCTTTAATATTGCCACGGTCGTTTCCGGTTTATTCAGTCAGTTAAAATCTCTTTTGTAGTTTTATAGCAATGGGTTGCCGCCTTGCTAGGCCTGTCACAACTTCTGGTGAAGTTGTGAACTTCAAGACTAACTGCCTTATTTTGATGTTAGATCCACAAAAGCTAACATCAAAATAGAACAATTAGTATTTAAGGTGCCACAATGTTTTTTATCTTTTTGGGTTGTTGTATTTTTATTTTTATTTTTTAGTCTCTGATATGCTTGCACTGACTAACACAGCTACCGTGTTAGATGGATTTGTGATGCAGATGATAACCGTATGGTGACTTGTCTGTCAGGTGCAAAAGTTTCAGACATCACGAGAAATCTAGATAGCTTGTTAGAGAGAACTGGGAAGGAGCCAGTGGTCATGGAACACGTTGGAACCAATGATGTTGGGAAGGCCAAGCAGTCAGTCCTGGAAGCCAAATTCAAGTTGTTAGGAAGAAGATTGAAGTCCCGGACTTCCAAGGTAGCATTTTCAGAAGTTCTGCCTGTTCCTCGTGCAGGACCTACCAGGTAGGCAGAGCTCAGAAGCCTCAATGCGTGGATGAGGCGGTGGTGTCGAGAAGAGGGCTTCAGATTTGTCAGGAACTGGAGAACATTTTGGGACAAGCCAAATCTGTTCAGGAGGGATGGGTTGCACTTGAACCAGATTGGGACCAGATTGCTGGCACTCAATATCAAAAGGGCTGCAGAGCAGCTTTTAAACTGATAACTGGGGGAAAGCCGACAGGAGCTGGGCAGCATCCGGTTCGGGAAAGTGTGTAATTGAGTAGTGAGTGAGGAGGATGCAAAAATTACTGAGCAGAGCAAGGAGCTAGTCACCAGTACTCTAGCAGAAGGATGCAAGAGGCAGTCTAACAATGCAACTGGACTCAAAAGACTGTATCAGAAAAGCATATATGAATGCTTGTATGCAAATGCCAGAAGCCTCCGGAACAAAATAGGGGAGCTGGAATACTTAGCAATAGATAAAAATATTGATATTATTGGCATTACTGAAACCTGGTGGACGGATGATAACCAATGGGATACAGTTATCCCAGGCTACAAACTGTACAGGAAGGATAGGAAGGGGCAAACGGGAGGTGGTGTAGCCTTGTATGTCAAAGAAGTGATAAAATCGTACAAATTGGAATATCTAGGTGATTTGGAGTCACCATTAGAAACTCTGTGGGTAAGAGTACCAGGCCACAAGGTCTAACAGTAGGCAAATACTATCTGCCTCCGACCCAAACTCCTGAGGGAGACTGGCAGTTGGAAAATGTTGTAAAGGAGGCATCCAAGAAGGGAAGCCTGGTTATAATGGGGGACTTCAATTACCCTCACATAGACTGGGTGAACTGTTGTTCAGCACATGATAAAGAGATAAAGTTCCTTGATATGCTAAATTATTGTTCCCTGGGACAGATGGCTGCAGACCCAACTAGAGGTACAACAATCCTTGACTTGATCCTGAGTAATACTCAGGATCCGGTACAAGATGTTAATGTGACTGATCTAATAGAGAACAGTGACCACAACTCAATTATGTTTAACTTGATCATAGACCGCACGTCACTGATTAAATCTAACACAGAGACCTTAAATTTTCAAAAAGGAAATTTCCCAAAGATGAGGAAACTAGTAAAAAAGAAACTGAAAGGGAAAATTGAGAGAGTCCAAACATTCCAAGAGGCATGAAGGCTGTTTACAAAAACAATTAACAGAGGCCCAATTGGGATGTATACCCAAAAGAAAAAAGGGCACTGCCTGGTCCAAGAGGACTCCAATGTGGCTTACAGGAGCTGTTCGGGAAGTGATCAAAAGCAAGAAAAGCTCATTTAGAAGATGGAAGGCTTGTCCGAATGAGGACAGCAGGCAGAAACATAAATTCTGGCAGAACAAATGCAAGGCAACAATCAGGAAAGGAAAGCAAGACTTTGAGCAGCGTATAGCTAAAAACACTCAGAGAAATAACAAAGACTTAAGTACATTAGAAATAAGAACCCAACTAGGAAGGCCATTGGACCATTAGACGACAATGGAAGGCGTTATTAAAGAGGAAACAGAGATTGCAGAGAAGCTCAATGAATTCTTTGCTTCAGTATTCACTGAAGAAGACAGAGACCACATGCCCAAAACAGAGCCTATCTTCGTAGGGAGTGAAACCAAAGAATTAAGTGAGCTAGAAATAACCAGGGAGGAGGTCCTTGCATGTCTTGTTAAACTAAATGTTAACAACTCACCAGGACCAGATGGCATCCATCCATGAGTTCTCAGGGGACTTAAAGATGAAATATATAATCTTTCCATCAAATCAGGCTTTGTGCCTGATGACTGGAAGGTAGTGAATGTAACACCAATTTTCAAAAAAGGATCCAGGGGTGATCCAGGAAATTACCGACCAGTCAGTTTGACATGTGTCCCAGGTAAAGTGATGGAAACCATCCTAAAAGATAGAGTTAATAGGCACATAGAAGAGAAGGCGCTGCTAAAGGAGAGCCAACATGGCTTTTGCAAGGGCAAATCATGCCTCACTAATCTGTTGGAATTTTTTGAGAGTGTCAACAACCATGTGGATAAGGGGGATCCAGTTGATATTGTTTATCTGGACGTTCAGAAGGCTTTTCACAAGGTCCCACACCAAAGGCTCTTGCATAAACCTGCCAGTCATGGAATAAAGGGACAAGTCTTGTCCTGGATCAGCAACTGGTTAAGGAAACAGAGGGTAGCAATAAATAGACACTTCTCCAAGTGGAGGGAAGTAAAGAGTGGGGTCCCTCAATATTCAGTACTAGGACCCCTGCTTTTCAACCTCTTCATAAAGGATCTAGAAGTAGGAGAAAATAGCAAGGTAGCCAAATTTGCTGATGACACTAAATTATATAAGGTAGTGAAAACTGTGAGAGATTGTGAGGAGCTCCAGAGGGATCTCTTGACACTGGGGGAGTGGGCAAAACAGTGGCAAATGGGCTTCAACATTAGTAAGTGCAGAGTGATGCACGTTGGGGCAAAAAAAAACCAATTACATTTATAAGCTGACTAGCAGAGGTTGCCCAGCGTTGCCGGGCTGTTTTAAATAGTGTTGAAAGGTTTTTGTTTTGTTAATGTTTGTACAAATGAGGTTAGTCTGTAATTGTGATTTTTAAAATGTTTATTTATACACACGGGCTGTTATAAACTGTGATCAGCTTTTTTGGGTTTGTTTTTGTGGATTAAAAAATGAGGAAAGGATATAATTTTTTACAATTATTTTATTTTACCAAATAATGTTTTAGTATGTGAATTTTTTTTAAGTAGTTGTACCTTGGATAATAATTTTTAAAATGTGAAAGTGCATGTTTTTTACATTCAATGTTTTTAAACTGTGTTTAGATGTTTTGGGTTTTTTTTTGAGTGAAAACTCTACACCGGATTTTAGAAATGTTTTTATTTTATTATTTTGTGATTTGTTTCTGATTTGTGTGAAATGTTTTTATTTTATTATTTTGTGATTTGTTTGTGATTTGTGTGAATGTGTGATGTAATGTTATGTTTTTGACTGTTTTTTCTCTTGTGGTCTCTGGGTGTGGGTGTTGAGTGTTTCTTTTACTTTGACTGTTTTTTGTCTACTGGCCTGGCCTCTGGGTGGCGCTTCTTCCGGTAAGTAGTCTCTTTCTTTCCTCATTTCATTTCCTGCCGTCGTGGAGGGAGGACATGTGTTGATAAGTTGGCTGGTTTAATTTCTTTTGTGGTTTTTTTCTTTTTTGGTGTTTTTCTGTGTTTTTTATGTTTGTTATTTTTTGTTTTGAATAATTTTGGATGTTTTTGTTTGTGTTTTTTTAAATTAATGGTTTATTTATGTTACTTATTTTGGTGTTTGTTTTTTACTTTTGTTTCTCTTTCAAGGGGGGGAGGCACTGGTGCCTTGGCCCCCGCTTGAAAGCAAAACCCTTTTTCGGTAAGTAAAGTCAACAGGCGGAGCGCCGTTGGCCCCCACTTTAAAGCGAAACATTTTCCTTCTCGCGGCGTGGCCTCGCTGGCCGGACTGCGGGAATCCCAGCGTCGTTTCAGGCGGTGTGTGTGTGTGTGGTGTGGTGGGCTTTCCTTCCCACGGCCTGGCCTCGCTGGGCGGACCGTGGGAACCACTGTGGTGCTTGAGGCCGCTTGTTTGTTTTGTGTGGCTGTGAGGCACTGGGTTTTTAATTTTAATTTTTCGCGTGGCGGGCTTCTCAGGGTTCTGCGCGCTCATGGCGCGCAGGACTCTGGGGCTTGTAGTAATGTAGTAATGGGTTTGTGGTTTGTGTTTGTGCTGTGTGTTTTTCTGCGGCTCGATTTTGATTGTCCACAGCGTGTTTTTCAACATTCTTTGTGCTCACGGCTCTCAGCCTGATTGGCTGTGGCATGGCACGGCGCAAAGAACGTTGGAAAATGAAGTTGTTTCCCTTTTTTCGCGTTTGTGGGGCTCTTGCCCCACTGTCGCATTTCTCAATCCTTCGTTGACCTGCGGACCCAATTCGGGCATGTGCACTAATGGTCGTTGCGGGCTAGTAGGGCCTGGCTTAGGATTGTATCTGAAGTTCTAATGGTTAACGCTTGATTTTATGGGTTAAGATGGGGTCTGAACTCTCTGCGACAAACCAGGAAAAGGACCTTGGTGTCCTGGTGGACAGCTCAATGAAGGTGTCAACCCAGTGTGCCTCAGCAGTGAAAAAAGCAAACTCAATGCTAGGGATCATCAGGAAGGGTATAGAAAATAAGTCAGCAAGTGTCATTTTGCCTCTTTATAAATCTACGGTGGGGCTCCATCTGGAATACTGCGTACAGTTCTGGTCGCCATACCTCCAGAAGGATATTATGGAGCTGGAAAAAGTGCAGAGGAGGGCAACCAGAATGATTAGGGGACTGGAACACCTTCCTTACCATCTGAGGCTGCAACGGTTGGGCCTCTTCACTCTCGAACGACGGCGTCTAAGAGGTGACCTGATTGAAGTTTATAAAATCATGCACGGTGTGGACAAAGTAGATAAGGAAAAACTGTTTTCCCTATCGCATAACACTAGAACTAGGGGACACTCCATGAAACTTTTGGGTACTAGTTCTCAAACAAATAAGAGAAAGTACTTTTTCACCCAGAGGATCACTGGTCTATGGAACTCCTGCCAGAAGAAGTGGTGACAGTTGTCAGTCTTGACAGCTTTAAGAAAGGATTAGGCAAGTTCATGGAGGACAAGGATATCAATGGCTATAATTATGGAAACCTAAGGACAACCTCCAGGTTGAAGAGATAGGCAGGATATCTCTCAATGCCATTTCCAGGGAATCCTAAGAAGGCATCTGCTTGGGAATATCCTGAAGCAAATGGTGAGCCACTGTGTGAGACAGAATACTGGACTGGATGGGCTGTGGCCTGTTCCAGCAAGGCTGTTCTTATGTTCTTACCTGTGGATAGCCCAGGTCATTGATTTGTCAGCAACCTCTTTCCTGATTGGCTTGTTCGGCTCGCACACGAGCTGGAAACCAACCGAGCTTTACAGGAGAGGAAATTGGGATGGGCTAATAGTAGCAGAAGCAACTCCATCTTTCCTTGGTTTAGAGCACTGAGCTATGTAGGACAAATGTCAGTAGGTGAGAGTCAAGTCTCGAACATGGTATCTGGCTTACGTCCGCGTACTGGACTGAGCAGGCTTTAACCGCAGCTAGACGCTACAAGCATGCATAAGGTACAGAGTCTCCAAGGACTCAGATAGCAGGGGAACACTAAGTCTCGCTACTAACCGCTGATTATTATACTATTGGCTAACCTGGGCACGCAGGTTGGAAAATGTAACCCAGCCAGTCAAGTGCCATGTATTAAGCCAGCCTTCTAACACGAGGGGCGCACGCAGGTTATGCATGATCTTCTGATATTGTACTCAATAAATAGAGACCACCCGAGAAATCGGGACTTGGCTTTTGCACCATACTCTCGCCTCACTCGCTTTCCTTCAACACCTTTAC
This sequence comes from Bradypodion pumilum, assembly GCA_035047305.1. NCBI lineage: Eukaryota > Metazoa > Chordata > Lepidosauria > Squamata > Chamaeleonidae > Bradypodion > Bradypodion pumilum. The sequence goes on along the minus strand of JAWDJD010000011.1, from coordinate 11,286,446 downwards.
TCTCGAGAATCATTACAACATCTGGTGATCCTTTCGCGACGTGATTACTCGGAAGTAGCGGAGCAGTTCTGATTGGAAAGCATCTCCAATCGGGACTTAGTACCATTGCAAGGAAAGCTGATTTTACGCATTGGAATCGACATGTTCCATAGTCGAGGGAAGCTGAGCTCCAGCTCCACCGAAGACAGAAGTTAGCGGCAGCCATGGCCGCCATCCTAATCCTCGAAGTAAACCGGAGGGACATCATCCTGCGCCTTGCCCACCCGATTGAACTACCTAGACTCCCACGGAGGCGTCGACACATAAGTTGTGTAAGATCACCTGGGAACCTCCCTACACAGGTAGTTATGGGGGCACGCTAGGGGAAGCAGAAACTCACCATCAGACAAGGGGTTCATAGGGATGAACTCGCGTCACTGGCCAGACAATTTCATGTTAAGATATGTATGAAGCGTCTGACGGATCTGGTAAGGCATCTGGGGGAGCATTGTTTGTTCTACCCAGAAGCACCTGCCGACATCATAGCAACTTGGAGCAAGTGTAGGCAAGTCATTTCAGCGGCTAGCCCAAGCCAAGCCGAGCAGAGGAGACCAGTAACTCTCCAGTACTTCCAGTGTACGAGGAACCATCACCCTCAACACGTCTCTGTCTGACTATCAGATTTCGGGATGAGGGCCTGGAGGACTCTCCTCTTGCGGCTACTGCAGAAGTCGCGGGAGGGGAACCTGGGAAGCGCAGGCGCTCCACAGGCAATTAAAAGTCCTTTCCAAATGATGGTAGAGGAGGAAGTGTGCAAGGGAGAACTGCCAGCAGAGGAGATAACTTCACTCCAACAGCTGTGTCCAGTCCATGTGGAAACGGACGCTCTCACTGGCGATAAGACCATGGTATATACACTGCTTCCATTCAAATAGCTTTCGGAAGTCCGTAAAGCCATCACAGAGACAGGACTCCAAAGCAGATTCACAAAGTGCACACTCCAGCAGTTGTGTGAAACTACCATGATCATTCCTCATGACTGGAAAGTCATGATGCGCATGATGCTTAGCCCAAGTCAATACCTTTTGTGGGATAGTGAGTATAGGCTTGAGGCGCAAGCTAGGCTGCCCAGATGGGCAGAGCAGTAATTGCCGATCAGTTATACGGCTCGGGGCAGTTTGAGTCCATTCCAGAACAGTCCACCTTGCCGCCAGCCACACTTCAGTTGGCAACTGAGTCTGCTTTCAAAGCATACCTCAAGGTGCCAGCTAGTGGCAAGGGTGCTAAGAATTACACCGCAGTTAAGCAGGGAGCACAAGAGCCCTATATGGACTTTATCAATAGGCTGGAAGAGGCACTTAGCAGACAAGTGGACAATGAGGAGGCACAAGAAGATCTCATGATTAAACTAGCAAAGGACAATGCCAATCTTGATTGTTGCAGAATCTTGCAGGCACTAGGTCGCCGACCTGATCTGACACTAACTGACATGATCAGAGCTTGTGCTGACATTGGGACAGACGCCTACAAAATGGGTCTGTTAGCAACGGCAGTGCAAGGGGGACATCGACCCAAAGTCAAGTTCAAGGGTACCTGTCACCAGTGTGGCAAGGTAGGTCACTACGCAAAGCGCTGTAGGTCAAAGCAACACCAAGGCAAGGGGGGGGCGGTCAGTCATCGGGCCGCCCGTCTCCGCCGACTACCCAGTGTCCAAGATACCACAACGGCTTCCATTGGGCACGCTACTACCCCAACTCGGGAAACAGGGTAGCGGGCTTGTCTGTAGCCCCAGTCCAGATAGGGACAACACCTGCCCCGGAGGCTTCCGGGCAGGGATTCCAGTAACAACACCCAGTCTGACACCCAGCATTTCCGAGGCACAGGCAGAAACCAAGGGCAGTGCAGGACTAGATTTAGTGTGCCAAGAGGATGTCACTTGTGACTTGCCAGGCACAGTCTGTCTGGTCAATTCCCAGTTCAAGGGACCTTTGCCCCAAAACATTGTTGGAATGGTCTTGGCCCGCAGCAGTGCTGGGAAAAGGGGAATCTTTGTGATCCCAGGAGTCATTGACTCAGAAGTTGTCAGAGGAGAATCAGGGTTCGGGTCAACAGGTCGCCCAAGACAGGAAGGGGCGGTAGAAGGGTTCCAGATCATAGCGATAGTTGAGAAGGACATAAAGTAGAAGCAGCGACCAGTCATTAAGGTATTTCTGAATGACAGATCATTTGAGGGACTGTTAGATATGGGAGCAGATGTGAGTGTAATCAGCAAGGACCTGTGGCCCCCAGAGTGGGTCAATGAGCCAGTTAAGGATGTTTGGGGAGTAGGAGGAATTCAGGAAGCATTCAGGAGCCAAGACTGGGTAGAGGTCACTATTCCGGAGGCAGACGGAGTGGCGGTAATCCGCCCACACACATTTTAAATGTACCTGTCAATCTCTGGGGTAGGGACATTCTGCAGCAGTATCACACAACCCTAACTTTTGGGTAATTGCCCTACCACTTAAATGGTTAACCACTGAGCCGACATGGATAGATCAATGACCTATTGTTGGGGGAAAATTGGAAGGTTTAAAGCAGCTTGTAAAAGAGCAGCTTGAAGCGGGACACATAGAGCGTTCCACCAGTCCGTGGAACTCACCAGTCTTTGTCATCAAGAAGAAGTCAGGCAAATGGCGGCTTCTTCACGATTTAAGAGAAATTAACATGTGCATTCAGCCCATGAGACCGCTTCAGTGCGGCATCCCCAATCCGAATATGATTCCCAAAGGGTGGGAGATCATAGTCGTAGACCTGAAAGACTGTTTTTACACCATCCCATTAGATCCTAGGGATAGGGAAAGGTTCGCTTTTACAGTGCCAGTTGTCAACCATAGGGAGCCAACCCAAAGGTTCGCGTGGAAGTATTTGCCACAGGGTATGCTCAACTCGCCCACTCTGTGCCAAATTTACATCCACGACGCACTGGAAAAGTTCCAAAACCTTCACCCCAAAGTCTTAGTTTGCCATTTCATGGACGATATTTTGATTGCAGTGCCCAGTTTGGGTAGTGACGTATTCTGTGACCTCCAGAACACTCTGGGGGGAAAAAGATTGATCATTGCCCCGGAAAAGGTTCAGAGAACCGAACATTATCTGTATTTAGGTCACCCACTTCTTAGATCTTTTGCAGCACCAGTGCTGCCTAAGATCAATGTCAGGGATACCATCACGTTAGTGGAACTTCAACAAGTTCTAGGTAACATCAATTGGGCGAGACCGTACTTCAGATTAGACACAGAGCTTTTAAAACCACTCTTTTCGCTGCTTACTCTAGGAAAGCAGCCAGCTGATCGCATACGCATTTCGCGAGAGGCGGAAGTGACTCTTCAGGAGGTGAACCAAGCTCTCAGCCAGAGATGGGTAGATAGGACCAGTGGTGAGCCATGCGTCAAGTCCTGAATCTGTACATAGTCAGATCTGGGACCATGTTCACTGGAGCGCTAGGTATAGACTCTGATGGCGGAGCGAAGATAGTGGAATGGGTGCATTTACAAAATACCTCATCTCGCGATATCATTCCTCCGCAGGAACTGGTAGCTACAGTAATCTACAGAGGGAGGCTAAGAGTGAGAGACATCTCTGGACACGATTTAGATAAGATAGTTGTGCCATTCACCAAAGACCAGGTAGAAAGACTCATGCAGTTAGGAGACTCTCTCCCGATTGCATTGGAAGGTTTCACAGGGCATTTGGCATACCATCTGCCCAAGGATCTTAGGTTTGTTTCGCTACAGACGCAAACAGTCGAATTGCAGGGAATGTTGTCCTTCACCCTGCTTCAGGAGGCTAAGACGGCATTCACAGATGGGGGTAAAGTATATGGCATTCTCACATGGCTCGAGGAGCAGGTTTGGAGGGCGCTGCTGACTCTTCTGCAAAAGTCAGCACAGAGAGCGGAACTGGCAGCAGCAAATCTAGCATTAAGAATGTTTGCCAAGGAGCCACTGAACATTATCATGGATAGTTAGTATGTTAGGAATTTGATTCACAATCTGCCAGGAGCTTACATAACTCCTGCGATAGACAAAAACTTGTTAAGTTTGTTCTTGACCATGCAGTTTCATTTGCGCAACCGCACAGAAAGACTCTATGTCACTCACATTAGGAGCCACCAGGATTTACCTGGTTTCCTTTCTGAGGGCAACAGTAGAGCCGACGCAGCCGCAAAGGGAGCTCAGCAGCAATTGGTGTCGGGAGTTTTCTCGACACCAATGCAAAGCCACACATTCTTTCATCAGAATGCGAAGGCATTGGCGAGGCAGTTCAAACTGCCAATGTCACAAGCCCAGGGGATAGTTCGTTCCTGTCAACAATGTGCAGGGACCCCGGGGGGGGGGGGCATCATGTGGTGTTAACCCACGAGGTACTAAAGCAAACCAACTTTGGCAAATAGACGTGACACACGTTCCAGTTTGGGAGATGGCAGTTCATGCATGTCTCCATTGACACTTTCTCGCAGTTTGTCTGGGCTACGGCTCAGAAGGGCGAAACTGCAACTCATGTAGAACAAAATCTCTTGGCATGTTTCGCAGTCATGGGTAAACCAGATCGCTTGAAGACCGATAATTCGCCTGCCTATAGCTCCAGACAGCTAGCTAACTTTTTGGCTGTCTGGGACATAGGACATGTTTTCGGCGTACCGTACAATCCCAAATGACAAGCCATTGTCAAACGGGTGAATCGGACGCTAAAGTTTTATATTGAAAAACAAGAAAGTAGGGAAGAAGTAGCCTTGCCAAGAACTCCAGCTCAGGCACAGCAGCACTTACATAAAGTTTTGTTCATGTATAATAATCTTAACATCTTTGCCGACTGCACCCGGCAGGAGAAGCATTGCCGTACTAGGGAATGCCACCCGCGCCCCATGGTACGCTACCGGCTGCCACCAGACCCTTCTTGGAGGGGTCCGGCTCCGCTCGTTACATGGGGGAGAGGGTATGCGGCTATTATGTCTCCTACAGGTGTCATCTGGATCCCGGCTCACTGCATAAAACCGCACATCGAGCCCTATGGCTTGGAGGAGACCGTTCCGGAACCCCCTGCCCGAGATGGAAGGACTAAATCTGAACGAGGGACCCAGACGGAGGAGGTGGTTCCGGCCGAGGCAGGAGCCGAAAATCACATGAGGAATGATCAAAGCCCTGTGTGATGATGCCATGTCTGCTTTGATTGAGCAAAACGCTGAGCCACCCTTCAAAACATGGTGGCCGCAGTGTTTGCTCAAATCACCTACAATTCCCTGACGATTATCTTGATCCTTTCCCTGCTTTTGGGGGGAGGGGTCGGGGCTTCCTCTGGAGACCTGATGCCCAGCAGAGAGTTATCTGCCAGGTTTCAGTATAACATTTGGGAGAAACTTGCCGGACTTGTCAACCAAACTGATTTTTGCATAAAGCAAACCACTGACTCTGCTTCTTTACTAAGCACCTCTCTTGTCCCAGTCTGCCGTGCCCCTGGAGAGCAGACGTGGGACATTGAGTGGGTGCCTAAAAAGGTACTTGGACAGTATAGAAGGATCCCCTATGCAGCTTACATCTACTGGGGGATTCAGATAACAAAAACTTTGCCCATTGATGCAGTCACTCTATATACACCTCGAATGGCGATCAGCACACACACACCTTGTGCCAGGATGACAGGTTGTTCTTCAATTGATGAGCCACACCACAGTTGTCTTAACACCGGCAAAGAGACTTGGAGATGTGATCACCCAAAAACTATTGGTATTATGTACAGTCATGTCATTTTGCCCAAAGGGTGGTTTTTCACTTGTAATCAGCGCACTTGGAACTATATCCCAGCCAATGTGTCTGATTCATTTTGTTGCATAAGCCATTTAACACTGTTTTTCCCTGAGAGAAAACTGCTTACACCTTACCGGGCCACCCCACGGCCAGCACGGATCACACGAGCTACCAACCTCGATGCAACTTATGACAGCAACATCAGGTTACTCAGTAAATTGGAGTACGTCACCTTGGCGGCTAGCATTATAGGGATACCAGGGCTGGCAGTGGGAAATGCACGCAGGATTGGTCAGCTGGCATGTGCCCTGGCCAAAGGTCTTAATCACAGTTCTTCTGCTATTGCTTTGCTTAATCAAGAGCAGGTAGAAATTAGACATGCAGCATTGGACAATAGAGCAGCTATAGATTATTTGCTCCTATCTTCATCACCGAGGATGTGAAACAGTTCACAATATGTGTTGTTTCAATTTCACAGATAATTCTCGCAAAATCCAAAGTCAAATCATTGGCTTGGACACCATAATTGCACACATTCAACAAGAATCCAGTTGGGAGTGGTGGAGAGTTGTGGTCTTGGGTGCCATGGAATTGGCTGCAAACAATGCTTAAGGTCACCATTGGCGTGGTCATAATCGGGGTCATGCTATGCTGCTTTGCGCAATGCATCCCCTCGTTTCTGTCCATGTGCCATCCAGGACGAAAACCCCAAGAACTCATCACACCCAGGACACTTATACCTTACATCACTCGTGCTCTCAACCAAGTTTCTTTAGAAAATAAAATAAAGGAGAATGTGGATAGCCCAGGTCATTGATTTGTCAGCAACCTCTTTCCCGATTGGCTTGTTCGGCTCGCACACAAACTGGAAACCAACCGAGCTTTACAGGAGAGGAAATTGGTACGGACTAATAGTAGCAGAAGCAACTCCATCTTTCCTTGGTTTACAGCAGTGAGCTTTGTAGGACAAATGTCAGTAGGTGAGACGCAAGTCTCGAACATGGTATCTGGCTCACGTCCGCATACTGGACTGAGCAGGCTTTAACCGCAGCTAGACGCTACAAGCATGCATAAGGTACAGAGTCTCCAAGGACTCAGATAGCAGGGGAACACTAAGTCTCGCTACTAACCGCTGATTATTATACTATTGGCTAACCTGGGCACTCAGATTGGAAAATGTAACCCAGCCAGTCAAGTGCCAAGTATTAAGCCAGCCTTATAACACGAGGGGCGCACACAGGTTATGCATGATCTTCTGATATTGTACTCAATAAATAGAGACCACCCGAGAAATCGAGACTTGGCTTTTGCACCATACGCTCGCCTCACTCGCTTTCCTTGACTTCAACACCTTTACTCTTGAGAATCATTACAACCTTACCATTTCAAAAATTGAAATTGTGAATCTGACGGTGTCAAGTCGGCGCTGACTCCCAGCGATATTTTCACGAGCATCAACCCCACTCCACCCCACCTGGTCAATTTCCATAGCTAAGGGGCTCCGGACTCAAATCTTCAGATACCTGTCACTTTAGGCTAGAGCCATGATGGCAAACCTTGGCACTCCAGGTGTTCTTGGATTTCAATTTTCAAAAGTCCAAGTCTCTGTGAATCCACACGAATGGGTTTACTGTGATGGGGCCTAATCAATCAATCAGTTTGTACGTAATGTTGGTATTGCTTGTAACCACATGAATACTTTCCTTAGAGATACAGTATATGGATTCAGTCCTTTGTTCTAGGCCTCTGGATTGTGATGGGGGAGAGCAGAAAAAGAATGGAAGAATCCTAGCATGTAAAGATTACACAGAGAATGATTGGAGTGTAGAAATCTAGGGAGGAGTAAGAGGAAAACAGAAGCAGACAGCGCTGGCTCTTCGGCTTTGAAACAGAGATGAGCACTGAACCCTAGAGTCAGATATGACTGGCTTTTGGCTAAGGGAAACCTTTACCTAAGAGAAAAACCTAGGGAGGAAGTATAAAAACACTTGCAAGAAAGGGTGTGGTGCTGCATTTTCCCTGCATCATAATGAAGTGTATTGCCCAGTGTTGTTAATTGGCCAAATAAAGAGATTGTGATTGAGATCTCTCCTTGTCTGATTGATTATCAGATTGATATCGGACAAGCCTGGTTTGGAAGAATAGCCCTTGGACCCCAACAACTGCACGTACGCGCAGTAAACCCATTCGTGTGGATTCACAGAGACATGGGCTTCTGGGAATTGTAGTCCAAGAACACCGGGCGTGCCAGTAAACCCATTTGTGTGGATTCACAGAGACATGGGCTTCTGGGAATTGAAGTCCAAGAACACCATGACTCGGCTAGAAATTCCTCGCAAAGACGGCCCACCCCCAATGGTCAGGGTTAGCTCTCCCCCCCCTCCGCCCCCATGTTGCTTCCTCCTGTCCCTCCACACTCACTTTTTGAACATCCTGGGGATGCCCTGGTCCCCGTAAGACCGGGTGGGTGAGCGCCTGGGAGGAGAGGGCCTGACACCCCCGGCTCCCCCGAGTCAACCTTCCTCCTCCGCCTCCTCCTCAGCCGCACACTCTCGGTCTCGCTCGCCCCGATTTCGGGCCCGTTGAAGCCCTTCCTCTCTTTCTGCACCACCAGCCGGAAAGGAAAGCGCGGTCCCTTTACGGCACGACGTCGTAAAAGTGTTGTTCCTCCAAGCCACGCCTCCTCCGAACCAAACGAACGCTAGGGGGCGGGGGAGGAGGAGGAGAAGAGCCAAGGCTACTTCCCAGCAGGCTGTGCGCAAGAGGGCAACGCGCAGGCGTCCTTTAGAGGGAGTTGAAATCATCTATCTAATAATTAAATTCCCTCTTAATCTGGGTCGACGAAGCCGTTGCTCAGGCGGGCGACGCGGGATCGGTTTACCTTGGGCCTTAAGCCCAAGCAGTGGTTATAACCAAAAACAACAATGCACCGACCAGAGTTGCCCCCGACTATACCTAAACGTGCATGAGCAATACATTTTTTATCATTTTAAATTAAAAAAAAACTATAACAATTTCAATTAACAATTAAAATCAGTCGTAAAAACAGCTTTGATTAATTACCAACATCCTATCCTATACATGCTGTCATCAGGTCAGGATTATATTTATATTCTGGATAAGTAAAAGTAAAGGTTTCCCTTGCTCGAAAGCCAGTTGTATCCGACTCTAGGGTTCAGTGCTCATCTCTGTTTCAAAGCTGAAGAGCCAGCGCTGTCTGCTTCTGCAGACGTTTCCATCCATGGTCATGTGGCAGGCATGACTAGACACCGGAGCACATGGGACGCTGTTTCCTTCCTACCAAAGTGGTCCCTATTTATCTACTTGCAATTTCTTGCTTTCGAACTGCTAGGTTGGCAGGAGCTGGGACAAGACAGGAGCTCATTCCGTCCTGCAGCACTCAGGAATCAAACTGCTGGCCTCCCGCCTTCCAGTCAGCATCTTAGCCATAAGCCACTTGAGCCAGTGCAGTCCCTTATTCAAGATACTTCTTATTCAAAATAACTAGCATATTCAGGCTCTGCATACAAGTGGAATAAATATACTTGAGCTAGTTCAATCCCTTATTCAAGATAACTCTGACATATTCAGGCACCACATACAAGTGGAATAAATATATTACTTGTGAGTAGCCCAGGAACTCAGAGCTACAGAGTTCACAAGACAGAAAAAGGATATAGTACAATGATGAACGGGCTGCTCTCTGGAAGACAAAGAGGGTGTCAATAATAGGGATTATAGCCCAGGAAATCCGGAATACTGTATACCATTTTAGGTAGAAGTGGCCTGATCTAAACAAAGCAATAGAATTGCAATATAAAACAGCAAGGGAGACAGCCTAAAACACCAGTTACAATGGAGCCCAGACCAGTTGCTTTTCTGTTGACAGAGTCTGCATTTCTCACTTGGATCTTGACCAAAAAAAAATCCCAGCAAAGGGTAGGAAAGCCTGTCCTTGCCTCTTGGGGAATTAAAAATTATTTCATTAAATTGAACGTATTTGCACCTCACACCCAGACACCCTACCAATTAACACATTAATTTACTGTGAATTAGCAAATTTAAAGCACTGCCAGCAATTTTGGTCCAAACCTGAAGGACATCTAGTTCATGAAATACCATTCAGAATATTATCAAGGTACCTTTTCTTCTGCAAACCTACACCTCTAATGTAAGGAACTGGAGGAAGTGGGGATCTTACATGTTTTATTTGACTCAAGAAATTATCAATCTCTTTTTAGCAACCAACCTCAGACCTGCTGTCAACTTATTTTGAACTCTTTAGCTACCTTTGGGATTGTTCAATGTATTTAAGATTAAGTGCTACATTCACTTGTTTGTGCTGATTCTACTATGGAGTAGCACAAGGACAAAACCAGTGCTATTGTTTATGGGTGCACCTCAGCCTTAACTAGCTGGGTTCCTGTTATTTCTGGCAGCATATTAGTGTGGTGTTTACACAGGGTTTTTATAGATCAGGTTCAATCCAGGGTGATGCCCATATACTTTGGCTTCAGGGACATAGAAACAACCTCCTTGAACAGTGGGAAGCAATGCAAGTACACTCAGGAGTCCCATGGGCAACAGCAGGTTACATGAACTAGTATATGGGATATATATTTCTTGATCCTCTCTGATCAGATGCTGAATGTGTCAATCATCCTTGAATGATATGCTACATCTAGTCTCCAAGATTCATCAGCTAAGTTCTTCTCATTATGCTACATTTCTCTTTTACCTTCTGTATGCATATTAAGTTTTAATCGACCCATTAAATAACTTGATTCGAAGCCATTCAAACCTTTGAACTGGGCCCTAAAATGCAACAGCAGCCACTTCAACCAATATTATTTTTTTCTGACTATCTGGGCCCTATATTACTGTCTAGTCAGACACATCTTGCATCAGTGGAATTGCCTCTAAAATAGATTTTTCAGTTACTGGTGAGATGGCTCTCACAAGAATGTATTCAATTTCAAATTAGAAATCATGAAAGAACACAACATACAGTAAGACAGCAAAACTATTTAGTTAATTTCAATGTTACCACATCCTTCCTCCAAAATATTCAGGGCCATGACATTCTCTATTCCACTTCACTGTGTTTTATTCTGTTCTATCTTGCCCTTGAGGTTCGATAAGAGAAAATTACTACGGGAGTAAGTTCCTCTGGAATCAGCAGAACTCCTTATAAAAGACCAACTCACAGGTATAAGACATTGAATATGCACCAAACATGCAGATTTTTTAAAAGAAAAAGCATTCATTGAAGGGGATGATAATCCTTATCAATATGTAAGGAGTAAAATATATCTTTAGAAGAATATCAGGGCTCACTTGTGTCCTGTCTCCTTCTTAATATAATTTTAAATTTGTGCTGCAAACTGAAGTTTCAGCTTTTACTTATTTAAATAGGTACTTTTAAAGCATTTTACTGGTCTGATATTTTATTTTGAGTTTTGATCACTAGCTATTTATTTAACAAACTGTTTCTGTTACTTTCATTATTGGAATTAAAGCTAATACTAAGCATTGGAAGCTATTTTGACCGTTCTTATAAATTTACAAATAAATATAAAACTTAAAAGAAAGATTTACTACCAACAAAAGAAGCTTGGAAAGCAGTACAACAGTTGTGTATGTAACTCAAGTGAAATGTGATTGAAATCGGATATGTAACAAGTGAAATGTGATCGAAAGCGAACATGTAACGCAAGTGAAATCAGATCTAACGATCCTCCATTTCCCCCTCCCTTTCCCCTCGTGTAAATACTCCTCTTGTGTAAATATTCCCGTCGTAGCTGTAGCTGTTGTCTACTCATTATCCAATCAAGTGTTGTCACCTGGCTGTGTTTTTTTAATTATTATTTAATTTTATTATTTCGTTAAAAAAGAAAAAGTAGTACACAAAGAAAAAAGACATCAATACATAATAAAGGATAACATAAAAATACAAACTACAAGTAAAAATTAAAAATAAAATCACATACTCAAAAATACTGTAATAACAGATAGTGTATATTCATTTTACCTTATTTAAACCCTCTTGTTTAGACATATACTATTTTAATGTGAAAAATACACTATCTTAAAAAGAAAAACAAATCTAAACATAAGATAATACCCCAGTGCTATGTACATTGCCTTGGGAGTTGCAGAGCTGCCCAGCATCACATATTATAACAAAAAACTCATGTGACTTGGGGCTGGTCTGCTACCTTTGCCTTCAGACAGTGTATAAACCAGAAATGGTTTCCAGATTATTCCAAATTTGTTTTTATGTCATAGCTCTTTTTATTTTCAATTCCCATGATAGCTTATCATTAAGTGCAAGATGCCACATTTCTCTATACCATTCCTCTATATCCACTGTGGAATCATTCTTCCAATTTCTAGCTATACATTGTCTTGCAGTTGTCAATATTATTGTTAATAGTTCTATATTGTGTTCTTCCATATTCATATTATCAAATTCCATCAATAAGGTGGTACCTGACTCCAGCTTAAAGTTACTACCCATTATTTGTGATATTTCATTTTCTATTTTAAGCCAAAAAGCTTTAACTACATCACAGCTCCACCACATATGTTCATAAGTCCCCGCAAGAGTCTTACATCTCCAGCACATTTTTGTTTTAGTACAATCAATCTGATTTAACCTAACCGGTGTCAGGTACCACCTCCACAACATTTTGTAGTTATGCTCCATAACTCTCACAGACATAGATCTCATAATTCTTCTTTTCCATTTATACCTCCAGCTTTCCTCCAAAATTCTAATATTCAAATCTTTCCCCCATTTTTTTCTTAATGTTTCCTGTGATCCGTCATCACCATTTAACATTTTATACAATTTACTAACAAGGCCCTTGATTCCTACCTCTCCTTTTCTCATTTTAAATACCAACTCTTCAAAATCTGTCTTTTCTCTTACTAAGCTGGCCTCCGAAAAATATTTATTATTCCATTTATTCAATGTCACCTGGCTGTTTACCTGTACTGACCAATCATGTGGCTCCGTGCCAGGTTTGAATCATTACCTATTGTATATAAGGAGCATTGCTCCGCCATTGACCTCATGTTCAGATTGACTACATTCCAATAAATATGTGTTTGGCCCCCTGACTGCTGGCTACTGCGTATCAATCTGCAAACATCAAAACAGTGGAACCCACTGCTTTGAGAGGTGGCGAGCACTCCAACACTAGAAGCATTCAAGAGAAAATTGGATAACCATCTGTCATATCTGCTTTGATTCGGAATCCTGCATTGAGCAGGAGGCCCCTTCCTACTCAGTGATTCTATGAAATGTTACTATTTTCAACTATTATTTCCAGAAGTCATTGGCTAGCATTCTCAATGGGCAGAGGATTCTGGCTGTTATTGGCCAAAGAAGTTCTGCACAGTCCTATTTCCATCCTTTGGTTTAAAAAAAAAAACAACAACCAGTCTAATGGAATCCAGTCTGGCCAAGTTATCTTGCTCTGGTAATAGAGTAGACCATACTGCCAGTGACTCAACGTTGAGTGTCAGGCGGCAGTTAACTGACCTGACTACCCTGTGGACTAACGGCCTTGGGTGGCAAAGTCCATAGGAAGGGTGATGGTCCCCATTTCTTGCTTTATCCTGCTATGGTAATAGAGTAGACCATACTGCCAGTGACTCAACGCTGAGTGTCTGGCAGCAGTTAACCTGACAACCCTGAGGACTAACAGCCTTGGGTGCCAAAGTCCACAGGGAAGGGAGATGGTCCCCAAGTGGATTAAATCCCACTTAAATCCATCTTGATGGAGGGCAGCAGCTTCATAAAGCATGGCCTGGGGCTGAGGACTTTGCATGCCAAAAGGGCTCAGGAGCAGAAAGTGACTCACGGAACTGGATCAGTGGTATGGATGTCACGCTCATACCTGTCAAGCGTGGTTCCGGAGAATACGGGACCTGCGCAGAACCCTTCTATGCATGTGTAGAAGCCTTCTGCGCATGCACAGAAAGCTTCTGTGCATGCATAGGCTTCTACGTATGCGCAAAAGGGTTCTGCGCAGAAAGCTTCTGCGCATGCGTAAAAGCTTCTACGCATGCGTAGAAGGGGATGCGCAGTAACTACTTTCCCCTGTTGTCAAATTACAGGATGGTGGCGAATGGCGGCGGGAAAGTAGTTTGCAGTGCTGAATTACAGGAAATCCCGGCCAATCCGGGATACTTGACAGGTATGGTCACGCTGCGATGCAGAAGGCAGATGAAAGGCCACTGCATTTATTTTCTCAGGACAGTCTTCATGGCTGATCACCATGAGGATTGCCTGTAGGCTGATTTCTAAAGGTCTATTGTTTTAATATTTTCATTAACAGAGTAAAGCATTGGCTGATTCTGCTTGCCAGATCACAGGGACGTTTGGCTTTGAGCCATCAACATATTGTAATGTAATGTATTGTTTGTAAGCAGCCCTGAGTCGCTACAGCGAGTGGGCGGCAATATAAATTTGAACTAATAAATAAATAAATACTATTGTTCCCCACTGGTAATTAACTCATTCATGTGTAAAGGGAATATGCCCCTAGTTAAGGAGTGCTTTCCAATAGAGCTTATTGTGAAGCGAATTGTGAATTCCAATACAAATACTGTACAGGTGAAAATCAGAAAATTAGAATATCATGCAAATGTTCATTCAGTTCAGTAATGCAACTTAAAAGGTGAAACAAATATGAGATAGACTTATTACAAACAAAGCGATAGTTCAAGCCTTACTTTGTTATATTGATGCTTATGGCTTACAACCTATTTTTATTATTTTTATTAATTTTATTTATTTGAACTTATATCCTGCCCTCTTGCCCTAGGGCAACTCAGGGCAACGCACATTCACATAAAAATATTTTTAAAACCCCATAAAAACAGCAATAAAAGACTCTTTAAAAACGATCCCATATCTAAAAAGACCCTCCCCTCCTCACTCAGTAAGAGGGACATGTAACTCTGAGGGACATGTAACTCTAACAGAGCCAAAGAGCGGGAGTCAACACCCCGTCGGGCCCCCCAGACTTGCCCTGCCAGCCAGGTTTTCAACCCTTTCCTAAAAGGCAGCAATTCTGACTGTAGCCTTAATTCTGCCAGCAGGAGGTTCCACAGGGTTGGGGCGGACACGGAGAAGGCCCTCCTCCTTGTGCTAGAGAGGCGAGCCCCCCTGGCTGATGGAACACTGAAGGAGCTCCTCCAGTCCGCACTGGTAGGACAGGCAGACTGTCTTAGAGCGATGCAGTTTCTTAGGTAACCTGGCCCACTACCATGAAGGGCTTTAAAGGTCATTACCAGCACCTTGAATTGCACCCGGAGACAAACTGGTAACCACTGCAGCTCCCAGAGCAGAGGCGAGGCACGGGCATACCACCCACACCCCATCACTACCCGAGCCGCTGCACTCTGGTCCAGCTGCAGCCTCCGAATGGTCATCAAGGGCAGCCCCATGTAAAGCGCATTACAATAATCAAATCTGGAGGGGACCAGAGCATGTGTGACCATGAGCAAGGAATCCCTATCCAGGAGCGGGCGCAACTGGCGAATTACCCGGAGTTGTGCAAAGGCCCTCCTGGTCACGGCCACCACCTGCTCTTCCAGCAGCAGTTGCGCGTCCAGGAGGACCCCCAAGTTGCACACTGGGCCTGTCTGGGGCAAAGTAACCCCATCTAAGACCAAGGATGGCAGCTCCTGGGATAGTGTGGGACCGCGCACCCACAGCCACTCAGTCTTGCTAGGGTTCAGCTGTAACCCGTTGGCCCCCATCCAGACCCCCACAGCCTCCAGGCACCCGGACAGCATCACTTGGGTCTCCACCGGCCGAGATGTACAACTGTGTGTCATCCACGTACTGATAGTACCGCACCCCGTGGGATTGGATGATCTCACCCAGCAGCTTCATGTAGATATTGAATAGGAGAGGAGAGCACCGAGCCCTGATGAACCCCATATTGGAGGTCCCTAGGGCTGGACCTCTCACTCTCCAACCACACCGACTGGGTCTGGCCCTCCAGGAATGAGGAAAACCAAGACAGCACAGTGCCGTGGATCCCCAACCCTTTGAGATGTCCCAGAATACCATGGTCGATGGTATCAAAGGCCGCTGAGAGGTCAAGGAGAGCAAGGACAGATGGATGAAAACCCCAACCCCCCAATCACATGTACCCCATAATCATCACATAATCTCATGTATGCTGTACACCATGATCATCACAATTATAATGAATTAAGGCATGACATATCTCACTTTGCATGTAGTGAGTCTATCTCATATATTTGTTTTACCTTTTAAGTAAAATGAATGAACCTTTGCAACATATTCTAATTTTCCGAGTTTCACCTATACTTAGGACGTAGGCCAGTTTGGGATGTTAGATCCTGGTTTTAAATAAATTTAACTGTTACTGAAATGTCATATTCTAATGTATTTATATAGTTGTGCCAGAGTAAAAACATGCTCCCTCATTCATGGGTGTCATCTTTGCTCTGGTTTGCAGACCACGTGCCCTCTCCTGAGTCCCGACACTGCAAAGTTTACGTTCCCAGGTATTGAGGTGCCCCCCCCCATCCAAAAACCCAGGATTTCAGGTTACACGCCGATATTAATATTAATGTTATGCCCGTGCCTCG
The DNA here is from genome assembly GCA_035047305.1 of Bradypodion pumilum. NCBI lineage: Eukaryota > Metazoa > Chordata > Lepidosauria > Squamata > Chamaeleonidae > Bradypodion > Bradypodion pumilum. The sequence continues at coordinate 11,270,040 of JAWDJD010000011.1, read as the reverse complement.
CCGCTGCTACGAGAGCTGCATTTGGTTAGTATTGGTATGGGTTTTAACTGATGTTGTGAGCCGCCTTGGGTCGCTTAGGCGAAAATGGTGGTTATATAAATCCAATCAATCAATCAATCTTCCGATGCGGCAGAAGCACCAACTGAAGGCCCGTCTGTCTTGGCCCAGGCCTTTTTTGATGTGAAAGGAGTGACTGAGAGAGAGAGTGTGAGTGTGCTGCGGAGGTGTCGTCGTCGTCAAACTTGCCAAATCTCTTCTCCCTCCCGAGAGATGCAAAACGCAAGCGAGGCAAGGGCGGAAGCCACGACCCGACCCCTCCGCGCTTCCCTAATCCCTACCCTCATCCCCTTCCATCCTCTTGACCAGGAAAGGAAAGGAAAGAAGCCCGCGGGGGGCAGGGACGGACACCACGCCGCCGCCGCCGCCTCGCCCCTCTGCTGCCGAAGGGGAGGCAGGCCGCATGCAGAGGGAGGGAGGGAGGGAGGGAGGCGAAGCTGCTCTGTGTGCCAGGCTGAGACAGAGAGAGAGAGAGCGTCGTCGCGACCTCCTCTCCTTTCAGCGGCGCCGCCTCTCCTCCGGCACGTGAGGAGGGGCCTCAATTTAAGGAAGCCCGCGGGGCTCAATCCAATGGGAATCCAACCCCCAAGGCGGACTTCGGAGGGGGGGGAACCGCGGCGGAGCCCGACTCCCGAGGCACCAGCAGCCGACGAGGGCCAACCAAGAGGCCTCTTGCCCACAGCGTCCAGCGGAGGAGCCCGCGCTCGAGGGCCGCCTCGCCTCGCTTCTTAGTCTTTCCGCATTAAAGAGAGCGTGGTCGTGCCGGTGCGCGCGGCGGGCCCAGCCACCACCACCACCACACACACACACACACGCTTCCCAGCGCTCGTTCGCGCACACGCGCGAGGCCTCCCTCCCAGTCCCACCCACCAACGGACCCCCTAGCGCTATGGCTGGGCGCGCGCGGGACCCTCTGCAGCTGCCGGCGCCGCTTCAGCCGCCCGGCAACGCGATCACTTCCGGTAGGTCAAAGGGCGAGGAGGAACGGGCGGGTGCCAGGTAGCGCGGTGAGGGGGGTGAGGGGGGGGAAGGCGGCGGCTGCAGGGCCTCCCTGGGTGGGTGGGGGAGGCCAAGAGCGCGGAGAAGGCCCGCCGGGCCGGGGTGAGTCGGGCGGCCGCCGTCCTCGCCGCTCCTGAGGGGGAAACTCCGCCCGGGCGGAGGAGGCCCTTCCCGAGCCGCTCCGGCGACGCTTCCGGGCGCTTTGGTTTCCCAGCATGCTGAGCGGCCGGATGCGCCGCCATCTTTTGACTGCCTATCTCTGCTCTGCTGTACTATTATTGACAATAACAAGCCGGAGTCTTACCCTGGGTTGCCCTTCTTCGGCTCCTTCTCTCTCCCCTGCCGACGCCGTGGCGGAGGAGGGCGCGCTGAGGGACCCGAGGGGGGAGGGGAGCGACCAAGAGAGGGGAGAAAGGGAGCGCGGCTTCCCTGCCTCTCCCCTCAGGCAGGGGAACGGGAGGCTCCCCCTGCCCGTCTCTGGCAGCAGCCGAGAAGGGGGCGGAATTCGTGAGGGGAGCTTTCGGAGGTCTGAAACGGGAGGGCAGGCATTGACGCCCGGCCGGCCCGTGGGCACGGCTAGAGGCCCTTCAGGGAGGGAAAGGAAGCGGCCGGCCAAGCCAAGGCGGAGGGAAGAGACCATTTATTATCGGTTCTCTCTCAGGAAAGGGGAGGGCAGAGGATTCGACTGGCCAGGAGGAGGAGGAGGAACTTGTCTTTGAACCCTAACAGTGAGGCAGAGATCTTCCGTGAGACCAACTCTGCGTCCCGTTCTGCGTGTCTGTCACACCAGAAGGATTTGATGCCCTTCAGCTTGCTCACCTCTGTGGTGTTCATGTTTCCCACAGGTTTCTCTTCCCCCAGCCCCCCAGCAGCAGCAGCAGCAGCAGCAGCAGCAGCAGCGGCTCAGGAGGTCAAACCTGCCACTGATGGTAGCAGCAGCAGCAGTAGCTCCTCCTCCAAGAAGAGAAAGATAAACAGTACCAGTGCTAATACTGAGAGAGAAGACATCGAATCTGTCTCCACCTGCTCATCCCTTTCCAAAAACAACAACTCTTCCTTGTCTTCAATCATCACTTCCAATTCCACTGCCTCTTGTTCCTCCTCAGGGGTTGCTTCTTCTAACCATCACCTGCAAAAGAAATTACGCTTTGAAGACTCCTTAGATTTTATTGGACTTGATGTGAAGATGGCTGAAGAATCTTCCTCTTCATCCTCTTCATCACCTGCTGCCTCCTCTCAGCAGCACCAGCAGCTCAAAAACAAAAGCCTTTTAATTTCCTCTGTAGCTGTGGGACACCACGCAAATGGCCTGACCAAAGCTGCCTCCTCCACTGTCTCCAGTTTTGCCAACAGTAAACCTGGGTCAGCCAAGAAGTTAGTGATCAAGAACTTTAAAGGTAATATGCTGCTGCTGTTAGTGCCACTACTTGTTTATTTACATGGAAGATAGCCCATATATTGCAGATATTTTGGGTGGGACACTTTCACCTATCCTCCCCCCCCCATCCCTTTTTATTTAAGGTGAGGCCTGTTAACTGCTGGTGCAGCATTATTCTTAATTACCATACTTTGTTTTATTCCCGTAAAACCATATACAGTACAGTTTATATATGGTTTTACGGGATACTCAGATGTACCACTGGGATGATGTTTCACTTCTTAACTTTAAAAGTATGCAACTTAAGTGTTAATCACATGGTATTCATGCGGAATATCCTAGGTTCAGTCACCAGAGTATCAGGAAGCAGTACTTGAAGAATTCCAGTCTGAATCATCAGAGAACCAATACCCAGCAGCAGAGATGAGATGGCCTGGGACCATCCAGTTATTGCAGCATTTTAGCTACCATTGTACTTTACCATTGGCCATGTTAGCTAATTCACCAGCATTTAGAGAGCCACAGTCCTCACACCACTAGTGTTAGAAATCATTGAGCTGGATAGAATTAGGATCTGTTTCACAATACCACAGCTTCTTCTGTTCCATTGCATAGGAAGAGGGGCAGGATTTTTCCTTTTGCATTGTGTCCTAAGTTACAACCTTTTGGTTTTGCCTTGAACAGTGGGAGCCACTGGGAAAAGAGACATTCTTCTTCAGCATGCTTTCACCCCTTTGCTTGAACATTCTCTGGCATCCGTTTCTTAGTGCAGAGCTAGAAAGTGCTGGAATCATAAGTGGCCAAGAAGAAAGAATGGTGACAATATGCTGTTTCAAATAAAGTAATTATAATTAGCTCTCTCACTGATTTGCATGTATAATTGTGTTTCTCTAACTCTTGAGACACCTTAGAGCTGTGATAGACATAAATATGTGGAGAGTTTCAAACACTTGTGTGTGGATTCCTGTTGCTACCTTTGAGGATTGGTGCAGAAGTCTTAAGAATCAAATCTCTCTTTTTATTCTCTTCTAAAAGTAGGACATTTTCACGAGAATGAGGCAGAAATTCTTACTGTGTTTCTGTGTTTCTGTCAGACTGTGATGGGACCCTTTCTATAAATCCAATATGAACCACTAAGGGTCTTTTACTGGGGTAGTCGGCAGTGGATCCTTCCTTGAATATCGTAAAGGCAAAGGTTTCCCTTGCTTGAAAGCAAATCGTATCCGACTCTAGGGTTCAGTGCTCATCTCTGTTTCAAAGCCGAAGAGCCAGCGCTGTCTGCTTCTGCAGATGTTTCCGTGGTCATGTGGCAGGCATGACTAGATACTGGAGCGCATGAAACGCTGTTGCCTTCCCATCAAAGTGGTCCTTATTTATCTACTTGCAATTTCTTGCTTTTGAACTGCTAGGTTGGCAGGAACTGGGACAAAGATGGGAGCTCATTCCGTCCTGCAGTACTAGGGAATCGAACTGCTAACCTTTCGCCTCCCAGTCAGCGTCCTATAGCATCCTTAAAAATGGTTCCACCCTGTGGTTTAAAAACTTGGCAGGATGTTCCAAAGTGATAGACATGAGCAGTTTCAGAAAATGTTACCCCTAAACATTTGGCTCAGGTATGAGTCGGGATATTCTATAAAATCACATAAAATGAAGAGACCACTCAGTCCTGTCTGAGTTTTACAGCTAGGTGAGGTGCTGCAGGCTAGCACCTTAGATTAGGACAGCAGTATTTTACAGGTAAGATGAGCTGCTGGATGAGATCCTGTCTTATTAGTTGCTACCCTGCTTTTTAATGGATGTGAAGGAGAACTATGATACCAAAAGTAAATACAGTACATGCATGTACTTCAAGACCTGGACACACTTTTCTATGTCAAATGGATGCTTAATTCTGTGCAATGTGAAATTATCTCTGGTTGTTTGGCTTTTGTTATTTCTCTCAGTACTGAATAGTTATTTAATTAAAACCAGGATTAATAGTTTTATCTTTTCTCTTTGTTTACCTACAAGCACTCTAGACAGTGACAACTGCATACAATGTATAGGATCACTGCACAAAGAGTAACCCCTGTTTTGTAATGCAAGTGTACTTCATACAATTTTTTCATTTTTTGGGGGGTAAACTCTGGATCACAAAGACCTTTTTGGTGAATTAATGATAGTACAGTAAACCCCCGGTTAACGACATTTCTTGGATCCCAAGGTTGCATCGTTAACCGGGAAACGTCATTGTCTGGGAGGCACTTCCTGCTTCCCTTCGCACAGGTTCCCTGGGTCTAATCGGGTTTTCCCCTTTATTATCAGGGGGTGGGGGTTGTGATCCCCCTCTCTGCCGGGTCCCCTGGGTCTGGGAGGGTTGGGGAGACAGACCCCTTTTGTCCCCCAACCCTCCAAAACCCAGGGGGCCTGGGAGAGGGGATTGAATCCACTCCACCCCCCAACACTCTGTTGTTAAAGAGAAGAAACAGCTTGGTTTCTTTTCTTTAATATGGGCTGGGGGTGGGGAAGAATCCCCTCTCTGCCGGGTCCCCTGGGTCCAGGAGGGTTAGGGAGACAGACCCCTTTTGTCCTCCCAAACCCAGAGGTCCCTGGATTGAATCCTCACGCCCCCTGATTTAAAAGAGGAAAACCCAACAGGACAAAAAAAAGAAGCAGCACTCTTTTAAGCAGTAGTAGTATCTGGCAAAAGCTGATATGCTATAAGTATCCTATCCTAGAGATTCTTATAATTTGTGAGTAGAAATTTATTTCCCCCCTAGGATTTTGGCAGAGAATTAAGTTTTGGTGTCTGTTAAACAGCTTGTTAGATGGGAATTCTTCTGAACCTACAATGTATTCCTTACTTTCTTAAATTTGATGCAAAGGATTCTTCATATTTTGGTATCTTCCAGATAAACCTAAATTGCCTGAAAATTACACAGATGAAACTTGGCAAAAACTGAAAGAAGCTGTAGAAGCTATTCAAAATAGTACTTCAATAAAGTACAATTTAGAAGAACTGTATCAGGTAAGCATTAAAACTTGAACTCCTCACATTTTGATCCTTAAATCTTAACTTTGATGCCTAGCTTCCAGCTCAGAAAGAAAGTTCTGAAATAGCTTTGGGGCAGGAATAATAAACGGGTGGAATGAGCTCTCAAAGCCTTCCAATTTAGGCCTTTGTCCCAGATGAGCCACATTTAGATGTCAATAAGATGTCTGTCAGGAGAAATTCCCAGAATGGAAAATTATAGGATTAGTAGTCCAAATAATGCCATCCTGAGCATGTTCTTCAGGTCAAAACATGTCAAAGGCATACATCACTTTAACTGGAAAAAGCTTAGAGGAAATGTTCCTTACAGTAAAATCCACATTAGGATATTTTTAACCATGGACTGCATAAGTAGCATACTATGCTTTATACGTTTCTGTGTGTACCTGTTCTTATCTAAACAGGTTCTGGTGGCAGAATTTCAAAACATCAGCTTCATATACTGTACTTCAACACATGGGATTTTGCTATCACTTCCAAGATACTGTATATGCCTTTTAAAAGAAATATTGAAACACTATTTTGGAGTAAAACCTTTCTGATGTCAGTTTTTTTCATCATTGTTGATGGTCTCTCAGTTCGTTCCATATTGTCATTTGCCACTATATGATTATATTCATAGTAGTAGCAATTTTGATTCTTTTTCTTGTCTACCTGAAATGTAACAGTTTACCCATGTATTAAAAAGGAATTAATTACATGCAGACTATGTTTTTGGCACTATCTCAGTTCAGTGAATGTTGGGTAGGATCATCTTCCATTTTTCTTGATTTCCCTTATGACTGTTCCTTTCCATGTGCAACTTCTGCTAATATAGTTGGCCAGAATTGTTAAATCTTTATTTGCTCTCTATTAAGCTGTGCATCATTCTTTTCCCCACAGTTATGTAACATAGACGGTGTGATTCTATTTATATTTTATTATTATTATTATTATTATTATTATTATTATTATTATTATTATTATTATTATTATTATTATTATTATTATTATTATTATTATTATTATTATTATTATTATTATTATTATTATTATTATCATCATCATTATTATTATTATTATTATTATTATTGAAAAGGAAGACTTAATGAGCCATTGGCATTTCATAATTACACAGAAAACTTTAATGAATCATGATTTCACTCAGATTTCTTTAGACATACAGTATTTCATGGATTCATTAAAGCTATAATCTCATCATGTATGTGTCTATGAAATTGCTTTGCACTTTTTCTGTTTAAAATAAATACCTTCTCTTTCTATTTTGACTTTTGTGTCTGTCAAGTATAGATTGTGTACTCCAACATTTTGTCTTTCGAGTTGGTTAATAATATTTCTTTGAAAGGATAAATGAACCTGGCACCTAAATCTAGTGTATTCTGTAGCACTTTTATTTCATCTCTGGTTGGTTGGTTTGGAATCATAGAATAACTTGAGTTGGAAGGGGCATTTTAGGCCATTGAGTTCAACCCCCTGCTCAATGCAGGAATCCAAATCAAAGCATATCTGACAGATGGTTGTCCAATTCTCTCTTGAATGATTTCAGTGTTGGAGCATTCACCACCTCTCGAGGCAGTTAGTTCCACTGCTCTAACCGTTAAGATGTTTTTTCTGGTATTCAGCCTATATTTGGCTTCCTTTAGTTGGAGCTGATTAATTTTTTTAAAATTGATTTTAAATAATCATTTATTTTTATCCACCCTTGTTAAAATTAGCCCTTTTAGAAAATGTTTGCATTATTTTTAAGGATGAAGACGTGTAATATTTAGAAAAGATTGATGTACAAAATTATGTCACTATTTTAACCTTACTCCTTAAAACTGGAGTGGAAAAAATCTTAATAGAATGCATTATGTTATGTTGTCATCTAGAACAAAAAGTTCCAACTTATTTTTGTATAAATGTGATAGACAGACTCATAGGTTTTCTCAGTAGTTAACAACCCGTACTTGAAACAAACTACAAATTCTACAGCTACAAAATAGAGTTTGTGGATTAGTACACCCCCTTAATTCCAGGAGTTACTATAATCAGTTTCTAGATATCTGTACAGCCAGAGAAAACAAGGTCTTACATTATTCTGTTTGCATTATAGGAGGCAGATTTCAATTAAACATAATTAAGAGAAATTTCTTAATTGTGAGAGCAGTTAGAACGTGCTGGAACCATAACAATGGTCTGTCCTTTGTAATGTTCAAGCAGAGTCTGGATAATAATTTGTTCAGATGCCCTGTATCTGGATTTTTGTGTAAAACAGGGTGGGAAATAGATGGCCTATAAAGCCCCCTCCAACTCATTGATTTAAATATACAGTATGTTGTTCCAATTAACACTTTGCTTGCTGTCCAGGCTTTATGGATAAAATGTTTTTTCCCATCTCTTTTTCAGAGTTTTTTTTTTAAAAAAATCACCTAGAAATATAATGCTAGACATTCAACATAAATGCTCTTGTCTCCATTGTCCATGCTACTCCTCAGTTTAAAAGTTCATTGAGAGTCTACAATTAATGTGTTATGTTTGCAAACACAGTCTAATTATTATGGATTAATTATCGAAGCATTCAGTTAGCACTCAGTTCACCAGAAGGTCATTTAGCGGGTATTTAGGGGCAACTATTCATTCCATCAAACCTTCTAGCAGTCTAGGGATAAGCTTTCTCAATATACTGTACTTATATATGTCTGTCCCTTGGAACGCTGTCATTCTCTTAAGGTCAAGGCCTTAGATGAACCATTACCCAGTATGTTCAAGGCAATCTCTGGGCAAGAACCAGGGATTCCGTCAGCAAATCAGGCAGTTTTTTTTCCTCTTGACACTGTCTGAATCTATTTTTAACATCTTGGATAGAACAACAACTTAAGTGTTAAAAATAGTCATAAAAATTACTGGTGAAGTCTAAGTAAAATACCTGCTTAAGCAAAGTTGCCTACCAAATAGCTCCAATTTCAAATGCTTCTTTTCAGGCACCATTATTTGAATCACAATAGGTCTTTTTCTCCCATATATCACCAGTGGATTTTTTTCATGTCTTATTTTGGCCAGCAGTAAGCGTCTTTTTTCATGTCTTATTTTGGCCAGCAGTAAGCGTCTTAGCACACTGCTTCTTCTGCCAGTAAAACCCTTGTAAAGTGACAGAGGTCTTGATTCTTCTACTTCTTGATTCTTCCTTTAGATATTTGAGGTGAATATATTTATAATTATAATAATTGTGTGCCAACAAAACAGTTCTGTTATGATTACCCTTTCTAGGATTTTCTAGGTTGAGAATACTCAGAAGTGGTTTATCATTCTCTCCTTCTGGGGACACCCTGGAACTGTGCAGGTTGGCTTTTCTCCTAGGGCCGTGATGGGGAACTTTGGCACTCCAGGTGTTCTTGGACTTCAATTCCCAGAAATCCTGATCAACAGGAATGCTGACTTGGGCTTCTGGTAATTGAAGTCCAAGAACACCTGGAGTGCCAAAGTTTACCATCATGGTCCTAGGAGGTAAAGTGGGGCATCAAACTCCCAACCTCTGACTCTGCAGCCATATCCTAAACCATTGAGCTACACAGCCATTTTCCCCTATGCTTCTGCAGTTTTTTATGTTTAGTTTGTAGCATTACTTCCATGCTGGTTCTATATGATTAATTCAAGCTGTATCTGTACTTAGGCCTATGATGGTTTATCCTGGTGCTTTTGAATGGAATATAAGCAAAAGTCCCTGCCTCAAAAAACTGGTTGAAAGCCCTTATACCTATTGTATGTAACATGTAGTGCAACCATAAGAAAATTTACTGCCAGATAAATTCCACTGTAGTCAAGAATTGATTGAATGAATACACCGTATGCTTAATAAGTGTGTTTAAGATTGCAACCTTGAATATAAATGCCTTTTATATGGAAGATAATTATGAGTAAAATTAGATCCAGATCTTTCCTGCAGATCTTATTTTGGGTACACATTCTTTACCTTTTAAAAATGCTCATTTGGTAATCTGGCATTCTGTTATTTTCACTTTGTTTGTTTGCTTGCTTGCTTTTTCCTGGTGTTACTGCTAACATAAAGAGAAAAAAATCATCCTCCAAGGCACTATGCCCAGAGATTCTGACCAAGAAATATAGTTCATTATAGCTCTAGGTCAGGGGTTCCCAACCTACGGCCAACGGCACCAATTAATCTGGTCTGTGGTGGGAACCCAGGCACCGCTGGAAGTTACCTGCCGTTGGAAGTGCAAAAGTGCGGCAAAAAATTACAAAAATGGAGCAAAAATGCTCCACACACCCTCCCGCCACCATGGGAAGCAGCAGAGGTTGCCAAAGCAGCCAAAAAAATCTATGTTTTTGCACTTCTGGGTTCCGTGGTGGCGGTGGGCACAACTGCAGCGTTTTTTGTCTGCTTTTGCAGGTTCTGCCTCTTCCCATGGCAGTGGGAGGGTGTGCAGAGCATTTTCGCTCTGTTTTTGTAATTTTTTGCTGTGTTTTTGCACTTCTGGTGGCAGTGATGAACTTCCGGCAGCTCGCTGCCGCAGAACCCAGCTGTGCAAAACCACCATGAAAAATTACAAAAATTGAGCAAAAATGCTCTGCACTCCCTCCCGCTACCATGGGAAGCGGTGGAGGATGCAAAAGCAACCGGGGGGAAACGCCGCAGTTGCGCCTGCCGCTGCTGTGGAAGAGGAACCACACCTCCGGCTTGCACAGCAGGCGGGAAAATGTTGGCCACCCCTGCTCTAGGTGTTTTAGTTTTGTGAGGTGACCGCAAAATCAATAGCAGATACAGTAAACCCCCAGTTAACGACGTTTCTTGGTTCCCAACGTCATGTTGCTGTCCGGGAGGCAGAAAAACACTCACCCTCCGGAGGGGAAACCGGCCTGGTGCGTCCCAATGGAATTTTTTCCCCACCCATTTCGGGTGGATGCCTCTGTTAGGCTCCAAGGAGGCGATCCGCTTTGTTTCAGACACCCCGTGACACCCCCCCCCCCCGGCTGCTGCTCCAAGCCAGAACAGCGGGGAAACCTCCTTCATCAGCTGGAGGTTTTCTCTTGCAGCAGCAGTCGCATGGTGTCGGAAACAACGTGGTTAGGGTCCCTTGAGCCTCCCAGAGGGGGCTGAGGTGGTGGAGAAGCCAAAATGGGTGGAAAAAAAGTTCCGTGGTGACTGAATTTTTTCACCCATTTTGGCTTCTCCGCCAGCCCGGGTGCCTCTGTTAGGCTCCAATGAGGCGAGCCACACTGTTTCCGACCCCCACCACCACCACCACCACCACCGCTGCTCCAAGCCAGACCAGTGGGGAAACCTTCATCAGCTGGAGGTTTTCTCTTGCAGCAGCAGCTGAGGGGGGGGGTCGCGGGAGGTCGGAAACAATGCGGATCGCCTCCCTGGAGCCTAACAGGCACCCACGTTGGCAGAGAAGCCGAAATGGGTGAAAAAAATTCAGTGGTGATGGAATTTTTTTCACCCATTTCATCTTCTCCGCCAGCACGGGTGCCTCTGTTAGGCTCCAGGGATGCGATCCGCGTTGTTTCCGACCCCCCGGGCGATGCTGCAAGGAAAAACCTCAAGCTGACAATTGAGTTTTCCTCGGCGTTTTTCTTTGCACCATCGCCTGGGGGAGATCGGGGGAAGTCAGAACCAGCCCGGATCGCCTCCCTGAAGCCTAACAGAGGCACCCGGGCTGCCTCTACCTACCCCAGAAAAAGGACGATGTGGTCTACCTGTTGACGCTGGTTGGAGACGAAAAAATCGCCATCTTCAGGTCCCTGTGTCCAGCTCTCTGCCTACCCAGGAGTGGCTGGGAGGCTGGGAGGATCTATTCTGCACTGTTCCCGCCTTCCTAGAACCTCCCTGGCCCACCCAACAGCTGAGAAAAGTTGTGGCCTCCATCTTATGTTTTTTATTTTTCAAAAACAAGATAGTGGCCGCAACTTTTCTCAGCCGTTGGGCGGGCCAGGGAGATTCTAGGAAGGCAGAAACAGCGCGGGATAGGTCCTCCCAGACACTTCTGGGTAAGCGGAGAGTCGGACACAGGGACCCGAAGATGGCAATTTTTTTTCGTCTCCAACCAGCGTAAACAGGTAGGAAACCAAACATGATCTCCCGGATAACGACTTAACGTTGTTGTCCGGGAGATGACTTTTCAGGGGAAAATGCATTGTTAACCGAAAACGACGTCCGAACGCGTCGTTAACTGTGGGTTTACTGTATTTGGGAGTCCCACTTAAATATATTCAGTAGATGGACTGTGTCCAAAGTCTGCAAGTGATTAGAAACTTGAATTGTGCTAGTCAGCAAATGCAGACACTTACTGAGTTAGTATGGCATCTGCAAAAACAACAACTCAATAACCCTAAAATCAGATTGGATGTTCTTCAAATACTTTTAGAACCATATGGTCTCAATTAAATGGCTTTAAAATATTATGCTGTAGAGCAGGGTTTCCCAACCTTTCCATGCTGAAGGCTGGACCATGCACCCCAGACAGCCAAGCGGGCCGGTCACGTCTTTCCTCCCACTATAAATGCTGCCATAATATGCGTCCACGGCTGTCGTAAACGCATTTACTACAGCCGTGGGTGCATTTACAGCATCATTTACAGTGGGTGCATTTATGCAGACGTGGGCGTGTTTTACGGCTATTGTAAACATGTCCGCTTCTGGCAAGGGCAGCAACGGGCCACGTGAAATGCTGCCGTGGGCCATAGGTTGGCCACCCCTGTTGTAGAGAAATCAATGATGAATGGGAGCCTGATCTCGGCTTTGACTAATGAAAGCTGTCTTTCACCTTTAAGCTCACAACAGTTGTTTTCTCTTGATTTGCTTACAGTTAACATGCAGGAGCTTATTTCTTTGTTCTGCTGCTGAATTATTCTGCTGAATTATTTGGTACAGGAAAAGGGAGGGTTTTTTGGTGAGGAAATTTCAACAAAAAATCCTGCATGTGTTTTTGTCTCCTTCCTAGTGTGCTATATTATTAAAAAGTGTTAAGAGAAGGATTTTTCCTCTATGATCTCTCGACCCTCTGTGTTATTGTCATTGTTGTCTTCTTTGATGTCACAAAGCATCCAAAGTTTGTGATTGGTGTATATAGATTGTTTCCAGAAAGGTTAAAGCAGGGGTGACCAAACTTTGGGCTGTGGGCTGGTTACGTGGTTCAGCGGGCCAGTCACCTGCTTTCCTTCCACTAGAAGTGGAAGTAAAACGCACCCACGCAGGCCAGATGATTTGGCGGCACAGGCTGTAATTTGGCCACCCCTGGGTTGTAGTGTCACCGCAAATGCTACTTGCTGTCCTAGTTAAGTCTCAGTTCATTAGACCAGTGTTTCCCAACCTTTCGTTTTTGGACTTCAATTTCCAGAAGCCTAAGTTAATTCCCCAAAGCACTGATCAGCCAGTGCACTGACTTAGACTTCTGGGAATTGAAATCTCCCTGTGGGGAACCACTGCATTAGACAGATTTCTCCTCTTCATAAATATTATTATATTCATATTTATATACCACCCCCATATTGCTCTATGCTTCTTTGGAGAGAAAATGATTAGATACCTGAAAGAGAATGTAATATATACTGCTCAAAAAAATAAAGGGCATACTGTATTCCCATTGTCGTTCACATACTGTAGTTGAATGTGCTGACAACAAAATCACACAAAACTTGACGATGGGAATCAAATTCATTAAACCATGGAGGTCTGGATTTGGAGTTACACTCACAGTGACAATGGAAGAAAACACTACAGGCTGATCCAACTGTGATGTAATGTCCTTAAATCAAGTCAAAATGAGGCTCAGTAGTGTGTCTGGCCTCCACGTACCTGTATGACCTCCCTACAATGCCTGGGGATGCTCCTGATGAGGTGGTGGATGGTCTCCTGAGGGATCTCCTCCCACACCTGGACTAAAGCAACCCCCAACTCCTGGACAGTCTGTGGTGCAACGTGGCATCGGTGGATGGAGCAAGACATGATGTCCCAGATGTGCTCAATCGGATTCAGGTCTGGGGAATGGGCAGGCCAGTCCATAGCATCAATGCCTTTGTCTTGCAGGAACCGCTGACACACTCCAGCCACATGAGGTGTAGCATTGTCGTGCATTAAGAGGAACCCAGGGCCAACTGCACCAGCATATGGTCTCACAAAGGGTCTGAGGATCTCATCTCGGTACCTAATGGCAGTCAGGCTACCTCCGGCGAGCACATGGAGGGCTGTGCGGCTCTCCAGGGAAATGCCAGCCCACACCATTACTGACACGCCGCCAAACCAGTCATGCTGGAGGATGTTGCAGGCAGCATAATATTCTCCAGACACGGACACGTCTGTCACATGTGCTCAGTGTGAACCTGCTTTCATCTGTGAAGAGCACAGGGTGCCAGTGGCAAACCTGCCAATCTTGGTGTTCTCTGGCAAATGGCAAACATCTTGCACGGGTGTTGGGCTGCGAGCACAACCCCCACCTGTGGTCGTCGGGCCCTCATACCACCCTCATGGAGTCTGTTCCTGACTGTTTGAGCAGACACATGCACATTGGTGACCCGCTGGAGGTCATTTTGCAGGTCTCTGGCAGTGCTCAACCTGTTCCTCCTTGCACAAAGGCGGAGGTAGCGGTCCTGCTGCTGGGTTGTTGCCCTCCTACGGCCTCCACGCCTCCTGATGTACTGGCCTGTCTCCTGGTAACGCCTCCATGCTCTGGACACAATGCTGGCAGACACAGCAAACCTTTGTGCCACAGCTCACATTGATGTGCCATCCTGGATGAGCTGCACTATCTGAGCCACTTGTGTGGGTTGTAGGCTCTGTCTTATGCTACCACTAGAGTGAAGGCACCGCCAGCGTTCAACAGTGACCAAACCATCAGCCAGAAAGGAAAGAAACTGAGAAGTGGTCTGTGGTCACCTCCTGCTGAACCACACCTTTATTGGGGATGCTTTGCTAATTGCCTCTGATGTCCACCTGTTGTTTCTTCTATTTGCACAACAGCATGTGGAATTGATTGTCAATCGGTGTTGCTACCGGGGTGGACAGTTTGATTTCACAGAAGTGTGGTTGACTTGGGGTTGCATTGTGTTGTTTAGGTGTTCCCTTCATTTTTTGGAGCAGCTTATTCTGTTAATGTAATTCGTTAAATAAATGTGTATATCTTATATAAACAGACTCTCATCTTGCAGATTATACATCTTTCATAGAGGAAAGTAAACCACTTGTGATTGATTTGTGGTTGGGATCTAGAGAATAGCAATCAGAGGTCTACAAATGCAATGGATCTTTCCCACCTTTCTTCTGGAATGCTTGCCACACCATGAAAAGCTATTTCTGGGGGGTTGAGGGAAGTTAGACTTTTTTGGTGTTACCAGTAACAACTGATATGCTGAACTGACTGGTATTGCTCACCTTTGTGCTTCTCTAAAGAACAACTTTGGGAGTCATCTTCCTCTGTTAACTATGATAATGGTTATTCTCTAGTATATTCTCTGTTAACTATTGTTACCATATCAAGTAGACCTGGACATTTTTTTAAAAAAAAATGCTTGTGATTTGATATGAAATACTATGTAAATAAAAAGTTTGCATTGGAAATGGAATCCAGAAGATAATATGCTTTACAGCTTCTCTTTTTTTCCCTCCAGGCTGTTGAAAATCTCTGCTCCTACAAGATCTCTGCAAATTTGTACAAACAGTTAAGACAGATTTGTGAAGATCATATCAAAGCACAAATTCATCAGTTCAGAGAATATCCTTCTATAACTAAAAGCAATTTTGCCACTTATAAACTGCACTCAGGTTGTATAATCACATAGTTGAAAAACCTTTCAAGCACCGTTATTTGTGGATTCCTACCCAGGCTATGGGACTGCAGTGGCTCAAGTGGTTAAGATGCTGAACTTGAAGACTGTAAGGTCGGAGTTTGATACCTGAATACTGCACGAGGAAATGAGCTCTCATCTCTGTCCTAGCTTCTGCCAACCTAGCAGTTCGAAAGCAAGACATTGCAAGTAGATAAATAGGTACCACTTCGGTGGGAAGGTAAACAGCATTCCGTGCACTCCGGTGGTGAGGCATGCCTACGGAAACATCTGCAGACACTCTTTGGCTATAAACAGATAAGCACTGAATCCTAGAGTCAGATACGACTGGCTTTCGAGCAAAGGCAACCTTTACATTACCTTGGCTATCTGATGTAGGTCTATAGACCTTTGAACAGTGGTAGATGCAAAGTTGGAAATGTGCCAGTTCTTCACCCCACCCCACAAAGTGCTAGTGACTTTTAACCCTCTGTCTTGACTCATGATGGTGAACCTTGGTACTCCAGGTGTTCTTGGACTTCAATTTCTAGTAGCCCAAGTCTCTGTGAATCTATACAAATGAGTTTACTGCACAGAGACTTGGGTTTCTGGGTATTGAAGTCCAAGAACACCTGGAGTGCCAAAGTTTACCATCACGGGTCTAGACCTTTGAACGGGTAGCATGAGACTTAATGGTCCTGTGCCTGTTCAGAACATGTATTCTCTTGTTTTGAAGAAAACAAAAAAGAGAGTATTAGTAAGGCTAATTAGTCAAAATGCAAGTAATGTCATCAATAGTCCCCATCAAAGATGCTCCTACTGGAGCTCTACGAAGGAGGGGAGTAGAGATGAATGTTTCAACAGGAGAGAGTTCTGCTTTTCATAATTAATAATGATAGCATGTCGCCAAATCAGTTCTTTACATATGGCAACTCTTTCCCAGGTTTTCTAGATAGACTGAAAAGTAGTTACCATTCCTTTGTCCTGAAGGCACCCCAGGCTACATAATCTGGCTCTTCTCCCCCAGGGCACAATGAGGACTCTTAACTCACAATGTCCTGCCTGTAGCCAGATTGCTGTTTTACTAATATAATTTAATGGTTATTGTCATATATGCTCCAGTCTAAAAGTGCATGCATTTTACTCCATATTTAGTGCTCTTAAAAAAACTTTTAACTTATGCAATTATCAGTTTTCTCTTGTGCCTTCTGAATACTTCCCCCTTAAATACTGGGAAAGATTTTTAAGTCCCCAAATTTTTAATATCCAGTTTGTTATCTGTAGCAAGAGTTTTTGAAAAAGAAAGCAGTGATTATTCCCTGTTGGAATATGCATGCTAAGATTGTCCTAGAACAGTGATGGCAAACCTTGGCACTCCAGCTGTTCTTGGACTTCAATTCCCAGAAGCCCAGGTCAGTACACCTGCTGATCAGGGCTTCTGAGAATTGAAGTTCAAGAACACCTGCAGTGCCAAGGTTTGCCAATACTGTACTGTCCTAGAAGCATAAACAGGTCAAGAGTAATAGCAAATGCAGCAACGTGAATTTAAAAGCATTGAGTGCCTTTTCTTTCATGACTGTACCCTTGTAAATTTCTTAGGAATTCTTCCACAACCACTGTTTAGTTAACATAATTAGCCCTTTAAGTTAGCATAAAGAGCAAGCTGGGCTCAGATTTTTGTTGGTTTTGGGGTAAACATTTTTCATGGAACCATATCCTAAGTGGCTAAAACTAAAATGTACCCATGCCTTTTTAAGAAAATGGGTAGGAGGACGTTTCAAAGTCAGTTCAAATGTGGAAGAGTGATATATCATTGGATGGTGTTGATATTTCATCTGTTTCGTTAAGCATTCTTAACTCCTTCATCACGGATTCATTGGATAGCGTTCTTTTTCTCAAGAAAATAGACAAATGTTGGCAAGACCATTGCAGACAAATGGTAAGGCTTACTTTCCTTCTGCCAGGAAACATAGAATCTCTAAAGTTATACATTACATTTCAGTTTCATTATGATTACCACCTTTTGAAAGTGGACATCAACAACTCAGTTATCACACTTGTAAAAAAATTATTTCACTCAGATACATACAAGAAATGGGTTTGACCATCCCAACTTATCTCTGTCTGTTAAAAGAAAGTCGAAACAAAAATTGCTTCTAGAGGTACTCTGGTGGAGGGAGGGAGTTTTCACCATCTAACAGGAAAGGGAAGGGCATTCGAATGCCTTTGTTGTCATTAAAGATTGCACTTTGAAGAAACAGTTAAGAACGCAGATAAAGGACAATGTGGTTTTTTAAAAGGCTGCTTATATATTTTGGCTTTGTGAAATTGCAGTCCGTGACCATGCATTTTTGGAAATAGATTGAAATTTATTTTTCAAATCCATGAATTTTCCTTCCTGGTAGGCTTTTTAAGGATTGGGGCAATTGAAGGATCTCAAATGGTGTGTATTTGTGTGGTAGACATAGTGTTTAAAATCTGTTGAAGTGTTGATGGCTTGTTTTCCCCTTTACAGATAATGATTAGAAGTATCTTCTTGTTCCTGGATCGAACTTATGTTCTTCAAAATTCAATGCTGCCGTCAATTTGGTGAGGATGAAAAGAATATTGATTTCAGGCTTCCTACCATTTTGTCAAAATATGGATTAACAGTTTTTCTTCCTGACTAACTGATGAAAAATTCACAGTAAACAGAAAGCGGCAGGAAAATATTTTTCGTATCCTATTACTTTCTCATGAACTTTGTCATGTATGTAGTAAGAGTTCAATTTGGTTTTTCCTGTCTTAGCACAATTTCCTGTGGAACACACTGGGCAAGAACAAAACTTATTTCATTTATACAAGAACTACTACTTTAAAGAGCTAGAAGGTTTGGTTTTGAGCAAAGTTGTGCTTATTAAAAAGTTTTTACCTAGGAGTTGTGTTTACTAAGAAGAAGTTGTGTTTACTAGCCAGCTGAAATCTTTCACAAACATTTTGAGTAACAGTCAGCGTTTTAAAGACTTGCTAACATTCAAGTATTTACTAAATATCAGTTCATAAAATTATGTAACATATAATTCATATGAATAAATTTACAGACATTTCTTACTACAGGTACAAAATATTAGTTTCTCAGTAACCTTGGAAACTGAAAGGTAGCCCTCCAGTTCTAAGCATCTCGTTAGATACTTTGGAAAGTGGCAATCAGCTGTATAATTAATTGATTGAGGGAGGCTCAGGTTTAGATGTCTCAACCTACTATAAGAGAGGGAGCCCAGAGAATAGTGATTAATCCAGACACATTTGAGGATAATATTCAGCCAAGACAAGTATCACTTTCTCTTTGATGGAGTGAGGCAGAACATAGGTATACAGGAGTTTAGGAGTCATTGGCCAGAATTCTGTATCTGAGCGTAATATATCACATTAAGTCACACTGTTCTAAACTAAATTAACTAGAGTAGGGCCATTTGAGTCAATGGAACTTTTGGAGAAGTTGATTTACCAAATCCTCATGAGCTCAGTGGGTTTACTCTAGTGCAGTTTACTATACTAAGCAAGACAATTTTGGCCTGTGTCTTTCACACAGTAATGAAAAAGTAGTTCCTGATGGGCTTGATGATGGTTCTAGAGCAGATAATTAGTTAGAGGGAAAAACTTGTATGAATGCTAAAAAGCATAAAAATGTGACGTACACTTATGTACACATGAGTAGCATGGTGTCTCTGTGTTAGTAGAATTCTCCTTCATTATAACAATTTCTTTCTAGGGATATGGGGCTCGAATTATTCAGGACTCATATAATTAGTGATCAAAAAGTCCAGAACAAGACCATTGATGGTATTCTTCTGTTGATTGAGAGGGAAAGAAATGGAGAAGCTATTGATAGGAGCCTGCTCCGTAGCCTTCTAAGTATGCTTTCAGATTTGCAGGTAAGTACGATTTCCACTGTATTAAGTCTGTGTAACAATGTCAAGAGTAAGCAAACTGAGGTGACCCAGCATTAAATCAATTTCTGTCTTCTCTAGATTTATCAAGATTCTTTTGAACATAGATTCCTAGAAGAAACTAATCGCCTGTACGCAGCTGAAGGACAGAGACTTATGCAAGAAAGAGAGGTATTTCATTAGTGTTTAAAACCTCTGACTAAGAAGGGGAAACAGTATCTCCCATGATATGGTGTCCTCCATCCTGCCCTGTTGAGAGAGGCTACTAATTATTTGTACCAGCAATAATATGACTTAGAGACCAGTTTGTTTCCCAGAAATTACACTGCATCACACTCACAAAAATTGTCTGCTTCTTGGTTTAATCAAGGCATTCTCAACCTATGGCTCTCGGGCCAGACCTGGCCCCTGAAGTCTCTTCATCTGGCCCCTGACGTTCCCCTCGTTTCATCAGGCCCCCTTTGTTAACAGGCAAAACCGCGTGTTTTCAGCAAAATCTCACGAGATCTCACAAGATTTTGGTGAGATCTTGTGAGATTTCAGCAAGATCTCACTGAAATCTCGCAATAACTTACCAAAATCTCGCATTTTCACACAAGAACTTGCACAAGAACACAGTGACTGGCCCACACACCCATTCTGAGGGGAGTGATCCGGCCCTCATCCCAAAAAGGTTGAGAAAGCCTGGTCTAATCCATGTGTCCGATACTAAATCAAGTGCGCTGAATCAAAATCTGAAGTCCGATTCTGCCTAAGATGTCAGGATCTTAAGTTAGCAAATCTCACCCTCTTGGTTAAGTTCTTGTGTTGATCATGTGGGATATATTTGCCACAAATGTAGCAAAAACTGTCCAGTTTATTAACACAGCTGCGCCTACTCATCTTTAGTTCAAAACAGACTCACTGGCCTAGCTGTACTATCCAATAAGATGGTTTTGCACTAGAGACAAGCCCTTGGTCCATCTCACCTTATATACCTATTTCTGATGTCAGCTCATTGACTTGCCAAAACATGCCCAGCTGCTGCTGGAACATGCATGCCACCAGGGGATGTGATTCAGCTGAGGCGGCGGCAGGCATAGTGGTAGCTGCAACTGTTATAATGTTCCCATGTAAAAAATACATTGCCCAATACCATTTGAACAGCTGTAGCATGCCTATAACTTAAAATCTGTATGTAATAGGCAAATTCTAAATTCAGATTTGGAATCAGCACACTCGGCATCATCTAACTCACATGTGTTATTCCCAGTAGTAAAATCGTTGTTGTGCAGTATTAACATTCCAAAAGAGGATATAATGCATAATTATTAGAGTGTTCAGTCATCTTGTTTTACTATTCTCAATGACTTATCCCATTTTCCAGGTTCCAGAGTATCTTCATCATGTCAATAAACGCTTGGAGGAAGAGGCTGATAGAATTATCACGTACTTGGATCAAAGCACTCAGTAAGTGTGTAATCTCCCTCAAGATGGTGTGTTAGAATTCTTAACAATGGCTTTCTAGTCCCACTGTTGCTTTCTTGCCAGAGTGGATGGTAATTTTGCAAACATGTCACATCACCCCCCAAAATTTAGGAGGCAAGACCTTTGGGACTGCCCCCTGCACCAGCACTGCTGAAAAATAAGAACTGTATCTAGATGATGATGTGATAAAATAATAATTTCATGTCAGAAATTATATCTGGGTTGAAAGGATTTTTGCTGGAGAAACTCCGCTCAGGGGACACCTGAATGAGGGGCGCCTTTCATGTCCCCAAGATCTTTTCCCACCTAAGTGGTCCCTATTTAACTACTTACAAGTTCTTGCTTTCGATCTGCTAGGTTGGCAGGAGCTGGGACAGACGACAGGCGCTCAATCCGTCATGCAGTACTCGGGTCTCGAACTGCCGACTTGCTGGCCTTCCAGCTAACAAGAGGAGCTTTTTAACCACTGAGCCACCACAGCCCCAATGATGATGATGATGTCAATTCAAAACTATGGCAATCCTTTCCAGGGTTTCCTAAATAATGAGCACTTAGGAAGTGATTTATCATTGCCTTCTGAGTGTGTTTTGTAATTGTGTAGTTGCCCAAGACCACACAATCTGTCTCTTCTCCTTCAAGGCACAATGGGGGATTAAACGTCCAGCCTCTGAATCTGCAACCAACTCGCTAAACTGACTGGTCATATGGTAGCCATATTCAAATATTTGATGGACTGATATGTGGAAAATGAAGGGGAAAGATAGGATACAAACAAACTGCAAGAAAATAGCTTCCAGTTATATTTAGGAAAAACGTTGTGATGGTAACAGTTAGTTGGCAGTGGAATTGATTAACACAGAAAGTTGGAGGTTTTTAATGGAGTTTATATGACAGGGATTCTCAACCTGCGACCGTTGGGCCAGATGTAGCCCACGGTGCCTCCACGACACCAAGAAGTACCATGTTTAGGAATGGCAAAATGGCCATCTGGCCCCCGAAGCTGTCTGAGGGAGCATGACCCAGCCCCTGGCTTTAAAAGGTTGAGAACTCCTGTTATATGGCCTTCTGTCATAGATGCTTTGGTTGTGGATCCTTATATTAGCAAGGTTCTAGATTTGAGTACCCTTGAGGTTCCTTCCACTTTTGCAAGCTTATATCTCCATGGTGATATTGGTTGTCTTTAGGTAACGGTAAAGGTTACCCTTGCTCAAAATCCATTTGTATCCGACTAGGGTTCACTGCTCATCTCTGTTTATATCCAAGGTGTCAGCGCTGTCTGCACCTGCAGGTGTTTCTGTGGACATGTGACAGGCATGCCTAGATACCGGAGCACACGGAACACTGTTTACCTTCTCACCGAAGTGGTCCCTATTTATCTACTTGCAATTTATTGCTTTCGAACTGCTAGGTTGGTAGGAGCTGGGACAGAAATGGGAGCTCATTCCATCGTGCAGTACTCGGGTCTCAAACCGCTGACCTGCCAAGCTTCAAAAATATTAGTTACAAAAAGTTATAAAAATTGGTGTCATCACTTCAAACCATGCAAAGAATTGCAGACAAAACCTGCAATGCCAGCTAATATATATCTTTACCTATAAGAAGGTGGATGAATCGTGCGTGTCTGGCATACACAGCCACACCCGGTCCAACCATCCCAAACCGAGCCACCTACACTTACCTTAACACCCTTGGAGCATCGCAGCAAGGGTCTGCCAGCCGTGAGTAGCCATGTCGGTTGCCTGCTGGGCCGCCTGCTTTTGGTGGCCCCTGCCCCACCGGCGAAGGCCTTGGCGCAGATGGTGAGGGAGGAAAGGCCGCCCCACGGAGGCATGGAAGGTAAGCGGCTCAGTGCAGAAGGATGCGCCAGGGAGGTGCAGACTATGAAAGGTCGAGCCAGCAATAGGTAAGTGGGGCAGGGAACATGGACTGAGGGGGGAACGGGCCTGGGGACCATGCCGCCCACCCAGGTCTAGGAGAAGAAATGGGGAGCACGAACCCGCCCCTTCCCCCTTAGTCCCTGTCCCCCGCCCCACTTACCTGTTGGCGACTGGGTATTTCGTACTCTGCACCTCTCCGGCGTGGCCTTCTGCACTGGGCCACTGCCACGGCCTTTCCTCCCTCACGGCCAGCACCGAGGCCATTGCCGGTCGAGCATGGGCCACCAAAAGCAGGCAGCCCACCCAGCAAATGACCCACGTGCCAGGCGAAGGCCTCTTGGGTGTTCTCGCCAAGGCTTGGGGGGGGAGGGAAAGCCCCTCCTTCCCCCGCACAGCTTCTGTGTGTGTGTGTCCTCGCCGAGGCTTTTGGGGGGGAGGGGGAGCCCCTCCTCTCCCCACGCAGCATTAGCATGTGTGAGTGTGTCTGTGTCCTCACCAAGACTACGAGGGAGAGGAGGGAGAGCCCTTCCTCTCCCCACGGAGCTACGGCATGTGGTTGTGTGTAGTTGTGGTGTGTGTGTGTGTGTGTGTGTGTGTGTGTGTGTGTGTGTGTGTGTGTGTGTGTGTGTGTGTGTGTGTGTGTGTGTGTTGAGTGTGGTGTGTACTCCCCAAAAACACCCCACAGAACAACAACAACAAAAACCTCCCCGTTAGGGCTGGGCAAAAAAAATCTAGTATATATGAAAGTCGGAGGCGGAACAGTGAGTATTTAAAAAAAAAACAACAACAGCAGCAGATAATTGCCATGAAAAGGAAGAGGAATCTTTGGCTCTCCTCGCTTCCAGTTCCTAGAAGCCTCCTTCAATTTGTCTAATATGGGAACTATGAGAGTTATGATTCATAAATGAAATGAAAAACCAAAAGATTACCTGCTCTGCTGTAGTTCATATTACCAGGGAAATTTAAAGCAAAAACTTTTTTCTTAATTGTGGGGTTCTTATCATATGAAGCATAACCTTTCCTGGTATTCCATTTGGAGTTAAAGTGGTGGAAGAGTGAGCCAAATGAATATAATTCTAAATACTTTTTCCTGTAGGAAACCACTCATTGCTACTATAGAAAAACAGCTGCTAGGTGAACATTTAACAGCCATTCTTCAGAAAGGTAATTTATTATTATTATTATTATTATTATTATTATTATTATTATTATTATTATTATTATTATTATTATTATTATTATTATTATTATTATTATTATTATTATTATTATTATTATTATTATTATTATTATTATTATTTTACTCTTTGGGGACACTCAGTTCCCTTTGCTGAAAAGAAATAAACCCAATCAGGTGCTGCTGCTTTAACCCTGCCCCACCTTTACCTATCCAGTTCACGACATGGCATTGAACTATAAAATCCAAATCTCCCCTGACTGTGCCATGGCTGGTAAGTGAGTGGAGTTTACCTGGATGATGCCAACAGCTAAGCATCCGGGATTTTAATTAGTCTGACCATCCTCCAAAGTCAGGGTTAACAGATAGTGCTGAGGGTTGCTCTGTTATGTTGGTAATGAAGAAAATGGGAAAAACTCCAGTCATTTCTTTACTTAAAAGTCAGCAAAAGTTTCAGGTTACAGAAAAGTTTCAGCAAAACAGCAGGTTTCAAAGGCAAGTTAGAACAGCTTCAGTTCAGAGGCACTTTAAAAAGCAATAAAACCTATCTAATTGGAAGCCAGAAAGGGCTTCTCAGCTTCGGTCTCACCCATGATTACAAGCAAATCATCAAACTCTCGCAATGCATTTTTCAGCAATATATCTGTTTTCCCCACTTGGTAACCCATCAGGCTGTGGCCTGTCCATCCATCATACCTTGAAACCAATCAGGAATACCATATGGAAATTAGGAGACGTTCCTCTCCCATGCTCTATAAACTCTATGCTGGATCAGACCCAAGGTCCATCATGTCCAGCATTCTGTTGCCATGGTAGCCAAGCAGGTATCGCTGAGAAGCCCACAAATAAGTCATGAGTCTATTGGGACCTCTAGCACTAAATTGGCCAATTCATGCTTAAAATACAGGGTGGAGAACAAGATTTAGGCAAGTAGAATTTTTCAGTAGTCTTCAGATTGCTGTATGTAATGGACTAGGATAGTATTATCACTAAACCTTGTACAGTGATACCTCATACAACGTCCGAACTTGGTTCCACAAGTTTGGACTTTATACGGATTTGGTATGAGGCATGCAAAATCCTAGCCGCGATGCCTCATACAACGTCCAAATCCTTGCCGCGATGCCTTGTACAACATCGTTTCCATAGAGATACATTGTACTGTAACAGCACAGACTTCAGGGCAAAGCCAAGGAAACAGACAGGAAACTGACAGAACTTTAAGAAATCATTGTCTAAAGGCTAAATACATGACAAAAACATGTCAAACAACCCTGATTGTCCAAGAACCTGAAGAATGCTGCAAAAATCCCAGGAATGCTTCTAAAAATTCTGAGGAAAATTTGTTTAAAAAATCCAAAATCACGCTCAAAACCACTCCTAAACACTCTTTGCCTCGTGCAAACCCCACAAGAGCAATGCACGTATGTGTCCTGCCTTTTATACTGCCCAGGCACAATGCAACCTGGGAAAAACCCCAATGCCTCATACAAAGTCGGGCGACTTTGTATGAGGCAACTTTTTCAAGAAATTAGGCGATGTATGAATTCGATGTTGTACGAAGTGGACTTTGTATGAGGTATTACTGTATTAGAGGCAGAGGCATGTTCAATTCCTAGGCATCCTTTCTTTCCTCCTTTCAGTGTGGTTCTGGTCATATTATAAGCAGCTGTTTCCAGGTTTAAACTACCTAGAGCTGTGATGGCTAACCTTGGCACTCCAGATGTTCTTAAACTTCAATCCCCAGAAGCCCTGGTCAGCAGGAGTGCTGACTTCGGCTTCTGGGAATTGAAGTTCAAGAACAGCTGGAGTGCCAAGGTTAGCCATCACTTATCTAGAGTTACATGCGAACTGGACTAAGCTGGAGTTAATTTAAACCAAGGAGCAGATATGTCTGATTTCTTTTTAGCCAAGTCAAAATCAAGGAATAGGGAACCTTTATACCAGGGGTGCCCAAACTTTTCAGCTCGGGGGACGGATCACAATTTTTCAGTGGCTTCGGGGGCCAACATATTTTTTCAATGGTACCTCCAACTGCCCAGCCCCACCACTGCCTCAGCTGCCTCCTATGCTTCCAAAGACAAACACAAAACCCAGAAACACCCAGAAAAGAAAGAGAGGGAGGGAAGGAAAGAAAGGAAAGAAGGGAGGGAGGGAAGAAAGGAGGGAAGGAAGAAGGAACGTAGGGAGGAAAGGAAGAAGCAAAGGCAAGAAAGAAGAAAGGAAGAAGAAGGGAGGGAGGAAAGAAATAAGAGGAAAAGGAGCAAGGGAGGGAAGAAGGAAGGAAATCAAACTACATTCCATCTAGGCATGCCTGCCACATAACAGAAACGTCTGCAGACACAGTGCTTGCTCTTTGGCTATAAACAGAAATGAGCACTGAATCCTAGAATTGGATACAACTGGCTTTCAAGCAAGGGTGACCTATATCTGTGAAAAGACTTTCCCCCAGCTTCACTCCACAGAAAGCTGGAAAAGGAGGCTCTCCCACACACACACTGAGGTGGGGGTGGGGCTACAGAAGTGAAGCGGGGACGTCTGCTTTGAAAGACAAATGCAGGTAAAGGTCACCCTTGCTCGAAAGCCAGTTGGATCTCATTCCAGGGTTCAGTGCTCATCTCTGTTTGCAGCCAGAGCCAGCGCAGTTTGCGTCTGCAGACGTTTCTGTGGACATGTGGAGTGTTACAGAACGCTGTTTACCTTCACACTGAAAAGTGGTCCCTATTTACCTACTTGCAATGTCTTGCCTTCGAACTGCTAAGTTGGCAGGAGCTGGGGCAGAGACGGGAGCTCACTCCGTCATGCAGTACTCTGGAATCAAACTTGCAGTTAGTGTGTATTGGTCGCTACTGGCAGCTCCTCCTCCTCTCCCTTGCTACCGCCTCCCCCACCTCTTCCTACAGATAGGAAGATACTGGTTTCAACCCGGCCCTTCCTCTCCATGGCAGAGCAACCGAGTGGTGCGGACATGTTTTTTGGGAATGGGGAGGGCGTCGGGGGCCTGATGAATTGGCGTCGGGGTCCGGACTAGGCCCGCGGGCCGTAGTTTGGGCATGCCTGCTTTATACTGTGGCAGGTTCATTCTTAACTAAGTTCACTGCTGCTTAGTGTCACATCGGAACCATACCAGCACACCCTCATTTCAAGTCTGTTCTTGCTAATCCATTTGTTGTTTTCACTCTTTATGTACCTAGGTCTTTCAGAGTGTTGAATTATAAGGGTCTTCCCTAGCCTGTTCACTTTTTCATTAAACCTAAAATGGGGGAGAGAGAAATATTTATTTGTCTTTTTGGATTAAGATGAAATACAAAGTGTTTTGTTTTGATGAATAAATGCTATTTTTTTTAATATTACAGGTTTAAATCACCTCCTTGATGAAAACCGAATTCAAGATTTATCTCTACTATATCAGTTGTTCAGTAGAGTTAAAAATGGAGTGCAAGCTCTCTTACAGCAATGGATTGAGTATATAAAGGTATCCTTCGTAGTTTAATTTTTGTGTTCCTACTAGTTACAACTGACTTTAATTTTATTGAGTTGTGGTAGTTGCCTGTGCAATAAGGTTTATGTTGTGTGTGTGTGTGTGTGTGTGTGTGTGTGTGTGTGTGTGTTTAAAACAGTGTTGTTTGATGTACTTGTTCAATTCTGCATGCAACCAAGTGATCATAAGATTGTTTTACAATGCACCAAGAGCTGGATATAGCATGCCATTTCAAATTTTCAGCAAAAAAAATATATTATTTGGATTATTGTGACCTGGGCATGTGCTAAAGCAAGTCTCCCATTCACTTAATTCTGTGTCATGGAACCTTGAAAATGTCAAACACTTTCTACTGGTTTATAACCTCATGCACATGTGAACTAGCCCTTGTATTGTGCACTTGGAGTACTCTTAGTACATGGAGCAAGATCCTTGTTCTGTGTTTGGTTGGAATCACTGTTGGAGTATCTCGGTAACCTCTTCCTAGTGAATGAGGAAGGTAAGCTGTACATTTTTCTTTCCATGTGTGATTAAATCGATAGGCAGCAAACAGAAAATCTGGAGTTCAGTCTCTAGGATTTCTTAATACTGTATTTAAAAATGGCTAGCAGGGATGAGGCACATTGCCTGAATCCTTGGAAAGCTGCTACCTGTCACTCATCCAGTCCAATGCTTCTGCAACTGTTGCAATAGGTGATAATGGAATGTTCAAATATATGTAATTAAGAATCATTTGTTGGCATATAAGGAGCTCTGGAGCTTGATACGCAAGTCTGGATTTAAACTTTATGCTGAGATATAATTCAAAAATATTGCTCTGTCTATATTTGGTAAGGTTACTTTGGAAATTGGAAGTATTGTAAGATAAATATATTCTCTTTCGTATCATTTGTGAATCCCCACTATTGGGGTTATGCGCCTTTAAAGCTGATTGGTTAAAAGTTTTGGTGGTAAGACCGCCCACCGCACCACCCACCCTTAGGCGCCAGTTCACCATTTTACCTCAGTTCTCTTCTTTCCGCCTCAGCAGCAGGACGATCGTTGAGAGCTTGCTCAATTTTTTCGTCGAGTCTTCAGATAAGACATAGCTGAATCTTACATTTTTTTTTCCAGGCAATCTTGTCCTCCAGGCAGGATTGCCACCCCGGTGCTGTTTCTTCTTTGAGGACTCAGTAACCTTCTTTGCCTCAGTCACCGTTTCCCCCCTCAAGGGGGTAGCGGCTGGCCGGCCCTTCGGGGTTGTTCGCCTTCTCAAACGTTCTCCATTGCCTTCCTTCAGAAGAATTTTTTCATGGCTGCGGCCTTTAAACAGTGCTCTTCTTGTCTGAAGAAGTTTCCAGCTTCGGACGGACACAGCCAGTGTCTTTTCTGCCTTGGAGAGTTGCACCAGAGTCAGTCCTGTGTGCACTGTAAAAATTTCACTCGTCTGGCGGTCCAGAACCGAAGCAACAGGCTGAAGGCGCACCTGATGGAGCTCGCCCTCACTCCCACTGCTGTGCCCTCCACTTCTGCCGCAGTGAGTGCTCCTCCTCCCGAATGGGCTCTCCACTCTTCTTCCTTGCTTCTGGTTCGTAAGAAAAAGAAGAAGGATAAAAACAGAAAGAAAAAGAAGCACCGTTCGGAAGATCATCGTTCTCTGCTGCCTACGCCACGTCCTCTGGTCTCTCCTCAGCCTTCACCACCTTTCTCCATTGCGAGATGTCCCTCGCCAAGGTCTTCTGCATGGGGTGGCCGGTCTTCATCCGACTCGCCCAACAAGGGCCACAGGGCTGGGGCTCCAGCTCGCCCTTTGTATCTCCCATCACCACCTCGTGAGAGGGGCCGTCTCTCTACAAGGCAAGTCTCAGTCTCCCCGAGACCTCGCACTCCCACCATAGATGAGCCGGCGGCCACCGTTTCGTCACCGATCATCTATGCCACCGTTTCGTCACAACCAGCTGGTGTGCATGTTTGAGGCAATGGCAAAGGGCATGTTTGAGGCAATGGCAAAGTCATTTGCCGATCAGTTTAAGGTCACCATTCCTGCTGCCTCTGCGACTCTGGGACCGACCACCGCAAGCCCCAGGGATTCTGGCCCTGCTGCCGCTCTGCTGTCCTCTCGAGGGTTGAGTAGTCACTCCGCTGGCCCGGCCATATCGTCTTGGCACGGTCCAGATGTTGATGTGATGAGCACTCAACCTGTCGACCCGCCCAAGCCGTACTGGCGCGGTCCCGACGTGGCTTTGAGGGTTCTCCCCTCATCCTCCGATGATTCCAGTTTGTCCTTGGAGGAGGAGGAGGGGGACGTCGACACGGAGAAGACGCCCGATCAGGCGATTGGTGCTGTCGATCCGCCGAGAGAAGACCAGAAGTCTCTCAAGGCGATGCTTCCCCGTTTGGGCACCACATTGAATTTACAGGTCAACCAGCCACCCCTGGAAGGGGAGGACCAGATGACGGATAAAGGCCATCAGACCGGTCCATATCACCATGCTCCCTTCCATGTTGACGTCAGCGAAGGCAACATGGAAGAAGCCCGATTCGGCCCACTCCATTTCGGCCAGGCTCGATGGGTTATACCGAGTTCTGGACGAAGACATTGAGTTCCTCCAGGCGCACCCACTACCAACTCCTTGGTTGTGAAGGCCTTCCAACACAAGACTGCGGTTAGTGGGTCTCCGCTACCTTCGACTCCGGAGGGGGTGAAGCTGGATGCAGTGGGCCGTAAGATTTACACCACCGGGTCGCTCTTCCTTCGGGCTGCCAACTACTCCGCTGCCATGGGTCTTTACCAGTCTCACCTTTGGGAATGGACCAATACCCTCGCTGCAAGATTGCCGTCTGACCTCCAGAAGGAACTCGACTCGCTGGCCAAGGAAGGGGACTTTCTGGCGGAACAGCAAATGAGGACATCACGGCACATCAATGACTATGCGGCCAAAGACATGTCCTCTGCCATTCTTCTAAGGCGTCACGCTTGGCTCAGAGGGACCACTCTCGATGACTCCATGAAAAAGTTAATCGAGGAGTTCCCTTTTGATGCCCAAGGTTTATTTGGACAAGACACTGGTAAGGTGCTGAATGAGTTGCAATAGAAACAAGGGCCAAACGGTGTAAATCCCAAGAACAAAAAACCGTTTACAGCGTATATCACAGTCAACAAACGATGTAGTGAATGTAGCTTTTAATGCGCAAGTAGACTCGAAGCCCTTTCCGGATTAAATTGGCTTTTCCAAGCTTCCTCAGGAATCTGCTTGCTATATTGTTGCTTCTTGTATCAAAGTATATTTTATTTCGCGCCACTGAGCCTCAAAGTTAAATTCTGTAGTGCTCTTCGACCACTCTCGATGACTCCATGAAAAAGTTAATCGAGGAGTTCCCTTTTGATGGCCAAGGTTTATTTGGACAAGACACTGATAAGGTGCTGAATGAGTTGCGCCAGACGAACTCAACAGCCAAATTCTTGGGGCTCACCACGCCATCACAGCCAGTGAAACCGAGGTTCCAGCCCTTTACCCATCGGTATCGTGGCAACCCTCAACAGCAGGGCACATCTAATGAACAGTCTAGGGCTGGTTTTTACTGGCCAAGGCGGCGACACACGAAACAGCGTTTCCAGCCCTATGCCCAAGGCAAGCGTACGGATGGCAAGTCCATGTTGCGGGTTTGAAATCTCCCCGGCCAAGGCTCTCTCGCTCCACCTTCCCTACTTCCCCCTCCAGAACTTCCTCCAGGTGTGGTCCGACGTAACGACCGACCGGTGGGTCTTGAAGATCTTATCTGCTGGTTACGCCATCGAGTTCAACCGGATGCCTTGGGTAGGAAAACACCGTTTCACCACCTCGTCTCTCCATCTGAAAGAAGAAGTTGCAACCCTTCTCTCCAAGGGGGCCATCAAGCAGGTACCACCAACCGATTGGAACAACGGTTTCTTCTCGAGGTACTTCATTGTCCAGAAGAAGGACGGAGGCCTCCACCCAATTCTGGACTTGTGTTGCCTCAACAAGTGCATCCACACCAGGAAATTCCGGATGGTAACCCACCAGACCATCCTCCCCCTCATCAACAAACGGAACTGGTTTACGGTAATAGACCTCAAGGATGCTTACTTTCACATCAGCATCCTCAAGGATCACAGACAGTTCCTTCGTGTCAGGATAGGGAGCTCTGTGTACCAATACCGTTGCCTACTGTTCGGTCTGGCCACAGCACCGAGGGTCTTCACCAAATGCATGGCTCCGGTGGCTGCCTTCCTCCACCAGAAGGGGGTCAGGGTCTTCCCGTTCATCGACGACTGGTTGATAGTCCCTCCCACCAGATCGTCTGCCATTCGGGACACGGAATTCACCTCATGGAGAATCTTGGCCTCAGGATCAACTTTACCAAATCAAAGTTGGAACCTTCACAGCGAGTAGAGTACATTGGAGCGGTACTGGACTCGCTGGCGACCAGGGCCTTTGCCCCAGAGAAATGCTTACTGGACATTGCACAGATGGTAAGCAACTTCAGGAACAAGCCCTTCATCAGAGCTAAAAAGGCTCAGAGACTGCTGGGCTTGATGGCCTCAACCACGGCAGTGATTCCTCACACCAAATTGAAGTTCCGGTCTCTACAATCGTGGCTTCTCCACGAGTTCGATCCCCTCACGGAGAGTCAGTCCAAATGGTTGTTTCCATCTCCAGAACTGATGGACCAGTTGGTGTGGTGGACAACACCACTCATTGTGGCTATGGGGAATAACTTTTATCCTCCGCAGCCATCTCTTCAAGTTCTGACCGACGCAAGCAACCTTGACTGGGGAGCTGCTTGCGGGACTCTGACGGTCAACAATACTTGGTCTCCTCAAGAGATGGTGCACCATATCAACTACCTAGAGTTGCTGGCCATATGGAAAGCCTTACACTCCTTCAAGACACTGCTGTGCGGCAATGTGGTCCAGGTTGCATCCGACAACACCACGGCGGTTGCATATCTCAACAAGCGGCTCTAAGACCCCACGGAATCCCTGTCCAGGGCGGACAGCCTTCATCAGTTTAAAATAAACTGTAGTCAAGAGGTTTTTTCCCATGTGATTCTTCTTGCAAAAGACTATTCTTGATGGTTCTATTTTTATTTTTTTGAATAAAATTTCTTGAAACACTCTTGAAACCACTCTTCCTCCCCCTGACGTCACCCCACCCTCCCCTTCACACACACCCCACTGAAATAGACTCACCCATGACATTACTCTATCTGGCAGTGCAACTTTGGGAATGGTGCCTGGAGAGACACATCTTCCCAATTGGAGTCCACATCCAGGGCAAACTGGACCACTCACGAGTGGGAGCTGGACAGTGTGGTTTTTCAGTCCCTTTGCAAGGCATAGGGGACCCCAAGCATCGATCTCTTTGAGTCGGAGTCCAACAGGAAGTGTCACAGATACTGCTCCAGGGCGGGCATCGGCCTAAACTCCGAGGGCGATGCCTTCATGAAACGGTGGAACCAGGACTACCTCTATACCTTTCCCCCATTTCCTCTGGGTCAGAAGGTCCTCGCCAGGATGTACCAACAGCGGGCAAATGCGATCCTCATCGCTCCGGCGTGGCCGCGTTAACCCTGGTATCCACTTCTGTTGCACATGTCGTCGCAGTCTTGCACACTGCCGGACTCACCGACTCTCCTGCAAATGAAACCTGGTCAACACCACTCAGACTTGCCCAGCCTCCACCTCACCGTGTGGAGGATAACCCCAAGCTGTCCAGGATCTTGGAACTAGCAAGACACCCCTCTACGAGGAAGTCCTATGCCTCCAAGTACAGGCGGTTTAGTGCCTTCCTGGATACACAGCAAGGGTCTTCACCCCGTGTAGGACTGCAAGACATCATGGCCTACCTCCTCCATTTGGCAGAGTCAGGCCTCAGCATTACCTCCATCAGGGTCCATTTGGCAGCAGTAGTAGCCCACTCTCCAGCTGGATGACCTGCATCTGGTGCCTTCCGTGACCAAACGGTAAAGCGTTTCCTCAAGGGCCTGTGAAACGCTTTCTCCCCAGTTAAGACTCCGACCGCACAATGGTCCTTATCTACTGTCCTGAATGCCCTCCTTAGGACTCCATTCGAGCCGATGGCTACTGCAGACGTTCGTCTCCTCACTTGAAAGACTGCGTTTCTGGTGGCCATCACGTCTGCCAGACGAGCTGGTGAGCTGGTGGCTCTGCGGGTGGATGCCCCATTTCTCAAATTTTACAATGACCACGTGGTGCTCCACGCCAACATCACCTTCTTACCAAAGGCAGTCTCCTAATTTCATATGGTTCAGACGATATCTTTACCAACTTTCTTCCAAAACCCCAGCAACGCTCAAGAAAGGACTTGGCACACGCTGGATGTGAAACGAGCTTTATTGTTTTACACCAGCAGGACACGTGAGTTCCGGAAGTCACAGCGTTTGTTTGTTGCCTATGGGGGAAAATCTAAAGGTGAATCCATCTCTTCTCAGAGGTTCTCCAAATGGATTACGTCAACCATCTACCTGGCCTACGAGTCTACCCTGTTGCCATCTCCACCACATGTCAGGGCACATTCTACAAGAGCGGTTGCCACCTCCACTGCCTTTTTGGAGGGCACTCCACTTGAAGACATTTGTAAGGCTGCCACTTGGTCCAGACCTTCTACATTTGTCCAACACTACAGGATGGACCCCAGAGCCACTGCGGATGCCAGACTTGGTCGTGTCGTCCTTGCCAGAGGGCTCTAGGCGCCTCATCCTTGAGGACCCATCCTGCCTGACTCACATCTTCATCGTGGGATCATCTCATCCGATTGTCCACCGACCAAGTAAGTGTGACTTGCTAATCTCCCAATAGTGGGGATTCACAAACTATACGAAGGAGAAAGTTGGGTTTCCCTTACCAGTGATAACTTTTGTTCTTCGAATATATAGTTTGTGAATACACACTACCCACCTTGCCTCCCTTCTTGAGCAGCATGGATGAGATCATTTGGTTTATCCTGTGCTTGGCTTAAGTATGGAACTGAGGTAAAATGGCGAACTGGCGCCTAAGGGTGGGCAGTGCGGTGGGCGGTCTTACCGCCAAAACTTTTAAACAAACGAAGCCTCCGATCGATGTTCTGCGCAGGCGCATAACCCCAATAGTGTGTATTCACAAACTATATACTCAAAGAACGAAATCTATCACTGGTAAGTGAAACCCAACTTTTTAAAGGCATCTGTTGAGTCAGGGTTCAATGAGACCATTCTTTTACATATATATAAAAGCAGATTATCCTGCTATGGTAATAGAATAGACCATACTGCCAGCGACTCAACACCAAGTGTCAGGCAACGATTAACTAACCTGACAACCCTGCGGACTCATGGCCTTGGATGCCGAAGTCCACAGGGAACTGTGATGGTCCCCAAGTGGATTAAATCCCACTTGAATCCATCTTGAAGGAGGGCAGCAGCTTCATCAATATTGGCCTGGGGCTGAGGAGGACTTTGTGCGCCAAAAGAGCTCAAGACCAGAAAGTGACTTGTGGAACTGGATCAGTGGTACAGGTGTCACTCGGAGTTGTGGAAGGCAGATTAAAGGCCACTGTATTACATTCTCATGACAGTCCTCATGGCTGATCGCCATGAGGATCACCAATATTTGGATTCGCATACTGCAGAAGAAAAATATTGTCTTGCTGTCTGCTTTTTTCTTCTTCTTCCGTGTCTTGGCCAGAAATAAAACTGGCAAAATGAATCCAGCATTTGGTGGGTTCATTCTGCAGTTTCCTTCACCTGACCTTGTGTGAGAAAGATTAGCCAGCAATACAAGGTTGCCATTATCAGGCATTTTGAGGAGGCTCTTTCTGTGTACCCCTGCTGCTGCCTGTAAAATATTAGAAGAATCTTGTGTAACGTTGACAGTTGCATTCATGGTCTTTCCTTCAGTCTAGCAGCCTGTATGCTTGGAATAAAGGGACAGGTCTTGTCAGTCATGGAATAAAGGGACAGGTCTTGTCCTGGATCAGCAACTGGCTAAGGGACAGGAAACAGAGGGTAGCACTAAATGGACACTTCTCCAAGTGGAGGGAAGTAAAGAGTGGGGTCCCCCAAGGTTCAGTACTGGGACCCCTGCTTTTCAACCTCTTCATAAATGATCTAGAGGTAGGAGTAAAAAGCAAGGTAGCCAAATTTGCTGACGACACTAAATTATACAGGGTAGTGAAAACTGTGAGAGATTGTGAGGAGCTCCAGAGGGATCTCTCGACACTGGGGGAGTGGGCAAAACAGTGGCAAATGAGCTTCAACATTAGTAAGTGCAGAGTGATGCATGTTGGGGCAAAGAACCCCAATTACATTTATAAACTGATGGGGTCAGAACTCTCTGTGACAAACCAGGAAAGGGACCTTGGTGTCCTGGTGGACAACTCAATGAAGGTGTCAACCCAGTGTGCCTCAGCAGTGAAAAAAGCAAACTCAATGCTAGGGATCATTAGGAAGGGCATAGAAAATAAGTCAGCAAGTGTCATTTTGCCTCTTTATAAATCTATGGTGAGGCCCCATCTGGAATACTGTGTACAGTTCTGGTCGCCATACCTCCAGAAGGATATTATGGAGCTGGAAAAAGTGCAGAGGAGGGCAACCAGAATGATTAGGGGACTGGAACACCTTCCTTACCATCTGAGGCTGCAATGGTTGGGCCTCTTCACTCTTGAACGACGACGTCTAAGAGGTGACCTGATTGAAATATATAAAATCATGCACGGTGTGGACAAAGTAGATAAGGAAAAACTGTTTTCCCTATCGCATAACACTAGAACTAGGGGACACTCCATGAACCTTTTGGGTACTAGTTCTCAAACAAATAAGAGAAAGTACTTTTTCACCCAGAGGATTACTGGTCTATGGAACTCCCTGCCAGAAGAAGTGGTGACAGCTGTCAGTCTTGACAGCTTTAAGAAAGGATTAGACAAGTTCATGGAGGACAAGAGTATCAATGGCTATAATTATGGATACTTAAGGACAACCTCCGGGTTGGAGAGATAGGCAGGATATCTCTCAATATCATTTCCAGGGAATCCTAAGCAGGTGAAGGCATCTGCTTGGGAATACCCTGAAGGAAATGGTGAGCCACTGTGTGAGACAGAATGCTGGACTGGATGGGCTGTGGCCTGTTCCAGCAAGGCTGTTCTTATGTTCTTATGCTTACAAGCTCTACCTGTCTGCTATCTGACGGAGCTTCCTGCGGCTGTTTGCAGTGCTATATTATCAATGACATCTCTGTTTTGCAGGCATTTGGTAGCACCATTGTAATTAATCCAGAGAAAGACAAAACCATGGTCCAGGAGCTGCTAGACTTCAAGGATAAAGTTGATCATATAATTGACATTTGCTTTTTGAAGAATGAGAAGTTTGTCAATGCCATGAAAGAAGCCTTTGAGACCTTTATCAACAAAAGACCAAATAAACCTGCTGAACTTATAGGTACATGTTCTATTATTCCATTAATTACCAAATAGAAACTATGAGGGTGGCTGTGTAATTCAGTTGTTGAGAGCACTTCAACACTCAGAAGGTTCCAGGTTAATTTCCTGGCATCTCCAGTCAAGAAAGAAAGAAAATAATCAGTAATTTTAGAGAGTAACTTCTACATTTGCATAAGGAGAATAGCTCCTAATTGTAATTCAGGGGTGCGCAAACTACGGCCTGCAGGCCAGATCAGGGCTGCGGCGCCCTCACCGCTTATGGAAGTAAAACGTGCATGTGCAAAACTGCCATAAATGTACCCACAGCTATCATAAATGCATTTACAGCAGCATTTTGCGCATGTATGGGCGCATTTAAATTCCGCTTCTGGTGGGAGGAACCACATGACCAGCCAGCAGCCTGAAAAGTTTGGGCACCCCTAGAATAGATAGTAGTGGGTTAGATGGGAAAATATTGGTTAGAAAGCTGACAAATGTAACTTGGAAGGAGAATGAACTTCAAATCAAACAAAGAACTTGTATTTCAGGATGCCTCTACAAAAGATGAATATTTGGCCGGCACCATTAATCATGATAAGTGCTGTAGTAGATCTCTTGTGCGAAGCTTCATATCAAATCTGGATTTATGTTTAATTTGTATGGCAGAGGTTTGTAGTTCTTGTCTGAATAGAAACGAGATTGGAACTGTCATGTGATCCAGACCTGATCCAAAGCATTTAGTAGTCCTTAGTGGACTGTTAAGAAGAGTGGCTCTGTGTATGCATGATGTCAACTGCAGGATGCTTTTTATCCATGAGATCTGACAGTGACCAACAGAGTACAATTCTAGTCTGTACATAATTAAATCCCATCATTTTATTTTGTCCTGTGTTTGTTTGTTTTGTCACCACCACCCTCTTTCAGCTAAATATGTGGATTCAAAGCTTCGGGCCGGCAACAAAGAGGCTACTGATGAAGAACTTGAAAAAATGCTGGATAAAATTATGATTATATTTAGGTTCATCTATGGTAAGAGCTTTATTCTTTTCACATTAAGCTGCCACGTATATAAAAGCAAAAGAAGTTTCATAAAGCTTAATAAATCCTAATTGTAATTTGCTACTGTCCTAGATACGCAGTATTGGTGCACTTAAGACGCTAGGACTCTTCTAAACTAAGGAACCTAATCTAATATTCCTGTCATGCCTAAATAATGGCTATATGGTGATTGTAACTGATGGAGATTTTAGTCCAAAAACTTGTGGAAAACGTCATGTTTCTCCAGTTCTTCTTTGTGCACCAAATAAGTTTTTCGGGAATCTTGTCAGCTGTGTTTTAACAATAGCAAAATGTATAACACATGCTTGCTTTTCAATTCTATATACAGGTGAAACTTGGAAAATTAGAATATCGTGCAAATGTTCATTCAGTTCAGTGATGCAACTTAAAAAGTGAAATAAATATATGAGATAGACTCATTACATGCAAAGCGAGATAGTTCAAGCCTTACTTTGTTATAATAGCGATGCTTATGGTTTACAGTTTATGAAAACCCCAATCTTATATACCCCATAATCATCACATAATCTCATGTACGCTGTACGCCATGATCATCACAATTATAACGAATTAAGGCATGACATCTCTCGCTTTGCATGTAGTAGGTCTATCTCATATATTTGTTTCACCTTTTAAATGAAATGAATGAACATTTGCATGATATTTAAATTTTCCAAGTTTCACCTGGATATCGGTTTAGATGCTATTCGTCTGCCCAAAAATAGCATACAACATAATTCAACACTCATTACCTCTATCAAATCTCAGCAATCTAATATAAAATACTTCAACACAGAAATGGAATGAGAATAAAAGAAATGACAGGCTCCCATAAAATCACCAAGCAATTCCAACTTACAAACTGTACCACACCATAATCCATCACATTATGCTTCACCACCAAGGTGTAAATTTATTGATTTTTACCTTTTAATAAAGGTAAGCCACCTTGGGCCCACCTGAGGAGAAGTAGAGATATAAATATTTTAAATAAATAAATAGTAAGTGTGGAAATAGCAATTTCCCAACATCCACGTGCCCAGCAACTATGCCTCCAGCCAGCAGTAAATCTCCTTTGAGTAAGAAGATCCCTCCACCACATGATCTCACAGATTGACTACCTGGGTTGGAGATGCTAAATGATTTCCCTTAAGAGGCCAGAAAGAAATCAACATGGCTGATCCATAGTACTTGAACAGGAGCTTGCAAATAGTCTTGGCACTGCACTACTATAAAAACCTTTTTTCTCTTCTGCAGGCAAGGATGTTTTTGAAGCCTTTTATAAAAAAGATCTAGCAAAACGGCTGTTAGTGGGCAAAAGTGCCTCAGTAGATGCTGAGAAATCCATGCTTTCCAAACTCAAACATGGTAAGGAGCTCTCTGGATTGTTTCTGAGGGTGGAAGGTGGGGTTTAGTTTTTAAATTCTCATATTTTCTCTCAGTGTGGATGTCTGCAGATATATTTACATGACATTTTTTCAGTACGCAGTCTTACTGAGAAAATGAGTCCTGGTGGCGCAGTGGTTAAGTTGCTGTACTGCAGCCAAAAGGTTGTGAGTTTGATCCTGATTAGGACTCAAAGTTGACTCAGCCTTCCATCCTTCCAAGGTCGGTAAAATGAGTACCCAACATGTTGGGGGCAAAATGCTAATTAACTTGTGAACCACCCAGAGAGTGCACAAAGTGCTATGGAGTGGT
Source organism: Bradypodion pumilum (assembly GCA_035047305.1). Taxonomy (NCBI): domain Eukaryota; kingdom Metazoa; phylum Chordata; class Lepidosauria; order Squamata; family Chamaeleonidae; genus Bradypodion; species Bradypodion pumilum. The sequence continues at coordinate 11,230,712 of JAWDJD010000011.1, read as the reverse complement.
ATATAAGTGTGAATGCTTTGCTTAGAGTTAAGTGGCCATTTTGTTTGGAGAAACAGAAGCTGTGGTGGTCTTTCATGGACTCATTGGTACACATGATGAATCCCTGTGCATGATGATTTTGCAATGAAAAATTCCTTCTTGAGTACAGCTTTAAGAGCCTGTCACCATTTCTATTTTTGCTACAAGTGGTGATCTTTAGTGTATATTCTGCAAGCACAGTGACAGATTTTCAAATTCTGCATCAGTATGTATGTATCAAATGCTCTCTGTATTCATTTATACATGTTTTATTGACTTATCTGAAAGATAATCCATTAACAAATGGCAATAAGAAAAAAACCTAACAAATCAGCAAGACCATTTATGGAAACAAATTCCATTTATTTTATGTCGGAATTATTTCTGAGTAAATAGTCAAATGACTGGTAACCATTCTACCATTCTGATCTTGATCTCCATAGGGCTCATCACCTCTAGAAATCCTAAAACACTTAATGTGTAAAATGTTTTAGATAACTGTGGCCACTCCTTATTGTTTATGATGTACTGGCTTATTCAACTACTCTTCTGGAGTTAACCTGATAGGAATAAATTTCAGCAATTTTGGCTCAGGATGTTTTCTTTTCAGTTAGGATTCCAATGCAATCATAATCTTTGCCTTGTTCAGGATTGAATCTAGCATATTTTAATGACACACTATAAATCTTCCGGTAAATAACTCCAATTACCATATAAGTATTCTATTACAGAATGTGGAGCTGCTTTCACCAGCAAACTTGAAGGAATGTTTAAAGACATGGAGCTTTCTAAAGACATCATGATACAGTTTAAGCAGGTATGTGAACAAATCTGCTAGTTTAATTTTTTTAAATTAGATTTGTAGCTTCCTCCCTGGCTAATAAAAAGAAAAAAAGCTTGTTTTTGTATCTGAGGGAGCTTTCTGCGTACATATTTTATATTCTGTAGGCAAATTAGTAGTAACATTTATGGCACACTGGCTAACTGGAATTGGGCTGGGGGAGTTGGGTTAATATTTCTATTATGCAGTGAAACACACTGTCCTGTTGGTTTGGTTGCCAACCTATTCCAGGAGTGCCCAAACTATGGTCTGTGGGTCAGATCCAGCCCCCAACACCAATGGGTACATTTTACTTCTGCTTCTGGGAGCGATGAGGGTGGTACGAGCTGGATGAATTAGCATTGGGAGCCAGATCTGGCCTGCGGGCGGTTGTTTGGGCACCCCTGAACCATGTGACCGACCCACGGCCCGAAAAGTTTGGGCACCCCGATCTAATCTGTCTCACTGGGGGTGTAAGAGTATATAGGAGACATCTGAAACCAGGCCATCCTAACCTCTTTGGAGGGAAGGGCAGGATGTAAGTGCAGAGGAGGATAAAAACTAGTAACTTGTTTGTACATCTTTATGGTCATGATTCCTCTGTTTCTGTTATGTCTCTAGTATATGCAAAATCAGAATGTACCTGGGAACATTGAACTCACCGTGAATATCTTAACTATGGGCTATTGGCCAACCTATGTGCCTATGGAGGTCCACCTGCCATCAGAGGTAAGATAATTGTACAACTTTTCCAGGCTGGAAGAGTTGACAGTGGTATACTTATTTAAAAAATTCCTGATAGCTAACAGAAAAAAGCTTGAGGTGATAATAGAAAGCATCTGCAATGTTATAATTAGGATTTTTAAAAAAATATTCAGTTATTAAGTAAAGTGTGAATATTAGCCACTGTCTTTTGCAGGGGTTCTCAACCTTACCACACCATGGGCCAGACAACTCCCCCTCTGACAGCTGAGCAGGCCAGACACAATAGCGGTGGGCACATATGTGCATGCGTGGGCGCCTCCGCTTCTGGGGTCACCGCCGCAAGTCGGATGGAGCAGGAGTTGAGGCTAGGGTTGCCATATGTCCCAGTTTTGCAGGATTTTCCCAGATTCAAGCTGTCCTGGCCGGTTCAAGAAAAAACATGTAAAAGTCCCGGATTTTTAAATTTGAACAAAGGAAGCAAGATCACCTCTTACCAAGGGACTTTTGCAAAGAGTTAATTCCCTGCCTCCCTGCCTTTCTTTCAATTATCCTGCTTGAAAGTGGTGAAGGCAAAATAGCACCCTGAGAAGCCTGCCGGGGAGGGGAGACATTTGCAAGCGAGATAATTGAAACAAAGGCATAAAGGCAGTGGAATAACTCCTTGTAAAAATCCCTTGGCTCACCTTGAAATTTGGGGGACAAGGAGTTGTCCTCAGCCCTTTTCCTCGAAAGCTGGGAGAGAACAAGAAATACCCATATCTAAGAAGCCAAACCTCCACCATACACTGAGATGGAGGATTTCTTCTTCACGTGACCATAAAGGGTTAATTGCATAGGGTCGGTATTCCTAGAGAGGAAGGGAACAGGGTGGACAGAAAGTGAAGAGTCCTCCATCGCAAAGGTCCTCTTCCAAAATAAGTCCCTTCCTGTCTCCTGCTTTTCTCCTTCCGGAGGGAAACGGAGGTGCTATGGACTGCATTGCTGTTCCGGGCCCCTCTTTAGAACTTTCTTCCAAGGGATCTTCATGTGGGGTTTGAGGGTGAGTCTATTTCAGTGGGGGGGAGGGGTGAAGGGGAGGGTGGGGTGACGTCAGGGGGAGGAAGAGTGGTTTCAAGAGTGTTCCAAGAAATTTTATTCAAAAAATAAAAATAGAACCATCAAGAATAGTCTTTTGCAAGAAGAATCACATAGGAAAAAACCTCTTGACTACAGTTTATTTTAAACTGATGGAGGCTGTCCGCCCTGGACAGGGATTCCGTGGGGTCTTAGAGCCGTGGTCTCGCTGACAGCCCCATCCGACACATACGCAGTTTGGAGAATGCAATGACGTCACGTGGCTGTCCTGGTTTGGCGGGAGAGAATTATGGCAACCCTAGTTGGGGCTGGCCATAGGTTGCGAACCCCTGTTCTATTGTCATAAAATGCATATTCTTAATATTTAAAGAATTTGGCAATAGGAAAGGACTTAACATTTCCTGTAGCTCTCATTTTTTAAAAGATATGAAATTACAGTTGAGGGTTGTGCTAAATTTAATACTCATTATGTGAAAAGATATAGGAAGATTAAGGTTGAATCTGAAGAAACTAGCCATCCTAAACTAGAGACAGCAAAACCATCTTAGGTCTCTTTGATCATAAAATGCTAGTCTTAAAGTAACACAGATGAACAAATGAAATCAAAACTGTTAAAGTACAGAGATTGGATTGAAGCTTACATTTCTGTTCTCTCTAGATGGTAAAACTGCAAGAAATATTTAAGACATTTTACTTAGGAAAACACAGTGGCAGAAAACTTCAGTGGCAGTCAACATTGGGACACTGTGTACTCAAAGCTGAATTTAAAGAGGTGATCATTTATTTTCTTGTTACAAAAACTTTTACACTTGAAAAATAAAAAGTGGGAGGGTGGGGTTGAAATGGCTGTCTCTGTTAAAAACATTTTTTAAATCTAGAGTTTGTTATGTTGCAAATACTTGTGAGAACAAGACCTTTGATGGTGCCTCTAAAATTGGTTGTCTTCAAATGGACGGATTAGAATTAATCCAGTATTGGTCCCACCCAACTAGAGTTGGGTCTTTTAAAACACATGTGATGTTATTCACAAATAACATAAGTGTCATGGTTGAAATCCTGTTAGTTGAGCTACATCATTCAAAAAGAATTACAATTAAGGCTCTCAAAAGCATCTATGAAGTGCTTCTTCTAACAGAGAGTGCTTAGCATTGCCCATTAGAACTCATCTGCTGCCTCTTCCAGTCCACAATCTCTTGGGCTGCCTCTGTAAAGCAGGGAATACAAGTCAGTGTCTGCTTCTGTTTCAACCATCTCTCGAAGGTGTTCAGGAGCACCTCTAGGTCATCATCCAGTCCCATCTTACCCAAATTGGGAGTGTTCCTTGAATCATCATCAGCCCACCACTAACTGGGTCCTGCTTCAGTCTGTAAGCTTCAGGGGTCTTGCTGCTCCCACAGGATGCATGATGTACCCCTGACATGCCGGTGGGGAGGATTCACCACATCCCACAGGACCTCCTCTGTGACACTAGTCACAAGGCCTATCCGGGGGGGGGGGGGTAAAGTACAAACCTCTGCGAGCCCTTCCTGCTTGACTTCCTCTGGCCCTTTCTAGCCTACCTGGCCAGGGAGTGTAAAACAATAAATCTTCAAGAGTAGCATAGCTTAAGGGCTCTCTGCCCACTCAACTAAGAAATGAAACAGGCTGGTCATTTTTATGGTTGTTAATTAAAACAATGTCAAAGAATAGTAAGAAAAAAGAAAAAGGTCCAGCAGCATTTTAAAAATCTATACCTATAAGGAAGAGGTGTGGCCGTATGTATGCAGAATACGTTTCCACACCCCTGGAGCACATCCCGTGATACTTGGCACACACGTACCTTTCGCAACCGGGATCAGCACTGCAAAGGTCCCGATGCCGAGGGCCCCACAAATACAACAAAATGTAAAAACTACAACTCCCAGCAGACACTGCAGCGCAACGCAGCCAATCACGGAAGCCAGGCCGAGAGCGAGAGAGGCAGGACGCTGGTCACACAGACCAACTGCCACCCACAAAGCATAGCGTGGCCGAGAAACACAGTGGCACCCATGGCCACCGCGCCCAGCACAGTAATGGGGGCCAAGGAGATGCCCCAAAAATAGCTGGGAAGACCTCAGGCACCCCTAGCCAAGGGGCACGGAGCCGCTGCGGCAAGGCCCCTACCAAACCCGAACGAAATGCCAAAGCCTATAGGGCCTTACCGTGCCACCGGAATCGCCTCCACTGGGCCTCGGAGAGGGAGAAGGGGAAGAAGACAAAAATGGGGAGGATGGGAGAGGAAGGAGGGGGAGGAAGGAAACACAGGGAGAAGGGGGGGAAGGAAAGGCCGCCGCCCCCTCCTTTCAAAAACACACACATGGACAAGCTGGCGGTGGCCGCGGCCTTGCTGGCAGGCCTGAGGGAGAAGGGCCTGCTGTTTACCTTCCTTCCGAAGTGGTCCCTATTTATCTACTTGCAATTTCTTGCTTTCGAACTACTAGGTTGGCAGGAGCTGGGACAAAGACGGGAGCTCATTCCGTCCTGCAGTATTTGGATCTCGAACTGCTGCCTTCCAGTCAGCATCTTAGCCACTTGAGCCACTGCAGTCCTGTGCATGGTTACTCACACGTAAATTTCCCTAACTAAGCTAGCCATTTCTAGCAAGCAATCTACTCACATGGTTCCGGTTTCTTAGAGCCATTCGGCTCAGCTCCATGTCGACTACATGTCTCATCATTCAGACACACACTCTCTCTTCCTGTGTCACTAACTCTTTTTTACCCACCTTCCAAGAACCTCCTCCTTTCACAGTTCTTTCATGTCAATCCATCATGGCCTTCAGTGATATCACCCTATGTTAATAGGGGCTGCAGTGGCTCAGTGGTTAAGAAGCTTGCCTTGTTAGCTGGAAGGCTGGTAAGTCGGCATTTCGAGATCCGGGTACTGCAAGACCAATTGAGTCTCCATCTCTGTCCCAGATCTTGGGGACATGAAAGGAGCCTCAATTGGATGTTCCCTGAGTGGAGTTTCTTCTGCAAAAATCCTTTCAATCCAGAATAATTTCTAACATGAAATTATTATTGTTGTTGCTATTGTACGATATGATGAAACTATCTTTTCTGCTTATGTAGCTGTGAAAGTGTAGAGACCTTCAGGGCATTTCAGCTGTAACTGCTGGCTATGTTACTGTGGTGAAACCATGATTATGTATTTTTGCTTTGGTCACAAGCATTCTGCTATAAAGGCAGCACAACTGAGAGGTTGTAGTTATTTCTTTATTTAAACTAATTATTTCTCAAAGCTATATTTTTCCCTAGGAATGCAAATAAGTAATCATTAAACAAATATTTTTCTCTTTTCAAGGTAAGCAGAAACATGTTTTTGTTTCTTTCTTCCTAATAGGGCAAAAAAGAACTGCAAGTCTCTTTGTTCCAGACTCTAGTGCTGCTTATGTTTAACGAAGGTGAAGAATTCAGTTTAGAGGAGATAAAACAAGCTACTGGAATAGGTGAGCATTAGAAGTTACTTGTGGCTTTTAACTGTTGGTACGTAATTAAACTGAGATACTAAACCCGTGATGGTGAACATTGGCACTCCAGCTGTTCTTGGACTTCAATTCACAGAAGCCCAAGCACCCTGTGGAACCATACAAATGGGTTTACTGTGATTCATCCAGCCTGCACTGCCCTTGTCGCTCCCGGAAGCGGAAGTGGAAGTAAAATGCGCCGTTATGGCTCTTCTGGCGTGGGCCGGATGAATCGCAGTAAACCCATTCATGTGGATTCGTGTCCAAGAACAGCTGGAATGCTAAGGTTCACCATTACTGTACTAAACTGTCCTCTTCCATTTATAGAGGATGGAGAGCTACGTCGAACACTCCAGTCACTAGCCTGTGGCAAGGCAAGAGTGCTCACGAAAAGCCCCAAAGGCAAAGATGTGGAAGATGGCGACAAATTTACCTGCAACGATGACTTCAGACATAAACTGTTCAGGATAAAAATCAATCAGATCCAGATGAAAGAAACGGTATCTGTTTTTCTTTCAAATTGCAAATTTTCCAGGGTACCCAGCCAGAAACCCTGAATCAGCCAGAAGCAACTCCCCTCCCCCAAAAAACAACAACAACAACAACACAGTAGCAACCAGGTTGATTCTCACTTTTCGTTTGTGTGGCTTGGGTCACCCGGAGCCACTTGATAGACCAGGGATAGAGGGCAGGGCTGGACCATTAAGTCTGGGCATGACTGTATTGCACATGAAATCAGATTTTATTTCCTTTACCTTCAGTTTGAATGTTTCCTTATTTGAAACCATGGCAAAGCACATCAACACACTCTTCACACAGAGGGCTGATATTTGTAGCAGTATAATTGCTTTTGAACAAGTCCAGAATTCTTTTCCCTTTATTGTATAATGACCGTCACAATGGGTTTACATGGCAGGGACGTTATCACAGTGAGGGATTACCCAGCAAATACTGATCACTAATACATTTTCACATATATCATGACACATATCAACTACTGGTTGAATGAATGTTTATTAATTGATTAGTCTTATGACCTTATCAATAACATAACAGAAGAATTAAAGTCTGTACAATGCAATGAAATGCAATTTTAAAAATTCAATTTAAAAAATGCAATATGCACATACCTGAGCTAATTTTAAATGGAATGTAAACTGGAGAAAGTGCAACTACTGGTTGAAGTCAACAAATTCATAGAAAGCTTACCTAGATTCCTAATGGGAGTTCCAACCCCAACTTCTGTTTCTGCAGGTAGAAGAACAAGCTAGCACTACAGAGCGAGTCTTTCAGGATCGGCAGTACCAAATTGATGCTGCAATTGTGAGAATCATGAAAATGCGCAAGACACTTAGCCATAATCTGCTTGTGTCAGAAGTGTACAACCAGCTGAAATTTCCAGTAAAGGTAAAATGTGAATGTTCTTATTTTACCTGTAAAATACTGTATTCTTTGCTTGTATCAAAAGTACATTTTCAGAAATCAAATATATATTTCACTTGATTGTCTAACTTAGCAAAACTTTGAAAGATATAACCAGCCAATAACCTTTCTGTAAAGTGCTACTGGTTAAACATTTTCCTCCACGTAGTGCACCAGGCATATTTCTGTCTGTGTAGAGCAGGAGTTCCTAACCTTTTGACCTGACAACAATCTCCCCCCCAAAAAACAGCTGAGTAGGCTTGACCACGCTGCCCAGAAGCGGGCGCGTTTACGACAACCATAAATGTGCCCACTTCTGCATTTACGACAGCTGTGGGCATGTTCATGCATGCACGGGCGCATTTTACGACTGACATAAGCACGTCTGCTTCCATGTCCGGGTGCAGTGGCAATGGGCCGGATGAAATGGTGTCATGGGCCATAGGTTGGTAACCCCTGTGTAAAGGCACAAAAATTGCCATGTTGAGGCATAGGAAGTGCATGCTTGAAGTCTTTGTGGGAAATAGGAAAGGTTTGCGAATCTAATTGCCTCTTTGTAAACGTGTAGGCACCTGATGGAATTGGGTTAAACAAGGTGACAATCTTTCACTCAAGGGATTGCGGTGGCTTAGTGGTTAAGATGCTGAACTTGACGACCAGATGGTGCTGCACAACTGAGCAAGCTCCCATCTCTGTCCCAGCTCCTGCCAACCTAGCAGTTTGAAAGCAAGAAATTGCAAGTAGATTAATAAGTACCCCTTCAGTGGGAAGGTAAAACAGTGTTCCGTGCACTCCGGTGTCTATTCATGCCTGCCACATGTCTATGGAAATTTCTGCAGACACAGACAGCGCTGGCTCTTTGGCTTTAAGCAGAGATGAGCACCGAACCCTAGAGTCGCATACGACTGGCTTTTGAGCACAGGCAACCTTTACCTAATCTTTCACTGTTGTTTCTTATTTAAAACAAAATGAATTTTCATTATCTTTATTGAATGATGAAATATGCTACAGCTGCTGACTTTCTGAATTACTTTACAGCCTGCTGACCTTAAGAAGAGAATAGAATCATTAATTGACAGAGACTACATGGAAAGAGACAAAGAGAATCCCAATCAGTATAACTACATTGCATAAACACACAATGGGCCTTTTTGGTTTTGGTTTTCTGCACATTCGATGTTCTACTTGGTTGCTGGTGGGTAAACAAGCCTGTTGATCCCATTAAATTAACTTTTTTCTACTACCAATGACTGAAATAAAAGCAATGTAATGGGGAGGGGGGACATAGTAGAGTGGACTTTTTCCGTGGCTGTAACTTGCCCATTTAAAGAATAGTATTTACATTTTTAAGAAGAATGCTGTTGAACTCTTTGCATGATATTCAGTATGATGTGCCGAAAATTGTAAGGAAGTATCTGGTCTTTGTGATTCCATTGGTCCCCCAGGTTTCAAGGGAAGCCTCTCTTTAGCATAAGATTCTTGTCCCTTTTTCATCTCAAAAAAATTAGAAGATCAAATTTAACCTTTTTTTAAAAAAGAGCCTTTTAAAAATGCATAAACTGCATGCAAATTCCTATACAGGTTTTTTTTTTGTTTTTTTTGTTGGGGGGGGGGTGTTTATCAAGCAACAATGCCAGTATGGATTTGGCTGTGCCTTGGAACAAAGAAAGTCAGTCTGTTTTTCACTGACAGTATGTAACTGCTCTGCAACCATTGGAAGAAAACCACGAATGGACTTTTAAGGTTGTGAGATAGTGTAAGCTGTTTATTGGCTGAAATAATGTGGCTTAACATAGTGAGTCACAATTAGCATAAGCCCATTGAATCAGCAGGGATTTGGTGAATAACCTCATCCATAAGTGCAGCTAATTCAATGAGCTACTCTAGTTGCAACTTATTACAGTAAACAACAGGATTTCCGCCACTAATAGCAACTACTTTTGCCTGAATTAGTGTTGGAAATGCTGGTTTTAAAGCACAAAGGGTTTTTAAAATCCCCTTCATCCTCAACTATTGAAACTTTTGAAAAAATAAATGCATTGTTAATGTAAAAGCTGTCATGGGAAATCTCAGCTCTCTCTTTAAAAAAAAATCTCAGAGATGGAGATTCTAAACTTGTATGAAACCCAGAAGTGAATGACACTTGGTATTTGGTCTCCCCGTGCAAACACTACAAGACGTTCAGTGAGGAGTTTTGGACTTAGGTTTTCTTTTCTTTTGCACACTCCTATGTTGCTTTAGCTTAAACCTGGGGTTAGATAGATGGCTTCTTATAGAGATTATTTGCTCTTACATTTATCTTAGCAGTTGCCTTGCTGTAAGGCCAGCCTAGGCAGTTCTGATGTCCATGTGTTGAACTCCAATTCCCATCAGATGGCCATTGGTGAAAGAGAATAAAAGTCCAAATTCAACAATATCTGGAAGGCCACCAGTTGCTCTCCTACTTAAAGGCTATTTTTTCCACCAGGCTGTTTGTGATAGGTCAGCGATGGCGAACCTTGGTACTCCAGCTGTTCTTGGACTTCAATTCCCAGAAGCCCAAGTCCCTGTGAATCCACACAAATGGATTTACTGTGCGTACCCATTCGTGTGGATTCACAGGGACTTGTGCTTCTGGGGATTGAAGTCCAAGAACAGCTGGAGTGCCAAGGTTTGCCATCAAAGTGATAGGTGAGCAAGGTCTGTGTTCTACAGACAATCTACACATCAAGCAAGTGTAAGCTGAGAACATACAGGAGAGTTCAGAAAGGCAGCAAATTAGTACATTAAAAACAATGCAATATCTGAGAGCAACCTAAAGTTATTTCTCCTTCCTTTTTTATCCTTTAGCTTAGCAGTTTTTTGATTGCCTCCTTGTGTAATACTGAGAACACCCTGTATTGTATATCATGTTGTGGTCATTGTAATCCAAGGACTTCAGGGTGTTGCTTCAACAGCTCCATCAGTTCTTCACTTTTTTGGAATCAGCCAAGGCTTCTATTTAAGAAAAGCTGAAGAGTGAGGTTTATTAGTGCTTGAAGTAGTGCTAATAACAGTAATGTACCACCAGCACTGATAATGTTGCAATGATTTTAGAATTCAGAATTCCTGTTTCTTCTCTCCACACTAAAAAGCAGGGGGAGCAGTATTTCCAAAAACAAGGGAGTAATAAATTGCTGAGTACAAAACCCAGCACTTGCAGGGCATTGGATAAACTTCCTAAGATAGTTGAATGCCTAAAAGTTCTTATCAGGGAGGAGGAGAAGTAATTAAATGCACTGCAGCTTTCTTTAAAGTATTTGTGTACCCATGGCATCTCTTTCCATATGTACTTGATGGTTCTTTTATTTTTTAAAAATCTTCTGAAGAAAACAAAAGATTGTATATGATTTTGTGCATTTGGAGCACTGAAATAAAGTTTGTCATTTCAGTGCTTTCAGGGAGAAGGAGGGAGGCAATAACAATAACTTTAAAGATGGATTTCATGTGGAACAAGTAATACTTTGAGTAATATATACAATGATGCAGTAATAAAACTTATCAGTGCCTCTCCCTTTGAAATCATTTGGGAAATTTGGATCATTCTGTTTCGTTTCAGTTTATTTTTCTTTATTTTTATTGAACCCTTTACAAAGGGTTGCATTAATGACATTGCCAATGAGAACATTAGCAGAGTGTGCTGATGCGAGTGTTGTTTTCCTTGTGCCTCCCATTGTTTCCCCAGTGAGCATCTCAACAATTGCTCTCTCTTTCTGCACTGATTTGTGTTGAACTTTGGCAAAAGCAACTTTTCCAGCTATACTGTCCAGCAACTTTTGGTTTGTTTGTTTGCTGGAATCATGTGCCTGCTTTATTGAGCCATGAAGATATTTATAATAAATATATATATATGTATAAATAACACCTTTTTTTGCTGAAAGCTTGGACTGTGATCCTTGCAGCTTTCCTGGCCATACATTTTTTTAAAAGATCTCTCTTGCATGCAGTTTATAGCAGACTCATTTATAAGAAAAAAAAATTGCAGTTTATTCTGACAAATATTTTAGGTTTGGGATTTTTTTAAGGGAAAAAACTTTCTACCCAACAAAACTGATTGTTACTACTACTATTATTATTTTCTTTCTTGGCTGGTTTAAAATAAATTTGAGAAAGTGACTGTTCTGTTTCAAATCTAATGACTAATGTATTGTAAAGGGTTTTCTGTTCTCTAGCTTACACAAAAGGTGCCAAAGTACTATAGTTTATTAAAACAAAAAAATTAGAAATTGTTTACTTTAGCTATGGTTTTACATTTTTTAATTTTTCAAATACTCCGTTCATGTGTTTGCACGTGTGTGCATTTCTGTGTATCTAAGTCTAACTTCTTCGAAGAATACCATCTGTCCTAATGCTTTCTCTTCATAACAATGTTTTTGGGTTTTGTGCATTTGGAAACATCACTTTTAATTCTAGTGACTTCATGTAACTGAAAGAGCATCTTCATTTCTTTTTTTCAAAAACGTTAAAAATTCTAAGAGTACAGCAGCATTCAAAAATGTAATATACTTTTTGTATAAAGACATTCTTCAGAAGACAACCTTTGAATTTTGGGGTTGGGGGAGCAGACAACAGCAGGGTTGGAGTCAAAGAATCTTGTTCCTTTTAAGAAGCCTTTTCAGTGGGCTTTTTAGGGTATAAGTTTGCGCATTTTCACAAGATGGAAATGTTCTACTCACACAGGTCTGCAAACAGGGCATGTGAGCATTGAATCCTTTGATGCAAAAAAAAAGATGAAATATTCAAGTGTTTCCTAAGAATTTAGTGGATTGGGCACAGAGAATCTCTTCTTTGGTAAATAATGTAAATACATGTCCTTTAAAAAGAGTGAGTCTGTTATCTAGGTATTTTGTGTCATTTAATAAATAATAAACAGTTTTGTGTTGTTAAACTCTTCATTTTGTCATATGTGGTGTGGAGCATATTCCATGTATGTTTCAGCACGTTAAATGTGTTGCATTTTAATTTTTTCTTTAGGGATAGGATTCCCATACACCACTCTCAGAACTAATCAGTTTGTTCCCTTTTCGTTTTCTTTTAAACAATTATGTTGTAATAGTAAAGGTGCTCTTAAACAGGAAAACAAGTCAAAATGTAACTGAATAAAATCTGGAGGGTGGCTATTAAAGTCTTAATCTTTTGGATGAAGGGGGGAAAGGGATGAGTGCTTTTGCATATTTCTATATAAATAGGGATGTTTGTGAGAAATTAGATAATGGATAAAATCATAGAGGCAAAAAAAGAGTATCTCTTCCCAAATTTAGCTTTAGTGAAACTGGAAGTACTCCAACCATGTTTTGCCAGGGAAATATTCTCCTCACACTGAGCTTGGAATGCTCTTGGAAATTTCCAGCCAGTATTGGCATTGCTGGATTCTGGAAACTACTCCAAAGCAAAACAAGGGACTTCCCCCTAAGTTTGGTGACTTAAAATCCAAGGATGCTCAGTCCTTACCCTACTACAATGTTGGTGGTACAAAAATTGTTGAAGTAAAAAAAGTACAAAATGAAACTATTAAATTGGAAAATATTTGAAAAGGGCAGGATAGGATAATTATGAAACATTTTCCAAAGGAAAAGTAAGGTCTCTAGCTCTTGTAAGATTGACTCCAGTGCCTACAGTCTATTGTGCATAACCCAACCCACCAAAAAAACCCGCATCTACACACAACTGCTGACAAAGAAAGAAAAAACAGAGGCATAGGAATAGGGGAAAGGACAATTTCAGCAGCTGTATTAAAAATATTTTTACTAATGTGTTTATTCTTAGTCCTATTGTATTGCACTAAATCACAAGCTTTAATGCAAGGCATTGTGAAGATAAAAGCAAAAATCTGAAGCATGAACTTACTAATGTTTGAAGTAGTAGCTGTGTTAGTCTGTGCAGAGTAAACTGAACAGCAAAAAAGACAAAAATTGTTGTAGCACCTTAAAGACTAACTCCTGTACTTAAATGTGACCTTTCGTGGACCAAGTCCATTTCATCAGACATAAGAGTGAGGCATCATGGCATCAATTTATACACCCATACTAGGGAATGATAAGAATTTCTTACCAGGGAATAAGTCCGAAAATTACTGAATAAAAATCAAGAAATAGAAATAGGAAGTTTTGTCATGAATAATGAAAAAAGCAGATTGTTACAGCTTATTGTCATTAAAGAAAATAAATTAGATGAAATTCAGGGAAGGTAATTTGTTGGCTAAAGAACTTGGGAGAGTGATTTAGATGCAATGCTACTTCATTGTTCAGAATTGCTGCATTCAAAGTAAAAATAGCCACAATAACATTCCCTCTCTGGTAAGGAGGGAGCAAGATGGAGGGGATAGTTCTCCTTCGTATAGTTTGTGACCCCACTTTTGGGTTATGCGCCTGCGCAGAACATCGATCGGAGGCTTTAAAGCGGATTGGTTAAAAGTTTTGGTGGTAAGGCCGCCCACCGTACCGCCCACCCTTAGGTGCCAGTTCACCATTTTACCTCAGTTCTCTTCTTTCCGCCTCAGCAGCAGGACGATCGTTGAGTGCTCTCGTAATTTTTGCTGTCGATTCTTCGGAAAAGACCTCTCAATGTAAACAATTTTTTCCAGCAATCTTGTCCTCCGGGCAGGATTGCCACCCCAGTGCTGTTTTTTCTCCGAGGACTCAGTTACCTCCTTTGCTTCAGTCACCATTTCCCCCCTCAAGGGGGTGGCGGCTGGCTGGCCCTTCAGGGTTTGTCTTCTCGAATGTTCGACGTTCTTCACTGAACTTCCTTTGGAAGAATTTTTTTCATGGCTGTGGCCTTTAAACAGTGCTCTTCTTGCCTGAAGAAGTTTCTGGCTTCGGACGGACATAGCCAGTGCCTTTTCTGCCTTGGCGAGACCCACCAGAGCCAGTCTTGCGTCCATTGCAAAACCTTTACTCATCTGGCGGTCCAGAACGGAAGTAATAGGCTGACAGCTCACCTGATGGAGCTTGCCCTCGCTCCCACCGTGGCTCCTTCCACTTCTGCCGCAATGAGTGCTCCTCCACCCGAACGGGCTCTCAAACCTTCCTTGCTTCTTGTTCACAAGAAGAAAAAGAAGGACAAGAACGGGGAAAAGAAAAAGAAGCACAGGTCAGAAGGACGCCATTTTTTGCCACCAACTCCTCATCCTCCGGCCTCTCCTGGGCCTTCACTGCTTTTCTCCACCGCGAGATGTCCCTCTCTGGGATCTTCCACTTGGGGTGGCCGATCGTTGTCGGACTCCCCTAACAAGGGCCGCAGTGCTGGGGCTCCAGCTCGCCCCTTGCATCACTGTTCTTCATCACCGGCTGGTGAGAAGGGCCGTTCCGTTGCACGGCAAGTCTCTGTATCACCCAGGCCACTCCCACTATTGACGCTCCAGCAGACACTGTTTCGGCTACCATTTTGTCGCCATTCATTCCCCTCACCGTTTCGGCTCCCACCATTTCGTTGCCATCGGCTACCGTCACTGCTGGCCAGATGGACCTCTTCAAGACGATGTTCAAGGCCATGGCAAAGTCCTTTGCTGATCAGTTTAAGGCCACCATTCCTGCGGCCTCTGCGGCTCCGGTACCGACCACCACAAGCCCCAGGGATTCTGGCCCTGCTGTTGCTCCGCCGCCCTCCTGAGGGTCGAGCGTCCACTCCGCTGGCCTGGCCATACCATTTTGCCACGGTCCAGACATTGAGGCGATGAGCGCCCAGCCTGTCGACCCGCCCAGGCCATACTGGCGCAGTCCCGATGTGGCTTCAAGAGTCCCCCCCTCATCCTCTGATGATTCCAGTGCGTCCTCGGAGGAGGGGGATGTCGATGCAGAGAAGACGGCCAACCAGACGATTGGTGCCATCGATCCACCGATGGGAGAGGACCAGAAGTCTCTTAAGGTGATGCTCACCCGTTTGGGCACTGCTCTAAATCTACGAGTTGACCAGCTGCCGTTGGAGGGGGAGGACCAGATGACGGCCAAGCTGGATAAGAAGGCCATCAAACCAGTCCACATCACCATGCTCCCTTCCATGCTGACCTCCACGAAGGCCACCATTTCGGCCCACTCCTTTTCGTTAAGACTCGATGGAATGTATCGAGTTCTGGACAAGGACGTCAGGTTCCTCCAGGCACACCCGCTGCCGAATTCGCTGGTGGTGAAGGCCTTCCAGCATAAAACGGCTGTCAGCAGGTTTCCGGTGCCTTCAACTCCGGAAGGCAAGAAACTGGACGCGGTGGGTCGTAGGTTTTATGCCACCGGTTTCCTTTTCCTGAGGGCTGCAAATTATTCAGCTGCTATGGGGCTATACCAGTCTTCAGCCATCCATCTCCGCCGACACGCTTGGCCGACTCCATGAAAAAGTTAATTGAGGAGTTCCCCTCTGATGGTCAGGGGCTATTTGGCCAAGACACTGATAAAGTGCTAAATGAGTTACGCCAAACAAACTCAACGGCCAAATTCTTGGGGCTCACCATGCCGTCACAGCCAGCGAAACCGAGGTTCTCCTTCGTATAGTTTGTGAATCCACACTCATGGGTTATGCGCCTGCGCAGAACGGCCGATCGGAGGCTTGAACAGCTATTGGTCAAAAGTTTTGGCGGTAAGACCGCACACCGTACCGCCCACCCTGAGGCGCCCGCGCGCCATTTTACCTCAGTTCTCTTCTTTCCGCCGTAGCAGCAGGACGATCGTTGAGAGCTTCCTCAATTTTTTCGCCCTTCTGAGGGAAAGTCTTTTGGCAAACTTAACAATTTTTCTCGGTGATCTTGTCCTTCGGGCAGGATCGCCACCCCGGTGCTGTTTCTTCCTTCTGGTGGACTCAGTTACCTACTCGCTTCGGTCACCGTTTCCCCCCTGAAGGGGGTGGCGGCTGGCCAGCCCTTCAGGGTAACCGCGTTCCAGAAACTTCCGTTGGAAGAATTTTTTCTTTGATGGCCGCGGCCTTCAAACAGTGCTCGGCTTGCCTGAAAAAGTTTCCGGCTTCCGACGGGCATAGCCTCTGCCTTTTCTGCCTCGGAGAGTCTCATCAGAGCCAGTCTTGCCCCCACTGCAAGAAATTCACCCGTCTGGCCGTGCAAAACCGGAGCTACCAGGTCAAAGCGCACCTGATGGAACTCTCCCTGGCTCCCGTTGCGGCCGCTTCTACCTCGGCTAGCGTCTCTCAACCTCCGCCGCCTTCGACCTCTTCTTCCGCTACCATCAAGAAGAAGAAGAAGAGGGACAAGAACGGAGACAAGAAAAAGAAGCGCGGGTCGGAGAAGAGGCGATCGCTCCCGCCTACTCCGCACACCCCTGTGTCTCCGGGACCCTCGCCTCCATACTCGGTCGCGAGATGTCCGTCTCCTGGGTCTTCCATCTGGGGAGGACGGTCCTCCTCGGGTTCGCCTGAAAAAGGACGCAGGGCTGGGGCTCCAGCTCGCCCACTTCAGGTACTCCCGTCACCGCCTCGTGGGAGGGCCCGCTCGCCTATGAGGCAGGCTTCCGTCTCCCCAAGGCCCAGGACTCTGACGCTCGACGACGCGGCGATCGCCATGCCGGCCACCATCTCGTCGCCGATCCTACCGGCCACCGTTTCGTCGCCGACTCTGCCAGCCACCGATTCGTCGGCCACCGTTTCGTCGCTCCCGACGGTGGGGGACCCATCCCAGATGGAGTTCCTGAAGGGGATGTTTGAGGTCATGGCTCAGACTTTGCCAACCAGTTCAAGACCTCCATGCCTGCGGCCTCTGCGGCTCCGGTACCAACCACCGCAAGCCCCAGGGATGCTGGCCCTGCTGTGGCCCTTCCGACCTCCCGAGGGTCGAGTGTCCGCTCCGCTGGCCCACCCACATCGTCGCGGGTTGGTCCAGACGTTGAAGCGGTGGACTCCCATCCCGCCGGCCCGCCCAGGCCGTACTGGCGCGGTCCCGACGTGGATGCAAGAGTTCCTCTCTCGTCCTCCGATGACTCCAGCGCCTCTTCGGAGGAGGACGAGGGAGACGTCGACGCCGAACGGACGCCGGACCAGGCCATCGGCGCGGTTGACCCACCGCGTGGTGAGGATCAACGCTCGCTCACGGCCATGCTGACGCGCCTGGGGACCGCGTTGAACCTGAAGGTGGACCAGCCGCCACTGGAAGGTGAGGACCAAATGACCGCAAAACTGGATAGGCGTGCGGTACGGCCGGTCCATATCACCATGCTTCCGTCCATGCTGACGTCGGCGAAGGCGACGTGGAGGAAGCCGGTGTCCGCGCACTCCGTTTCGTCCAGGCTCGACGGCATGTATAGAGTCCTGGATGAGAACGTCGAGTTCCTGCAGGCGCATCCCCTGCCGAATTCCCTGGTGGTCAAGGCCTTCCAACACAGGACAGCCACCAGCGGGTTCCCGGTGCCGTCGACCCCGGAGGGGAAGAAGCTGGACGCGGTGGGCCGCAAATTCTACGCCACCGGTTCCCTCTTCCTCCGCGCAGCCAACTACTCGGCTGCCATGGGCCTGTACCAGTCTCACCTCTGGGAGCGGGTGAAGGCCGAGACGGCGACGTTACCTGCCGACGCCCAGAAACGGATCGACGCGCTGGCGTCCGAGCGCGATTTCCTGGCGGAGCAACAGATGTGAACCGCCAGGCATATAAATGACTATGCGGCGAAGGACATGTCGTCTGCGATCCTGCTCCGTCGCCACGCCTGGCTTAGGGGCACCTCCCTCGATGACGCTATGAAGAAGCTCATCGAGGAATTTCCCTTCGACGGGCAAGGCCTTTTTGGGCAGGACACGGACAAGGTCCTCAATGAAATGCGGCAGACCAACTCCACCGCCAAGTTTCTGGGGCTCACCACACCGGCTCCGCCTGCCAGGCCGAGGTTCCAGCCCTTCACGCGGCGCTACCAGGGGAACCCGCAACAACAGGGTGGCCCTGTGGAGCAGCCCAGGTCTGGCTCTTACAAGCAACGACGCCAGCACAAGCCGCGCTACCAGCCTTACGGACACGGCAAGCGCTCAGACGCTAAGTCCAAGTCGCGCGTTTGAAGCTGCGATGGCCGAGTCTCTCGCGCTCCATCTCCCGTACCTCCCCCTCCGGAACTTCCTTCAGGTATGGTCGGGCATCACGGACGACCGGTGGGTCTTAAGGATCTTGTCCTCTGGCTACGCCATTGAGTTCGTGCGGGCGCCTCGGGTAGGAAGACATCGTTTCACCACCTCGTCCCCCCATTTGGAGGAAGAAATATCAACTCTTCTGTCCAAGGGAGCCATCGAGCGGGTGGCCCCGCCCGATTGGGACAACGGCTTCTACTCGAGGTACTTCGTGGTCCAGAAGAAGGACGGAGGACTTCGCCCGATCCTGGACCTGCGCCGCCTCAACAAATGCATCCACACCAGGAAGTTCCGGATGGTGACCCTGCAGACCGTCCTTCCCCTCATCAACAAAGGGGACTGGTTCGCAGTCATAGACCTCAAGGACGCTTACTTCCATGTCTCCATTCTCGAGGAACACCGAAGGTTCCTTCGATTCCGCATCGGCGATTCGGTTTACCAGTACCGATGTCTACCGTTCGGTCTGGCCACGGCACCGCGAGTCTTCACCAAATGCATGGCTCCGGTGGCCGCCTTCCTTCGCCAGCGGGGAATCAGGGTCTTCCCATACATCGACGACTGGTTGATTGTATCCCCCACCAGCTCATCGGCCATTCGGGACACGCAGTTCACGGTCCACCTCATGGAGAGTCTCGGCCTCAGGATCAACTTCACCAAATCGAAGTTGATCCCCTCTCAACGCGTCGAGTACATCGGAGCGGTACTCGACTCGCTTGCCACCAGAGCCTTTGCGCCCCAGAAGCGCCTGCAGGACATCGCGCAGGGAGTGAACGACCTACGCACCAAACCGTGCATCCGGGCGAAAAAGGCTCAAAGACTGCTAGGCCTTATGGCCTCAACGACGGCTGTGGTCCCTCACGCCAAGTTAAAGTTCCGGTCCCTACAGTCGTGGCTTTTGCACGAATTCGATGCGCTCCGGGAGAGTCAGTCCAAACGGCTAACTCCGTCCCCGGAGCTGAGGGACCAGCTGGTGTGGTGGACGACACCACTCAACGTGACAATGGGGAAGAGTTTTTACCCCCGCAACCCTCGTTGCAAATATTGACCGACGCAAGCAACCTCGGCTGGGGGGCTGCCTGCGGGACTCTCACGGTCAACAACCCTTGGTCGCCTCAGGAAATGGTGCACCATATCAACTACTTGGAGCTACTGGCCATTTGGAAGGCTCTCCGTTCCTTCGAGACCTTGCTCATGGGCAAGGCGGTCCAAGTGGCCTCGGACAACACCACGGCTGTGGCGTACCTGAACAAGCAGGGAGGAACACGATCCACCACCCTTCTTTACCTCGCTGTGCAACTCTGGGAGTGGTGCCTGGAGAGACACATTTTCCCGATTGGAGTGCACATTCAGGGCAAGCTGAATGTCCTGGCCGACCATCTCAGCCGCCTCACCTCGACGACCCACGAATGGGAACTGAACGACGAGGTGTTCCAGTCGCTTTGCGAGGCCTGGGGGACTCCGAACATCGACCTCTTCGCATCAGAGTCCAACACGAAATGCCACAGGTACTGTTCCAGGGCGGGCATCGGTGTCAACTCCGAGGGCGATGCCTTCATGAAACGGTGGGATCAGGACTATTTCTACGCCTTTCCTCCATTTCCCCTGGTCCAGAAGGTCCTCACCAGAATGCTTCAGCACAGGACCAGAGCCATCCTAGTGGCCCCAGCATGGCCTCGCCAACCATGGTTTCCGCTGCTGTTGCGCATGTCATCTCAGTATCGCACGCTACCGGAGTCACCGACGCTCCTCCAAATGGAGCAGGGCCAGCTCCACCACTCGGACCTGCCCAGCCTCCACCTCACCACGTGGAGGATAACCCCAGACTGTCCAGGATCCTGGAACTAGCCAGGCGCCCTTCCACAAGGAAGTCCTACGCTTCCAAATACAGACGCTTTTGTGCTTTCCTGGCATCTCAGCAGACCCCCCTCTCGCAGGTGGAACTGCAGGATGTCTTGACCTACCTCCTCCATCTGGCGGAGTCGGGCCTCAGCATCGCCTCCATCCGAGTACACCTCGCAGCGGTGGTGGCTCACTCTCCAGCTAGCTCGCCCGCTTCTAGCGCCTTCCGCGACCAAACGGTGAAACGCTTCCTCAAGGGATTGCGGAATGCCTTCCCTCCGGTCAGGACTCCGACGGCCCAATGGTCACTCTCCACCGTCCTTAACGCGCTCACCAGGACTCCTTTCGAGCCCATGGCTACCGCGGATGCGCGTCTCCTCACATGGAAGACGGCTTTTCTGGTGGCCATCACGTCTGCTCGACGAGCTGGTGAACTGGTCGCCCTGCGGGCGGACGCACCCTTTCTCCAGTTCTTCAATGACCGTGTGGTGCTCCAACCGGACATCACCTTCCTCCCCAAGGTGGTCTCCCAGTTTCATATGGCACAGACTATCTCCTTGCCAACATTCTTCCAGAACCCCGCTAACGCCCAAGAAAGGACTTGGCACACGCTGGATGTCAAACGGGCTTTATTGTTTTACACCAGCAGGACAAGGGAGTTCAGGAAGTCACAACACCTTTTCGTGGCATATGGGGGCAAGTCCAAGGGTGAACCCATCTCTGCGCAGCGGTTCTCCAAATGGATCACCTCTACCATCTACTTGGCCTACAAGTCGGCATCGCTGCCCCCTCCACCACATGTCAGGGCGCACTCTACCAGAGCGGTTGCAACATCCACGGCCTTTCTGGAGGGCACACCGCTTGAGGACATCTGTAAGGCTGCCACCTGGTCCAGACCTTCTACGTTTGTTCAGCACTACAGGGTGGACACCAGAGCCACTGCGGACACCAGGCTTGGCCGTGTCGTCCTCACTCGGGGGCTCCGGGCCCATCGCCCTTGTCAGTTCACCCTGCCTGACCGTCATCATCTTCATCGTGGGATCATCTCATCCGACTGCCCACCGACCAAGTAAGTGCGAGCTTGCTAATCTCCCATGAGTGTGGATTAACAAACTATACGAAGGAGAAAGTTCGGTTTCACTTACCAGTGATAACTTTCGTTCTTCGAGTATATAGTTTGTGAATACACACTACCCACCCTGCCTCCCCTCTTGAGCTGCACGGATGAGATCAATTGGTTTATCCTGTGCTTGGCTTAAGTATGGAACTGAGGTAAAATGGCGCGCGGGCGCCTCAGGGTAGGCGGTACGGTGGGCGGTCTTACCGCCAAACTTTTGACCAATAGCTTTTCAAGCCTCCGATCGGCCGTTCTGCGCAGGCGCATAACCCAATAGTGTGTATTCACAAACTATATACTCGAAGAACGAAAGTTATCACTGGTAAGTGAAACCGAACTTTCTATGCACTACGAATCGGCACATTTAGACAATTTATTTTATTGATTCTGATTGTCTTGGTTTAATTTGTATCCCATCCCCTCAAACCAGAGACATGAGTCCAACAAGATTTGAAAGACTTCAGATCAAACTATGAACATTTAAAACTCATGCAATTAAATGAATCCTAATATCAAAATAGTAAAGGTAAAGGTTGCCCTTGCTCAAAACCCTGTTAGATACAACTCTAAGGTTCGGTGCTCATCTCCTTTCACAGCCAAAGAGTCTGTCTGCAGATGTTTCTGTGGTCATGTGGCAGGCATGACTAGAGACCAGAGCGCATGGATTGCTGTTACTTTTTCCTGCCAAAGCAGTACCTATTTATCTACTTGCAATTTCTTGCTTTCGAACTGCTAGTTTGGCAGGAGCTAGGTCATGCAGGACTCAGGTCTCGAATTGCTGGCCTTCTGGTCATCAATTTCAGCATCTTAACCACTAAGCCACTGCAGTCCCAATATTAAAATATGATTGTATGAAAAGCCATTTACAAGCCCATTGATGAGATAGTGGCATTGAATTATTCCACCTTCAGGGGAGCAATTGACAAGCATTATTCAGGGGGATAAACCTATTTAGAATATAATTTTCACTACTTTGAATCAGTTGTTCCAAACTAGACTAAAATGCCAGAAGGATTTCAAGCACATACAGATGACGCTTAGTCATTGGGGCTACTAGATTAGAATACAACACACACAGCCCCATTCTCGGCATCTAGCTCAGTTTAAAAGGGGGAAAAACCCTTCCAGCAGAAGGACAATGGGGGGGGCACCATAGCCTGGCTTCCCTTGGCAGCAACTTCCACAACAGCCATTGACAAGGTCCTATGTCATTTTACCACTAAAATCTTAGGGTGGCCTTATATCAGCTTTTAGGGGTGACCATTCCCTGCCTGAAGAGCTACCTTCTTTTGAGTGACATGCACATAACTCCCCACCCCATTTCTCGTCTAGCCCATCACTATGACACTGCCGATGATGGTGAAGCTTGGCACTCCAGATGTTCTTGGACTTCAATTCCCAGAAGCCCAAGCACCCCATGAATCCACATGAATGGGTTTACTGCAATTCATCCGGCCCGCACTGCCCTCCTTGTTCCCGGAAGCGGAAGTAAAACGCGCCCGTGCGGAGGAAGGGTTAACCTGGAAGAGTCCTAACCGTACGGATGCATTTTACTTCCGCTTCCGGGAGTGACGAGGACAGCGTGAGCTGGATGAATCACAGTAAATCTACTCATGTGGATTTACGGGGCTTGGGCTTCTAAGAATTGTAATCCAAGAACATCTGGAATGCCAAAGTTTGCCATCACGGCACTATGCTTTCAGTTGATCCCTTTATTAGGCCAATACAATCTCAAAAGCAGGCTACCTTTTAAGTCCTACAGAACTCTTTGCCAGGTTGGACTTTGCAGAGCTGGGGAAAGAGGGAGAAAAACTTGCTAATCTCCAATTGTGATAGTTGTATACATTAGTTTAAATTAACATGGAAATTTTAAGGCAGAACTGGCCTCTTGCTATTCTTCTCCATGTTCTCTTTTGTGTGTGTGTGAACAATGCCTTCTTTCTTGGTGACAGATTAGCACCACTCTACACCCGATGGGTTTCTAAAACAGAGGGACTGGGACGAAAACTCCTCTGCTAGATTTTTAATCTAGAACAGTGACGGTAAACCTTGGCACTCCAGGTGTTCTGGAACTTCAATTCCCAGAAACTCTGATCGGCAGGAGTGCTGACTTGGGCTTCTGGGAATTGAAGTCCAATAACAACTGGAGTGCTAAGGTTCACCATCACTGATCTAGTGAATGCATTTTCTGCTTTTGCTGCTCATTCCACAACATTTTTGTCCAGAAAGAAATTGCTTCCAATGGAAAATACTGTACAGTACTGCAAAATACGCTAGACACCATTGCTCAGCTGCTTCAGTTATGGTGAACAGGTCTTACTGGTTTCAGTGGCTTTACTCCTAAGTACAGTATAACTAAGCCTGAATCCAGCCCTTTCTAGAACCAGGTAGAATTGCGCCTCCAGGTAGAGTTGCTCCCCTTCAGGAAAGCCTTAAAAATGTGGCAATGCCAGCAGGTGTGGGGTACAACTGGTACCACAACCCAGCCCTGTTGGCTTATTTATCCCTACCCAGGGTTTTTATTTACTCATGCCCCGGTGCCCCTCTTTTTAAGGGGATTGGGGAGGTTTTATGGATGTTTTTAGAGAATTTTACAGTATTTGATTTTAATTAGTGTTGATATGGGTTTTAACTGATGTTGTGAGCTGCCTTGGTTGCTTAGGTGAAAAAGGCGGTTATATAAATCCAATAAATAAATAATATTTGGGAGCCAGTCCTACAGAACTGTTTGGAGCAAAATCACGTCTGATTGGACTTCCTGAGTTTGATGCACACGAGCCGGCAGACGGGCAAAACACTACTTTATTGTAACATGGTCAATCTGTACATGAGGCAATGGCGAAGCCTTGCCTCCTTATATATGGCATACAGTACATTTGAATCTGGCCCGGAGGCGCCTATTGGTTAGTCTAGGTGACGTCCTTCTGACGTAATGCATACCTGACATCGTTTCACCTGTGGCGGGAAGGTTTCCCACGAGCTTCGTCAGCTGCGCTAATAGCGAGCAGCTGAACTGCATGTATACACAACACTGAGGTATAATCACCAAAAAGGGAAACATTCTTTCCAGTGGTGGGAAAGCCAGGGAAGTGAGAAATGCCCAAAGCAGGCGTCTCTTCTCTCTTGCAGTCACAGTGCTCTATTTCAGGGATTCTCAACTTGCGACCCTCAGGCCGGATGCAGCCCGCCACGGCACCATCTAATGTGCCCCCCACCTCCACCACCAGGAAGTCAAGTGCCATGTGTGGTGGAGTGTGGGTTCCACGGACAAAATTGGCATACTGTCCCTGACAGAACCACGGCTTGGGGGAACACTCCTTGGAGCCTGGTTCCGAAGGGACAGACATTGGGGTGCGGATTAATAGTCATAGTTTAATTCACCGATCGCTGACCTGGCAGGCAGTTCGGACTGTAGAGGGCAAAAGATCACCGGGTGATGAACTCAATCAGCATGTAATGGGTAATCTTATATCCGCAGAGACTCTGAGTCTAAGAGCCAATTTAGGCAGATGTTTACTCCCGATAGCAGTAGACAATGCATGTCCCCCTGGTAGTAAATTAGATAGATAAGGAACTTCCCCTGCTGAAGTCATCCCTGATGAGTAACTAGTGTAATCTCAAAGTGCAGACTTGCAGTTTTCCTGTAACGGCCACGCGCAACCTATGCACACGGTTGAGCTAGGCAGAGTATAAAGATTAGAGCCTTTTGATCAATAAACGGCTGGTCTTCGCTCCATCTTGCCTCATGTGTCTTTACTTGACCAATCTCCTCCGGGACCTTCCAGCCCGTATCGGGCCCCAATCCAACATATGGTGACCCCGACGTGATCCTACTCGTGAGTAAGTGACGTCCTTGGTCTGGTTCTATGCCAGAACCGTGTCCAAGTCTTCCCGGAGGTTGTGGAGCGGTTCAGGTCGGAAAGCCATCCGATCTGAATTCAGCTACGCTAAGAGACGAGGCATTCCAGAGGCAGAGCATGCTCCAAAGCTCTGAGGCATCTTGCACATCAGAAACGCGTTCCACTCAGAGTCAGCTGTGAACCCTGACACCATCACAGAGGGCCTGTGGCAGCAGTCCACGTTCCGATTCCTTCCCAGAGGTTCGTCGCACCGAATCCAGTTACCTACATCTAGACGCGTCAACTCGTCCGACCTCAACGGACTGGCAGGTAATATGGGGACTTGTTCACAGAGGTCAAGTCCAACCGCTAACCAGAGAGCTCACTTAATGAAACTCAAGGCCCTGGCCAGGATAAATTGTACTCGCATTCACAGCACCCAGTTAGTGGATCTTTTGGTGTATTTGGGGGAGCACTGTCTGTTTTATCCAGAAACGGGCATGTTAAGCCTCCAACTTTGGGACAGGATAGGGACCTGCATTAAGGAAGAACCAAGAGCCCCAGCTAAGGTAATCAGCACGTGGAGTAAGTGTAGAAAGCTCATGGCAGAGGTTGACCCAGTCCAGATAGAGACCGAGAAACCCCCAGCGCAGTCAGAGCCATCAGCCCCGATGGGTCTCTATCCGACAATTCAGCTTAAACAGGGAGGCTTAGGGAGCTTTCCGGCAGCGGCAGCGGCAGACGCCACTGAAGGAATTCAAGGTTTGGGAAACACTGGCGGTTCCCAGACAGTTAAAAGTTCCATGACAGTTAAAAGTTCCATTCAGCGCATGGTAGAAGAGGAAACCATCAAAGGGGAGTTATCAGCGGAAGAACTAACTGAACTTGGCCAGTTGTGCCCAGTCCGCATAGAGATGGACGCCCCCACGGGCCAACAGCAAATGATCCCACTTGGCGGTTCCGTACAAACTGCTCATGGCCATACGGAAAGCAATCACAGAAACTGGACTTCAGAGTTGTTTCACTAGAGGTACACTTCAGCAGATTTGTGAGACAATGATGCTCATTCCATACGACTGGAAGGTTGTCATGAAAATGATGCTTAATCCAAGCCAGTATTTGCTATGGGACAGTGAGTATCGACTCGAAGCACAGGCAAGAGCTGCCAGGATGGGAGGAGCGGTAATTCCTGACCAGCTATATGGGTCGGGTCAGTTTGAAACCATCGATGCGCAGACCGCCTTGCCAATCGCCACGCTCCAACTGGCGGCTGAGACAGCCTTTAGGGCTTATCTCAAGGTCCCGGCAGCTGGCAAAGCAGCCAAAAATTACACAGCAGTTAAACAAGGTGCCCAGGAGTCCTACATGGACTTCATTAACAGATTGGAGGAAGCGATCAGTAGGCAGATAGACAATGAACAAGCCCAGCAGGAGCTTATGATGAAACTGGCAAAGGACAACGCCAACCTTGACTGCTGTAAAATCTTGCAGTCACTGGGCAATCGTCCCGATCTGACGCTTACTGACATGATCGGGGCTTGTGCCGACGTTGGTACAGATTCCTATAAAATGGGTCTGTTAGCAGCGGCGGTGCAAGGCAGTAGGAGACCCAAAGGCAAAACCAAGGGAGCATGTCACACTTGTGGCAAGATCGGTCATTTCGCTAGAGAATGCCGATCCAAGAAGGGTAATGGCCAAAACACAGGTCGTCCCAAGGGTCCGACCACCCAATGTCCCCGATGTAACAATGGTTTTCACTGGGCCAGGAACTGTCCGATTTCGGGAACCCGGAGCACAGGCTTGTCTCTGGCCCCGGTCCAAACAGAGACCACAGTCGCTATGGAAGAGTCAGAGCTGGATTAGATTCACGGAACATTCCACCCTGCATTCCGGAGGCACAGGCCAGACCTAAGGGCAGTACAGGACTAGATTTGACTTGCCAGTCAGAAGTCACTTGTGACTTGCCAGGCACAGTCTATCTGGTTGATTCCCAATACATGGGACCCCTGCCTAAGGGCTATAAAGGTTTAGTTTTGCCCCACAGTATCGCAGAAACACGAGGAATCCTTGTGATTCCAGGAGTCAATGATTCCAATTTTTCGGGTGTACTCCAGGTTCAGCTCTGGACACACCTACCACAAACCATTCACAAAGGAGACACGTTAGCGCAACTAATCATGGTTCCTTGTCACCCGCCAGCAGGCAGCCAGGAACGGCTCAGAGACAGCTCAGAGTCCGGGTTGGTAGACCGCTCAAGCACAGAAGGGGCAGTGCAAGGATACCAGGTCTTAGCGACAGTGGAAACCAACATAGAGTGGAAACGGCGGCCAGTCATAAAGGTATTTTTGAACAAAAAACCTTTTGACGGATTGCTAGATACGGAAGCTGATGTCAGCGTGGTCAGCCAGAGTCAGTGGCCTCGAGAGTGGGCTCTCGAGCCGGTCTCCGAAGTGTGGGAGGGTAGGTGGCGTCCAGGAAGCGTTTAGAGGCCGAGATTGGGTGGAAGTCACGATTCCCGGAGCTGACGGCATGGTGGTCATTTGGCCGCATATCTTAAATGTGCACGTCAATCTGGGGGCGGGGCATCTTGCAACAGTATCATGCTACTCTTACCTTCGGGTAATGGTTTTACCGCTCAAATGGCTTACCAACACGCCAGTCTGGGTAGAGCAATGGCCGGTCGTAGGGGAAAAATTAGTCGCCCTAAAACAGCTGGTTAAA
The DNA here is from genome assembly GCA_035047305.1 of Bradypodion pumilum. Lineage (NCBI taxonomy): Eukaryota > Metazoa > Chordata > Lepidosauria > Squamata > Chamaeleonidae > Bradypodion > Bradypodion pumilum. The sequence continues at coordinate 11,202,609 of JAWDJD010000011.1, read as the reverse complement.
GAACAGTTAGATGCAGGACACATAGAACAGTCCACCAGTCCCTGGAATTCGCCCATATTCGTCATTAAAAAGAAGTCAGGGAAGTGGCGACTCCTTCACAATCTAAGAGAGATCAATAAGTGTATTCAGCCAATGGGTCCACTTCAATGCAGCATATCAAATCCGAACATGATCTCCAAGGGTTGGGAGATCCTGGTCGTAGACCAGGAAAGACTGTTTTTACACCATTCCTTTAGATGTAAGGGATCGGGAAAGGTTCGCTTTTATGGTGCCAGTCGGGAACCACAGGGAGCCTACGCAACATTTCGCGTGGAAATATTTGCCACAGGGGATGCTCAATTCGCCCACCCTGTGCCAAATTTACGTTCACGACGCACTGGGAAAGTTTCAAAACCTTCACCCCATGGTCTTGGTATGTCATTTTATGGATGATATTTTGATCGCAGCACCGCAGCTCGGGAGTGAAATGTTTAAAGACCTCCAGACCACTCTGGGGAAGAACGGGTTGCTCATTGCCCTGGAGAAAGTTCAAAGAACCGAGCCATTTTCATACTTGGGCCACCAGCTTCTCCGTTCTTTCGCGGCACCAGGTTTGCCACAAATTAACCTCAAAGTCACACTCGTAGAATTGCAACAGATTCTGGGGAATATCAATTGGGCTAGACCGTATTTAGGCTAGATACGGAACTCTTGAAGCCACTCTTCTCGCTGCTAACGCTAGGTAAGCAGCCAGCAGATCGGATACACATTCCGCGAGAGGCTTGCTTGACTCTCGAAAAAGTCAACCAAGTTCTCAGCCAGAGATGGGTGGACAGGATTAGTCAGGGGCCATATGCTCCTGTTCTGAACCTGTACATAGTCCGAACTGGAGCCATGTTCATCGGAGCTCTAGGCGTAGACTCCGAGCGAGGGGCGAAAATCATGGAATGGGTGTATCTACCACACACCTCTTCCCGAAACATCGTCCCTCCACAGGAACTGGTTTCCGCGGTGATTTACTGAGGAAGGTTGAGAGCAAGGGATATCTCAGGGCACGATTTAGCGAAAATCGTTGTTCCATTCACCAAGGATCAGGTCCAGCAGCTAGTGCAGCTCAGTGATTCACTTCCAATTGCATTAGAAGGATTTACAGGATCCTTGGCATACCATTTGCCGAAAGACCCCAGACTTGTCTCATTTCAGACGCAGACAATCAGCTTGTGTGAGCTATTGTCCCTGGTTCCTCTTCAGGGAGCCAGGACAGTGTTCACTGATGGGGGTTGAACATATGGCGTTCTTACTTTGCAAGAGGGACAGGCTTGGTGCACGCTTCTGACTTCCACAGAAATCCACGCAGCGGGCAGAATTGGCAGCAGTGAACCCTTGCCTTGCGCACTTTTGCCAAGGAATGCTTGAATATAATTACAGACAGTCAGTATGTCCGGAATTTGCTTCACAGTCTACCGGGAGCCTACATCACTCCCGCAATAGACAAAAACTTGTTAGGTCTTTTCCTCACAACTCAATTTCATTTGCGTAACCACACCGAAGCGCACTATGTCGCCCACATCAGAAGTCACCAGAATTTACCTGGCCCGATTTTTGCGGGCAATAGCAGAGCGGATGCGTCCGCAAAGGAAATTCAGCAGAAGTCAGTTCTGGGAGTCTTCATGACTCCGATTCAAAGTCATGCATTCTTTCATCAAAATGCTAAAGCACTTTCACGGCAGTTCAATCTGCCACTTTCCCAAGGTCAGGGCATAGTCCGTTCCTGCCCACAATGTGCAGGGGCGGCGGGGGGGGTGTCCTTGTGGGGTGCCAACCCACGAGGGACAGAAGCCAATCAGGTGTGGCAGATGGATGTCACACATTTCGCAGTTTGGGAGATGGCAGTTCATGCATGTCTGCATAGACACGTTTTCACAGTTTGTCTGGGCTACGGCTCAGAAGGGAAAAACGGCTTCTCACGTGGAGCAGCATCTCCTCTCCTGTTTCGCAGCCATGGGTAAACCATGGCACGTGAAATCCGACAATGCTCCGGCTTATAGCTCCAGGCAGCTGGCCACATTTATGGCCACCTGGGACATTAAGCATACTTTTGGTGTTCCGTACAATCCGCAAGGGCAAGCAATTGTTGAGCGGGTGAATCGGACGCTCAAGTCCTACATTGGCAAACAAACAGAAAGGGGGGAACTAGCCCTCCCCAAAAATCAGGGTCAGGCACAGCATTGTCTGAACAAGGTACTGTTCACGTACAACCACCTCAACATTTTCTCAGATTGCACTCTACAGGAGAAGCACTTCCGTCGCACTGAGGCTCTCCCGTGACCTATGGTGTGTTATCGAGTGCCACCGGCTCGTTCTTGGAGGGGCCCGGCGCCAATCATAATGTGTGGAAGAGGGTATGCCGCAATTATGTCTCCTTCAGGTGTCGTCTGGATTCCAGCTCGTTGTGTGAAACCTCATCTCGAGTCCAATGGCGTGGAGCCAGGCGTTCCCGGACCCGCTGCCGGAGATGGAGGAATTGACTCTAACGGGGGAAACCAGACGGAGGAGGCGACAACAGCCGATGCCAGCACCAAAGATCACATCGGGAATGGTCAAGTCCCTGTGCCAGGAGGCGACTGACATCGCGCGGCAGCAGAATGCAAAACCAACTACAGAGAACATCGTGGTTGCGGTTTTGTCCCAGATCACCTTTAATTCCTTGACAACGATCATCTTGATCCTTTCCTTGCTTATGGGGGGAGAGGTTCAAGCTGCTTCATTTGAAGCAGAAAATCTGATGCCTGGTGGAGACCTCTCTACCTGGCTGCACTACATCATTTGGGAAAGATTGGTAAACCTCGTCAATCAGTCCGATTTTTGCCTGAGGCAGGCCACCGATTCTGCCTCTCTCCTTAGTACTTGTCTCATCCCAGTGTGTCATACCCCAGGTGCGCACATCAGGCATGGTGACTGGTTAGTGAAGCGGATATTTGGCCCGTTTCACAGGATCATGTATTCGACATATGCGCACTGGGGAACCCAAGTCACAAAAGTCCTACCGGTTGATGCAGCCATTCTGTACACTCCCTGAGTGGCGGTCAGCCCGAACTCAACTTGTGCTCGCATGACCGGCTGTTCTGCGGTCAAAGGGCCACATCACTGTTGCCTCGACCCCGGCAACAGCACTTGGACTTGCAATCACCCAGAGACTATTGACTCAATTTTTGTTCATGTCACTTTGCCTTCAGGCTGGTTTTTTACGTGTAACCAACACACATGGAACTATATTCCCGCAAATGTTTCTGATTCTTTCTGTTGTATCAGTCGTTTGATACTGTTGCTTCCCACAAAGGATATGGTTGCCCCAAGCACCTACATATCTGCCCACACACGGCACGCTCGTGCCACCCAGCTGGATAGTTCATGTGACAGTAACATTAGGTTTCTGAGCAAAGCTGAATACGTCTCATTGGCGATCAGTTTGTTCGGCGTGCCAGGCTTAGCCGTAGGCAACGCTTGCAGGATTGGTCAACTGGATTGCGCTTTAGCAAAAGCTATTAACCACACCTCGTCGGCGATAGCAATGCTCAATCAAGAGCAAATGGAGCTTCGCCATGCTATATTGGATAATTGAGCAGCTATACACTACCTCCTGCTCTTACACCATTTGGGTTGCGAGACAGTCCATAGCATGTGTTGTTTTAACCTCACGGACAACTCTCGCAAGGTACAAAGTCAGATCACAGATCTCCATACCCTGGTTAAGAATATCAAGGAAGATGCCACGTGGGGGTGGTGGAATTCGCTCTGGTCATGGTTCCCATTGGGGTGGCTGCAAACAACGTTCAAAGCGAATGTGGGTGTTGCAATTTTGGGGATAGCGGTTTGCTGCTTCGCACAATGTATTCCCTCATTGCTGTCAATGTGTCCCACATGGAGAAAACCCCAGAATGTCCTCACTCCACGTCAGCTCATGCCACTCCTATGGCGAGCTGTCTGTCAGGTCCAATCAAACAAAGGGGGAATGTGGGTTCCGCGCACATAATTGGCATACTGTTCCTGACAGAACCACGGCTTGAGGGAACACTCCTTGGAGCCCGGTTCCAAAGGGACAGACATTGGGGTGCGGATTAATAGTCATAGTTTAATTCACCGATCGCTGATCTGGCAGGCAGTTTGGATTGTAGAGGGCAAAAGATCACCGAGTGATGAACTCGATCAGCATGTAATGGGTAATCTTGTATCCGCAGAGACTACTAAGAGTCAATTTAGGCAGATGTTTACTCCTGATAGCAGTAGACAATGCATTTCCCCCTGGTAGTAAATTAGATAGATAAGGAACTTCCCCTGGTGAAGTCATCCCTGATGAGTAATTTGTGTAATCTCAAAGTGCAGACTTGCAGTTTTCCTGTAACGGCCACGCGCAACCTATGAACGCGGTAGAGCTAGGCAGAGTATAAAGATTAGAGCCTTCTGATCAATAAATGGCTGGTCTTCGCTCCATCTTGCCTCGTGTGTCTTTACTTGACCAGTCTCCTCCGGGACCTTCCAGCCCGTATCGGGCCCCGATCCAAGAGTGGAGGAAGGGCAAAATGGCCATCCAGTCCCCGAAGCTGTGTGAGGGAGCGTGACCTGGGCCCTATCTTACAAATGTGGGTTGCCCGCTGGAATAATTGGCAATTAAACCTCTCTCCAGGGGTTCGCTCGGCTTTCGACAGATCCGGGGACCACCCAAGCTCGGCAGGAAAGGAAATTGGGAAGATAAAGCGAGCTAGTTAGAAATGAATCATAAACCTAGGCTGGAGGCAAATAGAGTAAGGCAAACAAGTCAGGGCAGACAAAGGACAAGCTAGGTACCCGGAGTCAATACACATAGACCCCAAGATTAGGGCAGGAATAATGGGTTTTGCCTGCCCAAGGTAATTAACTGCGGGCTGTCCATTAACCACAGGGCAATGTCCAAGAGCGGTCATTGTAGCTGATTACCGGAAAATGCCACATGTGCAAGCCTTCTGTATAGGGGCGGCACGTGTCACGAACCCCAAGGCGGGGTGATAAATACATATCCCCGACTCTTATCAGGGCTGGACTTCACCGCACGATTGCCTCCACGTGTCTTCCTTGCGGCCAGCCATTCCTACAACAAAGGTTGAGAACTCCTGCTCCATTTGCATAATTTTCTGAGCGATCTGGAATAATAAAACAAGTTTACCATACTTTGTTATTATAGTAGAAGGGGCAAGAAAGCATCTGCAAAACCTCTGGAACCCTTCAGGGCATGAGATGAACTATCATTTTTGAAGTGGTATTTGTGTTAGTCTGTGCAAGCAAAACAGAAAGTAAACAAAACAACAAAAAAACCAAGTTGTGGCACCTTAAAGACTAGCTTTAAATACAAGAGTTAGGTGCCGCAATGTTTTTTGTCTTTTTGTTGTTGTTTTGTTTACTCTGATATAACCAAGTTATAACACTATTATTGTAACTGGGTTCGTTGCATGTGTGTGTTTGAATACAAAGCTGAGAATAAAAATTATCTTCGTATTACATTCCTGGAGCTCCTGGAATTCTTTATTGCTGCCTTTAAGTAAAGGTAAAGGTTTCCCTTGCTCGAAAGCCAGTCGTATCCGACTCTAGGGTGCAGTGCTCATCTCTGTTTCAAAGCCGAAGAGCCAGCGCTGTCTGCTTCTGCAGATATTTCCGTGGTCATGTGGCAGGCATGACTAGACACCGGAGCGCACGGAACGCTGTTTACCTTCCCACCGAAGTGGTCCCTATTGGTCTACTTGCAATTTCTTGCTTTCGAACTGCTAGGTTGGCAGGAGCTGCCTGGGACAAAGACGGGAGCTCATTTCGTTCTGCAGTACTCGGGATCCGGGAATCGAACTGCTGACCTTCCGCGCCTCCCAGTCAGCGTGTTAGCCACTTGAGCCACTGCAGTCCTTTAAAAACATTAAAGGTTTCCCTTGCTCGAAAGCCAGTCGTATCCGACTCTAGGGTGCAGTGCTCATCTCTGTTTCTAAGCCAAAGAGCCAGCGCTGTCTGCTTCTGCAGACGTTTCCGTGGTCATGTGGCAGGCATGACTAGACACCGGAGCGCACGGAACGCTGTTACCTTCCCACCGAAGTGGTCCCTATTTATCTACTTGCAATTTCTTGCTTTCGAACTGCTAGGTTGGCAGGAGCTAGGATGAAGACGGGAGCTCATTTCCGTCCTGCAGTACTCGGGAATCGAACTGCTGACCTTCCGCTTCCCAGTCAGCGTCTTAGCGACTTGAGCCACAAAAATCCGATCTCTTTCTTCTTCTTCGGGGCAACCGGCAAAAAGCCCCTCTCCCTAGATCTGCTACCTAATAAATGGGCGGTATATAAATCCAATAAATACATAAATAAATAATTTCCTTACTTATTTATTTATTTTGGGGATTCATGGAAAAATCAGCCTCTGTTCGTGTCCGCCTTCGGCCAGCCATGCAACGCCTTTCGAGCACCGGCCGGCTTTTCCTCCTCGGAGTTTTTGCAACCCGCTCCCTTGACAGGCTTGTCTTGCATCACAAACCCATCGGGAGGGGGACCTTCATTTGCAATTATTACAAGGCTGCACGTGACTTTGCCCTGCCTGCACTCTGCGTTTTCTTGTGCGGTTGGCCTCGCCGGCCGCCGTCAATCCCGTGAAGGAGACTCAATCAACATGCCATGCATCCATCCACCTTGGGGAAAGGTCTCCTCCAGTCAGTCTCGGAGAACCAACCGCCTTGCTGCCCGAATCGGGGAGTAAAGGTCCCGTTGAAACCCTTGGTGGGGCTTACAGGTGAAACTCGGAAAATTAGACTATCGTGCAGTGGATCGGGACCATGGTCCTGGACTACAAAGACCATTTGCAAAGGACCCGACATTCGTATTATGAATACTGTGCATGAAATTAAGTGGACTTTCAGTCCAAGGAACCTTCGGCCGGACGGGTTCAGTTTTCCAAAGTACGAGTTTAAGTGAGAGAAATGGATACTTTGCTAAATATTATTAACCACTCTTCCCCCCCCCCCCTCATTGAGAGACGTTCAGAACCTTAGCACCCAATCTTCGCCCTCCCACGTCTGTCGCCGGAGTCAGTCGCTACCCGTGAACCGCAAAGCCGGCGGCTGGGCCCAAGCGGCGTTGCGATTGGTTGGCGAGGACGGGGGGCCCGCCCTCCGCCCCGCCCGCCCCCCTCATATGACTCGGCTCGGGGGGGGGGAGGAGGGACGCCGCCGCTCGCTACTGGCGGACAGACAGTGCCTGCTGTTGCTGCTGCTGCGCTTTGGGTGTCCTGAGCTGCCTGCCTGGCGAGAGAGGAGCTGAGGCGAGGCGAGGCAGGGCAGCATGGAGACCCGCCGCCACTCCTTCCTCCGGGCTCCTCCTGGCTGCGGCCTCCCCTTTGGCGTCCTCCTCCTGCTCCAGGGCTCCGGTGAGCGGCAAGGAGGGAGGGAGGGAGGGGGGCGGCACAGCAGGGTCGACACACACCCCCAGGAAAAGGGGGAGGGGGAAAAGAACCGCCGAAGGGGTCTTCCCTTTAGCAGTACTATCCGGAGAGCCCCCAGCAGCAGCAGCAGCAGCCCGAGGAAAGGTAGGGGTGGGGTGGACGCCTTCCCTTCCTCGTCCTCCGAGGAGTTAATTTGCTCGTTGGAGCGTCCCATTCAGGCTCCGTCTTTGGCGTCTCTCCCTCCCCGCCTCCCTCTCTGCACACAACAGCCCCGCAAGGTAGGTCAGGCACCGAGAGAAAGGCTGGCCCGGCTGTCTGACGGGAAGTTCTATGGCTGGGAGGACCATGGGACACATACATTCATTCTCTCTCTCTCACACACACACACTCTCATTCTCTCTCTCACACACACACACACACTCATTCTCTCTCACACACACACTCATTCTCACACTCACTCATTCTCACACACATTCACTCACTCACATACACTCTCACACACTGTTTCACACACATACACACTCACACACTTTCTAACACTCACACACACTCTCTCATTCTCTCTCTCACAGACACACCCCTCTGCCTCACACAGGTTGCCCCTGGCTGCTTCCTGTCTGGGATTCTGAATTAGGGGCTCCAGGAATTCCCCAGAAGGCCAGAGGAGGTTTCCTGTGGCCTCCCTGCATGAATGACTCCTCTGCCTTGGCTTTCCAGCTGGAGCATCATCATCTTCTCTCCTCCTCCCAGGCACTCCCAGTTCAGAGTCAGAGCAGGATTTCTGCACCTGTATGGGAGGCTCCCTGTGGTTTCTGTGGGTGGGTGGGTGGGTTTGTTTGTTCCTTGGCTTCCTTCCTTCCCTTCTGTGGAGGGGCTGAGAATTCTTCCCTGCCTCTGTGTGAACCAGGATGGTTGACTCTCTCAGGGGCTCAAAAGGAAATCGTGAAGTTTGAAAGAGGCACCTACCGCTACTGGTGGTACAACTGGTGCTTCTGGGGAGGAGACTGTGGACCTTGCATAGACCACACCTAGACGTGACTAGGCCATTGAGGTGCAATTTGAGAAACTTTCCCTCAGCCAAGTGTTGCTGATGGGGTGAGTTGCCAAAGCTGCCTATTACTTAAGGTCTTGAAAGCGGCCCAGGCTTGGAAAGTAGGAGTTGGATGGGTGCATCTCTTAAGTGCCCATGAGTGGGAATTTGCAAGCACCAGCCTCCATGAAAGAGGAGGGAGAAAAGCTTTTAGCTTATTATGTGCATAGATCACAAAAACAAGAGAGCTTTTAGCACAGTGTAAGAACTACCATATATACTCAAGTATAGGCTGAGTTTTTGCGCCCCAGAAAGGGGAAATGGCTTATACTTAGGTCAACGACCACGAAGGTCCCAACACCACACCAGATTGAGATGTGCCAACAATTTAATTAATTTTTACCATATTTTCATGTATTTTGATTATTGAAACTCACTAGCAGCTGCTGCAATTCCCACCCTCGACTTGTACTCGGGTCACTCTTTTCCTGGGTTTTCAGGTCAAAATTAGATACCTCGTCTTATACTCGAGTATATATATATGGTAAGCTTTCCTGCCCGCATAACAGGGAGTACAGTAATTGGGCCTGCGCTCTCACACATGCAATACGAGGGTCCATGGATCAGAGCGCTAACTTTAATTAATGTAGCTTAATCTCTGAGTTTATTATGAGAAAGACAAGCTTGGACATGGCCTTTCTGTTGCAAGCCTGTGTCAGAGAGCGATTAAAATCTAACCTAGGTTTCTGCAGAAAGGTGTTCTGGCTGAAGCATGGTGGCTTTGGAAAAATTCTTTCTCGTCTGTGGAATAGCCTTGTATTTTGAGACAACTTGACAGAGCAAGGGTGGGTTTAATATAAATCAAATTGATTTAAATTCATGATATAAATAACCAGTCAGGAAGACTCAGTTTATATCATGCCTTTCTGCATAAAGGTTCATTTTTGCTGGGTTGTTACAGCCTTACTGTTTACAAACCAGGCGAGGTTTTTCAGAATACAGTCATAATAATTTTCAGGTTTGTTTCACAGTTACATTGCAAAATTAATGATTGACTGGTTATTTAGAAGTTGAAATGTTATAAATTTTTATGAATGATCAACTGAAGATCCATCATTCATATTTGGACAATTGTTCTGCTGCACTTTATTGAAAACAAAAAAGCAATCATTAACATAACCAGTAACAATTTAAATAATTTTATTTAACTGATTGTGTATCCCATTTATTCTTGTGTTTGCTTATATATCCATGTTTATTAACTAACATGGCTAAACAAAGTTTCTTTTTTTAAAAAAAGCATAGACTGACTATATTAACCAGGTCCAAGTGAACAAACCTTGAGATAAGAATGTTTCGACTTAAAAAAAACTTGAGGTACATCTGGTAATCTCAGAAAAAATCAGGTTCAAGATACTGCACGAAATTTTAATAGGATTTTTTTTGAGATATAAAATTCAATGCAGTACTATGGGAAATTGAATTCAATGTATTCCTATGGGAAATTCAAGATAAGAATTTTTCGAGATACAACCAACCCCGAGGAACTAATTAAATACTGTCTTTTACAGCTCTCGCACCATCGTCATCCTTTTCTTGTTTGCTTATAAACTGGAGGGGGTAGGGAGTGTTCCTGCATATCAGGTCCCAGAAGATTTCTCAGTGAGTGAATGAGTTCAAAGGAAGAGATTGTTCTTTCTGTTGCCAGCAGATGAAGCTTCTGCTGCTAAAAATGAAACCATGACTTCAATATTCTTTAAATTCAAGTGATTCCCGTGACACTGATATTCCTTTTTTTTAAAAGGTCATCAGCCCAAATATATTTCTTGAATGTTTCCTCTTTAGCTTGCTAGGTTTTTCATAGTTGGCATTAAGAATACCCATGTCTTATCTAATGCTGCTTTGAGCCTGATGCTAGATATTGTTAATATTTGTGGAAATGTGAACTGGATAGAGTACTTGTCCCATTGGTGTTGTTGTTTTTTAATGACTATAATTTTGATCTGTCATTGCAAAGTTCTCTTTTTAAGCACTCCCCTCTTTCTGAATTTCAACAGCACCAGCAATAAAACAGCCATTTTTCGCTATTTTGTTTGAAAGCTTCAGAAGTTGATTTCAAAATGCTCAGCACTTGTTCAAGAGTTCTGTTAAGCCCAGGGTTGAGCATTTGGCCCATGCTAACTTTTTCTGTTTTCTCTTGATTTTGTCCCCAAACTGTCATCACAATAGTTCGGTTTTTGATCTGCTTAAAACAGTATGCTATCTTGTTCCATCTATGATCCTGTAAGAGTATTTGCATTGTTTCACCTATTATTCCTAAGAGCAACTGCTGCAATATGGCTATTACAGAGTTCAAGATCCAAGAACAAGTGTGGAAATACAGCTACTGTTCTTTTAGATGCAGTGCAGAACAGAACATGTTTTTTCTTATGCTTACTAAGTATGACTTGACGCTGTGGTTTCTCTCAAATGAAAGGGAAAGTTGTTTTATTTCCTGACTAACCATCAGAGTATCAGTCTTGAAGGTCAGAAAATTAGCTGTGAACATATGGTGTGTTACTGCTGTTGTTTCATGAACGATAAGCCTCTTGATATATATATATCAAAATCCCAACGGTCATGGAGGCAGAAGAGGCTATGCCAGATGGACCATACATATATATAATATGGTTCAAACACATGTTGCTATTACCTTCTTACAAGCATTGCGCATTGGAGATTTCCACCCTGAAAGATGTCACATGTTCCTTGTCTTCTTCTGGATGAAGCAGTCAGTGATAAAAGGCACGCTTAAAAACTTTATAGTTGCAAAGAATAGTTGTAGAATCATAAAATAGTGGAGTTGGCAACAGTGGCTGCTACTTATGTCTAAATATGGATTTTTTCTCCTGAAGGTTTCAGGAAAAATGCCATTGTTGTGAATTTGTTTAAAGTGGATCCCAGCTTGCCATGAAGTGGCCCACACACTATGATCACGGAGCCAATTTCTGCCTGACATGAGACATGCAGGATTTGACTGCAATGGACTGCCTTGAGGATATTGACAAGGTGCACCTTCACAGCCAGTCCATCTGGCATAGCCTTTTCTGCCTCCATGACCGTTGGGATTTAGAATAGTGAAGTGGTTCCTCCTCTGCTCATTTTGCCATTGGGCTCAATAGGATGGTTTCCAGTGGCATGTTTTTGATTTGCCATTTAGTGATAAATTCCAACTACAACATTCCTTTAGTCTTTTGGACCAGTTATATTAATGCAGATGTTCTTGATGGGTTAATGAAGCTCATTTTCCAGTATTTCTGTGCTGGAATACGTATTTTTGGCTTACAATGTGATCCAGATCTATTCTTTTTGGGAAATGTATATCCTTAAGTAGCTATATTTCAGTCATACCACCAAGTTTCAATTACTCCATCATTGCATTTTTTCTCTCTTGAGTTAAGATTTTCACTTTTGATTCTTTGTCTCCTGTATTCCTGGCATTTGTATATAGACACTGAAGACTGTGTGATTTGAGCCTGCTTTCCTTCATGCATCCTTTTAATGAAAACTATTACTGGATCTCATTAGAGCTGCTTGGTTTGTTCCTCTTTTTGTGCAAAAGCTTTCATCTGTCTTTACCTCCTCCAAGGTTGAATCTTCCTTCCCCTTCTATTTCAGTTTAAAGCCCTCCTGGTAAGGTTCATCATGCTATGGCCAAACACATTCTTTCCAGTCCTTGTGAGGGGCAATCTGTTACTTGCCAGTAGTCCATCTTCCAGGAAATGTAGCCCGTGCTCCCAAAATCAAATTCATCACATTGGTACCACCTTTGCAGCCAATCATTTATTTGGGAAAAGGTGAAGGTCACCCTTGCTCGAAAGCAAGGCATATCTGATTCTAGGGTTCAGTGCTCATCTCTGTTTATAGCCAAAAAGCCAGTGCTGTCTGCATTTGCTGACGTTTCCGTGGACATGTGGCAGGCATGCCTTCACACAGAATGCTGTTTACCTTCCCACAGAAGTGGTCCCTATTTATCAACTGTAATTGCGATTTCTTACTTTTTTACTTGGCAGGAACTGGGACAGAGACAGGAGCTCACTCCATCATGCTCCGCCATGCTCATCTGATACTCGGGCATCGAACTCCAACCTTTCAGTCCTCAAGTTCAGCATCTTAACCACTCGAGTCACCGCAGTTCCTTGTTTATCTGGAGGATTTTCCTTTCCTAGTCTGTTCCTCTTCCGAGTTCTGGTAGAGTGTACAGGAAGACTATCTGGGCCCAAAACGTCTTTGTGTTTCCTTCACAGAGCTTCAAAGTCTGATGTGATTTCTTCATAGTCTTTCTTTGCTTTGTCATTTGATTATTGGGCATGCAGAATGTGATTTCTTTGCTAATATGGTGGTGAGAAGGGATCCCTATTTATCCACTTGCAATTTCTTGCTTTCAAATGTTACTTGTTTTGTATGAAATCTGTGAGATACCTTGGCTTTCTCCCTGGATAGGAGTATTTTTACTCCAATTTGCTATTCATAAAGTGTATGTATTGCTTGCCTTTTTAATTGACCAGTGTGGTGAACAATCAGTTAGGAGCATTAAACCATTTCATTCTTTAAACCAATTGGATGATAAGCATTACCAAACTAGAGGTTCATGTTTGGGGGATGGGGGTGTCAGCTTTCCCTTACATGGAATTCTGCTTTCCTAGATTCTCTCCGCACGGTTGTGCTGGGGTCTGAGGAACCACTGCTAAAATGTTTTCTGAAAATAATAAAGGTAGAAGGCTATTGCGCTAAAATTTTGACTTCTTGTGTGATGTGTCAGAAAAAAGTTATGTCTTCAGGTGAACAGCTTGCAAGATGCTCATAATTAGACAGATGAATCCTAATTTCCATAATTGACTGCTTCTGGCGGTCATGTGCTGAATCTTGCATTTCTTTTGAGTCAAATGTTTTGAAGGATTGAGCTGTCCTGGCAGCATTTATTTATTTATTTATTAGGACATTTGTATCCTGCCCTATTGGCGCAAGCGCCACCCAGGGCGGCTAACAGCAGAAATGAGTGGGCTCCATTACAGTAAGAAGCCCTCTCCATATAATACATAAAAATGCATAAGAAAACAATCATAAAACATCTAAAACACCCCAACAATACCCTCCCTAACCCCTTAAAAAGTAAAAGTTAAAAGATAAAAGGAAAACGTAAAGGCATAAAAACAGCATAGACTAAAAAACACTATACTAATACTACTGACAGATCATAGCATGGACGAAACTGAATGTTCAGTGTGTTTGTAGCACTCTCTTACAACCAAACATTACTCCAGTTCTTTTTAAGGCATATGCTCTAGACGTGGAACTGAAAGATGCAGACAATATCACATGCCTCTTTGCCAAATGGGAAATGAACATCACCGTAATGTACAAATCTACAACCGATGAATATGTAAGTATTATACCTGGTACTTGGCTGCCAGAAGCTCTTGTGTGCTTTAAAAATTGCTCTTCATCCTGTTTTTTTAATAGTTAATCAATGTTGCTGTTTTAATATTAACATAATTTACCCAGTTTTTGTAGATCCTTTATGTTTTGAATTCCAACCATAAGAGAAAGATAAATTGTCAACTAAATAAGCAGATGTCTTGAGGGTTGAGTAATGTAAACCTTGTGTAGCTCCTAGTAAAATATGAGGTCCAAACACGTTATTGCCTTTTAATTCTCAATTAATATGGTATTTTAGCATGATGAGAGTTGCCTACATGTGAATTAGCAGTACAGGAAAACGTTTGCTCCATCTATGTCCCACTCAAAAAGACGGAAGAGTCTAACAGCCTTCCCTTTTCTGTGCTTTTAGTTTTATAACATCTTTGTGAGATCGCTTAGAATCCAGTCCCTATGGGGTGGGTGGGGAACTTTAATTCCCAAAAGCCTAAGTCAGTAACATTGACATACTTTGGGATGTTGACTTAGACATCTGGGAATTGAAGTCCAAAAACCCAAGGTTGGGTAACACTGGCATAGATGGAGATTCCTCACAGGGGCCAGGTTGCCCAGTGAGCTTCATAATGGGGTTTTTCTGGACTTAATCCTGTAATCTGATCATTAATGTCCTTGAAGAATTTTATGCCCAAATTTCATGTTCAGATCAGATATAGAGGTAGTGCAGTAAATGAGATGGTTAAATGCTTTTCTTTACCTGTGGGTAAATATCAACAATTTGATATCTGCAAATGATACTACCCTAATGGCAGAAAGTGAGGAAGACCCAAAGAAGCTCCTCATTAGGTTGAAAGAAGAGAGTGCAAAAGCTGGCTTGAGACTCAACATCAAGAAAACCAAGATAATGGCAACAGGCCCTGTCACTCCCTCGAAAGTAGATGGGGAACAAGTAGAAACAGTGATAGACTTTACTTTCCTAGGATCCAAGATCACTGCAGATGGTGATTGCAACCATGAAATAAAAAGGCGACTGAATCTTGGGAGAAACCTGGGGGACATAGTTAAAAGTAGAGACATCACCTTGCAAACTAAAATTCGCATAGTCAAAGCAATGGTATTGCCAGTGGTAATGTATGGTTGTGAGAGCTAGACCATAAGGAAAGTTGAGCGCAGAAGAATAGATGCCTTTGAGATGTGGTGTTGGAGGAGAGTTTTGAGAGTCCCCTGGACAGCGAGGAGAACAAATAGGTTGATCTTAGAAGAAATCAACTCTGACTGCTCCTTAGAAGGTCAACTAGTAAAGATGAAGCTAAAGTACTTTGGACATCAAATGAGAAGAGAGGATTCACTTGAGAAAGCCTTGATCCCGGGGAAGGTGGAGGGCAAAAGAAGGGGGCAGCAGAAAGTGAGATGGCTGGATGTTATTGTAGACACAATGCGCACAGAGCTAGGTGGGTTAAGGAAAATGGTGGAGGACAGAGGTGCCTGGGGGGCAGTGGTCCATGGGGTTGCAAAGGGTCGGAATCGAATGTGCAACTGAACAACAAAAACCTGTGGGTAAAATCCACTATGTAAGTTACAACTAAAGTAGGCATATTGAATCAGTAAGAGTTAGGTGAGTCAATCTCTATGTCAAATCAAATGATTCAATGGACTGTTCTAGTTGTGACTATCTACTCGATTTCTGCCAGTATGTGTTTGGTTCTTGTCTGAAATAGATGGATATTGTCCTATTCATTCAAGTTAAGAGTCACTGCCATTTTCACAATATTTTCAGAAAAGCGTAGCTTTTATGTTCCCTGACACTGTGAGGTATGATGGAAGCAGCTGCGGCAATGAAACGTATGGCCCAGTGCTAGCAATGGAGTTTGGCAATGATCACTCTTGGAGTATCCACTTCACTAAAGCAAATGGGACCTATCAAGGAAGCATTTTGTTTACCTACAATACCAACGATACAGACATATTTCCAGATGCTGAAAACAAAGGTAAAGGGGATCCCAACATGCTTTGCTATAGCTGTTTCTACCACAGTAGCTCTTCCTTCAGTAGTTTGCTAGGGCTTTTGTTCTCCTTGTTTTCTTAAAAAGCAAACTAACCCTACAGTTTTGAGCACAGCAGCAAAGGAAACTTTGACATAGTCTTGAACAGTTTGACTATGATTTTGAAAAGGGTAAGAGCACACCTACTCAAAATCTCATCTCCTGTCACTGGATCTAAAACTTTCAGTAATTTCAGTCTCAAGTGGTGGTGTCTGTGCCTGCTAACATTTCTGCCATGTGCCTACAGCCTATGTTGTCATGGAATGAAGATGCTCATTCCATGTTTCCATGTAGCCCGGCTCCTGGAAGGGGGGGGGATGCCCCTTCAAGATGGCGACGCATGGGAGCCACATGGCTGTATCTTGGGGAAGAAGGGGGGGACCTTGGTGTGTGATTGACATGTCTTCTTGCTGGAAGATCATTGGGGGTAAACCCTAAGGAGGAGGGTCAAAGGGAGTATCCTGATGGGGGGAGTCTTGTCCGGGAGGAAGACACCCTCCCACATTCATTCAGTCTCTCTCTCTCCCTCTCTCTCTCTTTTTACTGGAATGTATTTTGGACTTTGCTATGCTTATAATACAACTAGCAGAGGTTGCCCGGCGTTGCCGGGCTGTTTTAAATGGTGTTCGATGGTTTTTGTTGTATGTGTATTTAAATGAGGTACTGTATTTTTCGGCGTATAAGACGACTGGGCGTATAAGACAACCCCCAACTTTTCCAGTTAAAATATAGAGTTTGGAATATACTTGTCAGCTGCAGTTAAGTACCTGTCCTATAAGACGACCCCCGACTTTGGCACAGATTTTTCGTGGTTAAAAAGTAATCTTATACGCCAGAAAATACAGTATGTTTTTTTAAAAAATAATGTTTTTTTATACGTAGGTAGTGTTTTAAACTGTCATCATTTTATTTATTTTTTGGATTTTAAAAAGAGGAAAGGTTGATATAATTTTTTTCAATTATGGCATTTTTAAAAATAATGTGTTACTATGTGATTTTTTGTTAATAGGTGTACCTTGGATAAGAATTTTTTAAAAATGTGTAAGTGTATGTTTTTTTTTTAAATTCAATGTTTTTGACTGTGTTTAGATGTTTGGTTTTTCTTTTAGTGTGTTCTTATTTATTTTTGAATAATTTTTTGTTTGAATATTTTTGAATGCTTTTAAAACTTATTTCCCTTTTTTAAAAATCTTGGAGATTAATTTGAATTTATTGAGTGTTATTTTTTCCTGTGGCCACTGGGTGGTGCTGTTGCGTATTTTTTTTAATTTTGACTGTTTCCTGGGCTGTGTATTCTTCCTGTTCTTTTGTCATTTCAGTTCTGGACCTCGATGAGGCCGGACGTGTTGTGGTAAGGTGTCTGCTCTTTTTTGTTGGGGGGGAGTTGGGATTTGTGGGGGGTGGGGGTTGTGTTTGTCCTTTTTTATTTTTGGTTGTTTTGGTATGTTTTTCTTTTTAATTTTTATGTTTATTATTGTTTTTGATTTTTGTTGAATGTTCTTGTTTGTGTTTTTGGTGTGGGTATTTCCGTGGGCCGGCCTCGGTGGCTGACTGGCCCATTGAAATACCATGTGGTGGTGGGTTGGGGGTATTTTCGCGGGCCAGTGTTGATGGTTGGCCCGTGGAAATACCATCACTGGTTCATGCGTGGTTGGGGTATTTTCGCGGGCCGGCCGCGTTGGAATATCCACGCCGCCGGCCCGTGGGAATCCCCACATTGTGTTTGTTGGTTGTTTTGTTTTTGTGGAGGTGGGGGTTTCGCGGCTCGGCCTTGGTGGCCGGACTGCGAAAATCCCCACGCCGTTTTTGTTGGGGGGGGAGCCCAGCGGCGGGGTGGGTGGCTGGGCTTTCCTTACCGGGGGCTGGCTTCCCTGGGCGGCCCGCGGTAAGGAAGCCCAGTGGCGGGGGGGTGCTTTCGTTACCGGGAGCTGTGTGGCTGTGCGTTTTTTATTATTATTTTGACCGCGCCGGCTTTCCCAGAGTTCTGCGCGCTCACAGCGCACAGGACACTGGGGATTGTATTTTTCCCTTTGTGCTTTCCCTTTGTGCTCCGTTTTTTTCGTGCAGCTCATTTTTGATTGGCCGCGCCGCGTTTCCCCAGGTTCTTTGTGCTCCCACCTCTCACCCTGATTGGCTGTGGCGCAGCGCGGCGCAAAGAACGTTGGGAAATGAAGTTGTTTCCCTTTTTTTTTTGCATTTGTTGGGCTGTTGCCCCACTGCCGCTTTATTCAATCCTTTGTTGACCTGCGGACCCAGTCCGCACGTGTGCACGAAGGGTGAGTGCAGGCAAGTAGGGCCAGCCGTAGGAACCTATAGCAAGTTCCAACAGTTAACCCTTGGTTTTATAGGTTAAGATTATGAAAATACCTGAAGAGACTTGGAGTGATTTCTTTGCTCGACGCTACCTGATTTGCCTGATGGAGAAGCCTGAACTGAGAGGGCCAGATGTGGCCCAGTGAGCCAGATCTGGTAAACTCTCTCAATCCCATTGTCAGGAAGCTAGAAAAACTTGGCCTGGGTGTAAGCGGATTGTTACATATGTCATACCCTACTTAAGATGTTCTTACAATTTTGATCTCTCCAACAAGCTCATATCAGTGCAGAATTTCCCAAAGCTAGAACCCGTTGATTCAGGGATGTGTATACTGGTGTACAATATAAATTGCTTTTCTATAATCCTGCTTTGAGGTTGAGGGAAACATTTCTGAATTTATGCCGTAGCAAGTAAACAGATTAAATGTGTAACAGATAGAGTGATAGATTAGGACTTTGGAGACCAGACAGACTTTGGGAACTTGTTGGGGGAAGGAGGTTGGTAAAGCCACTCCTTAAATATCTCACTTAACCTTGAAATCACTATCAAGGTTGCCCTAAGTCAGTTCCAATTTGATGACACAACTGCCCAACAAGTCAGACACAGAACTTTCTCTTTTGCAAACAATGGATGTGGGCTTCTGTCTTGTAAGCAGAACAATTATTTCCTTTCAAAGACCCTGCTACACCAACATGATTGCCAGTCTTGCAAATAAGACCTTTTGTGCCCCACCCTCCAGTTTAATAGCCAGTATTAATTAAAAATTAGTATAGGCCAAAAATGGTCCTAAGCCGTCTTATTTTTCTGTAAATGAGCAGTGCTGTTTCTTCCGTATCTGAATATTGGTGATCCTCGTAGAGATCAGCCAGGAAGACTGTCCTGAGAATATAATGCAGTGGTCTTTCATCTGCCTTCCACATCGCAGCGTGACACCTGTACCACTGATCCAGTTCTGCAAGTCACTTTCTAGTCCTGAACCCTTTTGACATGTAAAGTCCTCCTCAGCCCTAGGCCACTATTGATGAAGCCCCTGCCTTCCATCAAGATGGATTCAAGTGGGATGTAATCCACTTGGAGACCATCACCCTTCCCTGTGGACTTGGCCACCTAAGACCATTAGTCCTCAGGGTTGTCAGGTTAGTTAACTGCCCGTTGAGTCACTGGCAGTCTGGTCTAATCTGTTACCATAGCACAGTGATTTGCGAACCTTTTAGAAACCGAGTGCCCAAACAGAGGGGAAGGAGCAAGTGCTCCCATTGGGCAGAGGGGTGGGGTGAACTCTGTGCTGGGGTGATGGTGCATGTGCCAACAGAAGGGCTTGGGAGTGCCATGTCTGGTACGCGTGCCATAGGTTTGCCACCACTGCCATAGCAGGATAAACTGGCCAGACTGGGCAGTACAAGGGATCCATATCATGTGGGAATTACAGTTCTGTCCCTGAAATATACTGGCGGTCTTCCAGCTTGGCTATATTGGTCATAAGCTTTAGTTTTCAAGTTTGAAGCATCTTTTTTTTTTCTCTTCACAGGACTGATGACTACCTCTGTAAACTTTCCTATGCGGCCAGTCCAATTAGACACAGCTTTCACATGTCACAATATGGAGTCTGTTGAATCTGACAATATTACACAGGACTTCTGGGATGTCTCACTGCAGGTTTTTGTTGAAGAGGGCGTTTTAAGTAGCAAAAGTGAGTAAAGCATGTAACAGTTCTCAGAATGGCATAAAGTGCTGCTGCCGCCACTAAGCGTACATTTCTCTTTTTTCAGCGACAACATGCGATAAAGATGTCCTTGCGATTACTCACGGTACCACCCCTACCACTACCACCACCACCACCACGTCAACCACCACGTCAACCACTTCCATCCTTACTCTGCCCACCCTCCTGCCCTTGTCGAAACCTGGCACTGGAAACTATTCGCTTAAGAACGGATCCTCAGTCTGCCTTCTGGCAACCATGGGGCTCCAGCTGAACATCACTCAAAAGGTTTATACGTAGGGTTATGTTTTTCTTAAATCTAAGCATTTTTTAAAAAAATCTAAGCTTCTGTAGTGTTCAAGTGATTAGTGAGGTTAGGTGTAGTTTTATTCTTGGCATACTTAAGAGCAAACTACTTGGCAGCATGACAAGCCCACGGCGCCATTTCATGTGCCACCCACCCCACCCCTCTAAGGTCATTTGAGAAACAAAATGGCTGCCCCTTTGAAACTGTTGGGACAAAATGGCCAAACACCCATCGTGCAGTGCAGCCAGTGCAAAATGGCCATCTGGCCCTCAAAGCTGACAGAGTGCATGATCCGGTCCCTGGCTTGAAAAGGTTGAGAACCTGTGTTTTAAGATGTTGGTTGTGAGGTTTGTTCCTAAGGTAGTTGTGATAACAGTATTGTTTTTTGCTAGTGTGTGTGAGGGAGAGAGAGAGAAGTTTGATACTAAGTAAAGGTAAAGGTTTCCCTTGCTCGAAAGCCAGTCGTATCCGACTCTAGGGTGCAGTGCTCATCTCTGTTTCTAAGCCGAAGAGCCAGCGCTGTCTGCTTCTGCAGACGTTTCCGTGGTCATGTGGCAGGCATGACTAGACACCGGAGCGCACGGAACGCTGTTACCTTCCCACCGAAGTGGTCCCTATTTATCTACTTGCAATTTCTTGCTTTCGAACTGCTAGGTTGGCAGGAGCTAGGATGAAGACGGGAGCTCATTTCCGTCCTGCAGTACTCGGGAATCGAACTGCTGACCTTCCGCTTCCCAGTCAGCGTCTTAGCGACTTGAGCCACTGCAGTACCCAAGTTTGATACTAGACAGCCAAAAACCTTGATTTCTCCTCTTAACCTTCAGGTTCCTCTGATTATTAACATCGATCCAAATAGAACTGTTGCTTCTGGTACTTGTGGTACCACAAATGCTACCCTGACATTGAAGGATGCTAACTGCTGGGTTGACTTCATCTTTGCTCTTGTAAGTAACTCTCCACCAAAAGTACACACATGTTTGATTTCAGATATAGCCTTCTTTCCTTCCCTGCCACATGTGAATTATATCATTTTATAATGCCCCCTGCAGTCAGTGGTTCCCGAAAATCTATCATGCAGTTTGTATGAGTTTGAGGAAGGAAATGGGATGAGTGTAAAAACTCAACTTAATATTCGCTTTTAATAAAAAGCTTTTCTACCTTTCAGTATTATTACAGCCAGTTGGAGTTCTGCTGTTGACTGCCTGTGTGTTTTTCACTCATTGGCTTTTGAGAACAAGCCCAAGTGTTTTCTTGCTAAACCAATGGAAGGAACTTTCTTCCAAGTCATCTCATTAACGAGAGAAGAATTAATGCTGTTTCTCTTATGGCAAATGCTGTGCTCGTTATTATCAGCAAACAGGAAAATGGCCAAACGGAAAAGATTCACAAGGCAAAAAAGAAAAAAACGTTTGAGGCAAAAAGAGAAATATGCAATAAAATTTACTTGTGACAAACCACTCTGTCATATATCAGTTTCAAAAAACGCTCAAAAGTACATCTCAAAAATAATTAGTTCACTTAGAGATTCCCACAAATTCTTTCAACATAAATCCTTCCATACAATCCAAATAAACAATTTCGTTGCCTATAATCCAGATCCAAAGTCCATCCGGTAATTGGACTTTTCAAAATTTCATCAGGAACAAATCTTCAACTTTCTGTGAGGTTCTGAAGAATCTAAAATAACATTGTATCATAATATTTCTTACGTCCCTAAGCCTCTGTTTGCTTTTCCTCTTGCCGGGCTTGCAGAACTAATTATTTTTGAGATGTACTTTTGAGCGTTTTTTGAAACTGATATACAACAGAGTGGTCTGTCACAAGTAAATTTTATTGCATATTTCTCTTTTTGCCTCAAACGTTATTATCAGCAGCAGGTTATTAATAAATCCTGGGTTTCTAGTATCGTGAACCCCCAGTTAGGGAGCTCAGGGTGAGGACATGGGGTCACAAGCCCGCCTAAAATTCTTTCCTCTCTCAGTCTTCAGGGCAATGGTAAACTTACAATCCAGCCCTGGAACATTGTGCATTCTGCCTGAGATGGTTCCCCTTATCTCCCCTCCAGTCCACTCTTCAAGGACGAACCATGGGAGATTGTTCAGTAACGTGGCAAAATAGTTGTAAGCAGGAACAGGTGGTGTTAAAAATCCCGTATCTCAGGACCACACCAAACGTGGACACAATGCTTCCAATTGTCTTTAGAGAAGAAACCTTGTGCGGCCTCCTCATTTATTAGAATAAAGAATAACAAAATCCATAAGGCAATCCGTTGCTTCATCAGGCATAGCAAAGGCTAAAAGTAAAATTTGGCTAAACAAACCAAAATAAAGCTTCCCATTTTTTGGGCAAAATCTAAGCTAAAAAGCTTCCTAGTTGCCCTTCCTAGCAAACTAACTTCCTAGACACCAAGTCCTACCTAACACTTTGTCTAGTAAAATAAGAAATGTGAAAGTTTCTAAGTTCTGTTTCTCTAAGCTCAAAATATTTCTAAGAGTCATCTCTGGAAATATTTCTAAGTCCCAAAATATTGCAAAGACGTCTAAGTTACAGAACAGAGGTTTTTCTTCAAAGTGTCGTTTGCAGCGTCTCTCTGACTTAGACGATAAGGTTGCCCTGAAGGCCACATTCTTCAAAGTCTCCTTTTTCCTGGCGCTGGTTCAAAGCTTCAAAGGGCTCCTGCTGCATCCGAAAACAGTCCCTCTAACTGAGCTCTTAACAGCCCTTTTTATCCCCAAAAAGGTGACTCACTCCCACCTTAGGAATGTCAAGTGACCTTGAAGCTAGATCTTGAGATAAGAATTCTGTTATCTCTTCAAGATCTCGCAAGGATCTGACCCTAATCCTGGCAAGGTGCCCAAGCTTTCGTCCCACCCACTTCTCTGGGTGGTTGACCTCAGAAGTTCAAAGTGTGTGAACTTGCACTGAAGTGTCTATGGGTAATCTTTCCCTTGATGATTAAAGAAGCCTCTGGGGTGCTCATCCCGGTGACATAATGTCTTGCAGGGGAATCTCAATGCAGGGCTGCATAGAAAGGTTTCGTTTCTCCAAAAACGGAAACCGCTGTGATTAATTGAATTATGGTAACACATTCTGGTGAACTTACTTTCATAGTTAAAGCTTTGCTTTCCAAATTCATTACATCTAGATGAACTGTGTCTAGGACTCAGTTAGAAAGTGTTATCATAAAATCATCTTTCTATTTTTTGTGTAATCGGTGAATTGTTTTGTTAAAACAGAAAGAGTCAACCACTGACAGATATATCCTGAGGGAAATGAACATCACTGTGATTGAACCCCAAAATGGTAAGATTCTAACTGGAACCACTTACATAAGACTTCTTTCTTTTGGCTTCCACATTAAGCAAAGCAATCACACTTCCAGCCTGCCCCATTAGCGCACAGTGCGCTCCCTGGTTGGTTCATAAGTTAATTAGCATTTTGCTCCCAAAATGCTGGGTATCTGTTTTAGGGATGGAAGGCAGAGTCAATTTAGATTCCTGCTCGGGATTAAATTCACAACCTTTTGCTTGCAGTACAGCAGTTTAACCACTGCACCACCAGAGCTCTGTAACAAATAATTTAACTGCATAGCATATTTACTTTGGTTTTAGGTAAAGGTAAAAATTGCCCTTGCTCGAAAGCCAGTCGTATCTGACTCTAGCGTTCCATGCCAAAGAGCCAGCGCTGTCTGCATCTGCAGACGTTTCTGTGCATATGTGGCAGGCATTCCTCAACACTGGAGTGCACGGAATGCTATTTACCTTCCCACCTAAGTGGTGCCTATTTATCTACTTGCAGTTTCTTGCTTTTGAACTGCTAGGTTGGCAGGAGCTGAGACAGAGACAGAAACTTACTACATCATGCAGCACATGGGTCTCGAACTGCTGACCTGCCAACCTTCCAGTCATCACGTCCAGCGTCTTGACCACTAAGCCATTGCAGTTCCACTTTTGTTGTAAACTAGGGATAATCCTAAACAATGTAAGGTCACATTTTAACTTTCCTTGGTGTCTGAAACTGGGAGGAAAGAGTAAGGAAGGGTGTGGTTGTAAATATAGTGATCCAGTTTGAGAGGTGGGGTAGTTGTGATTGTCACTTCTTCTATCACCAGCAGTGGAAGCAGTAGCAAGTGAACTCTCTGGTGTACCCCATTACTATTGATCACGGGTGTCCAAACCTTTCGGGTCATGGGCCAGTCATGTGGTTCAGCAGGCTGGTCGTGACAACAGGATGACGACACCGGCCTTGGATGAAATCGCGCCACTGCGGCCTCTCCGAGCCCGTGGGGCTAGGTCATCCCCGTGGTTCATGGAAGAACTGCGGGAGCTCAAATGGGCAAAGAGACACCTAGAGCGCTGCTGGGTAAAAACCCGAAGCGATTCCAATTGGGCTAGAGCCACTATTAGGGCCTACCTAGTGGTGATGGGGGTGGTGAGGCGACAATACTTCACCACCCTTATTGCCTCCGCTGATAATCGCCCAGCCACCCTGTTTCAGGTGATCAGGTCTCTCCTTGGTAGCGGGGGCGGTGCCCAGTTGGCAGGGTTCAACTGAGGACTTTGCTGACCATCTGGTGGAGAAAATTGATTGGATTCGTTCAGGGCTTGATCCTGGCGTGAACAGTGATGGTCCCGGGGGGGGGGGGATTGGAGCACAGTCTTGCCATGTGATCTGGGATCGGTTTGATCCGGTTGTCCTTGATGAAGTGGACAGGCTCCTTGCAGCAGTGTGGGCCACTACATGTCCTTTGGACCCCTGTCCCACCTGGTTGGTGAAAGCCTCCAAGGTGGTGACAGGAGGCAGGGTCGGGGCAATAATAAATGCATCTTTGCAGGAGGGGGTGTTTCCTGCACCGCTAAAACATGCTTTGGTGCGCCCCCTCCTGAAGAAACCATCCCTTGACCCAGTTGTCCTAACCAACTATAGGCCGGTCTCCAACCTCCCCTTTTTGGGGAAGGTATTGGAGAAGAAGGCGGCGCACCAGCTACAGAGGACTCTGGAGGAAGTGGATTATCTGAACCTCTTTCAATCAGGATTCAGGCCCGGACATGGTACAGAGACGGCATTGGTCGCACTGATGGATGATCTCTGGCGGGAGCAGGATGGCCGTCATCCTACCGTCCTTGCTCTCCTTGACCTCTCAGCAGCCTTCGATACCGTCGACCATGGTATCCTTCTGGAACAGTGAAAGGCTCGGAACGGGGTGGGTGGGGGGGTAGCGTGGATTGTTGTCCCCGGTTCTGAGACCTCCCTTTCTCCCTTCGGAAAGCAACCAGGCAGGAACCAATTTCTTCAGCGTGGTTAGTTTATTGCAGAGCAAGAGCCATACAGAACCATTAAAAGCAAATAGTGTTAAAGCAATAAAACTGACTGGAAGCCAAACAGGGATTCATCTACTCCCCTTCCTGCCCCCACCAGCATAGTGGGGAGCGAGAGATTCCCCCATCAGCCAGAGAAGAAAAGAAAAAGATCCAGGCCAAAAAGAATTGCACGCTAAAAACCAGTACGTGGAATATATAGTGCATTTCACTACTCCCAGTCTCTCTATCCTTAATTCCGGCCTCCTGCTGATGTAACCCAATCACTCTCCCTCCTGGGGTCAATTACACATATCAATCACAGAGCTTCACCTCCACCCAATTTTCCCACTCTTCAGTTAGCGCCCCTCCTTCTCTGGAATGTCGGCAGTAGATAACGGTGTAGCCCGCAGACATCTTCAATCCCCTCCCTTCTCCTCACTCCATCTGGATGTTATGAGAACTGCTTGGGGAAGAGGGACCCACTGGTGGGGGAGGCAACCGGCTACTGCTTTTACAACCCCCCGCACAAAGCAGACAATGGGGTCTTAGCACCCCGATTTTAGCCACGGCCAGGAGTAGGGAGCCCTAGTTAATTACCTAAAAGCACAGCAATCAAAGAATGAAACAGCAAACAAGGCAAGTGATAAAACATAGCAGCATTCTTTAGCAAAGGCAAATACAGAAATCAGGCCTGCTTTTACGAGGCTCACTCACACCAGAGGCCACAGGAATTCACCCAAAACCAACACCACCCAGAGGCTGATCTTTTCCAGGCTCCATTCACACCTCCACCTCCCTTCAGCCCTCCCCAAGCTGTATTCAGAACTTGGTTGGGCCGAACGACAGCAGGGGTGAAACCAGCTTTCAGATTCTTCACATGGAACACTCTGGGGGCTTTCCCTGAGACTTCTACCAGGAAATTTAGGGCATCCAGCTGTTGGCGAAGTACCCCCGACCCTCCCAGTTGACCACCTCATCCTGGGCAAGGGGGGGCCTTAACAACACCCAGGTGCCCACCTTCAGGCCGGCTATTTGCTTGGGCGACAGGGACAGGCCAGAAAACTTCCAGGATCCCGGTCAGAGCCTGCAACGGAGGGATTTTCTTATCCCCCCAGTTGGCTTTCCGGAATTCCAAGCAGGTGGTAATTTCTCCCCCTTCTCCTTCCAAGCCCTCACCCCCTTCATTTCGGCCTTTACAACCCAGGCAATCATCACAAACTCCTCTTACATCGGTCACCATACCTTCCCAGAAAAACCATTTGGCCACTGTCTAGGGTTGTTTTGAAATTGGCATGTTTGTCATGACCGGAACCATGAGCAATATGAATTAGCTTTAGCCTGTGCATTTTTGGTACCACAAGCTGCAAACGGGACTGCCCCCCAACCCCACACATAGTTTCCGGATACAACAAACCCTCATGCCACCCAAACCGGTCCACAAACAGGTAGGGTGTTGCAACTCAGTGGTCACCAGGGACCTTAGTCCTTTCAAAGTCTCATCCTGGAGTTGCTCCCTTTTAAAAGCATGGTACATAGGCAAACAGTCCTTGGAATGGTTAGTCTCTTCTTTGACCCCATGGGCCAACAGCGGCCGCCTCCTCTTCGCTCCGGCCTTTCCCCCCCAGCCGAAGGGTTTGCTTCCACTGGGCCCCCAGAAGGAGGGGGAGAGGGCACTTATTTCAGGGAGAATAGGCATTTCACCCCCTCCTTCTGTCTCAAACACCGAAGGGGGCGACTCTTCCTCTGTCACAACCCCCACCGGCAAAGGCTCATCCCCTCCCCACACTTCGAACTCCAAAGGGGATAACTCTTCCGTCACAACCCCCACCGGCAGATCTCCTTCACGAGGGAGGAGAGAATCCGGCCCCTCTGCAGCACTCAAACACTTAGCCCAGCCTTCCTCCTTGAGGTTTTCAGCCTCCATCTTCATCCGGTACATCAGATCCATCCCCAGTATGAAAGCTGACTGATGAGCTCCGGAGTGAACCAGACACACCAACAGACCTTTGTATGGGCCACACTCCACCTAGACCTCGGCAACCTGGCACTCCACCTGTGCCACGCTGTCAGGGACATAGGCCTCCATGCACACCTAGGTGTTCTTCAGCAATTGCCCTGGGAAGAGGTACTTCTCATTCACGGAGAACATGTCTGCGCTACTATCGGCCCATGCCCTAATCGTGAACTTCTCCCTGCTCTCTGGGTTTTCCAGCGTGACCATCTTCTCCCGCTGTTGGGTCACCCACTCAGCCTCCTCTAGGGACCACCCCAACTCCTTCACCCCAACTTCTGGCTGGAGACAGGCCACTGGCTTGGCCGGGGGCTGAGCCACTACTTCCGGAGGATTCCGGTCCATCTGGGCCAGCGAAGGATTGGGGATCAAGGGCACTGTGTTGTCCTGGTTTTCCTCTTTTCTGGAGGGCCGTACCCAGTCGGTGTGGTTGGAGAGTGAGAGATCCATTCCTAGGCCCCTCAAATATGGGATGCTGCAAGGTTCGGTGCACTCTCCTCTCCTATTTAACATCTACATGAAGCCGCTGGGTGAGATCTGTTCCCATGGGGTGCGGTACCATCAGTACGCGGATGATACACAGTTGTACATCTTGGTCCGTGGTGATCCCAGTGATGCTGTCAAAGTCCTGCCTGGAGGCAGTCGGGGTCTGGATGGGGGACAACAGGCTTCAGCTGGCATGACCAAGTGGCTATGGGTTAGGATTATCTGGGGAGCTACCACCTCTGGTCTTGGGTGGGGCAGTTTTGCCCCAGACAGACCCAGTGCACAACTTGGGGGTCCTCTTGGACTCGCGACTGCTGCTTGAAGAGTAGGTGGCGGCCGTAACCAGGAGGACTTTTGCTCAACTTCAAGTAATTCGCCAGTTGTGCCCGCTCCTGGACTGGGACTCCTTACTCATGGTCACTCATGCTCTGGTCACCTCCCCGACTAGATTACTGTAATGTGCTCTACATGGGGCAGCCCTTGACGACCATTTGGGGGCTACAACTGGTCCAGAATGCAGCTGCCCAGGTAGTGATGGGGTGTGGACATTATGCCTGCGCCTCCCCACTACTTCGGGAGCTGCACTGGTTACCAGTCTGCCTCTGGGTGCAATTCAAGGTGCTGGTTTTGACCTTTAAAGCCCTATATGGCAGTGGGCCAGAATACCTAAGAGAACGCATCGCCCCAAGAGTGTCTGCCTGTCCAACCAGAGTGGACCGGAGGGGCTCCCTAGTTGTTCCATCAGCTAGAGGGGCCCGCCTCTCTGGCACATGAAGAGAGACTTCCAACAGATTTAAGGTTACAGACAGAATTGCTGCCCTTCAGGAAAGGTTTGAAAACTTGGCTGGCGGGGCAGGTGTGGGGCCTTAATAGAAATACAGCCCCCACCTGTTAGCTCATTTTAAGCTAAATCTAGAGTGTCCCTCCCTCTGTATTTCTTGCATCCCTTTTATTTCTTTTATGAATAGGGTGGAGTGGGTGGGTGACTTGGTTTTTTAAATCTGTTTTATATGTTTTTAATCTGCTGTAAGCCGCCCTGAGTCGGGTTCGCCTGAGTGGGCGGCATAGAAATTATTAAATTAAATTAACAGCCACTGGTGTATTTACGACAGTGTTTTGCACATGCATGGGCACGTTTTACTTCTGCTTCTGGGAGCGGAGAGGGTGGCACGGGGCAGATGATTTGGTGCCATGGGCTGGATCCGGGGCTGTAGTTTTGGCACCCCTACTGTAGGTAGATTTCATGTAACTAGCAAACACTGCAAAAAAAGGGGGGGGCAGGAGGAAATATAGATTCTGTCTGTAATGACTCCCTGAGTTAGTTCAATATCGATTTACATCTCAAAAGATACATACAAGCATCAGCATGCAACATTTCTCATTCTGTCTTCCCTGCATGTAGCTGCCAATTGAATATACAGTGGTACCTCGTATAACGAAAAAATCGCACAATGAAGCGTTCGTTAGGCAATGGCGATACCCCGTATAACGATTATTATTTTTTGTTATGCGGGGTTTTTTGGTAACCGGGGTATACCAGGTCAATGGGAACCCCGAATAACGAACATTTTTGTTCATTATCCGGGCATCTCCCATTAGCTTCGCATAACGAAAAAGCCCGCATAGTGAAGAGCTCTGTTCCACAAGTTTGGACTTTATCCGATTTTGGACTTTATCCGAATCAAATGGGCGATGCATCAGATAACGTCCAAAAAATGGACTTGATCCGAGGTTCCTATACCAAATACCTCAGATAAACGTCCCTTTTTTAAGCGATTTTGCACTTTATGCGATGCATCACGTGTGCATGAAAACCACGGACTTTATCTGAGGTACCACTGTACTTTATTTCACCACAGTCTTAAATTGAAACTCAGAATTAACACCTTAAAAGCACGGTTAGATATTTTCCCCTTCATATTGTACTGTAAGATTTAAAAGCAGTTGATATCTATAAACCAGGGGTGCCCAAACTTTTTGCTGAACTGAGTGGTTCAGCGGGTTGGTCACGTGGTTCCTCCCACCAGAAGCGGAAGTAAAACGTGCCCTGCAATCGGTTTTGCAACAGGATGAGATAGATTTTTAGGCTCTGCCATTTTCTCTGCTTAAACCAGAGGTGACCAAACTATGGCCTGCAGGCTAGATCTGGACCCCAACACCAATTCATCTGGCCCACACCACCCTTGCCGCTAATGAAAGTGAAAGTAAAACACTCATACGGGCACGTTTTACTTTTGCTTCAAGGAGAGGCAAAGGCTATGTGGGCCGGATGAATTGGTGTTGGGGGCTGGATCTTACCTGGCCATAGTTTAGGCACCCCTACTATAAAGCTTCATAGTACAGTGGTTCATCATACAACGATTTTAATCCATTCCATGGGGCTCGTTATATGAAACAATTGCTATACGATGCATGCATCATATAGCGATTTTCCCTAAGATGCATCGTACAACGTTTTTTTTTGCTAAGTGGTTTTTCCCATTGAAAAATGATTGTACGATTTTTTTCCATAGGGAAAATTGTTATGCGGGATGCCATTTCCCCCCAAAACCTGTTATGCGATTTCGTTGCTATATGGGGCGATTGTTGTATGAGGTTCCAGTATAATTGTATTTATTTAGAACAAGTTCTGTTAGTGCTTTTCAGACACACGTTGTTCAAAACACCATGTCAGTCTCCATATGAAACTGTTTGTTCTTCTCCAGAGACTTTGTCTGCTGCAAATCGTAGTCTTGAATACTGGGAGACCACCGTGGGCAATTCATACATGTGCCGGAGAGAGGAAACTGTCACAGTGACGTCTGGATACAGATTGAACATTTATGACCTCAAGGTTCAGCCATTTGATGTGAAAGATAATGTGTACGCTACAGGTAAGAGAATGCAGCAGGATATTTCAGCAGGTTTGGAATTTAAAGATGAAAGCAAGAATGACCAAAACCTAGTAGATAACAACTTGCTGACTTAGTTTATCAGGGGGGGGGGGGTTTCTGCCTAAAAGAACTAGGCAAAATTTTGCCCTAAGTAATTTGATACTGAGTACTAGCAGGAGGGCAGAGACTGCAGAAATCAGAAAAAGCTGGGCAAAATACCAGCGATGGAATACCACTGGGTCTTGACTATGTTGTTGTCTTTGTGGGATGTAAGGATTTGCTTTGGAAGGCAAGGGCGCTTCTCCACCCCCTGTTGTGGAAATTCCTACCATAACTCAGCTTTGCAGTTGTGTAGCTGGCGGAAACAGAAATAGCCAGTAGGCTTACTGTATCTGTCTGCGTATAAGATGCACGTCCTCCTTAAAATACACTAGAAAAACAAAGTGTGTCTTATACTCCAATGCATCATGTGCCAGCAAATACCGTATTTGCCAGCGTATAATTTTAATTTCATTTTAATTTCCAATTTGTATTGCCGCCCAACTCAAAATGACTCACAGGATTAAAAACAATACAACAATACAAAAAACATTAAAACAATAGCCATAAAAACCCAATTTAAAATACTAAAAAAATTAAAAGACCGAGGATTAAAGAGGATTAAAAGAGGGAGCAAAGTAGAAAGACTGAGAATCTATTTGCGTAAAGTAAACCAAGATTTTGGGCTTATTTTACTCAAGGGAGGATGGAGTGTAAAGAGCAGAGCTTGTTAAATGTATATCTTATTGTTAAACATGGAAATATCTCTGTCTCTCCCTGCATCCAAAAAACATTTGTGTGTAAATATTTGGAAGTCTGTTTATTTATTTATTTATTTATTTTTCACGCTTATATACCGCCTACTCAGGTACAACCCAACTCAGGGCGGTTTACATAGCGGACAGTAAATACATAAAAAGACACATGGTAAAACAAAGTTAAAAGTTAAAAAACCCACCCCTAAAAGGTGTGCAAGTACCGAAGGGACCTTGGGGGAAGGCACACTTCTCTATACCAACCACCCAACGGTACCCCCACCCGCACCCCAAACTTGGCCCGCCAGCCAGGTCTTTAGTTCCTTCCTAAAGGGCAACAACTCCGTCTGGAGACGCAGTTCCACAGGCAGGAAGTTCCAAAGGGCCGGTGCGGACATGGAGAAGGCCCTCCTCCTTGTGCCAGAGAGGCTAGCCCCCCTGGCTGATGGCACAATTAGAGAGCCCCTCCGGTCCGCTCTGGTTGGACGGACAGACGTCCTTAGGGCGATGCGGTCTCTGAGATACCCTGGTCCACTACCATGTAGGGCTTTAAAGGTCAAAACCAGCACCTTGAATTGCACCCGGAGACAAACTGGTAACCAGTGCAGCTCCCGAAGCAGTGGTGAGGCATGGGCATAACATCCACACCCCATCACTACACGGGCCACGGGATTCTGGACCAGCTGCAGCCTCCGAATGGTCATCAAGGGCAGCCCCATGTAGAGCGCATTACAGTAGTCTAGTCTGGAGGTCACCAGAGTGTGAGTGACCATGAGCAAAGAGTCCCGGTCCAGGAGCGGGCGCAACTGGCGAATCACCCGAAGTTGGGCGAAGACCCTCCTGGCCACAGCCGCCACCTGTTCTTCTAGCAGCAGCCGCAAATCCAGGAGGACCCCCAGGTTGCGCACCGGGTTGGTCTGGGGCAAAACAGCCCCATCCAAAATCAAAGATGGTAGCTCCCGGGATAACGCAGGACCCCCTATCCATAACCACTCAGTCTTGCTAGGATTCAGCTGTAGCCCATTTGCCCCCATCCAGACCCCAACAGCCTCCAGACAGCTGGTAAGGACTTTGACTACATCACTGGGGTCCCCATGGGCTGAGATGTACAACTGTGTGTCATTCGCGAACTGGTGGTACCGCACCCCATGGGATCGGATGATCTCACCCAGCGGCTTCATGTAGATGTTAAATAGGAGAGGAGAGAGTACCGAACCCTGAGGCACCCCATATTTTAGGGGCCTAGGACTCGACCTCTCACTCTCCAACCACACCAACTGGGTCCGGCCCCTCAGAAATGAGGAAAACCAGGACCACACCGTGCCCTGGATCCCCAATCCTCGGAGCAATTCCAGAAGGATACCGTGGTCAAGGTATCGAAGGCCACTGAGAGGTCAAGAAGAGCAAGGATGGACGGATGACCGCCATCCCGTTCTCGCCAGAGATCATCCATCAGCGCGACCAATGCAGTCTAAGTACCATATCCAGGTCTGAATCCTGACTGGAATGGTTCCAGATATTCCGCTTCATCCAGTACCCCCTGCAGCTGACGTGCCACTGCCTTCTCCAGAACCTTCCCCAAAAAAGGAAGGTTGGAGACAGGTCTGTAGTTGGTTAGGATTGCTGGATCGAGGGATGCCTTCTTCAGGAGGGGGCGCACCAGAGCATGTTTCAGCAGAGCATGTTTCAGCAAGTTATTAGCTAACTTTCTAAAGCTCTAAGCCCAGTGTTGAACCACAACTATAAACTTTGAATTGGCTACTTCAAATATTTTTTGAGGTTTTAATGCTATGGTTCCCAATGTGGGGCACACACCCTACAGGAGGGCAATTTGAGAATGGATTATTAACAGTGAATGGTCTTTTAGGCTTCCTCCCAGTGAATAGGGAGTTCACTTTTTGAAAAATAAGAATTATGTTACTGGGGAGGGGATATTAGGATTTTAAAAATGCTTAGGTGGTGTATGGCCCCCCAAAAAGTTGGGGACCAGTGTTCTAAAACAGGTGTTCCCAACCTTTTCAAGCCAGGTGCTGGATCACGCTCTCAGTCAGCTTCGAGGGCCAGATGGCCAGTTTGCCCTGCCTGCATGATGGGAGTGGCCATTTTGTTTCTTGAATGCCCTTAGAGGGGTGGGGAGGGGCCACATGAAATGACGCCATGGGCCTTAGGTTGGGAACCCCTGTTCTAAAGTATTGCAATAGTTTTCATCACTCATTTAGCACGACAAGCAATATTGTTTTAAGATAACAGAATGTTCCTATTAACTTGTGTACTTTGAACAAGTGGGGACCAAGCCTTTAACCATTTGGTTGACCAGACAATCAGAATCCTTTTCTTGTTACTCGTTTAATGTTATGATAACTGAGCAATTAAGAGGAGCCCAGGACACAGGACCGTTAATCTTGCATAAAAGTTTCTCACAGAGCAAACAACCTCTTTTCTTTATCACATCTTTCTTGTCTACAGCGCAAGAGTGCTTGTTGGATGATGACACCGTGCTAATCCCCATTGTAGTTGGTGCTTCTCTTGCGGGCTTGATTGTCATAATAGTGTTTGCTTACATAATTGGCAGAAGAAAAAACTATACTGGATATCAAACCCTGTAAATCTTGTGAGACTATTAACATCAGCTCTGGTTGTAATAAAGGAAGTGCAGTCTTTCAGGTGGAAAATGAAAACACCTGAAAAAATCACATTGCAGTCTTTCTAAGTATGAAGACTTCCCCCTTCCCCCCCCCCAAAGTGTGATCAAGTATATACCTCTTTAAATAAGAACTGAGCAAAGTGCACTGTAACAGACTAAGGTATATGGTAAAACTAGCCAGAAGTTCATCTTCCAAACATTTGTATGTAGAGATAACGTGTGGAAACATACCTCTATGTAGGCAATGGTGAAGAAAGGAAGTTAATATCTTGACCCATGTGTGATTACTAGAACAACTTGGGAATTGCCTTGTATATTCCATTGTTTACAACTGAAGAGTATCCTGGTCACTTTGGTGACTGTTGCCTGAAATCCTAGAAGCCCTGCTGAGAGAGCTGGACACCACTTAAACAGATTTCTTCAAGATCGTGGCATTGACTGGTTAATACCCTTTGATAGCCTGTTCAACCCGACAAAGCCTAAAAGAGGACAAAGAGTGTACAAGCATTACTTTACTGTTTCCACTGCAGTATCTACTTCCTTGTAAACCCTAAAGGTCACCCGGAGCTCCTTGGTTCTGTTAACTGCAGTGCCTCATCTTGTGGGGATGGTAGAGACTTACCTAATGGATCCCTAGTGGGAAAGAAGAGCAACCTTCTATTAATTTTCCATGTCATCTCTCTCTTTTTTTTTTTAAAGGGCAGCTCTGTGATCTTTTAAGTGCCCTCAGCTAGTACAGTCCATGCCTGTCATTAACTCCTTTTAGGACACACACACACACACCAGCTACCTTTGAGCTTGGACACTAAAGAAGAGGGGAGTTGAACAGCGTTGGTTACAGGACATGTTTATTCTGGTACTTACACTTTATAGCCACACCTCTTTCCACTATGATCTTTGGTTAGCTATTACATTTGGAGTGAGCTGCTTTTTGAAGGGTCCCGAGGCAGGCAATTGGACTTAGGAATAAATCCCCACATTATATCTTGACAGAAGAAGATTGTGTGTACAAAATGGTACTGCTCAACTCTTATTTTACTTCAAAAAGGGATTGGGCTGTGCAGAGATCATTGAAACATTTAACTCCTGCAGTGCCCCACAAATGGGAATGGCCTCAAGAAAGTGAGCCATCTCTCCTGAAATTAAGACTGGCTTTGTTGAGAGTTGGAGTGTGTATGCTCTAAAATGAATGATTCAAAACAGTCTAAAATTTCACTTAATTCAACGCTACTACAGCCACCGAAAAGACCCTTCGTACCTTATTTTAAGAGTGAAGAAAAACAAGTCACTCACACGCTGCATGTATTTACTTGCCTTTCTGAAATTACTGTTGGCTCTAGTTCAAATTCACTCTTGTCAACAACCTTCTAGTAAACAGACTTCTTGACTTGATGATTTGATGCTATGTTTGTGTTAACATATGCCATCTTACTGTATTTGTGGAAGCTATGCTGTAATGGTGTTTAGACCAGCATTAACTGCCCCAGAATGTTGAAACACATAATCCTGAAGACCGTGTCAAGTGTACCCCTTCACTTTTAAAGGCTGAAAAATGCTTCTACTAAGCATCTGATCTTAACTTAAAACCTTTACAATAGCTTCAAACTGGCTTGTGTAAACACTTGAATTTTGACATCTGCTTTTTACCTGTCAGAACCACTCTCCTGTAATTGTATTTCTATGTAGGCACTTGCTTGCCTCTGCAGAAACTGCTATAATAAAAGCTTTCCTATTCACAAGGATGTCTAGTCACACTGCTTAATTGAACAGCTTTTCCAGGTAGGCTCTTCTAGGATGACATCTCCTGTCCCAAATCTGGAAGGTGGCTTTGTCCCAGCTGAATTATAGAATTAGTTGGATTTTGATAGCCACAACTGGAGAGAAGGGGCTGTAAGACACGGTTCTGTTCTTTACACGATTCCAGGAATGATGGCCACAGTAAGTGCCGATGGAGATTGACTTGCATGAATATAAATGCAGTGAGGAAAAGAGTCTCCTAATAGCAGTTAGGAGTGATGACTCAAGATGAACCTCTGTATTCAGAAATGATATTTCTATGAGAATCAGTGGTAGAGACAAGTCATGGCAGGGAGGTACAATCTTCGTCTGGCCCTCAAATTCTTAGAAGCATTGGGCTGATCACTGTTGGTAACAGAATGGTTAGACAGGAGTATCTAATCCATATGAGGACCACTTTACCTGGGACCTTTCTTGATGATGTGCATGCTGGCTGGAAATGGAGGTCATGATCCAGAAAATCAAGTGGGAACCTAGACATGGAAGGGTGCTGTTTGCCTCTTTTTTCAGCATCTGTGTTGGAAAACTTCAGATACCTTTACTTTGACACCCAAGATGAGAAAGGGACAAATGTGTTTGTTAATCTGGGGAGCCAGCTCACCTGCTTAACTGTTCCTGTTATTACCCTTTTCTCCATCCAGCTGAAGATTGCAGTCAAGATGTGGACAACTACTTTGTGCCTATTTTGATGGGAGCATCTTTGGCAGGATTAATTTCTCTGGTTCTTATGGCTTATTTTATTGGCCGCACAACTCATCCAAATGCCGGCTATGAGCAGTTCTAAAAGCAGGATGCAATTTGGACAGAATATTTCCACTTCCAACCTGCTGAGGGGTGATCCACATCTGAAGAGCTGGCTGTTGTCACGCCTTTGTTTTTAAAAAAGAAAGACCTTTTTAAAAGCTACTGAGGCTAGTTCAAGGAAATTAGAGCACTACATTGTGAATCTGCTTCTCATAACATATACTGTATATACTCGAGTATAAGTCAGTTTTTTTAGCCCCCAAAATGAGTCCAAAAATGGGACTCAACTTATTCTCTGGACAATGTAAACACTCAAAAACATACCCACACAAATGTCTAAATTAATTAATGTTACCCTATTTTCGTGTATTTTAATTATTGAAACTCGCTAGCAGCTGCTATATTTTCCATCCCTGACTTATACTTGGGTCAATCTAGTTTCCTAGTTTTAGTGGTCCAAATTAGGTACCTCGACTTATATTCGGAACAACTTATAGTCGAGTATATACAGTAAGCTTGAAGTAACTTACTTGGAAACCAAATACATTTTGTCCCCTGAAAATTCATCACTGTGTTGCCAAAATAGCATGATGGCACAGGCCCATCATCCATGTTCAACTCTGTAAAGACTGGGTCAAAAATAGCTAAATAAGAAGCCAGTATTGTGAGGATCTTCTCCCGTTTCTTAGTATATATTTTTTTGTTTTGCCAACTACAAGAAATATTGCACAGGGGAAAAACCACCATGATTAGAGCTATGGTGTGAAGCTGTGTGTATTTGTTTTGTCATCTGAAGTTCCTGGGGGCCCTTTCTGTGCTAACTGATTTGTATTGATGGACATGGGAGAATGAAAAGGAGAATTACAATCTCACCAAAGATGGGTAGAAATGGACTCACTCTTTTGCACTTGTGCCTTTTGAACTCCAAATACTGGTTGGCAGAGAACCAGCATTAAATCTCAAACAAGATAAAGCAAAGGAAAGCAAGCAAGTTTCTATGAGTTGAAAGGGCCATGTGTAAATCTATGGTGGACTGTTTTGGATTTGTTTTGGGTTCACCTTGAGTGCTATGAGTTTAAATGGCTTATTCACACCGCTGAAGTATTGGGATAGTCCTTTGTTCACCTCTAAATTAAGAGGGGTTATGGATTTTAATCTTTTCCAAATACTGTATGTGATTAATCTTATCTGGTTTTCCAGATATGTGATTAAGTCAAAGACCTGTTATCTTCTCTTCCCCACCACCACCACCAGTCCAAGATGTTTGGAGTGGCTTTGATTGTTGTGCAAGATTGCACTACTTAGTATGATATGAACAGGATATGGTCAACTTGATTTGAAGTGTGTGAACAGCCATCAAAATAACATCTTTCTAAGGATTGCCTTAAAGTATGTGTACATAAAGTCATTGCATATGTGTTATAACATCAGTTTTCCACACCCTGGGAAAAATGCATGTGAGCTTTTGTTCTCAGTTAACCACAGTTTGTTGTGTCAACTTGGAGTGACAAACTGTGATTTGTGTTATCTAGATTTAGTTTCAAACAAGTGAACCTGCAATCATGGTTTCTGAATCTGGTGGGTTAAAATTAACCATACATGAATTTAATCACACTTTTAGGTTCAGATGGCCTCTGAGCAGCTGTGCCTAACTGCATAGTAAAAGCTCCCAAGCTTCTCTCCTGTAGCAGTTGCACATGAGTCAGAACTCACGGTGATTCATTCTTACTTTCTGTTGTCAACACGTTCTTTTTATTATTATGTGGGGACCCATACATTGATTTTGCAGCTCATGTTTACCATAGTAACTGCCTGAGGGGCCCCCTTCCTGCGGTAGAAGAGCAATATAAAAACATTTTTAAAAATAGCCTTGTGGAAACCTTTCCTTTTTTTTACTGGAAGAAGCCTTTAATAAGTCAGTAGCTGAAATCAATCTGCTATCACCAACTAAAGTTAAACCCTTGAATAAATTGCTGGATGTTAAGTCAGTGCCTAGTTAAATTTGATTACCTTACTCACACTTTAGTTGAAACTAAGCAGATGGATCTAGGCCAGCCTGCCTTTGGGCCACTTTACAAAGTGCGTTTCATTACAATGCCTAATTTTAAAAGATAAAGAAACATTAAGGTACCTAATCTTGTGTAACCATTTGGGGCCATTCAACAATCACGTGATCCATTTTGTGGGGGAAATTGACACACACACCCCATGTAATCCGACCGTAATTTTTGGTTTGAACCCCCCTCCCTTTAAAATTACATAATCCAGAGCTTTTGTATCAAAACTCTAATTTTTGGAGCTTTTCACTATTGGTGAAATAGAAATAGACTGCACAAGCAATTTAATAATATCAAATCGGATCAAATTCCCAGAGATCATTTTTAAACCTAAAAAAGCACCATGTTTCAAAACCACAACAGCTCCAAATGGATTACGTAATCTTTGATCTGACACACACACCACCACCCCCATGTAATTTTCCGTAATTTAGATGGCAGACCCCCTCCCCCCCTTGAGGATCACGTAATTGTTGAATGGCCCCTTTGTTGTGAACGATGTGAGAATGTTGCAATTTTTAAATTCTTGCTTGCCTTGTGTGTATTTCCACATAACTTGAAAATGTTACAATAATAAAATGATTTGCCTTATGACTACGCCACCACCCCATTTGAGAATTCAGCAAGCTCTTGTGTTGTGCACAAGACCTTGAAATATGTTTCCAAGTCTGCTTGTGAAACTCCAGCCTCTTGCTTTGTGAAGTATTGGTGTGTGTTATTTCGTAGCTTGGTGTTTCTCTCTTTCCCCACAAAATGAATGGGTAGGCTAGAGCCATGATGGCGAACCTTGGCACTCCAGGTGTTCTTGGACTTCAATTCCCAGAAGCCCAAGTCTCTGTAAATCCACACGATTGAGTGGAAAAGGTAAAATTTATATTAAGAAAGTGACCTCTGACAAAAGGATTTGAAGTAATCTGGCTGGTTCTTTTGCGAACATCCCTGTATTCTTCCTATATTTGATCATCGGGATTCTTGATCTCAACTGGCCTCCGAAACTCTATCACTCCATTTTAATTCATTTCACTACAGATTCAAAGCAAAGGCTGAAAAATGTGTCAGGTATATTCTACTTGGGGCCACAGGCAGGTTCTTTTATTCTCATCCATTTCCAGAACATCCCAAACCGGGATGAAATTCTTTGCCCAAGGACATTGGTAGGATTACGAAGTCATGTCGTGGCTGCTATTAGAGGAACTAAAGCAAAGGTCGCTCTTGCTCGAAGGCCAGTCATAGGGTTCGGTGGCCATCTCTGTTTATAGCCAAAGAGCCAGCGCTGTCTGCATCTGCAGATGTTTCCTTGGACATGTGGCAGGCTGGTGTGACTAGACACCAGGGCGCACAGAACGCGGTTTACCTTACCACCAAAATGGTACCTAGTTATCTCCTTGCAATTTCTTGCTTTCAAACTGCTAGGGTGGCAGGAGTTGGGGCAGAGATGGTAGCTAAGCTAAATTAAGGAGGAATTTGCAAATGCTTCATTGGACTTTTGATAATATATCTTCAGTTGCTTGGCTGGTTCACTAACATGCTATCCCTTGCTCTCTCTTTCTCTCCCTCCCCTTTTTATAACTTTTTCTATCTTTCTACAGCTGAAGAATGCAGCTCCTCTGACCTGCTGTATGTCATCCCTATCGTGGTGGGTGTGCTGGTTGGCCTGCTTATCATTGTTCTTTTTGTCTGTTACATGATCGGAAGACGGAAAAGTCACAGCGGCTATCAATCTGTTTAACTTTTTCTCTGCTGCTTCTGCTCCTTTACTCCTTTTAGTTTTTCCTTGCCTCTTCACAGACATTTTTGTTTTTGATCTAATGATTTTCTACCAGTAAAAAGGAGGGGGAAAAATTGAAGCCGGGTAAATGTATCTGTACACGTGGTGTGGGTAGAGGACACTGATGGAACCTGGCGTTCCACTTCTGACTTTGGGACTAAAGCCGTTCTTCAGAATTTGTCTTGTTTTTCCTGACAGAAGAAGCCCTGGGAAGGTAACCTGCTTTCATGAGTCTCATTCTATCTTGCATTCCTAGAGGCAACCCCCATTACCATATCCATAGGAAGCAACTATAAAGCCGCATTGAAGGCTGGTTCCTATGTCAGTGGTTGAAGAAGTGGCAAGAAAATCAGGGAGAGGTTAGGTTGTCTATTCAGGATAGTTTTTAGCTGTCTTTTTTTAAAATTGTCATTCAGCTACAATCCAAAGTGAGATGCACCAGTTATAATAATAATTTTGTGTCAGAAATTGTTCTAGGTTGAAAGGATTTTTGCAGAAGACACTCCACTCAGGGAATGCCCAAATGAGGCTCCTTCCATGTCCTCAAGAGCTGGGACAGAGACGGGCACTCAATCTGTCATGCAGTACCCAGCTCTCCAACTGCTGGACTTGCCAGCCTTCTGTCTAACAAGGTGAGCTTCTTAACCACTGAGCCACCGCAGCCCCTTGTGATGCACCAGTTGTATAGACTCAAGGGAGCATTTGACTTTTATAATGTAATAGCCTCTCCATGTAGCAATTTTTTTTTAAAACTGGTGGTATTTTGATATGGCTTGTAGGAAAAGGTATGGAATTTCTTCCCGGGTATCCCTTACAGCACAGGTGCTTAGCTCCAGGTAAGTCCCAAATCCTTTATCTTGCAATGCCTCTACCAACTGCTTGTTGGAGCTCAAAGTAGTCTGCCTAATAGACCTTTTCAGTTTTCCAGGTGGAGCAAGTAAATTTTACTGGGTTAAAGAAGACCTGGCTGCACAAACAGTCAGGTCAGTTTGAGTCTTCTGTAGAGAAAGGGATGCCTGTCCCTTAGGATGCTGCTCATCCGGTGCATTTCTGAATCATTTTTGCTGCATGGCCAGAGAGATCCTTTCTCAGATGCTTGTTTGCACAGACTTCACGTGTAAGATTTTTGACATCCAGTTTACCTATAAGCACAAACTTCCTTCTGACCTTATGGCATGTCATTTCTTAGTTATCACAAGGACTGTCTGGGTGGTTTTGCTCTGACCCATGGGTGGAAGGAATATGCACTTTCTAAAGAGTGAAAGGAAGAGGGGGAACGATAGCAAAACCTTGATCTTGCCATATTTTTGTGCAGGGCACAAGTCTTTCCTGCTTTACCACTCCTCTTGTGTGAACAAACCAGTCTGATTATACTGTATTAGCTACTCAGAGGCCCCATCCTAGTTTTAGTGTATCCGAGAGACAGAGGTGCAGTGTGTGTGAGAGAGATGGAACCTGGGAATTAATGAATAGAGGAGGTACCTGAAGATGCCTAAGCTTGAGAGCAAATAAAAATAATGGCAATTTAACTTTTAACTCATGTTTGTCTTTGCTGTTCTTGGATGTAACTGCTGCCTAAATGTTCAGCTTGAAATCTAAAATAAAGTTTAGGGTGGGGGTGGTTAATATATTTAGATATGCTCCCTGTTTTTGTTTAGGCTCCAGACTAATTTTGCTAAAGGGAATATTGGAGGTTGTGCCAAGAACAAGATTTCTTCATTGGAGCTAGGAGGGGAGGACAATCAACTCTTTTATCTGTCTCCATTCATCTGCAGCTGCCATTGCTTTAACAGTCATTCTTTGTATTATCTTTGAGATGGTAGTCATTCTTTGTGATGTTATCTTTGAGATGGTGGGGGAGTGGATTAGGTTTATAACCAAGTTGCATCTCAGAACAGCATGAGATGGTGAGTCAGAGCTTTGGATTGGTCCCTCAAGCTCATAAAACACATCACGTGAAGTCATAACCCAGGGGTTCTCAACCTTTTCAAGCCATGGCCTGACCACACCCCCTCAGATAGCTGAGTGAGCTGGACTGGACTGCCCCCCCCCCCTCTGCTGTAAACACTGGCATAAAACACATCCGTGGCGATCATAAACATATTTACGACAGCTGCGGATGCATTTATGGCTCTCATAAACATGTCCAGTGGCACATGAAATGATGCTGCAGGCCGTAGGTTGAGGACCCTTGTCATAAGCCTTTGTAGTACGTACACTGATTCATTAAGAATGAGGCAAGAATTGTCGGGAACTACTTCCAAAGTTCCTAGGGGTGGCGGGAAACCCCACTTTAAATATTGTAGTCCACTTTAAATGGGGGCTCATGTAAGTATGTCTTCAAACAGAAGCATGTGGTTTTAATTAATCTTTTTCAATTTCAGGCATGCATTGTTTATTATGTATCAAATCAAAATTCATAAAGGTATAGTAACACCTTTTATGCCAAGATTTCTCCTTGTAAATAGAGCCTATAGAACTCTGGCCAGGTTGTCCTGATATGGAAATAGAGTAGACCATACTGCCAGTGACTACGCTGAGTGTCAGGTGGTGGTCAACTAACCTGACAACCCTGAGGACTAACGGCCTTGGGTGCCAAAATCCACAGGGAAGGGTGATGGTCCCCAAGTGGATTAAATCCCTCTTGAACCCATCTTGATTGAGGGCAGCAGCTTCATCAACCCTGGCCTGGGGCTGAGGAGGACTTTGCGTGCCAAAAGGGTTCAGGACCAGAAAGTGACTTGTGGAACTGGATCAGCGGTACTGATGTCACACTGGTATGCAGGAGGCAGATGAAAGGCCACTGCATTATATTATCAGCACAGTCTTCATGGCTGATCACCATGAGGACCGCCTATATTCAGATTTGAATACGGCAGAAATAGAAGCATTAGGAGTAGTAACTGCAGCTGCTTCTATATTCATGTAACAGATTATTAAATGGGTGGGTTGTTTGTGCAGCAAAAACTAGGGTCTATAAGGCATAACTTGTCCCATTGCATTAATTCACATCTACTTCTGCTCAATGGGGTTGATCACAATATGTAGGGAAGGGAGTAGAGGAAGGAAATGGCAAGTTCTTCACTATTTGAAACAGGCGTGTCCAACTCTGAACACACTTGCTATCTGTACAATTTCCATTTTTGTGAACCTTGGCTGTAAAGAAAGGCTACAAGCTCTCCTCATTTGCAGAGCTACTTAATAGCACCGGTGAATTAGGTAAATTCTGCTAAAGGCATGGAAGCTCAGTCCAACTTCCATCTTTTAAGGACGTTTCACCCACAAAGTTGTATGTATACATGGGCCAGAACTCAGGAAAAGTACCTTCTAAACTTTAAATCTTCCAGAATTCCTCAACAGAGAAGCACATGGAGGATCTTTTAATCTGACAGCAGGGAATCCTTTGGCTTTCTCCTGGGAGTGAGTTTGGACCAGTGGCCAACCTGGCAGGCCTAATGCTGCCAGGGATGTGTGTGTGTAGAGAGACTGACCTTCAAGCCAAAGGAAAACACAGAGTCCCCTTAATAGGAATAGCAATTACACTTGTATACAGCCCCATAGTGCTTAGTTCACTCAAGTTAATTAGCATTTTACTCCCAACATACTGGGTACTCATTTTACAGACCTTGGAAGGCTGTGACAACCTTGATCCCCATCAGGATCAAACTCACAAAGTTTTGGCTGCTGTATAGCAGTTTAACCACTGCACCACCAGGGCTCTTAATCTAGAGATCCTATGGTTGTCTTCAGCAGTATTGAGAGATCGCAGTTGTGTGTTGTTTTTTCAAGTGTCCAGAGAGAAGGGAAGGAGTTTACTGAGACACTGGGATGGGAAGCCTCTGCAAGCTGGGGTTTCCCTGGGTGCCCTCTAAAGCAGGATTTCCCAATCAGAATTGCAAAAATTATTGGTGCAACACACAAAGTTGTCTAGGCAGAATGGAGGGTCTTCATTAGTGGTTACAAATAAATTGAGCTCTTTCAATTTACTGGTTTTCCTAAAATTCTGAGGTACTGTATCCTACCAACCCATCAAGTCATCTCCAACATTTGGTGACACTATGAATGAGTGTCCTCCAAAGTGCCCTGTTCTCAGCTCTTGCAAACTCAAGCCTGTGGCCCTTTACAGCAGGGAT
This sequence comes from Bradypodion pumilum, assembly GCA_035047305.1. Taxonomy (NCBI): domain Eukaryota; kingdom Metazoa; phylum Chordata; class Lepidosauria; order Squamata; family Chamaeleonidae; genus Bradypodion; species Bradypodion pumilum. The sequence continues at coordinate 11,157,770 of JAWDJD010000011.1, read as the reverse complement.
TCTCAGCCATGGCACCATTTCATGTGGCCCACCACCACCTCCGGCACACCAGGAAGTGTCATGTAGTGGAGGAAGGGCAAAGTGTCCGGCCCCTGAAGCTGTCTAAGGGAGCGTTACCCGGGCCCCGGCTTTAAAAAGTTGAGAACTGCGGTTTTAGGGAGTCAATTCATCACATGTTTCATCTTCCTCTTTCCCTACTGCTTTTTACTTTCCCTGGGATTATCGTATTTTCCAGATGGTCTTGCCTTCTTGTGATATGCCCAAAGTAGGACAGTCTCAATTTCACCATTTTTGACTTGAGATTATTCAGATTTTATTTGCTCCAGGACCTATTTGTCTGTCTTTCTTGGCGGTCCCCGGGTATTCATAAAGCTTCAGCACAGTATTACAAACTGAAAAAAAAAATTCTATCAGCATTCATGTGGTGATCAAGAATACAAGAGAGTGTACCAATCCTATCAATGAATTATCTACAGTATTTGCATAGATACAAAAAATGTTCATCTATGTGGATGACAGAGCAATGGCTGTACAAGGATCAAGCTTTGATGAGGTAGCTGGAAAATATACTGGAGAATTTGAAGAATTAGGATAGTATTACAACATCAGCCATTTGAAGCCTAATCTAAATGAGACTCAAATGTGTGCTTTCCACCTTCGAAACCAAGAGGCAAGGGTTGAGTTGCATGTTACATGGCAAGGGAACCAATTACAGTATTGTTTAGCACCAAAATACTTTGGTGTGACACTTGACAGGACACTCTTATAAGCAGCACTGCCTAAATGCCAACTCCAAAGTTAGTTCAAGGAACAACATCATCAAGAAACTCACAAACTATAAATTGGGAACTCAACCATCCATGCTGCGTACATCAGCTTTGGCCCTGAGCTCCAGAGCAGAATATGCTGCTCTAGTATGGAGCACATCCACACATGCAAAACAAGTTGATATAGCTGTTAATGAAACCATGTGTATAGTGACAGGATGCTTCGAACCTACAGCAGTTGAGAAAACATACCCTCTTCTTGGTATCTCTCAACCTAAGGAGAGAAGTAGCAGCGGACACCAAGAGAACTAAGGAGAATTACCCTCGATATCTTCTGAATGGATATGAGCCTTGAGTCCACTGGTACAGATCCAGGAAGAGCTTTATGGCAAGGACAAACATTCTTGAGGGTATGCAAGCGCAAAACCAAATTGGAAGATGGAGGAAGGAGCTCACTGGAACAAGGAATAACATTAAAGGAGGATATGGCTGAGGAACTCAACCTCCCCTACGTCACTTGGAGGACCCTGAAGAGGCTGAGGGTCAGAGTCCCTAAATGCAAGACCAATGCACCAAGGTGGGGGTTGCTGACATACAACCATGCATGCTGTGAATATGAGTTATAGAATTCAGCTCATTATATGAGAGATACGGAATTCGGCTCATTTACTAGTCTGTTAATTATTGCCAGAAACGTACCACTTGTGGCACAGAAGTTAAGCTGCTTTCCTGCAACCAAAAGGTTGTAAGTTCAATCCTGATTAGGGCTCAAGGTTGACTGAGCCTTCCATCGTTCTGAGGTCAGTAAAATGAATACCCAGCAAGTTGGGGGCAAAATGCTAATTAGCTTGTGAACTAAGTGCACTAAGCGCTATGGGGTGGTAATTAAGTGTGATTGCTTTGCTACCAATGAAGACCTAAGTTTGGTCAATGACAAAGCCAAGAAAGTGGTTTCATTTTCACAGTCCAGGGTTTGAGCAGGGTAGGAAAGAAGATACATCTGTGATCTTGTGGCATGCACTAAAGTAGGGGGTCCCAGCCTTTTAAAGCTGGGGGCTGGGTCACACTCTCTCAGTCAGCTTCAAGGGCTGGATGGCCATTTTGTCCTGCCTGCATGATGGGGGTGGCCATTTTGTCCCAACAATTTCAAAGGGACAGCCATTTTGATTCTTGATTGCCTTTGGAGGGGTGGGGTGGGCCATATGAAACGGTGCTGCAGGCTGGATCCGGCCCATGGGCCTTAGGTTGGGAACCCCTGCACTAAAATGCATCTGCTTATGAGTTCTTGCTCACTAGAAATAAAACACAATTATAGCATGCAAGTAAACCCAATATATATTCTCTTGAGAGGATATTCCATCCTGAGTGGACTCTATTTCTTTGCAATGGTGCTTGGGAGGAAAGTTAAGATATAAAAAGCTGAGAAGCACCCTGTGATGATAGGGGCTCTGCTCTGAGATCGAACACCTTATACGGCACAATCGTACAACAGCAACAATATATCTGAGCCACCCTCCCAACCATAAATCTGCAGCCATTGTCAGACAAACTTTTCACATGCACACACTAAAGGGGATAAGTTGTAAGATTGTTCCACCAGTGGGGTTTCTATGGTGTTCCCCACTGCATTAAAAGCTTTCCCTCCCCTGCTCCACTTGAGTTTCCCTGTCTAAGAGGCTACAGCAAGAAAGAAGAAAACGGGATCAATGCACAGTTTTTTTTTTACTAATTCATTTTGATAAACAGTCCATTCTCCAAAGACCATGAAATCAAGTGAAGATATGTTAACAAAACTACCAATGGCAATTATTAAACCCGCTTTCCCCAAATTCCCACAGTCCCTGGGATTGAGAAAAGGTGGACAGCATTTTCAGACATTGATGCAGGTGAACTGTGGGAAGGAGGGCATTTGAAATGGGCAGTTCTAGAAAACACCCATTGGTGTACACATCCTTTCAGTCCTTCCTTGGAAGGCATGTGGCAAACATGAAGGCAGTTTTGAGTCCCTTCAAGGGGAACAAAGAAGAAATTAGTCTGGAGAATATGATGAGCCCAAGCTGTTAGGAGGTCATGGCTGTCAGCTTGGTGTGTAGCCTGAGAGGTTACAGGGTGTTGGCATGAGCGGTATTTGTGTTTTCACCCTCCAGATCAAAGCTTGTTGGTTTCCGGTGAATCCACAGACAATGTCAATAATATCAGTATTATGTTTAGGCTCACACAGTGCTTTGGAACCAGGTAGGTACCATCTTGGAAAACCTTTATGATTGTCCTGTTAATCTTTTTTTTTAAATCTGGAAGGAGTCTGCAGACTTATTTACTCAGGCATTAAGAGTGCAGCATGAGATTTTAGGGTTATTAAGTGAGCAGTAGATTTCAGTTCCTTATGGACAATGTATTCATCCCTCGAATGGGTTAAGTGGAAGACAATAAAAGCTGTTTGTTTTGTACTTGGAAAGTAGTAACACAATGGCCCCTATTCTGCTGAATGCCATTCTTGCCAATGTGTGGAAGATAATTTTAAAGTTCCTTATATGACTCATGCTGTATTTGCTTGCAGAATGAACAATTTTGACAATTTATGGTTTGTTCTACTGTCTATATATCATACAAGCTATTATTTTCTTTTTTGTTGTTTGTGAAGAAAATGAAAATAGTCCTTGGATGTTCCTTGACACTTGTTAATGGACATTTTTCTCCCTGTGGTGAAAAAATATCCAACTGTCTTAGAAAAACAGCACGGCAATGTCAAACACTTCCCGGATCTAGATTCCAACCGTAAGCATAAAAACCACTCGTCCAAGAAACCGGTCATTGTTATAATCATTGATGATTCCCTTCCCATTCAGTTGGCACTGAATGGTCACAAGCGTGTTCTTTGCCACATTTGGAAAATATACAGCCACGACAGGTTGGGTATAATCGACCTGAAGGAAATAGATTCTGGTAAGAGACATGACAGAACAGCCCTAGCGCTGATTTGCATTAGCACTATAATGCACCAGGCAGGGTAAAGGTGTGTGTGTGTGTAAGTAAGTGTAAGGTGCAACCTTCTAGATTTTGCTGGACAGTAAGTCCCAACATTCCTTGCCATTTGACTACACTGGTGAGGACTAGCAGGACTTGTGAGGGCTCCTCTTTACCTACTTCCTACTTGAGTTTCTCAACCTCAGATGTTTTACACAGACCTCACCACCTTGAAAGCCCAACCAACATTGCTCAAGGGTCAGGGATCCAAAGGGTTGGTGTCCATAATGGCTGGAGAGACAAAGGTTGAAACCCACAACTTTAGGTCAGGTCAAGGAGTATGTGATCTATCACGCTGACCCTAATGTCAAAAAAACAAAAACAAACCAACCCTCTCTTCTCCCAGCAGCCAGTTGCTATAACAAGGGGAAGACATGGGGAAAAGAGCAAGCAAGTGTACAGTAGATTAAAAGAAGACCTGCGTGGGAGAGGGGTGGCTTCTGGCTTTGTCCACAATAGACCATAGCCCTGACAGCTTGATACCAAATAAACTCAGTTCTCAAGACTAAAGGGAAAATTTACCCCATCATACATGCTTATCTGGGAATAGATAAAAGTAAAGGTCGCCCTTGCTCAAAAACCAGTTGTATCTGACTCGGGCTCGGGGCTCATCTCTGTAGCCAAAGAGCTAGTGCTGTCTGCATTTGCAGACATTTCTGTGGACATGTGGCAGGCATGACTAGACACCGGAGTGCATTGGACACTGTTGCCTTCCCACCAAAGTAGTACCTATTTATCTACTTGCAGTTTCCTGCATTTGAATTGCTAAGTGGGCAGGAACTGGGACAGAGATGGGCGCTCACCCTATCATGCAGCACTCAGGTCTCGAACTGCTGACCTGTCGACTTTCCAGTCATCAAATTCAGAGTCTTGACCACTTGAGCCATCACAGTTCTCTATCTGGGAGTAAGGCATGCTAAACCCCAGTGGTAAGGGTGCTCTTGTTTTCGTTGAACTAACTCACAAAGGGCCATTCCACACTCAGTTCCTTTTTGGGGAAGGGGGTTCCTCCTATCTGAGTAAGGCGGAAGCCCGATGGCTTTCAAACAGGCCGCTCCCAGCTTGCACAATTGCCAGAACATGGAGCCCCTCCGTTGATGGGGTACTGAAGCCCAACACCTTGGAGGGCTACTGTGTCCCGCTCTGCACCTGCTGCTAAAGCCAGGGAGGTTAAAAATGCAGTGAATCCACTGCCTTCCAGAAGGCTGCAGACATTATTTCTACTTACATGTGTGTGTTTGCCATAGTAAGGAAAGTACATGGGGTCAAATGTATCACTTGGATAGAACTGTATTCCTTGGACAGCACTTTCATCACCTTTCTGCAATATAATAGTAGCAAGACATGAGCATCTGGACATTGCTTAGGGCAGGGGTTCCCAACCTAAGGCCTGTGGACTGGATCCAGCCTTCGGTGCCATTTCATGTGCCCCCCCCCCTCCAAGGGCATTCAAGAAACAAAATGACCACCCCTTTGAAACTGTTTGGACAAAATGGCTGCCCCATTGTGCAGGCAGGACAAAATGGCCATCTGGCCCACCAAGCTGACAGCGTGACCTGGCCCCTGGCTTGCAAAGGTTGGAAACCCCTGGCTTAGGGCTATAGTTCCCATGATCTACCAGCAAGTGGTCGTGTAGTGGACCCAGAGCTCACAGGGACAAAGCCATAGGGCTTCCGGAACAACATCATGGTCTCCGGATTCCCTCTGAGTTTGGCCACAATCATCACAACAGTTGAGAGGCAAATCCCTGTGCCCTGGAACAGTATGTTGTTACAAGCTATCTATGCTGTAGCCTTTCATATTGGCATGGTCTTGAATGGACAATTAAGAGTCATTAACTTTACAAATGTCCAGCTCTAGATTTTTTGATATTTTGAGAGTCCAGTGGGTGAGTGGCTATGAGGAGCGTCATGAGGAACCCTTACATTTTCAAATTTACCTTTTCAATACCATCTGCAAAACACACAAAAGTCCTGAGGCATGCTAACCATGCACTGGAAATAGCCAGAACAAGCAAGCACCTGAGGAGAACCCATGGTCCTGTGGGACAATACATGCAGAAGGGTCTCCATCAGAGATTCCAGCCAGTGCTCCTTCCTATCGTGCTTGGGGTTCATGTTCACCTACCCTCTCTGAGCGTGCATGTGTGAAAAGGCAAACTAGAGTATTATGATTGTATTGCAGTCTTTCTTTGGGTAGGCTGCGGGTGCTATCATACAACAGGAAACGACTGCATCCAATTGTGCTGGAAAGGGTCATGTCGCTGGGAAAGTAGCTTGCACTGGTCTATACCACAGGCAGTCCAACATGCAAGAAGGTGTTTTTTAGTCCGATCACCCGCTGAGCCTATAGAAACAGGGCAAGGCTGCATCAGCACATGACCGGATGTGGGAGTCAGAGTGGGGGAGTTGCTGGTTCCTCATCTCACACGAGGGCCCCCAAAACATGGAATCTGCTGCTGTTGCTGAGATGACTAGCTGCTCACATTGCACACAGGGAACTGTGTTATACAAAGTCAGACCATTGGTCCTTCTAATCCTGTATTGTGTACATTGACCAGCCGGAGCAGTTCAGGTTTTAAGACAAAAATCTTTTGTGCCCCTTTGTAAAAACATAGGAGATTAAACATGGGACTTTTTTGTGTGTGGGGGGGGGAGGGGGGGGAGCCTTCTATGACCAACCTCTTCAGTTATATTTCTAAAAGCGAGTATGCATGCAATGTATTGGCACATGAAAACTTTATGCAAACTGGAGTCTTATTTTTTTGCTTTCTTCTTGGTTGATTCACAAATTACAACCCAAAGAATGTTAACAGCAAGGAGGGGGGTGGGATTAGCGAAAGAACCTGCAAAATTGTTGGTAGCCAAGGTTGACTAGCATATTGTTACCAACTTTGCAGGGCACAAAACCAGGGTTAGGCAGGCTACACAAAGCCCTAAACATCCCACAATCAGACCTTACTGAATGCCGTGCCCCCCCCCCCAAAAAAGTAAAGTACATACATATAGCCAGACCTCTTGAGGGTAGAGGTCAGATTTTGAGGGGGGGGGGGTTGCTTGGAGGATCAGAGCAGTCCTCCAAGATTCAATGGAGGACAAAACTTATCCCCATTCCCTGCAAAATGCCCACACCTGAAACAAAGAAGTAATAACAGGAAAAGAATAATTACCTGAACTTTGCAGCTCACGGTCACTGGATTTCCGTAGCCAGGTTTATAACCTATAATCTATGGGAAGAAGGTGGACCTTTAATTGTATTTGATAGCAGGGGGATGGGTATTGGGAGAGAACCTTATGGCTTAGACCCGGAATGGCGAACCTTGGCACTCCAGATGTTCTTGGACTTCAATTTCCAGAAGCCCAAGCACCCTGTGAATCCACATGAGTGGGTTTACTGTGATTCATCCGGCCCACACTGCTCTCATTGCTCCCAGAAGCGGAAGCAAAACTTGCCCATACAGTTAAGGCTCTTCCGGGTTAACCCTTCCTCCATACAGGTGTGTTTTACTTCCACTTCCGGGAGTGATTAGGGTAGTGTGGGCCGGATGAATTACAGTAAACCCACTCGGTGCTTGGGCTTCTCGGAATTGAAGTCCAAGAACATCTGGAGTGTCAAGGTTTGCCATCATGTGCTTAGACTTAGAGCAAATCTCATTTTTGGCTTTGATTTTTCAAAGAAGGAAATGAAGGACACGTTGCTTACCTGTGACTATAGTTCTTCAAGTGGTCACCTGTGAATGCATGTGAATGGGTTAACTCCGCAGCCAGGCGAGCGTCGGTGGAATTTTCCAGGGAAGATTCTGCCAATGTTCACACAGCTGCAAAGTTATTCCATTCATGTAAGTTCACAGAGACTGAAGAAAAAAATATTGCATCTTTTGGGCTGGACAGCTTTTTAAAGGCAGCCCCCAATAAGGCCTTCTGTGCAAACATCACTAGAAAGGCATCCAGTGGTGGGCTCCAAATTTTTTTTTACTAGCACGCACACTGTGGGCGTGGTATGGTGGGCGTGGCCAAGGGGAAAGCCCTGCGTTGCACCCCACCCAAATTAGGACTACTTTATTTCAAAACTTGGATGGGCGGGGCCAGCCAGAATTTCTGCTACCAGTTCTGGCAAACTGGTGCGAACCTGCTGATGCCAATCACTGGAGGCATCCTCGTCAATCCAGAAGCAGAGTGTAAATTCAGTTGTTAGCACTAACTAGAGTAGATCCATTGAAGGAATGTTGATTTACCAGTGTCAGGAGTTGACTTGCCAAAGATTAAATGGATCTGCTCTAGTTGCAGCTGGGAATCCTGAAAGTGAGAAATCTAATGAGTCATGAAATGTAAGTCTTCATATTCTTAGGCTTGGCCATTATTGCATAAAGCTACTTGAGATCAGAGGAAAGAGCAAAATGTTGTTTGGTGTGATTCCCACATCTTAATAGCATTTGTCTCCGCTACCAACAATTTCTGGTGTCAGATGTTGGAAATGGATAATTCCCCCTAATCTGCTGATGGCTAGGAGAAATAAAATAAACTTTCTTTTCTATACAATCCTTGCCGTGCTGTATCACACTTCAGTGAAGGGAGGGGGGGGGACCAATCAGCAATACACTGAAATTGGAATTTTTATCCTTTCACTGAAGCAATGTAGTACAACAACGATTGTATAGGAACATTTTAAAAAACATCTTCATACCATCCAGAGAAGATATGGGAAATTATCAGTTTCTGACCAGTAGTCAGTGCTGTTTACATCGGAAGCAGCAGAAAGGATGCATATTTATTTTATTTTATTTTATTTTATTTTATTTTATTTTATTTTATTTATTTATTTATTTATTTATTTCAATTTTTATGCCGCCCACTCAGGTAAAAACCCGACTCAGGGCGGCGTGCAACAGTTTAAAAACATGTTGAAACACCCTCATCCTCCCATTCATCCACCCTAATTACTCCCACCCCATTTAAAAGCAAACTAAAAGCTAAGAAGGAAGGGGGGAAATGCAAAGACACAGAAGGAGGACACAACTGGACTAGTTGGGGATGAGCCAGAGGGCCGGGGCCGTATTCTGATTAGGGCCCCACACCTGTCCCACCAGCCAGGTCTTCAAACCTTTCCTGAAAAGCAGCAATTCTGTCTGTAGCCTCAATTCTGTTGGTAGGAGGTTCCATAGGGCTGGAGCGGACATGGAGAAGGCCCTCCTCTGTGTGCCAGAGAGGCAAGCCCCTCTAGCTGAAGGCACAACTAGGGAGCCCCTCTGGTCCGCTCTGGTTGGACGGACAGACATTTTTGGGACGATGCGGTCTCTCAGGTAACCTGGCCCACTGCCATATAGGGCTTTAAAGGTCAAAACCAGCACCTTGAATTGCACCCGGAGGCAAACTGGCAACCAGTGTAGCTCCCAGAGTAGCGCGGAGGCGCGAGCATAGCGCCCACACCCCATCACCACCCGAGCAGCCGCATTCTGCACCAGCTGTAGCCTCCGAATGGTCGTCAAGGGCAGCCCCATGTAGAGTGCATTGCAGTTATTTAATCTGGAGGTGACTAGAGCATGAGTGACAATGAGCAAGGAGTCCCGATCCAGGAGCAGGCGCAACTGGCAAATTACTCTAAGTTGAGCAAAAGCCCTCCTGGCCTGTTGTGTTCTGTAAAGCTGTGCCTTTAACAATGTACCTTTGCCATGTGTTATCAATGTAACCTTTCTGTGTGCAACATTATAACCATCAGCTGTATCAATGTAAACCTAATAAGGGGACGCGAGCTAGTGACCACCAGAGGGCAGTAGCGAGCGTCCAGCTCTCATGGATCATATTCACCTGCTTCAGCTGCGCAGGAAGATTCCCCGCCACCTCTTCACCTGGTCAAGAAGGGCGTGACCTCCTACGACGTCACGCAGGCAGCAACCAATAATCTGTCGACGAGCCACATTCAAATGTATAGCCAGCTGTATATATTGAGCTACTCATCCGCCATTACCACATGTTCCTCCGGATCATCATGCAATAAACCTGTGTTAAGCCAACCCTTCGGCTGTTTCATTGTCTTTGGTCCCTTACACTAAATTGGCGACGAAGGTGGGATATGGCAGCCCACGGGACCAAGACATGCGCCGGTTTCGAAATCAGGAAACCGGGCGACTGGGAGATCTTCGAGATGGACTTCCAGGCCGCACTGATCGAGTCCGAAGTCACGGAAGAGGCGAAGAAAAGAGCTATCTTCACCAGAATGCTCGGACAAGAAACAAAAAGGACCTTGGTGGACCTGATTGCACCGAGGAGGGTGAGCGAATTCAAGGCCAAGGAACTCATGCAGATGCTGCGTGAGCACGTCCGGCCCGCCACGGCGATGTTTCCCGCTCGGAGTGCGTTTTGGAGGCGAGTCCAAGCGCCCGGGGAGACGGTCGCCGCGTTCGTGGCGGCCCTGCGGCTGGCGGCCGGCCCGTGCAAATGGGAGAGCGCCGAAATCACCCTCCAAGACTGTGTGCTGTGCGGCCTGAACGACGCCGAGACCCAGCGCACATTAATGAACCAAGAGCCGCCTCCCACGTTGCAGGAGGTCGTCAGAGCGGCCCAGGCCGCAGAAGCTACGAAGGCCGGGGTCCAAGAACTTCAGGACTGGCGGCCAAAGTCGAGCAAGGCAGAGGCTCCGGTACAGGCGGCCCGGCGAACTTCGAGGTCGTCCACAGAGAGCAGCGACGACGAGGACGTCCAGAGGGTCCGGAAGGAGAGCCGGCGATGCGACGGCTGTGGAGCGGCCCACGACCGCGTGAAATGCCCTTTCCAGAAGGCTGAGTGCCACAACTGCGGCCGCCGCGGGCACATCGCCAAGGTGTGCAGGAAGAAGCGCGAGACCCGGAGGAGCTCCGCAGACCGTTCCGCGGGACAAGACCGCCCAACGAGACCCAAGGACGGCGCCCAGGCCACGCGAAAGCAGGACGGCGTGGGCCGCATCTCCGACGGCAGCGAGGACGACGCCCCAGTGTTCAGCGTGTCTACAGGACACCCCCGCTACTTTGTTGAGGTACTAGTCCAAGGGGTGCCCATTAGGATGGAAATTGACTCGGGGTCCTCATATTCAATCATTTCCCAGAGGGAGTTTTTGGGAATTGCCCCCCCACAAGCGACCCAAGCTCAAAGCACTGAGGTCCACGCTACGGGACGTGCAAGGGAACAGTATTCCAGTGTTGGGGGTTGGAGAATTTCAGGTCAAATTCAAGGAGCACGCCGCGTCCCTTCCCCTAGTCGTGCTCAAGGGAGGAGATTGCAGCCTCCTCGGGACTCAATGGTTCCAGCCCCTGGGGTTGTTCATTGGGGGGGTGCATGCCGTTGGGATGCACGCTGTTGGGACTGATCCAATTCAGGAGGTGTGCGAGGCGCACCCCGAAGTCTTCAAAAAAGGACTGGGGAAATTCAAGGGGCCCCCAGTGACTTTCGACCTGGACCCGGAGGTCCGCCCAATTCGCCTTAAACCACGCAGGGTGCCGTTCGCACTTAAGGACAAGATAGAGGCGGAACTGGACAAGTTGGTGGGCCAGGGGATCCTTGTGCCTGTAGATTCTGCGGAGTGGGAAACTCCAATTGTAACCGCTCTAAAGGCCAATGGGGAGGTCCGCATATGCGCCGACTACAAGTGCACCATCAACAAGGCGATCCGCCCGAATGCATATCCGGTGCCGGTAGTCAGCCATCTGCTGGCCAGGTTACACGGGGGAAAGTGTTTCGCTAAGCTCGACTTAGCACAGGCCTACCAGCAGCTTACGGTGTCCCCTGCCGCAGCTGCTGCGCAGACCATAGTCACCCATAAGGGGGCGTTCCAGGTGACGCGCCTCCAGTTTGGCGTGAATTCGGCGCCTGGAATTTTCCAGTCACTCGTGGAACGCCTCCTGAAGGGATTGGAGGGGGTGTTGCCTTATTTTGATGACGTGTTAATAACGGGGGGGAGTCGGGTTGAATTGGCCAAGAGGTTGGGGAAGGTCCTGACAATATTCGAAAAAGCGGGGCTGAGACTGCGGAAGGACAAATGCGTCTTCTTCGCAACCGAGGTTGAGTTCCTAGGGTTTTGTGTGACTCCTGAGGGAATAAAACCATCCAAGTCCAAGGTGGCAGCCATCAAGAAAGCCCCCCGCCCCACCTCCAAGCCCGAGTTGCAGTCGTTCCTAGGGCTGCTCAACTTTTACCACTCCTTCCTCCCCCGAAAGGCAGCGGTGGCTGAGCCGCTACACAAACTGCTAAAGAAAGACCAGGCATGGAAGTGGGGCGATGACCAAGAAAGGGCATTTAGCGAGCTAAAAAGCCTCCTGGCGTCCGACGCCATTCTAACCCACTTCGACCCCAAACGCCCAGTAGTTCTGACCTGTGATGCATCTCCAGTGGGGGTGGGGGCGGTGCTGTGCCACGTGTTGGAAAACGGAAGGGAGGCCCCGATAGCATTTTACTCCAGGTCCCTGTCCCAAGCAGAGAGAAACTACGCACAGACGGACAGGGAGGCACTAGCGATAGTCGCGGGGACGAAAAAATTTCACGATTTTCTGTATGGCCGCCCCTTCACCATTGTGACGGACCACAAGCCCCTGCTAGGCATCTTTACCGCAGATAAGCCCACCCCTCAGATCCTGTCCCCGAGGATGCTCAGGTGGGCCATTTTTCTCAACGCGTATCAGCACGCGTTGGTCTACCGGCCCGGGAAAGAGATCAGCCATGCGGACGCTCTATCTAGGTCTCCCCTTCCCCTAACGCCCAGCCAGGTGAGCAAGGGGGAGCGGGACCATCAGGTTCTCATGATAGAGGTGCTGGATTCGCCCCCCGTAGTGCCCGCCGACATTGCCAAAGCGACAGAGAAGGACAAAACGTTAGCGGCAGTAAGCTCCTGGCTGCAGAAAGGGTGGCCCGCATCCTCCCCAGCGGAGGAGTTCGCTCCATTTTTCAGAAAAAAGCTAGAACTGTCCCTAGAGAGGGGGTGTCTCTTGTGGGGGCAGCGGGTGGTGATTCCCACTTCCCTTCGGCCGTGGGTGCTCAAACTGCTTCACGTCAGCCACCCCGGCATCGTGCGATCCAAGGCGCTGGCCCGGAGTTACTTCTGGTGGCCCCAGCTGGACGCCGACATCGAGCACATGGTCGGCACTTGTGAAAGTTGCCAATGCTCCAGACCAGAGGAGGCCCGCCTTCCCCACAGGGAATGGGACGCGGCTAAGGGGCCGTGGTCCCGGGTGCACGTTGATTTCGCGGGCCCGTTCAGAGGCACCCTGTTCCTCCTTGTAGTGGACGCTTTCTCCAAATGGTTGGAGGTTATCCCAGTCACGAGCACCTCCTCGGCCCAGACCATTAGGCATTTGCGGAGGCTCTTTTCCACGTTCGGCATACCCGACACGTTAATTAGCGACAACGCTAGTTGTTTTACGTCCTCCGAGTTTAGGGCATTCATGGAGATTAACGCCGTTCGGCATATCACCTCCGCCCCTTTTCACCCGGCCACCAACGGCCAAGTAGAGCGCCTCGTCCGCACCACGAAGGACGCGTTGCGGCGCATGGGCCCAGGGGATTTGAACCTACAAGTGTGTCAGTTTCTGCTAGGGTACAGGGTGACCCCATTGGCGTCAGGATACTCCCCCGCAGAGCTCTTAATGCGCAGGAAGCTGACCACCATCCTTACTAGGCTAGACCCCACGAGGGTAGAGGACAAAGGAAGGAACATCGGGCTAGAGGCTACGAAGAGTTTCAGTGTAGGCGCCCCCGTGCATTGCAGGAATTACGCCAGCACGGGCCCAGCCTGGGTACCGGGCGTAGTTGTGGAGCAAACCGGCCCCGTATCGTACCGCGTGGAAACCAGCACAGGGCTCCTGTGGATGCGGCACGCGGACCAACTCCGACGCAGGGTCTCCGACGAGCAGGGCACAGATCAAGCAGGGAATAAGTCAGCGTTAGGGTTCTCCCCCACCCGTTCAGCCCAAGGGGGAGGAAAAGGGGACCGCGGGCCCCCACCAAGGGGGGAGGAGGATGTTCTCGTAGATATCCTAGGGGATCTTTCCGAGGAGGAGGAACCCGACCCCATACATATCTCGCGGAAAGTCCCCACAAATGCGGGTACCCCTACCAAGTTAGATTTTGATTTTCAGAACCGGGGGGGTTTCGGAATGGTCCCCCACCCGTCCAAGCGAGAAGAGGGGTTTTTCGTTAACCCCGACGGCCCCCGGTCTGCCCACAATGGAGTTTTTCCCTTCCCCTAAGGCCGCCAGACAGCGGCAAGCCACTAACAAGTCTCCCTCTCCCATTTCAGGACAAGGGACCAGGGAACAAAGAAGCAATAACGCCCCCGGGGGGGGCAGCCCTCTTCACGGCCCAAACGCACATGCAACAAGCCATCTTGGCTGAGAGACTTCGTCTCATCCTAGGGGGGAGGGATGTTGTGTTCTGTAAAGCTGTGCCTTTAACAATGTACCTTTGCCATGTGTTATCAATGTAACCTTTCTGTGTGCAACATTATAACCATCAGCTGTATCAATGTAAACCTAATAAGGGGACGCGAGCTAGTGACCACCAGAGGGCAGTAGTGAGCGTCCAGCTCTCATGGATCATATTCACCTGGTTCAGCTGCGCGGGAAGATTCCCCGCCACCTCTTCACCTGGTCAAGAAGGGCGTGACCTCCTACGACGTCACGCAGGCAGCAACCAATAATCTGTCGACGAGCCACATTCAAATGTATAGCCAGCTGTATATATTGAGCTACTCATCCGCCATTACCACATGTTCCTCCGGATCATCATGCAATAAACCTGTGTTAAGCCAACCCTTCGGCTGTTTCATTGTCTTTGGTCCCTTACACTAAATGGCCACAGCCGCCACCTATTCTTCCAGCAGCAGCCGTGAATCCAAGAGGACCCCCAAGTTGTGCACCGGGTCTGTCTGGGGCAGAACTGCCCCTTCCAAGACCAGAGATGGTAACTCTCTGGATAACCCAGGACCCCCAACCCATAGCCACTCAGTCTTGCTAGGGTTCAGCTGAAGCCCGTTGCCCCCCATCCAGTCCCCAACGGCCTTCAGGCATTCGGACAGGACTTTGACCGCATCACTGGGGTCCCCACAGGCCGAGACGTACACCTGGGTGTCATCCGCGTACTGATGTTACCACGCCCCATGGGAACGGATGATCTCGCCCAGCGGCTTCATGTAGATGTTAAAGAGGAGAGAGCACCGAGCCCTGCGGCACCCCATATTTAAGGGGCCTAGGACTGGATTTCTCCCTCTCCAACCACACCGACTGGGTACAGTCCTCCAGAAATGAGGAAAACCAGAACAATTCTGTGCCCTGGATCCCCAATCCTTTGAGCCGTTCCAGAAGGATACCATGGTCAACGGTATCGAATGCTGCTGAGAGGTCAAGGAGAGCAAGGATGGTTGGATGACCGCCATCCTGCTCTCACCTGAGATCATCCACCAGTGCGACCAATGCCGTCTCTGTACCATGTCCGGGCCTGAATCCTGATTGAAAGGGGTCCAGATAATCCGCTTCCTCCAGAGCCCCCTGTAACTGGTGTGCCACCGCCTTCTCCAATATCTTCCCCAAAAAGGGGTGGTTGGAGACCAGCCTATAGTTGGTTAGGACAACTGGGTCAAGGGATGATTTCTTTAGGAGGGGGCGCACCAAAGCATGTTTTAGCGGTGCAGGAAACACCCCCTCCTGCAAAGATGCATTTATTATAGCCCCAACCCTGCCTCCTGTTACCACCTTAGAAGCTTTCACTAACCAGGAGGGACAGGGGTCCAAAGGACATATGGTGGCCTGCACTGCCTGTCCACTTCATCAGGGGCAACCGGGTCAAACCGATCCCATATCACACCACAAGACTGTGCTCCAGCCCCCCCCCCCCCGACCTTCACTGCCCACGCCAGGGTTAAGCCCTGAGTAAATCCGATCGATTTTCTCCACCAGATGGTCTGCAAAGTCCTCAGCCGAACCCTGCCAACTGAGCACCGACCCCTCCCTGCCCAGGAGGGACCTGGTCACCCGAAACAGGGTGGCTGGGCGATTATAAGCGGAGGCAATAAGGGTGGTGAAGTATCGCTGCCTCACCACCCCCATCACCACTAGATAGGCCCTAATAGCGGCTCTAGCTAGGGTCCAATCGGAAACGCTCCCGGTTTTCACCCAGCAGCGCCCTAGGCGTCTCTTAGCCTGTTTGAGCTCCTGCAGTTCATCAGTGAACCACGGGGATGGCTTAACCCCCCAGGCTCGGAGAGGCCGCAATGGCGTGATTTCATCCAAGGCCGCTGTCACCATCCTATTCCATAGATTGACAAGTGCCTCAGGTGAATTGAGAAGCTGATCCTGAGAAAAATCCCCCAGCTCCTGCTGGAATCCTACCGGATCCTTTAGTTGCCGAGGGTGGGCCAATTTAATAGACCCTGCCTCCCTACGGTGAAGCGTCGCCCCCAGAAAATCCAGAGTCACCAGATAGTGATCTGACCATGGCACAGGTGTTATGTCTAATTTCTGTAATCTCAGATCACTCTGCCACCGCTCCGACAAGAAAACTAAATCCGGTGTGTGGCCGCTGCACCTGGTCGGGCCCTGGAAACCATGAACTCCTGTGCCACCTCGGCGCCAGTACCCAGTGAAGGCAAACTGAAGTCCCCCAGAACCATTAGCCTAGGGAACTCCAATGCCAACGCTGAGACGGCCTCAAGGAGCTCAGGCAGAGAGTACCTTACTCTGAAGCAAGAAAAATGTCATTGGCATGAATTTGTTTAAGGTGGATCCCAGTTTGCCATGAAGTGACCCACACACTATGATCATGGAGCCATCTCCTGTGGCACACATGAAATGAGACATGTAGGATTCAACACTAGGACTGCAATGGATGTCTGGCCAGACATCTCACTATGGTAATGGAGTAAACCGTACAGTCAGCAACTCAATGCTGAGTGTCGGGCAGTGGTTAACTAACCTGTAACTCCCTAAAAGGGCCAAAGGCTACAGGCAGAGGAGCCCCTTTAGGTGGGGTGATGGTCCTCTCAGTGGAGAAAATGCCACTGGAAACCATCCTATTGGGCCCAACAGCAAAATAAGCAGAGGAAGAACTCTGATTCCCAACGGTCATAGAGGCGGAAGAGGCAAGGCCAGATGGCCTGGCTGTGAAGGCGCATTTTGTCCATATCCTCAAGGCTGCAGCATCAGGTTAAAGTAGAGCACCACAAAATAGTAGACCCACTGATAGTGGTTCAGCAAAGCCAGGTTGAGTTAAAATGATCTGATGCTACAAGTTTCTCACCAACCTGCACCAAAACCAGCCAAAAACCATGGGATAGCTACAAGATTAGACAGTCTCTATATTGGTCTGTGGTACCAAAAACAAGGAGTTTTGTGGCATCCAAAATACTGTGTTATACATAGGCTTTAATGGACTGAACCACACTTCTTCAAATGTGGGCAACACCTTGTGAAAGCTTAAATGTAACAAAAACTTCCTATGTTTAAGGTGCCACAAGAGTGGACTTCCTAGACTAACCATGGGCTTAGCTTCCATTCCAAAACATAGAGCAAGGTAAGAAAAATAAGAAACTGAACTTACACGGTTCATCTTCAGCAAGATGCATGGCTTTCCCTCAGAATAACCAAACGTTGTTTCAGATGTCCCAGAACAATTCATCAACATGGATCGCTTAAATTGGCAAGCCTTTTTCGTGCTACTCTCATCATCCCCTTGAACAAAATACTGGCCTGATTTGCACGGAATATTTTTGGATTCTTGAACAAAGTCATCATAATCTAAAGGAAGAAAGTTAGCCTTCTGAACATGGTTTGCTGCAACAACTTCAGCATGGTGTTAACAAACATCAATGGGGCCATGATATTAATGCAGCTTGGCCTTGCTTAAGGGCCAAGACAGAGCTCATAGGTGTAGTAGTTCAAGTGGTAGAGAAGCATATGAAACAGGCATGTTCTAGGTCAGGGATTCTCAACCTGCGGCCCATGGATCAAATGTGCCCACCACGACCACACCAGGAAGTGCCATGTGGTGGAGGAAAGGCAAAATGACCATCCGGCCCCTGAAGCTGACTGAGGGAGCTTTAAAAGGTTGAGAACTCACTCCTGTTCTAAAAATCCCTTTATTAATTTTTTATAAAAATGAAATCTATATGTCTATAAACTGGTTTTGCTTTCATAATCCTGTGAGAATTCATCTATTGTGGAACGGGTACTGCAGGACAGAATGAGTTCCTGTCTTTGTCCCAGCTCCTGCCAACCTAGCAGTTGAAAAGCAAGAAATTGCAAGTAGATAAACAGGGACCACTTTGGGAAGGCAAACAGCGTTCCATACGCTCCAGTGTCTAGTCATGCCTGCCATATGACAACACTAAGATCTATAATAGCAGATAGTGCTGGCTCTTCAGCTTTGAAACAGAAATGAGCACTAAACCCTAGAGTCAGATACGACTGGCTTTCGAGCAAGGGAAACCTTTACTTATTCTATTGATTATTAATTTTTAGCAGTCCTGGACTTTTTAACTTGCTTTAATTTTCTAGTATCTGGCTATCTCTAGATGAGCTTTCACTATCAATAGCATTAGTCTCAACTCTTCATGAACATGAACAATAATTAAATACAAGTTAAAAACGTCCTTTCTCATAGGTAGCAGAACTGTAAATGTGTGGAGACTTTGGGTTCCACATTTGCGGTTCTCAGATGTCCTGCCAGCAGCTAACCTGCCAAACTGAAAGCTCTTCTATGCATTATTAAGGATTCTCAAAATCAAGTGTAACTATATATTTTAAATTATGATTTTGTTGCTCTGTTCTGGGATTTTATGACCCCATTCGGAGAACTTTGGCTGAAGAGTCAGTAATTTCTATACACCCCTCAGGGATCCACAAGGATCACAAACTGTTTAAAAATATTATAATAAACAAAGAGCAAGACAATATTCTAAATAATCACAGATTAGAGGGTCAAGCCAATGGGTGGGTCTGTTTGTGTAAACCAGGAGTTCTCAACCTTTTTAAGCCGGGTGCTGGGTCACGCTTCCTCAGACAGCTTCAGGGACCGGATGGCCATTTTGCCCTTCCTCTACCACATGGCACTTCCTGGTGTGGTGGAGGTGGTGGTATGCCACATGAAACGGTGCTGTGGGCCGCATCCGGCCCATGGGCCACAGGTTGAGAATCCCTGAGAAATGCTATTTATGTATCAAATTAAAATTAATCAACCAATGAAGTTGTTTATTAAGCATAGTTTTGAAAGGATAATGGTGTAGCAAAGCAAGCCTTAACAGGCTAGATTACATTTGGCCCACACCCGAGTCTTAAAAAGTTTCTTTATTATTTCATAACTCTTAAAATCTTGGAGTTATGTATATACTCACTAGAGAACTAATTTAAGGGTTGTTAAGTCAATGGCAGGACTATGGTGGCTTAGTAGTTAAGGTGCTGAACTTGACGACTAGAAGGTCAGCAGTTTGGGACCCAAGTGCTGCACAATGGAGCGTCCATCTCTGTCCCAGCTCCTGCCAACCTAACAATTCAAAAGCAAGAAACTGCAAGTAGATAAATAGGTACTGCTTCAGCACAGAAGGCTAACAACATTCTGTGTGCTCCGGTGTCTAGTCATGCCTGCCCCATGACCGTGGGAACGTCTGTAGACACAGACAGCACTGGTTCTTTGTCTGTAAACGGGGATGAGCACTGCCCTCTAGAATCAGACACAACTGGCTTTCGAGCGAAGGCAATCTTTACCTAAATCAGGAGTTCCCAACCTTTTTTTCAGCTGGGGCCATTGGGTCACTCTCTCAGACAGCTTTGGGGGCCAGATGGCCATTTTGCCCTTCCTTCACCACATGGCACTTCCAGGTGTGGTGGAGGCGGGGGGGATCCCCATGAAATGGCACTGTGGGCTACATCCGGCCCATGGGCCGCAGGTTGAGAATCCCTGACCTAAATAAATGGCAGCCCTTTCCAGGTTAGAGAATATGTAGAAGTGTTTTCCCATTCTTTTCTTCTGGGGGATATTCTAGGGCTGTATGTATAGTTTGCTCTTCTCCCATGAGGTATGGTACAGTACTGTACTTCCAACCTCTGTCTCTGCAGCCAAATATCTTAAACCTTTCAGCTATTCAGACAGTTAGTAGTGAATTATAGCTCTCAAAAAATAATTGTTCCAGTTTCAATCCATATAGCAAATGAGTGATGGGGGGAAATCTGAAATCCGTATTAAGGCAATTTAAAAGACATTAATGTGTCAGCTTTTGCAAGGTTGACCTTGATTAAGAAGTCCAGAGAGCTCAAAAGCTTGTACCTTTTTGTTGTGAGCGGGACTAAGAAATATATCTTTTCAACTGGAATAACACTTTTAGATATTCTTCCAAGGTCATCTTTTTTCTTTTAAATAAAAAACGTAGTTTCCTAACAACTAGAGTTGGGGGACAGGAGACATAAAGGGATGGATGTGATTTATCTTCAAAAAAATCCCATTCCAAGGATCAAACAGAGTTCAAGAGCAAAGAAAACCGGAAAATGAATGGCACCTTTTAAGAAGATCTCCAGGTTTTCTACATAAGGTTGCCACGAACTGCGCTGGGAGATATTGAAGGCAATGTTGACTGTGCTTTTCACGTACGGTCTAATCATAAGTCCTGCAAAAGGAGAGAAGAGAGAAATAACGAAGTTAAGTTTTCCAGACTAGATCGCTCCACTGGGGGATGGAAGGAGGGCACAGAAGTGTTACCCAGATTAAATTTGTTTGAATAATTGTACATCTTTTGCTTCTTTATCACTGTCTCCATTTTTCTTCACACACACACACACACACACAGCTCCTCCTCCTCCTCCTTCCATATCCGAATCCGAATATAGGTGATCATCATGGCGATCAGCCATGAAGGCTGTCCTGAGAATATATTGTCATGGCCTTTCATCTGCCTTCCACATCACAGCATGACACCCATACCACTGATCAAGTTCCACAAGTCACTTTCTGGTCCTGAGCCCTTTTGGCATGCAATGTCCTCCTCTGCCCCAGGCCAGGATTGATGAAGCTGCTGCCCTCCATCAAGATGGATTCAAGTGGGATTTAATCCACTTGGGGACCATCACCCTTCTCTGTGGAGTTCGGCACCCAAGGCCGTTAGTCCTCAGGGTTGTCAGGTTAGTTAACCATCACCTGATACTCAGCATTGAGTCGCTGGCAGTTGGTCTACTTGGTTACCATAACAGGATAACCTGGCCAGATTTCCCCCCCCCCCCCAAATTCCAAAGCTTGGAAAAGTACCTCTCTCAATATTCCTTGATAAATATACCCATCTCCCTGATCCCTGGGGGAATCTGGTACTAGTCATCCCTAGAACAACTTGTCTCAAATCTGCTTGGTTGTTGTTTCTCAGAGAGGAGATTTAGGGGAAAGACCTACCCTCTCAGTTATCTGCTCAGCCAAAGAGTAAGTTTCCCAAGCTCCTATCATCTTCATCGTAATAAACAAAGGAAGGAACAGTTGTTGTTCATACCTGAAAAGCATTGTTTTTATGATTCCTATTTTTTAAAATACTGTATATACTCCAGTATAAGCCAAAATTTTTAAGGACCAAAAGTGTGCTGATAAAAGCAAACTTGGCTTATACTCAATGTATCTGCTTCTACAGTGGGCGAAACACCCTCCCTTGCCCTGGTGTCTGTGGCTGCATTTCCCACCCTAGGCTTATACCAGTGATGGGCAGTCTTGGCTCTCCAGCTGTTCTTGAACTTCAATTCCCAGAAGCCCAAGTCAACACACCAGCTGGTCAGGGTTTCTGGGAATTGAAGTTCAAGAACAGCTGGAGGGCCAAAACTGCCCATCACTGGCTTATACTCTAATCAATCAGTTTTTCTGGTTTCTCAGGTAAAATTAGGTACCTCGGCTTATATTTGGATCAGCTTATGCTTGAGTATATACCAGTGTTGGTGAACCTTTTAGAGACCAAGTGCCCAAACTGCAACCCCAAACCCACTTTTTTATCGCAAAGTGCCAACACGGCAACAGGGTAGGGAGGAAGTGCTCCCATTGGGCTGCTGGGCAGAGGGGAGGGGCAAACTCTGTGCTGGGGTGACCGCATGGGTGCCCACAGAGAGCTAAGCAAAACCATAGGCCATGCTACCTGGGAGAATATTTAAGCTCTGTAGTATATAAAAAGGGACCTCCAGGAGCGGTGATCACCACCACCGCAACACAGAAAGGAGAAACCATTTGGTCACCTAGACCACCACAAGGGTTCTGAATGCTCCCATCTAAAGGCAAAGATGGATGACCTGAGCTCAAATACTCACCTGGTGGAGCAACTCTGTCCCTGTATCGTGGTGTGTATGGGCTCAGGGTGAGCAACACAACGTACAAGCAAAAGGCAAACATTCCCGCCAGGAAAGCATAAAAAACAAGATAAAAGAGGATGATGAGACCTGGAATACCAAGAAATGCATTACTGGCAACCTGGAGAACCGAAGTTACTTAATTTCATCTATATATAGGTATGTATGATGCCATTAAAAGCCAACATTTCAAGAATGGAGATGAGCAAGATACAATTGAAGAAACTGAGTACCTTCCTATCCCACCCTTAGAAGGCATACACAAATAAACACATTTTCAGCTGGTCCCTCAATATCATAGCAAGGGAGGCAGCCAAAACTTTGCCAGGAATCAGGGGAGTTGCATCACATAACCCTGATGCCAGTAGTGGTCTCAGTTACACAATGCCCTTCTCAGAGAGGCCCCACTGGGTGACTACATCTCAACTTGCCTCACCTATTGTCCTTGGCTGGTTTTTTGTTCATATTAGAAGCCCCCCAGTACAATTAATAGATCAGATAATTTTCACCCAATAATGAGCAACATCAAGAGCATTGGGGGCAACTAACACCAAGTCTTCCACAGTATCTGTTGAGGGGCATAAAGTACACTGACATGGACGTGAAGTGGCTCTTCTCCAAGTTTGCAAAAGACTGAAGGTGTGAATGCTCCATTTTTGTACATTCACTTTGGTTCTGTCAACCCCACTGCATAGTATCTTGAGTGACTTCCAAGCAACCTACTTGTGCAATGTGACCAAGGGCTAGTCCAGGGGTGGAGAACCTGCAGCCTTGACGGGTCTGGGACTTGAAGACCAAGTACACCCGGAGGCCCAAGATTGAGAAACCCTCGCCTAGAGGAAACAGGCTAGTCCTCCAGATGTTCTTGGGCTAGACTTTGCTGGGGCTCTATCCATTTTAAAAGATGGATTGTTCCTTCCTAAGGAACTGCAGTGCCTTAGTGTTTAATACACTGAATTTGATTACCAGAAGGTCAGCAGGTCAGCCATTTGAGACCCAAGAGCTGCATGACGGAGTGAGCTCCTGTTTCTGTCCCCTAGTAGTTTGAAAACAAGAAATTGCAAGTAGATAAATAGGGACCACTTCAGTGGGAAAGGTAACAGCATTCCGTGCACTCTGATGTCTAGTCATGCCTGCGACATGACCATGGAAACATCTGCAGATGCGGACAGAATTGGCTCTTTGGCTGTAAACGGAGATGAATACCCAACCCTAGAGTCAAATACAGTGGTACCTCGGATAAAGTCCGATTCGGATAAAGTCGCAGTTTTCATGCACACGTGATGCATCGCATAAAGTCCAAAACTGCTAAAAAATGGACGTTGTCTGAGGTATTTGGTATAGGAACCTCGGATAACATCCATTTTTGGACGTTATCCGATGCATCGCCCATTTGATTCGGATTAAATCCAAAATCGGATAAAGTCCAAACTTGTGGAACGGAGTTTGGATTTTATCCAAGGTTCTACTGTACAACTAGCTTTACAGCATAGGAGACCTCTACCTTTACCTTTTGTTTCTTCCTTCCACTTTATAGTTCTGACATTCTCTGTTCTTTCAGTATTCATAGATGTTCTGAAAAAAACTTTTTCTTGCTTGTAAGCTGGGATGGGTGGGATGATAGCCAAAGAATGGGTGCACATTTAATGTAGACGATTTAAGTCTTTTGTTATCAGCAGCTACATCCTTCTGGATGTTACTAGGTATTATGTCTGCCAGTTATTGATTTTATCTATAGCAGTTAGCTTCAGAGATCCAGTAATATTTCTACAACTTTCATTTGAATCCTTTGTCTACCTATGTTTTCATGGACTGAAATCTTTACCTATAAGGAGGGACGTTAACCATTGGAATCTGGCATACACGCCCGCATCCGTCCCTACTAACTGTACCAAGCTGCCTACACTTCCCTTTAGACCGACCGACCATCACCGCAAGGGTCCGGCAGCCACGAGTGGGGCATCCGCCCCACGAACGCAGACAGAAAAAAACAACTACAAGTTCCAGCCTCCTCCACACCGTGACTACTTCAGCCAATCAGGCTGAATGGCGTGAGTGCATAGAACATTGGAAAAGCCAGTGCGCTAAAAATAAAATAACGCCTCATGCAACAGGAGCGCAAGGCAGATGCAGCGCCTCATGCCCTCGCTATCCCAAACCCACCAAAGCCTCGGCGAGGCCACCGCCGGCCTTCTTCCCCGGAGCAATGGGGAGAAGAGGGACTCCCCCTCCTAGCTGCTACCCCACCGAAGACACGGCGAGACCACCGCCAGCCTCAAGGTAAGTTGAGGCGGGAGGGGAAAAAACCAGCAGCAGGCAGCACTTCATCAGGGGATGCACATTCCCTGGTGAATGACTGGCTGCTACCTTTGTACTACCTACACCACTGATTCGAGAACTAGCAAGAAACAGCGTTGGAGGTAATAGAAAAGCAGCAGCCAGCAATCTGCAAGGAGGAACACAACCCCTTACGGATCGTTGCCTGCCGCAGTACAATTTTACGAAAAAACAGCTTCACAGCCACAAGCACAGATCTCCCGTTAGGTAAGCCAGGAGAAAAGGAGGCCGAGAGGAGAGAACCATTGTAAAGCAGATAGCTCTTCTCTGCCTCCTTCTCCCCCAACCGACCTAACAAACGTTACCAGATGAAGAGCGAGCTGACTGCCGGCTCTTCATTTTCCCCATCGCTGCATCGAAAGCTAATGTCGAAACAGCAATGGGGAAAAGAGACGACAGACAGGCCAGTCTTCACCATGGAAAACACAACCACAATAAAACAAATCAGTTTTAAAAAAACACCAACCATCAAAAATACAAACACAAATGAATAAACAAAAAAGTTCAAGTAAACCCAGTAAACAACAAAACAATAAACAACAAACTCAAGAAAACACATCCAAAATACAAAAGGCTAAAGAAAAACCATGACAACTCACTAAAAGCACCTGTCTACAACATAACAACAACACGAAAATACCTTACTCAAAAACCAATAACAACACAAAGTACACAAATAAATACGGAAAAAATCAAAAAAAGAAATAACAACCAGAAACATTCAACACAATAAAACGCATTAAAAAATCCAAAAGCAATACTAGACAACTACAAAAAACACTTAATTAAATACACTAACACTCTACTTAAAAAACCCCAGCCCAGCACCCCAAAATCCCAACAAAATAGAGAATAAAATATTAACACAAGAGAACTTACAAAACACGTCCTCCCTCCATGTCTCCGCAGCAGAACTGAAGAAACAAAGAAAATCAAACTCTTAATCACAGCCCTACCTAGAGGCTGGAAGAGTATCCTACAGGCAAATAAATATTTTAAAAATCCAAATAAAATATAACCAAATTAATAAAAATCAAATAAATTCAATAAACACAAAATCCAAAACCAGAAAAGCTAATTTATTTTTTTAAAATCTCCCCACAAACAAACAACAACAGAGAAAACTAAAACAAAATCATTCTTCAAAATTTAGTCACCACCACCCAAACCACCCCTAACCACTAACACACACATTACACATGCCTGGCAAGGCCGAGCAAAATATGCTATTATACCATATCACCCTCGTGGCCAACCTTGGCACTCCAGCTGTTCTTGGACTTCAATTACCAGAAACCCAAGTCAGCACACCTACTGATCAGGGCTTCTGGGAATTGAAGTCCAAGAACAGCTGGCGTGCCAAGGTTTGCCATCACTGCCGTATCGAGCTGGCATGTTCACCTGTAAAATAGCATATGGCCAAGGCTATAGTTCTAAATGTGTGAGGCTGAGTTGCCACAACTGGTTCCTGATAACCTTTGAAAGATACTGTACTGTTCTTTGTTCAGACCGTTTGCTTTGTATTTTGACAGTTTTTCTTATAGGTCTGTGTACAATGAAAAGCAAAACCTAGGTATCTGGCGGTAAAATAATGGTCTACTTGGACCCCCTTCAAGGTAACCTGAAATTTTTTGAGCCCTGCTTGTTCTTCAGGTGGAAGGCACAAATTTTTAAATTGTACTGTATGGTACTATGGTACTATCTTAATTGGTGTTTCTGTAGCTATTTTAAATTATGGGGTATGCCTTATTCAAGCAACTGAGAAATATAGCAACTGAGAAATTTCGTTATTCCCGCAAGGGGACAATGACAATAAAGATCTATCTATCTATCTATCTATCTATCTATCTATCTATCTATCTATCTATCTATCTATCTAGCTAGCTAGCTAGCTAGCTAGCTAGCTAGCTAGCTAGCTAGCTAGCTATCTAGTAGGGTTGAGTTCAGGTATTTAACTATCTGGCAGCAGAGCCAGCGGTTGAAAGTTTGATTATCTCTATGGCACTGTTTCCCAACCTCCCTCCCTTAGGCTGCTGGTGGTGAATGCCAGGTTAGTTTGTAATAAGGCCCCCCTGCTCTTAGACTCTATCTACCCTCACCTGGGTTGCTGCAGGGAGAAAGGAAGTTGGCAAAGTTTGTACACCTAGGGAGCAGGGTGGGATTATTCCAATTTGCGTGGCTGGAGAGATTGCCTTTTGCAAACATTCTCCCCCCCCAAAAAAAAACTGCGAAGGAAATGATAGAGATGTTCAAGTAGAGGGATTTTAAAAAGCAGCTATGGAGAAGTTAAATGATCGGCACTTTTCACAAAATGAGTTCCCACGGATTCCCCTCTGGTTCGAGGGGGGGAGAGAGAGGTAAAAGTGCGGTGTAGGCTGGGCAAGCTTATTTTATCTTCAGTGGCAATTCTCCAGAAGGAGACCAGGTGGCAACCGCTCGAGAAGCGCTCCTAAACATCTCCACTCCCTGTTGCTTGAGCAGAAAGTTGTTGCCGCTGCGCACACTTGGCTTTTGGCGGGCAAGTCTCTGACGCCATTGCCAACCTGTACGGTAATTACCGTATGGTATGGTAATTTGGCCCTCCATACGATGTACGACTACCGTATGGAGATGTATGGTAATATTCAGTAATTTTTGAAAAATAATAATATAAAAGATTATTTCTGGTTCCGTCCTGAGTCAAAATGAAAAAAACAGATTACTTCCGTTTTCTTTCTTCATAAATATTCAAAAAAAATATGTCCGCCCAGGCTCCGCCCATAGCTCCGCCCAGACTGCACACGCAGAAATGGGTCTGCACATGCGTGAGCCCCATACGGTAATGTATGGTAATTTTTGCTCAGCCCGTACAGTAATGTACATTTTCCCGCGCTTTCCAAAATGCTGCCACCGATGCCGAGCAAAAGCCTGAAGTTGAGAATGTCATGTCCCCCCTGTGCCGGACCAGAGTCCAGTCCCCCCCCCCCCATCACCAGACACTTAGCCTTCTCCATACCTCTCTTCTCCCCTGCACCCCAGACATCCTGCAGGAAGAGAACTTCCTGCTGAATCCTGCAGGAAATGTTTGGGCATCACGAGAGTTGCACTGCACAATTTGCCTGGAGGGAGGGGGAGAGAGACGACGATGACAGACCAGTGGCCAGCCAACATGGCCCGCCCACTGCGACTGATGGATCCGGATGGATTCCAAAGGGAACTGAGGTGTTTTCCTCTGGATTGGCAACACGGTTCGCCCGAAGCTCTTGTTGACCTCTGGAATAAGGGGGTGGCAGCAGCCTTGGACGTAATTGCGCCACTACGGCCACTGCTGAGGTTTCTGCTGATTATCTAATGGAGAAAATCACTCAGATTCGTTCAAGGTTTAATTTAATTTAATTTAATTTAATTTAATTTAATTTAATTTAATTTAATTTAATTTAATTTAATTTAATTTAATTTAATTTAATTTAATTTAATTTAATTTAATTTAATTTTCGCGCTTATATACCGCTCACTCAGGCGAACCCGACTCAGGGCGGTTTACATAGCGGACAATAATACGAAATACAGTAACATAACATACAATAAATACAGCAAAAAAGCAATCACCAAAAGTACAATTACAATTAATCCTAACATGGAAAATATTTGGCTGGAGTTGACTGGATCGCAGTCTAGTCAAGTTATCTGGGATCAGTTCGATCCAATTGTCCCTGAGGAAGTGGACAGGTTCCTGGGATCTGTTCGTGCCACTACTTGTGCATTAGATCCATGCCCCGCCTGGTTAGTTAAAATTACCAGGACAGTGACAGGCAGCCGGGTCAGAGCGATTGTGAACTCTTCTTTGCGGGAGGGGGTCTTCCCAACAGCATTGAAACTTGCCTGTAGCTGGAATGACTGGGAAGGGCTTTTCTGGGCCAGAGTGACTGTCTATCTATCCATCACTAACCAATCCTTCCTTCCTGCCTTGAAGGAATGCCTTTAGCCCCCCGCTGGGCTGCAAAGCCCAGCGTCAGCCCACAGGCTTGATCCCAAACTCTCTGTTGATGTAAACAAGCTCTTATCAGGACCGCCACACATATCCCTCCATTAACCAACCCCTCATCCGCCCCTGACCTTCCTTATCAGCCTCTGAACATCTAGGTCACTCTCCCTGACTCAATGTGCTTGCTCTGATAAGTTACTCAATGTGCTTGCTCTGATAAGTTACACTATTCTTGAACCTGCCTTCCTGTCAGTTTTGTGATGTCTGTTCGATTACCTTAGGCACGAGCAGATTAGTTTTCTGTTAGGAATAAAAACCAAGACACCCCGACTTGTCAGAGTCGCCTCACCTTGCACCCTGACTCGTGTGCATGTGATTTCATCCCTGCGAGTGGCCACGATCCCTACACTGCCTCTATCTCCTTTGTGGCCTTTCCCACTCTTTTTCATTTGGTGTCTGTTGTTCATTACTGTTGATCTGTTCAGTTGGCTGCTACAATGTGTGCAGTAAAGAAGGAAAGCATGCACACATCTGTAATATCACATCACTGTAAGTAAAGAAACATTTTTATTCTTTCTCCAACAAATATCTCAGAGAGAGTTCTTGAGACTTCAGATGCCAGTCAATGAGAAAGGGTTGAACTCTGGGAGCCTTATAGCTATTCTCCTCGGTACTTCTGCTGCACAGCTCAAGGGAATTTTACCAGAGATTCAAAGTTCTGCAACAGTTCATGGGTGTGTGTGTCCCAGCAGGAATGAGAATCCAAATTTAGGACAAGCTTTGAGAACACAGCTGTGCCCTTTGACCTCCCCTCTGTTTATGAGGTGTTTCAATTGAGGGACGTTTTGAGCTATAAGAACAAACTGGGCAGAACAGCCGAGGGGGAAGAGAGGGGGAGAAGCAAACCAGAGTTGCACCTAGAGTGGCTTTGGGCCCAGGACCAAAGTGAGATTTTCTTTGCTTTGAGCAACACAACAGTCTATCCTGAAGGAAATGCATGTGTGCTTTTAAAATTTCAGTGCATTTGAAACGTTTGTTGTTGTGAAGGAGGAGCAAATCACTGCTAATTCTGTCACTCCCTCTGAATGGAAATCTTAATCTGTTCACTTTGTTCATTCAGTGTCTCAAGCCACATCCCCCAGTGCGGATTCCCCATGCCCATCTGGAATGGAACAGCCCTGCGGAGGCTGCTTAGGTGAGAAGGCTCCTGGCGGTGGCTTCTGCGGGCAGCTAAATTAAGGGGGGTGAATAAATGATAGGGTTTGATTCACCCAATTACATGACCTGACCGACGATTCTGCAAGGTAGGCAGATCGCTAAGTCCAGTGACTGATTAGGTAAACACTCATCTCCTGGCCAAGGAAACCTCCGGTGCAAACAGTGAAGATGTTTACCCCCTGTCTAAGCCCTAAACAATGGTCTCCCTCATCCCGTGTTTGTCTGGAATAATTAACTTCCCTTCGAGAGGTTTCCCAATTAACCTGAGTAAACAGGTGATGTGATTGACTCCCGGGTGATGGTTTTTTCTACCTGCCTTCTGATCTATAAATGGTTATGCCTTTTCCTCAATAAACCACTGATCATATCCTCCTCCATACTGCCTCGTATCGTTCTTTGATCAGTCTCCTCCGGGACCTACGGCCCTCAGCGGCCCCGATTCCTACACCTGGTGACCCCGACGTGATCTACTCGTGAGTAAGAGCGGTCTTCCTCAGAGTAGCGATCACACGGTCCGGTTCTGCGCCTGAACCGTGTCCGAATCATCCCGGAGGACAGCGCGGCACTCCGTCCGGCAGCCAGCCGATCGGAGGGACGGCCTGCGGTGAGGCAGTCCAAAGAGGCATCCTACAGCTTACTCCCGGCTTTCGCGGCGGCTTGCGCCAAAGGAAAATGCGCGTTCCGCTCAGGGCAGCTGTGAGCCCCTGACAGCGCAGTGGCCACCGAGGGCCCATGGCCGCAGTCCACGCTCCGAGCTCTACCCAGAAAGCGACATCGCCAGAACCTATTGCCTGCCAAAGACGCGTTGGCTCGTCCCGAGGAGGAATCTTCCGAGGACCCAATCGCAGGTAATATGGGGACCTGTCCTCAGCGACAGCGTCCATCCGCTAGCCAAAGAACCCATGAGGAGGGGTTCATCATCCTGGCCAGGGTATTTAATTTGCGTTTTCACAGCGGGGAGCTAGCGAGACCTTTGGTGTACCTAGGGGAACACTGCCTGCTTTACCCAGAAGTAGGTACGTTAACCCTCGAGCTCTGGGACCAGATAGGAGACTGCATTCAGCAACCACCGAAAGCTCCAGGAGGCGTAATTCGCACATGGAGAAAGTGTAGGAAGCTCTTGGCGGAGATAGAGCCAGTCCGGATAGAGGCCAAAGAACCCCCAAGCCTGCCAGAAGCGCCAGCCAAACCAACGGCGCCTACGGCGCTCTATCCGTCACTCCAATTTAGGCAGGGTAGCGTAGGGAGCTTTCCCCCGGTGACAGCTGCAGACGTCACCGGTGGAATGCAAGGAATGAGGAGTGCAGGCGCTTCTCTGACAGTTCCCAGTTCCTGAGTTACCAAGAGTCCACTTCAGCGCACCATTGAAGAGGAAATTAGGAAGGGGGAATTGCCAGCAGAAGAACTAGCTGAGCTTAGCCAGATATGTCCCATCCGCATGGAGATGGACGCGCTTACAGGCGCACAGCAGATAGTACACTCCCCAGTCCCGTATAAGCTTCTCATGGCTATACGGAAAGCCATTTCAGAAACAGGGCTCCAAAGTCGTTTCACAAGGGGCACGCTTCAGCAAGTGTGCGAGAACACCATGTTCATTCCCCATGACTGGAAAGCCGTCATGCGGATGATGCTGAACCCTAGCCAGTACTTAATTTGGGACAGCGAGTATCGCCTGGAGGCGCAGACAAGGGCTGCCAGGATGGGAGGCGCAGTACTTCCTGACCAGTTATATGGTTCAGGTGCCTTCGAATCCATCGATGCCCAAATCAACTTGCCTCTGGCCACTCTCCAGATGTCGGCCGAGGCCGCCTTTAGGGCGTTTTTCAAAGTCCCAGCAACTGGCAAAGCGGCTAAAAATTACACCACTATCAAGCAAGGAGCCCAAGAGCCCTATATGGACTTCATCAATCGCCTGGAGGAAGCAATTAGCAGGCAGATTGACAATGAGCAGGCCCAGCAAGAGCTCATGATGAAGTTAGCCAAGGACAACGGCAATTTAGACTGCCGTAAAATCCTGCAGTCACTAGGCAATCGTCCCGATTTGACCCTTACGGACATGATTAGAGCTTGCGCCGACGTTGGCACAGAATCCTACAAGATGGGATTGCTAGCGGCAGCGGTGCAGGGGGGTAAGAGACCAAAAGGAAAGACCCAAGGAGCATGTCACAGTTGTGGCAAGGTCGGTCACTTCGCTAGGGAGTGCCGATCCAAGGGAGGCGGGCAAAAGTCCGGCCGCCCCAAGGCTCCGAAAACCCAGTGTCCGAAATGTCAAAGAGGCTACCATTGGGCCCGAGACTGTCCGAATTCGGGAAACCGGAACGCGGGCATGTCTCTGGCCCCGGTCCAAACAGAGACTCCCCTCATTCAGAGCTCACCAGAGCTAGACTAAATCCCGGTCACACTCCAGACATTGCGAGGGCACAGGCCAGCCCCAAGGGTAGTACAGGGTTAGACTTGACTTTTCAGGCGGACGTTACATGCGACCTGCCAGGCACGGTCTATCTGGTGGACTCCCAGTACATGGGTCCACTGCCCAAGGGCTTTATAGGTTTAGTTTTGCCCCGCAGCGCAGCTGGAGCACGCGGAATTTTCATAATTCCAGGAGTCGTTGACTCGAATTTTTCAGGCGTTCTCCAAGTTCAGCTTTGGACTCATCTGCCCCAAACAATCCACAAGGGAGACACCTTAGCGCAACTGATTATGGTTCCTTGTCACTTGCCAGCAGATAGCCAGGGAAGGCACAGTGACAGCTCCGAGTCCCGGTCAGAGGACCGCTCGAGCGCCAGTGAGGCAGTACAAGGATACCAGGTCTTAGCGACAGTGGAGACCAACATTGAGTGGAAGCAGCGCCCCGTTATCGAGGTATTTTTGAACAAAAGAGTGTTCTCAGGGTTACTCGATACCAGAGCGGATGTGAGCGTGATAAGCAGAAGCCAGTGGCCAAGGGAGTGGGCCATTGAGCCGGTCTCCGATGTGTGGGGGGTAGGCGGCGTCCAGGAAGCGTTTAGGAGCCGGGAGTGGGTGGAAGTCACAATCCCAAGGGCTGACGGCACGGCGGTAATTCGGCCGCACATTCTTGACGTGCACATCAACCTTTGGGGGCGAGACATCTTGCAGCAGTACGGTGCTACGCTTACCTTTGGGTAATGGCGTTGCCACTTAAATGGCTCACCGACACTCCGGTTTGGGTAGAACAATCGCCAGTAGTGGGAGAGAAATTAGTTGCTCTCAAGCAGCTAGTTAAGGAACAGCTAGACGCAGGACATATAGAACAGTCCACTAGCCCCTGGAATTCGCCAATTTTTGTCATTAAAAAGAAGTCGGGGAAGTGGCGACTCCTCCACGATCTCAGAGAGATCAATAAATGCATACAGCCAATGGGTCCGCTCCAATGCGGCATCCCCAATCCGAACATGATTCCCGAGGGGTGGGAGATTCTAGTCGTAGATCTCAAGGATTGCTTTTATACAATCCCCTTAGACCCCCGGGACCGGGAAAGGTTCGCCTTTACGGTGCCGGTTGTGAACCACGGCGAGCCCACGCAGCGTTACGCGTGGAAATTTTTGCCACAGGGCATGCTCAATTCGCCCACCCTGTGCCAAATTTATGTTCACAACGCACTGGCAAAGTTCCGAAGCCTTTACCCTAAAGCTATAGTTTGCCATTTTATGGACGACATCTTGGTCGCGATGCCACAGCTCGGCAGCGAGATGTTTTCAGACCTCCAGGCCAGCCTGGGGGACAAAGGCTTACTCATTGCCCCGGAGAAAGTGCAGAGAACCGAGCCCTTCTCATACTTGGGCCATCGGCTTCTCCGCTCTTTCGCAGCACCAGTTTTGCCCAGGATCAATTTACAGGACTCAGTCACCCTTGTAGAGTTGCAGCAAGTTTTGGGTAACATCAATTGGGCCAGACCATATTTCCGATTGGATACGGATCTTCTAAAACCGCTCTTCTCGCTGCTAACCTTAGGTAAGCAGCCGGCAGACCGGATAAAGATTCCTCGAGACGCACGCTTGGCACTCGAGAAAGTTAACCAAGTTCTCAGCCAGAGGTGGGTAGATAGGATCTCCCCAGGGCCATATGCTCCGATCTTGAATTTGTACATCGTACGGTCAGGATCCATGTTTACAGGAGCGCTTGGCGTAGATGCCGAGAAAGGGGCGAGTATCGTGGAGTGGGTGTACCTTCCGAACACCTCTTCACGAAACATCGTTCCTCCCCAAGAATTGGTCTCCGCGGTGGTTTACCGCGGAAGGCTGAGAGCTAGGGACATTTCAGGGCATGATTTGGCCAAAATCGTAGTTCCATTCACCAAGGAACAAGTCCAGCAATTAATGCAGCTCGGTGACTCGCTTCCCATAGCCCTGGAAGGATTCACCGGGAGCTTGGCATACCACTTGCCAAAGGACCCCAGACTTGTCTCACTTCAGACGCAGACAGTTAGCTTGTTCGAATTGCTCTCGCTGGTTCCACTCCAGGGAGCCAGGACAGTTTTTACTGACGGTGGTCGGACATACGGTGTCTTGACCTGGCAGGAGGGCGAAGCTTGGCACACGCTGTTGACTCTTCCACAGAAGTCCGCGCAGCGGGCAGAGTTGGCAGCAGTGAACCTTGCCTTGCGCACCTTCGCCAAGGAACGTTTAAACATCATAACTGACAGTCTGTACGTTAGGAACTTGCTTCACAGTCTACCGGGAGCATACATCACTCCCGCGATAGACAAGAATTTGCTTAGTCTGTTTCTCACTGCTCAATTTCACTTGCGAAACCGCACGGAGCCGCTCTATATTGCCCACATCCGAAGTCACCAAGACCTACCGGGTCCGATTTCCGCGGGCAATAGCAGAGCAGACGCGGCGGCAAAGGAAATTCAGCAACGTTCAGTTTTGGGTGTTTTTACTACTCCAATTCAGAGCCATGCCTTTTTTCACCAAAATGCCAAAGCACTTGCCAGACAGTTCAATTTGCCACTCTCTCAAGCCCAAGGCATAGTTCGCTCTTGCCAGCATTGTGCAGGGGCACCGGGGGGGCCCTCGTGGGGGGTCAACCCACGAGGGACAGAGGCCAATCAGGTGTGGCAAATGGACGTCACGCATGTTCCACAGTTTGGCAGATGGCAGTACATGCATGTCTGCATCGACACCTTTTCTCAGTTCATTTGGGCGACGGCGCAGAAGGGGGAGGCTGCCTCCCACATGGAGCAGCACCTCCTTTCCTGCATTGCGGCGATGGGCAAGCCGCGGCACGTGAAAACGGATAACGCCCCGTCCTACAGCTCTAGGCAGTTGGCCGCCTTCATGGCCACCTGGGACATCAAACACACATTTGGCGTTCCTTACAATCCGCAGGGACAAGCGATTGTGGAACGGGTCAATCGGACGCTAAAGTCCTATATTGACAAACAAACAGAAAGGGGGGAGCCACCAGCCCTCCCCAAGTCACAGGGCCAGGCACAACATTGTCTGAATAAGATATTGTTCACATACAACCACCTTAATGTTTTTTCGGACTGTACGCCGCAGGAGAGGCACTTCCGCCGCTCGGAAGCCCTCCCGCGACCTATGGTCCGGTACCGAGTGCCACCAGACCCTTCGTGAAGGGGCCCGGTGCCGCTCATAACCTGGGGAAGAGGGTATGCTGCAGTTATGTCTCCTACAGGTGTCGTTTGGATTCCAGCTCGGTGCGTCAAGCCGCACTTGGAACCACATGGCGTGGACCCAGACCGACCCGAGTCCGATCCCGGAGATGGAGGACCTCACCCTGACCGAGGGGACCCACCGGGAGAGACAGCGGTCGCAGACGACAGCACCGAAGATCACCTGGGGGATGGTCAAGGCCCTCTGCCATGATGCCCAGGACGCCATCCAGCGCGAGGGGGAGGAGCTGACTCCAGAAAGCTTTGCGGTTGCGATTTTCGCCCGAATTCACGCCAACTCCATGGCAGTCACCATCATCCTGGCCCTCTCCCTGCTTTTGGGGGGAGGCGCTCAGGCCGCCTCACTGGAGGCCAGCGATTTAATGCCAGGCGGAGACCTCTCTGCCCGGATGCAGTACAACATTTGGGAAAGGTTGGCTGCCCTTGTCAACCAGTCCGATTTTTGCCTCAGGCAGGACGTCGGCTCTGCCTCGATCCTCAGCACCTGCCTTGTCCCGGTGTGCCATTCTCCAGGCGCGCACCCCCGGGACGGGGACTGGCTGGTGAGGCGACTCTTCAGCCCATACATCCCATCGGCTTCCTCGGAATATGCCCGTTGGGAGATGCGGCTAACCATGACTTTACCGGCTGATGCGGCCACTCTCCACACTCCTCGAGTGGCGGTCAGCCTGAACTCTACCTGCGGCCGGATACACGGTTGCTCCGGACCCGGCCGAGCCTGGCGCCGCTGCCTCGATGTAGGCAGCGGCAATTGGAGTTGCAATGACCCAGTGCCACTTGGTTCGAAGTACGCACATATCACCCTGCCATCTGGATGGTTCTTTACGTGTAACCAGTATACGTTTAACTACATTCCGGCTAATATTACGGACTCTATATGTTGTATCAGTCGTTTAACACTGTTGCTCCCCACTAAGGATATGATTGCCCCACGCACTAATATCCCCAATGTTTCCAATGGCTCCAAGGTTCCCTCACTCATACGGCACACTCGCACCACCCAGTTGGACAGCTCATGTGAAAGCAGCTTTAGGGTAATGAGACCTGCCGAATACCTCTCTTTGGCAGTCAGCATCGTTGGCGTGCCAGGCTTAGCCGTCGGCAACGCAAAGAGGATCGGTCGCTTGGCCTGCGGTTTAGCGAAGGCCATTAACCACTCCTCCTCAGCGATAGCGCTCCTTAATCAAGAGCAGGCAGAGCTTCGCCATGCCATTCTCGATAATCGAGCGGCTATCGACTACCTCCTACTGTTGCACCACCTGGGCTGCGAGTCCTTTCACGGAATGTGCTGCTTCAACCTTACTGACAACTCCCGGAAAATTCAAAGCCAGATCACAGATCTCCACACCATAGTCGCAGGCATCACAGAGGGCTCTGCGTGGGGGGCTTGGTGGAGCTCTCTGTGGAAGTGGATGTGGTCGTGGATCCCATGGGGGTGGCTTCAGACGGTGCTTAAGGTAGTGGTGGGGGTGGTCATACTGGGCATAGCAATCTGCTGTCTCGCTCAATGCATTCCCTCACTGATCTCGAGGTGCCGCCTCAGAAGGAAACCCCGTGACGTCACTCCCGACCAACAGCTGGTGCCGCTCCTGCGCAAAATCGCTGGTCAGGCTCTTAATATTAAAAAGTAAGGGGAGATGCGGATTCCCCATGCCCATCTGGCATGGAACAGCCCTGCGGAGGCTGCTTAGGTGAGAAGGCTCCTGGCGGTGGCTTCTGCGGGCAGCTAAATTAAGGGGGGTGAATAAATGATAGGGTTTGATTCACCCAATTACATGACCTGACCGACGATTCTGCAAGGTAGGCAGATCGCTAAGTCCAGTGACTGATTAGGTAAACACTCATCTCCTGGCCAAGGAAATCTCCGGTGCAAACAGTGAAGATGTTTACCCCCTGTCTAAGCCCTAAACAATGGTCTCCCTCATCCCGTGTTTGTCTGGAATAATTAACTTCCCTTCGAGAGGTTTCCCAATTAACCTGAGTAAACAGGTGATGTGATTGAATCCAGGGTGATGGTTTTTTCTACCTGCCTTCTGATCTATAAATGGTTATGCCTTTTCCTCAATAAACCACTGATCATATCCTCCTCCATACTGCCTCGTATCGTTCTTTGATCAGTCTCCTCCGGGACCTACGGCCCTCAGCGGCCCCGATTCCTACACCCCAGAATTAAGCTAAGGCAGGGGTTCTCAACCTGCGGCCTATGGGCCACATGTGGCCTGCAGCATCATTTAATGTGTCCAGCACCCCAAGCAGTCTGAGGGAGCATGACCCGGCCCCCGGCATAAAAAGGTTGAGAACGCTTGTGCTAAGGCATCATCTCTAGAGCAGGAATGAAATCCTGTATCTCCCCTCCTCCCACAAGTCAGGCAAGGTTCCCAGGGGTTCCCAATCCCATCATCCTTTTATTATTTACTCTCTTTATTGAAGGAAGTGGTGTCATTCTATTTTATTTTTTGCCTTTTTTTGTTTTAAAATGAGACACAAAATGTCTGGTGAAGAGAAGCTTCCTTCTGCCCAGTGCGGGTGCAGTTTCCTTCTGCCCCCACCCCACCCACTTTGCTACCTCTTGCTGGGATTTGTCCTCTGCATTGCAAAGAGAACCCAACCCATGAGCTAGAGAGTATCTGAGAAAAAGCTGAGGATCCAGGTCTACCTTCTATCACCCCTTAACTCTTGGGGTGAACCTCATCTTGATCTAAGCATCACACAACTGGTGTGAGGCAGAGAGATAGCAGGACCATTGGAAGCACGGGATTTTTGTCTTGCTAGCCTCCCATAACCAGCCTTTTATAAGAAGATCCCAAATGCAGCACCCGGAAATCGAACTCCGACCTTCCAGTCAGTGAGTTTAGTGTCTTAACCTCTTGAGCCACTGCAGTTCATTACCTGACTGGTAAAATTTACCTGCCTGGTAAAAGAGGATCATACCTGTCAACCTTCCTGGATTGGCCAGGATTTCCCATTTTCCGGTGCCGATTTTCGCCATTTCCCGCCCGGAGCTGCCGAAACCCCGGAATTTGGCAGTGGGGGGAAAGGCGTTACTGCCCATCCCTTCTGCGCAGCTCGCTTCTACGCATGTGTAAAAAGCAACCTGCATGTGTAAAAAGCAACCTGCGCAGAACCATTCTGCGCAGGTCCCAGATTTTCCGGAGCCGCGGTTGACAGGTATGAAGAGGATGGGAAGTAAGGCACCCATAGAATAACTGGAGGTTGGTGGGTTTTTTTTATGACAGTATAGAGAAAAGGGATATAAATAATAATAATAATAATGAAGGTTTATTTATACCCCACCCTCCTGGTGCGAGCAACACTCAGAGCGACTTACAACATAAAAAGAAAGCTCAACAATATATAAAGCACAATATACAAAAAATACACAAAATGCAATAGAAACACAATTACAATAGGAAACAATAATAGAAAACAAAATATGGCCCCAAAGGAAATTTATAGTTATTACTAGCATATTTTGCCCGGCGGTGCCAGGCTTTTAAAAATTGTGTTGGATAGTAAAGGGTTTCGTTTTTGTTTTTTTCTTGAACCAATGGTTCTGGGCTGTTTTAAATGGTGTTGTAAGGTTTTGTGATTTTGTGGCTTCGAGCCGCTGCATCCGCCTACGGCGGACTTGCGCTCCCAGTGTTTTTTGTTTATGTTTTTTCTTGCGTGCCGGGCTCTTTATATTGGTTTTTGAAGGTTTTTGTTTTATGTTTATGCAAATTTTATTTAAATTTTATTTATTTAATTTTATTTAATTTAGTTTAGTTTAAATTTTAATTTTGGTTTTTTAAATCTTTATTTTTACGCATTTTTTATTTTTGGTTTTGGTTTTTTTTGAGTGAAAAGTGATTTCTGTTTGTTTTTTGGTATTTTTTGAGATTAGTGTGATTACTTTTGAATGTTTATATAACTTATTTGATTAATTTTGGAATTAATCTTATTAGTTTCAATATTTTTGAATGTTTTTTCTCTTTTGGCCTCTGGGTGGGGGTGGTGAGCTTTTCTTCCTCTCTATAATTGTTCTCTTCTGTCCTCTGGGTGTCGCTTCCGGTAAGTTTTTTCTTTATTTTCTCATTTGAGTTCCGGTCCTCATGGATAGAAGACATCTTTTGGTAAGCTCTCTGGGGGGGGGGGATTGGGTGGTGGTGGTTTGGATTTGGGGGGGGTGTTTCTGTGTGTTTTTTCTTGTTTGTTTTTGGCTGTTTTGTGTTTCCTTTTTGGATTTTTGAGTGTTTTTGATTGTTTTTGGTTTGTGTTTTTGTGTTTACTTTTTCAGGGGGGTGGCTTTCTTTCCTGCGGGCCATGCTGGCTGGCCTATGGGAAGGAAGGGCAATGGGGGGGGGGCTTTCTTTCCCATGGGCCATGCTGGCTGGCCCGTGGGAAGGAAGGGCAATGGCGGGGTGTGTGTGCTTTCTTTGCTTTCTTCTCCACTAGCCATGCTGGCTGGCCCGTGGGAAGGAAGGGCAATGGCGGGGGGGGTGCTTTCTTTGCTTTCTTCCCCACGGGCAATGCTGGTTGGCCCGTGGGGAAGAAGGGCAGTGGTGGTGGGGGGTTTCTTTTTACTTTTATTTTTCACGCACCGGCTGCCTCAGCGTTCTGCGCGCTAATGGCGTGCAGGACACTGGGGCTTGTAGTTTTGCCTGCGCGTGTTTGCTTACTGCAGCGGTTTTTTCCCTGTGGCTTTTTTTTGATTGGCCGCGGCGCGTTTCCGAACATTCCTTTTGCCGCGCTGCTTATTATTATTATCAGCCTGATTGGTTCTGGCGTGGCGCAAGGAACGTTGGGAATTGAAGTTCCCTTTTTTTGTTTGCGTCCGGGGGGCTCCTGCCCCCTGGCCGAAAATTTCAACCCGACAGTTACCTGCGAACCGGGTTTGGGCAAGTGAACGGAGGCCCATTACGGGCTAGTGGGGCCTGGTGCAACATCCTTTGTCACATTCCAACGGTTAACACACTATTTTATAGGTATAGATAAAAGCCAACATCCATTGCCTAAGTTGCAAGACAAATTAATAATAAAGATTTTGATTTGATTTGCTGCTGCTACTACTATTACTACCACCACCACCACCACCACCACCACCACCACCACTACTACTACTACTACTACTACTACTACTACTACTACTACTACTACTACTACTACTACTACTACACCCCCATTTTAATGTCTGTTCCCTTTGCTGTTCTATGCTGGTCTTAGACCATAATAAAGATTTTGATTTGATTTACTACTACTACTACCACCACCACCACCACCATATAAAAATATTTGTTAATCATCTTTTCTGCTGACCACAATTCCCACAATTATGTACAATACAATAAATAAAAAGCCTTCTTTAAAAATAAGTGTAAACTTATTCTAAAAACCACACACACACAAAAACAAAGGCTGTATGGAATAACTGAGTTTTGGCTGTTCACTAGAGGCTCAGTTATGCCATCCCAATCCTCACTGAAGATGCTGATGTTTAATAATCATGAAAGACAGGCAGCTGGAGGAACGCAACTCAAACACACACCCTGACCAGGAGCAGGTAGGAAACTTTGGACTTACCCCAGCTCTGAGCTGTTCGGCCCATGAATTGTCTCGTCTCTGGATTCCATAGGAAGAGCTTTAATTCCTTGATCCAGTCGTTCCATGTCTTCTTGGGCATGGCTCTCCTTTTCTTTTCTTCTTCTTCTGCGTGCGGCTGAGCTCTTTCTTCATCCTTATTTTCCTGGAATGATGACAAAACACCCCTCCATGCATAGCCTGCGTACAGTGTTTGGTTTTGCTTTTGTTTTGCTTTCGCTCCTCTGGTAAAATATTCTAAAAATAAATTCCAGTGAATTTAATAGCTGGAGAGGATTCAGCTTACCATTTCCTCACCCTTTGTGTGTTACAAAAAGGCACAAGGATCTCTCATTCACTCTCCTGACCCCCACCCCCAACCCCTCTCCTTCTGGTCTGCAATTAGTTCAGAGCTTGGACAAGTTACATTTTGGACTACAGTTTC
Source organism: Bradypodion pumilum (assembly GCA_035047305.1). Lineage (NCBI taxonomy): Eukaryota > Metazoa > Chordata > Lepidosauria > Squamata > Chamaeleonidae > Bradypodion > Bradypodion pumilum. Next base: position 11,116,487 of record JAWDJD010000011.1, on the reverse strand, counting down.
CAGTGTCCCCTAGCCAGGAGGCAGCTTCAGTGAACTCAAAGAGCTTTGTTTGTTGTCAAGAATCAACAGCTGGCTGGAGCAATAAACAAACAAAAATAAACTAAATTAAATAAACGCACACCATCCATCAACTACCTTGTGACATAGGTGCCCACACCAGGGGAAAATGACATGGATGTTTCCCACACCTGTAATAGCTGTGTCAACGTAGGGATTTCCATAAGGGGAAGGGGCTTTTCACGGAAATTGCACCTGCTGTAAATCTCCCTTGAAAAATTGAGTCAAAATCTTTTACTACAATTTTTCACAATAAGCAGCCCATCAGATATAAGCAGAAATTTCGTGGTAAGATGCTATAGGAATTGGGAGGGTATTTTTAGTGGGTTTTATGCTTTTTAAAGTGAAGATTCCCCGTGCCCGGTTGGGCATCAGTGGCCTCTGGCAGAGGTTAAACCAGTGAGCAAACTCCTGGCCTCTGGCCCTTGTCAGGGCGTAAGGGGGGTGAATTAATGATAGGGATTAATTCGGCCGCTTGTAGCCTGACCGACGATTCTGCCGAGCAAGCATCTCGCAGACCTCAGTTACCCATTAGAGTAATCACTCATCCCCTGGCCAAGGTAATCCCCGGTGTAAATATTGGCCATATTTACCCTTGCCTAAGCCCTAAACAATGGTCTTCCTTGCCCCGTGTTTGTCCAAGTTAATCAACTTCCCTTTGAGAGGTTCCCCATTAACCCGGGTACGTGGGTTAGGTAATTTTCCTGTCCGATGACGGTTTCGCCACCGTTGCGCTTTTCCCCCTATAAATGATGTTGCCTTTTTCCAATAAAGACTGATCTGATCTCGCTCCATTTGCCTCGTGTCGTCACTTGATCAGTCTCCTCCGGGACCTTAAGGCCACCCCAGTGACCCCGATTCCTACATCTGGTGACCCCGACGTGATTTACTCGTGAGTAAGCGACCCAGGAGAGGTCTACTCGCGAGTAGCGATCCTCGCGGTCCGGTTCTCCGCTTGAACCGCAACCCGTCAGCCCGGAGGACAGCGCGGCGCTCTGGCCGGCAGCCAGCCTGTCAGAAGGACGGCCAGCGGCGAGGCATTCCAAGAGAGGCATTCCTGCACCTTGCTCCCGGCTTTCGGGGAGACTTGCGCCAAAGGGAAAAACGCGTTCCGCTCAGGGCAGCTGTGAGCCCCTGACAGCGCAGAGGCCGCCGAGGGCTCGTGGCAGGAGGCCACGCTCCGAGCTCCACCCAGACAATCGTCACCAAAACCAGTTACCTTGCCCCCAGACGCGTCAACCCGTCCCGAGGAGGAAACTTCAGAGGACAACTCGCAGGTAATATGGGGACTTGTTCTCAGGGACAGAGTCCGTCCGCTAGCCAAAAAACTCGTGAGGAAGAGTTTAGAATCCTGGCCAGGGTATTTAAGTTACGCTTTCACAGCAGGGAGCTAGCGAGACTTTTGGCGTACCTTAGGGAACACTGCCTGCTTTACCCAGAAGTAGGTACGTTAACCCTACAGCTCTGGGATCGGATAGGAGACTGCATTCAGCAACCCCCGAAGGCCCCAGGAGGGATAGTTCGCACATGGAGGAAGTGTAGGAAACTCTTAGCTGAGATTGAACCAGTCCGGATAGAAGCGGAAGAACCCCCGTTAAATAAGTCATCAGTCCAGCCAGTCGAGCCGACTGCGCCCACCGCACTCTATCCGACATTCAAGTACCAGCAGAGTAGCGCAGGGAGCCTTCCCGCGGTGACAGCTGCAGACGTCACCGAGGGAATGCAGGGCATGAGAAGCGCAGGCGCTCCTCTGACAGCTTCGGCTTCCCGAGTTACCAAGAGTCCCCTTCAGCGCACAATTGAAGAGGAGATTAGGAAGGGGGAATTGCCAGCAGAAGAGATAGCTGAGCTCAGACAGATATGTCCAATCCGCATGGAAATGGACACGCTCACGGGCGCACAGCAGATTGTTCATTCCCCAGTCCCGTATAAGCTCCTCATGGCTATGCGGAAGGCAATTGCAGAAACAGGGCTCCAAAGTCATTTTACTAGGGGCACGCTTCAGCAAGTGTGCGAAACCACCATGTGGATTCCTCATGATTGGAAAGCCGTCATGAGGATGATGCTGACCCCTAGCCAGTACATGATCTGGGACAGCGAGTTCCGCCTAGAGGCTCAAACTCGGGCTGCCAGGATGGGAGGCACGGTGCTTCCTGAGCAGCTGTATGGCTCTGGTAATTTCGAGTCAATCAATGCTCAGATCAACCTGCCTCTCGCCACTCTCGAGATGTCAGCCGAGGCAGCCTTTAGGGCTTACTTTAAGATCCCAGCCACTGGCAAAGCGGCTAAGAATTACACCTCCATCAAGCAGGGAGCCCAGGAGCCCAACATGGACTTCATCAATCGCCTGGAAGAAGCCATTAGCAGGCAGATTGATAATGAGCAAGCCCAGGAAGAGCTCATGATTAAGTTAGCCAAGGACAATGCCAACTTGGACTGCCGTAGAATCTTGCAGTCCCTAGGCAATCGTCCTGACTTGACCCTATTGGACATGATTAGAGCTTGCGCCGACGTTGGCACAGAATCCTATAAGATGGGTCTGCTAGCGGCAGCGGTGCAAGGAGGGAAAAGACCTAATGGTAAGAGCAAAGGAGCATGCCACAATTGTGGCAAGATCGGTCACTTCGCTAGGGAGTGCCGATCCAAGGGAGGCGGACAAAAGTCCGGCCGTCCCAAGGCTCCGAACACCCTCTGTCCGAAGTGCAAGAAAGGCTATCATTGGGCCAGGTATTGCCAGAATTCGGGAAACCGGAGCGCGGGCATGTCTCTGGCCCCGGTCCAAACAGGGACTCCCCTCACCCAAAGCTCACCAGAGCTAGACTAAATCCCGGTCACACTCCAGACATTGCGAGGGCGCAGGCCAGCCCCAAGGGTAGTACAGGGCTAGAATTGACTTGTCAGGCGGACGTTACATGCGACCTGCCAGGCACAGTCTATCTGGTCGATTCCCAGTACATGGGACCCCTGCCCAGAGGCTTTATAGGTTTAGTTTTGCCCCGTAGTGTAGCTGGTGCACGCGGAATTTTTATAATTCCAGGAGTCATTGACTCAAATTTTTCAGGCGTTCTCCAAGTTCAGCTTTGGACACACCTGCCCCAAACCATCCCTAAAGGAGACACCTTAGCACAACTGATCATGGTTCCTTGTCGCTCGCCAGCAGAGAGCCAGGGAGGGCTCAGTGACAGCTTCGAGTCCCGGTCAGAGGACTGCTCGAGCGCCAGTGAGGCAGCGCAAGGATACCAGGTCTTAGCGACAGTGGAGACCAACATAGAGTGGAAACAGCGCCCGGTTATTGAGGTATTTCTGAATAATCAATCATTCTCAGGCCTGTTAGATACCGGAGCAGATGTCAGCGTGATAAGCAGAAGCCAGTGGCCAAGGGAGTGGGCCACTCAGCCTGTCTCCGATGTGTGGGGGGTAGGCGGTGTTCAGGAAGCGTTTAGGAGCCGAGAGTGGGTAGAGGTCACAATCCCAAGGGCTGAGGGCACGGCGGTAATTCGACCGCACATTCTTGACGTGCACATCAACCTTTGGGGGCGAGACATTCTGCAGCAGTACGGTGCTACGCTTACCTTCGGGTAATGGCGTTGCCACTTAAATGGCTCACCGATACTCCGGTCTGGGTAGAACAATGGCCGGTAGTGGGGGAGAAATTGGTTGCTCTCAAGCAGCTAGTTAAGGAACAGCTAGACGCAGGACACATAGAACAGTCCACAAGTCCTTGGAATTCGCCAATTTTTGTTATTAAGAAGAAGTCGGGGAAGTGGCGACTCCTCCACGATCTCAGAGAGATCAATAAATGCATACAGCCAATGGGTCCGCTTCAATGCGGCATCCCAAATCCGAACATGATTCCCGAGGGGTGGGAGATCCTAGTCGTAGATCTCAAGGATTGCTTTTATACAATCCCCTTAGACCCCAGGGACCGGGAGAGGTTTGCCTTTACGGTGCCGGTCGTGAACCACAGTGAGCCTACGCAGCGTTACGCGTGGAAATTTTTGCCACAGGGCATGCTCAATTCGCCCACTTTGTGCCAAATTTACGTTCACGACGCACTGGCAAAGTTCCGAAACCTCTACCCACAAGCCTTAGTTTGTCACTTTATGGATGATATTTTGGTAGCGTTGCCAAAGCTTGGCAGCAAAGTGTTTTCTGACCTCCAGGCCAGCCTGGGGGACAAAGGTTTACTCATTGCCCCGGAGAAAGTGCAGAGAACCGAGCCCTTCTCGTACTTGGGCCATCGGCTTCTCCGCTCTTTCGCAGCTCCAGTTTTGCCTCAGATCAATTTACAGGACTCAGTCACCTTGGTAGAATTACAGCAGGTTTTAGGAAACATTAATTGGGCCAGACCGTATTTTCGATTGGATACGGATCTTCTGAAACCGCTCTTCTCGCTGCTAACGCTAGGTAAGCAGCCGGCAGACCGGATAAAAATTTCTCGAGACGCGCGCTTGGCGCTCGAGAAAGTTAACCAAGCTCTCAGCCAAAGATGGGTAGATAGGATCGCCCAGGGGCCATATGCCCCAATCCTGAATCTGTACATCGTGCGGTCGGGATCCATGTTCACTGGGGCGCTAGGAGTAGACTCAGAGAAGGGAGCGGAAATTGTGGAGTGGGTGTACTTGCCTAACATCTCATCTCGGAACATTGTTCCGCCCCAAGAGCTGGTCTCCGCGGTGATCTACCGCGGCAGGCTGAGAGCTAGGGACATTTCTGGGCACGATTTAGCCAAAATCGTGGTCCCGTTCACCAAGGAACAAATTCAGCAGTTGATGCAGCTAGGTGACTCGCTTCCGATAGCCTTGGAAGGATTCACTGGAAGCTTGGCATACCACTTGCCTAAAGACCCCAGACTTGTCTCGCTTCAAACAGGAATGGTCAGCTTGTTTGAATTGCTCTCGCTGGTCCCACTTCAGAGGGCCAGAACAGTTTTTTCTGATGGCGGACGCACCTATGGTGTCCTGACCTGGCAGGAGGGCGAAGCTTGGCACACGCTGTTAACTCTCCCACAGAAGTCCGCGCAGCGGGCGGAGTTGGCAGCCGTGAACCTTGCTTTGCGCACCTTCGCCAAGGAACGTTTAAATATCATAACTGACAGTCTGTATGTTAGGAATTTGCTTCACAGTCTACCGGGGGCTTACATCACTCCCGCGATAGACAAGAATCTGCTTAGCCTGTTTCTCACGGCTCAATTTCGTTTGCGAAACTGCACGGAGCCGCTCTATATTGCCCACATCCGAAGTCACCAAGACCTGCCGGGTCCGATTTCCGCGGACAATAGCAGAGCGGACGCGGCGGCAAAGGAAATTCAGCAGCGTTCAGTTTTGGAAGTTTTCACTACTCCAATTCAAAGTCATGCCTTTTTTCACCAAAACGCCAAGGCACTCGCCAGACAGTTCAATTTGCCACTTTCTCAAGCCCAGGGTATAGTACGCTCTTGCCAGCATTGCGCAGGGGCGCCGGGGGGGCCCTCGTGGGGGGTCAACCCACGGGGGACAGAGGCCAATCAGGTGTGGCAAATGGACGTCACGCATGTGCCGCAGTTTGGCAGATGGCAATACATGCACGTCTGCATAGACACTTTTTCCCAGTTCGTTTGGGCGACGGCGCAGAAGGGGGAGACTGCCTCCCACGTGGAGCAGCATCTCCTGTCCTGCATTGCGGCAATGGGCAAGCCGCGGCACGTGAAAACGGACAACGCCCCGTCCTACTGCTCTAGGCAGTTGGCCGCCTTCATGGCCACCTCGGACGTCAAGCATACATTTGGCATTCCCTACAATCCGCAAGGGCAGGCGATTGTAGAACGGGTCAATCGGACGCTAAAGTCCTATATTGACAAACAAACAGAAAGGGGGGAGCCACCAGCCCTCCCCAATTCACAGGGACAAGCACAGTTTTGTCTGAATAAGGTATTGTTCACATACAATCACCTCAATGTTTTTTCGGACTGTACGCCGCAGGAGAAGCACTTCCGCCGTTCGGAGGCTCTCCCGCGACCTATGGTCCGGTACCGAGTGCCACCGGACCCATCTTGGAGTGGCCCGGTGCCGCTCATAACCTGGGGGAGAGGGTATGCTGCAATTATGTCTCCTACAGGTGTCGTTTGGATTCCGGCTCGGTGCGTCAAGCCTCATTTGGAACCTCATGGCGTGGACCCAGACCGACCCGAGTCCGATCCCGGAGATGGAGGACCTCACCCTGACCGAGGAGACCCACCAGGAGAAGCGGCGGCTGCGGACCCAAGCGCAGAGGATCACCTGGGGGATGGTCAAGACCCTTTGTAGTGAGGCCCAGGACGCCCTCCAGCGCGAGGAGAAGGAGCCAACACCGGAGAACTTCGTTGCAGCAGTCTTTGCCCAGATTAATGCCAACTCCGTGATCTTCACCATCATCCTGGCCCTCGCCCTGCTTCTGGGGGGAGGCGCTCAGGCCGCTTCGCTTCAGGCCAACGGCCTGCGGCCCGGTGAAGACCTTTCAGCACGGATGCACTACAACTTGTGGGCAAGGTTGGCGGGTCTCGTCAACCAGTCCGATTTTTGCCTGAAACAGGACATTGGTTCTGCCTCAATCCTCAGCACCTGTCTCATCCCAGTGTGCCACACTCTCGACGCACGCACCAGGGATGGTGACTGGCTGTTAAAGAAGATTTTTGGACCGCATCTCCCTGCGAGCTTTGCAGCCTATGCTCGCTGGGGGGGATTGCGGCTCACCATGACTTTGCCGGCTGATGCAGCCACTCTTCACACCCCGCGAGTGGCGGCCAGCCCGAACTCTACTTGCGCGCGAATAGTCGGCTGCGCCACAGGTGGCCGAACCCAGCGCAGCTGCCTCGATACCAGCAGCAGCAATTGGACTTGTGCAAACCCAGAGACAATTGGCTCGTTGCCGGCCCATGTCACCCTACCCTCAGGGTGGTTCTTCACATGTAATCAGTATACCTTTAACTATATTCCTGCAAATGTATCAGATTCCACATGTTGCCTTAGCCGGTTGACACTGTTGCTCCCCACTAGGGATATGGTTACCCCAAGCACAAATGTTTCTAGTGTTCCACATGTTCCAAATGTTCCAAATGTTTTTGCACCCATCAGGCACACTCGCACCACCCAGCTAGACAGCTCATGTGACAGCAGCTTTAGAGTTCTAAGCCCAGCCGAATACGTCTCACTATCAGTCAGTATAGTTGGCGTGCCAGGCTTAGCCGTCGGCAACGCACGGAGAATTGGTCGCTTGGCTTGCGGCTTGGCAAAAGCCATCAACCATACCTCCACAGCGATAGCGCTCCTCAATCAGGAGCAGGCGGAACTTCGCCATGCCATTCTCGATAATCGAGCAGCTATCGACTACCTCTTATTGTTGCACCACCTGGGTTGCGAATCCCTTCACGGTATGTGCTGTTTCAACCTTACTGACAACTCCCGCAAAGTACAGAGTCAGCTCACTGATCTCCACACCATAGTCCAGGGCATCACTGAGGGTTCCGCATGGGGGGCTTGGTGGAGTTCATTATGGAGCTGGATGTGGTCCTGGATCCCCTGGGGGTGGCTCCAGACGGTACTCAAGGTGGTAGTGGGGGTGACTATACTAGGCATAGCATTATGCTGCTTTGCGCAATGTATTCCCTCACTGATCTCGAAGTGCCGCCCCGAGAAGAAACCCCGTGACGTCATTCCCGATCAACAGCTGTTGCCGCTTCTGTGCAGAGTCGCCAGTCAGGCTCTTAATATAAAAAAGTAAGGGGAGATGAAGATTCCCCGTGCCCGGTTGGGCATCAGTGGCCTCTGGCAGAGGTTAAACCAGTGAGCAAACTCCTGGCCTCTGGCCCTTGTCAGGGCGTAAGGGGGGTGAATTAATGATAGGGATTAATTCGGCCGCTTGTAGCCTGACCGACGATTCTGTCGAGCAAGCATCTCGCAGACCTCAGTTACTCATTAGAGTAATCACTCATCCCCTGGCCAAGGTAATCCCCGGTGTAAATATCGGCCATATTTACCCTTGCCTAAGCCCTAAACAATGGTCTTCCTTGCCCCGTGTTTGTCCAAGTTAATCAACTTCCCTTTGAGAGGTTCCCCATTAACCCGGATACGTGGGTTAGGTAATTTTCCTGTCCGATGACGGTTTCGCCACTGTTGCGCTTTTTTCCCTATAAATGATGTTGCCTTTTCCCAATAAAGACTGATCTGATCTCGCTCCATTTGCCTCGTGTCGTCACTTGATCAGTCTCCTCCGGGACCTTAAGGCCACCCCAGTGGCCCCGATTCCTACATTAAAGTTTTAAGGTTTTTGTTATTCTGTACTGTATATGTTTTAAATTTGTGAGCCGCCCGGAGTTGCCTTGGCAAGTGGGCGGCAATACAAATTCAAACAAACAAATAAATAAACAAAGAAGACCACTGAAAATAGTACATTCCGGTAAAGTTTAATCCAAAAATTTAAGGAATAGAAAGTTTTGAGTAAAAACATGCCATTTAGAACAGATACAGTTGCCAAGAAAAGCCAGGCATCAGCAATTTCTACAAAATTTTATGCTCAAAACAGATTTGGTCAGAACGTAGCTTGCATCCTCACCAGAGAGCATGAAACAAAGCTATGTGTGAACACAGAACAGAGGTGTGGCATGGATTCACAAAGGCACCTGTTGCCCGTCTCAGGATCAAAGGGGTGCAGTCATGCATCACACCTCCAGCCAGACCCGCTCTGATTTTCCTACCCTGTGGAGGACAAAAGAGCAGGAATGCAGCTTTCACCGAATATCCCACAGCTCGAGAGCTTGACTGTGACTCTGTATTCTTGCCTCCCTGTGAGGCATGATGCAACAAGGAGGTGAAGAAGGAGAGAGTGTGTGTGCTGTACTTCACAGCAGTGGCTTGTAGCTACGAGAACCTTTTTTTGAAAGATAATTTTGGAATTTGAAATGTAAATGTGTGAGCCTGTTCAACCAACTCTGGGTTAATCGGGCAATCACACAATCTTACCTCTGCTGACAGCCAGTGGATGTGCCCCTTAGCTTCCTCACATCAGCTCACACAACAGGTGACAAGCAATGAGGAGAAAATGCCTCCATGTCTGCCCTTGGTTTTCCCCAATAGGATGTTTAATTTAATTTAATTTAATTTCATAGATTTATATACCGTCCTATCCCATGGACTCTGGGCGGTGTACACAAGTTAAACTAATATAAAATTATTTTAAAAACCTTAAAAACATAGCAATATTAACACACACACCCTCTGTGCCATTTACTATCTAAAAACAAATATAAAATCTACAAAACCTTAACATTAAAAAAAATTAATCACAGGAGGGGGGGCTCAGATGTGCCAAAAAGTGGAGCTTGTTGACAATCCTGGCCCCCAGACCCATTTTGCCAACCACACCTTCAAATCTTTCCTAAATGGTAGCAACTGGGCCTGGAGGCATAGTTCTACTGGGAGGAGGTTCCATAGTGTGGGGGCTACAACCGAGAAGGCCCTTTTCCTTGTGCTGGAGAGGTGAGCCTCCCCAACAGATGGTACCTGAAGGGTGCCCTCTCAGTTTGCTCTTGTAGGATGGGTTGATGTCCTAGGGATGATGTAGTCCCTGAGGTATCCTGTTCTGCTACCATGAAGGGCTTTAAAGGTGACAACCAGCACCTTGAATTGCACCTATTGGCCTTAAGTGATTCCTGTTACTGTACTCTCAACAGCAATGGATGCAGCATAGCAGGACTAATCCATGCTTCCACAAAGTCAGAAGAGCCACAGGGATATGTGTGGTGCTGGGCGATTTTTGTGAATATGCAAACATTGGGGCTAACGGTTGAAAGGAACAAGCAAAAATTAACACCATTAGGGCCAATATAAAAGTCTGAGAAATGTTTTAATGTATATCAGAGTAGAAATAATAATCGTTACACTGTTATGTAAAGACAACATGAAACAAAAGTTCTCAATGTTCAATCAATTTCTTATATCTTCTATAATATCATAGTCACTTTTTTGAAATGAAAAACTGTGTTTCAAAAGTAAGCGAAACAGAAGACTGTGACCGTCTAAAGCTCTAAGTTAGCATGTCGCTCCATAGGTTTGACTCTGCTGAGCTGCTGTATTGTGAAGACTGTGTCTTTAAGTACCATAATTAGTTCTGATAAAGACTCATTGTTTCACTCAGCTTGACTTCTTAGTTGTAAGATATTCTTGACAAAGACTGTGTCTTGCATTAGTATAACTTCATTGTAAACTTCCAGCTTGACTGTCTGTTAACCAGTAACTTTGACAAAAACTGTATCCTTCATGAAATATAACTTCCTTGTAAGCTTCAAACCCTTTTCGATATACGGTTTTTGAGATTCTTCATCAGGAAGATTTTAACATATCCTATCGCATCATGGCCTCACACGCTTAACTCTCTCGGTGCCAATAGACATTCTATTATATTTCATGAAGGATTGAAATGATCTACATGACATGACAATGTCATATATTAATAACTAATTGGCTGATGTCATTATTGTAATTAAGTTGTGTAAATCACCTTGTTTACTATATGCTATATAAGGAAGGCCTGAAAGTCTGTTCGGGGTTCAAATATCTCACTTGAGAAAGTGTCTTTGGACCTGCGCAATAAAACTCTGATATCTGCTTTAGCTTGTGGAATGCTGTTTGTCTCGTTTCTGTTCCCCAACATTTTTGGCGACTCCGCCGGGACTTGACTTGCAGTAGGCACCTTTGATGCTCCGGACGGCTTCCCTGCAGGATAAACAACGCCTCTCCAGGGACACCTCCATGCTGGCATTGTAGACCTTTGTTCTACTCTAGAAAATCAGTGAAGAGGTGGCGCGTAACTCAGCGAGCAGACCAGTCAAGGATCCAGTGGTTAAAAGCAGACAGAGCTCTCCTAGGAGTCGGATTTCAAAGCCTGCAGGCAAGTATAAAGTACTTGTGTGTGCCCACTTGATTATGAAGTGGAAGTGGGGTGTAATTACCCTTGAAAGGATGGGACGGCGATCCTAAAGTCCTTAAGGAACTACAGGCGGTAACCTGGCATTCCTGAAAATCAGGGCAGTGTACCTGATTTTTGGTGTTAGGGATTTATTGTGTGGGTGGTTAAACCATTGCAGTTCCTGACAGTGACCCTTGAAATTTTAGGTGCCTTGGGTCGGTGGTAGTGTTTTAGCTTCAGGATGGGAGGTGGCAGTAGCGTTCCGAGAACGCCATTGCAATGTTTCTTAGATAACTTTCAGATATTCTCACCAGAAGCACACGAGCCCCCTTTAACTAAATTTGATTTGAAAAAGTTCTGTGAGTTTGAATGGCCAAGTTTCCAAGTAGGTTGGCCGCCAGAAGGTTCTTTAGATCTTGGTCTTGTAAATAGAGTATTCCAAAGGATAGCTGATGACAAACACTGGGATCAATATCCCTATATGTCAGCATGACAGGCTGTACTTGCAGAAATGCCTTGGCAATCCTGGCTAAAGAAATGCCAGGCTGGGTGTGCGAAAGCTTATCTAATGAAGGAAAAGAAACTTATGGATAAGAAATCTAAATTAGGAAGGAAGGTGGTCAGAACACCCAATATCTCGATAGTAGAAAGGCAGACAGAGGGAAAGCTGGAGATTTTAAGTAGAGATTAGATTCTGTCCCAAAGACCTCCACCTTATGTTATGCCACAGCCAGCACCACAAGCTGGCCAAGTCCCACAAATTTATCCATTGGCTGACCTTGCACTAGCAAGCACAGGAGGCAGTCATTCTGCAGGAATATTTCAAACCCCTAATAGGAACATGGTCTTTCCAGCCACAGAAAAACTGAGAAAGGTAACTAAAATCCTGGAGGATGTAATTGAAGAGGGAGAAAGAAAGTTTAAAAGGTACAATTGACCTTCTCTCTATAACAATGAAACTGGTAGAGAACCTCCCCCAAACACCCCAGCTGCTGTTTACTCCTTACCAGTAACCGAAGAAAGAAAGAAAGGAGGTTGTTGCCCCATTAAGAGAAATGATAACCAGTCATATGGGGGAAGATAATGAAGCAGTGACTCAGTCTATCTTCCAATATGTTCCATTTACTGCAACAGATTTGTTAAATTGGAAGCAGCACTATGGACCATTCAGTAGCAAACCTAATGAAGTGATTGAACTAATTGGAACTATAGTTCAAATGCATAACCCTACTTGGGGGGATATGCAGCAAATAATAAATACACTCCTTAACATGGAGATAGGGAAAAATTAAAACTGGCAAAAGACAAAATCCTCCGTAGAAATTTCCCAAATGCTGATCAGGGAGCAGCTTGAACAGAAGCAGCTGCTGAACTAAACCCGAATTGGAATCCTAATGACCCTACTCATAGAACTAGTCTCCAACAATACAGACATTTGATTCTAGAAAGCCTAAGAGAAGCAGCAAGAGGCCCTGTCAATTTTAGCAAACCTGCTGGTATAGTACAGGAGAAAGAAGAAACCTCTGAAAGTTTCCTATCCAGATTAATAGAAGCATATAAAATAAATACCGGAATAAATATGGAAGACCCTGAAAATTGGCAAATGTTGAAGGAAAGGTTCATTACTCAGAGTGCAAAAGCTAGAAGGAAATAACAAAAGCTAGAAGGAGCATTGGGAAAAAACACCAGCGAGCTGGTAGAGGTTGCGAAAAAGGTCTATCATAATAGAGATAAGGAAGAGGAAAAGAAATAGGATGTAAAAGAAAACAGAAAAGCTGAAATGATGGCCCTTGCTTTGCGAAGAGGCATGGGAAATGTGCGCCTGTTTCGCAGAGGAAGGGGCAGAGGACGTGGAAGTGAGACACCCCAGAGTGGAGCATGGAAAGGAAACCCCAGAGGTGCCCCTGCCAATAGATGGATAGGAAACTTACGTGGTGAAAATGGTGGACAAGGTAGAGGAAGTTCTGGAGTGAGACAGAAAGAATATGAGGAATTGCTTGGACTGGCTAAGATGGAATGGGATGATTGACGAGGCCAGGGAATTTCGTGTCTACCTCCGGGTAGATGATGAAAGAATAATAGAAAGTGGAGCATTGTATCCAGGAACATTAGGAACCAGCGGCCAACCAGCAGACACTGAATGTTTATACAGACAGCAAGTATGCCTTTTTGATGGTGCAGACGCATGCACCGTGAGAAGATACACTGATTCCAGTGGAAAAGTTATTCAATATGCTCAATTGATTAAGAGACTGATCAAGGTTGCCCAGATGCCTAAATCCCTTGCAGTTATCCATTGTCCTGGACATCAGAAAACAGAAGACCTAGTAGCAAAAAGGGAATAGAAGGGCAGATGCGGAAGCAAAACGTGCACCTATGTTTGAGCAGCCAGTACATATACAGGAATTGTATTTGATCAAAGAATTTGAGGACTTAAAAGTACGTCACCATCCTAGTTATACAAAAATGGAGAAAGAGAAAGCCAAACAAGATCTAAAAGCAACGCTTGTTAAAGGATGGTATATTCTGCCAGATGGCAGGCCAGTGGTTCCAATTGCCTTGTCTTGGCCATTGGTTCAGGAAGTACATGCAACTTCCCATGTAGGAAAAACTGATTTAGGAATACAGCTTGAACAGGTTTTCTATTTCCCTAATTTAACAGCACTTATGGTGAAAGTAACATCTCAATGTACCACCTGTGCTCAGGTGAATGCTAGGCAAAACCAGTCTATGCCATAGGGAGCGACAGCAATTTCATACCTCCCTATGGATTATTTGATAGTGGATTTCACTGACATGCCCAGATGCAATGGGTACAACGCCTTGCTGGTCTTTGTTGATACATATTCGGGTTGGATTGAAGCCTTTCCAACCAGAAATAAACAGGCTATACAGGTAGCTAGATTCTGTAAATAAACACTTAGCTGAAGCAGCAGGAGTTAAGTGGAGTTATCATTGTTTATTCCATCTGCAGTCAGGAGGAATGGTTGAGAGGGCAAATAGGACCATTAAAGCTTGTATTACAAAACTGTGTATGGAAACCAAATCAACATGGGTCCAGGTTTTACCTATGGCACTGTACATTTTGAGAACAACCCCCCGCCCCCGTACAAAATATCATTTATCCCTGTTTGAACTTCTGTATGGCCAGATCTGGCCCATAAGGGGAGAATAGAAGCAAGGAAATTGTTGACTCAGTTACAGCAGCATAACCGACAAGTGAATCAGTTAAAACACTATGTGCAGGAAGCTTGCCCTCCCTCAATCTCCACTGCAACACATGGCTTTAAGCCGGGAGATCGAGTGTGGGTTAAGCATTGGAAAAATGAACCTTTGAAACCAAGATGGAAAGGAGTATATACTGTTGTCATGTGTTCTCCTCTTGCAGTTAAAACCCTGGAAGGAAAATCCTGGATCTACTGGATGCGACTGAAGGCTGCCACAGACTCAGCTCCGGTGAAGTACCAGGTCCAGGGAACTGATAAACCTTTGGTTTTAAGATTCAGCCGGAAGGCTGGTAAGAACTGAACTTTGTGAAACTATACACATAGACTTTGCTTCAATAGTCATCGCAAGCAGGAAGACAGCGCCTTATGTTGGGACACAAACCAGAAGCTGTTCTTATACGCATGGCTGAAGCTTGAGGATGCTGCAATCAAAATATATCGTAGGAATATTTTTCCTTGCAATACATGTGGAAAGCGAAATATGTGTTAGAAATAGAGGTGTATTGGGACAAAGAGGAAATAGCACCAGATTGACAATTATATCTGCATATAATGTGGGAACCCCAGGCCCAGAATGTGAAAATTTCCCATTTAATATTCCTATTAGAACTTGGCCCTATAGTTCCTCCCAATGTGGCATATATGAGTTTATTTCAACTTAGGGCCTATGATGCATGTAACAATCAACAACTAAACATGCCAAATCAGAGGAAATGGTATGGATATTAACAACTAATTTAGTAGGAAGAAACTGTTTCTCCAGAAAAAGGAATGCTTCTGTAGGCATCCCAGTAGGAGACCTACTCTGTGTGGGAACCTGGGAAGGAAATTATGAGAAATGGTCTTCACCATCAAATAGAACAGCACCCACAAGATATAATGACACCTTTTTGAAATACCTAAATAATTCTAATGCTGTTAAATGGCTAGCCCCGGAAACACATGTACTGGATAAGTGGCCACATGGCATATGAGCAGTTACCTGCCAGATGGTCAAGGTCTTGTGTGCTGAGGTGGATTAAGCCATCATTTTCCTGCTGTCACTCAGAAGCAGACAGGAATTGGGTGTAGTGGAATATGAGGCCCTTGGGAATGAAAGAGCAAAAAGGGAAGTATCCACTGCATTTGAAGAAGGAGGAGTATATGGGAATATGATTTCCATCCACAGGATGATGAAGGAGTGGATATAGAAGTGTGAAAGTTTTGAAATATAAAAACTTTCAAAAAATAAGGGGGGGAATGTAATAGTAATTAAATAAATAAGATTTTAGTTAAAAATGATTTTCTGCTTAAAATCATTTTTAACTGCTTTGCAATACAATTAGGTTAACGTACCTTGGTCACTCTGTTTCCGGACAAATATTGATAAGTCAACAGAGGTTTATGTCCACAAAGATAAGAATTGTGTTGTTGTTGTTGTTGTTCAGTCGCACAGTCGACTCCGACCCTTTGCGACCCCATGGACCATTTTCCTCCAGGCGCCTCTGTCCTCCACCATCCCCTTCAGCCCTCCCAGCTCTGTGCCCATTGTGTCTACAATGCCATCTAGCCATCTCATCCTTGGCCTCCCCCTTCTTCTTTTGCCCTCCACCTTTCCCAACATCAATGCCTTCTCAAGTGAATCCTCCCTTCTCATTTGATGTCCAAAGTACTTTAGCTTCATCTTTACTATTTGACCTTCCAATGAGCAGTCAGGGTTAATTTCTTCTAAGATTGACCTATTTGTTCTCCTCGCTGTCCAGGGGACTCTCAAAACCCTCCTCCAACACCACATTTCAAAGGCATCTATTCTTCTGCGTTCAGCCTTCCTAATTGTCCAGCTCTCACATCCATACATTACTACTGGGAAAACCATTGCTTTGACTATTCTAATTTTTGTTTGCAATGTGATGTCTCTGCTTTTCACTATGTTCCCCAGGTTTCTCATCGCTTGTCTCCCAAGAATCAGTCGCCTTTTTATTTCATGGCTACAATCCCCATCTGCAGTGATCTTTGATCCTAAGAAAGTAAAATCTGTCACTGCTTCTACTTCTTCCCCGTCTATTTTCCAGGAACTGATTGGGCCTGTTGCCATTATCTTGGTTTTCTTGATATTGAGTCTCAGGCCAGCTTTTGCACTCTCCTCCTTCAGCCCAATCAAGAGATTCTTTAGGTCTTCCTCACTTTCTGCCATTAGGGTGGTATCGTCTGCATATCTCAGATTGTTGATGTTTCTCCCAGCGATTTTAATCCCATATTGTGATTCCTCCATCCCTGCACTGCGCATTATGTGCTCTGTGTATAGGTTGAATAAGCATGGTGACAAAATGCAGCCTTGTCTTACTCCTTTTCCTATTCCAAACCACTCTGTTATTCCATGTTCTGTCCTAACTGTTGCTTCTTGGTTCATGTACAGATTTCTCAGGAGGCATATGAGGTGCTCTGGAATTCCCATCTCTTTAATTACTTGCCACATCTTGTTGTGGTCCACACAGTCAAATGCCTTAGTGTAGTCAATAAAACAAAAGTAAACTTGTTTCTGGTATTCCTTTGTTTTCTCCATGATCCAGCGTATGTTGGCAATGTGGTCTCTAGTCCCCCTGCCTCTTCTGAAACCAGCCTGCACCTCTGGTAATTCTCTCTCCACATGTTGCTGAAGTCTATCCTGTATTATCTTGAGCATCACCTTGCTGGCATGTGGGATGAGCGCGATTGTTCGATAATTTGAACATTCTTTGGCATTGCCCTTTTTTGGGATTGGGACGTATACTGATCTTTTCCAATCCTGTGGCCACTGTTTTGTTTTCCAAATCTGCTGGCATATTGAATGCAGTAATTTGACGCCATCATCTTTTAGCGCTTTGAAGAATTCAACTGGGATACCATCATCTCCACTAGCTTTGTTGTTTGCAGTGCTCTTTAGGGCCTTTATGACTTCGCTCTCCAGGATGTCTGGCTCAAGTTCAATTTCTTCATCATTGTGATTGTCAGGAGTGTTGAGGTCCTTTTTGTAAAGTTCCTCTGTGTACTCTTTCCATCTTTTCTTAATTTCTTCTGCATCAGCTAGCTCCTTTCCGTCTTTGTCCCTTATCATGGTCATTTTTGCTTTAAATGTTCCCTTGATTTCGCCGATTTTTTTGAAGAGATCTCTGGTTCTGCCTATTTTGTTGTTTTCCTCCATTTCTCTGCACTGTTCTTTTAGGTAGTTTTCCTTATCTCTCCTTGCTTTTCTTTGAAATTCTGTGTTCAAATGATTGTAGTTTTTCCTTTCTCCTTTGACTTTGGCGTTCCTTCTTTCCTCTGCTATTTTAAGAGCCTCATCAGACAACCACTTTGCTTTCTTACTCTTCTTTTCTTTTGGTATGATTTTCTTTGCTGCTTCCTGCATGATGTCCCTCATCTCCGTCCATAATTCTTCTGGTACTCTGTCTACCGAGTCTAGGCCATTAAATCTGTTCATCACCTCTACCGCGTATTCTTTAGGGATGCTGTCTAGGTGATATCTTTCTGGTCTCCGTGTTTTCCCTATTTTCTTTAGTCTAAGCCTGAATTTTGCAATCAGTAGGTTGTGATCTGAGCCGCAGTCTGCTCCAGGTCTTGTTTTTGCTGACTGTATGGAGGTTCTCCATCTTTGGCTGCAGAGTATATAGTCAATCTGGTTTCGGTGTTGGCCATCTGGTGATGTCCATGTGTAAAGTCGCCTCTTGTGTTGCTGGAAGAGAGTGTTTGCTATGACCAGTGCGTTCTCTTGGCAGAACTCTATTAATCTTTGCCCTGCTTCATTCTGTGTTCCAAGACCAAATTTGCCTGTTATTCCCTCCACTTTCTGATTTCCTACTTTGGCATTCCAGTCTCCTAATATAATTTGGACATCATTTCTTGGTGTCTGTTCTATGAGGTGTTGTAAGTCCTCATAGAACTGGTCCATTGTGGCTTCATCTGCACCAGTGGTTGGTGCGTATATTTGGATCACAGTGACATTGAAAGGTTTGCCTTGAAATCTGACTGATATCATTCTGTCATTTTTAAGGTTGTATCCCATTACTGCTTTTCTCACTCTTTTATTGACAATTATGGCTACTCCATTTCTTCTAAGGCTTTCTTGCCCACAGTAGTAGATATGATGGTTTCCAGAGCTGAATTCGCCCATCCCTGTCCATTTTAGCTCACTGATGCCCAAGATGTCAATGCTTATTCTTTCCATCTCATTTTTTACCACTTCCAGTTTACCTTGGTTCATTGATCTCACATTCCATGTCCCTATGCAGTATTGCTCCTTGCAACATTGCATTTCCCCTCCCCCTTCCTGTCCCTCCCCTTTCTCCCCTCTGTGGTGTTAAGCATCCTGTATCACCTAGCCTGCCCTTTTGTTTTGCCTTTTGTTTTGGTCCATAGGGTTCTCTTGGCAAGCTTTGTGGCGTGGTTTGCCGGTGTCTACGCCATTTTTCCCTCCTCATACATTTTATCACAGTTTTTAAAAGTTTAAAACATTTTAGACAACATATTATCATGCATATTATCACACTTTATATACAGTCTCTATGTCAATTTCTGTATTTAGTTAGTATAAAGTCTCTATGTCAGTTTCTATGTTAAGTCTTCTACATCTGCATATCAGGTACTTATCCTTTGCCTGGGGCTCTGAGTCTCTCCCCTTGCTTTTCCTTCTCTGCCCTCTTCCCGTCTTTCAGTTGGTCTTCTCTTGGCCTTTCCGCTGCTCAACCGGCTCTCCTCCTTCTCTCCCCCCCCCTCCCGGCTGAGGGTGTTTGCCTGAAACTGACAGGGACTTTCTGTTTTACACACA